>JAOPSE010000018.1:37236148-38486148 GCA_029449295.1 Zea luxurians | reverse complement strand
AATTAGGGTACCTTAGGTCATATGGTTCACATATTTGGAAATTTGCAAATGAAACCCTAAGTTTTGGGCCTATTTGCAAAAAGCCACATTTGGGCTCCATGGGCTAAGTCTGAATTGCAGTGGTATAGGGCCAACTTTGAAGCCCTATATTTTCCAAATTATGAGGATTTTGCCCTAGGTCAACACATCAAGTTTGTGGAGCTACCATAGGAGAACAAGTTTGATTAAGTGACTAATCACTGGTGCTGAGTAGAAATTGGAGATAAATAAGGATGAAGATGTGCTGTCAGGAGTAAGTTGGGCAAATCTGGAAATTGGGTTCAGAAAGATATGGCCCCAATGAAATGCAGTCGATTTGAGAGCACCAAATCTGAAAATCCGTACAGAATTGAACCATGAACCTTATAGTAAACTTAAAGACTGTTGTTTGGTGAACTAGTTTTATTAATGAAGATCACCCTGTTCTTAACAAGAATTAGGAGATCGAGAGGATGGAAGGTGGTCGGTTCAGGAAAACGCTGATGATCAAAACTCTGTAAATATCTGAAGAACGCAAGTAAAAGATCTGAGGCACTGTTGAATTGGATGTGCTCGAGTGATCTGGTGAAGGGGATTTGATCGCGGAGAGATAACTTCGGACGTGGCACCATCCCGCGAAACCAATCGTGCGTGGCAGGAGAAATCCCACCGACGGTCGCCGTGGCTCGGTCACTTCCGCCGTGGTGTCACCCATGCCTCATTTTCCCCCTACTGTGCCTCTTCTCTACGTGGTAGCCATGCATGAACAAAGCATTCCGCGGTCGCTGATCGTTAGCCGGACCGTCTTGGCTATAAATAGCGCCATGGACCACGGCGAGGTATTCACAACTCCACCAGTAAGCTCAGTTGAAGCCCAAATTCACGGAATCCTCTCCACCTCTCCCAAAATTGGTTGTGCATGGTGAAACCATAGCCCTTTACGGCCGTGTAGCCCCAATCTCACCTCCCAATTCCATCCGGAACCGTCGCGACGCCATTTTCCCCCTTTTCTATCACCGGCAAGCAAAAATCCTCCGCGCCCCATGGCCAGCTACCTCTAGGTCAGCTCCTACTCGTTTTAATCATGTTTCAGCACCTATATACACTCGTGATACTCATCGGCTCCGCCCTTCTTGCTTGGCCACGCTCAGTCGCCCGAAACACATAAACTTGTGTTCGGTATTTCTCGCCACCGTGGTCAGACTAAGCCAGAGCCATAACCCCTCGATTAAAGCTCGTTCTAGGGTTGTCTCATGTCCGTGATACTTGCCCAGTAACTAAATTGGGCAGCCACCACCAATCTTGGTCGGTCTGTGCAGTAGAATCATCGACGGTGAGCGCGCCGTGGATTTGGACCTATTCAGAGAAGAAATAGAATTAGAAGGGCATTTATGTATAATGTCAGTGACCCTAGAAATGGTCCCGGGAACGCTTTCCAAATTATTTGAAATAGCGGGGGCCTTTTTGCAAATTTGGCACTGCGGGCGCGGACGCGCGCGAGTTCTCCCCGTCTACAGGCCGGTTGGGCTGAATTCAGCCCAACACTATTCATTGCTTTTTCCTTTTCTTTTTCTGCCAGGGTTAAAGAATTTCTAGAAAACTGTAGAAAAATGCTAAAAATACCAAACCAATTTTGCTTGACTCCTAATTTTCCATAGTATTTAATAAAAATAGTTTCATGATTTTTGGTCCAAATAGGAAATTATAGAGTATTTAAAATGGTAAAAACCCATGCTTCTGGAATTTTAGAGAGTAATTAATAATCCCAAAATTCACCAAACTTTTTAGGTAAACTTTAAATAATATTTAGTAGCCTTGGGTAAAGTTTGGTATGATTTGTACCATGTTTGGTACTTAGAACCCAAAACCCTAGCCCCCTGTCCTATGAACTTCACTATGGACTCCAAAAACCCTAGTTTCCCGGAGTTCCGTGAAGGAAAGTTGTATTCAAGACATTAGATAATAAACTTTTATTTTCATTGCATCTTCATGAGCATTACATGAGCATTCATTATTATATATGGCTATATTTAGAGAACGAGGAGGAAGTAGAAGTCGAAGAAGCGAGGACTTCACCACCACCACCACCACCTGAAGAACCTCAGGCAGGAAACTGCTTTTACTTTGATATCTATGGAGCAGAGCCTGATTCACCTATCACACAAGGCAAGCCCCGGTGCATTTGCCCCCTCCTTGTTATTTTGAAATCTTTCTCACTTACTTGATGCATTAAGTAATAGGAGTTGTGTGCTAAACCAATTGCTGCATTTCCTTCCTTGCAATTGATTACCTTAATCCCCTATTTTACAAAAAGGTTTTTTATGCTTAGCATTGCTCCAGAAAAACAAAATGTTTTGTTTTGACAAAAGATGATGCTCCAAAGTGGGTGGGATGTTTTCAAAAATGAAACTTGATGGTGGATCCATCATGGCCATGATGGATTCAACATCGGAAAAGATGTACCCCTGCTAGGTACCAAACTTTGGGTTGAAATGATAAAGCTGAGACCGGGCGGGTGACTTGCACGAGAAGAGAGTCTCGGTGTAGTGTCTCCGTCTGAGTCGATTAAGGACCGTCTCGATGTAGGCCTGCTGACCGAGGACCCTTTAACTGGTCACATGCCTCATCATGGGTAAGCTTTGCCTCGGGCAGACTAATACCAGAATAAGATAACATGCAATGGGAGTGGAGAGATGGCGAGAGTAGCGTGTACTCTCCGTGGCAAGAGGCTGGACGGTGGTGTATCTATGCGCTCGGTTAGCGTGAACCTGATCTGGTCCTAAGAACCCCGGTGGCGAGTTGACATATGCAAGGGTTAAGTGCTACATATGTCGTGTGATTGGAGATCCTCAGCTGAGTATAATCGATTCGGATCGTCGTAACTTCACGGACATGAAGACTTGGTCACTGACTTACACGTAGCAATCCAGTGAAGAGGAATAGTTGATAAGAAATTGGCTAGTATAGGTCAAGTGATTGAACTAGGGTAGAAAGAACTCTAGATGTAGGTAACTTTACTTAACCTGACAAGTAAAACTGGATTTTTAAGGATCCACTATTAGTAAGCATTTCTGCAAACAGAGTCATTGATTCTTGACAAGCCATTCCTTGATTCCCAAAGGCTAGCATATCCTTCAAAGTCTTTTATTTTGACGGGTAAGACTTGCGAAAGTACACTTTGTACTCAGGGCTTTGTCCCATGTTGTTTTAGGTGAGGAAGCGGCAAATTTTTGCTTCTTTTGTTCAAAGGTGGTGCCCAAAGAAGAAAACCGGGAGTGAAGCTTCCGGAGGAAAGGATCCTCTGTTAAAAACTTTTGTTTGATGTTTATCGAGAGGGGTTTTTGCCTCCCAGTGATGTAATAATAATACCTTAGCACTCTTATATTTGTTCTGGTCTGTAATAAATACTACTCTTTCTTACTTTTCAATAAAGTAAGTTATTGTAACTGCTTCCGCATTTTTGTACCTTCGATGTATTGTAATGTCTGCGTGATGGGTGAAACGCTCTTGGGAAAGGTAAGGAATTCAGATACCGAACTTGTCAAGTGATCAGGTGCACCTGCAGGGTTGTCTGAGGTCTGTTGGACAAGGACAACTGTAGGTGGGCCTAATTACTTGGAAGGTTCTGTCACAGCTGGTATCGGAGCGAAGCCCATCTCTGCAGATGTTATGAGGCATTTTCAAAAAGAATTCTCAAAGACTTATCTAGAAAATTTCTTCCATTCTTATCTAACCATCTTCTGAAGAACTTATGTTAAAGACCAGATAGTAGAGTGCAATGTATAGAAGGTTGTGAATCAACTAAGGTTGATTCTGTAATTATGCATGCATCATACTACAAACTATGTTAAAAAGATTTACCCCTTTAGAGATATGCTGTCGCGCACAAGGAAAACTGCGTGCAAGTCTACCGGACCAATTGGCGTACCTCGCCATCAACTAGCTCCAAGGCATGAGGACAGTAGTAGTGGTAGCAATGATCCTATCGGAGATCTGGAAGCTCAGGTAGAGCATCTTCGAACAGAACTCCGTCATAGGAACGATGTATGGGTCGAGGATGGCCAGCGAAACGAGTTGAGAACTGACATCCGACACTTGCAAGACCAACTTGCTGAACGAGATTTAGCGCTCGATTGGGCTATTAACTCGCGTTCACTTACTTGGGCCAAGGAAGCCAAAGCTCGAGCCCGCGTGGAGGAGCTTAGCACAGCTGTGGACCACTTGCAAGTGTATTGTAATACACTACATGAGGAGGTTCATGTGTTGTATTCACAACTGCACCCTAACGTACCTGTGGATCCTGTCGAAATGGGAGCTGGACCTTCTAGAGTAGCGGGAGAAGCACTTGGTGGTGAACTGGACCTTTTCAGGCCTCCTCCCTCTATGAAACTGGTTGATGAATGGTCTCCTATGCCCGACAGTGAAGCTACCAAAAGTGATAAGAAGCTAGAATAGTGTGGTATATAAATAGAGGTAATGTGTAATACGTAATGTAATCCTATTGTAAATTCGAGTCTGTATCATTACCCTTTTTATTAATGTAAAATGGATGGTTTGCTTTGGCATATTATATATTTCCAAATGTTCTTTGCCTCAGATGCCGTCCAAGACTCGTGCATAGGATAGTGTAGGAACCTCCTGTGGGAGGGAAGCAACTCCTAACCCGCCCCCAGTACCTCCAACATTAGCTGAGGCCATCGCTGCCTTAGTTAATGCCACGGCCGACAACACCCGCTTTCTTCGGGAAATGGTGGGACAACAAATGCAACAGCAAGCCGGGAGAGCGTATCCGCAAGGACCCCACGAAACTTCATATTTGGATTTCTCCAAAACACGTCCCCCATTATTTGTCAAGGCTGAAGATCCTCTTGAAGCGGATGAGTGGATCCGGGTTATCGAACAAAAGTTCGGGCTTCTCCGGTGCACAGAGACTCAAAAGCCCTTATTTGCGGCGCAGTAGTTGCGAGGCCCTGCCAGTACCTGGTGGGGAAATTATGTGGCTATCCAACCGGCTGGCCATCAAGTTACTTGGGACGAATTCAAATTGGCTTTCCAGGAGCACTATATTCTTGATGGGGTGCTCCATATGAAACATAAAGAATTTATGAAGCTCAAACAAGGTGGAGATACTGTCACGCAATATCTCAACAAGTTTAACCACCTGTCCCAGTATGCCATCGATCAGGTCAACACTGACCTGAAGAAGAAAATTTGTTTTATGAGAGGCCTCAATGACCGATTACAGCGGAAAATGGCCACTTGTCTCGACCTCACTTACAGCTGGGCTGTCAGCACGACGCTGTTAGTCGAAGCCAAATATGCAGGCCCAAGAAAATCAAAGAGCTATGGAGGCGACTGGCCCAATCAGGGGCCTAAGAAAAGACCAAGGTTGGTGATTCGACCTTTTAATCAGAATCGTTCTTCACCACGTCCACCCTCTTACCCTTTCAAGCAACCAGTTTTTATCCATCCTGCTACTGCTCCCATCTCAACAAATCAACCGAGTGCCCTTGGTACTCGTTTCTCTGCCCTCCCAAGCTCTTCAACAGGCTGCTTTAATTGTGGAAAGTCCGGACATTTTATCAAGGACTGTCCATACCCGAAGCAGAACAGATCAAATAATCAGCAGAGTTCAGGGAGTTCCACTCAAGGAAGGGGAAATGCGGCGAATAATACAGCAGGCAAAAATATGAAAAAAACTGGGCGGATTTATTATACGCAAGTGGCCACGACACCAGAAGGAGAACCGGTCATGATGGGTACGTTTCTAGTGGCCAATCACCCTACAGTTATTCTCTTTGATTCTGGTGCTTCGCATACTTTCATAAGCAAAAAGTTTGTGGAGAAACATTGCATTCCATATACTGAATCAAGGGAAGGGTTTACTATTCATTCGCCCGGGGGACAAATATTCACTAAAGAAGTGGCTTTCCAAGTGCCCGTAACATTGGCTGAATGAGACTTTCCTACTAATATGATTGTTCTAAAAGGCTAAGATATAGATGTAATTCTGGGCATGAATTGATTAGCCCAACATAAAGCTATCCTCAACACTGATTTGAGAACTATCAGGTTGAGTTATGGCCAAGAAGAGGTTCTCTTGTCCATCCCCGTAGCTATTCCAGCTAAACCATTTGGCAGAGTATATGAAGCCATCATACCGGAGATCCAAGATATTCCGGTAGTATGTGAATTCTCGGACATCTTTCCAGAAGATCTGCCTGGATTGCCTCTAGAAAGGGATGTAGAATTTGTGATTGAGTTGAAGCCCGGTACGGCTCCTATTTCTAGAAGGTCGTACCGAATGCCTCCGAATGAATTGGTAGAACTCAAGACCCAATTACAAGATCTACTAGAAAAGGGATTCATCCAACCAAGCTCATCACCTTGGGGTTGTCTAGCCATCTTTGTTAAGAAGAAGGACCAAACGCTTCGGATGTGCGTGGATTATAGACCCCTTAATGAGGTCGCCATCAAGAATAAGTACCCTCTTCCCCGGATTGACATCCTATTTGACCAACTTACCGGAGCTCGGGTATTTTCCAAGATTGACCTCATGTCGGGTTATCATCAGATCCATATCCGGCCCGAAGATATACCAAAGACCGCATTCACTACGCGGTATGGATTATTTGAATATCTGGTTATGTCCTTCGGACTAACAAATGCTCCTGCCCACTTCACATATCTTATGAACTCGGTATTCATGCCCGAGCTAGATAAATTTGTGGTGGTATTCATTGATGATATCTTGATATACTCCAAGAATGAAGAGGAGCATGCTCGACATTTGCGGATCATATTAACGCACTTAAGAGAGCACCAATTATATGCTAAGTTCAGTAAGTGCGCGTTCTGGCTGGAGGAGATCCAATTTCTGGGGCATGTATTATATGCCAAGGGGATTGCGGTGGATTCCAGCAAAGTGAAGGATATTTTGGAGTGGAAACCCCCAACCACTGTACATCAAGTCTGAAGTTTCCTTGGACTGGCTAGTTATTACCGTTGATTCATTCCAGATTTTTCCAAGCTTGTGAAACCAATCACAAGTTTATTGAAGAATGATACTAAATTTAATTGGTCTTCAAAATGTAATGAAGCCTTTGAGCAGCTAAAAGTATTATTGACCACTGCTACGGTATTGGCTCAACCGGACATTGAAAAGCCCTTTGATGTGTATTGTGACGCATCAGGCAGTGGTTTGGGCTGTGTTTTAATGCAAGAGGGCCGAGTGATAGCGTATGCTTCAAGGCAGTTGCGCCGGCATGAGGAGCATTATCCAACTCATGACTTGGAGTTAGCTGCTGTGGTTCATGCCCTAAAAATATGGCATCATTATGTGCTGGGAAATATCTATCATATTTATACAGATCATAAAAGTTTGAAGTACATCTTTACCCAGTCAGAGCTGAATATGAGGCAGAGAAGATGGCTTGAGCTTATTAAGGATTATGAACTGGAGATTCACTATCATCTAGGTAAGGCCAATGTAGTGGCAGATGCACTAAGTCGCAAGGCTTTTTGCCATTGTCTGACGATGAAGACTTCTGACATTACATTATGCCAAGAAATGGAGAAGTTGAACATGGGAATGATTCAACATGGAACTTTGAATCACTTGAAGCTTGAGTCAGTCCTCCTACAGAGGATAATTGATGCACAAAGAAGTGATGAGGGTATGAAACACATTCATGAGAAAATGGAAGCCAGTAAAGCCAACTGCTTCAGAAAAGATGATCAAGGTGTTGCATGGTTTAATAACCGCATAGTTGTCCCTAAGAATGAAGAGATCCGCTAACAAATTCTAGATGAAGCACATCTTAATCGCTATTCTATTTATCCCGGAAGCACTAAGATGTATCATGATCTAAAACAACATTATTGGTGGACAAAGATGAAGATTGAAATCGCACGCTATGTGGCAAGATGTGACACTTGCAGACGTGTCAAGGCCATACATATGAAGACTACTAGTCTGTTGCAATCTTTACCTATACCAACATGGAAATGGGAAGATATTAGCATGGACTTTATTGTGGGATTGCCCAGGACAGCAAAAGGATATGATTCTATTTGGGTTATAGTTGATCGACTTACAAAGATAGCCCATTTTCTGCCAGTCAAGGCAGATCATCCGGTTGCTGTCTATGCCCAATTATACATTGCTTGTATTCTTAGTCTGCATGGGGTTCCAAAAACTATAGTGTCGGATCATGGACCGCAATTTGTAGCCAAGTTTTAGGAAGCACTTCATAAATCCTTGGGTACCAAGTTGCTTCACAGTTCGGCCTACCATCCCCAAACCAGTGGCCAGACTGAGAGAGTAAACCAGATACTTGAAGATATGTTACGAGCATGTGTTCTGGAATTCCCACAAAAATGGGTTGACTGTTTACCATTAGCGGAGTTCTCGTACAATAATAGCTATCAAGAGAGCATTAAAATGGCACCCTTTGAAGCTTTATATGGGCGACGGTGTCGTACTTTGTTAAACTGGTCTGAACCAGGTGAAAGATGTTTCTTCAGGCCTATTATGGTAAAGGAAACGGAAGAAAAGGTTTGAAGAATAATTCATAATTTGAAAGAAGCCCAATCTCACCAAAAGAGTTATGCAGACAAGCGATGACAACCCTTGCATTTTCAAATTGAAGATTATGTCTACCTGAAGGTTTCACCAATAAAGGGTGTATCACGTTTCAGGGTAAAGGGGAAGCTTGCACCTCGATACATTGGTCCTTTTCCTATCTTGGAAACATATGGACCAGTGGCATACCGACTCCAGTTACCCGAAACATTGTCTGCTGTACATAATGTGTTCCACGTGTCTCAATTGAAGAAGTGTCTTCGGGTTCCCGATCGAACCATTGAAGAAACAGATGTTGCCTTAAAACCAGACTTGACATATTCTGAACATCCTATTCGAGTCTTGGATCAAAAGGACAGGATTACCCGAAGGAAAACTATAAAATTTTACAAGGTACAGTGGAACCAACACACAGAAGATGAAGCTACTTGGGAAACTCAAGACTTTTTAGATAAGAATTTCCTACACTTTTTAGCTTCGTGTAAATTGTAAAGATATGTACACTTGTTGTAATCGAGGAATAAACCCCATGCCACCCCTACCTTGTACCAAAAATAAGGAAATAAAAGTATGACACATTTCCTTTTCCATTACTTGCTCTAGGATTTTTAATCTCGGGACGAGATTCTTTTATGGGGGGAAGGATGTAACACCCCTGGTGTTACTGCCACTAAAACTTGAGAATGACATCATAAGCATTGGCATATCATGTGTTTGTCACACCTAGAGTGCATTCACTAGGCAAAAATTTCAAACAAGTTATATGAATATGACTGGTTGTGGGTAAAACCCTAGAATAGGGTACTAAACCCTAAACTGGACTCAGAAGGGTAAACAAAGCCTAATAAGAGAAAACTTCAAAACTCATTAGAAATAGTCATAAAATGTCACCATGAAAAGACTTAAGTGGCATCCAAACCCTAGAAGTACCAGAAACCCTAAATAGACCCCTGGAAAACCCTAGATTGAAACCCTAAGGGGTTATATGCAAAATGTACACATTTTTGGACCTAAGTGCAAAAACCATGAAATTAGGGTACCTTAGGTCATATGGTTCACATATTTGAAAATTTGCAAATGAAACCCTAAGTTTTGGGCCTATTTGCAAAAAGCCACATTTGGGCTCCATGGGCTAAGTCTGAATTGCAGTGGTATAGGGCCAACTTTGAAGCCCTATATTTTCCAAATTATGAGGATTTTGCCCTAGGTCAACACATCAAGTTTGTAGAGCTATCATAAGAGAACAAGTTTGATTAAGTGACTAATCACTGGTGCTGAGTAGAAATTGGAGATAAATAGGGATGAAGATGTGCTGTCAGGAGTAAGTTGGGCAAATATGAAAATTGGGTTCAGAAAGATATGGCCCCAATAAAATGCAGTTGATTTGAGAGCACCAAATCTGAAAATCTATACAGAATTGAACCATGAACCTTATAGTAAACTTAAAGACTGTTGTTTGGTGAACAAGTTTTATTAATGAAGATCACCCTATTCTTAACAAGAATTAGGAGATCGAGAGGATGGAAGGTGGTCGGTTCAGGAAAATGCTGAAGATCAAAACTCTGTAAATATCTGAAGAACGCGAGTAAAAGATCTGAGGCACTGTTGAATTGGATGTGCTCGAGTGATCTGGTGAAGGGGATTTGATCGCGGAGAGATAACTTCGGATGTGGCACCATCCCGCGAACCCAATCGTGCGTGGCCGGAGAAATCCCACCGGCGGTCGCTGTGGCTCGGTCACTTCTGCCGCGGTGTCACCCATGACTCATTTTCCCCTTACTGTGCCTCTTCTCTACGTGGTAGCCATGCATGAACAAAGCATTCTGTGGTCGTTGATCGTTAGCCGGACCGCCGTGGCTATAAATAGCGCCATGGACCACGGCGAGGTATTCACATCTCCACCAGTAAGCTCAGTTGAAGCCCAAATTCGTGGAATCCTCTCCACCTCTCCCAAAATTGGTTGTGCACGGTGAAACCATAGCCCTTTACGGCCGTGTAGCCCCAATCTCTCCTCCCAATTCCACCCGGAACCGTCGCGACGCCGTTTTCCCCCTTTTCTATCACTGGCAAGCAAAAATCCTCCGCGCCCCGTGGCCAGCTACCTCCAGGTCTGCTCCTACTCGTTTTAATCATGTTTCAGCACCTATATACACTCGTGATACTCATCGGCTCCGCCCTTCTTGCTTGGCCACGCTCAATCGTTCGGAACACATAAACTTGTGTTCGGTATTTCCCGCCACCATGGTCAGACTAAGCCAGAGCCATAACCCCTCGATTAAAGCTCGTTCTAGGTTTGTCTCATGTCCGTGATACTTGCCCAGTAACTAAATTGGGCAGCCACCACCAATCTTGGCCGGTCCGTGTAGCAGAATCATCGACGGTGAGCGCGCCGTGGATTTGGAGCTATTCGGAGAAGAAATAGAACTAGAAGGGCATTTATGTATAATGTCAGTGACCCAATAAATGGTCCCGGGAACGCTTTCCAAATTATTTGAAATAGCGGGGGACTTTTGCAAATTCGGCACCACGGGCGCGGATGCGCGCGAGTTCTCCCCGTCTACAGGCCGGTTGGGCTGAATTCAGCCCAACACTATTCATTGCTTTTTTCCTTTTCTTTTTCTGCTAGGGTTAAAGAATTTCTAGAAAACTGTAGAAAAATGCTAAAAATACCAAACCAATTTTGCTAGACTCCTAATTTTCCATAGTATTTAATAAAAATAGTTTCACGATTTTTGGTCCAAATAGGAAATTATAGAGTATTTAAAATGGCCAAAACCCATGCTTCTGGAATTTTAGAGAGTAATTAATAATCCCAAAATTCACCAAACTTTTTAGGTAAACTTTAAATAATATTTAGAAGCCTTGGGTAAAGTTTGGTATGATTTGGACAAAGTTTGGTACTTAGAACCTAAAACCCTAGCCCCATGCCCTATGAACTTCACTATGGACTCCGAAAACCCTAGTTTCCCGGAGTTCCGTGAAGGAAAGTTGTATTCAAGACATTAGATAATAAACTTTTATTATCTTTGCATCTTCATGAGCATTACATGAGCATTCATTATTATATATGGCTATATTTAGAGAACGAGGAGGAAGTAGAAGTCGAAGAAGCGAGGACTTCACCACCACCACCACCACCACATGAAGAACTTCAGGCAGGAAACTGCTTTTACTTTGATATCTATGGAGCAGAGCCTAATTCACCTATCACAAAAGGCAAGCCCCGGTGCATTTGCCCCCTCCTTGTTATTTTGAAATCTTTCTCACTTACTTGATGCATTAAGGAATAGGAGTTGTGTGCTAAACCAATTGCTGCATTTCCTTCCTTGGAATTGATTACCTTAATCCCCTGTTTTACAAAAAGCTTTTTCTTATGCTTAGCATTGCTCCAGAAAAACAAAATGTTTTGTTTTGACAAAAGATGATGCTCCAAAGTGGGTGGGATGTTTTCAAAAACGAAACTTGATGGTGGATCCATCATGGCCATGATGGGTTCAACATCAGAAAAGATGTACCTCTGCCAGGTACCAAACTTTGGGTTGAAATGATAAAGCTGAGACCAGGCGGGTGACTTGCACGAGAAGAGAGTCCCGGTGTAGTGTCTCCGTCTGAGTCGATTAAGGACCGTCTCGATGTAGGCCTGCTGACCGAGGACCCTTTAACTGGTCACATGCCTCATCATGGGTAAGCTTTGCCTCGGGCAGACTAATACCAGAATAAGATAACATGCAATGGGAGTGGAGAGATGGCGAGAGTAGCGTGTACCCTCCGTGGCAAGAGGCTGGACGGTGGTGTATCTGTGCTCTCGGTTGGCGTGAACCTGATCTGGTCTTAAGAACCCCGGTGGCGAGTTGACATATGCAAGGGTTAAGTGCTATATATGTCGTGTGATTGGTGATCCTCAACTGAGTATAATCGATTCGGATCGCCGTAACTTCACGGACATGAAGACTTGGTCACTGACTTACACGTAGCAATCCAGTGAAGAGGAAGGGTTGATAAGAAATTGGCTAGTATAGGTCAAGTGATTGAACTAGGGCAGAAAGAACTCTAGCTGTAGGTAACTTTACTTAACCTGACAAGTAAAACTGGATTTTTAAGGATCCACTATTAGTAAGCATTTCTGCAAACAGAGTCATTGATTCTTGACAAGCCATACCTTGATTCCCAAAGGCCAGCATATCCTTAAGAGTCTTTTATTTTGACGGGTAAGACTTGCGAAAGTACACTTCATACTCAGGGCTTTGTCCCATGTTGTTTTAGGTGAGGAAGCGGCAAATTTTTGCTACTTTTGTTCAAAGGTGGTGCCCAGAGAAGAAAACCAGGAGTGAAGCTTCGGGAGGAAAGGATCCTCCATTAAAAACTTTTGTTTGATGTTTATCAAGAGGGGTTTTTGCCTCCCAGAGACGTAATAATAATACCTCAGCACTCTTATATTTGTTCTGGTCTATAATAAATACTACTATTTCTTACTTTTCAATAAAGTAAGTTATTGTAACTGCTTCCGTATTTTCGTACCTCCGATGTATTGTAATGTATGCGTGACGGGTGAAACGCTCTTAGGAAAGGTAAGGAATTCAGATACCGAACTTGTCAAGTGATTAGGTGCACCTGCAGGGTTGTTTGAGGTGCGTGGGACAAGGACAACTATAGGTGGGCCTAATGACTTGAGAGGTTCTGTCACAATTGGGTTTTATAGCCAGCGACGCGAGGATCTGAGAGCACCTAGAGGGGGAGGGGTGAATAGGTGATCCTGTAAAATTAAACACTAAATAGCCACAAACTTGAATCTTAAGGTGTTAGTGAAATCAAGTGGCTATGGAACACGCTCGTGCGAACAAAACAATCACAAGAAGCAACACACGAGACACGCGATTTTCATACCGTGGTTCGGCCAAGTAACACTTGCCTACTTCCACGTTGTGGCGTCCTAATGGACGAGGGTTGCACTCAACCCCTTTCAAGTGATCCAATGATCAACTTGAATACCACGATGTTTTATTTTAGAGTACTCTTCCCGTTTGCGAGGAATCTCCACAAGTTGGAGCCTCTCGCCCTTATAGTCCGGTGAATTATAGCCACGTCGCCTTTTCCGTTTCCCGAGAGCGACGAGTTCGTCGTGGATGACTCACCAGACAGTTCGGTGTGCCACCGGACATCCACTATAGCATGTCCAGTGCATGATCCCCTTCCATATCGGGCGCAACCGACCATTGCTCCTCGGGGTCAGTTGGCGCACCGAACATTGTCCGGTGCACACCGGACAGTCCGGTGCACCCAGCCGACCGTTGGAGCGAGCCACATGTCACGCGTTGATCGCGTGGACGATCGTTGGCTACTGGCGCCGTTGGCTCACTGGACAGTCCAGTGCACCACCGGACAGTTCGGTGAATTATAGCCACGTCGCCTTTTCCGTTTCCCGAGAGCGACAAGTTCGTCGTGGATGACTCACCAGACAGTCCGGCACCACCGGACAGTCCAATGAATTATAGCCGTATGACTCCGTCGATTCCCGAGAGCAGCCGGTTCACCGTTGGCCAGACTGGGGCACCGGACACTGTCCGGTGCACCACCGGACAGTCCAGTGTGCCAGGCCCAGCCAACTCTTTTCCAATTCGTTTCTTCTCTTCTCAGCATTGTTTCTAGCACTTAGATAACCATGTTAGTACTCAAAAACAATGTACTAAGTCTAGAAACATACCTTGTACCTTGATTTGCACTTTTACACATTTAGCACATGAGGACTCAATTAATATGTGTTGGGCATCTAATAACCAAAATACTTATAGAGATTGCCCAAGGGCACATTTCCCTTTCAATCTCCCCCTTTTTGGTGATTTATGCCAACACATTAAAAAGCAACAAAAAGAAGTGCAACATCAATGCAAATGAAGACCAAATTGTTTTGCTTATGATTTGGCATATTCGGATCACTCTTTGCCACCACTTGGTTTTTTTTGCAAATCAAATTCTTTTTCCTATCTCTAAATAAAACACACTTATTTGGGCAAATCGAGAGATATTCCAAGAGTAGAATTGATGAAGTGCCAAAAACTCTCCCTTTTTCCCATAATCAAAATTCTCCCCCATAAGAGACCAAATTTTGCAATAAGAGTATTTTGACAAAAACAAATTCCTAGCTCTTCTATTTTAAAAAGTCTCAAGTGGTTGGCTGATCCATTTGCTTTGGCCTTAATTTCTCCCCCTTTGGCATGAAGCACCAAAACGGGGTCATTTTTGGCCCTTTAACCCCATTGCCTCACCAAAAATGTCAATTAAGAGCACAAAAGGCAACGAGAGCATAAGTATGAACTTGGAATAATATACACTAATACCGGAGTGCAGTGGAAGTCTTTGCGTTGTCCAAGTTCACTTTCCCTTTCAATGTACCTTTGAGACTACATCAAGTGTTCTCAAACAAACAAATTAGTCCCAAAGGGATCAAGTTGTAGCACATCTCCCCCTTAATATATGCAACATTTGCATACGGACTTGTGAGGTCCGAGGATGACTTGTACAACTTGAGCACCATAAATGAACCATAACTGATTTAAAGCTCAAAGTAACATGATCAAAGGCATAGAACACATGTATGCTATAGATAATCCAAGTTATGCGAATTTAAGACATTTAGCTCACTACGCAACCTGCAAAACCTTTTCTCATCTAAAGGCTTAGTGAAGATATCGGCTAGCTGGTTCTCGGTGCTAATGTGATACACATTGATATCTCCCTTTTATTGGTGGTCTCTGAGGAAGTGATGCCGGATGTCTATGTGCTTAGTGCGGCTGTGTTTAACAGGATTATCCGCCAAGCGGATTGCACTCTCATTGTCACATAGGAGTCGGACTTTGCTCAGATTGTAGCCAAAGTCCCGGAGGGTTTGCCTCATCCAAAGTAGTTGCGCGCAACACTGTCCTGCGGCAACGTACTCGGCCTCAGCGGTGGATAGGGCAACAGATGTTTATTTCTTCGAACTCTAGGACACCAGGGACCTTCCTAGAAATTAGCACGTCCCTGATGTACTCTTCCTATCGACCTTGCACCTGGCATAATCAGAGTCTGAGTATCCAATCAAGTCAAAGGTAGACCCCTTTGGATACCTGATCCCGAAGCAAGGCGTAGAAACTAAATACCTAAGAATTCGCTTAACGGCCACAAGGTGACATTCCTTGGGGTCGGTTGATATCTAGCACACATGCATACACTAAGCATAATGTCCGATCTACTAGCACAAAGATAAAGTAATGAACCTATCATAGATCGCTATGCCTTTTGATCTACGGACTTACCTCCTTTGTTGAGGTCAATGTGCCCGTTAGTTCCCATCGGTGTCTTCGTAGGCTTGGCGTCCTTCATCCCAAACCTCTTGAGAAGATCCTAAGTGTACTTCGTTTGGGAGATGAAGGTGCCATCCTTGAGTTGCTTCACTTGGAATCCAAGGAAGTAGGTCAACTCGCCCATCATCGACATCTCGAACTTTTGCATCATCACCCTGCTAAACTCCTCACAAGACTTTTGGTTAGTAGAACCAAATATTATGTCATCGACATAAATTTGGCACACAAAGAGATCAGCATCACAAGTCTTGGTAAAAAGAGTGGGATCAACTTTCCCAACCTTTAAAGCATTAGCAATTAAGAAATCTCTAAGGCATTCATACCATGCTCTTGGGGCTTGCTTAAGTCCATAGAGCGCCTTAGAGAGCTTATACACGTGGTCGGGATACCTGTCATCCTCAAAGCCAGGGGGTTGTTCCACATATACCTCCTCCCTAATTGGCCCGTTGAGGAAAGCGCTCTTCACGTCCATTTGGAATAGCCTAAAGGAATGGTGAGCGACATAGGCTAGTAATATTCGAATAGACTCTAACCTAGCCACAGGAGCAAAAGTCTCCTCGAAATCCAAACCTGCGGCTTGGGCATAACCTTTTGCCACAAGTCAAGCCTTGTTTCTTGTCACCACCCTGTGCTCGTCTTGCTTGTTGTGGAACACCCACTTGGTTCCGCAACGTTTTGCTTTGGACGTGGCACTAGGCTCCAGAATTCATTTCTCTTGAAGTTGTTGAGCTCTTCCTGCGTGGCCAACACCCAGTCCAGATCCTACAAGGCCTCTTCTACCCTGAAAGGCTCAATAGAAGAGACAAACGAGTAGTGCTCATAGAAATTAGCTAATCGTGAGCGAGTAGTTACTCCCTTGCTGATGTCACCCAGAATTTGATCGACGGGGTGATGTCTTTGGATCGTCGCTCGGACTTGAGTTGGAGGGACCCGTGGTGCTTCTTCCTCCATCACTTGATCTTCCTGTGCTCCCCCTTGATCCTTCCCCTCTTCTTGGGGTACCTGTTCACCATCTTGAGTTGGGGGATGCACCATTGTTGAGGAAGATGTGTAGGAAACGGGTGACGCCTAACAGGGGGGGTGAATTAGGACTTCTAAAACTTTTACTAAACTAGGCCACAATTAAAACCCTAGAGCAAAACCTATGCAAATAATCAAAACTAGAATGTGTAAACTAGGTTTTGTCTAAGTGTTGCTATCTCTACCGCAAAGGCTAAGTTTCAATCTACACTAAATAAGTATGACTACAAGATTGAAACTTAAATGCTTAATATAAATGCGGAATGTAAAGAGCTAAGTAGAGAAGCAAACTCTCGTGGATGACGCCGGTATTTTTACCGAGGTATCCGGAACCACGCAAGGTCCCGACTAATCCTCGTTGGTGCCCCTACGCAAAGGGAAGCCCACGCGAGGGCCAAGCACCACGGTCGAGTAACTCCGTAGAGAGCCACGGGCCTTCTCCACGCGCAAGTGGTGCTCCGCTTCTGGCTCCTCTCGGACGCTCCCCGCCGTCTCCACTATCGAGCTTCCGGCGGAAACACCGCTGGCCTCGTTCCCTCCGGTACACGGTGGCGGCCGTGACACAAACACGGTTGTCACGGTCTCGCAAGACTCTCGCCCCACTCGGTACAATTACAACGACTCACGCAAGAGCCGAGGGGTTGTGAGGTTTATCTAAACTCACTCAACAATCTAGGGTTCACCTAGAGCAAGCGCTAAAGCGGTCTAACTAACCTAAGCACTTCGCAAAGCACCTACGCTAATCACCGAGTGTTTCTATTAAGAACTTGGGTGTTTGAGCTCTTGGAAATGTGCACTATATGCCTTGGTATGTTGCTTGGGCTCCCACACTTGAGAATGGCCGGTTGGGGTGGTATTTATAGCCCCCACACCCCCAACTAGCCGTTGGACAGAAAGCAGGAGCTTTCTGTCGTCGGGTGCACCGGACAGTCCGGTGCACCACCGGACACTGCACAGTGGATGTTAAGAATTTCCATTTTCTCTAGCAAATTTTCAATAGCTTCTTGGGAGCTAGCTAACTTAGCCTTAAGTTTTTCATTCTTTTTTAATAAGGTTGTCATTGGTAGCAGTGGATGGAGCACTAGATTCTAATAGCTCAATTTTAGTTGATAGCTCACTATTTAAGTTTGCAAAAGTTTCAAATTTTTATAGCAAACTTTTGTAATCATTTTGAGAGCTAACCAACTTATTTTTCAAAGTTTTAAGTTGAGCTTTTTGCTTAGTGCAAACATCCTGAAAAAATTCTACGGCTTCCGTAAGCTCATCTAGAGAGGGCTTTCCCTCACCTTCATCATCACTACTACTTTCATCACTAGAGGATGGAATGCTTTTGTTACCTCTTGCCATAAGGCATTTGTGTGATGACCGTGATGAGCGTGATGAGGATCGGTGGCTACGCGTTCTTGGAGGTTCATCTTCACTTGAAGAATCATCCCAAGTTCTAACACTTGTTAGCGCCTTGCCTTTGCTCCTCTCCTTTTTGGGTTTGGCCATATTTGGACAGTTGTCCCTGAAGTGGCCCTTCTCCCCACATGCGAAGCATCCTCTCTTCCTTTGCTTTTTCCTGTCAATGTTAAAGAGAAGATCTTCGACCTGTAGGGGCACACCCATTAGATTAATCTTGCGGATCATCCTCATTACCTTTTCGACGCGTCGGATTGTTTCTTCGTCCTCGGAGGATGATGTGCATGGTTGATTATCTTCATCATCATCACTTTCTTCTTCTACTTCCTCTTCTTCGCTTGAGGAACTTGGAGTGGGAGCCTTCTTTTTGCCCTTCCTTTCATCACATGCAAAAGCATATGGTCTTGAGGAAGTTGGCTCCTCTCCCCGACTCATTTTTCGCGACATCTCAAAAGCCGCGATTTTCCCAATCACAATGGTCAGGGTCATGTTGCTCAAGTCCTCCATGTTGTGAAGGATGGTGATGATGCTCCCATATCTTTGTTGTGGTAGCAAGGAGATAATCTTCCTCACAATGTCCGCATCACCTAGCTTATTAATGCCAATAGAATTGAGCTCATTGATTATTAGATTCAAACGAGAATACATGTCTCTAACAAGCTCATCATCTTTCATAGCAAAGGAATTATACTCATTTAAGACTAGGCAATGTTTTTGCTCACGGACATTGGATGTGCCGTCATGGAGCTCATGCAATTTTAGCCAAATCTCATTAGCAGTTTTCAAGATAAATACTTGATTAAAAATATCCATGCTAAGAGATTCATACAAGCAATTTTTGGCTCTAGCATTTAAATGAATTTCTTTTTCCAAACTCGTGGTGGGTTTCTCGGGATTCTTGAGAGGTTTCATCCTGTCACGAGTGACTCTCCAAACACCTAGATCAACGGCCTCTAGGTAACAAGCCATTCTAGCACTATAATATGGGAAGTTAGTGCCGTCGAAGTGTGGTGGCCTATGGGTATCCATCCCTTCCTCTAAAAGGTGTTGGCTCTTTTAGCGGTGAAGCTAAAGCGTTTCAAATGAGCCAAACCGGGCTCCGATACCACTTGTAGGAAACGGGTGACGCCTAAGAGGGGGGGGTGAATTAGGACTTCTAAAACTTTTACAAAACTAGGCCACAATTAAAACCCTAGAGCAAAACCTATGCAAATAATCAAAACTAGAATGTGTAAACTAGGTTTTGTCTAAGTGTTGCTATCTCTACCGCAAAGGCTAAGTTTCAATCTACACTAAATAAGTATGACTACAAGACTGAAACTTAAATGCTTAATATAAATGCGGAATGTAAAGAGCTAAGTAGAGAAGCAAACTCTCATGGATGACGCCGGTATTTTTACCGAGGTATCCAGAACCACGCAAGGTCCCGACTAATCCTCGTTGGTGCCCCTACGCAAAGGGAAGCCCACGCGAGGGCCAAGCACCACGGTCGAGTAACTCCGTAGAGAGCCACGGGCCTTCTCCACGCGCAAGTGGTGCTCCGCTTCCGGCTCCTCTCGGACGCTCCCCGCCGTCTCCACTATCGAGCTTCCGGTCGAAACGCCGCGAGCCTCGTTCCCTCCGGTACACGGTGGCGGCCGTGACACAAACGCGGTTATCACGGTCTCGCAAGACTCTCGCCCCACTCGGTACAATTATAACGACTCACGCAAGAGCCGAGGGGTTGTGAGGTTTATCTAAACTCACTCAACAATCTAGGGTTCACCTAGAGCAAGCGCTAAAGCGGTCTAACTAACCTAAGCACTTCGCAAAGCACCTACGCTAATCACCGAGTGTTTCTATTAAGCACTTGGGTGTTTGAGCTCTTGGAAATGTGCACTATATGCCTTGGTATGTTGCTTGGGCTCCCACACTTGAGAATGGCCGGTTGGGGTGGTATTTATAGCCCCCACACCGCCAACTAGCCGTTGGACAGAAAGCAGGAGCTTTCTGTCGTCGGGTGCACCGGACAGTCCGGTGCACCACCGGACACTGCACAGTGGATGTCCGGTGCACGCCACGTCAGCCGACCGTTGGCGCCTGTAGCAGTCGACCGTTGGATCCGACCGTTGCCGTCTGCCCATGGCACACCGGACAGTCCGGTGCTACAGCCAGAGAGCGCCTGTCTGCGGCCTCTCTGCGCAGACTGTCCGGTGCCTCACCGGACAGTCCGGTGCACACCGGACACCAATGTCCAGTGCGCCACCAGGCGCTGGCTGACAGCCCTCATCTTGGATTTCTTCGCTGATTTCTTCGGGCTTCTTTGTTCTTGAGTATTGGACTCCTATGCATCTTTTTATGTCTTCTTTTGAGGTGTTGCATCCTCATTGCCTTGGTCCAATTCTCATCGCATCCTGTGAACTACAAACACAAACACTAGAAAACTTATTAGTTCACGGATTGTGTTGTTCATCAAACACCAAAACTCAATTAGCCAAATGGCCCGGGGTCCATTTTCCTTACAAGATGGTTGATCTTCTTCATGTGGTTCCTGTGGTCGCACATCGCCTATCGCCATCGTGTGCATTGCGGCCGTCAGAACTTCTTCTTCATCTATGTATCAAGATCAACTTCCTCTCTTGGAGAGCCATTAGTCTCATCAAATACAACGTCGCTAGAGATTTTAACCAATCCCGATGATTTGTTGAAGACTCTATACGCCTTTGTATTTGAGTCATACCCTAGTAAAAACCCTTCTACTGCCTTGGGAGCAAATTTAGAATGTCTACCTTTCTTCACCAGAATGTAGCATTTGCTCCCAAATGCACAAAAGTAAGAAACATTGGGTTTGTTACCGGTAAGGAGTTCGTAGGAGGTCTTCTTGAGGAGACGATGCAGATAGAGCCGGTTTATGGCGTGGCAGGCTGTGTTCACAGCTTTCAACCAAAACTGCTCGGGCGTCTTGAACTCTTCAAGCATCATTCTTGCCATGTCGATTAGCGTCTTGTTCTTCCTCTCTACCACACCATTTTCTGTGGTGTATAGGGAGCAGAGAACTCGTGTTTGATGCCTTCCTCCTCAAGAAACTCTTCAACTTGTAGATTCTTGAACTCGGACCCATTGTCGCTCCTTATCTTCTTCACCTTTAGCTCAAATTTGTTTTGAGCTCTCCTTAAGAAGCGCTTTAGGGTCCCTTGGGTTTCTGACTTATCCTGCAAAAAGAACACCTGAGTGAAGCGGGAAAAAATCATCAACAATTACAAGACCATACTTACTTCCCCCGATGCTAAGGTAGGCAACGGGTCCGAAGAGATCCATGTGAAGAAGCTCTAATGGTCTTGATGTTGTCATCACGTTCTTGCTATGATGAGTGCTTCCCACCTGTTTTCCTGCCTGACATGCTGCACAAGGTCTGTCTTTCTCGAAACAGACATCGGTTAGTCCTAACACATGATCTCCCTTTAGAAGCTTATGAAGGTTCTTCATCCCAACATGTGCTAGACGGCGATGCCACAGCCAGCCCATATTAGTCTTAGCGATTAAGCATGCATCTAGACCAGCATTCTCTTTCGAAAAGTCAACTAAATAGAGCTTGCCGTCTAATACACCCTTAAACGCTAATGAACCATCACTCCTTCTAAAGACAGATACATCAACATTTGTAAACAAACAATTGTAACCCATGTGACACAATTGACTTACAGATAGAAAGTTGTATCCTAGCGACTCTACTAAAAATACATTTGAAATGGAATGCTCGCTTGTGATGGCTATCTTTCCTAAACCTTTGACCTTGCCTTGATTCCCATCGCTAAATATGATTGTATCCTAGGAATCCTTGTTCTTGACGTAGGAGGTGAACATCTTCTTCTCCCCCGTCATGTGGTTTGTGCATCCGCTGTCGATAATCTAGCTTGAGCCCCCGGATGCATAAACCTGCAAGGCAATTTAAGCTTGGGTTTTAGGTATCCAACTCTTGTTGGGTCCTACAAGGTTAGTCACAATAGTTTTTGGAACCCATATGCAAGTTTTGTCTCCCTTGCATTTGGATCCCAACTTCCTAGCAACTACTTTTGCATTCTTACATGAAAGTACAAAAGAAGTGTTGCAAGCATGAAAAATAGTAATAGGTTCATTGCACATTTTCCTAGAAGCATGAGTAGCATAATTTCTCCTAGGCGCATGAGACACAGCATGATTGCGCATAGGCCTATTTCTACCACAATCATAAGTAGAGCTGGAAACAATCATAGCATGATCATAGTATATATCATTATGAGCATTCCTAGTAAATTTTCTATCATAAATATAAGCATGATTCTTTTGGGGACTACTAGCCATAGGGGCCTTCCCTTTCTCCTTGTTGAGAACGGGAGTCCTTTGGCTTGTTACGTTCTAGGTTTCCTTTCGAAAACTAAGTCCATCCTTAATTGAGGGGGTGTCTACCAACAGTGTAGGCATCCCTAGCAAATTTTAGTTTGTCATAATCACCTTTGCAAGTCTTAAGTTGAGCATTAAGACTTGCCACCTCATTGTTCAATTTAATAATAGAAGCAAGATGTTTATCACAGGCATCAACATCAAAATCCTTACATCTATTACAAATAGTAACATGCTCTACACATGAACTAGTTTTATTCACTTCCTCTAGCTTGGCATTTAATTCATCATTTAAATTCTTTAAACTAGAGACAGATTCATGGCAAGTAGACAACTTAGAGGATAGCATTTCATTTCTTTTAAGTTCTAAAGCAAGAGATTTTTGAACATTAACAAACTTGTCATGTTCCTCATACAAAATGTCCTCTTGCTTTTCTAGTAGTCTATCTTTTTCATTTAGAGCATCAATTAATTCATTAATTTTCTCTACTTTGGCTCTATCTAACCCTTTAAACAAACCAGAATAATCTACTTCATCATCAGAAGATTCCTCATCTCTAGAAGAAGTGTACTTAGGGGTATCTCGAATATGTACCTTCTTCTTCTTAGCCATGAGGCAAGTATGGCGTTCGTTGGGGAAGAGCGAAGACTTATCAAAGGCCAAGGCAGCCAATCCTTCATCGTCGGAGTCGGATGAAGAGAAGTCAGAATCCCACTCCTTTCCAAGGTGCGCCTCGCCCTTCGCCTTCCTGTTGTTCTTCTTCTTTTCCCTCTTTCCGCTCTTTTCTTGTCCCTGGTCATTATCATTATCGAGGCATTGTGCTATGAAGTGACCAGTCTTACCGCATTTGAAGCAGGAGCGCTTTCCCCTTGTTTTGTTCTTGTTGGGGGTACTCCTTATGTCCATTTAGCACGGTCTTGAAATGCTTGACGATAAGCGCCATTTCGTCCTCGTTGAGCCCGGTAGCCTCCACTTGTGCTACCTTGCTTGGTAGCGCCTCCTTACTGCTTGTTGCTTTGAGAGCAATGGGCTGCGGCTCATAGATGGGCAGTGGACCATTTAGCATCATCCACGTATCGCGCTTCTTTCACCATCATGCGCCCGCTCATGAATTTTCCAAGGACCTCCTCGGGCGTCATCTTGGTGTACCTGGGGTTTTCACGAATAAGATTGACAAGATGGGGGTCAATTACAGTAAATGACCTTAGCATGAGTCGGACGACATCATGATCCGTCCATCTTGTGCTTCCGTAGCTTCGGATCTTATTGACCAGGGTCTTGAGCCTATTATAGGTTTGAGTTGACTCCTCTCCCCTGATCATCGCGAACCTCCCCAGCTCGCCCTCCACTAGTTCCATCTTGGTGATCATGGTCGCATCATTTCCCTCATGTGATATCTTGAGGGTATCCCAGATTTGTTTGGCATTGTCCAAGCCACTCACTTTATTATATTCGTCCCTACAAAGAGATGCTAACAAAACAGTATTAGCTTGGACATTTTTATGGATTTGCTCATTAATAATCACAGGATTATCGGTACTATCAAAATGCATCCCATTTTCTACAATTTCCCATATACTAGGATGGAGAGAGAATAAATGACTACGCATTTTATGGCTCCAAAATGAATAGTCCTCTCCATCAAAGTGTGGAAGTTTTCCAAGGGGAATTGATAGTAAATGCGCATTTGAATTATAGGGAATGCGAGAATAATCAAAAGAATAATTTTGATTAACCGTCTTTTTCTTCGACGAAGAGTCATCGTAGTCCCTTGGTGAAGAAGATGAGGCATCACTGTCATAGTATGACTTGAGCCTGAGTCAGTGGGTTTGTCGTCCCTTTACTCGTTGAAGAGGGATTCCTTTTCCTTGTCGTTGACCATCATCCCCTTGCCCTTAGGATCCATCTCTTTGGGCGGTTAGTCCCTTAAATGAAGAGTACGGCTCCGATACCAATTGAGAGCACCTAGAGGGGGGGGTGAATAGGTGATCCTATAAAATTAAACACTAAATAGCCACAAACTTGAATGTTAAGGTGTTAGTGAAATCAAGTGGCTATGGAACACACTCGTGCGAACAAAACAATCACAAGAAGCAACACACGAGACACGCGATTTTTATCCCGTAGTTCGGCCAAGTAACACTTGCCTACTTCCATGTTGTGGTGTCCCAATGGACGAGGGTTGCACTCAACCCCTTTCAAGTGATCCAATGATCAACTTGAATACCATGGTGTTTTATCTTAGAGTACTCTTCCCATTTGCGAGGAATCTCCACAAGTTGGAGCCTCTCGCCATTACAAAGTTATGATCACAAAGAAGGCACAAGAGTAAGGATGGGAGAGCAACACACGCAAGACTCAAAATCCGTAGCACAACCACGCACTCAAGCCAACACTTGAGCTCGAAACACAGCACAGGGAGTACGCAACTCAAAAGGAGCTCAAATCACTAACACAGCGAATCAAATGCGTGTAGACGGAGTCTGGGAGTCTTAGAATGTTTCTTGAAAGCTTGGTGTACTGCTCCATGCGCCTAGGGGTCCCTTTTATAGCCCCAAGGCAGCTAGGAGCCATTGGAGATCAACATGGAAGGCTATCCTTGCCTTCTATCGAGTGGCGCACCGGACAGTCCGGTGCGCCACTGGACAGCCACTGTAGCATGTCTGGTGCACGATCCCCTTCCATATCGGACGCAACCGACCGTTGCTCCTCGGGGTCAGTTGGCGCACCGGACACTGTCCGGTGCACACCGGACAGTCCGGTGCACCCAGCAGACCGTTGGAGCAAGCCACTTGTCGCGCGTTGATCGTGCGGACGACCGTTGGCTACTGGCACCGTTGGCTCACCGGACAGTACGGTGCACCACCGGACAGTCCGGTGAATTATAGCCACGTCGCCTTTTCCATTTCCTGAGAGCGACGAGTTCGTCGCGGATGACTCACCGGACATTCCGGTGCACCACCGGACAGTCCAGTGAATTATAGTCGTACGACTCCGTTGATTCCCGAGAGCAGCCGGTTCACCGTCGGCCAGCCTGGGGCACAGGACACTGTCCGGTGCACCACCGAATACTGTCCGGTGCACCACTGGACAGTCCGGTGTGCCAGGCCGAGCTGGAGTTGTGCACCACTGGACAACCAACTCTTTTCCAATTCATTTCTTCTCTTCTCAGCACTGTTTCTAGCACTTAGATAACCATGTTAGTACTCAAAAACAATGTACTAAGTCTAGAAACATACCTTGTACCTTAATTTGCACTTTTCACACATTTAGCACATCAGGACTCAATTAATATGTGTTGGACATCTAATCACCAAAATACTTATAGAAATTGCCCAAGGGCACATTTCCCTTTCAGGATCTCGGGCGGAAGCACAACCTTGCGGCGGATCCGGCCAAGGCGGGCGAGCTCCGCGCCTTCAGTTGCGGAACAGACCGGAGGATAGAGACGCGTCTGACGGACAAGGCCCACCGAGCAGTGACCGCAGCTGACTAGGACAGCCCACACGTCAGAGGCACAAGGCGGGAGCGAGCATGGGCGTAGGGTGGCTGGCCGGGCGGGCCCGCACGTCATCGACCCAGAGAAAGGGAGAAGGGACGGGGTCGTGTTGGGCTGGGGTGGTGCGCGCGCTAGTGGGCCGATGACTTGGAATTCGGCCCATGTGAGCGCTGGTGGGTCTTTTCTATTTCTTTTATGAATTTTTGATTTGTTTTCAATTTCAAGTACCCAAACCAAATTTAAATTCTCATTTTGAATTTCAGAATTGCGAGTTCCAAAATTAGTAATAATGCGATTATAATCCCCACGGTTTACCATATTATTATTTATTTTCCTTCTCATTTATTTATAGAAGAAATAAATGATTTCATTAAAAATTCCTTTCTCATTTTCTATTTTTATTCCCTTTTGATTTATAAATTTCAAATTCAAGATAAAGTTTAAGAATTCAAAATTTTAATACATATTCAAGATCAATTATGATGTAATAGATATATATTTATTTTAATTAATTTATTTGTTTGGTAGATGTTTGAAATACGAAACACACTCATATTGTTCCTTTATTTTTAGGAAAATAGTATTTTGATTGTGGGACAAGAATTAAAAGTTACTTCAAAATTAAATATTCATGTAAATAAATGCTTATGGTGCATCATTTAATGAAATGCATAAACATTTTAGTTGAATAGAAAACTTTTCTATTACTTCTTTTCTAAAATAATTCTTGGTTTTCAAAAATTCAGTCTTTAATTTTTAACACTCAAGTATAATTTGAGATATCTGAATTTACTATTTTATTTCTTTATATATTTATTTTATTATTTATTTTTTCTTATACAAATTTTGGGCCTTACACTCGTGCTATTGCTGGTGTTGACTTAGGGGCGGGCCTATGCATGTGCGACAAGTGCGACGACGTAGGGCCCAAAATTCTGTGGGGTCTAAAAAGTTATTCTAGTATATTAGTAGCCCTAAACTGGGGCAGAGCCAGGGTTACAGTATAAGGTGGTCGACCAATTCATCAATATTATATGGTGAAAAAATATTATATGATGTTATTAAGCTTAAGCACTTGCCATGGAATAAGAATTCTAGTTCTTTATAAATTATCTTAGTACATAAATCCTTTTCTAGCTAATTTATATATTAAACTAAAGTAGTTTCACAGAAACAATACCAAAATAATAAAATTAGCCATATTTGAATCTAATTTTGTAGTCTATGCTGACGTCCCGGCTGTGACATGTGGTTCTGGTGATCGGTGCTGTTGGGCTGTTGGGGCTCATTATGTTGCTTCGCATGATCACCTTCTCTAAACTTTGGTTGTGGGCTATGGCAGAGGTAAGTCAAGTGATCGATCGGTAGCTGCTCAGCCAGATGATAAGACGAATCATAAAGGAGTGAGGTTTAGATATCAACGTCTGCAAGCAAATTAGATTTGACATCTCATGTCATTGATTGATCATTCAACGAATATTTTATCTTATATTCTTTGCCTATTTTAGACTTTGGTTGGCATATTACAACAAAGTTATGAACCATATATTACTAACCACTATATTAAACATGTGATTAATTATGATGCACAAAATCTAAAATATATATAGTCTACACAAAATATATATGTGTATGTCGTAGCCTTGGGCGGGGCCATGGCCCCTGCTGGCCCCCCTTGGCTCCGCCCCTGGCCCTAAACACTATGCAACAGTGAGTAGGCCAACACTACATCATCTAAGCTAAGCCCAGCTAGTAGCTGGACTACTGCTCTTTCGAGACACTCCTATCTATAGATGTCCAGAAAGTATGTGGCCCGTTAGCACGGCACGAAGCACGGGTTTTTAGCACGGCACGACACGGGTTAATACGGGCCCAAGCTCAGCCCGGCCCGGCGAGCGTGCCGGTCTCGACAGCCATCTCGACCCGTTGGGCTGGCCCAAGCAAAACCCGATAGTTGGTGGGCTTAGAAACCGGCCCGCTACAGTGGCCAGCCAACTTCCCACAGGCCATAGCACCCCAGCGTCCCAGCCGGCCAGCCCCCAGCCCCTGCATAAATCGTGTCGCCCACTCGCCCTCACTCCTCCCGTCCGACCGTAACCCTAACCCTAAGTCCTAAATCCTAACGCGCCGCGCACCCGCTCGGCCGCTCCTCTGCGCTGCTCTCACGGTCTCGCCTCTCGTCCACTCCATCTCCGGCCTCCGCTCTCGGCTCTCCATCTGTCTCTGGCTCTCCGCTCTCGGCCTCTCCGTCTCCGCTCCGGCGCTTCCATGGACCTGTCCTCCTCCTCCCTCTCAGTCTCGGACTCTCACACGGTAACCCTGGATCTCGCCATCTCGGTGCATGTGCAAATGTAAATTGTGTGAATTTGCAACTGTGTACTTGCCGTGCTCGGGCTGGCATGGGCTCCTTCATGGGTCGTGCTTTCTGGGCCAGCCCGACATGGATGGGCCAGTTCAATGCCGTGCTCGGCTGGTATAGTCAGCCCGTCGAGCGGCACGGCCCGACCCGGTTATCTGTTCGGGCTCAAATGGGCCAGGCTCAAACGGGCTGGGATGGAACGGGCTCGGGCTGGGCCGGGTCATGCCGTGTCACCCGTTTGGACATCTATACTCCTATCCTGAGGCTGACTGCCGCTCTTCTGCCTTCCCGTATTCACGATCGATCAATTATGCTTTGTCCACTGCTTAGCCTGACCATTGCTATTCTTTTTTCTTTCGACTTCGTCTTGGATGACTGATGGCGATGTTCGTTTGTTCGCCTAACACCCTAATGCCTCTTGCGTTGCATCCATCTTCCTATAGCCCTTGCAGCTGCATTTTGTGATAAAGTTGCTAGCCAACTGCTCCATAATCCCTATACAAAAGGCTGTTGCATTCTTACCCATGCTGCCACTTCTGTTTATAGGTAATTTTCTTAATCTACATTTAACAAAAATTTCCTTTTTGTTCCACTTGCTGCCACTTGATTAGCATAAGCTCTCTATTAAATATTGATTGATTTTTTAATATATACATGCACAAATAGTGAGAATCAAAGTCGTGTCATTCAAAAACTTATCTAGAAAATATGATTAAAAAAATAAGGCAAGTTTTAAAATTTTGCATAGGGCCTCCAAATTTGTTGTCCCGGCCTTGGGAGGACTCGATCGATCCGACGAGATGATCCATGGTTGCTTTACTCCACCTTAAACTTCATTTTTTATACTTAGCTCTAAATAAACATTAGGTATAGAGGGTTTGCACAATTGAGGGCGTCATGCTCACTTTGCCCCCTTAGGGCTTGTTTGAGAGCAAGTGTAATGGAGGAAATTGAGGGGGCTAGAATCCCTCGCTATTTAAAATGGAATAGTGAGCGATTTTAGCCCCTTAATTATTTTCATTACTCTTGCTTCCAAATAAGGCCTTATGAGTCTGTCCATGGGTTGAGATGAGGACTTGAAGAGGTGGCATGATGGCTGTGGCGGCGAATAGGCAATGGCTCTATCATGGAAAGTGAGGGTGTGGGTGGTTAGTTATTGGGATGATCTATGATGAAAAGATAGTGAGATATCTGTACATCCATGTCACACGAGTGGGGAGAAGAAAGGGGCATTTTGGGCAATAAGAAAATATGGTGGTTTGCAAGTGGATTCAAAGATATTCAAAGCATAGAAACTGGTACGATTCGAGCAACATATAAATTGTAGTGGCATCTTTTCAAATAGATGAATAGTAATGGACTGATGGTAGATCTTCAAAACGTGATATTTATACACTATCGGAATCGGGCGCTTTGCCGAGTGCCTGAAGCATTCGGCAAAGCCTGAAAAACACTCGGCAAAACTATTGCCAAGTGTGACACTCGGCAAAGAGAGCTTGGCGAATAGTACATCGGCAACGGCTTCTTTGCCGAGAACTTTTTATCGGGCACTCGGCAAAGACTTTGCCGAGTGTCACTCGGTACTCGGCAAAGAAAAGTCGCCGTCACTGAAAGGGAAATGTGCCATTGGGCTATTTCTATAATGTTTTGGTGATTAAATGCCCAACACGTTTGATTAAGTTCTTATGTGCTAAATAAGTGAGAAGTGCAAATCATATAACAAGGTATGTTTCTAGACTTAGTAAATTGGTTTTTGAATACTAACATGTTTATCTAAGTGCTAGAAACAGAGCCAAGAAAAGAAGGTTTGAATTGAATAAGAGTTGGCTATGTATAGCCAACATCAGCTCGGGCCTAGCGCACTGGACTGTCCGGTGCCCCAGGCGAGTCGACGGTGAACCAGCTACTCTCGGGAGTGATGCGGCTATAAATCACCGGACCGTCCGGTGGTGCACCGGACTGTCCGGTGTGTCGTCAGCGACGAACTCGTCGCTCTCGGGAAAAGAAAAAGGAGACGTGGCTATAATTCACCGGACTGTCCGGTGGTGCACCGGACTGTCCCGTGAGCCAACGGCGCCAGCGGCCAATGGTCGTCCGTGCGATCAACGCGCGACACGTGGCCCGCTCCAATGGTCGGCTGGGTGGACCGGACTGTCCAGTGTGCATCGGACAGTGTCCGATGCGCCAACCGACCTCGAGGAGCAACGGTCGGCTGCGTCCGATATAGAAGGAGATCGCGCACCGGATAGCTACAGGACCTGTCCGGTGGCGCACCGGACTGTCCGGTGCGCCACTCGGTAGAAGGCAAGAATAGCCTTCAATGTTGATCTCCAACGGCTCCTAGCTGCCTTGGGGCTATAAAAGGGACCCCTAGGCGCATGGAGCAATACACCAAGCTTTCAAGAAACATTCTAAGACTTCCAAACTCCACCTCCACGCATTTGATTCGCTGTGTTAGTGATTTGAGCTCCGTTTGAGTTGCGAACTCCCTGTGCTGTGTTTCGAGCTCAAGTCTTGGCTTATGTGCGTGGTTGTGCTGCGGATTTGAGTCTTGCGTGTGTTGCTCTCCCATTCTTACTCTTGTGCTTTCTTTGTGATCAGAACTTTGTAAGGGCGAGAGGCTCCAACTTGTGGAGATTCCTCGCAAATGGGAAGAGTACTCTAAGATAAAACACCGTGGTATTCTAGTTGATCATTCGATCACTTGAAAGGGGTTGAGTGCAACCCTCGTCCATTGGGACGCCACAACGTGGAAGTAGGCAAGTGTTACTTGGCCGAACCACGGGATAAAAATCTCGTGTCTCGTGTGTTGTTTCTTGTGATTACTTTGTTCGCACGAGCATGTTCCATAGCCACTTGATTTCACTAACACCTTAATAATCAAGTTTGTGGCTATTTAGTGTTTGATTTTACAGGATCACCTATTCACCCCCCCCTCTAGGTGCACTCAATTGGTATCAGAGCCATACTCTTCATTTAAGGGACTAACCGCCCAAAGAGATGGATACTAAGGATAAGGGGATGGTGATTAACGACAAGGAGAAGGAATCCCTCTTCAACGAGCCAAGAGACGACAAGCCTACCGACTCAGGCTCGAGTCACAAGAAGAGGGACAAGAAGAAGAAGAGGCGCATCAAGAAGATCATCTACTACGAAAGCGATGTCTCATCTTCTTCACCAAGGGACGACGACGACTCCTCGTCAAAGAAAAAGACGGTCAACCAAAATTATTCTTTTGATTACTCTCGCATTCCCTACAATTCAAATGCGCATTTACTATCAATTCCCCTTGGAAAACCTCCACACTTTGATGGAGAGGACTATTCATTTTGGAGCCATAAAATGTGTAGTCATTTATTCTCTCTCCATCCTAGTATATGAGAAATTGTAGAAAATGGGATGCATTTTGATAGTACCGATAATCCTGTGTTTTTAATGAGCAAATCCATAAAAATGCCCAAGACACTACTGTTTTGCTAGCATCTCTGTGCAGGGATGAATACAACAAGGTTAGTGGCTTGGACAATGCTAAGCAAATCTGGGACACCCTCAAGATATCATATGAGGGAAACGATGCCACTATGATCACCAAGATGGAGCTAGTGGAAGGCGAGCTGGGGAGGTTCGCTATGGTCAGGGGAGAGGAGCCAACTCAGACCTACAATAGGCTCAAGACCTTGGTCAACAAAATCTGAAGCTACGGAAGCACAAGATGGATGGATCATGATGTCGTCTGACTCATGCTCAGGTCATTTACTGTTATTGACCCCCATCTTGTCAACCTTATTCGTGAAAACCCTAGGTACACTAAGATGACACCTGAGGAGATTCTTGGAAAATTCATGAGCGGGCGCATGATGGTGAAGGAGGCGCGATACGTGGACGATGCGCTAAATGGTCCACTACCCATCTACGTGCCACAGCCCGTTGCCCTCAAAGCAACAAGCAGCAAGGAGGCGCTACCAAGCAAGGTAGCACAAGTGGAGGCTGCCGGGCTCAATGAGGAAGAAATGGCGCTTATCATCAAGCGCTTCAAGACCGCGGTAAAAGGACGCAAGGAGTACCCCAACAAGAATAAAACAAAGGGAAAGCGCTCCTGCTTCAAATGCGATAAGACTGGTCATTTCATAGCACAATACCCCAATAATGATAATGACCAGTGTTGGGGAATGTTCTCAAATGCTATGAATCAAGAACAAGGCAACACAAAAAATGTTAAATATCAAATGCTCTTCGTCCGCTGAAGCATTATCTCCTCAAGGATTTAATGAACTTCGGACGAAGACCATGAACATAATATTATGAAGGTTTCACCTTCGTAACTAAACTTACAAAGATAATATAAAGTAATGTAAAATGTAAAACATCAAAGATAAATATGTCAGAAATAAATGGCACCATTCACATATTTTATTATATGAATATAAGATGTTTGAATACAATGTTTAAGGTACGTGTATACCTTCGCCTTGACAAGTAATAATTCCCGAGTCATGTACTTGCAATTATAAGAATGTGTGAACAGTAAAGAAATATTGTTCACTATTTATAGGCACAGGACACAGCCTATGAAGAATTACAATCATGCCCCTCATAAGAGTTTACAACATTGACTCAGACCCTTAAGGACTAAAAGGTCATTCTATCTTTAAGTCGGTTCGACCCCCATCTTCGGACATGCTGTAATACCGAAGCTTCATGAATGGTGCCTTCGGCATTACGTTCAAGCAGCTTCAGCCGAAGCTGTTTTCTTTCTGCAGGACCTTCGGCGATGAAGCATGGTCCCAACAGTAGCCCCTTCGCGGTGCTAGATCGTTTTTCGTAACGAGCTTGATCCGTGAAAAAAGTCTCTTAGGCTTCAGGAAGCCGAAGGTCCGAAAAACACCTTCCCTGAGTTCGTTGTCGAGAAACGATACAGTTTTCGAGCGCGTAGTGGTCCCACCATGTAGGTTCACTATTTTGATCTTTGCGGCCCACCGTGCAGCGGGTGCGAGCAACTGTTTGCCTGGTGTAAAAATCCTGATGATTCACCTTCTTACCTGCAGCACTATATAAATAGACAGGTAGGTGTGAAGTTACCACAGCATTCATTGCTATTGCACTGTTTTGCTTCCAAAAATTTAACCATAGCCGAAGCTTGACTTTCGCATTCAAACGAAGCTCCAGTTCGGTGCCTGCTTCGTCAGAAGAAGAGCTTCGGAAGAAAGGTTATTAATTTCCAAGAAATTTTCAAGAAATTCAAAATTAAATGGCCAGAGTACGTTCTACTGCTAGAGTTGAGCACGAAGGAGACGAAGCCGAAGCTGCTGAAACTGTTCCGATTTCTGAAGCGATGAAGCGCTCCGGGCTAGTTACAGGAGAGGACACACCTGCTGCCGAAGCAACACAAGCTGATGTTGAAGAAGTTGGTTCCGAAGATGAGTACAACTGCGGGATGCCAAGCAAACCTAGTCATTTGGACTTTGGAAAGTCCACCATCTCTGAAGCTGATCTTCCAAAAATGGTGAAGATGGGCTACTTCAGCGAAGCAAAAAAGAAGCTGGTTCGTTTTGGCGGAGAGGAAACTACTCCGAAGCCGAGAAAGAATGAGGTGGTAGTGTTCAAAAGCTTCTTCAAAGCAGGATTAAGATTTCCTTTGAATGTGATGATTGCTGATGTGTTGAAGAAGTTTGGGGTTTACCTTCATCAGCTGACCCCTAACGCTATTGTTAGATTAAGTGTTTATATCTGGGCCCTTTGTAGCCAGGGAGTGGAACCGTTCGACGAAGGTTTCTGCCGAGTCCATGAACTACACTATCAGACTAAGGCCAGAGGAGATGGGTTACATGAAAATTTTGGATATTACAACTTTGCTTATCGTAAAACTTCAAAGTTTCCAGTGATAAGCTACCGAAGCAAATGGCCAGCCGGATGGAAGTCTGAGTGGTTTTATGTTAAAGTTGATAAAGATGAAGATAAATTGGTCTAGAGTCCACTAGAGCTAACCTTCGGAGAAACGAGGCCTCGATGCAACATGATAAGTGGAAGCCCGAGCCAAATTGCTTTGGGTGAATTTCGAATAATTTTAGAACATATTGGCACTAGGGACTTGGTGCAGGAATTTTTGGCTTTTAAAGTGTTCCCAACAATGAGGGATTGGGAGATGCCGAAGCTGGAGGGGGAAAAGAAAAAGGGCGAACTTGTTCGATTACCCTATTACTACAAGTTTAAGAAAAACTTTAAAGAACCCTGCCATGAATGGTTAGACACAATCGATATTATGTGCAATGATATCCTTGGAAATTATTCTAAGAAGGAAGATCAGTTGATGACAGCAGCCTTCGGTAGTCGCCCGAAGTGAAGGTTGAATCGGGTGCTAGATGCCTTGAATTTTGACTATCCTGATTACGAGCAATTGGGTGGAGATGCCGGAGGCCCGAAGAGAAAAAGAATTGCCAGCGCCCTTGACGAAGAAAGCACCAGATTGGCCAAAAAGAAAAAGGAAATTTCTGAAAAGGTGAGCCCTGAGCCGAAGGTAGCTGCTTCAAGAAAAAGGAAAACTGCATCTCCGGAACCAAAAACATTGGTCCAAGAGGAGGAAACTCCTGCGACACCTTCTGCTGCCGAAGTAGAAGAGATCCTGAAGGTAATGACTGAACCCTTGCCTGTCAAGCTAAGTCCGCTGGCACCGCAACTGACGAAGTTTTTTCAGAAGGACAAAGAAGCTTCGGTAGCAGAAAGCCCTGTAAAGCCGAAAAAACAAAGAATTATCCAAGTAACAGATGTGATTCATCAGACACCGCCACCGGCAATGGAGTCAAAAATTGTTTTTGCCGAGACCGCCGAAGCCGAAGCCGCCGCGGCCGCCGCGGCCGCCGCTACCCGGGCCGAAACCACTGAATTTGCAACCGCCGGAGCCGAAGCTACCAGAGCCGAAGCTACCGGCGCCGAAGCCGGGACCACCGAAGATTCAAACCTGGAAACCACACTTGAAGTTATTGACAATATACTTCTGAAAATGGCTGAAGAAGAAGCTGCTGTGGCTGCAGTGAGCACGGCTACTGAAAAAGGAAAAGAGCAGATTGAAGAAATTTTGGAGGGAGGAAATTTTAACTTTCAAGATTTACTTGGACAAGAATTAACAGGTGCTGAAAAAGAAGAGCTGAAAAAATATGCCATATCCTGTGGATATAAACCAGGGTCTATGCTATTTGGTGGGGTCAACGAAGGGAAGCTAAGATGCCTTCGGAATCGCACTGAGGCCAAAATTGTTAGAACCTTCTCCAAAAGGTTGGCCTGCCGAAGATAGAGGCGGACCTCTGCAGGTACCAGCGACACCATATCGCCGGTAGCCTGCTTTATGCTAATTTTAAGGTAAAAAATATTATTACGATTTTATTGTTATTATTATTTTTAGGTCGTTTTCTGACGAAGGTTGCTTTGGCAGAGTATACTATTAAGTAAAGTGCTAAAAATGCAACAAGATCTTGAAGAGGAGAAGAACAAAGCTATCATCAAAGATTTAGAAGAAAAAGCTGAAAATTACGAAGCTGTTCTGAAGAAGAAAGACTTCACCATTCACTTCAGAAAGACTTCACCATTCAAGACCTTGAAATCGTAGCTAAAGAACACGAAGGTGCCTTAGAAAAGAAAGACTTTGTTATTCAATCTATGGAAGGCTCCTTGGCTGAGGTCCAGGCCGAAAATGACAGTTTAAAGAATGAATTACTCAAACAGTCAGAAAAATATCAGCAAGAAAAGAAGGACCTTGAAACAAGTCTCAAGACTGAGATCGAGAAAAATTCAAATTTGCAAAAATCATTGAAGGAACTTCAAGAGAGATGCCTAAATTTCGGCAGCCGATGCGTGCAGCGGCTGAAGGATGTGTTTCACTCTATCGGAGCCAGTTCTGAAAAATTTACACCTTCAGCTGAAAACCTGCCCAGCACGTTGGAATATATTGAAGGCGAGGTTGATGCTCTTGACGAAGTTTTCGCTGGGCATGCTGACTTCTGCGCCCTGGTAGCTTCTCGAGGCACAGCTACCGCTTTTCTGAAGGCTGGCTGTACACATGGAAAAATTGTAAATAGACCAAACTTTAGCTTATCAGTATCAGATTTGATTGATATCCCAAGCCTAGCCCGAAGCATCGGAAATAGATTTATGACCAAGATTTGGGTAAATGGCGGGCGAAAAATGGCTGGTGACGAAGCTCGAAGTCACCTTAAGCCGGTAAGGAACTTATATTTGTTACTTTTACCTTCTCCTTGAAATTTGCACCTTTCTTATTGTGCTCTTTAATATGTGCAGGATGACGAAGCTGAAGTATAACGAAGCTGAAGTATGACGGCCTGAAGCTTAATAGTTGCTATAATAAACTTTCCTGCAAAAAATTCTAGAGAGATCTTTGTAATATAGTTATGAAAAAACTTATGTAAATTTGTACATACCTTGTAATATATCTTATCTCCTTTATCCGTGTACAATCTGCTTTGCTGTGGACGAAACTTCTCTTTTGAGCCGAAGGCAAAAAACACCTTCCCTTCTTTTCGTACACAACGAAGCATGAAAACTTCCTCTTTCTACGAAGTTTTTCCTCATTGCCGAAGCATCTGTCTTTTTTGTGTGGTATGATGATGATTCTATATGTCTAAATGAATGTTTATGAATGCAAATGACATGATGTAATGTATCGTGCAAATGAATAGCGGAACACATATTCAAACACCATAATCATAGCCCTTCATCCCCTTGGGAATGATTCAAATCTTTTTGCCGTTTACTTTTCGGCTTCACCGTTTACTTTTCGGTGTATCAGCGTTGACTTTTCGCTGTAAGCCTCCCTTAGGAGCTTCTTCGCCTTTTACTTTCAGCGGAATCAGCGTTTATTTTTCGCTGTAAGCCTCCCTTAGGAGCTTCTTCGCCTTTTACTTTCGGCGGAATCAGCGTTTATTTTTCGCTGTAAGCTCTGCATTCTCTTAGGAACGACTTTTGAGCTTTTCCATGTTTTCTTTTCTTTTTCCTTTGCATTTACATTTACATTTTTGGGGGATATCACTCTTATAGAATTGAAATAAGGAAAATTACATGTTGTGGCCCCATTAAAAACCTTTCTCCCCCTTTGGAAAGGAAAAGGGTGCCGCAAAAAAGAATAGAAAAAATTACATCAAGCTAAACATAATATCGCTGAAGCTCATCCGCATTCCATGACCTAGGAATGTCGTTGCCGTCCATATCCTTCAATCTGTAGGAACCGGGTCTTGATGAAGATACTACCAAAAAAGGTCCTTCCCACTTCAGCTGTAATTTGCCTACTGTCTCAGGGTTGGCTGCTCTTCGAAGCACCAAGTGTCCTGGTTCAATGTTCTTTAGCCTAACCTTTCTGTCACGCCATTTTATTGTTTCAGCTTGATATTTGTTGATGTTTTTCACAGCTTGATGCCTGATCCCCTCTATAGCATCTTTTTCCACAGAGTAATCAGCTTCATCTTCGCCTTCTGCTGAAGCTATTGTTCTTATTGATCCTGCTTTGGCTTCTTCCGGGGTTATTGCTTCGTCACCAAACAATAGTTTGAATGGCGTGAAGCCTATTGATCTTGACACTGTTGTGTTATGGCTCCACACCACTTTGATTAATTCTTCTGGCCACTTTCCCCTGGGCTGATTGAAGATTGACTTCATTATTCCTGTCACTATGATCCCATTAGCTCTTTCGACAAGTCCGTTTGACTCCGGATGTCGAACTGATGCAAAATGGATCTTCGTGCCAATTTGATCACAAAATTCTCTGAAAGCTTCAGAATCAAACTGCGTTCCATTGTCCACAGTGATAGCCTTCGGCACTCCGAAGCGACAAACAATGTTTTGCCAAAAAAACTTTTGGACAGTAACCAAAGTTATTGTGGCTAAAGGCTTTGCCTCAATCCACTTAGAAAAATATTCCACTGCCACTACAACATATCTTAAATTTCCTTGTGCTGGTGGTAGCGGACCTAACAAATCAAGGCCCCACCTTTGTAACGGCCAAGTGGGTTGTATTAACTGAGTTAGAGACTAAGGTTGTTTTTGATCTCTTGCACATTTTTGACAACCTTCGCACTTTTGGACTAGTTCCGCTGCATCTGAAGCTGCTTTTGGCCAATAAAATCCTTGGCGAAAGACTTTTCCCAGCAAAGGCCTAGATCCAATGTGAGATCCACACAAGCCTGCATGTATTTCCTTCATCAATTCTATGCCTTCGGTTCTAGATAAACACTTGAGCAACGGGGAACAGACCCCACGCTTGTATAGTTCCCCTTCTATTATGACATATGGTCGAGCTCTTGCTTCTATCCTCCTGTTATAAGCTTCGTCATCTGAAAGAAAATTACCCTGAAGGAAAGAGATGATTTCAGTTCTCCAATCTTCACTATAGACAGGGGATATGTTGAGGACCCTCTTTCAAGAAGCTCGACCAAAGGTGCTTTTATTGTTTCGAAAAATACTTCCGAAGGTAAAGGCAGCCCCTGTGCTGCTGACTTGGCTAATAGATCAGCATATTAATTTTCTCCACGAGGAATGTTTTTAACAGAGAATCCTTCAAAGGAAGCCTCAATCCTTCGGACTGTATCTAAATATTTTTCAAGCTTCAGATCTCTTGCCTTATAGCTCTTGTCAATATGACCAGAAATAACTTGGGAATCAGTTTTAAGAATGGCCCTTCTGATTCCCATTGCCTTTAACTTCTGAAGACCCAAGAGCAGAGCTTCGTACTCAGCAATATTGTTTGTGCAACTGAAATCAAGTCTTGCCGCATAACAAGTTTTAACTTTGGAAGGTGAAACCAACACAGCAGCTGCTCCTGCTCCGAAGGTTCCCCAAGACCCATCGCAAAACACTGTCCATGCTTCGGCATCTTTATTCGTTTCTTCCTCCTGAGCCCCTGGCGTCCAGTCAGCAATGAAGTCTGCCAACGCTTGGGACTGAATCGAAGATCTATGCACATAATCAATACAAAATTCATTGAGCTCTGCAGCCCATTTTCCAATCCTTCCAGTAGCTTCTCGGTTTCTCATAATATCCTTCAACAGTTGTGAAGAAGGAACAATTATATTATAAGCTTGAAAATAATGCCGAAGCTTCCTGGAGGCCATCAAAACAGCATACAGTACCTTCTCCAATTCTGTATAATTTTTCTTTGATAAACTAAGAACTTCGGATACAAAGTATATTGGGGCCTGCTTTTTGACTTGGCCTTCAAGCTTCTCCTGAACAAGTGCTGCACTTACCGCTGAGTGCGAAGCTGCCACATATAATAACAAAGGAGCCCCTGGCGTTGGTGGAGTTAGTGTTGTTAGATCTATCAAATATTGCTTCAGCTCTTCGAAGGCTTTCTGCTGGACTGGTCCCCATTGAAAAACTTCGGCTGACTTCAGCACTTCGAAAAATGGTAAATTTCTCTCTGCTGATCTAGATATGAATCTATTGAGAGATGCCAGTCTTCCTGTCAATCTTTGAGCCCCCTTCTTTGTACTTGGTGGTTCCATTCGAAGGATAGCTTCGATTTTGTTTGGATTAGCCTCAATTCCTTTTGTTGAAACTAGACAACCAAGAAATTTCTCCTTCTTCACTCCGAAGACACATTTTTCTGGATTCAGCTTTAAACCAGCCTGTCTAAAATTAGCGAAGGTCTCCTGCAGATCAGCAATGTGATTATCTTGCTTCGTGCTTTTCACAATGATATCATCAACATAAGTTAGCACATTCCTGCCTATCTGAGAATGGAGAACCTTCGCTGTCATTCTGCTGAAGCTTCCTCCAGCATTTTTAAGCCCTTCAGGCATCCGAAGGTAACAATATGTTCCACTAGGGGTTATGAAGCTGGTCTTCGGCTCATCCTCCTTCTTCATCCAGATTTGATGATAGCCTGAATAACAATCCAACAGACTCATAAGCTCTGATGAAGCTGCTGCATCAACTAAGGAATCTATCCTTGGCAATGAAAACTCGTCCTTCGGACAGGCCTTGTTGAGATCAGTAAAATCGATACACATCCTCCATTTACCATTGGCCTTTTTTACCATGACAGTGTTAGCCAGCCATTCTGGGTATTTTACCTCTCTGATAACTCCAGCACTGAGAAGTCTTTTCACTTCATTTCGATCACCTTCAGCCTTGTCATCAGACATCTTCCGAAGCCTCTGCTTTCTGGGTCTGAAGGATGGATCAACATTAAGCGAATGCTCAATAACATCCCTGTTAACTCCGCAAAGATCATTAGCTGACCAAGCAAAAACATCTTTGTTGTTGAACAAGAATCTTATCAAGGTTTTCTCTTATTCCTCAGACAATTGAGATCCTAGCAGCACCTTCTGCTCTGCGATATCTTCGCATAAAAGCATGGGTTTCGGCTGATCGGCCAAAGCAGCCTTCTCCCTTCTATGCTTGTACTGCTCACAAGCTTCGGCTTCATCTATGTTATGGATTGCCTTTGAATCAGTCCAATTCCCTTCGGCCTTTCTGGCGGCTTCCTGACTCCCATAAATAGCAATAGGTCCCTGATCCGAAGGTATCTTCATGCAAAGATATGCTGGATGAAGTATTGCTTCGAAAGCATTGAGTGTTCCGCGACCAATGATAGCATTGTAAGGATACTCCATGTCAACAATATCAAACACAATTTGCTCAGTCCTTGTGTTGTTGACAAATCCGAAGGTTACTGGCATGGTAATCTTCCCAAGTGCTACAATCTGCCGCCCTCCGAAGCCACAAAGAGGGTGCGTAGCATCATGGATCTTGTCTTCGGGCTCTTGCATTTGTCTGAAAGCCTTAGCAAATATGATATCTGCTGCACTGTCTGTATCAACCAAAACATTATGGACCAGAAATCCTTTGATCACACAAGAGATAACCATAGCATCGTTGTGTGGGTAATCCTTGAGTTGAAGATCTTCTTGAGAGAAGGTAATCGGAATGTGAGACCATCTTGACTTGATGAAGGGTCCTTGCACCCCGACATGCTGTACCCTTCTCTGTGCCTCCTTCTTCTGCTTCTTGTTGGCTGGCTCTGAGCATGAACCGCCTGTTATGGGGAGTACCAGCTTCGGAGCCGAAGCAGCTCCAGCTTGATCGTTGAACAAAGCCATCAGCTCAAAAAAGTGGAAGTGAGTTCACCGGAGGTGGGCGCCAATGTTGGGGAATGTTCTCAAATGCTATGAATCAAGAACAAGGCAACACAAAAAAATGTTAAATATCAAATGCTCTTCGTCCGCTGAAGCATTATCTCCTCAAGGATTTAATGAACTTCGACGAAGACCATGAACATAATATTACGAAGGTTTCACCTTTGTAACTAAATTTACAAAGATAATATAAAGTAATGTAAAATGTAAAACATCAAAGATAAATATGTCAGAAATAAATGGCACCATTCACATATTTTATTATATGAATATAAGATGTTTGAATACAATGTTTAAGGTACGTGTATACCTTCGCCTTGACAAGTAATAATTCCCGAATCATGCACTTGCAATTACAAGAATGTGTGAACAGTAAAGAAATACTGTTCACTATTTATAGGCACAGGACACAGCCTGTGAAGAATTACAATCATGCCCCTCATAAGAGTTTACAACATTGACTCAGACCCTTAAGGACTAAAAGGTCATTCTATCTTTAAGTCGGTTCGACCCCCATCTTCGGACATGCTGTAATACCGAAGCTTCATGAATGGTGCCTTCGGCATTACGTTCAAGCAGCTTCAGCCGAAGCTGTTTTCTTTCCGTAGGACCTTCGGCGATGAAGCATGGTCCCAACAACCAGGGACAAGAAAAGAGCGGGAAGAGGGAAAATAAGAACTATAGGAAGGCGAAGGGTGAGGCGCACCTTGGGAAGGAATGGGATTTTGACTGCTCTTCATCCGACTCCAACGATGAAGGATTGGCTGCCTCGGCCTTCGACAAGTCTTCGCTCTTCCCCAACGAACGCCATACTTGCCTCTGGCTAAGGAGAAGAAGGTACGTATTCGAGATTCCCCTAAGTACTCTTCTTCTAGCGATGAGGAATCTTCCGATGATGAAGTAGATTACACTGACTTGTTTAAAGGACTAGATAGAGTTAAGGTAAACAAAATTAATGAATTAATTGATGCTCTAAATGAAAAGGATAGATTTCTAGAAAAGCAAGAGGACATTTTGTATGAGGAACATGACAAGTTTGTTAATGTTCAAAAATCTCTTGCTTTAGAAATTAAAAGAAATGAAATGCTATCCTCTAAGTTGTCTTCTTGTCATAAATCTGTCTCTAGTCTAAAAGATTTAAATATTGAATTAAATGCTAAACTAGAGGAAGCAAATGCAACTAGATCATGTGTAGAACATGTAGTTATTTGCAATAGATGTAAGGACTTTGATGTTAACGCCTGTGATGAACATCTTATTTCTATTGCTAAATTAAACGATGAGGTGGCAAGTCTTAATTCTCAACTTAAGACTTGCAAAGTTGAATTTGATAAATTAAAATTTGCTAGGGATGCCTACACTATTGGTAGACACCCCTCAATTAAGGATAGACTTGGTTTTCGTAAGGAAACTAAGAACTTAACAAGCCAAAGGACTCCCATTCTCAACAAGGAGAAAGGGAAGGCCCCTATGGCTAGTAGTCCTCAAAGGAACCATGCCTTTATTTATAATAGGAAAATTGCTAGTCGTTCTCATTATAATAGGAGTTATGATCATGCTGCTTATAATGATTCACATGCTATGATTGCCTCTAGTTCCACTTTTGTTCATGGTAGAAGTAGGCCTAGGAGAAATCATGTTGTGTCTCATGCGCCTAGGAGAATGTGCAATGGACCTTCTACTATTTATCATGCTTGCAATACTTCTTTTGTACTTTCATGTAAGAATGCAAAAGTAGTTGCTAGGAAGTTGGGATCGAAATGCAAGGGAGACAAGACTTGTATTTGGGTTCCAAAAGTTATTATGACTAACCTTGCAGGACCTAACAAGAGTTGGATACCTAAAACCCAAGCTTAAATTGCCTTGCAGGTTTATGCATCCGGGGGCTCAAGCTGGATTATCGACAGCGAATGCACGAACCATATGACGGGGGAGAAGAAAATGTTCACCTCCTATGTCAAGAACAAGGACTCCCAGGATTCGATCATCTTTGAAGATGGGAACCAAGGCAAAGTTAAAGGATTGGGAAAGATAGCTGTTGGTGACTTGTTCTCAAATGCTATGAGATAAGAACAAGGCAACATAAAGAATGTTAAATGTTAAAGTTCTTCGTCCTTCGAAGCATTATTTCCCTTAGGATATAACGACTCTCGGACGAAGATTACAGAAAGCGTACCTTCGTAAGTACGACGTATATAAAAATGAAGAAGAGTTTACACAAAACATGAACAATGTGAACAATCAAATATATTATCATTATTGTATTATTTTTGTGCTATTGTCACGAATAAGTAAAGATAATGATTTATTACAAGTGTACCTTCGGCTTGAAGGAAGTACAAATACAAGCGTGACACAAAAGCAAATGTCCAGTCAGCGTGAACAGTACGGGAGTAATGTTCACCTATTTATAGGCACAGGTCGCAGCCCATGTAAAATTACATTCAGGCCCTTTACATTTGATAATAACTCTATAACAATTCACCGGGGTCTAGACAGCCTTTTCCTCTTTAGGTCGGTTTCCTTTTTTCCTGTCATCATGCCGAAGCTCGCTTTCGTACAGCTTCGGCTCTGTTCCATCCTTCGTTCCCCCTTGTGTTTCTTCATGCAGAGATTTCGACTTAAGTCCAAAAGGTCCATGTCTGAAGGTACCTGTTCATGTATTATACTCCAGAAACATTGTTAACTTACGTTTTTGAGGACCTTCGGAAGCCGAAGGCCCCCAACAATAGCCATCACACCCGAGCATTCTATTCTCCAATGTGTTTTTAGTTGAATCGCTCGGGTACAACTTATTGTCTATGAGTCAATTATGTAACATGGGTTATAATTGTTTATTCACAAATGTAGATGTATCTGTCTTTAGAAGGAGTGATGGTTCATTAGCCTTTAAGGGTGTATTAGACGACAAGCTCTATTTAGTTGATTTTTCGAAAGAGAATGCCGATCTAGATGCATGCTTAATGGCTAAGACTAATATGGGTTGGCTTTGGCATCGCCGTCTAGCACATGTTAGGATGAAGAACCTTCATAAGCTTCTAAAGGGAGATCATGTGTTAGGACTAACCGATGTCTGTTTTGAGAAAGACAGACCTTGTGCAGCATGTTAGGCAGGGAAACAGGTGGGAAGCACTCATCATAGCAAGAATGTGATGACAACATCAAGACCACTAGTGCTTCTTCACATGGACCTCTTCGGACCCATTGCATACCTCAACATCGGGGGAAGTAAGTATGGTCTTGCAATTGTTGATGATTTTTCCTGCTTCACTTGGGTGTTCTTTTTACAGGACAAATCAGAAACCCAAGGGACCCTAAAGCGCTTTCTAAGGAGGGCTAAAAATGAATTTGAGCTAAAGGTGAAAAAGATAAGGAGCAACAACGGGTCTGAGTTCAAGAATCTACAAGTTGAAGAGTATCTTGAGGAGGAAGGCATCAAGCACGAGTTCTCTGCTCCCTATACACCACAGCAAAATGGTGTAGTAGAGAGGAAGAACTGGACGCTAATCGACATGGCGAGAATGATGCTTGGAGAGTTCAAGACGCCCGAGCGGTTTTGGTCAGAAGCTGTGAACACAGCCTGCCACACCATAAACCGGCTTTATCTACATCGCCTCCTCAAGAGGACCTCCTACGAACTTCTTACCGGTAACAAACCCAATGTCTCTTCTATTGAGCCTTTTAGGGTAGAAGAGGCCTTGCAGGATCCGGACTGGGTGTTGGCCATGCCGGAAGAGCTCAACAATTTCAAACGGAATGAAGTCTGGAGCCTGGTGCCACGTCCCAAGCAAAACGTTGTGGGAACCAAGTGGGTGTTTCGCAACAAGCAAGACGAGCATGGAGTGGTGACAAGAAACAAAGCTCGACTTGTGGCAAAAGGTTATGCCCAAGTCGCAGGTTTGGATTTTGAGGAGACTTTTGCTCCTGTTGCTAGGCTAAAGTCAATTCGGATACTATTAGCCTATGCTGCTCACCATTCCTTCAGGTTATTCCAAATGGACGTGAAGAGCGCTTTCCTCAATGGGCCAATCAAGGAGGAGGTATACGTGGAACAACCCCCTAGCTTTGAGGATGACAGGTATCCCGACCATGTGTATAAGCTCTCTAAGGCGCTGTATGGACTTAAGCAAGCCCCAAGAGCATGGTATGAATGCCTTAGAGATTTCCTTATTTCTAACGCTTTCAAGGTTGGGAAAGCCGATCCCACTCTTTTCACAAAGACTTGCAATGATGATCTTTTTGTGTGCCAAATTTATGTTGATGACATAATATTTGGTTCTACTAACCAAGAGTCTTGTGAGGAGTTTAGCAGGGTGATGATGCAAAAGTTCGACATGTCGATGATGGGCGAGTTGAACTACTTCCTTGGATTCTAAGTGAAGCAACTCAAGGATGGCACCTTCATCTCCCAAACGAAGTACACTCAAGATCTTCTTAAGAGGTTTGGGATGAAGGACGCCAAGCCTGCGAAGACACCAATGGGAACTGATGGGCATATTGACCTCAACAAAGGAGGTAAGTCCATTGATCAAAAGGCATACCGGTCAATGATAGGTTCATTACTTTATTTTTGTGCTAGTAGACCGGACATTATGCTTAGTGTATGCATGTGTGCTAGATTTCAATCCGACCCCAAGGAATGTCACCTTGTGGCCGTTAAGCGAATTCTTAGGTATTTAGTTTCTACGCCTTGCTTTGGGATCTGGTATCTAAAGGGGTCTACCTTTGACTTAATTGGATACTCAGACTCCGATTATGCCGGGTGCAAGGTTGATAGGAAGAGTACATCAGGGACGTGCCAATTTCTAGGAAGGTCCCTAGTGTCCTAGAGTTCCAAGAAACAAACATCCGTTGCCCTATCCATCGCTAAGGCCGAGTACGTTGCCGCAGGACAGTGTTGCGCGCAACTACTTTGGATGAGGCAAACCCTCCGGGACTTTGGCTACAATCTGAGCAAAGTCCCACTCCTATGTGACAATGAGAGTGCAATCCGCTTGGCGGATAATCCTGTTGAACACAGTCGCACTAAGCATATAGACATCCGGCATCACTTCCTGAGAGACCATCAACAAAAGGGAGATATCGATGTGTATCACATTAGCACCGAGAACCAGCTAGCCGATATCTTCACCAAGCCTTTAGATGACAAAAGGTTTTGCAGGTTGCGTAGTGAGCTAAATGTCTTAGATTCGCGTAACTTGGATTGATCTATAGCATACATGTAGTCTATGCCTTTGATCATGTTACTTTGTGCATTTAAATCAGTTATTTAAGGTGCTCAAGTTGTACAAGTCATCCCCAGACCTCACAAGTCCGTATGTAGATGTGCACATGTTTAGGGGGAGATGTGCTAGAACTTGATCCCTTTAAGACTAATTTGTTTGTTTGAGTACACTTGATGTAGTCTCGAAGGTACATTGAAAGGGAAAATGAACTTGGATGACGCAAAGACTTCAACTACACTCCGGTATTAGTGTACCTAATTCCAAGTTCATACTTATGCTCTCATTGCCTTTTTGCTCTTAATTGACATTTTTGGTGAGGCAATGGGGTTAGTGGGCCAAAAATGATCCTGTTTTGGTGCTTAATGCCAAAGGGGGAGAAATTAAGGCCAAAGCAAATGGATCAGCCAACCACTTGTGACTTTTGAAAATAGAAGAGCTAGAAATTTGTTTTTGTCAAAATACTCTTATTGCAAAATTGGTCTCTTATGGGGGAGAATTTTTTATTATGAGAAAAAGGGAGAGTTTTTGAAAATTGATCAATTTCAATCTTGAAATACCTCTTTATTTGCACAAACAAGCGTGTTTGACTTAGAGATAGGGAAAAGATTTTGATTTGCAAAAACAAACCAAGTGGTGGCAAAGAGTGATCCAAAAATGCCAAATCCTAAGTAAAAGAGTATTTGGTCTTCATTTGCATTGATGTTGCACTTCTTTTTGTTGCTTTTTGATGTGTTGGCATAAATCACCAAAAAGGGGGAGATTGAAAGGGAAATGTGCCCTTGGGCTATTTCTATAATGTTTTGGTGATTAAATGCCCAACACGTTTGATTAAGTTCTTATGTGCTAAATAAGTGAGAAGTGCAAATCATATAACAAGGTATGTTTCTAGACTTAGTAAATTGATTTTTGAATACTAACATGTTTATCTAAGTGCTAGAAACAGAGCCAAGAAAAGAAGGTTTGAATTGAAGAAGAGTTGGTTGTGTACAGCCAACATCAGCTCGGGCCTAGCGCACCGGACTATCCGGTGGCGCACCGGACAGTGTCCGTGCCCCAGGCGAGTCGACGGTAAACCAGCTGCTCTCGGGAGTGACGCGGCTATAAATCACCGGACTGTTCGGGGGTGCACCGGACTGTCGCGTGAGCCAACGGCGCCAGCGGCCAACGGTCGTCCGTGCGATCAACGCGCGACACATGGCCCGCTCCAACGGTCGGCTGGGTGGACCGGACTGTCCAGTGTGCACCGGACAGTGTCCGGTGCGCCAACCGACCCCGAGGAGCAACGGTCGGCTACGCCCGATATGGATGGAGATCGTGCACCAGATAGCTACAGGACCTGTCCGGTGGCGCACCGGACTGTCCGGTGTGCCACTCGGCAGAAGGCAAGAATAGCCTTCCATGTTGATCTCCAATGGCTCCTAGCTGCCTTGGGGCTATAAAAGGGACCCCTAGGCGCATGGAGCAGTACACCAAGCTTTCAAGAAACATTCTAAGACTCCCAGACTCTATCTCCACGCATTTTATTCGCTGTGTTAGTGATTTGAGCTCCGTTTGAGTTGCGAACTCCCTGTGCTGTGTTTCGAGCTTAGGTCTTGGCTTATGTGCATGGTTGTGCTGTAGATTTAAGTCTTGCGTGTGTTGCTCTCCCATTCTTACTCTTGTGCTTTCTTTGTGATCATAACTTTGTAAGGGCGAGAGGCTCCAACTTGTGGAGATTCCTCGCAAACGGGAAGAGTACTCTAAGATAAAACACCGTGGTATTCAAGTTGATCATTGGATCACTTGAAAGGGGTTGAGTGCAACCCTCGTCCATTAGGACACCACAACATGGAAGTAGGCAAGTGTTACTTGGCCGAACCACGGGATAAAAATCGCGTGTCTCGTGTGTTGCTTCTTGTGATTGCTTTGTTCGCACGAGCGTGTTCCATAGCCACTTGATTTCACTAACACCTTAATAATCAAGTTTGTGGCTATTTAGTGTTTGATTTTACAGGATCACCTATTCACCCCCCATCTAGGTGCACTTAGTCACGACGACTGGTAACGGAGACAACGCCTTTGCCGAGTGTTCTAGGTGACGACGCCTTCTCCATGTCTTTCCACCACTAGGCGGCTTCATCTCTTGGTTTGGTCTATCACATAACGCTGCCAGATCCACTCTTGCCTTTATGTTATCCTTTGACTTATCAGGAATGTCCATAATTGTTGCCCAAAGTGCCTTGGCAACATTCTTTTCAGTGGGCATCACGTCAATGTTGTGTGGAAGGAGTAGGTCGTCATAATAGGACAGCCGAGTCAAGCCCGACTTATGTGTCCACATAAGCTGCTCACCATATCTTACAAAACCACATTCTGTATTGGCCACGAGCCCATCTATCTGTTGACGAATATCGGCACCAGTCATCGTTGCAGGTGACCGGTCTATCACTACGACACCTTTCATAAAGTTCTTGATGTCTAAGCGAAATGGATGGTCAGGAGGGAGAAATTGTCGATGTTTATCGAACGACGAATATTTGCCACCCTTTTTCAACCAAATGAACCTAAGAGCTTTCTTGCAAACTAGGCATGGGAACTTATCGTGAACACACCAGGCGCAGAATAGCCCATACGCTGGTAAGTCATGCATGGAGTACTGGTACCAAACATGCATTTTGAAGTTTGTTTTCGTAGCTCGGTCATACGTCCATTCCCCTTCCTCCCAAGCACGTACCAATTCATCGATCAAAGGCTCCATGTACACGCCCATTTTATTCCTCGAGTGTCTGGGAATTATCAACGACATGAATATATTCTACCTTTGAAAGCACACACCGGAGGGGGAGATTGATTGGGATAACAAACACGAGCCAACATGTGTACGGGGCAGTGCTCATTCCATAAGGATTGAACCCATCTGTGGCCAGCGCAACACGCACATTACGAGCCTCTTCGCTTTCTCACGGTGAATGGCATCAAAGTGTTTCCATGCTTCACCATCAAATGCGTGCACCATCTTGTCAGGATTGTATCATTTTCCATTTTTGTCCCATGTCATCTATTTTGCGGTTTCCTCGTCATGTATAGACACTGGATCCTCGGCATGAACGGAAGGTGGCGTAGGATTGTCAAGGGGATGTTGAACTACCTCTTCTGTCCATCACCAGAGTCTACCTCCATGAACCTAGACGATTTACACTTAAGACAGTACTTTGCCTCCGCGTATTCTTTCCTAAATAGCACGCAGTCCTTCGGACAAGCATGTATCTACTCATACGTCATCTTGAGTGCATGAAGGAGTTTCTGTGCCTCATACATGCTCTTTGGCAGAACATGATCCTCCAGAAGCAGGCTGCCAATAACCGTCAACAAGCCATCGAATGCGTCTCGACTCATGCTGTACTGCGACTTGAACGCCATTACACGCCCAATTATATCGAAGGGGCTTCTGTGCTGCGTCAAACATATCGTAGAACGCCTTTGCAGTCGGCTCTAGCTCGTCATCCGTACATCCTCCGGCGTATTGTGCCTCGTGATAGTCGTTCAACATATCCGTTAACCCCGCATGTCTCAGCACCTCCTCTCTTGTACGATGCGCTTCACCATGAAAGATCCACCGATTATAGCCCGTCGTAAATCCATTCTTCCAAATATGTTCTACCATGGACTTCTTTGATTTTCTTTTATGGTTGGCACATTTGCTGCATGGGCATGGGACTAGACTTACTCCTTTAGCAGCTTTGCCATATGCCTATTCCACGAAATCATCGGTCTTTCTAATCCATTTAGGGGTGACATCATTCCTTCCTACATGGCCCGTGTATATCCACTCAGGTCCTCCATCCTCTAAAAAATTAATAGAACCCTATCAACAAAAAATTTCGGCAACACCTCCCCTACATGGAGAGGTGTCCAAAACCTATAAATAAAAGTAGCAGCACGATGACTGACAACCACGTATATTTCAACGACACGATGGCCGACAATCACATATATATATTCAATCCACTACATCGCCACATGCAAACTATATTTATATTATATTCGAATCATTGCCGAGTGCCGAGTGCTATGACTTAATATCAAACCTAACAATTTCGTATAACCATATGTAGACCAACTACATATAACTATATGTAATCATTTCATATAACCTAATCACTTTATATAACTATTTGTAAACCTAATAATAATCGAATCAATCGCATGTAATTTCGTATAGACCAACTATACGCATATATTAGAAATGTATAGCTTAGCCGGGGAGGATGGCGGAGATGGTGGGGATGATCGGAGATTGGTGGGGATGTCCGGAGATTGACGGGGTCGAGGGCGGGATTGGCGGGGAGATGGTCGGAGCGGCGGTGGTTGGCGGAGATGGCGCGGCAGGGAGGATGGCCAGCGATTGGTGGGGTAGAGGGCAGGATTAGCGAGGAGATGGCGTGGTGGGGTGGGGCGGCGGTGCGCGGGAGCAGCGGGGCGGCGACTTTTGAGAAATAGAGTGAGCGAATAGGAAGACGTCGGTTGTAATATTCACCGGCTTTGCCGAGTACCAGATCGCGGGCACTCGACAAATATTTTTTAATTTAAAAATAGACTTTGTCGAGTGTCTTGGATCTGACACTTGGCAAAGACTTCTTTGCCGAGTGTCCACTGCCGAGCACTCGACAAAGAATGTATTAAGGGTTTTTAAAAAACTTCACTGAGTGTCCCACGTCTGACACTCGACAAAGAATTCTTTACCGAGTGTCCCACGTCTCGCACTCGGTAAAGAATTATTTGCCGAGTGTCATTCTTGGACACTCGACAAAGTACATTTTTATTTTTTTTATTTTCCTTACCAATTTTTTTGTGGTATGTTGCTACACTATGTAGACCTACATGTACCATTTTAGCACAATTAATTATAAAATTGTTTGCTAAAACTATTAGATTTTCTTCTTTTAATCTGAATTTTCTCAGAAAATTCAGATTTGAACTGCAAATCACTTGAAACATGGAAAACCGTGCATGTAAAAATGATTTCCATGGTAGTAGGTAATACAAGTTACGACCGATTTCAGGAACAGACCGGAATCTTCGAGCACCATGCAATTGTTTAAAAATTGTATAAAACACAAACAAAGTCAGAAAATTATAAAACTTGTCCATATATCATGATATCATATGTAGAGGCTGTGATAAAAATTTGAGAATATTTCGAGAAAGTTGTGACGCAGTATGTGTATAAACATAGCCGGTCTACATTGAAACTCTATGATTTCATGTGTAGGTCACTTAGGTTTCTACACATAGTGCGTCACAAATTTCTCAAAACATTCTCAAATTTTTATCACAACCTCTACATATGATATCATGAGGTGTGGACAAGTTTCATGATTTTCTGACTTTGTTTGTGTTTTATACAATTTTTAAACAACTGGATGGCAAGTTCACGGTCATGTTTAGTGAACATGGTGCTCGAAGATTCCGGTCTGTTCCTGAAATCAGTCGTAACTTGTGCTAAATAACATGCATATCATTTTTGTATGCACGGTTTTTCATGTTTCGAGTGACTTGCAGTTCAAATCTGAATTTTCCGAAGAAATTCAATTAAACGAACTAAATCTAATAGTTATAGAAAACACTTTTATAATTGTGCCAAAATGGTACATATAGGTTTACATAGTGTAGGAACATACCACAAAAAGTTTGGTTGGGAAAATAAAAAATAAAAATATACTTTACCGAGTGTCACACTTAAAACACTCGGCAAAGAAGCTTCTTTGCCGAGTGCCAAAGCTCGGCGCTCGGCAAAGATAACGACCGTCAGCTATAGACGGCTGCTAACGGCCCTTTGCCGTTCGCCACCGTTCGCCGAGTGTTTGGCACTCGGCAAAGATTTCTTTGTCGAGTGTATTTCTATGCTGAGAGTCCTGCTCTCGGTAAACGCGGTCGTTATCGAGAGCAGGACTTTGCCGAGTGCGGCACTTGGCAAAGACTTCTTTACCGAGTGCCCGACAAAAAGCACTCAACAAAGAGCCGGATTCCGGTAGTAATAGTAGCATGGTTTATATTAACTAAAATTTCAAAAGTAGAGGGTGCTTGTTTCTTGATGAGCACAACCCTATGAGAAGCAAGATTAGCCAAAGTAAAAGAGTGGGGATGAAGGAAGACAAATGGCTATCAATCTGTAACACCTCGGTCACTCCTGGACCAGCAGTACTTACTTTTGTTAGTCCTCTATGACCATAAACCATCCTCACAGACCAACACGAGTCTTTTTTGCGCATTTTGTCCTCACTCATGCGCACCCGAGAAGACTTCCCGGTCGGTCACACATTCAAGATTGTTCTAGGCTAAGCACGCTTAACCCTGAGGTTTTTTCGAGACAGACTTCCGAAAAAAGAAGATGCACCTTGTTGATATGAGTACTCTATTAATTTTATTAAGCCTTGGGCAGGATATCACAATCCACCTGAGTCAGGATATCACAATCCTCCCCCTTAGAAGACCGACATGCTCGTCGATCTAAACCCCAAGCTAGGAACCTCCCCTTGGCCACATATATATGTCTAGTGTCGTCATATACCATACTAGGTGACCACCCAGAGCCCACATGTGCCATGCACTATATACTCGAACCCTAGCCCACACAAGCCCATGAACCGCGAGGGTCGGCTCTGATACTATTTGTAACACCACGGCCACTCCTAGACCGACCATACTTACTATTGACAACTCTCTAGAACCATACACCACCCTCATAGACCAACACGATTACACGAGTCTTTTTTGACCACCCTCACTCATGTACACCCAAGAAGACTTCCTAATCGGTCACTAATCCCAAGATTGCTCTAGATCAAGCACGCCTAACCCTGAGGTTGTTTCGAGACAGACTTCCAAAAAACAAGATGGACATTTTTGATATGAATACTCTATTGATTTTAGACTAAGGGCTAGTTTAGAAACTTAAATCTCCTTCGGGATTGAAGGGGATTATTGGAGAGAAAATTAGTTTATTTCCACCTCAATCCCCTCCAATCCCGAAGGGGATTTGAGGTTCTCAAAGTAGCCCTATAGGTAAAAATGAGGACACCAGCAAAACCAAGGACACCACCTTAAAAACCGTTAATTTTATTAAGCCTTGGACCAAAAATATCACAATCAACCTAGGCAAGATATCACACGAAACAATTCTTTGAAAACACAAAATGTAACCACCTCCTTGCAGACTCATTGCACACCCTGCCCATAACGCCATGATGAGGAAGAACATGTGATACTATGGTTTGGTAAGTTCTGCTATTTTTTTCGGACAAGAGAGAAGAATTGCTATCCGCAATGTGTTGTAGGGGACACCGGACACCGTTGGATCTTTTCCGTCAGCCACAGACAACACACAAATACACAGCGAAAGCGTGCTCCTCAGACTTGAGCTGCCACTGCCATGCATCAATGGTCTGTACAATCTTTACTGATCTAGTCATCTTGCCTACACACAACATTCCACTACGGGGGCTCGCAGAAGCTCTACGCCGTCGGCTTGTCATAGCCGATCCGCGCGTTCACGGAGTAGTACGCTCTCCTGATCTTGCTGCCATCGGCGGCGTCCAGCTCGACGGCGAACACGCCACAGACCGGCCGGTGGTCGGAGAACCTGGACTCGCCGCGCAGGTACTGCAGCTGCTCGATGCCGTTGCCGCGCCACAGTATCCGGTCGCACCTACACTAACATGTATGGCCTTCGGTAACGCATACGTGGTCGAGAGATGAAGCATGACAGTGTCGGAGTGATCGACCGATCGAGTACGTACCATGCCGGCGTCCTCCGCTTCTTCTTGGACTTGGCCGTCTCGCCGGCGTACGCGTCGGAGTTGTGCGTGTACTTGTACGTCGGCGCGAAGCAGATCTTGCCCTCGTTCCAGCCACTGAACACCCTTCCTGCTTCTCTCTCGATTATCAGCTTCATGCAGAAATTGTTGTGTTTTACCAGAGAGACGACGTCAGCGTCTGACGATGATCAAAACTGCTGTGTAGATGGTTCATAGTTACCTGATCTTTCTTCAGAAGCTCGTCCCAGTCATTCTCCTCGAGCAACGTTCTCGTCTCTTCGTAGCTTAGCGACACTCGGTAGTTCAGGTCCCCAAGCCATATCATCCGGCTGTGTTATTTAACATTGTGAATTTGGCGTTAGCACTGCAATCTTATGGCGCGGTTAGGTTTTCATATAGGTGGTTGCTTTCGTTCTATTCTAAAGCTTACTCGTGCTCAAGAATCTTTTCGGGGACTCTGTGGCTGGCCGGCAGCTTGCAGGCGCGGGGGAAGTGCGCGCTCCGGAGGATCTCGGCGACGTCGGCGTTGCGGCGCAGCTCGTCGCCCTCCTTCTCGCCGGAGGCCAGGTGGCTGCAGACGAAGCAGAAGCTGGTGCGGTGCAGCGTCATGCTGATGGCGATGCAGCCCTTGTTGCCGAGCCAGCCCATGATGCCCCTGCCGACGCAGTCGACGCGGAGGTGGCCGACGTGCTCCACCAGCTCCCTCTTCACCCACACCGACAGGAACAGCCCCACCATCTGCTTGCTCCCGATCAGGCAGTAGCTCATGCCGCCGCCGCCGCTGCCGCCGGCAGGCTCGCAGTGCGCCGGCTGCGTGCCAGCGCCAGCGCCACCGCCGTCGCTTGCTGCTTCCGTGTCGTTGCACCCGCTGGTGGATGTCTCGCCGTCGCCGGCGGCCGCTTCGGCCTCGGCATCGGCGCGGTACACAGACGCGCGTATCTCCGCCGCCCGGCGGCGCATGGAGGACGGCTCGGTGGAGCAGTTGCAGGTCTTGACGAGCGCGCTGTCGACACGGTAGCTGTTGCTGAGCACCTTGAGCGACGGCGTCTGGAAGAAGAGCGAGGAGTCGCGGCGGCGGTGGTGGCGCCGGGCGTCTGCGGGCGGCTCCGCCGGCGGCGGCGGGTCGTCGTCGTCGTCGGGCTGTTCCTGGGTCTCGTTCAGCGCCTGGTGGATGAGCCCCAGCCACCTGGACGCCGGCTCGTTGTCCTCCACGACCAGCACGTTCCCGGCGGTCAGGGGAACTATCTCCTGAAACCTATACTCGTGGCGTCAGATTACTTCAGAACCATGCAAAAAAGTACGTACGTACCAAATATACAGACATCCAAACACAAATTTATTACGAAACATTTCGAGATGCGGATGTGGCCGTACCCCAAGACGTAAATGTCAGGCGATTCTTCAACCTGGAGAAAATCTTGCAGGTTGAGCCTGTTGCTCGGAGTCTTTCCTCCAACATTCCATGTGGCAACAAACATCCTGCATCCACGTTTTAGTCGGAGGTCATGGCCATGTCATCTTCTGTACGTAGGAGCTAGCATTACATGATTTTATCAGCGTCATATAAGGTTCAGATCAATTGAACATCGATCGTGATTACTGGTACTGGCGTGTGTCATCCTTTTGCCTATTGCTGGGCAAATCCACATGGTGCAGGCTCGCGCTCTTCAACCGTGCCCGTGCTGCATTGCAGCTCTGCGGATCTGCAGCATCAGCGAAATTTTATGTATTTGCATTGCACTGCGGCGCACAAATTATCTGAAACTCTTGCACACAACCAGTTTGCCAAATTGCTGTAGAACTGAAATTGAATGACGATGATGCGAGCATGCTAACCTGCACCATTCATGTCCCTCCCTTTCATGTCGAAGACGTTGGACATGGAGCCCTGTGAACACAAACGGGCGCAATCAGAAACGTGCATTGCAGAATGTAATCCCGTTTCCAGTTTCCGCCATGGCGACACTGTTGGATCGCAGGACGTGAGGGGCCTGACCGTTGCCTGGCTCCTCGTCGTAGTTCACGTGGTCTGTTGCTTGAGAAGGATCCCAGAGATTTCCGCCATTTCTGCCGCCCCGAGTCTGCCGCGAAGGGTGCTCTGCTCATCCAAGCTATCGAGCGAGAAATGTGGGGGAGGTAGACGACGGGGAAATGGAGGGTAATTGGGTGGTTGGGAGGGACTTGTGTGAAAGCCTGCTTGAAATGCCAGCAAAGCGGGGCATGTGTTCGGTTTGCCCCGGTCAACCTTTTTCTTGTACCTCCTTTCTCCTATTCTCAATCTAAATGCCAGTTAAAAAAATCGAGATGTTAAAAAAGGGCCAAGTTCTTAGGATTTTGTATAACTTAGAATAAAGCCCTCTGAATTCTGAAATAGCTGTCCCCATAAGGCCATGTTCGTTTACGTTGTTCCCTGTCGGGAATCAGGACCAAAACCCCGTGGATCCCTCCCACCTGGAAAGAAGCCCGGTCCACGAGAAAACTTGTGTTCGGTTAAACCTGACGTGGGCTATATCCAGATCTAACCTCATCGTTTCAGCCCGCGAACCACTCCCGGTCCGTGGGGGCGGAAAATATCCCAGATAGACGCGACAGAGAAGGCATCGCGAAGGGCACAAGGCGGCGATGGTGGGCTGGCAGTGACGGCTCTCTAGCGTCGATATGCTCCGGCAGCCTCCTTCTCACCGGTATGCTTCTTCCTCCCATCTGCTTTTTGTTCCCTCGGCATCCCAGGACGCTCCGTCCTGCCGCATGTACATCCCTGGACACACCCTCTGGCCCACGGTGTGCGCATCTCCTTGGAGTCCTAGACGTTGGTGGATCTGACGGAGGAGCCCAAGCAGCGGCGGAGTCCCGGACGCGCTTCCCATCCCACAGCGTAGGCAACCACAAGCAGCGTCTAGCTGAGAGTGAGCGGCAGGTAGTACGAAGACAAAAAATGTTTAGATCTTGCTCGAGCGGACGAGGGACACTGGCTGAGAGCAGGCACAGGGAAAAAGTAGATCTTGCTCGAAGTATTGCTATAAAAAATAGAGAGAAAAACCTTGACTAAATCTACCAAAGCAAAGCGTCAAGATCCTGATGAGCAGCTAGAGATTAGAGGATTATATCTTCGGGTTCTGGAAGGATGACATTACATAGTTCGAAAGACCGGTGAGCTGAAAGTGGTGAACATAATGACGACTGCTGTTTGATTTACCGGTTCCAGATATTGGATTTCGGAATAGAAAGAAAATGAGACTTAACTATCTTCTAGCTACATGTCAACCTGAACAGCAGTTTCCAAACTAGACTAGATTTCTCTCTTGCCACATATGTCAACGACTCCATGCTAGACCCTACTACTAATACTGATGATGAGTACTAAACTCCTTTTTTGGCTGGTAAGAGTACTAACCTTGCTTGTAACAACTAACAAGTAACCTTGGAACAGTACAATTTACTTAACTATCAGCAAACAAGAGACTTGAGCAAACAAAATTATAGTTAACAACTTACTGTTGATCAAAGCATTTAAGCTGGACATGATTTTTTTTGCATAAGTGAGCAACCAGATATAATCTATTGGATCCCGATTTGTAGCAAAAATTGTTTAGTGTTTCAGTTCAGAGTGTATATCTTTACTTGTACTTGTCTAGATTTATTTCTAACAAAAACTATTATATTTCTAGATTATTCCTACACTGTTCGAGTTGAAGAAGACGAACTTCCACAGTCTTGGGATCCAATATCCTCTCCTTTAGGTGCTTGTTATATGCTAAATGTTCTTTATTGGGAGTAATAAATTTGTTGGTATATTACTAGTCTCATTACATTACAATCTTCACATACATGTTGATGTATATATTGATAAAGGATTGGGTAGAACAAAAAGTAAAGCTTTACTAAATTATTTATCAATATATACCTAAGGTCTGAGCTTCCTAGAAGTTCTCAGATTTTCTTGGTATTCCTATTGGAGCCATTGACATTTTTACAGCAAGCTGTATTGCTGAGCTTGCCAGTTTTTTTGGAGAATTTGGTGCTCAAGTCACAACCACAGTTAGAACCTGATGTATCTCACTCTCTGCTGAAGATGAGAACCACGAGAATCTAGTTATCACAGATGCCACTAGTTTAGATCTTAGCGTGTTTGCTACTGGACCCCAAGCCACTAGGACTCCCAACTCCTAGCTCTTACATATGTTTGTTTTATTCTGTTACTTCCAGCATATCTTGCAAGCTCGATGTACAAGAGCATGATACTTCAGTTAGTCTGGTGAAATCATCACTACTGAGCTATCTTAGTTCTTTGGTCTTGGCACCTATTGCATGGATCTGCTATTCATTGTTCACTTCATTGTCCCTGTCTACCTTGGGGAAGCCATTCCTTCAGCCAAATTATATTCTAACCCTAGATATTTCATTATGGTCAATTGACTTTGTGAAATGGTGGGCATTATACAATATATCATAAGATGTTTTAGTAAATATGCTGATTATTTACTCTTTGCTCTTTGTTGTTTGGTCAATTGCTTTACTCTTTGTTGTTTGGTCAATTGCTTTACTCTTTGTTGTTTGGTCATGGTTTTGTAAGTTGGCTACATCATAAGATGTTTTAGTCAATATGCTGATTATTTTTAAATCAATACATTGAATATTCACCTCGTTTAAATAGTTTATAGTTGTTGACATGTGTTTACAATAGTACTTTTCTTTTTTATGACAGTTACAAGGGTCAAGTCATGCATGAAGTAGCTCCAGTCTTCAGAGGAAGAATGTCTTCTCTATTTATACCATCTAAGTGTCATTCTAATTAATGCATTGAAGACCTTTTCTCAACGATTTTGATGTACTTGTTCCTGACAAAGAGAGAGATGCATCATTATATGGATGAATGGATCCATGATCTTGTCATGTTCATTACACGAGATGTAGTCTTTTGCAACTTATTAGTGTCAATAGACATGAGATTATTGTGCTTGTTGTAATAAGGTTGTCTTCATCATAACAAAAATTGCATGTCTATATGAAGCCTAAGTGGTGTGTACTTGGAGTGCTGTGTACTGACACCATGGAGAGTGTACTGGCCCTGGATTAACCGAACAATAGTTTGAAGCTAGGGATTATAGCCAAAGGGGATTAAACCCCAAAGCGGTTTAAGGGACAAGGTGGGGATTAACTCAATCTCTCCTTGGATTAAATCCCTCTCTGGATTGAAAACTTGTGAACCGAACATGCCCTAAGCAATCTTTTGATTTGACTATCATGTCCTACTCAAAAGTAAAGATCTTTATTAGCGCTAGTGTGATCTGAAATAGTTGATCCTCATGAGTCATAAGCAGGATTGGACAAAATAGCCATGACTCATGAGCCTGCTCGGCTCATGGTAAGCTCGACTTGGCTCGTTTTAATTTATCATGAGTGGAACTAACATCTTAATTCGGTTTGTTAACGAGTCAACTCAAACTGAGCTGCGGCCAGCTCATTAGCTCGAATGAGCTAGAATTTATCAGCAAAACAAAGCTTGCACCATGTTGAATTGATGTGATATATGAATTTATGAGTATTATTATTACTCTTTTTAGTGTTAAATTGGTCTACACTTGATTATATATATATACATAATTCTATTCATCACCTATGGTGATGGACCCAACGATCCATCACCTGGACCATCCTGGCACGTGCGCCTGCCCGACCGCGCGGCTTCGCCCCCATGTGGCTTTGGCCCCACGCGGCTCGTGCCCCTCATGGCTCCGCCCCCGTGTGGCTCGTTTACTAGCCACATTTAGTCATTCCAATCAACATTAAGTCATTCTAGTAAATATTAAGTCATTTTTTAGAAAACGTTAAGTTATTTATTGTTTTCAGCCATTTTGTGGGTTTTCTCAGATATTTCTTATGTTAATAGTTCAGTAATTCCAGAAAATATTAAGTCATTCCGAGGTTTACCTTACCGGTAGAAAAAAAAAACCGGAGCTCACCGAGAAACGCGTTTCTCGGATTTCTCGTTTTTTCGTTTTTCTCAAAAAAAATTCGGCCAGAATTTAAAAAGAACAGCTCAATTTAATCAAAAAACATATAGATCTTTTCTAAACCACCTAATGTCACTATATACATATAATCATTCTATAAATGGAAAAATGAATCACAAATTGATTGCTGATATATATCCTTAGAACATAGAATAATTAGAGAACATAGAATAACAAGACGATCCAAATAAACCAAATATTACATAAATTAAGTTCTTTGGCAACATCCATGCACCGGTGAATATAACACTAGTGGTGAGTCACAAATATTTGGTAGTCCATAGTTTAAATAATGCATAGAAATCAATCACAGTTATAAATATTGTTAGGCCACATGAACCAAATATGGCAGCAATATTGTGCTGAAACTGAAACAAAGCACACAATTGATACAATAGAGCCACATGTTCAAAATCTTGCCATTGAATCAGTCCATGTATACGCCATATTCTTGTGCTTGTGCTTGAAGATTAGATCACTGTATTTTCCAACAGTAAGACAACAAATCAATTAGCTAAATGAACTTTTTGAAACAGTGAGACAACACATCTATAATCTTAGATGTACTTAACCTTCTGAAGCATGTACAGGCCCTTGATGGAGAGCTTCTTCTGCCTTTTTGATCTTGGACGGAGAGGCGCTGCTTGTTCATCTTGACCTACAAAACATGTATAAATATGAAAACAAAATACATTGTTGAATCAATTATTTGCAAATACATTGTTGATTTCCCTTGCTTACCAGGACCATTATATTGGTCTGTAGCTAATTTAGGTTGTGTCCTAGCTACAAAACATGGACCACTAGGTTCACCATCTTCGTCATCACCACCACACTACTAAAAAATCACCATAATGGCACGACAGATATTGCAACAGCACTATTTTTGTTGTATTAGATGTTATTTATTGCCACGACCTTTAAAAGTGGTTGCAATATATGGACCGTTTTGCCACTTTTTTTGTGCATTGCGATAACCATGACTTTCATTGCAAGAGAAAGGTGTTATTGCGACCACTAGAACAGTTGTTGCAAAATTACTCTAGTGTCACATCGGATATTGCAACAACAATAAATTAAAGTTGTAGCATTAGGTGTTAGTTATTGCCACAGCCTTTAAAAATGGTTGCAATTTATGCACCTTTTTTGCCACTTTACTTGTGCGTTGCAATAATCATGACTTCCGTAGCAAGAGAAAGATGTTATTGCTACCACTAGAATAGTTGTTGCAAAATGTCCCTAGTGGCTCACCAGATATTACAACATCAGTAAAATTGTAGCATTACGTGTTAGTTATTGCCACAACCTTTAAAAGTGGTTGCAATATATGCACCTTTTTGCCACTTTATTTGTGCGTTGCAATAATCATGACTTTCGTTGCAAGAGAAAGATGTTATTGCTATCACTAGAACAGTTGTTGCAAAATGACCCTAGTGGCTCACTGGATATTACAACATCAGTAAAGTGGTAGCATTATGTGTTAGTTATTGCCACAACCTTTAAAGGTGGTTGCAGTATATGCACATTTTTTGTCACTTTTTTGTGTCTTGCAATAATCCTGACTTTTGTTGCAAAAGTTGCATTATGTATAGTTATTAGCTAAAGTTTATGTAGCACCTAAAATTCTATTTTGGGAAATGACTTCCAATAACAATTTCATTCCTTTATAGAATATATCTTTCTAAACTAAAACACATAATGATAAGTAAGAATTTGGTATTCAATAATTATATCCAAAACTTAAAACTAAAAGGTTGGAGCAACAAATAAAAGAGAGACTTCAAACTACTTACTATTCCCTTTATAAACTATACAAATAATACGCCCTTAACACATAGTTGAACTAAAATAATTCATGGGAGATGATGTATTAACTTCTCCTAAGTAGATATGTAATGAAGATTATCTTTTCTAAGTGTGCATTCAAGGTAATGTTTTCTAAGTAAATAAATAAATACCATGTGTATATTTCATTATGGAAGTATTCATCTAAATACAAAAATATATGTATAAAGAAAAAAATGCATCATGCTAGAATTTTGGATGTGCATTTAAAACACAGATTTGAATTCAACTTTGAAAACTGGAATTTAAAAAAAAAGAAACAGAAAATATAAAAGAGAAATAACTTCCCCCTACGCTTGGGCCTATTCCTCAACCTGCCCATAACTGCTCACCCTTCTCTCCTAGGCGTGCCCACGTGGGCTGCCTGGCAGCCCAGCTAACAGCATCCACGCGGCCAGTGGCTGCTCTGGTGCATTGCCACTGCGCCACGGGCCCCACTTGGCGGCCTCACCTCACACACCAACCTTCACTACCTCTGACGTGTGGACCTGATATGTCAGCGGGCATCCCTTCTTCCTTATCTCTTCCGAGCTCTATGGAACATCGTATCAAACGCCCGATGGCAGCTTGATCTTCCTCCGCGCAACAAGAACTCTGGCGTCCGCGCTGGGAATCGCGCGACATCTTGGCCGGACACCCCCTCCACCGATGGCCTATAAAACTTGAGTCCTCTCCCTCATCCGTTGGCACCCGGGCTCCATAAATTCATGCACGAATTGGGGAGAGAGAGAGGCCTGCCCTGACCGCCGCCATTGTCGCTGAGTGGCATCGTGGGGAAACACGGCGTCTACTGAGGGTTGAGGTCGGGACTAGACTCCGGGACCTCTGGATCTCGATCGTGTGAGTTTTTGGTCATCAGGGCGTCGTGAAGCACGAGCAGTCCCTCACCGAATTCCACGATCGACTGACGCGCCTCCTGGTGCCATGGATCGGTTCTTCTGCCAAGGTAATTTCGCCCTCTTCGCCTCTTCGCCATGTCCTCGTGATGGTTTAGCTTCTGCCAATTTGGAATATGGGGCGTCGGGGTGCTTGTTGACGAGCTCATCGGCGGAGCGCCGCCACGGTGTCATTCCTTTACCGCGGCCTGTTTCACCTGTGCATCGATTGGAGACAAGGGCATCCCCTGAAGTCACCTTTCGCGCCCCTAAATGTAGTACCGACCGGATGTGGCGGGGAATCCGGGAGCTCCGACGTGCAGTGCGCCAGCGGGGGGTCCGCCGTGGGCTCTGTCGCCGTTGGGTCTGGCCGGTAGGAGGAAGAAGGGCATTGACCGTTGATCTGCGATTGGGCGCGCAGGATTAGATCTAGGGGGAAACTGAATCCTAACTGTTGGATCCAGCTGGAACGACCGAGATTGGATCACAATGTAACCCTTCGTGCGTTCTGATCTCAACCGTGGGTGTGTGATCGGACGACTTTAAATCACCGATACCCCCTTCGCTGGTCTAAATTGCTAAAAAGTCCCTGAACTCCGTAAAAATGAACCCGCAGTCCTGTCTGGTGGAATCATGAGTCTTGGGAACTTTTGCTAAATAGCCCCTATTCTTTTTGGATTTTGGCGCGCAGTCTAGAGGGAGATAAAAATATAAAAATAATTAGGGAAATTGATTTTTAGTACAAAAATAAACTCTTAAACTTGTTTAATTCATATTTAATTCATTCTAACTCCGAATTAACCCATTCCAGTTTCTATAATTTTGTAATATTATTGTTTATCATTTTGTGTCACTGTTTTGACATGAAAGCCATATTAAAATTGATATACTAATTAATCTTGTACCAAACACATAGAATCTTTGGAAATCCATAATTCAAAATCTATAAAATTGATGATTTCTGTTCCTAGAATCTTATTTTAATATGTAGATTATTAATATGTATTTTGTTGGGGACTTGTTCTCAAATGCTATGAGTTAAGAACAAGGCAACACAAAAAATGCTAAACGTTAAAGTCCTTCGTCCTTCGAAGCATTATTTCCCTTGGGATATAATGATTTTCGGACGAAGGTTATGAAGGACAAACTTTCACCAACACAACATATCATAATAAAAAAGGAATCGTATGTAATACAAGGGATAACATAAACAATTATGTATAATTATCAACTTATTTCTATATTATCATTATAGAAAAAATAGAAATGATATCAAATTACAAGCGTACCTTCGGCTCGAAAGAAGGTAAAAGTACAAGCGTGACGCAAAAGTAAATGCCAAGTCCGCGTGAACAGTACGGGAGTACTGTTCACCTATTTATAGGCATGGGACACAGCCCATGTAAAATTACATCCACGCCCTTTACATTTGGTAGTAATTCTATAGTAATCCACCGAGGTCTGAATAGCCTTTTCATCTTTAAGTCGGTTTCATTTTCTGCTATCACGCCGAAGCTTTCCTGCTCACAGCTTCAGCGCTGTATCAACCTTCGTATTCTTTGGGCTTCTCCCACTGTGATACCGATTCAAGTCCAAAGATACCTGTTCACACATTATACTCCCGAAACATTGTTTAAATCATATTTTTGAGGACCTTCGGAAGCCGAAGGCCCCCAACAATAGCCCCTCGCAATATTAATTTGTTAGAATGATAAATTTAGGTTGCGACATGGACGAAGGCCTTAAGCCGAAGGTCCGAAAAAACACCTTCCCTTTGCTAGAATAGCAACATTCACTGTCAAGTGGGGTCTTCCAATTTTTAATGCACTGGGCGTATAAATAAGAGCATACCACGAGCTCATTTGGTACGCTTTCTTGCCATCTGCTCTTGCTTACTCAATTTTTAGCTCTTGCACACCAACACTTGCTTGGCTTTTTAAGTTTTTAAGCTTCAGCTTTGAAAGCAGTTTTTTAGCATTTCCGAAGATGTCTGAAGACAAAAGGGCTGCTGTCGAGATGAAGCTGAGTCTCTCTGAAGAGAAAAACCTGGGGTTTCTTGAAGCAATGTCGAAGACAAATACAGAAAAGATCACCAAAGAGATTTTAGAAGGTTTATCTGAAGATACTGATGACAGCGACAGTTATGATATGGATAGCGGTGGTGAAGACTCCGAAGATCGCCCTTGGCGACCAAGCCATGCGGTTTTCGGCAAATCAAGTATCAAAGAAAATCATCTTGTCAACATGAGGGGAAGATATTTCTGGGACTTGTCCATTGTGAGGGTCGACGAAGGAGAGAAGACTTGTCCGACTCCTGAGGAAAATGAAGTCGTAGTGTTCCGAAGCTTTTTGAAAGCTGGACTACGATTTCCCCTGAGCAGCTTTGTCGTAGAAGTACTGAAAATATTTGAAATCTATCTTCACCAACTTACCCCCGAAGCAATCATAAGGATGAATATCTTCGTGTGGGCCGTGAGAAGCCAAGGTCTGGAACCTGATGCGAAAAGTTTCTGCAACATACACGAATTGTTATACGAGACAAAACCCTGGGGTAAAGAGCAGTATCACAATAATTTCGGCTGCTACAGTTTCGTCTCTCGGTCCGGGTCAAGCTGTCCCGTGCCAACCTTTCGGAAGAGATGGCCCGACGACTGGATGACAGAATGGTTTTATGTGAAGAATGACCTGAAAACACGGGAAGATATTAAAGGTATAATTATGCGCCCTATTTGGCAACGCTTCGGCCTGCGGAAGCCGAAGGTTGAAATGAACGAAGCTGCCGAAGAATGCCAGAGAGCCTTCGGAGTTATTTGCTCTTTTATTGGAACGAGAGACTTGGTTCAAGAGCATATTGCCTTCAGGGTATGGCCGCTCGCGGAAAAATGGGAAATGCCGCAAGAGACCATAAAGGAGGCTGACGAAGGTGGACTTATCAGGCTGAAGTATATTTTCAAGTTTGGAGATAAATTTGTTGAGCCAGATGATGACTGGCTAAAAAGCATTGAAAATTTAAGTGATGAACTACTCGGGGTTTATTCAAAGGCCGAAGATACTGCATTGTCAGCAGCCTTCGGAGGCCGGAAAAAGAAAAGACTGAACCGAGTGTTTGACGCAATTGGGTTCGTGTACCCCGACTACCACTATCCAGCGCGGGGTCAAAAAAGAAAAAATGCAGCTTCTGCACAAGAAACTGCTTCAGCCGCTCCTAGCGAGCCAGCGCCGAAGAGACAAAGGGTAAAGGTTCTCACACACCGGCCACGCTACATTGAACCAGCTACAGTGCCTGAATTCGCCGGCGAAACCTCTTCGGCCACCGAAATTGAAGAACCAACTTCAGTGCCGAAGATCGAAGAAAAAACTGAAGCACCCTCAGCAAAGAAAGCAGAAAAACCGATAACTGAAGGAACGAAAATATTGGAAATTTTAAGTCCTTCAGCAAGTGTTGAGACAATAAAAAACCAAAAGGGCCCAGCGGTGACCCCGAAAAGAAAAAGAATGGTCAATGTGCTAGATGTTCTGGAGACAATTAAGTCCTCAAGCACGACTCCAAAGAAGACTGTTGAAACTTCCGAAGCAGAAACTAAAATCTTTGATACTAAAGCTCCAAAACAACAAACTGAGACTGAAGCTGGGCCTTCAGAGCCCACGAAGGTAAAACCCTTGGAAACCGAGGAAGAAAAAATGACGGAGCCAATTCTTGTTGAGGAAATCAGTGTTGTTGCCCCCGAAGCATCCCCCAAAGTCCTTGATTATATTGTTCAACATGCTTCGGGGAAAAAGTTATCAGAAGAAGAAGTTTTTGAAGCTAATCACTATGCCAAAGAATTGAAATATCCGAAGGGGGCACTAGTGTTCAATGGTACAAATGAAGAAGATTTCCTATACTGCCTCCCGGATAACAAAGAATTACTCGTCTGCCGGGAAATGGCCCGAAGCATGGGGTTTCCGAAGCTGGAGGCTGGCCTCTGCGCGATGACAAAGGACGATCTTGCGGACAGCCTTGCGTATAATAGCCTGAAGGTACGAGATCTGCGCATTTGGAAACTTTATGATTTGAAATTTATTCTTTTATGCTTATACTAACTCTTTTACATATAGGGTTTAATTCTAAGCAACGCGCTGAGAGCGCAAAAGAATGCTGAAGACGAGAGCTATGAAATTGCTTTCAACAACCTTCGAACAGAGGTGATCAAACTAAGAAACGAAGCCTTGGAAAAGGACAAAATTCTAGTTACATTGGTGGATAAAATAAAGGAGAACGAAGCTGCCTCGAAGGCACAAGCTGCAACCCAAAAGCACGAGATTGACGATCTTCGGAAGCAATTAGCCCGAGCTAAAGAAGAACGCATACTTGAAGAAACGAAGCGAGAACTTAGCGACCAATGGGCAAGTCATTTAGAAGGAACTGTTGAAGAGCTTCGTTCATCCAAGAAAAGATGCTATGACAAATCTATGGAGTGTGTTAAGAAAATGAAAGCTAGCTTCGCCAGCGTTGGCGCATTCTCGAGCGAAGAAAACTTTACAAGAGGCAACCCCGAAGGTCCCATTGAATGGATTAATCATGAAGCTGAGGCCTTTGAGGAAATTTTAAATAGTCGCGGAGACATATGCGCTTTTTCAGGTGCCAGAGGGATTGCCACCATTTTGGAAAGAAAAGGCTGCGAACATGTAAAAATTTTAGCACAATCCGAAACTGCCTTGTCCTTCGAAGATGCTAAAGACCCTTCAGCTGAAGCTAGCATGGTTGGTGGAAAATTTTTCACCGATATCTGGGATAATGGTGGCCGAGAAATGGCCCGAGAAATTATCCAAAAAAGCGAAAAAGGCATCCATGATGCTAGAAAAGTGGCCGAGGCTGCTGAGAAAAGCGCAGAGCCCGAAGGGCGAATAGGTATTAACTAATGATTTTTATTGTGTTGTAATTTTTTATTTCAAACTTCGTTCGCCAATTGTAATAGCAATGTAGCTGTATCCTATCCTCCCTCAGATCCTGCTAAAACGTCTCCGGGCCCTCACCCGAAGGAAGACGATGAAATCAAAAAGATGGCCGAAGCTATCCTGGATCAAGTTGTCAATCAACTCCTGAACGAAGCTGCGGAAGTAGTACTTAGGGAAGACTAGGTGCTATTGTAAAAACATCTAAAATGTAATATGTGTAATATCTTGTAACCCTGAATGTAATATACTTGTTTTTTTATGGTTCAATTCTTTACGATGCATGAAATTTTACATGCGTACCGTTTTTGAGTCTTCGACGAAAAAACACCTTCCCTTCTTTTCATGCTTCGTGAAGAAGAATTTTCATTTATCAGAACAATATCCATAGTGTTCTGATGAAGAATGTCCAAGCTTCGTGAAAATATTTTCCGAAGCTACACTCCGAAAATCAATATTGTACCTCCTTGTGACTTAGCATGATTTTCCCTTTTTCAAAGCATTTTTCCGAAGATCGATATTGTGCCCCCTTCTTGTGCCATATGCAGCATGATGTATGATGCTTATGCTATGCGAAATGATGTGATGATGTTATGTTATGTAAAATGGTATTTATTCCGAAGATACACGCACATCCCTGTAATAAAACACATAATCTTTTTAAATCAGCGTTGACTTTTCGCTGCAAGCCTCCCTTAGGAGCTTCTTCGCCTTTTACTTCAGCGGAATCAGCGTTTATTTTTCGTTGTAAGCCTCCCTTAGGAGCTTCTTCGCCTTTTACTTTCGACGGTATTCGCGTTGACTTTTCGCACTTCGCCTTTTACTTAGGCGGTATCAGCGTTTATTTTTCGCTGTAAGCTCTGCATTCCCTTTGGAACGACTTCTGAGCAGAAAACTTACACTGCGCTCCCTTTGGAACGGCTTTTTGTAACTTCAGCAAACTTACTCTGCGTTCCTTAGAACGACTTTTTGTTGCTTTGAAAAATTCATACCGTGCCTTTTAAAATAAATTTTTGATAATTCGAAGGTCCTCCTTGCTATCGCAAATCTTTAAGCTTCAACAACTTAAGCCTGTGGAGAAGATATATTTTCCTTGTGGAAGACAATGAAACTATTACATGAGATTTAAAAAGTGTCCTTTATTACACAGAAAATAAAACTGAATGGAAAAGACTACTACCAAGGTAGGATATTTGTCAATAAATGTGCTTCGACTCTGGCACAATGCTATTGACTGTGCGAGCTTCGGACTGTTCTCTGAAGTCCCTTTGATGTTGAGCATATTGGCCCCCTTCTGGCTGCTGGCCTTGTTGCAGCGGTGGTGGAGGCGGAGGCTGTTGCCAGGAAGCTTGAGGTTGACTCGCCGAAGCAACAGAAACTGCAGGGTGATTGCCTACATATTCTGGGATGTAAGGCGAATGATACGAAGCAGTGTGCATGATCTGCTTCGGCTGACCCTGTTGTGCTGCAGCTTCGGCTATCTCCTTTTGCTTCTGGATGGTAACATGGCACATCCTAGTGGTATGGCCCTTGTTTTCACCACAGAACAAGCAAAATGTTCTCCATGGTTGATCTCCAAATCTTCCGCCGAAACCCCTGGCGCCTCTGCCTCTTGGAGCTGGCGGCCGGAAGGAGCTTTGCTGTTGCCCCGAAGCCTGTGAGGAGCACTGTGGCCTTTGCTGCCGACTCCCCTTATCATCATTTTGAGTAGAGTTGTGAATTGACCTGACGTGCCTCGGATAAAATCTTCCTCCGAAGCCCCTGGTCATTTCGGAAAACCTGAAAGCTTCCTCCTGTCTTTGACGAAAATCATTGTCGGCCCGAATATACTCGTCCATCTTCTGGAGCAGCTTCTCCAAAGTTTGAGGAGGCTTCCTAGCAAAGTACTGAGCTGAAGGTCCTGGCCGAAATCCCTTGATCATGGCCTCAATTACAATTTCGTTGGGCACTGTTGGCGCATGTGCCCTCAAACGTAAGAACCTCCGGACATACGCCTGAAGGTATTCTTCGTGATCCTGGGTGCACTGGAATAGAGCTTGAGCAGTGACCGGCTTCGTCTGAAACCCTTGGAAGCTGGTTAACAACATGTCCTTCAGCTTTTGCCATGAAGTGATCGTTCCTGGTCGAAGGGAGGAATACCAGGTTTGAGCAACACTCCTGACTGCCATAACAAAATATTTTGCCATGACTGCAGTATTGCCACCATACGAAGATACTATTGCTTCGTAGCTCATCAAAAACTGCTTCGGGTCTGAATGGCCATCGAACATTGGGAGCTGGGGCGGCTTGTAGGACGAAGGCCAAGGTGTAGCCTGCAGCTCAGCGGACAGAGGAGAAGCATCATCAAAAGCAAAATTTCCATGGTGGAAATTCTCATACCAGTCATCTTCGTTGAAGAAACCCTCCTGATGAAGGTCCTTGTGCTGAGGCCTTCGGTTCTGCTCATCCTGAGTAAGATGACGAACTTCTTCAGAGGCTTCATCTATTTGCCTTTGCAGTTCTGCTAGCCTGGCCATCTTTTCCTTCTTCCTCTGCACCTGTTGATGAAGCATTTTCATGTCTCTGATTTCTTGGTCTAGCTCATCCTCTTGCGGTGTCGGGCTGACAGCCTTCCTCTTCTGGCTTCGAGCCTCCCGAAGAGAGAGAGTCTCCTGATTGGGGTCGAGCTGTTGCAGAACTGCAGCCCCAGTTGCTGAAGCTTTCTTCGGCGCCATAGCGAAGGTTTATGATTGCCGAAGATGTTCAAAACTCAAAGAGTGGAAGTGAGTTCACCAGAGGTGGGCGCCAATGTTGGGGACTTGTTCTCAAATGCTATGAGTTAAGAACAAGGCAACACAAAAAATGCTAAACGTTAAAGTCCTTCGTCCTTCGAAGCATTATTTCCCTTGGGATATAATGATTTTCGGACGAAGGTTATGAAGGACAAACTTTCACCAACACAACATATCATAATGAAAAAGGAATCGTATGTAATACAAGGGATAACATAAACAATTATGTATAATTATCAACTTATTTCTATATTATCATTATAGAAAAAATAGAAATGATATCAAATTACAAGCGTACCTTCGGCTCGAAAGAAGGTAAAAGTACAAGCGTGACGCAAAAGTAAATGCCAAGTCCGCGTGGAGTACTGTTCACCTATTTATAGGCATGGGACACAGCCCATGTAAAATTACATCCACGCCCTTTACATTTGGTAGTAATTCTATAGTAATCCACCGAGGTCTGAATAGCCTTTTCATCTTTAAGTCGGTTTCATTTTCTGCTATCATGCCGAAGCTTTCCTGCTCACAGCTTCGGCGCTGTATCAACCTTCGTATTCTTTGGGCTTCTCCCACTGTGATACCGATTCGAGTCCGAAGATACCTGTTCACACATTATACTCCCGAAACATTGTTTAAATCATATTTTTGAGGACCTTCGGAAGCCGAAGGCCCCCAACATATTTGTTCTTATGTTTGGTGTGATGTTAATTTTTGCCTATACCATGTTTGTCTGTATTGCTACGACTAGCGTGAGGTTACGAGTCATCTGAAGAGCAAGTTGGTACCTGGAATCTCAAGTCCCAGGCAAGTTGTGCCCTTGATCACTTCTTTTTACCCACTCATGTTCTAATTAATCATAATGATCTGCATAGGTTAATTTTGATGGGACCCAATAGGTTACCCTAGTTTGTCTATCTTTATGCCTTGTTTACCACTGGACTTTTTGGGTAGTACTTCTAGTGCTATATGTGGATTTGGACATTGAGATACATATTATTCATACTTTTGCTATCAGTTGTTATTTATTGTTCATGATAAGATCATTATGTTAATTGGAACATGGAGCGACCGCCCGGGAAAACAGTGCTACCACAAGGGTTTAATGGGACGCCCTTGGCTGACTAATTAGGAAAGCTAGTGGAGGACTACCTTTCCGAAAGGGGCAAGGGCAGTAGGGGAGTGGTCAGTGTAGGGAGGTCCTCGGGTTGATTTTGCTGAGAGGGCGGTTAGACGAGGGATTCCTGCATTGGAGCTTCCTATAAACTGTAGCGGGTTTTCTGAAGCTAGTGGAACTTTGTAAAGGCCTCGTAGTGTTACCCTGCCTCGCCTCCTCGGTAGAGGTGTATGGGATTGGTCGTCTCTTGGCAGATGGGTAACATGACTTGTGGGTAAAGATGCGCAACCTCTGCAGAGTGTAAAACTGGTATATCAGCCGTGCTCACGGTCATGAGCAGCTCGGACCCTCACATGATTAATTTATGGAACTAAATTCAATTTGTCATATGCATTGCATCGCAGGTGTTGTTATTACTTTTGTTCTACTACTTAATTGGGTTGGTATTTACTTATACTTAGTAACTGCTAATAAAATTTTGACCTACTTTAAAAGCAATGCTCAGCTCTAACCATCCTCTTTGGTAAGCCTTACACTTCACGTGAGCTCCCACCTTTAGCGAGTTCATGCACATTATTCCCCACAACTTGTTGAGCAATGAACGTATGTGAGCTCACTCTTGCTGTCTCACACCCCCACAGGTCAAGAACAGGTACCGCAGGATGAGGCGTATGGAGGATGCTGCGCTGTGTTTGTGAGAGGTCTAGGCCGTCGTCTCCCAGTCAACCTTGGGTTGCTAGACCGTTGTCTCCTTATAATCTAATTATTTATTTATTTTGTACAGAACTCCTGTTATATAGTAAAGATATGACATTCGATCCTGTGCCACTATGCGTGAGACTTGGTCCCAGCACACCTGGTGTTTATGTTCGCGACCGGGTCTTGGTGCCCCGAAACCCGGGTGTGACAGTTTAGATATAGCTTTAGATCCCTACTTGTTTGAAGACTTTAGATCTCAAATTTAGATGTTGAGGTATCATTTATCGACACTACTAGTAGTGTTTGTCAAATTTGCTTCATTTATATGATGAGTACAGATATATAAACCTATACACATTTCTAATTATTTAGAAAATGGAGTAGTTTGATCTGACCTAGTCATCATCCGATACAAGAAAAAGGAACAATCTAGAAAAATACAAGAAAAATATGTTATAAGGAATATTCAATTTTTTTCAATTTAGAAGTTACACATATATAATATACTGATACGTTACAAGAAAAATACAAGGAACAATCTAGAAGTTTCTATCACATCAATAAAACAAGCAGGTGAATAAAATACAAGGAAAAGGATCACAAGAATCTTCTAAATTCTGGTATATAACCAACAATAGAAAAGAATACATGGAAAAGGATCACAATAATCTTCTAAAATCTGATATATAAGCAACAATAGAAAAGAATACAAGGAAAATGATCACAAGAATCATACATTCCAATTGTTGAATACATGGAAAATGATCACAAGAATCATACAATTTCCAATTGTTGGCTGCATGCCTATACTAGTGCATATTACAGCCGACTCAAATTGCCGCCCGCCAGGGACACAACAGCCTGTACTCCACGCCTTCAGGTGATCCTTATTCAAGCACACCTTGCTGCCCGCCAGGACAGTCAACAGCCAGCGGCCAGGGACTCCACGCCTTCAGGTGATCCTTATTCAAACACACTACAGTATAGAATACACAAAAGTATATAATATAGAAAAAATACTTGATGCGTACCAGCAGAGTTTGCATGGGCAGCGCATCAACTAAGGAATCCGCCGGCCAGGGACTCCAGCGGCCGGCCAGTGCTGCTCCTTGATGCGTAAAGAGTTTGCATGCCAAACAAGAGAAAAAATAAAAATTAGCTAAACATATGAACTGAGTGTGTTTATTTAACAAGTCTAAAATATGAACTAACATATGCATGTGAGCATGTCTGATTTGCTTTAGAAAGAGAATTAGCTAAACATGCTTTTGCCTTTTTTATCAATATTGTTGCTACCGAGACATACCAAAATCATATTCATGGCCATTTTCCTTTCCCCTAAAATAGTTCAACAAGTGTCTTAGATGTGACACCCATCTTTTTTGTATTCTGAAAATCTATTCATGAAGTCTTCTATTAAGTTTTCTGCAGTGTTATGTTAGCATTCGATAGTAATTTCTGCACTTCGATGTTTTGTTCAATGTTCTGGATAGGAATTCACAATACCACACATCAATGGTACATTGCACTCATGAATCGTGTACCTTGGTAAAGAAGCATGCTCTCTTTGTAGTGTAGAACCTCTTTCTCCTTCTCACTATGATGCTCCTCAAGATGTGCAAACTGCTTTTTGAAGTGATGAACTCCACTGCACAAAGATATTAGTATTAACTATCCTTTTTAAAAAATGGATGTGAAATTGTGATTCTGAAACTGCGATGCAAAGGGCAAATTCTGAAATTGTTATTAGCATCAGCACCAAAGTGATTTTTGGCATGTCGGCAGTCGGCACCAAAATGTTTTCAAGTGTGACTGACAGCAAGAATCATTGAGATGTGCACATTGCTTCAAACAAATGCCTATGCACAACACACTTAATTCTTCTCTCAATGCAATTCAACACATGTTACTTCAAACAAATGGTTGTGCACGTTCTAGTTTTATTAGTATGGCTAAGAAAGCCGCACAAAAGAGGCAAGCATATTGCATGAATTAGTAACTTATCATTAAACTTTAAAGATCAATACTGATTAAGACTGAAAATCTGTTTAACTTTGATTTGTTTTGTTACAGGGCTCGACTGGTGATTTGAATCTTTGGCTAGAAATCCATGTCTCAGAATAATAGGAGTTGGATGTGCATGCACTTCACAACAAATGAGTGACAAACAAATTTTAGAAAGTTCATACAAACTACATTTGGTGGCACTGCTAGAGGAGAAACTGCACCATGTCCATGTTCAAGATGTTGATGCATGTCCTACAGAACATAATCTCAGGTTCAGAGTCACTTGGTTATTAGAGGGTTTGATGAGAGCTTCATTGAAGAAGGAAACCAAGCAAATGATTCAGATGAGGGCAATGTTGCAGCAGTTGTCAATGATGATCAAACAGGTGACAGTGGTTCTATGGCCGAACTAGTTTCAACGCTAATCAGTGGTGCTATACATGAAGACATCATAGGAAATATTAATGAAGAGCCAAATGCAAAAGCAAAGGCATTCTTTAATCTATTAACAGAGGCAAAGAAGGAATTGTATCTAGGTTGCAAGGAGGTCACTAAGGTATCTTTTATAGTAAGGCTCTTTCAGATTAAATGCATGTTTGGTCTTAGTAAATGTGCATTAGCGGCCATACTTCAGTTGTCCCGGCTTGTTCTCCTAGAAGGCCACTGTGTTCCAGACACATTGGATAAAGTACAAAAGGTTATTCATGATCTTGGCCTTGACTACCAAAAGATACATGCATGTGTCAATGATTGTTTGTTGTTTCGGAAAGAATATGCGACCATGGATACATGTCTAACATGTGGTGAGTCTAGATGGCAACCAACGATTTCTGGTCATCATGAGGAGGCAACCAACAAGCGTGCCCCGCGGAAAATCCTAAGATATTTCCCAGTTATTCCTCAATTGCAAAGGTTGTATATGAATTCGACCACATCTGAATATATGTGTAGGCACAAGGAGGGCTTAGTCCAAGATAACAAAATGAGGCACCCTACTGACTCTAAGGCATGGAAGCATGTAGATAACATATACAAAGATTTTGCTACTGATCCTCGTAACATTCGGTTGGGTCTTGCATCTAATGGCTTCAATCCATTTGGGATGGTCAATGTTGCGTACACTATATGGCCTGTCATTTTAATCCCTTACAACTTGCCACCTTGGTTGCGTTTGAAACAACCTTTCTGGATGTTGTCAATGTTGATACCCGGTAAAAACTCTCCAGGAAACAATATTGATGTATATTTGCAGCCTCTGATTGATGAGCTCAAAGACCTTTGGGGAAAAGGTATTGAGACATGGGATGCCAAGGAGAAGAAGAATTTTAATTTGAGAGCAATTCTTCTCTGGACAATTAATGACTTCTCAGCATATGGGATGTTATCTGGCTGGAGCACAAAAGGCAAGTTTGCATGTCCATACTGCCACAAGGATACCGACTTCTTATGGTTGAAATGTGGATCCAAGCATTGCTACATGGGACATCGTCGGTTTCTGACTATGGATCATAGGTGGTGCAAGAACAAGGCCAGTTTCAACAATACTGTGGAAACAAGGGAGCCTCCAATGCCATTGAGTGGTGAAGGGGTTCTGCAACAGTATGAAAGTTTTGAGCAAATCACTTTTGGGAAGTCTACAAGGAAAGGAAGCAGCATGAGGAAGAAACTAGATGGCACAACTGGAGGAAAAAGAGTATTTTTTTGAACTACAATACTGGGAAAAATTGATCGTAAGGCATAATTTGGATGTGATGCACATTGAGAAAAACATTTGTGACAACATATTGGGGACTTTGCTAGGTATGGAAGGGAAATCTAAGGATGGCGAGAAGGCTCGACTTGACATGGAGCATTTAGGCATCAGGAAGGATCAACACATTATGCTCGGGAATGGAAAATACACCTTGCCTTCAGCACTTTACACATTGGGTAAGGATGAGATGACATGGTTATGCCAATTCCTAGAAGGTGTGAAGATGCCTGATGGTTATGCCTCTAACATTAAGAGGAGTGTGGATGTGAACAAGTGTAAGGTATCTGGTCTAAAAACTCATGACTGTCATGTTATTTTTCAAAAACTATTACCCATTGCAGTTCGCAATGTTTTGCCAGAAAATGTTGCTCTTCCATTGATTCAGCTTAGTAGGTACTTTAATGCAATATGTTCAAAGGAGCTGAGTGCTAAAGATTTAGAGCAATTGAGCACCTCGATTCCTGAAACCCTTTGTCGGCTTGAGATGATTTTCCCACCAGCCTTTTTTGATATAATGATCCATTTGCCGATTCATCTAGCTGAAGAGGCTAAACTTGGTGGACCAGTGTGCTATAGATGGATGTATCCAATTGAGAGATATCTACGTACTCTTAAAGCCTATGTACGGAACAAATCGCACCCTGAAGGCTCGATAGCTGAGGGATATATATTAGAGGAGTGCATGACATTTTGCAGTCGCTTCTTGCAAGACGTGGAAACCAAGCTTAATCATGCAAACCGTCATGAAACTGCTGCTATGAATGAACCACCATCTGGCCTAAGCATTGACTACACTAAGAAAGGATTCACTGTCGAGTCACTTTCTAGGAGTGAGCTGCAGCGGATGAGGCACTACATATTACAAAATTGTGATGAGGCTACTCCATGGATAAAGTAAGATCTTATTTCAAAATCTATATTTTGATACTATGCATTGGCATGTTTCATAGAATTTGAATTACCTGAAGCCCTCTTTTAAAATATTGTAGCGAGCATATGGACGAACTAAAAAAATTAAGTACATGGAATGTTGATCAAAGGCACAAGGAACAATTTGTAGGCTGGTTCGAGCGAAAGGTGGGTTGTGAGTAATTTGTTTTATTTGTAATGTCATCCACTAACTGTTGCTCCATATTATATTTGCAAATAACTTAAGCATATTTCGTTGGCTGCATATCAGCAAACTAAATCAACAATGGAAGACAAGTGACCTGCTCTACACACTTTCACAAGGACCAGACCATCGGGCTCGTGTTTTGAACAGATGCTTCATCAATGGATTTCTTTTTCATACAGAAAAAATAGAGCAAAACCTATGCACACAAAATTGTGGTGTTGTTGTGAAAGGAGATGAAAGCTCCGGTAATATTGACTGGTATGGTGTGATTAAAAAAATTATTGCACTAGATTTTCCTCAAGGAAAGGAAGTTGTCCTCTTTCAGTGCAACTGGTTCCATGTTCCTACCGCCAAGAACAAAGGAAGAGGCTACCAAAGGGATCAGTATGGAATTATTGATATTGATAAAACTCGGTTGTGCTATTTAGATGAGCCTTATATTCTTGGTTCACAAGTTGAGCAGGTATTTTATGTCAATGGTACAAAGAAAAAAGATTGGTGCGCTGTTGTAAGAATGAAACCCCGAAATCTGTTCGCCATGTCAGAATCTGAAAATTCAGAAATTGATCTTGATTCAATAGATGTGGGATTGGAAGGCATGAGTGTTTCAAGCAGTGATGAAGTATTGGTGAAGTGGAGAAGGTCTGACATGGAAGGTGTAACTGGTGATGCTTGTGTCATTGAGAAAGCGCTTGATGAATTTATAGAAGAAACGTATGATATTGGGTTAGCAGATGAGGAGGATGAAGAAGACAACACATACATTGATGATGGATATGTAGCACCTGTGGACTCATCACGAGACACAAATGATGATGATTTTTTTTGTTTAAAAGAAAAGTCATAGACTATTGGCACACACTGAATTGAGGCAAACACGTACAATCGTGTAACTATTATATATTTCATTTGTAATGATCTTACAATCACGTACCTCTTATTTTTATATTCTTAATAATGTATGCGCCAACTGACACACATACTTGGAAGTAATCTTTTTATTCTGCTAAGCATCCCAAATACACTAAGGATTTGAAAAATTGAGACAACTATGGTTTACCAGACTGACAACAACATCACCATAGAGTTTAGTTACCAGAGGCCCACCATAGGCGTCTGGCTGCTTTGGGTTGTCCATGAGAAAATGGCACCACCAATTCTGAAGCTAAAACCTCATTAAGAGGCAAATGGATGAAAGCATTGGAAATGAAAGAGGAACAATTAGCTGCTAGAAAAAGAAATGGGAACAAGAAGCCATTACACATAGAAATTGGTACAATTATCTTCTCACACAAGAAATTGGTTAATGCCACTAACACTGTTCTACTTACAAAGTACAACACGAATTTTCCCTTTCCTTTTTTTAGAACTGTCATAATTACACCTTATGTACAAGTATTGTTAGAACTGAAACTAAAAAGGTAAAACCAAGCACAATTGTCACAATTCTTTTAGACATAAAAGCTATGGCGCATAACCTATAAACTAATTATTCATGCACATACATAAATTAGGCTAGAAATGGGGAACAGTGTGACGGGCGGAGGGATAGTGTTCGGGGACTTGCCTAGACCCTAGAGAGAGGAAGCTGCTGATGGGACGTCGAGCTCGGCACGCGAGTTGTGAAGCATCTGGTGGACCTGCTCGTCGAGGACGGCGGATGGATAGGGTTCATGGACTGGCATTTTTCTTCGTCCACTATCTCGGCAAAACTATCAACTGAATTGAAGGTGCGTTCAAATCTCCAAAAAAAGAAGAGCCAGATCAGCAGACTACATAAGTAACAAACCACATCTCGGCTATGGGGGACCAGCGATACGCGCGCGGATCTGGCAGTAGAGCAAAGCATTCTTGTGCGCGACGATGAGTGGCGCCTCGGTCGCGGAGGCATTGGCGGCGAGGACGACGAGGGTGATACGTGCTTATTCAGCTCCTTCCCTTAGTCCAGATGTTGCGATTTTGGGATGGATATGCCACCTCCTCGCTGGATCTTTGCCGGCAGTCTTCAAATCTGCCCTGAGTTTCCCACCAGGCAAGGAATTGCTACAGAAACGCATCTGTGGAATGTAGGAGTTAGTGGCCATATGGGGATGGCATGAACCGGGAGACGGAGCGAGCAGATGAGGAGGGAATGGGGGCGGCTCCATATCCCTAGTAGGGAATCTCTGGTAGATGCCCACAGACGTGTCGAACGGCTCGGAGATGACTCAGACAGAAAGCCTCATACTGTCTCGTATACACATTAGTATTGTTGTGCGTATACACATACTCTCTCGTTCCCATCGTTTAATTTTTTTGAACAAATGCCATATAGTATTTGAACATGTACCATGAACAATTATTCACTTGAACATGTACCATGAACAATTATTCACGTGAGGCTTCTAATTAAGGCTTCTAAGGCATGTACGTTATGGCAAACCTCCTTTTGTACTATGAACAATTATTCACAGTGATGGATCCAGGATTGATCCAAGAGGGGCTACTAAGCTAAGGCTATAAATTTTTTTAAACCAAACAAAAAATATAATTGATATTTAATATGACACAAGATATAATTTAAACATTAATCCAAAGATGCCTGCCAACAGAACAATTCAAAACGGTGCACTGTTCTGCTTCCAGGAAGGGGAAAAACACGTAGGAAAAAGAGGGCATAAAGGAATTTGGGTTTTCTAGCTGGAGCTTGGTTCCACTCCATGAGGAATTTGGGTTTTCTGGGTGGAGCGCAGAGCAGCAGAAGCACAACATGCTTGGTTCCGCTCTACCTTGAGCAGCAGAAGCAGAAGCACAGCACAGAGCAGAAGCAGCAGAAGCACATTAGGCTGAACTCATGGCTCGCGTGCCCACCGGAGACGGTGAGACGGCGACCGCCCACTGGAGACGGAGATGGCCAGACGGTGAGATGGCGACCGCCCACTGAAGACGGAGACGCCCACAACTCATGAGCCCACGACCGTCGACCGGAGAGGGCGAGAGGAGGCAGAGACGGCCAGACGGCAAGACCCCGAGACGGCGACTCGGCGAGCGGAGTGGGTGAGCGGTGGCTGGCGGCTAGAGGAGTGGAGGCGGAGATGCGACTGCTTGTACTGGGCCTATTCGCTCGTGGACCACGACCGGGGCTGTAGCCCAGGCAGTCCCGGACGTAGATCCGCCCTTGATTATTCACATTATGGCAAACATTCTTTTGTACCATGAACAATTATTCACGTTATGGCAAACCTCCTTTTGTACTATGATCAATTATTCACGTGAGGCTTCTAAGGTTGTTCACAACACGTACCCTCCACCTATACCCGATCATCGTTTGTTCTTCAAATGCTAAATTTAGTGTTGGAACTCGCTAACCTGCCGAGACGGAGGGAGCACCTAGGCCTTCGCCCGCTCTGTGCGCTCCCTCCATAGTGGAGCTCACTCTTCAGTATTCGCGCTCTTTAGTCTTTGCTTGAATCCCTTTTGACATGTTCTGCTTTTTGCCGTATAGTCGATCGAGCGAGGGGGCGTTGCACCTTCGCCCCAACATTTAGTTATTTGCTATCCATCCCATTTACTCTCAACATTCAGTATTCGCGCTCACTCTTCAGTATTCACGCTCTTTAGTCTTCGCGCCAACTCGATAACAACTCCCTAAACACATCTGTTGTTGATTCCTTTTTTGCACAAAGGTAGTCAGGGTCCACCGTCAGTCAACCACCGCTTACCCACAAGTCGCATCACCGGACTGTCGCTTCCTAACAGGTCGCATCGATCGATCTTAACCTCTGCCCTCAATGTTCACTACCCTCGACCCTATCGTCTAAATGAGGAACTCAAAATTAAACTATTGTCTAAATATGAGGAGCTATTGGAGACAAAACTATTTTTTACTTCCAATAGCTATTTAGCAACTTATCAAACAAAAGTTTAGATAGTTTTTTTCTAGAGATCTATTGAAGTTGCGTGTTCCCAGCTTTCCGCATAGCGACATTCAATATTTCTTTTTCATATTTTAAAATTGATATCTTGCAATGAAGACCAAAACGTCTCTCTTTATCCTTTTAAATGTAAATACACTCAACATTTTGAATATATATAGTCGTACTCAATATATATCTCTAACTATTTGTCCTAATTTAAACAAATATTTATGTAATTAGCAATGGTAATAATGTGCTGAATTTCGGGAAAAAGAGCCTATTATGGCACCTAATCCTACTCCTACCGAGGCACACCTGCTACATGCCAGCCCAGCCCAGCCGTGATGAAGAGGCCATGCGACACCACTCCAACCAGCCGCCACCAGACGCGTCACTAATCTAGTATTCGACGACGGAGTAGCCTAGCCTTGCCCTAGCCGCCACCACTCTACCAGGTGCCCCTCGCGTCCTCCATCCTCCATACTCTTCAGTGATCAAGATCTCATATTCTCCTTCTCCAAGTTTGTCAGCTTTAAGGAATAGCAGGCATTTGGCGTCTGCTTTGGCTGGACGATGGCCTACAGGTACCTGTTCTCTTGTACTGCAACTCTTCAAGGTTGTGACTTTTCAGTTGAACTTGTTCAAAGATTAGACTTCTATCAAAAAATGCAACTCTGTAATGGAATTTAGTGTAGAAACTCTGCAGCCAACATACTGAATCTTATGGATCAGTACTGGTAATGCTAATGAACTTAGTACTGCAAAGTCAATTGATTTTCTGCAGCAGTCGCAGCGTACATAGATTTTCACCTTCCTCTCTTTTTAAATCCAACATGGTATATTCTCACCCTGAATATTTGCTTAGAAGTTGTTTTGATTATTTATCATGGGTTCTTTGATTGTTTACCGATTCTATTGTTGTTTACTTATATTGCAATTAAATTATTAATGACGCTCATTTTTTCTAGAATAGAAGTGACACTATCTTTTAGTGCTAAATAGCAGTGACGCTCATTTTCTTTAAATTTCATCCAAGGGTTAGCATGTAGTCAGCAATTAATCATCTTCTTTCAATTTCAATCAGTGATATAAGCATCTCGTTAACCTTTTTCCTAGAAGCATCTCGTTAACCTTTTTTGTGTAACCTGTGATACAAGCAGGGCATGTCCTCTTACATGATTTTTTCATTTCCTATCTTGTCAGCGTCTATTTTCCTGACCTATGATGATGACTCAAGGAGGATTGCCACCGACAAGCAATGAAGCTAATCTGTGCACCAATGACAATGGTAGCCAACTTGGTACTCGGATTGTGGACGAGATTATGGCTGGGAAGAATGTCTTCTTTGATCTTCCTGACAAGTAAAAATCTATCTACACATATTGTTTTCTACTGCTTTGTCCTTGGCGCAGATCATAATTAGTGTATATTGTTTTCATACCTCTTAATTTTTGTCAGCATCTATTTTAGTCATTGTTTGCTTAAAATATATTTGTGTGGCAGGTTGACTGGTGAGATATGGACCTTGAAATTCCATTGCATGGGAGCACAACCTAGAAAAGAGATTGTCACATTAAATATTGATAAAGCTTATGTTGCCTTTTACAATGTGGTGTACATAAAATCAAAACTTGGATATTCTGGGAGGGATTTCTTGTTTTACAAGAAACGATGTGGCATTGATTGATCCAGGCTAGTGGCACTTGATTACATCCACCAAGAAGAGGCCATGATATCTGATAATGTGGATGAGAGAAAAATAAGTTTTGTGCTCACAAAAGATCCACCCAGTGATCTAGAGGTAAGCATAACTCCCATCAAGCGTCCTAGGCAGCGGACAAATGTTGATGAAGAAAATATAGAAGTGTTGATTGATGCATATAAGGAGTGGCTTGCAATACTACAAGATGGTAATCCAGAAACGGGTAAGTTAAGATGTCAAACTCATTACATTAAATGCATGATATGTTATAGTTTCCACTGTTAAACTTACATATTGTTAAAGTGCAGATTTAATGGATGACTTTACGGAGGATACGATCAAAACATATAAAGAATGGTTAAGGCATCAAGGCAATCTTCCAGATATCTGTAATTTCTTTTGTTCACAGCGTACTGACATATAGTGTATATTTTCACAAATTGTTAGAGACATAACTGATGCCTATGCTATCCTTAGTATTGTATGAACGATGAAGCAATGATGACCAAAGATTAAAATATGAAGAAATTCATGGCAGCGGTAAACCTACGGCTGATTGGCCATCTCATGCTAGACATCATAGGAAAAGAGATCTTGGTATATTTTACTAAGAGTGTTTTTTTATTCAAATGTTGCAATCTTCTACTTTGGATATTTCTACCCATTCATATGTTATTGGTATATATGTAGATAACGATGGAGTCTTCAAAAAGGAGGGGCGTGGTACCCTTAAGGGTATAGCAGCAGCTACCAAGCGAACCAAGAACGGCGATCACAAACTTAAGATTGAATTTTCATCTAAGCTTGGAGGTCCCATAGGACCAAACACTTGCACTTTTGTGGATGAAATCGTATTGTTTACAAAGAAAAAGGCACCACTCATTGGAGTGAAAAAGTGGAAAGATATAGAGCTCAATGTTAGATCTTCTATAGCATCTCACGTACTGGTATGTGCAATTTCTTTAGTAACTATTAGTTGCCTAGCATGCTATGGCACCGCTACTTCACCCGAGATTAAGCCATCTCAAATTTTGTTTGATATGATCTACTGAGATATGGTCAACTGTTCACAAATTACTAGACAATTAACCATCTCTTTGTATCAAAACTGAAACAGTGAAGGTGGGAGTTTCCAAGAAATGAGGAAGTGCATGAAAAGATATGGTCTATTGCCAAGGAGAGGTACAAAGGAAGGCGATCAGCATTAAGCTCAACATACAAGGCATACAACAATTATGCTGAAAGGATGAAAAACAAGCCTGAAGATGTAGACATCGTCGAGTGGCATTACCTGATGTTGTATTTTGGATCTGAGAAATTCTAGGTTCGATAGCATTTCCTTTACAATGATTGACACTTGCATAATATCGATGATTCTAGCATTTTATTTATTAATACATTTACAACTGTTATTATTTTGTAGAAAATAAGTAGTCAGAACTCGGAAAACCGTCAGAAACAAAGAACAAAGCATATAATGGGTTCTAGAACTTTTTCCCAAATAAGCTTTGACCAGGTAATGATATGACCACTACATTATTTTCCATGATTAATGACAAACTTGTATAATGCATTCTTCACATCATAGAGAGACCCAGAAACTGGTATAGAACCAACTGATCTAACCCTTTGGATGAGTACTCATTGTAAAAATGGTGAATGGTCGGAAGAGGCTTCACGTGGTATTTATGTAAGTGAATCACAAAGTTTAGTACTTAAACATACTTCAAAATACTATGTAGAAATTATTATTTGAATTGAGTAAACTTGAACTACATTGTTCATTTCAGGAGAAGGCATCTGAGAAAATTGTTGAGAAAGTATATCAAGATGATGGATTTGCTTTGACGAGAGAAGAGGAAAATGCAATTTTCCAAACATCATTCAAGGAAACAACAGGATGCAAGGCAAATAGGCTTCATGGTCATGGGTACCTATCAAGATATCCAACAAGAAGTCAAGTGATGGATTCAAAATTCCTCAAACAAGCTCGTGCAACGGCTGCAACCAACCAAAAGAACATTGAACTCGAAACCCAGGTCCAACTATTAAATGAAAAACTTGCGAGTGAGGTTGCAAAACGGGAAAGAATAGTGCAAGAAAAAATGCAAGCACTGCAAGAAGAAGAAGAAAGAAAAAGGCAACTACTTAGAGAAGAAATGAGGAAGGAAATGGTTGCTGCCCTTACTGCAGCACAACAGGTATAAAATTTGATATTTGTATCTTTTACCACCATTGTTATTGGAAACTTCTTCAACATAAATTATTTGATCAATTGTTTAATGCAGGCCAACCGAGAAAGCATCATTCCAGTCGATCCTCCTTTAGTGATCCCAACTGAAACTCCTAAACTCATCCCAGCTGATCCTCTTGCACCAACACCAAGAAGTGAAAACAATGTTTGTACTCCAGGCACAAACAACAAGAAAGACAATGTGCCAGCGAACTATATTAGCTCTTACGCTCTAAGGAATGCTGTGACAAGACGTGTGCAGGCAAGGGGCAACAAAAGAAGTGAATGTGTATGGAATGCAAATGTTCATGTATTTTGGTCATATATACTATAGTATGAAATTCTTTTGATAGTTTTGTTTTTTAATCTTGAATATGAATATAGGTACAATCTGTAAGTGCAAGCGAGAAACAAGGTAGATCATCTTAAGAAGTTCTATCAAAGCGTGTATAAGGTATGTCCACAATCCAATGGAGCACTTCCTATTTTTATTTCTTTTGTAGTCATGCATGCAATGGATTTTAGTGTTGTTGTGCTGCTTGCTGCGTGCTGATGCTTGCTACTGCTTGCTAGGAGTTGTGCTATATAAAAGGTTTAGTTCTTGCATAGCATTTGGAATCTACTTAGAGAGCAACTACATGATTAACCAAGTTACTATACCTGTAGCCACTGCAGTTGTAGTCTTCCACTTATGGTTAACCAAGTTATTGTAGCTTTACTAATTAATTGTTTTGAACACTTCCAACAGGTTCGTTGTCATCGTGATATCGTTGTCATGATAACCATCACTTGCATCAATGGAGGAGATGGAGGGGTACATGGTGGACCAAAAAAGCTTCCACTCATTTGCTAGTGTTGAGTAGTTTATTACCTATGTTATCACAATCCAAGCTAGCATGAGGATGTTGTGATTGTGAGCTGTTTTGTCAAATTAATTTGTATTTGGTCACTATTTATTTGGTGCAACCTATTTGTTACAAAATGGTATGGATATAGTTAATATATGAGGCAAGAGACAAATATTATGGTTGTCAATTTTGGTTCTGACGTTACATATGCGAAATATAATTCTTTTTGCATAATATTTTATACCCAATAGAAATACAAAATGCATTGTCATATAAATAATGGGTTGAATATATGTAATTGCAACAGTTTTATTCGTTGGTGTATGGTTCGGTTGCATTATCTTTATAGTTGCGACATCATCAATTGCAATGATTTTTTGTTGCAATAAGATGTAATTACAATGGATCTATTTCGTTGAGACTTCAGTTGTCGCAACATTTTCTCCTTGTTGCAACATCATTAGTTACAACGATGTTTTTGTTGCCATAAAGACTTGTACCATGGATTAATTTTTATAGTAACAAGGTCATATAACCACGAGACACATTATGTTGCAAAATGATCAAATGCAACGAAATTATTTGCATGGCAATGCATCTTGTTGCCACGAGTCACTTATGTGGCACTAGTGTTTTGTTGCCATGAAGCATCTTGTGGTAACAAAGCCATTTGCAACTGTTGGGGGCCTTCGTCCTCCGAAGGTCCTCAAAAACAAGATTTGACAATGTTTTCTAAGTGAATTATATGAACAGGTATTTTCGGACTCAGATTATGAACATGGAGTACGGTCAGGATGAAGCCTAAGCCAGACGAAGGGGGATTGAGATGAAGGACGGGCTGATTACCATGTTGTACAAAGGATGGTGCACAGCCGAAGCTATGCGCAGGAAAGCTTCGTCGCGATAGCAGAAAGGGGAACCGACCTAAAGATGAAAAGACTACTTAGGCCTTGATAGACTCCCATAAGTCATTAGCAAATGTAATGGGCATGAATGTAATTTTACATGGGCTGCATCCCACGCCTATAAATAGATGAACAGTACTCCCGTACTGTTCACGCTGACTTGGCATTTGCTTTTGCGTCATCTTTACACTTTTGCCTTCCTGCAATCCGAAGGTACACTTGTAATCCGAAATCATTTCTATTTTTCTATGATAATAAAATAGAAATGACGTTGTGATAATATTTAAATGTTTATATTACTTCTTATGTTACATATAAGTTCTTCATCATTGTTTGTTGTGCTTACGAAGGTATGTTATTTATGATCTTCGTCCGAAATACATTACATCCCGAGGGGAAATAATGTTTCAGAGGACGAAAGACTTTATCATTTAACACTTTTTATGTTGCCTTGTTCTTAATCCGAAGCATTTGAGAACAAGTCCCCAACATTGGCGCCCACCTCCGGTGAACTCACTTCCACTCTTTGAGTTTTTGAACACCTTCGGAAGCCATAAACCTTCGCTATGGCGCCGAAGAAAGCTTCAGCAACTGGGGCTGCAGCTCTACAACCGCTGGACCCCAATTAGGAGACTCTCTCTTTGGGAGGCCCGAAGCTAGAAGAGGAAGGCTGTCAGCCCGACGCCTCAAGAGGATGAGCTAGACCAAGAGATCAGAGATATGGAGATGCTTCATCAACAGGTGCAGAGGAAGAAGGAAAAGATGGCCAGGCTAGCTGAACTGCAAAGGCAGATAGACGAAGCTTCTGAAGAGGTTCGCCATCTTACTCACGATGAGCAGAACCGAAGGCCTCAACAAAAAGACCTTCATCAGGAGGGTTTCTTCAACGAAGATGACTGGTATGACAATTTCCATCATGGAAATTTTGTTTTCGATGATGCTTCTCCTCTGTCCGCTGAGCTGCAGGCTACACCTTGGCCTCCGTCCTACAAGCCGCCACAGCTTCCCATATTCGATGGCCATTCAGACCCGAAGCAGTTTTTGATGAGCTACGAAGCAACAGTATCTTCGTATGGTGGCAATGCTGCAGTCATGGCAAAGTCTTTTGTTATGGCTGTCAGGAGTGTTGCTCAAACCTGGTATTCCTCCCTTCGACCAGGAACGATCACTTCATGGCAAAAACTGAAGGACATGTTGTTAACCAGCTTCCAAGGGTTTCAGACGAAGCCGGTCACTGCTCAGGCCCTGTTTCAGTGCACTCAGGATCACGAAGAATACCTTCAGGCGTATGTCAGAAGGTTCTTGCGTTTGAGGGCGCAGGCACCAACGGTGCCCAACGAAATTGTCATTAAGGCCATGATCAAGGGACTTCGGCCTAGACCTTCAGCTCAGTACTTTGCTAGGAAGCCTCCTCAAACTTTGGAGAAGCTGCTCCAGAAGATGGACGAGTATATTCGTGCCGACAATGATTTTCGCCAAAGAAGGGAGGAGGCTTTCAGGTTTTCTGAAATGACCAGGGGCTTCGGAGGAAGACTCTATCCGAGGCATGTCAGGTCAATCCACAACTCTACTCAAAATGATGATAAGGGGAGTCAGCAGCACAGGCCGCAGTGCTCCTCACAGGCTTCGGGGCAACAGCAAAGCTTCTTCCGGCCACCAGCTCCAAGAGGCAGAGGTGCCAGAGGCTTCGGCGGAAGATTTGGAGATCAACCAAGGAGAATATTTTGCTTGTTCTGTGGTGAAAACAAGGGCCATACCACCAGGATGTGCCATGTTACCATCCAGAAGCAAAAGGAGATAGCCGAAGCTGCAACACAACAAGCTCAGCCGAAGTAGGTCATGCATACTGTTTCGTACCATCCGCCTTACATCCCAGAATACGTAGGCAACCACCCTGCAGTTTCTGTTGCTTCGGCGAGTCAACCTCAAGCTTCCTGGCAACAGCCTCCGCCTCCACCACCGCTGCAACAAGGCCAACAGCCAGAAGGGAGCCAATATGCTCCACACCAAAGGGACTTCAGAGAACAATCCGAAGCTCGCACAGTCAATAGCACTGTGCCAGAGTCGAAGCACATCTATTGACAAATATCCTACCTTGATAGCAGTCTTTTCCATTCAGTTCTATTTTCTGTGTAATAAAGGACATCTTTTAGTTTTCATGTAATAGTTTCGTTGTTTGCCACAAGGAAAATGTATTTTCTCCACGGGCTTAAGTTGCTGAAGCTTAAAGATTTGCGATAACAAGGAGGACCTTCGAATTATCAAAAATCCTTCGAAGTCACAAAAAGCCGTTCCAAAGGGAACGCAGTGTAAGTTTTCTGCTCCAAAGTCGTTCCAAAGGGAATGCAGAGCATACAGCGAAAAGTCAACGCTGATACCGCCTAAGTAAAAGGCGAAGAAGCTCCAAAGTCGTTCCTAAGGGAATGCGGAGCTAACAGCGAAAAGTCAACGCTGATACCGCCTAAGTAAAAGGCGAAGAAGCTCCAAAGTCGTTCCTAAGGGAATGCAGAGCTTACAGCGAAAAGTCAGCGCTGATACAAAAAGATTGTGTGTTTTACGGGGATATGTGTGTATCTTCGGAACAAATGTCATCTACATAACATAACATCATCACATCATTTTGCATAGCATAAGCATCATACATCATGTTGCATATGGCAAAAGAAGGGAACACAGTATCGACCTTCGGAAGGATGCTTTGAGAAAGTGAAAATCGTGCTAAGTCACAAGGGGATACAATAGTGTCGGGGACCATAATTAGGGGTACCCTCAAGACGCCTAATTCTCAGCTGGTAACCCCCATCAGCATAAAGCTGCAGAGGCCTGATGGGTTTGATTAAGTCAGGGGTCAGTCCATACGAGCGACTCGATCACGCCACGCCCGAGCCTAGCCTCGGGCGAGGGCAGCCGACCCTGAGATGGTTCCGTCTCGCCCGAGGCCTCCTCTTTCACGGCAGACGCATCTCCGGCTCGCCCGAGGCCTTGCCTTCGATAAGAAGTAACCCTGACTAAATCACCGCGCCGACTGACCAAGTCACTGGGGCCTTTAACGCAAAAGGTAAGACTGACGGGCAGCCAGGCTTGGCCAAAAGCGCCAGAGGAAGCACCGCCCGACCCAGGGCTCGGACTCGGGCTAAGGCCCCGGAAGACGGCGAACTCCGCTCCGCCCGACCCAGGGCTCGGACTCGGGCTAAGGCCCCGGAAGACGGCGAACTCCGCTCCGCCCGACCCAGGGCTCGGACTCGGGCTAAGGCCCCGGAAGACGGCGAACTCCGCTCCGCCCGACCCAGGGCTCGGACTCGGGCTAAGGCCCCGGAAGACGGCGAACTCCGCTCCGCCCGACCCAGGGCTCGGACTCGGGCTAAGGCCCCGGAAGACGGTGAACTCTGCTCCGCCCGACCCAGGGCTCGGACTCGGGCTAAGGCCCCGGAAGACGACGAACTCCGCTTCGCCCGACCCAGGGCTCGGACTCTACCCCGACCTCTGCCGAACGACCTCCGCCTCGCCCGACACGGGAGCTCAGGTTCGGCCTCGGCCATGCAGGACAGACTCGACCTCGGCCTCGGAGGAGCCTCCACGTCGCCCGACCTAGGGCACAAGTCCGCCACGTCGACAGGAAGCGCCATCATCACCCTACCCCGAGCCGACTCGGGCCGCAGGGAACAGGACCGACGTCCCATCCGGCTAGCCCCGCCAGATAGGCAATGATGGCACCCCGCTGGACCCATGACGACGGCGGCTCTCAGCTCTCTTACGAAAGCAGGGGGACGTCAGCAAGGGCCCAACCACTCCGACAGCTGTCCCTCCGCCAAGCTCCATTGCTTCTCCGACAGCCACGACGCCACACTAGCCGGGTGCCAAGATCTCTCCGGCTGCCACCTTGGCATGTACTTAGGGTACTAGCTCTCCCCCGCTAGACACGTAGCACCTTGCTACACCCCCATTTGTACACCTGGATCCTCTCCTTACGCCTATAAAAGGAAGGACCAGGGCCTTCTTAGAAAAGGTTGGCCTTGCGGGGACGAAGGGCAGGGGCAGGCGCTCTCTCGGGGCCGCTCGCTCCCCTCACCCCGCGCGGACGCTTGTAACCCCCTACTGCAAGCGCACCCGACCTGGGCGCGGGACAAACACGAAGGCCGCGGGATTCTCCGACTCCCTCACGACCCGGCTCCGGCCGCCTCGCTCTCGCTCTCTCCCCCCTTCGCGCTCGCCCACGCGCTCGACCCATCTGGGCTGGGGCACGCGGCACACTCACTCGTCGGCTCGGGGACCCCCCGGTCTCGGAACGCCGACAGTTGGCGCACCAGGTAGGGACCTGCTGCGTGTTGACGAGTAGTTTCCCGTCAAGTTCCAGATGGGCAGTCTCCAACGACCTCTTCAACCCGGGACGGTGCTCCGTTTCGGGAGTCTCGAGTTCATGTCTTTCGACGGCAACTATGACATGATACTCCTTCCACCGCCGCGCGACAGCGACAATGGTGGCGGACAGCCCGCCCGCCGGCGGCGGAATCGACGACGTCTTTCCCGCGTGGGGGAAGGACAACTTTCGAGCTCACCCCACCCTCTCCCTCGCCATCGGAGGAGGAGGCGGGGCAACCAAGGCCGAGCGGGAGGCTGCGCTCAGTCGACTGTCGAGCAAATCGACATCCCCAGCGCCCCAACGGAGGACGCGTCGGGCATCACCCACGCGTTTGAGGCGAAGACAAGCGCCATCCCCCCGCGACACGTCGACCCCGAGCAAGTGGACGACGCCAGCACGCTCACGGAGGGCCTGCAGGACGTCGCCCTCGCGCCCCGGACGACAGCACGATCAGCCCCCGATGCGACTTCGTCGATCCTCGTCGACCAGAAGGTACGGGCTGATTCCCATCCTTCGTCATTTCGACTCGGCCTCAACCCGCCTGGCGACCTCGCTTTGCCGGGCGCTCACGTTGAGGCGAGTGCAACCTCTCTGGGGTTTCGTGTGCGGTCGCCTTGGGACCGATTGACGGGTGTCTCGACCTACGGACCCTCTGGGTCCGAGGAAGATGACGACCCCAGCATCTACTGGGATTTCTCTGGATCTGGCAACCCCAGTGCCATGCGGGACTTCATGACCGCATGTGACTACTGCCTCTCCGACTGTTCCGACGGCAGCCGCAGCCTTGACGACAAGGACTGCGGCCCGAGCCGCGAATGTTTCCACATCGAGCTAGGGGATCCCTCCGGAGGCAGCTGTCTCGGCATGCCGGAGGATGGTGATCCCCCTGGGCCAGCGCCTCGCGCCGACATCCCGCGGGAGCTAGCTGTGGTCCCCGTTCCGGCGGGGGGTCACGACCCACAGCTCGAGCAAGTCCGCAGGGCGCAAGCCGGGCTCGATGAGGGAGCAGGAGCGCTCGAGGCCATCCGCCGGAACGTCGGGCAGGTATGGGCGAGCCAGCCCCCGGCCAGAGGAATACGTCACCTGCCCCAAGGTCTCCAGCACCGCATCGCCAACGATGCCAGGGACAGACCGCCACCCGCATCCGGCGGAACCGGTCAGGACCTGGCCGCTGCAGCGATGCTCCTCCGTGCGATGCCGGAGTCATCAACCACCGAGGGTCGGCGAATCCAGGGAGAGCTCAAGCATCTCCTGGAAGGCGCTGCGGCCCGGCGGGCCAAGAGCTCTGCCTCCCGAAGGCAGGGGTACCCCTCGGAACCTCGTGCCGCGACTTCCCGACTCATGCGGGAAGCCTCGGTCTACACCGGGCGCACGCGCAACACCGCGCCTGCGGCCCCGGGCCACCTCGGCGACGAGCACCCTCATCGCGACCGTCGGGCCCGCCTCGACGAAAGGGTGCGCCGAGGTTATCACCCCAGGCGCGGGGGACGCTACGACAGCGGGGAGGATCGGAGTCCCTCGCCCGAGCCACCCGGTCCGCAGGTCTTCGGCCGAGCCATTCGGCGGGCGCCGTTTCCGCCCCGATTCCGACCCCCGACTACTATCACGAAGTACTCGGGGAAACGAGACCAGAATTGTGGCTTGCGGATTACCGCCTAGCCTGTCAACTGGGTGGGACGGACGATGACAACCTCATCATCCGAAACCTCCCCCTGTTCCTCTCCGACACCGCTCGCGCTTGGTTGGAACACCTGCCTCCGGGGCAGATTTCCAACTGGGAGGATCTGGTCCAGGCTTTTGCCGGCAACTTCCAGGGCACGTACGTGCGCCCCGGGAATTCCTGGGACCTCCGAAGCTGTCGGCAACAGCCGGGAGAGTCCCTTCGGGACTACATCCGGCGATTCTCGAAGTAGCGCACCGAGCTGCCCAACATCACCGACTCCGATGTCATCGGTGCATTCCTTGCCGGCACCACCTGCCGTGACCTGGTGAGCAAGTTGGGTCGCAAGACCCCCACCAGGGCGAGCGAGCTGATGGACATCGCCACCAAGTTCGCCTCTGGTCAGGAGGCGGTCGAAGCCATCTTCCGAAAGGACAAGCAGCCCCAGGGCCGCCCGTCGGAAGATGCTCCCGAGGCGTCTACTCCGCTCGGCGCCAAGAAGAAAGGCAGGAGGAAGTCGCAAACGAAACGCGACGCCGCCAGCACGGACCTTGTCGCTGCCGCCGAGTACAAGAACCCTCGGAAGCCCCCCGGAGGCGCCAACCTCTTTGACAAGGCACTCAAGGAGACGTGCCCCTACCATCAGGGGCCCGTCAAGCACACCCTCGAGGAGTGCGTCATGCTTCGGCGCCACTTCTACCGGGCCGGGCCACCCGCGGAGGGTGACAGGGCCCGCGACGACGGCAAGAAGGAAGATCACCAAGCAGGAGAGTTCCCCGAGGTCCGCGACTGCTTCATGATCTACGGAGGGCATGCGGCGAATGCCTCGGCTCGGCATCGTAAGCAGGAGCGTCGGGAGGTCTGCTCGGTGAAGGTGGCGGCGCCAGTCTACCTAGACTGGTCCGACAAGCCCATCACCTTCGACCAGGATGACCACCCCGACCACGTGCCGAGCCTAGGGAAGTACCCGCTCGTCGTCGATCCCGTCATCGGTGACGTCAGGCTCACCAAGGTCCTGATGGATGGGGGCAGCTGCCTCAACATCATCTATGCTGAGACCCTCAGGCTCCTGCGCGTCGATCTGTCATCTGTCCGAGCAGGTGCTGCGCCCTTCCACGGGATCATTCCCGGGAAGCGCGTCCAGCCCCTCGGACAGCTCGACCTTCCTGTCTGCTTCGGAACACCCTCCAACTTCCAAAGAGAACTTCCAGCGACGATCGGAGCAACCCCACCGCTGCTTCCGCGCGATTGCGAAGCTCGTCCCAGGACCGGTCCTCCTGTTCGTCGTCAAGAACGAAGATGGGGTCCGGGGCCTCGCGGGTCCGGAATCGGAGCAACTGGCCCCGGGCCTCGGGGCTCCGCCGCACAGCGACAAGGCTGCTGCCCGCCTGGATGAACTGCGCGTCCATGCCCACCTCTTCTGAAGCCCCGGGCGCCGACGCTGCGGCTGTCTCGACGCCGGCAGCAACCATATGCTCTCCGACTGGGGCGATGCCAACTGCGGTGGCGGCAGGCGCCGGCATGGCCGACCCGGCAGGCGGGCTCGGGACCGCGTCGGCGCCGGCCGCCTCCCCGATCACGATGGCCGCCTCGGTAGAGGAGCCCGCCTCGGGGACCTGCTCCCCCGGGACATACGACGCTTGAGCCCCATGCGGCGAAGCGCCCTGCGAAAGGATCGGCTGAGCGGCGGGGCCCGGGATGGCGCCAGCCGCCTGGACCGACGCCGTCTTAAGGGCCTTCCGGGGCGCCAGGTCGGTAGGGCCATGGCTCCGCTTGCTGGAAAAAAGAAGAAAGGGAAAATCACGGCCAAGACGTATGAATGAAGCGCCGGGACGGAGACATTCCAAGGTACTTACCCGCTCCGGGCCATGATCCACTGTGCCTGGGGGGAGGTCTCTTGGCTCCCGCTCCCTGGAACCACTGCCGAGGTCCGCCTCGCCAACAGCCCTGGCGCCGCCCTCGCCTTGGGCGCTCCTGACGCCCGGGGGGCGGACTGCCCAGGCGCCGCCATGGCAGCCTGAGGACCGCTCCCCCGCGCTGCCGGCGCGGGGGACAGCTCTCGAGGGACGAACCCCTCGGCCCGACTCCCTGGAGTCGCGTCAGCTCCTCCAGCCGAGGGGTCAAGCACCCTCTCGGGTTGCCCCCGCCCCTCAGGTCGGGGATCCGGCGTCTCGGCCCCAGGAACCGACGACATCGGCCCGCTCGGGGGCTGACTCGACAGCTCCCGGCCACACCCCAAGCTGGGGCTGAGGCCGAGACGGGCGGCCATGTCGTCCTCCTCCTCCTCATCATCATCGTCATCGTCGTCGGATGTCTCCGGCGACAGCTCCCTGGGGAGTCCTTCCCTCTCCTGCTGGCGACGGCGTTTCTCCAGGGCGTCCCGCGCCCGCCTCCGCTTGCGGGCCCGGGCCTTCTCCGCGTCCTTTTTCTTTTTCTCCTCCTCCGTGGCGACCCGCCGCGCTGCCCGACCCACCGCGTCCTCCGGGACCCGCGGCAAGGAGGGTTTGTGCCGCCCCACCTCCTAAAAAGAGGGGGAGGGGAAAAAGAAACCCAATCATGAGAACCGGAAGCAACACGGTATATGAGGAAGGAAGGAGCGAACACTTACCAGAGCGATGCACCCCTGGTCAGGGCGCATTCGAGGTTGGGAGAAGGCGTGGGGGTCTGGCTTCCCCATCGCGGCCGACACCCGCCATTGGAGGGCGTCACGGGGAAGAGGATCAGGGGACATCCGTGATCCCTCCCAGTCGGCCTCCAGGGTCATCTCCCAAAGCGACAGCCGCCGTTCCGCCAGGGGAAGCACCCTCCGACGGTGGATGGCGGCAACCACTCCCGCGGCGGTGAGTCCTTCCTCCCGCAACGCCTTCAGGGCCTGGAGAAGAGGCTCGAGGTTCTTCTGCCTCTCGTGTGGAGTCCCGTGACGCCAGGCGTCGGGAGCGGTGGTGACGACCCGCTGAGAGAACGACGGGAGCAACTCTCCGTCGTTCCGGAGGTAGAACCACCGGCACTGCCAACCCTTGTTTGAGGATGCGAGGACGGCAGGGATATACTGCAACGACCGCGACTGCCTCAACAAAAGGGTGCAGCCGCCGGCCCGCACCGCTGCACGGACCTTCCTCTCCCCCGTCGGCGAGGCAAAAAGCTCGGCGAAGAAGAGATGGGTCCACAAATCCCAGTGGGGGGCGATCCCCAAATACCCCTCGCACACCACCACGAAGATAGCGGCCTGCGCGATGGAGTTGGGGGTGAGGTTGTGCAACTCCACCCCGTAATGGAACAGGATGGCCCGCATAAAGCGGCTCGTCGGCACACCAAATCCCCGCTCATGGAAGGAGATGAAGCTCACAACGTACCCCGGCGGAGGGGATGGAGTGATTCCACCCGCGGGAGGAATCCATTCCGGCCGCTGCTCATCGGTGAGGGGGCGGAGCAAACCCTCGCCGACAAGGTCCTCCAGATCACCCACCGTCACCGTGGAGAAGGGCCACGGGTCGCGCGGCGGGATGATGGTCACCCGGTCAGCCATCGCCGAAGCAGAAAGGGTGGCGGCGCGAAGGACAGGGGAGGGCGGTTTTCTTTTCCTGGCTGGATCTCTCAGACTGCGAAAAAGCCTAAAAGGGAGACAAGAAGCGGAGTCGAGAACCGTCACCGGGCCCTCTCCGGGGTATATAAAGACCCAGGTGAAGACGGTTCCAACGCACCGCCCGAACCGGACGCGGGGTTCAAAAAACGCAAAGCAAAACAGCCGTTCCTCGAACGGCTCGCGCACGCAACGGCAGCCTCGCCGACCGCTCGCCCCGGCGCATTAACTCCGCGGCTCGACGGGCAGCGCTTCTAGCGGAAGCAGCTGGCGACGTTTCGCCTTCGCCAAAACGGCCACACCAAAAAAGGTACGCCACGTCGTTCAAATTTCGTATCCCTTTTCCCTTTTTCCTCTTTCTCTATCTCTTGCAACAGGGACCGGGAAAAGGGATACCCCCAAAGGGATCCTTCCCCGTGAAGGAACTAGGCTCCGAGCCTCCTTACTGATCAGGGGTTCGAAGGCTGGCCCCCCGAAGGGTTCAACAGCCGCCTCAGATCGCGTGGGCCCGACACCCACTACTGGTCAGGGGTTCGAAGGTTGGCCCCCCGAAAGGTTCCACGACCGCCTTAGGCTACTCGGGCTCCGCGCCCATTACTGATCAGGGGTTCGAAGGCTGGCCCCCCGAAGGGTTCACAGTCGCCTCAGACACCGAGCGAGGGATGACCAGGGGTACGTTCGATACATAACCAAGGCTCGGGCTGCGCTCCCGAGGTACCCTAGGACATTTCCGAGACCAGCGGGAACGACTCTGTAACGGAATCCCATCGGAGGGAGGCAACGAGCCCTCGGACCCCGTCGCCATGGGACCGGGTCCGGCAGATCACCCGCAGGTACTTTTGGGCGTGCCTCCGGGCCCCTAGCCGACCCCCAACGAACGGGGCACGGACGTCCACTCGGATTACCCGATTGCAGCTCACCGGAGACACCATGTTCGGTACCCATCGAGGGTAACATGGCGCTCTCCCCCCCTCCTCCTTGCGGAAAGGCGACGTAGGGGCATATGTAAAAAAGCCGAGTCTGTCCCTGATCGTCCTCTTGCTCTGTGCGGAGGCTCGGGGGCTGCTCTCGCAAACCCGGCTCCGGCCGAACCGTCGACAGCGTCAACATACCAGCCCGAGAACTTGGGCCCCGACAGTGCACCTGGGCTATGGCCTGTTCGCATGAGGGAACCACCAGACCAGCCGAAGCATTACGCAAGGCATTAAGACCTCGAAGGAGTGAAACCACTCCTCCGAGGCCTCGGGGGCTACACCCGGCGGGTGCGCTCGCGCGCACCCACCGGAACAAAGTACAACCGAGAAAGGCTGGTCCCCTTGCAAAAAAGTGCGACGAAAGCCTCCAAGCGAGTGTTAACACTCCCTTCGAGGCTCGGGGGCTACTGTCGGGGACCATAATTAGGGGTACCCTCAAGACGCCTAATTCTCAGCTGGTAACCCCATCAGCATAAAGCTGCAGAGGCCTGATGGGTTTGATTAAGTCAGGGGTCAGTCCATACGAGCGACTCGATCACGCCACGCCCGAGCCTAGCCTCGGGCGAGGGCAGCCGACCCTGAGATGGTTCCGTCTCGCCCGAGGCCTCCTCTTTCATGGCAGACGCATCTCCGGCTCGCCCGAGGCCTTGCCTTCGATAAGAAGTAACCCTGACTAAATCACCGCGCCGACCGACCAAGTCACTGGGGCCTTTAACGCAAAAGGTAAGACTGACGGGCAGCCAGGCTTGGCCAAAAGCGCCAGAGGAAGCACCGCCCGACCCAGGGCTCGGACTCGGGCTAAGGCCCCGGAAGACGGCGAACTCCGCTCCGCCCGACCCAGGGCTCGGACTCGGGCTAAGGCCCCGGAAGACGGCGAACTCCGCTCCGCCCGACCCAGGGCTCGGACTCGGGCTAAGGCCCAGGAAGACGGCGAACTCCGCTCCGCCCGACCCAGGGCTCGGACTCGGGCTAAGGCCCCGGAAGACGGCGAACTCCGCTCCGCCCGACCCAGGGCTCGGACTCGGGCTAAGGCCCCGGAAGACGGCGAACTCCGCTCCGCCCGACCCAGGGCTCGGACTCGGGCTAAGGCCCCGGAAGACGGTGAACTCTGCTCCGCCCGACCCAGGGCTCGGACTCGGGCTAAGGCCCCGGAAGACGACGAACTCCGCTTCGCCCGACCCAGGGCTCGGACTCTACCCCGACCTCTGCCGAACGACCTCCGCCTCGCCCGACCCGGGAGCTCAGGTTCGGCCTCGGCCATGCAGGACAGACTCGACCTCGGCCTCGGAGGAGCCTCCACGTCGCCCGACCTAGGGCACAAGTCCGCCACGTCGACAGGAAGCGCCATCATCACCCTACCCCGAGCTGACTCGGGCCGCAGGGAATAGGACCGACGTCCCATCCGGCTAGCCCTGCCAGATAGGCAATGATGGCACCCCGCTGGACCCATGACGACGGCGGCTCTCAGCTCTCTTACGAAAGCAGGGGGACGTCAGCAAGGGCCCAACCACTCCGACAGCTGTCCCTCCGCCAAGCTCCATTGCTTCTCCGACAGCCACGACGCCACACTAGCCGGGTGCCAAGATCTCTCCGGCTGCCACCTTGGCATGTACTTAGGGTACTAGCTCTCCCCCGCTAGACACGTAGCACCTTGCTACACCCCCATTTGTACACCTGGATCCTCTCCTTACGCCTATAAAAGGAAGGACCAGGGCCTTCTTAGAAAAGGTTGGCCTCGCGGGGACGAAGGGCAGGGGCAGGCGCTCTCTCGGGGCCGCTCGCTCCCCTCACCCCGCGCGGACGCTTGTAACCCCCTACTGCAAGCGCACCCGACCTGGGCGCGGGACGAACACGAAGGCTGCGGGATTCTCCGACTCCCTCACGACCCGGCTCCGGCCGCCTCGCTCTCGCTCTCTCCCCCCTTCGCGCTCGCCCACGCGCTCGACCCATCTGGGCTGGGGCACGCGGCACACTCACTCGTCGGCTCGGGGACCCCCCGGTCTCGGAATGCCGACAAATAGTGATCTTCGGAATATAGCTTCGAAGAATGTTTTCACGAAGTTTGGATATTCTTCATCAGAGCGCTATGGACGTTGTGATGCATAAAAGTTTTTCTATCTTCACGAAGCATGAAAAGAAGGGAAGGTGTTTTTTTCGCCGAAGGCTCAAAAACGTTACGTATGTAAAGTTTCATGCATCGTAAAGAATCGAATCATTAAAAGCAAATATATTACAGGGTTACAAAATGTTACACATATTTCATTTCAGAAGTTTTTACAATAGTGCTTAATCTTCTCTCAAAACAACTTCTGCAGCTTCGTTCAGGAGTCGGTTAACAACTTCATCCATGATAGCTTCAGCCATCTTTTTAATTTCCTCGTCTCCTTTCGGGTGAGGGCCCGGAGACGCTTTAGTAGGATCTGAAGGAGGACAGGATACGGCCACATTGCTATTACAAATTGCGAACGAAGTTTAAAATCAAAAATTACAACACAATAAAAACCATTAGCTAATACCTATTTGCCCTTCGGGCTCTGAGCTTTTGTCAGCGGCCTTAGCTACTTCTCTAGCGTCGTGAATGCCCTTCTCACTTTTCTGAATAATTTCTCGGGCCATTTCTCGGCCACCATTGTCCCAGACGTCGGTGAAAAATTTTCCACCAGCCTGGCTAGCTTCGGCCGAGGGGTCTTTAATATCTTCAGGGGATAAGCTGGCTTCGGATTGTGCAAGAACCTTAACATGATCGCAGCCTTTTTTCTCCAGCATAGTAGCAATCCCCCTGGCACCCGAGAAGGCGCAAATGTCTCCACGACTGTTTAGAATTTCTTCGAAGGCTTCAGCTTCGTGGCTGATCCATTCGATCGGTCCTTCTGGGTTACCTCTCACGAAATCTTCTTCACTCGAAAATGCGCCAACACTGGCGAAGCTGGTTTTTATCTTCTTTACACATTCCATGGATTTTTCGTAGCACCTTTTCTTAGAAGACCGAAGCTCTTCAACGGTTCCTTCCAAATGATTGGCCCATTGGTCGCTACATTCCCGCCTCGTTTCTTCAAGTATGCGTTCTTCTTTAGCTCGGGCTAATTGCTTCCGAAGGTCGGCAATCTCGTGTTTTTGAGCTGCAGCTTGTGCTTTAGAGGCAGCTTCGTCCTCCTTTATTTTATCCACCAATGTAACTAGAATTTTGTCCTTTTCCATGGCTTCGTTCCTTAGTTTGATAACCTCTGATCGAAGGTTGTTGAAGGCAATTTCATAGCTCTCGTCTTCGGCATTCTTTTGCGCTCTCAGCGCGTTGCTTAGTATTAAACCCTATATGTAAAAAGTTAGTATAAGAATAAAACAATAGATTTCAAATCATAAAGTTTCCAAATGCGCAGATCTCGTACCTTCAGGCTATTATACGCAAGGCTGTCCGCAAGATCGTCCTTTGTCATCGCGCAGAGGCCAGCCTCCAGCTTCGGAAACCCCATGCTTCGGGCCATTTCCCGGCAGACAAGTAGTTCTTTGTTATCCGGGAGGCAGTATAGGAAATCTTCTTCATTTGTACCATTGAACACTAGTGCCCCCTTCGGATATTTCAATTCTTTAGCATAATGATTAGCTTCAAAAATTTCTTCTTCTGATAACTTTTTCCCCGAAGCATGTCGAACAATATAATCAAGGACTTTGGGGGATGCTTCGGGGGCAACAGCACTGATTTCTTCAACAAGAATTGGCTCTGTCATTTTTTCTTCTTCGGTTTCCAAGGATTTTACCTTCGTGGGCTCCGAAGGCCCAGCTTCAGCTTCAGTTTCTTGCTCTGGAGCTTTAGTATCAAAAATCTCAGTTTTCGCTTCGGAGGTTTCAACAGTTTTCCTCGGAGTTGTGTTTGAGGACTTAATTGTTTCCAGAACATCTAGCACATTAGCCATTCTCTTTCTTTTCGGAGTCACTGCTGACTGTTGGTGCTGTCTCTCGACAGCAAGGAGATCCAACACGGGTGAATGGTGATGGCAACAGGGCACTCGCGCGTGATGGCAAAAGCTCTGTTAATCTGGCCTCTCACGGGCACTGTGCGGGGGTATTTATAGGTATCCGAGTGCACGGCGCCTTGCGTTAAGGACGCATGTGCCCTCAGGTACCTAGTTTATCCCCAGAATATTCCCATAAAGCGGGGTTACAAGCTGTAATTACAAGTACGCCTTTACAAATTGGGCCCGTAACACAACCGCGGCCACGCAGGGCCCGTTACAACGGGCCAGATCTCATGTGGGCCTCGGAGCTGACCGAGGCCGCGCCGTGGGGAGGCGTTGCCGCAGGCCTTCGTCTGGTGCCGAATCGAGCGAAGGGTCTCCATGCTGTCTCTGGTGCCGATGAAGCGAAGGGTGTCCCTGCCTGCTTTGTCTGTCAGGGCAGGGGCTAAGCGGTGGAGACTTCGGGCGAAGGGTGGCGTTTCTGCCTTCGCTCCAACATTTGCCCTCCGAGGGACCAGTTCGACAAAGTCACCTGGTGCCGAAGACGTCGCTAGATGGCGGAGACGCTGCCCTCGCTCGAAGTGGTTCCGCGGGGGTTTTTGATGTGACCGTTGATGGACATCGTACTATTGGACTGCGGGTTTTCCGAAGCGTCGCGCCCTGCCCTCCGGCTCGTGCTCCGGGGACGGAGGAAGTCCCCGAGCCGGAGGATGAGTTGGTTGTTTTCGAGGCGTTCTTCGTCGCCGGTCTCCGCTTGCCTGCGCACCGGTTTGTTGGCGAAGTCCTGCGTAGATTCAACGTTCAAATTCATCAGCTGACACCGAACGCCGTGGTGGCGCTGGCGAAGTATGCCTGGGCGACGACTTCGTACGGCGGACAGCCGTCGGTTGAAGTTTTTGCGAAGATTTGCTGCTTGCATTGGCAGAAGAGGGTGGTTGAGGACGGAGTTGCCCAGTTTGGGTCGTGCACATTCACGCCGAAGACCGGCAAGACCACAATGCCAGTAGTGGAGTTGGTTCCGTGCGCCCGCAACAAGTGGGGCAATTGGAATGAATTTTGGTTTTACGTTGCTGAGGCTACTGTCGAAGGCCATGAAGGACTTCCCGTGTCTGAGATGTGCTCTCGCTATTACTCTGCATATCCACCGTTTGAAGTGGCAGAAGAGGATGCAGACGAAGGGGCCCTTCGGTGCGCCGCCGGCCAGAGCAGTGGTCGTGATTTAGTTGAAGAGTTTGTGGCGTACGGGGTCTGGCCCTTGGCGCACGGCTGGGCGCTGGGCTAAGTGTGCCCTCGCCAGATGCCTTTTCACGGAGGAAGGGTGGTGCGAAGTCCTGCCTTTGCACTGAATTTGCGAAACCGTGACCCGGCCGCCTTTGTGCGTGATGCGGAGGACTTGGCGGTGCGGCTCGTGGGGCGGTACGTGGCGAAGGAAGTGGCGGCGGAGACAACGGCGGAGGCACCCGCAGCGTCAGGGCCCTCGCAGGTGGCGTAGTGGTTGTTTAGGGTTAGGGAATTTTGGATGTTGTACTGAACTTTGGTTGCTGCGCAGGTTCAAGATTTTGGGCCTGCGCACGCAACCACTGCTACTGAGTTTTTGGCGGCCTCGACCGCGGAAGGTGGTAATCAATATAGTGGGTCTGCATCTGAGTTTTTTGACTTTGCTGACTCCGGGAGCTCGGTTGAGTGGACTGAGGAGTCATCGGAGGAGGATTTGGATTATTTTGCGGCCTTGGACGTGGCTGCGGCGGAGGCCTCGCCACACGCCGCGGACGCGTCGGACGTGCCAGGCCCTAGCGCCGGGCGACGTCGACGAAGGGCGGTTGCAAAACGTAGGGTTAGCGCGGAGGAGCGGGCTTTGCTTCGTGTGAGTGGGGCTGGTCGGCAGGAACTGTTGTCTCTGCCGACCGCCGAGAGTGTAGGTGAAGGGGAACTGCGAAGGCTTTTTGCGGGTGAGGAGCTCAGGATAATGTTATTTAATTATAGGGAGATGGGAATTATTCCTAAGGTTGAGCCGATGTAGAGTGTGGTGCCCTCGCTTGTGTATGTAGAGGCTTGTATGGTGGAATTGTGTGCCCTCGCGTGCATGTGTGTGAAGGCGTTTTGTACTAACTGATTCGTTCGGCTGCGCTGTGCTTGCTTGATTATAATTGGTCTTGGCGTGAATGGTTCGATGTCGTCGTTTCGGCCGTTGTTGTGCTAGTCCAGGTGTACCCTTAAGTGTCTTCTGCACAGATAGTCTTCGGTTTTTTCGCACTTGTTGTGCTGATCCGGCTGCACTTTTGAGCGACTTCTGCACGGATAGCCTTCGCGATAGACTCAGATTTTTTTCGCACCTGTTGTGCTAATCCGGCTGCGCCCTTAGGCGACTTTTGCGCGGATAGTCTTCGCGATAGACTTAGATTTTTTTCGCACTTGTTGTGCTGATCCGGCTGCACCCTTAGGCGACTTTTGCGCGGATAGTCTTCGCGATAGACTTAGATTTTTTTCGCACTTGTTGTGCTGATCCGGCTGCACCCTTAGGCGACTTTTGCACGGATAGTCTTCGCGATAGACTTAGATTTTTTTCGCACTTGTTGTGCTGATCCGGCTGCACCCTTAGGCGACTTTTGCACGGATAGTCTTCGCGATAGACTTTTTTTTTCCCGGCTGCACCCTTAGGCGACTTTTGCACGGATAGTCTTCGCGATAGACTTAGATTTTTTTTCGCACTTGTTGTGCTGATCCGGCTGCACCCTTAGGCGACTTTTGCACGGATAGTCTTCGCGATAGACTTAGATTTTTTTCGCACTTGTTGTGCTGATCCGGCTGCACCCTTAGGCGACTTTTGCGCGGATAGTCTTCGCGATAGACTTAGATTTTTTTCGCACTTGTTGTGCTGATCCGGCTGCACCCTTAGGCGACTTTTGCACGGATAGTCTTCGCGATAGACTTAGATTTTTTTCCCGGCTGCACCCTTAGGCGACTTTTGCACGGATAGTCTTCGCGATAGACTTAGATTTTTTTCGCACTTGTTGTGCTGATCCGGCTGCACCCTTAGGCGACTTTTGCACGGATAGTCTTCGCGATAGACTTAGATTTTTTTCCCGGCTGCACCCTTAGGCGACTTTTGCACGGATAGTCTTCGCGATAGACTTAGATTTTTTTCGCACTTGTTGTGCTGATCCGGCTGCACCCTTAGGCGACTTTTGCACGGATAGTCTTCGCGATAGACTTATTTTTTTTTTCCCGGCTGCACCCTTAGGCGACTTTTGCACGGATAGTCTTCGCGATAGACTTATTTTTTTTTCCCGGCTGCACCCTTAGGCGACTTTTGCAAGGATAGTCTTCGCGATAGACTTAGATTTTTTTCGCACTTGTTGTGCTGATCCGGCTGCACCCTTAGGCGACTTTTGCGCGGATTTGTCGCACGCGAGGGTAGCTAGCGCTTAGCCTCGCGGTGACCTCGTGGTGGTCGAATGTCGAAGACCGTCATCGCGGTCTTTTTCGACGCATGTCTTTTTGCGGGGGATTTTCTACGCATAAATTACATGGCTCCGCCTCGCTAAAAACCTCACCCCCCGGGAGGAAAAGAGTGCGGGCCGGTGCAAGATTGTTTTTTGCGAATTACAAGGGCGAAGACAGCCCTGAGGAATCAAACAAAAAATTTGCGGAGGTTGTCAATGTTCCAGGAATGCTCCAGGTCCTCGCCGGTTGGCGTTGTGAGCCTGTAAGCGCTGGGGGAAGCCTTTGTCTTGACGATGAAAGGGCCCTCCCACCTGGGCTCCAGCTTGCCCTTGGACTCCGTCCGAGCTGTCCGAATGAGCACGAGGTCCCCCTCGCTGAACTCCCTCGGGGTGACTGAGTGGTCGCGCCATGCTTTGGTCTGGGCTTGATACTTGTTCAGGGCCTATAGGGCGAAGACACGGTCTCCGTCGATGAGATCCTTTGAAGTTGGCTCGTCCACATCTGGGACGGCTGACGGAACTGTTCGCGGGGACCCGTGCTTTATTTCCTGCGGGGTCATGGCCTCCGATCCGTATAACAGACGGAAGGGAGTAAACCCGGTCGCCCTGCACTCAGTCGTGTTTAGTGCCCAGACTGCCTCAGGTAAGAAATCGCTCCATTTGCCCTTTTTTTCATCGAGGAGCATTTTTTTGATAGCTGTGAAGATTTTTCCGTTGGCGCGCTCCACGACCCCGTTGGACTGCGGATGATAGACTGAGGCGAAGGCAAGCTTGGTGCCAATGGAGAAACAAAAATCCTTGAAGTCTTGGTTATCAAACTGTTTGCCGTTGTCGACCGTTAACTCGGACGGTACTCCGAAACGGCAAACGATGTTCTGCCAGAAGAATTTTTGGGCAGTCTTCGATGTTATTGTGGAGACAGCCCGTGCCTCGATCCATTTGGTGAAGTACTCGACCGCGACGAAGGCGAACTTGAGGTTCCCCTGGGCGGTGGGCAGGGGTCCAACAATGTCGAGACCCCAGCGCTGGAGAGGCCATGTGTGGGCGATCAGCTTTGTGTACTGCGAAGGGCCGCCTGACCGAGGAGAGAACTTCTGGCAGGCTTCGCAGGACCGAGTGACCCGATTCGCGACGCAAATCATTGCTGGCCAGTAAAAACCCTGGCGGATCACCTTAGCAGCTAGGGCCCTTGGCCCCGCGTGCGAGCCGCACGTGCCGCTGTGGACTTCACGTAGGACCTGCATGCCTTCGGCCTCGGTGACGCACTTAAGCATTGGTTGGCTGACCCCTTTTTTGTAGAGTTGGCCTTCAATCAGAGCGAAGTCCCGGCTTCGATGTCTGAGGCGCTTGGCCTCACTGATGTCGGCTGGGTGATAATACCCCTGCAGGAACAGGGTAATGGGTGCTCGCCAGTCTTCGGTCATGATGAGGTTGACTGTACGGTGGCCCTCGCTGTCATTGGTTATTTGGAGCCCTTCGGGGCTCCGGACTGCTGGCGTGCCGATGACGTGGAAGAACACGTCGGAGGGCAGAGTTTCGCCCCTGGCCGCGGCCTTGGCCAATGCGTCGGCCTCCTCATTCTTGGCCCGGTCCACATGCTGCACGGTGAACCCCTTGAACTGCCTCTCGAGACTTCGGATGGCCGCGAGGTACTGCATGAGTGCGGGGTCCTTGGCTGCATAGTCTTTCTCGACCTGGCCGGCAACTACCTTGGAGTCTGTTTTGATGATGCAAGTGGTGACTCCGAGGGCCCTCAGCTTGCGGAGGCCGAGGATGACTGCTTCGTATTCTGCTATATTATTTGTGCACCTGTCGGATTCCAGATTGAAGCTGAGTCGTGCTGCATATCTGTGCTTGACCCCGACTGGTGATGTTATGATTGCAGCGACGCCTGCCCCCGCATGGCACCATGCGCCGTCGCAATGGATCGTCCAGACCTTCTCTATGGTCGGGTCCGGCTGTGTTACTGGCCCGGTCCAGTCGACGACGAAGTCTGCCAGGACTTGCGATTTGATGGCTGTCCTGGGCTCGAAGCTGATGTGGTAGCCGGAGAGTTCGGCTGCCCACTTGGCGATCCTCACCGATGCCTCCGGGTTTCTGAACAGTTCGCCGAGCCCCCTATCTGAGGTGACGCGGACCTTGAATGCTTCAAAATAATGGCGCAGCTTGCGCGAGGACATAACGACTGCGTAGGCGATCTTCTCCAGCTCCGTCATGTTGCATTTGGACGGAGTCAGGACCTCGGAGACGTAATAAACAGGGCACTGTCTGACAGCGCCTTCGACTGTCTGCTCCTGCACTAGTGCCGCGCTGACCGCGTGCGGCGAAGCCGCGACATAGAGCAATAAGGGGAGCGAGGAGTCGGGGCTCGTGAGGGTGGCCAGCTCCGTTAAGTACTGTTTTAATGAAGCGAAGGCCGCTGCTTGCTCTGGCCCCCAAGCGAAGTCTTTTGCGCCGCGGAGAGTTTTGAGGAAAGGAAGACTTCGCTCGGCCGACCTGGAAATGAATCTGTTGAGAGCGGCCAATCTGCCTGTCAGACGCTGGACATCCCTGGTGGACTGCGGAGGCGACATGTCGATGATGGCCTGGATCTTGGTTGGGTTGGCCTCGATGCCGCGGTGCGACACCAGGTAGCCCAATATCTTGCCCTGGCGAACACCGAAAACGCACTTTTCCGGGTTTAAGCGGAGTCGTGCGTCTCGCATGTTTGCGAATGTCTCGGCCAGGTCGGCGAGATGGTCCTCCTTATTTTTGCTGGCGACGACGATGTCGTCCACATATGTAAATATATTTCTGCCGACCTGCCCTTCGAGTACTGTTTTGGTGAGTCTGGAGAAGGTGGACCCGGCATTCTTGAGACCCTCCGGCATTCTGATGAAGCAATAAGTGCCGAAGGGTGTTATAAAGCTGGTGCTAGCCTTGTCTTCCTCCTTCATGTATATCTGGTGATAGCCGGAGAAGCAGTCGAGGAGAGACATGACCTCGCATCCGGCCGCGCTATCGACTATTTTGTCGATCCGTGGCAACGGGAAATTGTCTTTTGGGCAGGCCTTATTGAGACTGGTGAAGTCTATGCACATCCGCCATTTCCCGCTTTTTTTCTGCACCATTACAACATTGGAGAGCCATGTGGGGTAAGCCACTGGCTCAATGAATTTAGCCTCTAGTAGGCGGTGCACCTCCGCCTTGGCGGCCTCTGTCTTTTCATCGGACATTTTGCGAAGCTTTTGCTTTCTTGGTCGCACCGAGGGGTCGATCCCCAGACTGTGCTCGATTATGGATCGGCTGACTCCGACCAGGTCGAGGGCGGACCAGGCGAAGACATCTTTATTCTTGGCCAGGCAGCAGAGAAGCTTCTCTTCTTCATGCGAAGTAAGGTCTTCGCTGATAGTGACTGTCTGCTTGGGTGTGGCCTGATCAAGGGGGACAGTCTTGGTCCCATCCTGACTCTGCAACTGAGCCTTGTTGTGCTGCTTGTCAGTTGGACTGGCGGGCGCGGGGACCTCGCGCTGTGTCGTGAGACAGTGCACGTTCCTCTGACCAGGCACGAAGTCCCGCTCTATGTTGCGCGCAGCTTGCTGGTTTCCGCGGACTGTAATTACGCCTAGAGGGCCTGGTATCTTCATGCACAAATACAGTCCGTGGATGGCAGCTTCAAACTTATTGATGGATCCCCGACCCATGATGGCGTTGTATGGATATACCATATCCACAATGTCAAAAGTCACTTGCTCGCTTCGGGCATTGGGTGCTACACCGAAGGAGAGGGGCAACTCTATTTTGCCGACGGGGAAGGTGCTTTTGCCGCCGAAGCCATACAACGGGTTGTCCGAAGGCTTAAGCAGGCTGTGGCTGATGCCCATGCGATCGAAGGCGTGGAGGAAGATGATGTCCGCCTGGCTGCCGTTGTCAACGAGGACCTTGTGTAGGTCCCAGCCTGCCACGCTGCAATTGATGACCATGGCATCGCAGTGGGGGGCGCTGCGCAAGTCGACATCCCGTGCGTCGAAGGTGAGCGGTATGTGGGACCACTTCGTCTGCACAACTGGGCCCGTGACAGCGACATGGTTTATGCTGCGGTAGTGGTCCCGCTTCTGCCGCTTGGTGTCGAAGTCAGTGCTGGACCCCCCAGTTATCATATGAATGACTCCGCGATAAGGTTGATCGGCGAAGTCTTCCTGTTTTGGGGCATGGGGGATGTTTTGTTGTTGCTGGTGTGGTGGTGGAGGCGGAGGATGTACGATTTGTACTTCCTGATGATGTTGGTAAGCGTGGAGGCGGAGGGTGTCGTCTTCAGTGGCCTCTTGGTGGGTGGATTGGGTGAGGGCGGGGGCCTTGCCCTTTCTTGCGGCGAGCAGTGCTGCCTTCGCAGCCTCGTCAGCCTTCGGGTTAGCTCTCTTGGGTGCCATCGCGGGTGGTTGTCTCGTAGCACCCACGGTGGGCGCCAAATGTTGGTGCTGTCTCTCGACAGCAAGGAGATCCAACACGGGTGAATGGTGATGGCAACAGGGCACTCACGCGTGATGGCAAAAGCTCTGTTAATCTGGCCTCTCACGGGCACTGTGCGGGGGTATTTATAGGTATCCGAGTGCACGGCGCCTTGCGTTAAGGACGCATGTGCCCTCAGGTACCTAGTTTATCCCCAGAATATTCCCATAAAGCGGGGTTACAAGCTGTAATTACAAGTACGCCTTTACAAATTGGGCCCGTAACACAACCGCGGCCACGCAGGGCCCGTTACAACGGGCCAGATCTCATGTGGGCCTCGGAGCTGACCGAGGCCGCGCCGTGGGGAGGCGTTGCCGCAGGCCTTCGTCTGGTGCCGAATCGAGCGAAGGGTCTCCATGCTGTCTCTGGTGCCGATGAAGCGAAGGGTGTCCCTGCCTGCTTTGTCTGTCAGGGCAGGGGCTAAGCGGTGGAGACTTCGGGCGAAGGGTGGCGTTTCTGCCTTCGCTCCAACACTGACACCTTTTGATTTTTTACTGTCTCAACATTTGCTGCAGGACTCAAAACTTCTGATGTTTTTTCCTCAGTTGGTTTTTTCGCTTCTTCCATTTTTTCTGTGGATGGCGCTTCGGCCATCTCTTTGGTTTCTGATAACAAAATCTTCGGTTCTTCCAATTCCATCTTTGTTGGCGCTTCGGCCATTTCTGCCACTTCTGGCAGCAAGGTTGGTTTGGTTGGCTTTTCAGCTTCGGTGGCCGAAGAAGTTTCTCCGGTGAACTCAGGCACCAAAGCTGGTTCAATATAGCGTGGCCGATGTGTGAGGACCTTTATCCTCTTTCTTTTCGGTTCTGGTTTGCTAGGAGCAGTTGTAGCTTCTTCTTTCGCAGAGGTTGTGTTTTTTCTTTTCTGCCCTCGAATGGGATAACGATAGTCAGGGTAGACGAACCCGATTGCATCAAACACCCGGTTCAGCCTTTTCTTTTTTCGGCCTCCGAAGGCTGCTGACAGTGCAGTATCTTCGGCCTTCGAATAAGCCCTAAGCAGTTCATCACTTAAATTTTCAATACTCTTTAACCAGTCATCATCTGGCTCAACGAATTTATCTCCGAACTTGAAAGTATACTTCAGCCTGATAAGTCCACCTTCGTCGGCCTCCTTCATGGTTTCTTGCGGCATTTCCCATTTCTCCGCGAGCGGCCATACTCTGAAGGCAATATGTTCTTGTACCAAATCTCTCGTTCCAATAAAAGAACAAATAACTCCGAAGGCACTCTGGCATTCTTCGGCAGCTTCATTCATCTCAACCTTCGGCTTTCACAGGCCAAAACTTTGCCAAATAGGGCGCATAATTATACCTTTAATATCTTCCCGTGCTTTCAGGTCATTTTTCACATAGAACCATTCTGTCATCCAGTCGCCGGGCCATCTCTTCCGAAATGTTGGCACGAGACAGCTTGACCCAGACCGAGAAACGAAACTGTAGCAGCCAAAATTATTGTGATACTGTTCCTTACCCCAGGGTTTTGTCTCGTATGATAACTCGTGTATGTTGCAGAAACTTTTCGCATCAGGTTCCAGACCTTGGCTTCTTACGGCCCACACAAAGATATTCAGCCTTATAATTGCTTCGGGGGTAAGTTGATGAAGATAGATTTCAAACATTTTCAGCACTTCTACGACAAAGCTGCTCAGGGGAAATCGCAGTCCAGCTTTCAAAAAGCTTCAGAACACTACAACTTCATTTTCTTCAGGGGTCGGGCAAGTTTTCTCTCCTTCGTCGACCCTCACAATGGATAAATCCCGGAAGTATCTTCCCCTCATGTTGACAAGATGATTTTCTTTGATACCTGACTTGCCAAAGACTGAATGGCTTGGTCGGCAGGGGCGATCTTCGGAGTCTTCACCACCACTGTCCACATCATAACTGTCGCTGTCACCAGTATCTTCAGACAAACCTTCCAGAATCTCCTTGGTGATTTTTTCCGTATTGGTCTTCGCCATCGCTATAAGAAACCCCAAGTTCTTCTCTTCGTCGAGACTCAGCTTCATCTCAGCAGTAGCCTTCTTATCTTCAGACATCTTCGGAAACACTAAAAAACTGTTTTCAAAGCCGAAGCTTCAAAACTAAAAGATCAGCAAATCTTAGTGCGCAAGAGCTAAAAAGTCAGTGAGCGGGAGCAGATGGCAAGAGAGCGTACCAAATGAGTTTGCGGTATGATCTTATTTATACGCCCAGTGCGTTGAAAATTGAAAGACCCCGCTTGTCAGTGAATGTTGCTATTCTAGCAAAGGGAAGGTGTTTTTTCGGACCTTCGGCTTAAGGCCTTCGTCCATATCGCAATCTGAATTTATCACTAACAAATTAATATTGCGAGGGGCTACTATTGGGGGCCTTCGTCCTCCGAAGGTCCTCAAAAACAAGATTTGACAATGTTTTCCAAGTGAATTATATGAACAGGTATTTTCGGACTCAGATTATGAACATGGAGTACGGTCAGGACGAAGCCTAAGCCAGACGAAGGGGGATTGAGATGAAGGACGGGCTGATTACCATGCTGTACGAAGGATGGTGCACAGCCGAAGCTATGCGCAGGAAAGCTTCGTCGCGATAGCAGAAAGGGGAACCGACCTAAAGATGAAAAGACTACTTAGGCCTTGATAGACTCCCATAAGTCATTAGCAAATGTAATGGGCATGAATGTAATTTTACATGGGCTGCGTCCCACGCCTATAAATAGATGAACAGTACTCCCGTACTGTTCACGCTGACTTGGCATTTGCTTTTGCGTCATCTTTACACTTTTGCCTTCCTGCAATCCGAAGGTACACTTGTAATCCGAAATCATTTCTATTTTTCTATGATAATAAAATAGAAATGACGTTGTGATAATATTTAAATGTTTATATTACTTCTTATGTTACATATAAGTTCTTCATCATTGTTTGTTGTGCTTACGAAGGTATGTTATTTATGATCTTCGTCCGAAATACATTACATCCCGAGGGGAAATAATGTTTCAGAGGACGAAAGACTTTATCATTTAACACTTTTTATGTTGCCTTGTTCTTAATCCGAAGCATTTGAGAACAAGTCCCCAACAGCAACAGATTCAAATGTGGCATTAACACTTATTACCATGAAATATGTTGTGGCAATATAGTTTTTGGCAACTATTATAAATGTTGCAATATAACTTATTTGCAACATAATAGTCCATTGTAACAACAAACAGTTACAACACTTGAACACGTTGCAAAGGATGTAGTAATTGCAACAGAACGTAAAAATGTTGCTATAACCTATTGCCACTCTATTTTTTGCAACAACAGGCAACGACAGTTGTTCTACCGCAATTGGTGCCTATTGCAACGATTTATAGCCTATCGCAACAATTTTTGCCCATTGCAAGAAGGTGATTTTTAGTAGTGCCACCTTTCACAATGATATTGAAGATAATTTGAATCATAAAAAGGACATGAAAAATAGTGCATAATTAACTCAAAATTGAACTCACCATCATTAGAGTCACTATCACCTGATTCGTTGTAGGTTGGGCTACCTCCTCCCTCACTACTATTTGATAAGAAATCATCTCCAATATCTTCTTCTACAACATTCCTTTTCCTACCATTTTTCTACCAGAACCAATCCTAGAATTTAAAAGAACCATCTCTTCTTCATTCAATCCTCCTAACTCCTCTAAAACGAATCCACTTGGTCTGTTAGGGGATTCAGGCTCATCATTTTCATCAAGTGTCGGCACTGATTCACTCCTAGAACTGCACAACCATTCCATAATCGGGTTGCCTTCATCATACATAGCAACATCTATCATGATGCTACATGGATCTATGTTTCTATCTTTAGAGTTTTTCATTTGTTCAAGACTTTCCATATCAGTTACAAAATGTTGAATGCGCAACTTCAAGTTGTAGTGAACATAAACCAGTTTATGCAACTTATCATAACTCAACCGATTCCTCAATTTGGTATGAACCAAAGCGAAGGTACTCCAATTACGTTCACAACCACTAGAGGACATGCATTGAGAAATAATACGACGTGCAAACTCTTGTAATTCTGGATAGTCTCCACCATATTGATCCCACCAATCAGCTAGGAAAATATGAAAAAATAGAACAATCACCACAAATAAAGAGGCAACTCTCAAGGACAAAACAAGAATAAATCTAGACAACAATGACTTGCATGCACTTGCGCGTCCATTAAGTGTTGAATCTTTAGCCTCTTCTCCTCCAAATAACCCAGCTTGCTTTCTGAAGAAAGTATATTGATCAATTGCAGCTGAAGCCTTTGAAGATGAGCTTGAAAGTTTCTTTATGGCCATTGTCACAGCATGTTGGAACTTCGGTTTTCTTGCCATTTTGGAAGTATATAGCGCTTCAGGGTTAAGGGCAGCAGCTATGAAATTAAAAGGGCAGCAACAAATCAATAACTATAATGTTTAATCAGCTAGAAAAATTTAAGGGTTAAGGGCAGCACATACCTGCAAGCATAAGAGTATCATTGAGCATATAGTCAAGTCTTCTATTGATTACTTGCATTAATCTATCACACAGATTTTTGTTGATAGGATCATCACCCAAATTGGATCGTATTTTAGCCATAACACTCATCATTTTTGGAAGAAAAGACGATATAGACACACTCTTCTGTTGATCAGCTAAACGAAGTACAGAGTAGATTGGGGACACCGCTTTTAAAACCTTTTCCATGTCACTCCACCATTTATTTTTTGTCAAACAATCATATGTGAATTCATGATCTTCTTCACCAGCCCACTTACAGTTCTCCCAATCAGCTGATGCCATCCACAACTTAAATTTATCTTTTCTATCCAAAAAACTCTGCAGAAAATAAAAACAGTACCAAACCTAGTTGCGTTCCACCGAACTAGCTCACCACCAATTTTCTCTCGCATCATAGCATGTAACCTACAATAAAAAACAACAATAAATTATGAAAACAGCAATTGATATGAATTATGACAAAATAACAACAAAATATGATTATATTTATGACAAAAAACAGAATTGAACTATAACCTGTTATGATTATAGAAGAATCTACAAATTCTCTTTGCACTATCCACTACTTCTGCAACATCAGGAAATCGTCCTATATCCTTCAACATTAAATTTATGGTATGTGCAGCACATGGCTGCCAAGTAATATGTGGATATTTTGTTGTGAAGTCTTGACAGGCCTTTTTATAGTTTGAGCCATTATCAGTGATGATCTGAACAACATGCTTGATCCCAATATCAGCAACCACATCAGATATAATTCCATAGATATAATCAAAATTTTGAATTAGACCAGTTGCATTTACTGACTTGTGGAAGAACATACGCCCATTGCAAAAGATCATAAAATTAATAATGGACATCATGGTAGGACCTGTACAATCATGACATAGAAACACAAAAGTAAGGTCATTTATGAATAACAACATAAAGTAGGGTCAGCTAACTGAACAAGTGTTTACCTGTCCAAGAATCACACATAATTGTAACTCCATAATCCTTCCAATCCTCTTTGAATTTATCCATGTGAGCCTCTATGTCTGCATAATTCATATCCAATAATGGACCATCTATTTCTCTCCCACATGGAATTGGTACTCCATCACCAAGTTGTTGAGCTAAGTTAAGTGCGGAACGGAAGTATGGGCAGTCTGCCTTTCTTCCAGGAATGTCATTAGCATGGAACCATTTTGCCAATGCTATCCCTAGCTTCTCCTTATGACCCTTCTCTAGCATAACATCTATGTGTGGTTGCACTTGTGTCCTACTGTGTGCCAAGTCAATGTCAAAAGGACCTCTAGAGGTATCTTGTGTATTCTTGTAGTACCTTGAGAGCCTACTTTGCTTCCCTGTAGAACAACTTGCAGCTCCACTTGCACTACCCGTTGACTTACCAAAAGGTGGACAACTATCATGCTCCAATGTGGAAAAAGAATCCCTCAATGAATTTCTCATTGCCATATCAATCTGTGCTTGTTCATCAAGAGGAATTCTTGCACTTCGATAACCTTGTCTTGTTGCAGAAACCTCCTTTTCAACAAACAGACGAAGCTTCTTACCACGTGCCCTCCTGATTCTCCCATCTGTTACTTTTTGAGACATTAGGCCCTTCACATGATTTGGCACTTTACGACATGCCTCCACACTCCCAGATATGTGACCTAGATGCTCTTTTAATCGAGACACCCCTCCGCCTTTTTTGGTGGTCAAACAATAAAAACACTTAAAGCCAGCCCCATGAGGCCTAGGATATGGCTCACCATGGCTCCAAGTCACATCAATTGGTCCATTTAACTTCACTGGTTTCCCTACATTAGCAAACATAACACTATTTTAGCAAATATGTCATTTATGCAAGGTCTCAATTTCTCACAATGTTCATAAATATGTACACTAGATATAAATCTATCTGATCATAAATTCTTCTAAAATTTGTAACAAGTAGTATACCAGTATTTTACAATGGTCATAAATATGTGCATTGGATTGAAAACCATATCCTACTGTACAACATTTCATCATTTCAGTTTGTCAAAATTAAATCTAAAGTTAGATATATAACAATGAAAATAATTACCATATCGATCCGACACCATCACACCAGCAACACTTGAAGATGTACCAGCATCGGCCATAGCCTTTCCTTTCTCTGCTTGAGTAGCAGCACCAGCACGACGCTCGCGAGGATGGTCAATCATGCGTACTTCACAGTCGCTGTCGCTGTCCCAGTCCCAGTCCGACGCCATGGAGGAGCTTCAAACTAGAGTGAAATCAGCAGTCCACGCTTAGTCAGGACGGGGTGGCACTAGTAACAGCAAGCAGCACAGTTGACAAGTCATCGATGTCGGCTCAGCACCAACAGTGGTTGCAAGATTGAAGGAGGAGATGCGACATACCTGAGCGCAACGTCGATCTGGACCTACCGGTGCCGAGGGACGATGGACGAGGATGGCAAGCAGCTGCAGCAGATAAGGCGCGCGCGCACTGGACCTGGCGCCGGATGAGAAGCAGCTGCTCGGCTGCTTGCCGGTGCTGTCTGCTCTCTGCTGTGCACTGGCCGTGCGGCTGGCTGCTCGTGCGGCTGGCCGGAGCTAGGTGGCCTGCTTGCTGCTCGTGCGGCTGGCCGGTGCTCGTGCGGCTAGCCGGAGCTGCCTGCTCGAGCGGCTGGGCAGCAGCTATGGCGACGGCCGGTTTGCTTGCCTGCTCGAGCGGCTGGGCAGCAGCTGTGGGCTGAGCAAAAAGTTAGGGTTTTAATTTTATATGTGGGTGATGTTTTGGGCCTCCTTTTTACAGCCCAAACAAATAACTTTAGAATTGGGCCAGCAAAATTCAAAAGCGCTGAAAAATTTGGACGGTAATGGGGAAAACCAGGGCCCACCGAAAAACACGAATTTCGGTTTTCTCGTTTTTTTCACCGAGATTTTTTTCCCTGAGTCATTCTAGCATACAACTAATATTTAAATCATTCCAAAGTAATAGCCACTCACGAGCTAAATAAGCCAGCTTAAGCTCATAAACGAGTTGAGCTGAGTTGATTCTCTAGCTTGGTTCCTTAATGAGCCAAACCACCTCATTATCTTAATGAGTTAGCTCGAGCTCGATCGAACCAAGACAAGCTAGCCTAGCTCTAGCCATGAGCAATCTACGTGTTATGTTGTACTTTTCTTTATCGGTTGCCTACCTTGACCTATATATGTGGTACAAACATGGTCCAATAAATCACATCAACATCCCGCATTGCATATTAATGTCTCCTCAATATTCTTTTTGGTTGCTAAATATCACATTTTAATCATTAGAGCACTCATAATGCAAAAACTACCATAGTTATATACACACACTACAGATGCAAAATATAATTCTTTTGCATAACATTTTATACCCAATAAAAATGCAAGATGCATTGTCATATAAATTGTTTGAATATATGTAAATACAACAATTTTATTGGTTGTTGTATGGTTCTGTTGCATTATCATTGTAGTTGCGACATCATTAATTTAATGTTTTATGTTACAATAATTACTATAGATCTATTTCGTTGAGACTTTAGTAGTTGCAACATTTTCTCCTTGTTGCAACATCATTAGTTACAAACGATGTTTTTTGTTGCCATAACAATTCTTACCACGGATTATTTTTTTAGTAAAAAGATCATTTAGCCACGAGACAAATTATGTTGCAAAATGATCAAATGCAACAAAATCATTTGCATGGCAGTACATCTTGTTACCACGAGTCACTTACGTGGCACTAGTGTTTTGTGCCATAAAGCATCTTGTGGTAACAAAGTCATTTGCAAACGATTCAAACGTGGCATTAACATTTATTACCATGAAATATGTTGTGGTAATAGAGATTTTTTCAACTAATTTAAATTTTGCAAAATATGTTGTGGCAATAGAGTTTTTTATATATAGGAAAGGTATATTGGAAGCCCTAGGCTTCCAAATGGTAGAGGAAGCTCTGGTCGGCCACCCTACGACTTGGTTGGACCGCACCGGCGTGCCCACCCAAATCCCACATCTGTGTGCACCTCGTCAAACCTCTCCCCCGCACGTCAGTCAAACACCCGGTCCAACATCCCAACCCCCGCGTGGGACGCACGCCAAAAATTGTGGTTCTGTTTGTTTGCGCAAATAGCATAAATACTTCATGGAAATAGTGTAAATAGTTCATATAGATAGCATAAAAACCTCGACAGCCACTAGACCACGTGCACATGCGTAGTCGTGTGCATGCTTTATGGTAGATTCGATAATTATGAAAGATCGTGTGAGTTTCCATTGCATGTGCAAAAATTTTGGAAGATATTTTCGTTTCCACTGTATGCGCGCAAGAATTGGATGATTCCATAAATATAGGATCGCTCCAACAGCCATGCGGTTAGGCTCATTATATCTAGTTTATGAATATACTTATACTAATTATGCTACATAGTGTAGCTATTTATGCAACTTGGTACACTGCATAAAATTCTGGCATGCGGTTCACAGGTGAACGCATCAACATGTTCGAGCATAAAAACCTTCAATTTTGAGCGTAAAAACTCTCAGTTACGATCGTAAATACCGAGCCAAAGTGAGAAGCATTGGTAACTCTGATGCTTTGTATTACTGAACATAAAAATCCTCAAGTTGGATCATAGATAGTGATAGATAATAGTGTAAATGTTGATTCACTCTCAACCAACGGCTCCCACATCCATGTGACCACCATAAACCAAGGGATTTGATTAGGGGATGATTAGGAGAGTTGATTATGCGAGTTGATTAAGGGATTTGATTTTAATGGCAGTTACGAACAACATAAATTAAGGATTTTGCTTTTTACTATGCATGCAAAAAATATGCATGTGTGACATTAGTGGGCGCATCCACATGAGCATAAACATCCTTAATTTTAAGCATAAATATTGACAGTGGCAAGCATAAAAATCCGCAATAATATTACAATGGTCAGCGTGATATCACGGTTGACATCCCCGTAACAAATGTGCATGAATCCAGGTGGTTACCATAATAACCAAAGCCTTGTGAGAGACATCGTATTATTCATCATCATAAAAATCATTAATAGAATGCATAAATAGTGTAAGTAGTAGGCATAAAACATAATCATGGAAGGCATAAACACGAATCGGTGGGAGGACGTCGTTGGAGGATGACCCTAAGGCCACCGGATTGGCGAACGCCTCTGAAGCCACTAAATCAGAGGTGGTCTTCGTTGAAGGACGTCCGAGACGTGCTGGATCAGAGGAGATCATCGTCTTTGATGCTGTCGCGGGATGTCACCGCCACCATCGCCGCTCAGCGTTGGGTAGTTACCGCCGCAGACGCTCATGTTGTCGCCCGTGCCCCGTACAGTCATGGCCACCACGACGCTCGCGTCTTGGGGCACCACTCGTCGACGTCGCCTGTGGCCGCCGCTCGTGCCTCATGCCACCGATCGCGCCTCGCACCGCAGGAAGCCGCCGTTGATGTCCGGCCACCGATCGCCGCCGCTCACGCCTCAAACAGTTGCAGCCGCCACCAGGCCCCGAAACCTTAATACCTAGGGGTCTGGGTTGCATTTATAGACACCCTAGCCTAGTCTGGCTCAACCAGATGGCACCGTCTAGCCTGGGCTTCCTCTAGTTATTGGAAGCCTAGGGCTTATTATATATAAACTATATATATAGTGCATCCGTATGATGTAGCCCTCGAGTAATCCGTTGATGATTGCTTAGGTTCATTTGGTTCTCGGTGAAGCCATAGGCCTGCCTTTTGCCAACCTCTTCTGATGTACTCTTGTTTGATATCGTGGCTCTTGACCCGACCTTTTAGGTTGGTTGCCAGAACGGGGGTAGTCTTCAGGGACGGACCCATACGGAGTTGCCCACAGGTGATGCCTACCGAAGTGTGGCCTGAATGCGTGCAAGCACATCAGTATGATGTAGCCTTTGAGCCCCCGAGTAATTTGCAAGGATTGCTTGGGGTTTATTCGGTACACAAATAGTTTAGGGGTGGACCCTTCCAGCGATGGTCGTCACGCGCTGGGCGTTAGTCCGCTTAGTGTCGGAACCGTGCGTAGTCTTGAGAGGTGATCCTCTGAGCGGTTCATCTTCCAAGGGCTTGATCCTTGATTTGTATGAATCCCCCTCGGAAGGCCTTTCGAGGTCTCTTTGAGGAAAGGGTCGCCTTCCACCGACCTAGTCAGCGTGGGGAAGGAGGCCATCGAGCTACAAATGGTTATCCAAGTGTGATTTAACCACCCTTCGGTAGGGTTAGGCCTCGATGAGTGGTCCTGATGGGGGGCTCGACCCTCTGGGGGTATCTCATTGAGTCCTTCCTTATTCGATCCTATATCAGCCCTTTGGTCGATTTGGCCGACCAAAGAGGGGCATGTGGCCACCCCATTAGACAGGTTACTACAGGAGAATGTGAGGTATGACCTTAGACGTTGACACGAGTAAATTACCTATGGGCCGGTCACCTAGCTTATAGCTCGCTAGGAGCTTGCTCGGTCCACCCCTCGATCTACGTTGGCACGAGCAAATTACCTATGAGGTAGTTACCGTGGTAGCGCAGTAAAAGAGGTGGCCATCATGACGCCATTCAGCGCGGGTGGATTGATGGGACGTGAAATGACACGTTCACCGTATGGTGTGTAGGTGGTGTGATGGGGTGGTTAACCGCCTTGCTTATTACTGGTGTACCCCCTACATTGATGCACTTCTGGAACCGTGATCATACCAGAAAACGGTCATAAACACAACTCAAGATCAACACTTAGTGTGGGAAACCCTAACCCCTAGAGTGAGGTTGGGTGCTGTATTAATAGTTGGTAGTCTAACACCCCCCCCCCACAGTCATAACTCTATTCGTACAGATGTTGAGAAGCGACTGTACTAGGCCCGCGATGTCTGCTTGAGGCCGTAGAGGTAGCGGTTCAACCAGCACACCAGGTCTGGGTGAGCGGTGTCGACGAAGCTGGTGGGCTGGCTGTAGTAGATAGTCTCCGTAAGAGTGTCATGGAGGAATGCGTTCTTAACGTCGAGCTGGTGGATCGCCTAGTTCCTGGAGAAGGCAAGGGAGAGGATGGCGTGGACAGTGACAAACTTGACGATGGGGCTGAAGGTCTCATCATAGTCCACTCCAGGGCGTTGGGTGAAGCCCCGAAGGACCTAGCGGGCCTTATAGTGGTTGAGGGAGCCATCCGAAGTTAGTTTGTGACAAAAGAGCCAATTGCCGATGACCACATTGGTGCCTGGTGGATGCGGCACCAGGTCCCAGGTGTGGTTGGCTAGCAGGGTACTCCTCCACCATGGACCGAAGCCAGTGAGGGTTGGCAAGGGAGATGCGAATGGAGGAGGGGACCAGGGAGGTGTCCGGTGGAGTATTGGTTGTATCAGCGGCCAGGATCAGCCTATCTACAGGCCGAAGGACACCGGCGGCACGATGAGTCACCATTGGGAGAATGTGCCCGGGGTCGCGATGAATGGGGACCGAGTGGTACACCAACGGCTCTGGGGCTGCAGGCGTGGCCGGCTTGCGGCTATGATAATTGATGGCGGAGTCGGTGAATCAAACCATGCTCATCGACGGTCCCGAGTCCGTGGTTGCTGAGGGAGGAGCACTCCCGTGGTGATGGTACACGAGGGCGGGGTCAGTGAAGCGAGTCCTTCTCTTCGATGGGGCTGGAGTCATCGGGGCCGCACGTGGCGCAGGCTAGGTCGATAGGGCCGCACGTGGCATAGGCTGGGTCAACGGGGCCACGCGTGGCGTAGGCAGACGTGCGAGTAGGGGCGTCGAAGCCACGTGTGGCATGGACGAGGTCGACGGGCTGCGCGCGAGGGCGATGAAGCCACGCGAGGTGTGGGCAATGTTGCGAGGCAGGTGCCTAGGAGGGATAGGTGCTCGGATTAGACTCAAGGAGGGAGTCGAGATCGATGGGTGGGGAGGAGCCAGCAAGGGGAAACACCTCTTCATCAAAAATGACAGTACAATAGATGATAATGCAATGTGAGGAGAGGTCAAGACTGTGATACCCCTTTTGGTCAGGAGAGTAGCCAAGGAACACGCAACGAGTGGAGCGGGGAGACAACTTATGAGGAGTAGTAGCGGAAGTGTTGGGATAGCAGGCACAATCGAACACGCGAAGGTGGTCGTAGGAGGGGGTTGTGCCGTACAGGGCTAGGTGGGGGTGGGGTGGCTCACCACCTTTGATGGGAGGCGGTTGAGGAGGTGGGTGGCAGTGTGCAGGGCCTCTGCGTAGTAGATGGTAGGAAGATACGTCTGGAAGAGGAGTCAGCGGATCATATTGGTGTTGGTTCAAATCATGCGCTCGGCCCGACCGTTCTGGGCAGAGGCGTAGGGGCACAAGAGACGCAACTGAACGCCACTGGTGAGGAAGAATGACCGAGAGGCGTGGTTATCGAACTCGTGGCCGTTGTCACACTACAGTGCACGGACCGGGCGACGGAACTGGGTGGAGACCCAGACGAAGAGGTGAGTGAGGGTGGTAAAAGTGTTGGACTTCATTCGAAGAGGAAAAGTCTAGAGAAATTGGGAAACATCATCCAAAATTACCAAATAGTATTTGTATCCAAAGATACTGAGTACAGGAGAGGTCCATAGATCACAATGAACTAGGTCAAGAGCCTGCTCAGCCCTAGAAGAAGATGTAGTAAAAGGGAGACGAGTATGTCGGCCAAGCTGACAAGCATGACAGAGGCCCTCAAAATTTCCCCTGATACAAGAAGAATCTAAAGTGCTGGAAAGCTTGGTCATGACGTCTGATAGTCGCCTAAAGGGGGGTGAATAGGCGAAACCTGAAATTTATAAACTTAAACACACACTAAGGCCGAGGTTAGCATTAGAATTAAATTCGAGTGCAGAAGATTGTTTCTCTTGCTATGAGTTGCTCAATTAATGCAGATGACGTTTGGGAGCAAATTCAAATCAATATTAGCAAGGAAACTTTAGAGAGAGGAAAGAGGGCAAACAAATCAAGCGAATATCAATGCAAGTGAACATGGTGATTTGTTTTACCGAGGTTCGGTTCCAAAGAACCTAGTCCCCGTTGAGGAGGCCACAAAGGTCGGGTCTATTTCAACCCTTTTCCTCTCTCAAACGGTCACTTAGACCGGATGAGCCTTCTCTTTAATCAATTGGGTCACTAAGACCCCGCAAGGACCACCACACACTTAGGTGTCTCTTGCTAGCTTTACAAAGCACTTATGAGAATAAGAATTGGAAGGATAAAGCAATCCAAGCAACAAGAGCAACAAATGAACACAAAAACTCTCTCTCTCAAGTCACTAAGTGGTTGAGTTGATTTTGAGACTTAGAGAGGATTTGATTTTTCGATTGTGCCTTGGAGTGAATGCTATTGCTCTTGTATTGAATAGGAACTTTAGAAAACTTAGATGCCATTGAAGGAGGTGGTTGGGGGTATTTATAGCCTCCAACCACTTCCTAGTCGTTGGCTGTTTTTGCTGGTGATGGACACACCGGACAGTCCGGTGGCGCACCGGACAGCCACTGTTCACTGTCTAGTGCGTGCCACGTCAGCACGCTCGTTGGGATTTGGAGCGACTTGACCGTTGGAAACCTTGTCCTACAGTTGCACCGAACAGTCCGGTGCGCTCTAACTTCTCTGCTCAGGGCTCTGACGCGCACTGTTCACTTTGCAGTCGACCGTTGGCGCCAGGTTACCGTTGCTCCGTTGGCTCACCGGACATGTCCGGTGCACACCGGACAGTCCGGTGAATTATAGCGGAGCGTGGCTTGGAAATTCCCGAGAGTGGCATGTTTGCTTGCGCGCGGGCCTGGTGCACTGGACACTGTCCGGTGCGCCACTGGCAGCACACTCTCAAGTCCTTTGCTCCAAATCTATTTGAGTCCCCAACTTAATTTCTTGCTTGGTTTGTGTTGAACCTTATGCACCTGAGATAAATGATATCTAGGCAAACCAGTTAGTCCACGTGGTTTATGAAGGACGTCAACCACCAAAATCGATTATAGGAAATGATTAAGCCCATTTCCCTTTCAATCTCCCCCTTTTTGTTGATTGATGCCAACACAAACCAAAGCAAATATAAAGTGTAAAACTGTAACTAGTTTGCAATTATGATTGATGTGCATAGGTTACTTAGAATTAAACCAGTTGAAAGACCTTATACATATGTCTAAGAATAAACGTGATTGCTTTCTTCTATTAATATTTTGGACCATATTTGCACCACTTGTTCGATTTTGCAAATATTTTGGAAAAATCTTTTCAAATTCTTTTGCAAATAGTCAAAGGTATAAGAATATGATTTCAAGAAGCATTCTCAAAATTTGAAATTCCTCCCCCTGTTTCAAATGTTTTTCTTCTGACTAAATAAAAGCTCCCCATGAAGAAATACTCCCCTTAGCTTTCAAGAGGGTTTTTGAAATGATTTTCCCTTTTTGAAATAGATACCAAACGAAATTTGTACCAATGGAAATTTTTATACTAACTTGAAATTTTGAAACCAAATAAGATACCAATTGAAAATTAACTCAAATACCAATTGAAATAAACAATACTGAAGTAATTTCTTCCTTTATTTTTTGAAAATTTGGAAATGGAAATTTGGAAATAGTAGTGCGGTCCTTTTGCTTTGGGCTTAATACTTTCTCCCCCTTTGGCATTAATCGCCAAAAACGGTGAACTTGAGAGTCCTTTGACAATTCTCCCCTTGTGGGGCCTAATACTTTCTCCCTTATTGGTAAAAGAAATATGAGTGAAGGGTTATACCAATTGAGAGTTTCTGGAGTAACGACAAAGGGTAAATAATACTGTCAGAGTTGGAGTGGAAGCCTTGCCTTTGCCGGATACTCCATTTCCCTTTCAATCTAAGACTAAACATAGAAATATACTTGAAAGCACATTAATCTTAGCCTTGGCACAAGAAGAATAAGAAATATGCATTTGTACCAAATGAAAGAGACATGATCAAAGGTATATGAATTAGCTATGTGTGCAATGTTTCAATCAAAGTTACGAGAATCAAGTATATTTAGCTCATTCCTGAGTTTGCTAAAGGTCTTCTTATCTAGTGGCTTGGTAAAGATATCGGCTAATTGGTTGTGGGTGTTAACATAAGCAATTTCGATATCCCCCTTTTGTTGGCGATCTCCCAGAAAGTGATACCGAATGTCTATGTGCTTAGTGCGGCTGTGTTCAACAGAATTATCAGCCATGTGGATTGCACTCTCATTATCACATAGGAGAGGTATTTTGCTCAATTTGTAGCCATAATTCCTAAGGGTTTGCCTCATCCAAAGTAATTGTGCACAGCAATGGCCTGCAGCAATATACTCGGCTTTGGCGGTGGAAAGAGCTACTGAGTTTTATTTCTTTGAAGCCCAAGACACCAGAGATCTCCCCAGAAACTGACAAGTCCCTGATGCCCTCTTCCTATCAATTTTACACTCTGCATAATTGGCATCGGAATATCCAAGTAAATCAAAGGTAGATCCCTTAGGGTACCAAAGCCCAAACTTAGAAGTGTACACTAAATATCCCATGATTCTTTTAATGGCCCTAAGGTGAACTTCCTTAGGATTTGCCTGGAACCTTGCACACATGCATACGGAAAGCATAATATCCGGTCGTGAAGCACATAAATAGAGTAAAGAACCTATCATCGACCGGTATACCTTTTGATCTACGGATTTACCTCCCGTGTCGAGGTTGAGATGCCCATTGTTTCCCATGGGTGTCTTGATGGGTTTGGCATTCTTCATTCTAGACTTCTTGAGTATATCTTGAATGTACTTAGTTTGGCAGATGAAGGTGCCTCTTGGAGTTGCTTGATTTGAAATCCAAGGAAATACTTCAACTCCCCCATCATTGACATCTCGAATTTTTGTATCATAATCCTACTAAATTCTTCACAAGTTGACTTGTTAGGAGACCTAAATATAATATCATCAACATAAATTTGGCATATAAACAAGTTTTAGCAACAGTTGAAGAGAGTAGGATCAGCTTTATCGACTTTGAAACCATTAGAGATAAGGAAGTCTCGCAAGCATTCGTACTATGCTCTTGGGGCTTGCTTGAGCCCATAAAGCGCCTTTGAGAGCTTATACACATGGTTGGGGTACTCACTATCTTCAAAGCCGGGAGGTTGCTCAACTTAGACCTCTTCCTTGATAGGGCCATTGAGGAAGGCACTCTTCACATTCATTTGATATAGCTTAAAGCCATGGTAAGTAGCATAGGCAAGTAATATACAAATTGACTCAAGCCTAGCTACGGGTGCATAGGTTTCATCAAAATCCAAACCTTCTACTTGTGAATAACCTTTGGCAATAAGTCGAGCTTTGTTCCTAGTCACCACACCATGCTCGTCTTGTTTGTTGCGAAATACCCACTTGATACCTACAACATTTTGATTGGGACATGGAACCAATTGTCATACCTCATTCCTCGTGAAGTTGTTGAGCTCCTCTTGCATAGCCACCACCCAATCCGGATCTCTTAATATATCCTCTACCCTGCATGGCTCATTAGAGGACACAAAAGAGTAATGTTCACAGAAATGAGCAACTCGAGATCTAGTGGTTACCCCCTTGTGAATGTCACCAAGTATGGAGTTGACGGGATGATCTCTTTGAATTGCATGGTGTACTCTTGGGTGTGGTGGTCTTTGATCCTGAATCTCTTGATCATCCTCCTTGTCTTGATCATCTTCATCTCCCTTTTGATCAATGTCCTCCTCTTGAGGTGGCTCATCGTATTGATCTTCATCTTCTTCTTCTTGAGCCTTATCCTCATCTTGAGTTGGTGGAGATGCTTGTATGGAAGATGATGGTTGATCTTGTGCTTGTGGAGGATCTTCAGATTCTTTTGGACACATATCCCTAATGGACATGTTCCTTAGTGCGACGCATGGAGCCTCTTCATCATCTAACTCGTCAAGATCAACTTGCTCCACTTGGGAGCCATTAGTCTCATCAAACACAATGTCACAAGAAACTTCAACTAATCTAGTGGACTTGTTGAAGACTCTATATGCCCTTGTGTTTGAGTCATAACCAAGTAAAAAGCCTTCTACTTCTTTAGGAGCAAATTTAGAGTTTCTACCTCTCTTAATAAGAATAAAGCATTTGCTCCAAAAAACTCTAAAATAAGAAACAATTGGCTTTTTACCAGTGAGGAGTTCATATGATGTTTTCTTAAGGATTCAATGAAGATATAACCGGTTGATGGAGTAGCAGGGGGTGTCAATCGCCTCCGCCCAAAACCGGTTCGATGTCTTGTACTCATCAAGCATGGTCCTTGCCATGTCCAGTAGAGTTCTATTTTTCCTCTCCACCACACCATTTTGTTGAGGTGTGTATGGAGAAGAAAACTCATGCTTGATGCCCTCCTCCTCAAGAAATCCTTCAATTTGAGAGTTATTGAACTTCGTTCCATTGTCGCTTCTAATCTTTTTGATTCTCAATCCAAACTCATTTTGAGCTCGTATTAAGAATCTCTTTAAGGTCTCTTGGGTTTGAGATTTTTCCTGCAAAAAGAATGCCCAAGTGAAGCGAGAATAATCATCCACAATAACTAGATAGTACTTACTCCCGTCGATGCTTATGTAAGCGATCGGGCCGAATAGGTCCATGTGGAGTAGCTCAAGCGGCCTATCAGTCGTCATGATGTTCTTGTGTGGATGATGGACTCCAACTTGCTTCCCTGCTTGGCATGCGCTACAAATCAAGTCTTTCTCAAAATGAATATTTGTTAGTCCTAAAATGTGTTCTTCCTTTAGAAGTTTGTGAAGATTTTTCATCCCAACATGGGCAAGTCAGCAATGCCAGAGCCAGCCCATATTGGTCTTAGCAATTAAGCAAGTGTCTAGTTTAGCTTTATTATCATTAAAATCAACTAAATATAGCTGACCAACTAACACTCCCTTAAATGCTATTGAATCATCACTTCTTCTAAAGACAATAACACCAATATCAGTAAAAAGACAGTTGTAGCCCATTTTACATAATTGAGAAATAGAAAGCAAATTGTAATCTAAGGAATCTACAAGAAAAACATTGGAAATGGAATGGTCAAGAGATATAGCAATTTTACCCAAACCTTTGACCAAACCTTGATTTTCATCCCCGAATGTGATAGCTCTTTGGGGATCTTCATTTTTCTCATATGAGGAGAACATCCTTTTCTCCCCCGTCATGTGGTTTGTGCATCCGCTATCGATTATCCAACTTGATCCACCGGATGCATAAACCTACAAAACAAATTTAGGCCTTGTTCTTAGGTACCCAAATGGTCTTGGGTCCTTTGACATTAGAAACAAGCACCTTGGGTACCCAAACACAAGTCTTTGGACTCTTGTGTTTGCCCCCAACATATTTGGCAACTACTTTGCTTGATTTGTTAGTGAGCACATAAGAAGCATCAAAAGTTTTAAATGAAATGTTATGCTCATTTGATGCATTAGGAATTTTATTTTTAGGCATTTTGATATGAGTGGAATGCCTAGAGCTAGATGCCTCATTCTTATACATAAAAGCATGATGAGAAATACTGTGAGGTTTTCTACCATGAATTTTCCTAATTTTATGCTCAGGATAGTTTGCAAGATATAAAATGTAGCCCTCTCTATCCTGAACCATGGGAGCCTTACCCTTAACAATATTAGACAATTTCTTAGGGGCATTAAGTTTGATGTTGCTTTGGTTCCCTTGTTGAAGCCAATGCCATCCTTAATGCCAGGGCGTCTCCCATTATAAAGCATGCTACGAGCAAATTTAAAATTTTCATTTTCTAATTCATGCTCGGCAATTTTAGCTTTTAATTTAGATATGTGATAATTTTGTTCTTTAATAATGGCAAGGTGATCATCAATAGCTTCAATATTAATATCTCTACTTCTAGTACAAATAGTGACATGTTCAACAGTAGATGTAGAGGGTTTGTAAACTTTCATTCCTCTATCTTAGCATTTAAACTAGCATTCTCATCACTAAGACAGGAAATTGAATCGTTGCATATGCTAAGCTCCTTGGTTAAGTTTTCACATTTTTCTACTTCTATAGCATAAGCATTTTTCAACTTAACAATTTTTTTATTTTCTTTAACGAGCAAGTCCTCTTGGCATTCCAAGAGATCACCCTTCTCATTAATGGTTTCTATTAATTCATTTAATTTTTTTCTTTTGGTCCATGGTAAGGTTGGCAAAGAGAGAAATTAAATCATCTTCATTATCACTAGAGCTACCCTCATCATCGAAAGTAGTATATTTGGGGGTATCTCTAGTATGTACCTTTTTCTTTTTGTCGTCCTTAGTCATGAGACACTTGTGGCCGACGTTGAGGAAGAGGAGGCCTTTGTTGATGGCGATGTTGGCGGCGTCCTCGTCGGAGGAGGAGTCGGTGGAGCTCTCGCCGGAGTCCCATTCCCGCCCCATGTGTGCCTCGCCACCCTTCTTCTTGTAGTACTTCTTCTTCTCCATCTTTTTCTTCCCCTTCTTGTCTTCGTCCCTGTCACTATCACTAGTATATGGACATTTTGCAATGAAGTGACCGGACTTACCACACCGGTAGCACACCCTCTTGGAATGGGGTTTGTGGTCCTTCCCCTTCCTTTGCTTGAGGATTTGTCGAAAGCTCTTAATAATAAGACCCATCTCCTTGTTTTCAAGCTTGGAGGCATCGATCGGTAGTCTACTTTGTGTAGACTCCTCTTTCTTTTCTTCCGTTGCTTTGAAAGCAACGGGTTGCACCACGGGTGTAGAAGTGGCGCCTTGCTCCAAGACACAAACTTGCCAATAACCTCCTCGGGAGACATTTGTTTGTATCTAGGATCTCCACATATTAGTTGAACTTGAGTAGGATTACAAAAAATGAGAGATCTTAGAATAACCTTGACCATTTCATGGTCATCCCATTTGGTGCTCCCAAGGTTGCGCACTTGGTTGATCATCGTCTTGAGCCGGTTGTACATTGCTTGTGGCTCTTCTCCTTTGTTGAGGACGAAACGACTGAGTTCTCCCTCGATCGTTTCGCGCTTGGTGATCTTAGTCACCTCGTCCCTTTCGTGCGCGGTTTTGAGGACGTCCCAAATCTCTTTAGCATTCTTCAACCCTTGCACCTTATTATACTCCTCTCGACACAAGGAGGCGAGGAGTATAGAAGTTGCTTGGGAGTTTAAATGCCTAATTTGGGTGGCCTCATCCGAGTCATAGTCCTCGTCGCCCACTTGTGGTACCAACGCTCCAAACTCAACAATATCCCATATGCTTTCGTGGAGTGAGGTTAGATGGTGCCTCATTTTATCACTCCACATGCAATAATCTTCACCATCAAAATATAGTGGTTTGCCTAGGGGTACCGAAAGTAGAGGAGCGCGTTTAGGAATGCGAGGATAGCATAGAGGCATCTTACATACTTCTTACGCTCGTGGCGTTTCAAAGTTGTAGACTCGACGCCGGATGTGGAGGGTGATAAAGAGTCGGTCTCGTAGTAGACCACCTTCTTCGTTTTCTTTTTCTTGTTGTCACCCTTCCTATGTGACTTGATGGAGGAAGAGGATTCCTCCTTGTATTTGTCATCGAACTCCCTTGATGGAGTCCTTCCCGAGCCCATGGCCTTGTCGCCTATGACGATCTCCCTCTTGGTGTGATCTCCAGACATCACTTTGAGTTTGTTAGACTCTTAATGAAGCACTAGCTCTGATACCAATTGATAGTCGCCTAGAGGGGGGTGAATAGGCAAAACCTGAAATTTATAAACTTAAACACACACTAAGGCCGGAGTTAGCATTAGAATTAAATTCGAGTGCGGAAGATTGTTTCTCTTGCTATGAGTTGCTCAATTAATGCGGGTGACGTTTGGGAGCAAACTCAAATCAATATTAGCAAGGAAACTTTAGAGGGAGGAAAGAGGGCAAACAAATCAAGCGAAGATCAATGCAAGTGAACACGGTGATTTGTTTTACCGAGGTTCGGTTCCAAGAACCTAGTCCCCGTTGAGGAGGCCACAAAGGCCGGGTCTATTTCAACCCTTTCCCTCTCTCAAACGGTCACTTAGACCGGATGAGCCTTCTCTTTAATCAATTGGGTCACTAAGACCCCGCAAGGACCAACACACACTTAGGTGTCTCTTGCTAGCTTTACAAAGCACTTATGAGAATAAGAATGGGAAGGAGAAAGCAATCCAAGCAACAAGAGCAACAAATGAACACAAAAACTCTCTCTCTCTCTCAAGTCACTAAGTGGTTGAGTTGATTTTGAGACTTGGAGAGGATTTGATCTTCGGATTGTGTCTTGGAGTGAATGATATTGCTCTTGTATTGAATAGGAACTTCAGAAAACTTGGATGCCAATGAAGGAGGTGGTTGGGGGTATTTATAGCCTCCAACCACTTCCTAGTCGTTGGCTGTTTTTGCTGACGATGGGCACACCGGACAGCCCAGTGGCGCACCGAACAACCATTGTTCACTATCCGGTGTGTGCCACGTCAGCACGCCCATTGGAGTTAGAGATGGCAATGGGGACCCGATCCCCGATTCCCCGCGGGGAATTTCTCTATTAGGGGACGGGGATGGGGAAATTTCTTCCCCCACAGGGATGTAAACGGGGAAAATTTCTCCCCCGACGGGTAAATGGGGATGAGGATGGGAAAGCATTCCCCATCCCCGTTCCCCGCGGGGACCCGTTAAACTTACATGTGACGATGTTTTCATATAATAGTTAATGATAAAAAATAAATAATTATCTTGCCAAGAGATCACTAGTTGTACAAATACGTTCACTTTAATGTACACATAATGATTTTTACATCCAACAATGTGTATAAGTGAAAATGTTTTAAATTAATAACAAATGAAGTACGATCTAATTATAATTTAAGCAGGGACGGGGATCCCTGATGGGGATTTATCCCCGCGGGTAACGGGGATGGGGAAGAAATGTCCCCCGCAAGCGTTTGTGGGGATCCCCGCGGGGACGGGGATGGGGAGCCAAAACCCGATGGGGAATTCCCCGTTGCCATCCCTAATTGGAGTTTGGAGCGACTTGACCGTTGAAACCATGTCCTGTAGTTGCACCGGATAGTCCGGTGCCACTCTGACTTCTCTAATATGAGCTCTGACGCGCACTGTTCACTTTGCAGTCGACAGTTGGCGCCAGGTTACCGTTGCTCTGTTGGCTCACCGGACATGTCCGGTGCACACCGGACAGTCCAGTGAATTATAGTGGAGCGCGGCTTGGAAATTCCCGAGAGTGGCCTGTTTGCTTGCACGTGGGCCTGGTGCACCGGACACTGTGCGGTGCACACCGGATACTGTCCGGTGAGCCACTGGCAGCACACTCTCAAGTCCTTTGCTCCAAATATATTTGAGTCCCCAACTTAATTTCTTTCTTGGTTTGTGTTGAACCTTATGCACCTGAGATAAATGACATCTAGGCAAACTAGTTAGTCCACGTGGTTTGTGATGGACATCAACCACCAAAATCGATTATAGGAAATGATTAAGCCCATTTCCCTTTCAACGTCATGTCCTGGGTGGCAGAGACGACGATGCCAAGTGGTGGAGGTGGTGGTGGAGACCAGGACAGGAGGTGGAGACGCACCGGTGGAAGAAGGCTAGAGCATGTAGAGGGGCCCGACGCTCACATCGGGCGAGTGGGGTCCTGGTGGCCAGATCCTTCACAGAAAAAATAGGTCAAACTCAATGGAACAAGAATTATAGGTGGTGAACCGATGGACAGAAAGGAGATTGTGAGTGATGTGAGGGGCTACGAGAACGTCGTTGAGATAGAACGGTCCAGGGAATACCGAGGCACCTACTGAGGTGACTGGAAGAGTGGAATTGTTTCCAATGATGATCGAAGTAGGGTGTGTGGAAGGAGATGGGTGTGAGCGAGATAGAATGCCTGCGGTGGGGGTGGGGTGCTAGGATGCACTGGAGTCAATAACCGAGTTAGAAGATGGTGGAGCTAGCGCCATGGTGTTGTATGCGGCAGCGAGAGAGGCTAGGTCTTAGCCTCCAGCGAATGGGGACCAGGGTGTCATGGTGGGGGTCCCCGTAGGTGGGAGCTGAGGCGGGTCTGGTCATCGAGGGCACGTCGTACGGAGGCATTCCGTAGGCAGGTGGTGGAGGTGTGCCATAGGGCGACGTCGTCAGGAGAGCCAGCACTAGAGAATGGGAGGCACTAGGGGCCTGACTCAGCCACATGGAGATGGTGCCGGTCCAGGGGTTGTAGAATGACGGCCAACTCTGGCCGCCACCTAGCTGGTGGGACCTCCACGGGTGGAGCTACCGCCCCCGCATCCGCCCTTGCGGGGATGATGGGCACCATCGACGGTGGATGCCTGATGAGGGACCGCAGGTGCAGCGGCAGGGGGCCAAACAGGGTCTCGGCCGATGGAGTGCGGGGGGGCTGTCCCTCGGAGGAAGCTAAGCACCTGAGGTGGCGCTGTAGAATGCCGGTACCGGGGTGGGAGCCTCGATTGTCATGGTGAGCTCCTCAAGAAGAAGCTCATTCCATATGGCATGGAGGGTGGGAAAAGGCACTGTCCTCTAGATCAGAGCCTTCAGGTGGCCGTAGCGGGGGCTAAGGCCACGCAGGAGGTTCAACACCAAGGTATGGTCCACCACTGGCTCGTGGAGATCACAAAGGGAGTCCGCTAGGCCCTTTATCTGGCAGTAGTACTCCCCACGGATAGGTCCCCTAGGAGAACTGGTGGAACTAGGCGTCAAGGTGAAGAGCCTGAGCATCTCGGATTCTCGGTTCCCGAGGAACTGTTCCTCGAGAGCGAGCCACGCCTGGTAGCTCGTGTTCACCTAGTCGCGGATGATGCTCTGGAGCTCGACGATGATAGTGCCGCAGAGCCACGAGAGCACCATGGTGTCCATCAGGGACCAGGTTAGGGACAACAGTGCGATGATGTTGTCGAGGACGTGGTCGGCGAGAGCGTAGCGTCGCAGAGTGAGGATGACCAACGAGGGTAGTGGGAGGATGTCGGGTCCAAGACAATGGACACAAGAGACCCGGTGTTGTGAAGCCCGGCAGCCTGAGCGTGGAGGGCGGTGATGTGGTCGGCGTCGAGTCCATAGGCTATGAGAGCCTCGGGAGTGGGCAGAGGAGTATCATGGGATCACCGGCGGTGGGCCTCAGATGAGGCGTTGGGCAGTGGCCATCTGAGCGGTCAGGGTGGCGCCCATGGCATGCTCTTGATCCAAAGCGCGGGACACGGCACGCCCGCACTCCTGCGAGGCAGCAAGTGCAGCCTGAATGGTGGCGATGGCGGCGACTAGCGCGGAGTTGGTGGATGGTGCGATGATGCGTGGCGGGGTCGAAGTGCTGTCGACGAGAGGCAGACGAGGAGTGAAAGGGAAATGGCTTTAAAACATTTCCTATAATCGATTTTGGTGTTTAACGTCCATCACAAACCACGTGTACTAACTAGTTTTTCTAGTTGTCATTTATATAGGTGCATAAGGTTCAACATAAACCAAGAAAGAAATTAAGTTAGGGACTCAACCAAGTTTGGAGCAAAGACTAGAAATGGTGCTGCCAGTGGCGCACCGGACACTGTCCGGTGCCTAGGCCGAGCACTCCTCGAACTGACCACTCTCGAGATTCTTGGGAGACGCTCCGCTATAATTCACCGGACTATCGGGTGTACACTGGACAATGTCTGATGAGCCAATGGAGCAATGGTCAAATGTGCCAACGGTCGACTGCGTGAACAGTAAAAGCGCATAGTGCAGAAGTCAAAAGTCAGAGCAGCAAAGTCAGATCGCACCGGACATGTCCGGTGTGCCACCGGACTGTCGGTGCAGCTAGAAGACAAAGGACTTCAACGGTCAACCGCTCCAAACCCCAACGGTTTGCTGACGTGGCAGGCAGTGGACAGTGAATAGTGTCCTGTCCGGTGCACCACCGGACTGTCCGGTGTGCCATAGACAGCAATGGCTAGAATAGTGGTTGGGGCTGTAAATACTCCTCCAACCACCATAATTCAAGTCATCCAAGTTTTCTGAACTCAACATTCAATACAAGAGCAAAAGGCTACACTCCAAGACACAATCAATAGATCAAATCCTCTCCAAGCCTTCAAATCAACTCAATTACTTAGTGACTTGAAAGAGGGTGTTTTGTGTTCTTTTGTTGCTCTTGTTGCTTGGATTGTTTTCTTGTAACACCCTAAATCCATCAATTAAAATAACTTAATTTATGTTATTAATTTCCAATAGAAAGGAAAATACTTATATTTTTAAATATTAAAATGTGATATAAATAAATTGAACAATTTGTTGATTAGATAAAACTTTTTCAAGTGTTTGATGCATTCATGCCGAGACATAAATTTTGTTTGATGTATCCAAGTTTTGGATTTAATTTGGTGAGAAAATTATATTGTGTTGTTAAAATAAGTGTTTTTGGAGTATGCATTTTGATAGGTTAATAAATTTCATTTGTAAGTATTTGTCAAAATTTTATTTTATCAACTTCTTTTCTATTAAGCCCAATTTATTTAAATAATAGATTCTTATCTAAAACATTTATTTAAATTTGGTGTTCTATTTATTTGAATTTATTATTTTATACACATATATATAATTAAATATATGATTATATATATACAATCTTGCATGCATCTAACAAAAAAAAAGAAAACACAAAATGAAAACAAAACTCACGCACTCACTCACCTCGTGGTGCTCAGCTTGCTCCAAGCCCACACCACCCGACGCCCAGCTAGCCGGCCCCTCGTGTGCCTTCCTTTTTGACAGGTGGGACCTCTCATCATGCGCGCCATCTCCTTCCCTCGCGCAGCTTTCTGTTCATCTCGCTCGTCAATTCTGAACTAGCCATCGTGCCACATCTCTTCACACCCGCGACTGCCTGGCTGGCCTTCCTGCTTAGTGGACGCACCACCGACGTCGTCAGACACTCTTCTCTCCCAGTAACATAGCATTGGTTCCTCTCTCCATAAAACCCAGCCATTTCTCCGTTATTTCTCCTGGTCGTTTTTCACGGGGAGTTAGTGTCGGCAATAATGATGACTGTTGCTACCGTGACTCCTAGGAAATCCTCAACCATGACTCCCTCTCCTGGCTCCAGCTATATAAGCTGCCCGCGAGCCTGTCTCTCCTCATCCCTGTTGCTTACTCTCTCAACCTCGTGCCTCACGCTAGCTGCTCGTCCCTGCTGCACTCCCTGCTTGCTACTGCTACACGCCACTACGCTATTGCTGTAGCACCCTGCTGTCGTGCCTCACTCGTGAACGAGCCTCGCCGTGGGTGCCGAAGTCGTTCCTCCATGACACGCCTTCGTCGTTATCTGTGATGTGCCTTACTGCCCCATACCACGACCTTGCTGACCATGGCCTACTAGAATTCGCCGATGCCCCTCCTCAGCCCCGCCATGTTGAAGTTCGATGCCACGCAGCCGTCACGCTGAGAACCGTACGAACGCGCTCCTCCTCTGTTACTACAAGGTAGAAGATAACAATTTTTGTTGCTATTCATATAGTCTACGTTTAATAGCGTATAAATCCGTATGACGTTTTTTTATGTAAAACGATTATTTGGAGCGCAAATAAATCGATTCATGTAATGTTAGTTCCATATGTTTATGCGAAATAATTTATTTCAGCATTCACAATAATTTACACGTTTCATTAATTTATGATCGTTAGATTCGGTTCATACGTGGTCATCAAATTAAGAAATTAAAAATAATTATAGCCTTTATGTTTTATAATAAAAAAAGAGATAGTTGTTTATAATGATATATGTACACAAAAATATAAATTTACCGGCTACCCCTCATAGTCTACCTTTAATTATGTTTTGGTCCTTGTTATAGTTTCTATTATAAAATGTATATTTTGGAATCCAAATAAAATTAAAATGGTTTTGTTAGTTCCATAATTATGTGACAAGCATTTTTAATTAATGTTTGGCGCGGTTCACATATTTTTGTAGTTTAATTTATATTACGGTTGTTATACAAGAAATATTAAAAATGATCTTTTCAATAGATATCATGTTTTTAATGTTCATTTATGTTTAAGTATAGCCTTCTTAAATAGAAATTTAAAAGAAACTGTAGACCGTATGTTTCATAATAAAATAAAAGATAAGTAATTATATTTTCATAATAAAATAAAAGATAAGTAATTATATTTATCCATAAAGTATAATTTAGTTTTGTATTCAAGTTTTATGCATGTGCGTATATAAATTGCTTATTCATAGAAAGAATAGAGTTTTCTAAAGATACTAAAATAATAGAATTGATGTTCATATCTTTAAAATTATGACTATCGGTTTGAATATAGTTTCTCAACAAACATAGATTAAGTGTTTTTCTAATAGAATGATAATTATTTATTATCCTTTCACATAAAACTTATTTAGTCTCATATTTAAGTATCCATAATTATATGCTTTACAATAGAAATATGTCATATAACTTTTCTAATAATATTAAAATGACTTAATTAGGTGCTCATACCTTCATAATGAAGTAAATGATAGTTTATATTGTTGAAACATAACTCCTTTAGTAATGAACTAGATCATTTGTTCCTAATTTGAAACTTAAGATAATTAATGAATTAGCCTTTCTCATAATCTATTAATTAAGTTTATATCTCAATTTATTGATAACTAATTATATAGGCTTGATTAATCATTCCGTCACATTTAGTCCATGTTCCATAAGGATAAAATAACTAAATTAGTGTTCATATTCTTTTATAATTAAAATATTAGTTTATATGTTGTTTTGTATATAACTTTCTTAATAAAAATAGGGGCTAGTGTTTTCTTAAGCAAAAGTAAAGATAATTAACTATTTCATTTTCTCTCATAAAAATCTATTAGATCATGTATTTTCTTAATGAAAATAAACATAAATATTTGTTTAATGATCTTTGCACATAAAACATGTTTAGGATTATATCTTAAGGTCCTTTCAAATAAATGATTTATAAGATGTTCCATAATGCTTCGAAAATTAATAACGTATTTCGTAGCCCATTAACCTTAGATATATAACTTATATCTTTTCTAAAAGGTTAAAAAGGTTTAATATCGTTATAACGTGTTTTATCGTCTTATAAACCCTTAATATTAGACATATCACATATGACATTTTATAAAAGATTAATTTGGTGAACTTAATATTTGTATATTTAATTAAGATATTTTTAAGCTCATGTCTTGTTTTATAAAGTATAAATCACACATTTTTAAAGAATACCTTTTTATTATAACCTGTGCGAGTAATGCTTTTGAAAAGCGAACACTCTTTTCGTTAGGCTTTCTTATAGCTTTACTTATAGTGAATGTGGTATGTTATTGAGTGATGTTTGTTCTTCTTGTTTGTTATGTGATGTTTAGAGATTCATCCAGTAGTTGAGAATCAAGATATATTCTATGGAAGAACCTCAAGTTTTCTATAAGCAAGGCAAGCGGACTTCTCCCTCTACATACTCTATTTGATCCCAAACAATTCATTTAATAAAGTTTATTCTTTGATATATATGCATAATTTGATGGGTTACTGTTGGGGACTTGTTCTCAAATGCTTCGCCTTGACAAGCAATAATTCCCGAATGATGCTTTCGCAATTACAGGAATGCGTGAACAGTATAGGAATACTGTTCACTATTTATAGGCACAGGACACAGCCTGTGAACAATTACAATCATACCCCTCATAAAAGTTTACAACATCGACTCAAACTCTTATGGACTAAAAGGTCATTCTATCTTTAAGTCGGTTTGTAATTCCGAAGCTTCATGGACAACACCCTTCGGCATTACGTACAGACAACTTCAACCGAAACTGTTTCTTCCTGCAGGACCTTCGGCGACGAAGCATGGTCCCAATAGTAGCCCCTTCGCGGTGCTAGATCGTTTTTCGTAACGAGCTTGATCCGTGAAAAAAGTCTCTCAGGCTTCATGAAGCCGAAGGTCCGAAAAACACCTTCCCTGAGCTCGTTGTCGAGAAACGATACAGCTTTCGAGCGCGTAGCGGTTCCACCATGCGAGTTCACTATTCTGGTTTTTGCGGTCCACCGTTCAGCGGGTGTGAGCAACCGTTTGCCTGGTGTAAAAATTCCCGACGATTCACCTTCCTTCCTGCAACACTATATAAACAGACTGGTAGGTGTAAAGTTACCACAGCATTCATTGCTATTACACTGTTTTGCTGCCAAAATTTTTAACCATAGCCGAAGCTCGACTCCCGGATTCAGACGAAGCTCCAATTAAGTGCCTGCTTCGTCAGAAGAAAAGCTTCGTCAAAAGAAGAGGTTATTTAGTTCCCGAAAAATCTTTCAAGAAATTTAGAATTGGATGGCCAGGTTACGCTCTACTGCTAGAGTTGAGCGTGAGGGAGGCGAAGTCGAAGGTGCAGAGACTGTTCCTATCTCCGAAGCAATGCAGCGATCCGGATTGGTGACTTCGGAAAGAATCCCTACTACCGAAACAGAACAGGCTGCTGCGGAAACAGAACAAGGGGATATTGAGGAAGCTGGTTCTAACGATGATTACCATATCGTAGTACCGAGCAAGCCTAGCCATTTGGACTTCGGGAAGTCGACTATTTCCAAGGCGGATTTCTCCAAAATGGTAAAAGCGGGCTATTTCAGAGAAGATGAGAAGAAGCTACTTCGATTCGGGGGAGAGGAGACTACCCCGAAGCCAAAAAAGGATGAAATAGTTATTTTCAAGAGTTTTTTAAAGGCTGGATTGAGATTTCCTTTGAATAGAATGATTTCTGATGTGCTGCAAAGGTTTGGGATCTATTTTCACCAGTTGACCCCTAACGCCATTGTCAGGCTTAGCGTTTATATCTGGGCCCTCCGAAGCCAGGCGGTGGAGCCGTTTGCCGACAGCTTCTGTCGAGTTCATGAACTGCACTACCAGGCTAAGGCCAGAAAGGATGGGTTGCACGAAAATTTTGGTTGTTACAATTTTGCCTATCGGAAGACCACAAAATTTCCTGTGATCAGCTACCGAAGCAAATGACCGGCAGGCTGGAAGTCAGAATGGTTTTATGTCAAGGTTGACGAAGACAGAGAGAAGCTAGTACAGAGCCCTCTTGAACTGATCTTCGGAGAAACAAGACCCCGCTGCAGAATGACAACCGAAGGTCCAACTTGGGCCGCACTGGCCGAATTCAAAATTATTGCAGAACACATTGGCACTAGAGATCTAGTGCAGGAATTTCTGGCCTTCAGAGTATTTCCGACCATGAAGGAGTGGACTATGCCGAAGCTTAATGGAGAAAAGAAAGAAGGGGAGCTTGTCCGACTACCCTATCATTATAATTTAAGAAATACTTTAAAACGCCCTGTCAAGAATGGCTTGATACAATTGAAGTAATGAGTAATGAAATCCTTGGAAATTACTCCAAAAAAGAGGACCAGCTAATGACAGCAGCCTTCGGCACTCGGCCGAAGCGAAGGCTGAACAGGGTGCTCGATGCCATAGGTTTTGAATATGCTGATTATGATCGCCTAGGCGGAGATGCTGGAGGCCCGAAGCGAAAAAGGATTCCCAGCGCTGCTGACGAAGAGATCGCCAAGGCGACCAAAAAGAAAAAGGGAGATTCTGAAAAACTTAGCCCTGAAGAATTGAATCCTGAGCCGAAGGTGGCCACTGGAGGAAAGAGGAAAACCACATCTCCAGAACCAAGATCGTTGGTTCGAGAAGAAGATACTCCTGCAACGCCTTCTGCTGTTGAAGTAGGAGAGATTATGAAGGTAATGACTGAACCCTTGCCTGTGAAGCTAAGTCCACTGTCGTTGGAACTGACGAAGTTTTTTCAGAAGGACAAGGCAGCTTCGACAGAAGAAGGTCCTGCACTGCCGAAAAAATGAAGGATTATTCAAATAGCAGATGTAATTCATGGGACACCGTTGCCGACACCGGCATCAAGAATTGCTATTGACCAGACTGCCGAAGCTAAGGGCGCCACAGCTGAAACCACCACCAGAGCGGAAACCTTCGAAGCTGAAACTGGCGCAGCCGAAGCTGCCGGAGCTGAAACTGAAGCCGCAGAAGATCTGAACCTGGACGAGACACTTGAAGTTATTGATAACATACTCTTGAAAATGACTGAGGAAGAATCTGTTGTGGCCGCGGCGAGCACAGGCACTGAAAAGGGGAAAAAACAAGCTGAAGACATTTTGGAGGGTGAAGATTTTGAATTTCAAGATCTACTTGGGCAAGAGCTGACAAACGCTAAAAAAGCAGAGCTTAAAAGATGTGCCATAGCCTGCGGATATAAGCCAGGGGCTACACTATTTGGTGGGGTTAACGAAGGAAAGCTGAGGTGCCTTCGAAACCGCAGCGAAGCTAAAATTGTTAGAACTCTCTGCAAAAACATAGGCTTGCCGAAGCTGGAAGTGGACCTCTGCCGTTACCAACGGCACCATATCGCCGGAAGTTTGCTTTATGCTAACTTCAAGGTAACAAATATTTTTGCTATTTTATTATTATCTTTTAGGTCGTTTTCTAACGAAGATCTTTTCGACAGAGCATACTGTTAAGTAAAGTTCTAAAAATGCAACAATATCTCGAAGAAGAGAAGAACAAAGCCGTCATCCAAAATTTGGCTGAAAAGGTTGAAAACTACGAAGCTGATTTGAAAAAGAAGTATTTCACCATCCAAGATCTTGAAATGATGGTCAAAGAGCACGAAGGTGCATTAGAAAAGAAAGATTTTGTTATTCAGTCTATGGAGGGTTCTTTGGCTGAAATCCAAACTGAGAATAACAGCTTAAAGAATGAATTGCTCCAACAGTCAGAAAAATTTGAGCAAGAAAAGAAATATCTCGAAGCAAGGCTGAAAACTGAGGTGGATAAAAATTCAATTTTGCAGAAATCCTTTAAAGAACTTCAAGAGAAATGTCTTAGCTTGGGCAGTGTCACACCCGGTTTTAGAAGGCAAACCGAATGCGAACCATGTACGTGCCAGGATCAGTTATTCACGTACACAGCAGTTACATAACATGGACATCATCACACAGTGCTCAAATGGTATTAAAAGGGAAATAATAGTCGATTACATCATACGTCTGAGACGTCCATATGGTTCTTACAATAAATCAAAGTGCGGAAAAGAAACATAGATAACGCGGCCTTCACAGGCAGCCGACTGGGGGTTGCCGCTAACCCACGCCTAGAACTCGTCATAGTCTTGGAACTCCTGGAAGTCTCCTTCCACAGCTTCATCTTCTCCTGAGCAGTGGTTGCAATGCTGACAACCTGGGGGGGTTTGGTGTGTAGAGCAAGGGTGAGTACACATCAACATACTCAGCAAGCATCCTGTTTGGCTGTAGTGGACTAGCTTTATGTGGGGATAAGTCAAGCAGTTGTTTTTAGTTGGTCAGGTTATTACTTACTAGTAGGAAGCCAGGTTTTAACATTAACCCAAGTTATTAGCCCAATGTATCCTTTCCAAACGGAAAGAATACCACTTACCAGCACCATAATCATAATCAGAATCATCAATCTCATTGCCACCTGTACCAAAGTATCTCTGATCAAATATCACTAATCTCTGGAGCTCCCTTGGCCGCTCATAACCGCGAGCACGGCTGATATATCAGTTTCATAACACTCTGCAGAGGTTGTGCACTTTACCCACAAGCCGTGATTCCCTTTCTGCCCGGAGAGAGCGACTCCCCATTGACCACTACCTAGGTGGTCCAGCAGGGCATCACTACGTAGCCTTTACAAAGATTCCCCGAGGCTGTAGCCGCCCGTTAGGTTTCCTAAATGTACCGCACTCCTCCCCAAGGGACAAATCAACCTTGGCAGAGCGAGCCGCATACACCGAGCCCCATTGACGGCACGACGGCGAAGCGAACTACACCCCGGTTCCTCTAATTATTCAGCTAAGGGCGTCCCATTCCACCCTCATGGTTGCACTGTTTTCCCGGGCGGTCATCCATTGAACAGGTCCTTACGGAGAGGCACTCGAGAAACCGCTCGAGTCCCCTTAAATGCCACAAGTATGATCATAAATAAGAAGGGGAAAACAGCGTATCATAGATAATCACATCATGTTCATTGATTAGAGTTGAGCAATAGCATCAGACTAAGCAGTAATAATCCGACCCAAGTAGGTAAACAAGGACATGAATAACAAAAGCTAGTCAATCCTTAGGTATAAATGTGTAATGCGGGAGGTGAATTAAAGAATGAATAGGACAGAGATAGGTCAAAGGACACTTGCCTCCACCAACCGACTGCTGCTCAGGGGCTTCTCCTGCGAATTCCTCGGGCTCTTCGACCGGATCGTTCTCTATGCGAGCGCAAACATACATACATCCACATATTTAATACAAAAGAACAGTACACCATACAAGGGAACAAGTAAAGCGAGTATGCATCAAGTATGACATTCCATATCGCATTTGTTATGGTTAGAAAGAAACGGGAAAGGGTCTCGCAGGGGGGGGGGGGGGGGGGGTTAAAGCTTATGCACTAATGATCAGTTACAATTGGTTCTTAACAAAAGAATTCTGTTATATACACTAATGGAAACCGGGTCATTTTAAGTTGATCAACATTGCACGAGATAAACAATTAACTAAATGAATCAATTAGCGCAACGAAATTCTAAATTAAACTTCCTATTTCAATAGCATGAACAATGATTAGCCTACCTAAAATAAAATAGCTATGATAACAGAAAGTAAATAAAAATAAAAAAATAAAAAAAATAAAAAAACAGGGGGGGCGGTTGAACCGGCCCTAGGGGCGGTTGAACCGGCCGGGGCAGGGCGGCTGGGCTGGGGCGGCCGAGCGCGGGGGAGGGCGGCTGAGCCGGCCCGGTTGAACCGGCGGCCAGGACCGGCCGAGCCGGGGGCGCGCGGGGGGGGGGGTCGGGCTGGCCAGGCGGCCGAGGGCCGGCCGGGCGGCCAAGCGGCCAGGCGCGCGGCCAGGCGCGCGGCCAGGCGCGCGGCCGGGCGGGCTGGGGACGCGGCCGGGGCGCGGCCAAGGGCTGGCCGGGGCCGGCTGGGGGCGGGCTGGGGGCTGGCCGGGGGCGCCAGGGCGCGGCCGGGCGGCCAGGGCGCGGCCGAGGGCCGGCCGGGCGGCTGGGCTGCCAGGGAGAGAGGAGGGGAGAGGGGAGAGGGGAGAGGGAGGGAGGAGAGAGGAGGGGAGGGGCTCACCGGCGATGGGCGGCCGACGGCGAGGGCGGCGGCGCTAGGGTAGGGGCGGGTAGGGGCGGCGGCGGCTTAGGGAGAGAATGAGGGAGAGAGGGAGGGAGAGGGAGAGGGAATTGGGGAAAAAAAAGAGGGGTGGGGGGGCGGCTGGGCCTATTAGGCCCAAGGGGGGGGCGCGCAGGGGCGGCTGGGCCGGCCAGGGAGCCCACGGCGCGGGAGAGAGAGAAAGGAAGAGGGAGAGAGAAAGAAAGAAAAAGAAAAAGAAAAAGATTATCTCCTTTTCGAAATCCAATCTTCCTAGATGAATGCATCCACGTTCTCAATCAATCCAAAAGAATGCATGGTTCGGCATGGTGCATCAAAACAACATAAAACAATTTTTATGGTTTTCTTTACACGGGAATTCCAAACCGAATCCCGCTAACTTTGGAAAAGATCAAGGTCTAGCGAGGGGAAAAAGAAAAAGAAAAGGTAACGCCCGAATTTGGCGAGTAAAGAAAAGAAAAAATTCAACTGCAAAATTCGGGGCGTTACAAACCTATCCCCCTTAAAAGAATCTCGCCCTCGAGATTCAGGGCTGGCTAGCAAAGAGCTCTGGGTACTTAGCCATCAAATCATCTTCACGCTCCCAGGTTGCTTCTTCCTCAGAGTGGTGACTCCATCTGACTTTGCACATTCTGATGGTCTTCCTTCGGGTGACTCTATCTGCAACCTCAAGGATCTGAGCTGGCTTCTCAACATAGGTCAAGTCCTCCTGGACTTCCAGACCTTCCACTGGCAACTGCTCTTCTGGCACACGCAAGCACTTCTTCAACTGAGACACATGAAAGACATCATGCACAGCTGACAAATTCTCTAGCAAACTGAGCTGATAGGCCACTTCTCCACGCTTTGAGAGGATCTGGTACGGACCAATGTAGCGGGGTGCTAGCTTGCCTTTGATTCTGAACCTTCTGACTCCTCTGATCGGTGACACTTTCAGATAGACAAAGTCTCCGACTTCAAAACTCAGCTCTCTTCTTCTTGTGTCTGCATAGCTTCGCTGCCTCGATTGCGCTATCTTCAGATTCTCTCGGACCATCTTGATGTTCTCTTCAGCTTCAAGCAAAATGTCTGGCCCAAACACTTGCTTCTCTCTAGGCTGATCCCATTGCAACGGAGTTCTACAACTCCTTCCATAAAGCGCTTGAAATGGTGACATCTTCAAACTGGCCTGGTAACTGTTGTTATAAGAAAACTCTGCATAAGGCAATCGCTTGTCCCATCCGGACTGATCTTGCAGCGCACAGGCTCTCAACATATCTTCGAGGATTTGATTGGTTCTTTCGGTCTGGCCATCTGTCTGCGGATGATAAGCTGAACTGAAATTCAGATGCGTGCCCAAAGCTTCATGCAACTGCTGCCAACTCTAGATCATGGATTGGGTAGTTCTTCTCATGAACCTTCAGCTGTCGGGACGAGTAAGCCACAACTCTTCCCTCTTGCATCAACACGCATCCCAAACCTGTGTAACAAGCATCACAGTACACAGAGAAGGGCTTGTGCACATCGGGCAAGACTAGGACAGGCGCTGTTGTCAACTTCTCTTTCAGCGCTTCAAAGGCCTCTTGACATTTCTGGGTCCACTTGAACTCAACTTTGTTGCCTAGCAACGCTGTCATTGGTTTCGCAATCTTCGAAAACCCTTCAATGAATCGCCGATAATATCCGGCCATTCCAATGAAGCTCTTGATTCCTCGAGCATCCGTTGGCGCTTTCCAGTTCAGAATGTCTGCCACTTTCTTCGGATCCACAGCCAATCCTTCTTTGTTGATTATGTGACCCAAGAACAGGACTTCACTGATCCAGAACTCACACTTGCTCAACTTTGCATACAACTGGTGCTCTCGCAATCTCTGCAATACCATCCTCAAATGATCTGCATGCTCTTCTTCGCTTTGAGAATAAACCAGAATGTCATCAATGAATACCACCACAAACTTATCGAGATAATCCATGAATACACTGTTCATCAGATTCATAAAGAACGCTGGTGCATTAGTCAAACCAAAAGACATCACTGTGAACTCATACAAACCATACTTGGTAATGAATGCCGTCTTCGGAATGTCCGAAGGTCGGATCCTGAGCTGATGATAACCTGACCTTAGATCAATCTTGGAGAACACACTGGCTCCTCTCAACTGGTCAAACAGATCTTCTATTCTGGGCAAGGGATACTTGTTCTTGATCGTGCCTTCATTCAAAGCTCGGTAATCGATACACATCCTCTTGGTGCCATCTTTCTTTTCCACAAACAAGACAGGGGCGGCCCAAGGCGAGGTGCTTGGCCGGATGTAACCTTTCTCTGACAGCTCATCAATCTGCTTCTTAAGCTCAACCAACTCTGGTCCAGATATTCTGTAAGCTCTCTTAAAGATAGGGGCGGTTCCAGGAAGAAGCTCTATGGCAAACTCAACTTTTCGCTCTGGTGGCATACCCGGTAAGTCCTTTGGAAACACATCTGGGAATTCAGACACAACCTTGATACTCTCAATTGGGTCTGCTTCACTGCTATCGACAGCCATCTGATAACAACTTCCTTTCTTCGGCTCAGGCGGGACTAACTCGGTCACCACTTCCTCTCCTAGTGGGGACACCAACTTGATTGTCCTCTGATCACAACTGATAACTGCCTGATACTTATCTAGCCAATTCATCCCTAGGATGACATCCATTCCCTGAGTACCCATTACTATAAGGTTAGCGGGAAACGCTTTCCCCCTTATTTCCACACTTATATTCAAACATATGCTATCAGCTCGAATTCTACCACCGGCTGAGTCAATTTGAATGGGGGTTGACATGGTAGTAATTGGAAGATTATGTGCTTCTACCCATGATGCAGTAATGAAAGAATGTGTTGCTCCAGTATCAAATAACACTTCTGCAATATGGGAGTCGACTGGGAACATACCTACTGTCATGCCGGGAGTCTCCTGAACTGCTTCAGCCTCCAAGTGATTCAATCTTCCATGATTATAGCGCTGCTGAGGGCGGTTGCCTGCTCCAGACTGAGACGCATTCTGCTTTGCTGGGGCATTGGGGCCTGACTGCTGCTGGGCTGCTTTCTTCGGACATTGCGTCACCCAATGGCCTTGCTCCCCACAGTGGAAACATGCTCTGTTTCCAACCTGAGCTGGTGCTGCCTGATTGTTCTGCTGGTTTGCTGGGGCAGGAAGACGAGGTGTCTGCTGATTCTGCCTCTGAAACTGACCTCCTGATTGATTGCTCTGACGGTTCTGATACTGGTGCTGAGGATACTGCCTTTGGAACTGCTGATACTGCTGACGCTGCTGATGCTGCTGAGGTGGACGCTGGTTCTGCCTGAACTGCTGAGGTTGATTGCCTGAGAAACGAGGACGGCTGCTGCTTCCAGGCTGGGGTCCACTGATCTTGCGCTTACGATCCTCCATCTCCTTACGCTTCCTTTCTGTCATGATTGCTCTGTCAATCAGGTGCTGGAATGTCGGGAAGGTATGGTTCATCAGCTGATACTGCAGAGGGTCAACCAAGCCTCTCAAGAAACGGTATTGTCGCTTGGCGTCAGTGTTGACATCTTCAGGAGCATAGCGAGACAACTGCAGAAACCTGTCTCGATACTCACTGACAGATGATGACCCTTGCTTAAGGGCCAGGAACTCCTCCTTCTTCACTGTCATTAGACCTGCAGGCACATGGTACTGACGAAAGCTACCTCTGAATTCTTCCCATGTGATGGCATCGGGGTTGGCATGGGTGGCGAGGTAAGACTCCCACCATGATTGGGCTGCTCCTCTCAACAGACGGGGACCATATAAGACTTTCTCCCTGTCATCACATTGAGCGGTATGCAACTCCCGCTCCACAGTGCGCAGCCAATCTTCAGCATCCATGGGGTCAGAAGAGTGAGCGAACGTTGGTGGATGACCTCTCATGAATTCAGCGCGCTTGTCTCTGGGCATCTGAGGCATCTGAGGCTGGGGTGGTGCTTGCTGCTGCTGCTGCTGAATGGCGGCCAGAGTCTGACCGATGGCCTGAACTGCCTGAGTCTGCATCAGAAACATCTGCTCGATCGACATCGGGGGCAGGGGCGGCAGCTGCTGCTGCTGGGGCACCTCATCTTGCTGACCGGCTTGCTCCTGCTGAGCACGCCTTCCTCCTCTGCGCCTGTTCTCTGACATCTGCAGAACGCAACCACACATCAGAACTGATCTGGCAAATCTTGCAGCATAAGAAAAGAGTATAGAATTCTCCAACAGCACTGAACAGATGAGCATCTTCACTGATCTCCAACACAGACCACACAGCTTCTCAGATAAAGAGGAAAGTAGAATAAAGGTTTTTCCCAATTATATAACTAACTCCATTAACATAATAGATAAACCAAAATGCAGGGGATACCCACACTCTGGTGACAATCATTACAAAGATCCAAACCACACATAGTTCATCATGACAAACATAAATGCACAGGATATAGCAAACTACCCTGTCTAACTAAGACTAACTAAGACCGAGACTAACGCTAAGACTGAAGCTTCTATGTATATATATATTTCGTATTAATTACAAGATCCAACTCTAACGAGCTATGGTTCTAGATTTATCTTGGTCTTGCAGTCGGGATTGCCATAAGACTGGAGTCCACGCCGAGGTGAGCGGTACGGGTGCTGAGTCCCGACGGGGGCGGGGGAACCATCATCCAAGTGACGACGCTCCGCGCGCTCAGCCCGCAGCAGGGCGATCTCAGCACGAGCCCTACTCAGCTCGTCTAATGCATGGTCCAGCTCCGTGTTTAGCACGGCGGCTAGGTTGACTGTGCTGCTCAACCTAGGATTGTCCTCACCAGCAGGTGAAACAATCACGCCTCCTGTGCTGCCAGATGGACGGCGGGGGTAATACTTCAGGTCGAGACCGTCAGCTACCCCACCGAGAACCGAGCAGTAGTGCGAAAGCGCACGCCGTGCAGCATCCTGCATGGCTGCCTCAGCTGAGTCCCGCTCAGAGATAGAATAGTGCTCTGAGCAAGCCTCCGCGCCCTGGAGACTGTTCTCCGGACGGCGCACCAAGCAGGTCGCCTCCCAGCGGTCCGGGTAGACCCCGCGACTATGCTGGTAGACCACACAGCGATACTCGATGGACCAAGTACGCCGGTCAAGTGCCCGACGTAGCAGGGTGTTGAGCGCGTCGTGGAAGTGACACCCGCGAGCAGCGTCGTGAGTGATGGGTCGAGCAACCCATCCTTCCGGCTCATGGTCAGCAGAGAAGTCGAGGTCGTGGCTCAAGCTGTCGTCGCCACCTCCGTCGTCTGGGTCTCCTCCAGCAGCTACTCCAGAAGCTGGGGCGCCCAGTGGTGGTGCAGGGGGCGCCTCCAGGGGAAGCACGGGGGAGCAGCTCCTCACAGACTCTATCTCCTGCTGGAGCGAGAAAGAGGAGCCCTGCTGCTCCTGTCGTCGACGCTCCTGCTCCTCATGTAGGCGGTGGTGCAGTCTCTCCAAGTGGCTGGACTGTCCGGCCACGGGACGGCGAAGCGGACGCTCAGCAAGGCGGGAGGGTAAGAATGGGATGACGGACTTTCGTGCAGTGTGTCTAAGTCGAGCCATCTACAAAAGACATCGCAAGCAAAAGAGTGAGAACAGAATTAATATGACCAGCAAATAATGAACCATAAATAAATGAAGGATCAGAATAAAACAAAATTTTCAGCAAGGTATAATATATAGTAGAACATAGGTTTGGTCAGTAGGACCAACTTTTGAAGGGATACCAAAGTCAAGGCAGGGACAGAGGTCTATAATCCTTAGAACGACCACTCTACTCTAGGTTAGCGGTCCTACAGTCAGCACGGCTTTGATACCACTTATGTCACACCCGGTTTTAGAAGGCAAACCGAATGCGAACCATGTACGTGCCAGGATCAGTTATTCACGTACACAGCAGTTACATAACATGGACATCATCACACAGTGCTCAAATGGTATTAAAAGGGAAATAATAGTCGATTACATCATACGTCTGAGACGTCCATATGGTTCTTACAATAAATCAAAGTGCGGAAAAGAAACGTAGATAACGCGGCCTTCACAGGCAGCCGACTGGGGGTTGCCGCTAACCCACGCCTAGAACTCGTCATAGTCTTGGAACTCCTGGAAGTCTCCTTCCACAGCTTCATCTTCTCCTGAGCAGTGGTTGCAATGCTGACAACCTGGGGGGGTTTGGTGTGTAGAGCAAGGGTGAGTACACATCAACATACTCAGCAAGCATCCTGTTTGGCTGTAGTGGACTAGCTTTATGTGGGGATAAGTCAAGCAGTTGTTTTTAGTTGGTCAGGTTATTACTTACTAGTAGGAAGCCAGGTTTTAACATTAACCCAAGTTATTAGCCCAATGTATCCTTTCCAAACGGAAAGAATACCACTTACCAGCACCATAATCATAATCAGAATCATCAATCTCATTGCCACCTGTACCAAAGTATCTCTGATCAAATATCACTAATCTCTGGAGCTCCCTTGGCCGCTCATAACCGCGAGCACGGCTGATATATCAGTTTCATAACACTCTGCAGAGGTTGTGCACTTTACCCACAAGCCGTGATTCCCTTTCTGCCCGGAGAGAGCGACTCCCCATTGACCACTACCTAGGTGGTCCAGCAGGGCATCACTACGTAGCCTTTACAAAGATTCCCCGAGGCTGTAGCCGCCCGTTAGGTTTCCTAAATGTACCGCACTCCTCCCCAAGGGACAAATCAACCTTGGCAGAGCGAGCCGCATACACCGAGCCCCATTGACGGCACGACGGCGAAGCGAACTACACCCCGGTTCCTCTAATTATTCAGCTAAGGGCGTCCCATTCCACCCTCATGGTTGCACTGTTTTCCCGGGCGGTCATCCATTGAACAGGTCCTTACGAAGAGGCACTCGAGAAACCGCTCGAGTCCCCTTAAATGCCACAAGTATGATCATAAATAAGAAGGGGAAAACAGCGTATCATAGATAATCACATCATGTTCATTGATTAGAGTTGAGCAATAGCATCAGACTAAGCAGTAATAATCCGACCCAAGTAGGTAAACAAGGACATGAATAACAAAAGCTAGTCAATCCTTAGGTATAAATGTGTAATGCGGGAGGTGAATTAAAGAATGAATAGGACAGAGATAGGTCAAAGGACACTTGCCTCCACCAACCGACTGCTGCTCAGGGGCTTCTCCTGCGAATTCCTCGGGCTCTTCGACCGGATCGTTCTCTATGCGAGCGCAAACATACATACATCCACATATTTAATACAAAAGAACAGTACACCATACAAGGGAACAAGTAAAGCGAGTATGCATCAAGTATGACATTCCATATCGCATTTGTTATGGTTAGAAAGAAACGGGAAAGGGTCTCGCAGGGGGGGTTAAAGCTTATGCACTAATGATCAGTTACAATTGGTTCTTAACAAAAGAATTCTGTTATATACACTAATGGAAACCGGGTCATTTTAAGTTGATCAACATTGCACGAGATAAACAATTAACTAAATGAATCAATTAGCGCAACGAAATTCTAAATTAAACTTCCTATTTCAATAGCATGAACAATGATTAGCCTACCTAAAATAAAATAGCTATGATAACAGAAAGTAAATAAAAATAAAAATAAATAAAATAAAAAAATAAAAAAAACAGGGGGGGCAGTTGAACCGGCCCTAGGGGCGGTTGAACCGGCCCTAGGGGCGGTTGAACCGGCCGGGGCAGGGCGGCTGGGCTGGGGCAGCCGAGCGCGGGGGAGGGCGGCTTAGCCGGCCCGGTTGAACCGGCGGCCAGGACCGGCCGAGCCGGGGGCGCGCGGGGGGGGGTCGGGCTGGCCAGGCGGCCGAGGGCCGGCCGGGCGGCCAAGCGGCCAGGCGCGCGGCCAGGCGCGCGGCCGGGCGGGCTGGGGACGCGGCCGGGGCCGGCTGGGGGCGGGCTGGGGGCTGGCCGGGGGCGCCAGGGCGCAGCCGAGGGCCGACCGGGCGGCTGGGCTGCCAGGGAGAGAGGAGGGGAGAGGGGAGAGGGGAGAGGGAGGGAGGAGAGAGGAGGGGAGGGGCTCACCGGCGATGGGCGGCCGACGGCGAGGGCGGCGGCGCTAGGGTAGGGGCGGGTAGGGGCGGCGGCGGCTTAGGGAGAGAATGAGGGAGAGAGGGAGGGAGAGGGAGAGGGAATTGGGGAATAAAAAGAGGGGGTGGGGGGGCGGCTGGGCCTATTGGGCCCAAGGGGGGGCGCGCAGGGGCGGCTGGGCCGGCCAGGGAGCCCACGGCGCGGGAGAGAGAGAAAGGAAGAGTGAGAGAGAAAGAAAGAAAAAGAAAAAGAAAAAGATTATCTCCTTTTCGAAATCCGATCTTCCTAGATGAATGCATCCACGTTCTCAATCAATCCAAAAGAATGCATGGTTCGGCATGGTGCATCAAAACAACATAAAACAATTTTTATGGTTTTCTTTACACGGGAATTCCAAACCGAATCCCGCTAACTTTGGAAAAGATCAAGGTCTAGCGAGGGGAAAAAGAAAAAGAAAAGGTAACACCCGAATTTGGCGAGTAAAGAAAAGAAAAAATTCAACTGCAAAATTCGGGGCGTTACAGGCAGCCGATGCGTGCAACGGCTGAAGGATGTGTTCCATTCTTTCGGAGCTAGCTCTGCAAAATTTACACCTTCAGCTGATAATCTGCCCAGCACATTAGAATATATTGAAGGCGAGGTTGATGCCCTTGATGAAGTTATTGGTGGGCACGCCAACTTCTGCGCCCTGATAGCTTCTCGGGGCACAGCCACCGCTTTTCTGAAGGCTGGCTGCACGCATGGAAATACTGTGAACAGACCAAACTTCAGCTTGTCAGCATCAGATCTGATAAATATACCAAGCCTAGCCTGAAGCATCGGGAATAGATTCATGACCCAGATCTGGGTAAGTGGCGGGCGAAAAATGGCGGGTGACGAAGCTCGAAGTCACCTTAAGCCGGTAAGAAACCTACTTTTGTTACTTTTACCTTCTCCTTGAAATTTGCACCTTTCTTATTTTGCTGTTTGATGTACGCAGGATGACGAAGCTGAAGTTTGACAAAGTTGAAGTTTGACGAAGCCTAGCCTGAAGCTTAATAATTGTTTGCAATATACTGTCCTACAAAAATTCTGGGGAAACTTTTGTAATATAGTTATAGAACAACTTATGTAAATTTGTACATACCTTATAATATATTTTGTTTCTGCTATCTGCATACAAGCTGCTTTGCTGTGGACGAAACTTCTCTTTTGAGCCGAAGGCGAAAAACACCTTCCCTTCTTTTCGTACACAACGAAGCATAAAAAATTCTCCTTCGAGTCTTTCCTCATCACCGAAGCATCTGTGTTTTTGTGCGGTATAATGATGATTCTATATATGTCTAAATGCATGTTTATGAATGCAAATGACATGATGAGATGTATTGTGCAAATGAATATCAAAATACATAATCATAGTCCTTCAGCGTTGACTTTTCGCTGTAAGCCTCCCTTAGGAGCTTCTTCGCCTTTTACTTTCAGCGGAATCAGCGCTTATTTTTCGCTGTAAGCTCTGCATTCCCTTAGGAACGACTTTTGAGCTTCTCCCTATTTCCTTTTCTTTTTCCTTTTGCATTTACATTTACATTTTTTGGGGGATATCACTCTCATAAAATTGAAATAAGGAAAATTACATGTTGTGGCCCCATTAAAAACCTTTCTCCCCCTTTGGAAAGGAAAAGGGTGCCACGAAAAAGAATATAAAAAATTACATCAAGCTAAACATAATATCGTCGAAACTCATCCGCATTCCATGATCTAGGAATGTCGTTGTCGTCCATATCCTTCAATCTGTAGGAACCACGTCTTGACGAAGATACTACCAAAAATGGGCCCTCCCACTTCAGCTGTAATTTGCCTGCTGTCTCAGGGTTGGCTACTCTTCGAAGTACCAAGTGTCCTGGTTCAATGTTCTTCAGCTTGACTTTTCTGTCACGCCATTTTATTGTTTCAGCTTGATATTTATTGATGTTTTCCATAGCTTGAAGTCTCGTCCCTTCAATAGCATCTTTTTCTACAGAGCAATCAGCTTCGTCTTTGCCTTCTGCCGAAGCTACTATCCTTATTGATCCTGCTTTGGCCTCTTCTGGGGTTATTTCTTCGTCACCGAACAATAGTTTAAAGGGCGTAAAACCTGTTGACCTTGATACGGTTGTATTATGGCTCCATACCACTTTGATTAGCTCGTCAGGCCATTTTCCCTGGGCTGGTTGAAGATTGACTTCATTATTCCTGTCATTATGATCCCATTAGCTCTTTCGACAAGTCCATTTGACTCTGGGTGTCGAACTGATGCAAAATGGATCTTCGTGCCAATTTGACCACAAAATTCTCTGAAGGCTTCAGAATCAAACTGTGTCCCATTGTCCATAGTAATGGCCTTCGGCACTCCGAAGCGACAAACAATGTTCTGCCAGAAAAACTTTTGAATAGTAAATGAAGTTATTGTGGCTAAGGGCTTTGCCTCAATCCATTTGGAAAAATACTCCACTGCCACTACCACATATTTTAAGTTCCCCTGTGCTGGTGGTAATGGGCCTAGCAAATCAAGGCCCCATCTCTGCAACGGCCAAGTGGGTTGTATTAATTGAGTTAAAGACGAAGGTTGTTTTTGATCTCTTGCACATTTCTGACAACCTTCGCACTTTTGGACTATATCCGCTGCATTCGAAGCTGCCTTTGGCCAATAAAATCCTTGGCGAAAAACTTTCCCAAGCAAGGGCCTAGACCCAATGTGAGATCCACAGAGGCCTGCATGTATTTCCTTCATTAATTCTATACCTTCGGATCTGGATAAACACTTGAGCAATGGAGAACAGACCCCACGCTTGTACAACTCCCCTTCTATTATGACATATGGTCGAGCTCTTGCTTCTATTCTCCTGTTATAAGCTTCGTCGTCTGAAAGAAAATTACCCTGAAGGAAAGAGACAATCTCAGTTCTCCAATCCTCGCTATAAACAGGGGATATATTAAGGATTGCTCTTTCAAGAAGCTCGACTGAAGGTGCTTTTATTGTTTCGAAAAATACTTTCGAAGGTATAGGCAGCCCCTGGGCTGCTGACTTGGCCAATAGATCAGCGTATTCATTTTCTCCACGAGGAATATTTTTGACAGAGAAACCTTCGAAGGAAGCCTCAATCCTTCGGACTATATCTAGATACTTTTCAAGCTTCGGGTCTCTTGCTTTATAGCTCTTGTCAACATGACCAAAAATAACTTGAGAGTCAGTTTTAAGAATGGCCCTTTTGATTCCCATTGCCTTCAACTTCCGAAGACCCAAGAGCAGAGCTTCATACTCAGCGATATTATTTGTGCAACTACAATCAAGTCGTGCCGCATAACAAGTTTTAACTTTGGAAGGTGAAACCAACACAGCAGCCGCTCCTGCTCCGAAGGTTCCCCAAGACCCATCGCAAAACACTATCCATGCTTCGGCATCTTTATTTGTTTCTTCCTCCTGAGCCCCTGGCGTCCAGTCAGCAATGAAGTCTGCTAACGCCTGGGACTGAATCGAGGATCTATGAACATAATCAATACAAAACTCATTGAGCTCTGCAGCCCATTTTCCAATCCTTCCAGTAGCTTCTCGGTTTCTCATAATATCCTTCAGAGGTTGCGAAGAAGGAACAATTATGTTGTAAGCTTGAAAATAATGCCGAAGCTTCCTGGAGGCCATCAAAACAGCATACAGTACCTTCTCCAATTATGTTTAATTTTTCTTCGACAAACTAAGAACCTCGGATACAAAATATATTGGGGCCTGCCTCTTAACTTGGCCTTCAAGCTTCTCCTGGACAAGTGCTGCACTTACCGCTGAGTGCGAAGCTGCCACATATAATAACAAAGGAGCCCCTGGCGTTGGTGGAGTTAATGTTGTTAGATCTATCAAATATTGCTTCAACTCCTCGAAGGCTTTCTGCTGGACTGGTCCCCATTGAAAGACTTCGGCTGACTTTAGTACTTCAAAGAATGGTAAGTTTCTCTCTGCTGATCTGGATATGAATCTGTTGAGAGATGCCAGCCTTCCCATCAATCTTTGAGCCCCCTTTTTTTTACTTGGTGGTTCCATTCGAAGTATAGCTTCGATTTTACTTGGATTAGCCTCAATTCCCTTTGTTGAGACTAGGCAACCAAGAAATTTCCCCTTCTTAACTCCGAAGACACATTTTTCTGGATTCAGCTTTAAACCAGCCTGTCTAAAATTAGCGAAGGTCTCCTGTAAATCAGCAATGTGGTTATCTTGCTTCGTGCTTTTTACAATAATGTCATCAACATAAGTTAGTACATTCCTGCCTATCTAAGAATGGAGAACCTTCGCTGTCATTCTGCTGAAGCTTCCTCCAGCATTTTTAAGCCCCTCAGGCATCCGAAGGTAGCAATATGTCCCACTAGGGGTTATGAAGCTAGTTTTCGGTTCATCCTCCTTCTTCATCTAGATTTGATGATAGCCTGAATAGCAATCCAGCAAACTCATAAGCTCTGACGAAGCTGCTGCATTGACTAAGGAATCTATCCTTGGCAATGGAAACTCGTCCTTCGGACAAGCCTTATTGAGGTCAGTAAAATCAATACACATTCTCCATTTACCATTGGCCTTCTTCACCATAACAGTGTTAGCCAACCATTCTGGGTATTTTACCTCTCTAATAACTCCGGCACTAAGAAGTCTTTTCACTTCATTCTGAGCACCTTCGGCTTTATCATCAGACATCTTTCGAAGCCTCTGCTTTCTGGGTCTAAAGGATGGATCGACATTGAGCGAATGCTCAATAACATCCCTGTTAACTCCACAAAGATCATTAGCTGACCAAGCAAAAACATCTTTATTGTTGAACAGAAACCTTATCAAGGTTTTTTCCTCCTCTTCAGACAATTGAGATCCCAATAGCACCTTCTGATCTGCTATATCCTCACATAAGAGCATGGGCTTCGGCTGATCAGCTGAAGCAGCTTTTTCCCTTCTAAACTTGTATTGCTCACAGGCCTCAGCTCCATCTATGTTATGGATTGCTTTTGAATCTGTCCAATTTCCTTCGGCCCTTCTGGCAGCTTCTTGACTTCCATGAATAGCAATAGGCCCTTGGTCCGAAGGTATCTTCATGCAGAGGTAAGCTGGGTGAAGAATTGCTTCGAAGGCATTGAGAGTACCGCAACCAATGATAGCATTGTAAGGATACTCCATGTCAACAATGTCAAACACAATTTGCTCAGTCCTTGTGTTGTTAACAAATCCGAAGGTTACTGGCATGGTAATCTTCCCAAGTGCTACAATTTGCTGCCCTCCGAAGCCACAAAGAGGGTGCGTAGCATCATGGATCTTATCTTCAGGCTCTTGCATTTGTCTGAAAGCTTTAGCAAATATGATATCAGCTGCGCTGCCTGTGTCAACCAAAACATTATGGACCAGAAATCCTTTGATCACACAAGAGATAACCATAGCATCATTGTGTGGGTAATCTTTGAGTTGAAGATCCTCTTGAGAGAAGGTAATTGGAATGTGAGACCATCTTGACTTGATGAAGGGTCCTTGCACCCCAACATGCTGTACCCTTCTCTGTGCTTCCTTCTTCTGCTTTTTGTTGGCTGGCTCTGAGCATGAACCACCTGTTATCGGGAGCACCAGCTTCGGGGCCGAAGCAGGTCCAACTTGATCGTTGAACGAAGCCATCAACTCAAAAAAGTGGAAGTGTGTTGACCGGAGGTGGGCGCCAATGTTGGGGACTTGTTCTCAAATGCTTCGCCTTGACAAGCAATAATTCCCAAATGATGCTTTCGTAATTACAGGAATGCGTGAACAGTATAGGAATACTGTTCACTATTTATAGGCACAGGACACAACCTGTGAACAATTACAATCATACCCCTCATAAAAGTTTACAACATCGACTCAAACTCTTATGGACTAAAAGGTCATTCTATCTTTAAGTCGGTTTGTAATTCTGAAGCTTCATGGACAACACCCTTCGGCATTACATACAGACAACTTCAACCGAAACTGTTTCTTCCTGCAGGACCTTCGGCGATGAGCATGGTCCCAACAGTTACCTATTCAGATACTCCAAACCTTTCCAACCTTATTCCTTGTTAATCTGGGTTTTGATCCAATCAAGTAGCTATGCTATTGCTACAACCTTAACTTTATGCTGGTACTCCTATTAAAGATATCAATGTTCCAAATGGTAAGTACATTTTTTTTATTAATCCGATGATTAAGCAAGATCATATTGTGATAATTGGAACATGGAGTGACCACCCAGGAAAACAGTGCAACCACGAGTGCTATCATGGCTCTGGCTTTAGTAATTAGCTTTATATGCTTAGTGCCTAGCAACCTTACCTGAAATATGGGCAAGAGGGGGAGCGACAGTGGTGGTAGCTCACATTAACATGGGGACGTATTCTTGGCTAAGGTACCTCACCTAGAGGGTCACCACATCGACTTATAAACCTTAGCGGGTTGCTTATTATTAAGAGTATTCTGTGAAAGCCTCATAGTGGATCCCTAGTCACTCACCTCGGAAGTGTTTACGGGTTTTGACCGACCCAGGCTAGAGGGGATACACGACTTGTGGGTAAAGTTGTACCACCTCTGCAGAGTGTAAAACTGATATATCAGTCATGCTCACGATTAAGAGCAGCCTGGACTCCTCACATGATAATTGAACTTAAAGATGGAAATAAATCGAGATTCGATGATCTGCCAATGGTTTGCTTAAGTGGTTTCACTTAAGTGTTTTTGATATACTCTTATACCTTTGTTCAATGGGAATACTTGGGATTCACACTTATTAGTAAGACAGGTGTTGTTAATAAAATGTTGACCAACTAAAATGCTTACTGCTCAACCTTAGCCTGACCTTGATAAACTTGCATTAGTTTTCCCCCACTTGCTGAGCCCCGACCATAAGTGAGCTCACCCTAGCTTAAATTTTGATCAGAAGCTTGCAGATGAAGATATGATGCTGAACTCCATGGATGCTAGTCTAGTGATACCCTCGGTCATCTTCCTATGGATGGATGTCCATGTTTCGCTGTACTTTGATGAATAAAAGGTTAAGATATTATGTCTGTTCGAAGTGTAATATGTTAATATAATAATCATTTACGCTTTTATGCAATGTTCTTTTGATATATTACACTAGTGACGTTAACATATGTGTGGAAATAGATCCTAGCACACATATGCTATGCATCCAGCTCTGTCCTTAGAAACGGGTGTGACATTTCTCCTTCTCCTTCTTATTATCTAAGTGCTTTGTAAAGCTAGCAAGAGACTGTAACACCCTGAATTTGGGGGTAGAATTTTTTTCTTCTTTTCTCTCACCAAATTCAGGCGTTACCCTTTCCTTTTCCTTTTTTTTCTCTCCTCGCTAAGCCTTGATCTTTTCCAAAAGTTATAGCGAGAATTAGCTCGACATCTTGTGTAAGCAAAACCTAGAACCTTTTTTGGTTGTTGCATCATGCCGGATTATGCACTCTTTTTGTTTGTGGTTGGGTGAGTTGGAGAATTAGGCATATAGGAAATAGGGGTTATAGAAAATGGAAAATAGGAAAAAGAAAAAAAAATCTTTTCTTTTTCTCTCTCCCCCCCTTTCCCCATTTCAGCCCAGCCCCCCCCTTGCCGCGCGCGGCCCAACCAGCCAGCCGGCCCAGCCGGCCTTCCTTCCCCCCTTCCCACGTGGGCCCCGCAGCGGCCCAGCCTCGCCTCCCTCCCCCTTTGGGCCCAAGCGGCCCAGCCGCCCCCCTCCCTTTTCTTTTTCCAAAATCCCTTCCCGCGGGCCCCACCTGTCATTCTCCCTCCCTCTCTCCCTCTCCCTAACCCTAACCGCCGCCGCCCTCTCCCCCTGCGCATCGCCGCCGCCTCCCTCCCCCTGCGCGCCGCCGCCGTCCTCCCCACCCGTGGTGAGGCCCTCCCCCCTCCTCCCCTCTTCTCCCTCCCCTTCCTCCTCCTTCCCCCTCTAGCCAGCGCCCTCCCCCGCGCCGTGGGCGAGCTCGCCCCGACCCCAGCCTCGCCCCGTCCGGCCATGCCTGGCCGCGCCTAGCCCCGCCGCGGTCGCGTCGGCCGTGCCCGGCCTCGCCTGCGCCCGCCCCTCCCCGGCCCCGCTCCGGCGAGCCCGCCCCCGTCCGTCCCGCGTCCGGTCATCCCGCCCCGTCCGCCCGGCGCCCCGGCTCGGCCGCCCCTCCGGTGAGCCGCCTCGGCCCACCCCCCCCCCCGGTGAACTCGGCCCCGCCCCCGTCTCCGACCCCGCCGCGCCCCGGCTCGGCCGCCCCCGGTGAGCCCGCCCCGTGCCCCAGCTCGGCCGCCCCTCCGGCGACCCGCCCGCCCCCGTGCTCGGCCGCCCCGCCCGCCCCCGTGCCTGGCTCAACCCCCCCCCCCCCCCCCCCCGCGCGAGCCCCGCCCGTCCCCGGCCATGGCGCCCCCGCGCCTGGCCCGGCCACCCTCGCCGTCGCCCGTGTTCGCCCGCCCTCCCCGGTGTGCCTTGCTCGTGTCGTGATGGCCCCGGCGCGGCCTCGAGCTCGGCCAGCGCACGACCCCGATGCGTGCGCGACTCGTTCGCGACACGTTAAGCATGGCTTTGCACGTGCGCGTGCCCGCGCAGCGCCTTGGCGTAGCTCATCGTGCCCGTGACGCGACGCATAGGGCCCTATCGCGTTCGCGACACGATCGTCTACCCCCCCCCCCCCCCCCCCCGTGTATTCCGTGCGTAGCAAATCGTGTTATGTAATTAATAAATGGAAAACTCAATTTGGAATTCGGTTATGTTAGTTAATTCATATAGTTAATCGTCTATCTCGTTTAATGTTAATCTACTAAAAGTGGTCACGCTTACATTAGTGCATGTAGCTAATCCTTATTATTGAGGCTAAGCAGAACTAGAGCACGTAACGTTTAGTTATTCGTTTACCTGTAGTGCGTCTCGGGCATAAGCTTTAACCCTCGCGAGACCTTTCCCCGCCCCTTTCTAACCATGGTAAATTCATTATCGTATGTGATATTCTATGCATATTTACTTTAATTGTTCTCTTGCATGGTGTACTGTTTGTTTCCTAATTTCAATGGATGGATGTATGTATGCTTGCAACCGCATAGAGAACGATCCGGTTGAAGAGCCTGAGGAACTCACAGGAGAAGCCCCTGAGCAGCAGTCGGTTGGTGGAGGCAAGTGTCCCTTGACCTATCTCTGTCCTATTCATTCTTTAATTCACCTCCCGCATTACACATTTATACTTAAGGATTGACTAGCTTTTGTTATCCATATCCTTGTTTACCTATTTGGGTTAGATTATTATTGTTTAGCTTTATGCTATTGCTCCACTCTAATCAATGAACATGATGAGATTATATATGATACGCTGTTTTCCCCATTCTTATTATGATGTTGTACTTGTGGCCTTTAAGGGGGGCTCGAGCGGTTTCTCGAGTGCCTCTCCGTAAGGACCTGTTCTATGGATGACCGCCCGGGAAAATAGTGCAACCATGAGGGTGGAGTGGGACGCCCTTAGCTGAATAATTAGAGGATCTAGGGTGTAGTTCGCTTAGCCGTTGTGCCGTCAATGGGGCTCGGTGTATGCGGCTCGCTCTGCCAAGGTTGATTTGTCCCTTGGGGAGGAGTGCGGTACATTTAGGAAACCTAACGGGCGGCTACAGCCCCGAGGAATCTTTGTAAAGGCTACGTGGTGAAACCCTGCCGGGTCACCTTGGTAGTGATCAATGGAGAGTCATGATCTCCGGGCAGAAAGGGAATCACGGCTTGTGGGTAAAGTGCACAATCTCTGCAGAGTGTTTGAAAACTGATATATCAGCCGTGCTCGCGGTTATGAGCGGCCAAGGGAGCTCCAATGATTAGTGATACTTGATCAGAGATGTTCGGATTTGCAGGTGGCAATGAGATCGATGGTTTCTGGTATTGACTATGGTAATGGTAAGTGGTATTCTTTCCATTTGGAAAGAGTACGTTCGGGTTAATAATGTGGGTTAATTCTAAAACTTGGCTTTCTCTACTAGTAAATAATAGTCTGACCAACTAAAAGCAACTGCTTGACTTACCTCCACATAAAGCTAGTCCACTACAGCCAAACGGGATACTTGCTGAGTATGTTGATGTGTACTCACTCTTGCTCTACACACCAAACCCCCCCCATCTCCAGGTGGTCAGCATTGCAACCACTGCTCAGGAGAAGGTGAAGCTGTGGAAGGAGACTTCCAGGAGTTCCAAGACTACGACGAGTTCTAGGTGTGGGTTAGCGGCAACCCCCAGTCGGCTGCCTATGAAGGCCGCGTTTATCTACGTTTCTTTTCCGCACTTTGATTATTGTAAAGACTATGTGGATGTCTCAGACATCATGATGTAATCGACTATTATTTCCCTTTTTAATACTATTTGAGCACTGTGTGATGATGTCCATGTTATGTAACTGCTGTGTACGTGAATTGTTGATCCTGGCACGTACATGGTTCACATTCGGTTTGCCTTCTAAAACCGGGTGTGACATAAGCTGGTATCAAAGCCGTGCTGACTGTAGGCCCGCTAACCTAGAGTAGAATGGTCATTCTAAGGACTATAGACCTCTGTCCCTGCCTTGACTTTGATATCCCTTCAAAAGTTGGTCATATCGACCAAAACCTATGTTCTACTATATATTATACCTTGCTAAAGATTATGTTTTATTATAATCCTTCATTTATTTATGATTCATTATTTGCTGGTCATATTAATTCTATTCTCACTCTTTTGCTTGCGGTGTCTTTTGTAGATGGCTCGTCTTAGACACACTGCACGAAAGTCCGTCATCCCCTTCTTACCCTCCCGCCTTGCTGAGCGTCTGCTTCGCCGTCCCGTGGTCGGACAGTCCAGCCACTTGGAGGGACTGCACCACCGCCTGCATGAGGAGCAGGAGCGTCGACGACAGGAGCAGCAGGGCTCCTCTTTCTCGCTCCAACAGGAGATAGAGTTTGTGAGGAGCTGCTCCCCTGTGCTTCCTCTGGAGGCACCCCCTGCACCACCACTGGGCGCCCCAGCCCCTGGAGTAGCTGCTGGAGGAGACCCAGACGGCGGAGGTGGCGACGACAGCTCGAGCCACGACACCGATTTCCGTGCTGACCAGGAGCCGGAAGGATGGGTTGCTCGACCCATCACTCGTGACGCTGCTCGCGGGTGTCACTTCCACGATGCGCTCGACACCCTGCTACGTCGGGCACTTAATCGACGTACTTGGTCTGTCGAGTATAGTTGTGTGTAGGGCTGGACAAAATGCTCGTGGCTCGTCGTCTCGCTCGATTCGTGACCAACTCGGCTCGGCTCGGATCGACTCGTTTGAATTTTTTCACGAGCTGAGCTGGCATCCTAGCTCGGTTTCTTAACGAGCCAGCTCGGTTTGTTAACGAGCCAGCTCGCGAGCTAAACGAGCTATCACATTTTAGCAAAACAAAACTATTTACATATCATGTACGTAATAATTGATGAATATGTTATATGTATGTGTGGTGTATATAACCTATAAGTTAAACTAATGATTGATGAATTATGTCTATGTATGAAATTGGTCTATGCGAATATAAGTGTGGGTTAAACTGTTGAACATGTGTGTGAATAGTGAATTGATGAGTGATGAGTGGTATTAATTTGGTGTTATATTGTTGCGGTCTGTGAAACTATGAGTATTATTACTATTTTATGTTGTTAAATTAGCTTAAAATTAACTAGAAATTGATTACTATACACATATTATTTTTTTCTGCTCTGGCTCGCGAGCTGAACGAGCCAGCTCGAGCTCGTAAACGAGCCGAGCCGAGCTGACTTTGTGGCTCGCTACCTTAACGAGCCGAGCCGAGCCAGCTCGTTAGCTTAACGAGCCAGCTCGAGCTCGAACGAGCCGAGCCGAGCTGGCTCGATATCCAGCCCTAGTTGTGTGGTCTACCAGCATAGTCGCGGGGTCTACCCGAACTGCTGGGAGGCGACCTGCTTGGTGCGTCGTCCGGAGAACAGTCTCCAGGGTGCTGAGGTCTGCTCAGAGCACTATTCCATCTCTGAGCGAGACTCAGCTGAGGTGGCCATGCAAGATGCTGCACGGCGTGCACTTTTGCACTACTGCTCGGTTCTCGGTGGGGTAGCTGACGGTCTCGACCTGAAGTATTACCCCCGCCGTCCATCTAGCAGCACAGGAGGCGTGATTGTTTCACCTGTCGGTGAGGACAATCCTAGATTGAGCAGCACAGTCAACCTAGCCGTCGTGCTAAACACGGAGCTGGACCATGCACTAGACGAGCTGAGTAGGGCTCGTGCTGAGATCGCCCTGCTGCGGGCTGAGCGCGCGGAACGTCGTCACTTGGATGATGGTTCCCCCGCTCCCATCGGGACTCAGCACCCGTACCGCTCACCTCGGCGTGGACGCCAGTCTTATGGCAATCCCGACTGCAAGACCAAGATAGATTTAGCACCATAGATCGTTAGAGTTGGATCTTGTAATTAATACAAAATATATACGTAGAAGCTACATTCTTAGCGTTAGTCTCGCTTTTAGTTAGTCTTAGTTAGACAGGGTAGTTTGCTATATCCTGTGCATCTATGTTTGTCATGATGAACTATGTTTGGTTTGGATCTTTGTAATGACTGTCACAAGAGTGTGGGTATCCCCTGCATTTTGGTTTACATATTATGTTAATAGAGTTAGTTATATAGTTGGAAAACCTTTTATTCCACTTTCCTCTTTATCTGAAAAGTTGTGTGGTCTGCGTTGGAGATCAGTGAAGATGCTCATCTGTTCAGTGCTATTGAAGAATTCTATACTCTTTTCTTATGCTGCAAGATTTGCAAAGATCAGTTCTGATGTGTGGTTGCATTCTGCAGATGTCAGAGAACAGGCGCAGAGGAGGAAGGCGTGCTCAGCAGGAGCGAGCCGCTCAGCCGGATGAGGTGCCTCCGCAACAACATCTGCCGCCCCCACCCCCGATGTCAATCGAGCAGATGTTTCTGATGCACACTCAGGCAGTTCAAGCCATCGGTCAGACTCTGGCCGCCATTCAGCAGCAGCAGCAGCAGGCCCCACCTCAACCTCAGATGCCTCAGATGTCTAGAGACAAGCGTGTTGAATTCATGAGAGGTCATCCCCCAACGTTTGCTCACTCTTCTGACCCCATGGATGCTGAAGATTGGCTGCGCACTGTGGAGCGGGAGTTGCATACCGCTCAGTGCCATGACAGGGAGAAAGTCCTGTATGGTCCCCGTCTGTTGAGAGGAGCAGCCCAATCATGGTGGGAGTCTTATCTCGCCACCCATGCCAACCCTGACGCCATCACTTGGGAAGAGTTCAGAGGTAGCTTTCGTTAGTATCATGTGCCTGCAGGTCTGATGACCATGAAAAAGGAGGAGTTCTTGGCCCTTAAGCAAGGGTCATCGTCTGTCAGCGAGTACCGGGATAGGTTTCTGCAATTGTCCCGCTATGCTTCTGAAGATGTCAACACCGACGCCAAGCGACAATACCGTTTCTTGATAGGCTTGGTTGACCCTCTGCACTATCAGCTGATGAATCACACCTTCCCGACATTCCAGCACCTGATTGACAGAGCAATCATGACAGAGAGGAAGCGTAAGGAGATGGAGGATCGTAAGCGCAAGATCAGTGGACCCCAGCCTAGAAGCAGCAGTCGTCCTCGTTTCTCAGGCAATCAACCTCAGCAGTTTAGGCAGAACCAGCGTCCACCTCAGCAGCAGTAGTTCCAAAGGCAGTATCCTCAGCACCAGTATCAGAATCGTCAGAACAATCAGTCAGGAGGAGGTTAGTTTCAGAGGCAGAATCAGCAGGCACCCCGTCTTCCTGCCCCAGCAAACTAGCAGAACAGTCAGGCAGCACCAGCTCAGGTTGGAAACAGAGCATGTTTCCACCGTGGAGAGCAAAGCCACTGGGTGATGCAATGTCCGAAGAAGGCAGCCCAACAGCAGTCAGGCCCCAATGCCCCAGCAAAGCAGAATGTGTCTCAGCCTGGAGCAGGCAACCGCTCTCAGCCGCGCTATAATCATGGGAGACTGAATCACTTGGAGGCTGAAGCAGTTCAGGAGACCCCTGGCATGATAGTAGGTACGTTCCTAGTCGACTCTCACATTGCAGAGGTGTTATTTGATACTGGAGCAACGCATTCTTTCATTACTGCATCATGGGTAAAAGCACATAATCTTCCAATTACTACCATGTCAACCCCCATTCAAATTGACTCAGCCGGTGGTAGAATTCGAACTGACAGCATATGTTTGAATGTATGTGTGGAAATAAGGGGATAGCATTTCCCGCTAACCTCATAATAATGGGTACTCAGGGAATAGATGTCATCCTAGGAATGAATTGGCTAGATAAGTATCAGGCAGTTATCAGTTGTGATAAGAGGACAATCAAGTTGGTGTCCCCCCTAGGAGAGGAAGTGGTGACCGAGTTAGTCCCGCCTGAGCCAAAGAAAGGAAGTTGTTATCAGATGGCCGTTGATAGCAGTGAAGCAGACCCAATTGAGAGTATCAAGGTTGTGTCCGAGTTCCCAGATGTGTTTCCAAAGGACTTACCGGGTATGCCGCCAGAGCGGAAAGTTGAGTTTGCCATAGAGCTTCTTCCTGGAACCGCCCCTATCTTTAAGAGAGCTTACAGGATATCTGGGCCAGAGTTAGTTGAACTTAAGAAGCAGATCGATGAGTTGTCAGAGAAAGGTTACATCCGGCCAAGCACCTCGCCTTGGGCCGCCCCTGTCCTGTTTGTGGAAAAGAAAGATGGCACCAAAAGGATGTGTATCGGTTATCGAGCTTTGAATGAGGTCACAATTAAGAACAAGTACCCTTTGCCCAGAATAGAAGATCTGTTCGACCAGTTGAGAGGAGCCAGTGTGTTCTCCAAGATTGATCTAAGGTCAGGTTATCACCAGCTCAGGATCCGACCTTCGGACATTCCGAAGACGGCATTCATTACCAAGTATGGGTTGTATGAGTTCACCGTGATGTCTTTTGGTTTGACCAATGCGCCAGCCTTCTTCATGAATCTGATGAACAGTGTATTCATGGATTACCTTGATAAGTTTGTGGTGGTATTTATTGATGACATTCTGGTTTATTCTCAAAGCGAAGAAGAGCATGCAGATCATTTGAGGATGGTATTGCAGAGATTGCGAGAGCACCAGTTGTATGCAAAGTTGAGCAAGTGTGAATTCTAGATCAGTGAAGTCCTGTTCTTGGGTCACATAATCAACAAAGAAGGATTGGTTGTGGATCCGAAGAAAGTGGCAGACATTCTGAACTGGAAGGCGCCAACAGATGCCCGAGGAATCAAGAGTTTCATTGGGATGGCCGGATATTATCGGCGATTCATTGAAGCGTTCTCGAAGATTGCGAAACCAATGACAGCGTTGCTAGGCAACAAAGTTGAGTTCAAGTGGACCCAGAAATGTCAAGAAGCTTTCGAAGCGCTGAAAGAGAAGTTGACAACAGCGCCTGTCCTAGTCTTGCCTGATGTGCACAAGCCCTTCTCGGTGTATTGTGATGCTTGTTACATGGGTTTGGGATGCGTGTTGATGCAAGAGGGAAGAGTTGTGGCTTACTCGTCCCGACAGTTGAAGGTTCATGAGAAGAATTACCCAATCCATGACCTAGAGTTGGCAGCAGTGGTTCACGCATTGAAGACATGGAGGCACTATCTGTATGGACAGAAATGTGATGTTTACACAGACCACAAGAGTCTGAAGTACATATTCACTCAGTCAGAGTTGAATATGAGGCAACGAAGATGGTTAGAGCTGATCAAAGACTATGAGTTGGAGATTCATTACCATCTAGGCAAAGCAAACGTAGTGGCAGATGCTTTGAGCAGGAAGAGTCAAGTCAATCTGATGGTCACTCGTCCGATGCCTTACGAGTTGGCCAAGGAGTTTGACAGGTTAAGTCTCGAATTTCTGAACAATTCGCGAGGAGTCACAGTTGAGTTGGAACCTACCCTAGAGCGGGAAATCAAAGAAGTGCAGAAGAATGATGAGAAGATCAGTGAGATCCGGCGACTGATTCTAGATGGCAGAGGCAAAGATTTTCGGGAAGATGCAGAAGGTGTGATATGGTTCAAAGACCGCTTGTGTGTTCCCAATGTCCAGTCTATTCGGGAGTTGATTCTTAAGGAAGCTCATGAGACAGCCTATTCGATTCACCCTGGCAGTGAGAAGATGTATCAGGATCTGAAGAAGAAATTTTGGTGGTACGGAATGAAGAGGGAAATCGCAGAGTATGTGGCTATGTGTGATAGTTGTCGACGGATCAAGGCAGAGCACCAGAGACCAGCTGGATTGTTGCAACCATTGCAAATTCCTCAGTGGAAATGGGATGAAATCGGCATGGACTTCATAGTCGGATTGCCTCGCACTCGAGCCGGCTACGACTCCATTTGGGTAGTGGTGGACCGTTTGACCAAGTCAGCCCACTTCGTACCTGTCAAGACCAACTACAGCAGTGCAGTATTGGCAGAGTTGTACATGTCTCGGATCGTTTGTCTTCATGGTGTGCCAAAGAAGATAGTATCAGACAGAGGAACTCAATTCACCTCTCATTTCTGGCAGCAGTTGCATGAAGCCTTGGGCACACATCTGAATTTCAGTTCAGCATATCATCCGCAGACAGACGGTCAGACTGAGAGGACCAATCAAATTCTTGAAGACATGTTGAGAGCCTGTGCGTTGCGAGATCATTCCAAATGGGATAAGAAGTTGCCTTATGTGGATTTTTCCTATAACAACAGTTACCAGGCGAGCTTGAAGATGTCACCTTTTCAGGCGCTCTATGGGAGGAGTTGTAGAACTCCGTTGCAATGGGATCAGCCTAGAGAAAAGCAAGTGTTCGGGCCAGACATTTTACTTGAAGCTGAAGAGAACATCAAGATGGTCCGAGAAAATTTGAAGATAGCGCAATCAAGGCAGCGAAGCTATGCAGATACCCGAAGAAGAGAGCTGAGTTTCGAAGTCGGAGACTTCGTCTATCTGAAAGTGTCGCCGATCAGAGGAGTCAGAAGATTCGGAGTCAAAGGCAAGCTAGCACCCCGCTACATTGGTCCGTACCAAATTCTCTCAAGGCGTGGAGAAGTGGCCTATCAGCTCAGTGTCACACCCGGTTTTTAGAAGGTAAACCGAATGCGAACCATGTACGTGCCAGGATCAGTTATTCACGTACACAGCAGTTACATAACATGGACATCATCACACAGTGCTCAAATAGCATAAAAAGGGGAAATAATAGTCGATTACATCATACGTCTGAGACGTCCATATAGTTCTTACAATAAATCAAAGTGCGGAAAAGAAACGTAGATAACGCGGCCTTCATAGGCAGCCGACTGGGGGTTGCCGCTAACCCACGCCTAGAACTCGTCGTAGTCTTGGAACTCCTGGAAGTCTCCTTCCACAGCTTCATCTTCTCCTGAGCAGTGGTTGCAATGCTGACAACCTGGGGGGGGGGGGGGGTTTGGTGTGTAGAGCAAGGGTGAGTACACATCAACATACTCAGCAAGTATCCTGTTTGGCTGTAGTGGACTAGCTTTATGTGGGGATAAGTCAAGCAGTTGCTTTTAGTTGGTCAGGTTATTACTTACTAGTAGAAAGCCAGGTTTTAACATTGACCCAAGTTATTAGCCCAATGTATCCTTTCCAAACGGAAAGAATACCACTTACCAATACCATAATCATAATCAGAACCATCAATCTCATTGCCACCTGTACCAAAGTATCTCTGATCAAGTATCACTAATCTCTGGAGCTCCCTTGGCCGCTCATAACCGTGAGCACGGCTGATATATCAGTTTCATAACACTCTGCAGAGGTTGCGCACTTTACCCACAAGCCGTGATTCCCACTTGCCTCGGGCTGATCAAACCCTTAAACACTACCAAGGTGAATAGGCAGGGTCTCACTACGTAGCCTTTACAAAGATTCCCCGAGGCTGTAGCCGCCCGTTAGGTTTCCTAAATGTACCGCACTCCTCCCCAAGGGGCAAATCAACCTTGGCAGAGCGAGCCGCATACACCGAGCCCCATTGACGGCACAACGGCTAAGCGAACTACACCCCGGTTCCTCTAATTATTCAGCTAAGGGCGTCCCATTCCACCCTCATGGTTGCACTGTTTTCCCGGGCGGTCATCCATTGAACAGGTCCTTACGGAGAGGCACTCGAGAAACCGCTCGAGTCCCCTTAAATGCCACAAGTACGATCATAAATAAAAGGGGAAAAACAGCGTATCATAGATAATCACATCATGTTCATTGATTAGAGTTGAGCAATAGCATCAAACTAAGCAGTAATAATCCGACCCAAATAGGTAAACAAGGACATGGATAACAAAAGCTAGTCAATCCTTAGGTATAAATGTGTAATGCGGGAGGTGAATTAAAGAATGAATAGGACAGAGATAGGTCAAAGGACACTTGCCTCCACCAACCGACTGCTGCTCAGGGGCTTCTCCTGCAAATTCCTCGGGCTCTTCGACCGGATCGTTCTCTATGCGAGCGCAAACATACATACATCCACATATTTAATACAAAAGAACAGTACACCATACAAGGGAACAGGTAAAACGAATATGCATCAGGTATGACATTTGACATCGCATTTGTTATGGTTAGAAAGAAATGGGAAAGGTCTCGCAGGGGTTAAATCTTATGCACTAATAATCAACTACAATTGGTTCTGAGCAAAAGAATTCTGTTATATACATATGTACAAATGGAAACCTAATCATTTTTAGTTGATCAACATCGCACGGGTTAAACAGTTAACTACGCGAATCAATAGCATAACAGAATTTTAAATTAAACTTCCTATTTTCCATAGCATGAACAATGATCAATCTACTTAAAATACAGTAATTATGATCACAGAAAGTAAATAAAATAAAATAAAAAAAATAAAAAAAACAGAGGGGGGGGGCGGTTGAACCGGCCCTGGGCGGCGGCCGAGCTGGGGCGGCCGGGCGGCTGAGCTGGGGCGGGGGCGGCCAGCGGCCGGGCCAGGGCTGGGGGCGGCTGGCGGCCGGGCGGGGCGCGGCTGGGGGCGGCTGGCGGCCGGGCGGGGCGCGGCTGGGGGCGGCCAGCGGCCGGGCCAGGGCGGCCAAGGGAGCGGCCGGGGCGGGCCAGCGGCGGCCGGGCTGGGGGGTGGTGGCCGGCGCGGCCAGGGGGCGCGCGGGGGAGGGGAGAAGAGAGGGGAGGGAGGAGAGGGAGGAGGGGGAGGGGGCTCACCGGCGGGGGGGTGGCCGACGGCGAGGGGCGGCCGGCGGCAGGGGACGGCGCGGCGGCCTAGGGCAGGGGGCGGGTAGGGGGCGGCGGCTTGGGTGGGGAGGGAGAGAGGGAGAGAATGAGGGAGAGGAAGGGGTTTTGGGAAAAAAAGAGGGGGTGGGGGGGGCGGCTGGGCCTGCTTTGGGCCCAAGAGGGGGCGCCAGGGACTTGGGCCGGCCGGGGGTCGGCCCAGGGCGCGGGAGAGAGAGAAAGAGGAGAGAGAGAAAGAGAGAGAAAGATTATTTCCCGTTTTCGAAATCCGATCTTTCTAGATGAATGCAATTGCACTTTCAAAGCAAATCAAAACAATGCAAGGTTCAGCATGGTGCATCAACCATAAAGTATTTTAGAGTTTTTTCTTTACACGGGAAATCCGAACCGGATCCCGCTAAAACTTTGGAAAAGGTCAAGGTTTAGCGAGAGGAAAAAGAAAAAGAAAAGGTAACGCCCGAATTTTGGCGAGTAAAGAAAAGAAAAAATTCAACTGCAAAAATTCGGGGCGTTACAAACCTATCCCCCTTAAAAGAATCTCGCCCTCGAGATTCAGGGCTGGCTAGCAAAGAGCTCTGGGTACTTGGCCATCAAATCATCTTCACGCTCCCAGGTTGCTTCTTCCTCAGAGTGGTGACTCCATCTGACTTTGCACATCCTGATGGTCTTCCTTCGGGTGACTCTGTCTGCAACCTCAAGAATCTGAGCTGGCTTCTCAACATAGGTCAAGTCCTCCTGGACTTCCAGACCTTCCACTGGCAACTGCTCTTCTGGCACGCGCAAGCACTTCTTCAACTGAGACACATGAAAGACATCATGCACAGCTGACAAATTCTCTGGCAGACTGAGCTGATAGGCCACTTCTCCACGCTTTGAGAGGATCTGGTACGGACCAATGTAGCGGGGTGCTAGCTTGCCTTTGATTCCGAACCTTCTGACTCCTCTGATCGGTGACACTTTCAGATAGACAAAGTCTCCGACTTCAAAACTCAGCTCTCTTCTTCTTGTGTCTGCATAGCTTCGCTGCCTCGATTGCGCTATCTTCAGATTCTCTCGGACCATCTTGATGTTCTCTTCAGCTTCAAGCAAAATATCTGGCCCAAACACTTGCTTCTCTCCAGGCTGATCCCATTGCAACGGAGTTCTACAACTCCTTCCATAGAGCGCTTGAAATGGTGACATCCTCAAACTGGCCTGGTAACTGTTGTTATAGGAAAACTCTGCATAAGGCAATCGCTTATCCCATCCGGACTGATCTTGCAACGCACAGGCTCTCAACATATCTTCAAGAATTTGATTGGTCCTTTCGGTCTGGCCATCTGTCTGCGGATGATAAGCTGAACTGAAATTCAGATGCGTGCCCAAAGCTTCATGCAACTGCTGCCAGAAATGAGAGGTGAACTGCGTTCCTCTGTCTGACACTATCTTCTTTGGCACACCGTGAAGACAAACGATCCGAGACATATACAGTTCTGCCAATACTGTACTGCTGTAGGTGGTCTTGACAGGTATGAAGTGGGCTGACTTGGTCAAACGGTCCACTACTACCCAAATGGAATCGTAGCCGGCTCGAGTGCGAGGCAATCCGACTATGAAATCCATACCGATCTCATCCCATTTCCACTGAGGAATCTGCAACGGTTGCAACAATCCAGCAGGTCTCTGGTGCTCTGCCTTAATTCTTCGACAACTATCGCACATAGCCACGTGCTCTGCGATTTCCCTCTTCATTCCGTACCACCAGAATTTCTTCTTCAGATCCTGATACATCTTCTCACTGCCAGGGTGAATCGAATAGGCTGTCTCATGGGCTTCCTTGAGAATCAACTCCCGAATGGACTGGACATTGGGAACACACAAGCGGTCTTTGAACCATATCACGCCTTCTGCATCTTCTCGAAAATCTTTGCCTCTGCCATCTAGAATCAGTCGCCGAATCTCACTGATCTTTTCATCGTTCTTCTGCGCTTCTTTGATTTCTCGCTCCAAGGTAGGTTCCAATTCAACTGTGACTCCTCGCGAATTGTTCAGAAATCCGAGACTCAACCTGTCGAACTCCTTGGCCAACTCATAAGGCATCGGACGAGCGACCATCAGATTGACTTGACTCTTTCTGCTCAAAGCATCTGCCACTACGTTTGCTTTGCCTGGATGGTAATGGATCTCCAACTCATAGTCTTTGATCAACTCTAACCATCTTCTTTGCCTCATGTTCAACTCTGACTGAGTGAATATGTACTTCAGACTCTTGTGATCTGTGTAAACATCGCATTTTTGCCCATACAGATAGTGCCTCCATGTCTTCAGTGCGTGAACCACTGCTGCCAACTCCAGATCATGGATTGGGTAATTCTTCTCATGAACCTTCAGCTGTCGGGACGAGTAAGCCACAACTCTTCCCTCTTGCATCAACACGCATCCCAAACCTGTGTAACAAGCATCACAATACACAGAGAAGGGCTTGTGCACATCAGGCAAGACTAGGACAGGCGCTGTTGTCAACTTCTCTTTCAGCGCTTCGAAGGCCTCTTGACATTTCTGGGTCCACTTGAACTCCACCTTGTTGCCTAGCAACGCTGTCATTGGTTTCGCAATCTTCGAAAACCCTTCAATGAATCGCCGATAATATCCGGCCATCCCAATGAAGCTCTTGATTCCTCGAGCATCCGTTGGCGCTTTCCAGTTCAAAATGTCTGCCACTTTCTTCGGATCCACAGCCAATCCTTCCTTGTTGATTATGTGACCCAAGAACAGGACTTCGCTGATCCAGAACTCACACTTGCTCAACTTTGCATACAACTGGTGCTCTCGCAACCTCTGCAATACCATCCTCAAATGATCTGCATGCTCTTCTTCACTTTGAGAATAAATCAGAATGTCATCAATGAATACCACCACAAACTTATCAAGGTAATCCATGAATACACTGTTCATCAAGTTCATAAAGAACGCTGGTGCATTGGTCAAACCAAAAGACATCACTGTGAACTCATACAAACCATACTTGGTAATGAATGCCGTCTTCGGTATGTCCGAAGGCCGGATCCTGAGCTGATGATAACCTGACCTCAGATCGATCTTGGAGAACACACTGGCTCCTCTCAACTGGTCAAACAGATCTTCTATTCTGGGCAAGGGATACTTGTTCTTGATCGTGACTTCATTCAGAGCTCGATAATCGATACACATCCTCTTGGTGCCATCTTTCTTCTCCACAAACAAGACAGGGGCGGCCCAAGGCGAGGTGCTTGGCCGGATGTAACCTTTCTCTGACAGCTCATCAATCTGCTTCTTAAGCTCAACCAACTCTGGTCCGGATATTCTATAAGCTCTCTTAAAGATAGGGGCGGTTCCAGGAAGAAGCTCTATGGCAAACTCAACTTTCCGCTCTGGTGGCATACCCGGTAAATCCTTTGGAAACACGTCTGGGAACTCGGACACCACCTTGATACTCTCAATTGGGTCTGCTTCACTTCTATCGACAGCCATCTGATAACAACTTCCTCTCTTCGGCTCAGGCGGGACTAACTCGGTCACCACTTCCTCTCCTAGTGGGGACACCAACTTGATTGTCCTTTTATCACAACTGATAACTGCCTGATACTTATCTAGCCAATTCATCCCTAGGATGACATCTATTCCCTGAGTACCCATTACTATAAGGTTAGCGGGAAACGCTATCCCCCTTATTTCCACACTTATATTCAAACATATGCTATCAGCTCGAATTCTACCACCAGCTGAGTCAATTTGAATGGGGGTTGACATGGCAGTAATTGGAAGATTATGTGCTTTCACCCATGATGCAGTAATAAAAGAATGCGTTGCTCCAGTATCAAATAACACTTCTGCAATATGGGAGTCGACTGGGAACATACCTACTGTCATGCCGGGAGTCTCCTGAACTGCTTCAGCCTCCAAGTGGTTCAGTCTCCCATGATTATAGCGCTGCTGAGGGCGGTTGCCTGCTCCAGGCTGGGACACATTCTGCTTCGCTGGGGCATTGGGGCCTGACTGCTGCTGGGCTGCTTTCTTCGAACATTGCATCATCCAATGGCCTTGCTCTCCACAGTGGAAACATGCCCTGTTTCCAACCTGAGCTGGTGCTGCCTGATTGTTCTGCTGGCTTGCTGGGGCAGGAAGACGAGGTGTCTGCTGATTCTGCCTCTGAAACTGACCTCCTGATTGATTGCTCTGACGGTTCTGGTACTGATGCTGAGGGTACTGCCTTTGGAACTGCTGATACTGCTGACGCTGCTGATGCTGCTGAGGTGGACGCTGGTTCTGCCTGAACTGCTGGGGTTGATTGCCTGAAAAACGAGGACGGCTGCTGCTTCCAGGCTGGGGTCCACTGATCTTGCGCTTACGATCTTCCATCTCCTTACGCTTCCTTTCTGTCATGATCGCTCTGTCAATCAGGTGCTGGAATGTCGGGAAGGTATGATTCATCAACTGATACTGCAGAGGGTCAACCAAGCCTCTCAAGAAACGGTACTGTCGCTTGGCATCAGTGTTGACATCCTCGGGAGCATAGCGAGACAACTGCAGAAACCTGTCTCGATACTCACTGACAGATGATGACCCTTGCTTAAGGGCCAGGAATTCCTCCTTTTTCACTGTCATCAGACCTGCAGGCACATGGTACTGACGAAAGCTACCTCTGAACTCTTCCCAGGTGATGGCATCGGGGTTGGCATGGGTGGCGAGGTAAGACTCCCACCATGATTGGGCTGCTCCTCTCAACAGACGGGGACCATACAAGACTTTCTCCCTGTCATCACACTGAGCGGTATGCAACTCCCGCTCCACAGTGCGCAGCCAATCTTCAGCATCCATGGGGTCAGAAGAGTGAGCGAACGTTGGGGGATGACCTCTCATGAATTCAGCACGCTTGTCTCTGGGCATCTGAGGCTGGGGTGGAGCCTGCTGCTGCTGCTGCTGCTGCTGAATAGCGGCCAGAGTCTGACCGATGGCCTGAACTGCCTGAGTCTGCATCAGAAACATCTGCTCAATCGACATCGGGGGCGGGGGTGGCAGGTGCTGCTGCTGGGGCACCTCATCCTGCGGGGCGGCTTGCTCCTGCTGAGCACGCCTTCCTCCTCTGCGCCTGTTCTCTGACATCTGCAGAACGCAACCACACATCAGAACTGATCTGGCAAATCTTGCAGCATAAGAAAAGAGTATAGAATTCTCCAACAGCACTGAACAGATGAGCATCTTCACTGATCTCCAACACAGACCACACAGCTTCTCAGATAAAGAGGAAAGTAGAATAAAGGTTTTCCCAACTATATAACTAACTCCATTAACATAATAGGTAAACCAAAATGCAGGGGATACCCACACTCTGGTGACAGTCATTACAAAGATCCAAACCAAACATAGTTCATCATGACAAACATAAATGCACAGGATATAGCAAACTACCCTGTCTAACTAAGACTAACTAAGACCGAGACTAACGCTAAGACTGAAGCTTCTATGTATATATTTCGTATTAATTACAAGATCCAACTCTAACGATCTATGGTTCTAGATTGATCTTGGTCTTGCAGTCGGGATTGCCATAAGACTGGAGTCCACGCCGAGGTGAGCGGTACGGGTGCTGAGTCCCGACGGGAGCGGGGGAACCATCATCCAAGTGACGACGCTCCGCGCGCTCAGCCCGCAGCAGGGCGATCTCAGCACGAGCCCTACTCAGCTCGTCTAATGCATGGTCCAGCTCCGTGTTTAGCACGGCGGCTAGGTTGACTGTGCTGCTCAACCTAGGATTGTCCTCACCAGTAGGTGAAACAATCACGCCTCCTGTGCTGCCAGATGGACGGCGAGGGTAATACTTCAGGTCAAGGCCGTCAGCTACCCCACCGAGAACCGAGCAGTAGTGCGAAAGCGCACGCCGTGCAGCATCCTGCATGGCTGCCTCAGCTGAGTCCCGCTCAGAGATAGAATAGTGCTCTAAACAAGCCTCCGCGCCCTGGAGACTGTTCTCCGGACGGCGCACCAAGCAGGTCGCCTCCCAGCGGTCCGGGTAGACCCCGCGACTATGCTGGTAGACCACACAGCGATACTCGATGGACCAAGTATGCCGGTCGAGTGCCCGACGTAGCAGGGTGTCGAGCGCGTCGTGGAAGTGACACCCGCGAGCAGCGTCGCGAGTGATGGGTCGAGCAACCCATCCTTCCGGCTCATGGCTAGAGAGGTCGAGGTCGGTGTCGTGGCTCGGGCTGTCGTCGCCACCTCCGTCGTCTGGGTCTCCTCCAGCAGCTACTCCAGAAGCTGGGACGCCCAGTGGTGGTGCAGGGGGCGCCTCCAGGGGAAGCACAGGGGAGCAGCTCCTCACAGACTCTATCTCCTGCTGGAGCGAGAAAGAAGAGCCCTGCTGCTCCTGTCGTCGACGTTCCTGCTCCTCATGCAGGCGGTGGTGCAGTCTCTCCAAGTGGCTGGACTGTCCGGCCACGGGACGGCGAAGCGGACGCTCAGCAAGGCGGGAGGGTAAGAAGGGGATGACGGACTTTCGTGCAGTGTGTCTAAGTCGAGCCATCTACAAAAGACATCGCAAGCAAAAGGGTGAGAACAGAATTAATATGACCAGCAAATAATGAACCATAAATAAATGAAGGATCAGAATAATAATGAATCATAAATAAATGAAGGATCAGAATAAAACATAATTTTCAGCAAGGTATAATATATAGTAGAACATAGATTTGGTCAGTAGGACCAACTTTTGAAGGGATACCAAAGTCAAGGCAAGGACAGAGGTCTATAATCCTTAGAACGACCATTCTACTCTAGGTTAGCGGTCCTACAGTCAGCACGGCTTTGATACCACTTATGTCACACCCAGTTTTTAGAAGGTAAACCGAATGCGAACCATGTACGTGCCAGGATCAGTTATTCACGTACACAGCAGTTACATAACATGGACATCATCACACAGTGCTCAAATAGCATAAAAAGGGGAAATAATAGTCGATTACATCATACGTCTGAGACGTCCATATAGTTCTTACAATAAATCAAAGTGCGGAAAAGAAACGTAGATAACGCGGCCTTCACAGGCAGCCGACTGGGGGTTGCCGCTAACCCACGCCTAGAACTCGTCGTAGTCTTGGAACTCCTGGAAGTCTCCTTCCACAGCTTCATCTTCTCCTGAGCAGTGGTTGCAATGCTGACAACCTGGGGGGGGGGGGTTTGGTGTGTAGAGCAAGGGTGAGTACACATCAACATACTCAGCAAGTATCCTGTTTGGCTGTAGTGGACTAGCTTTATGTGGGGATAAGTCAAGCAGTTGCTTTTAGTTGGTCAGGTTATTACTTACTAGTAGAAAGCCAGGTTTTAACATTGACCCAAGTTATTAGCCCAATGTATCCTTTCCAAACGGAAAGAATACCACTTACCAATACCATAATCATAATCAGAACCATCAATCTCATTGGCACCTGTACCAAAGTATCTCTGATCAAGTATCACTAATCTCTGGAGCTCCCTTGGCCGCTCATAACCGTGAGCACGGCTGATATATCAGTTTCATAACACTCTGCAGAGGTTGCGCACTTTACCCACAAGCCGTGATTCCCACTTGCCTCGGGCTGATCAAACCCTTAAACACTACCAAGGTGAATAGGCAGGGTCTCACTATGTAGCCTTTACAAAGATTCCCCGAGGCTGTAGCCGCCCGTTAGGTTTCCTAAATGTACCGCACTCCTCCCCAAGGGGCAAATCAACCTTGGCAGAGCGAGCCGCATACACCGAGCCCCATTGACGGCACAACGGCTAAGCGAACTACACCCCGGTTCCTCTAATTATTCAGCTAAGGGCGTCCCATTCCACCCTCATGGTTGCACTGTTTTCCCGGGCGGTCATCCATTGAACAGGTCCTTACGGAGAGGCACTCGAGAAACCGCTCGAGTCCCCTTAAATGCCACAAGTACGATCATAAATAAAAGGGGAAAAACAGCGTATCATAGATAATCACATCATGTTCATTGATTAGAGTTGAGCAATAGCATCAAACTAAGCAGTAATAATCCGACCCAAATAGGTAAACAAGGACATGGATAACAAAAGCTAGTCAATCCTTAGGTATAAATGTGTAATGCGGGAGGTGAATTAAAGAATGAATAGGACAGAGATAGGTCAAAGGACACTTGCCTCCACCAACCGACTGCTGCTCAGGGGCTTCTCCTGCAAATTCCTCGGGCTCTTCGACCGGATCGTTCTCTATGCGAGCGCAAACATACATACATCCACATATTTAATACAAAAGAATAGTACACCATACAAGGGAACAGGTAAAACGAATATGCATCAGGTATGACATTTGACATCGCATTTGTTATGGTTAGAAAGAAATGGGAAAGGTCTCGCAGGGGTTAAATCTTATGCACTAATAATCAACTACAATTGGTTCTGAGCAAAAGAATTCTGTTATATACATATGTACAAATGGAAACCTAATCATTTTTAGTTGATCAACATCGCACGGGTTAAACAGTTAACTACGCGAATCAATAGCATAACAGAATTTTAAATTAAACTTCCTATTTTCCATAGCATGAACAATGATCAATCTACTTAAAATACAGTAATTATGATCACAGAAAGTAAATAAAATAAAATAAAAAAAATAAAAAAAAACAGAGGGGGGGGCGGTTGAACCGGCCCTAGGGGCGGTTGAACCGGCCCTGGGCGGCGGCCGAGCTGGGGCGGCCGGGCGGCTGAGCTGGGGCGGGGGCGGCCAGCGGCCGGGCCAGGGCTGGGGGCGGCTGGCGGCCGGGCGGGGCGCGGCTGGGGGCGGCTGGCGGCCGGGCGGGGCGCGGCTGGGGGCGGCCAGCGGCCGGGCCAGGGCGGCCAGGGGAGCGGCCGGGGCGGGCCAGCGGCGGCCGGGCTGGGGGGTGGTGGCCGGCGCGGCCAGGGGGCGCGCGGGGGAGGGGAGAAGAGAGGGGAGGGAGGAGAGGGAGGAGGGGGAGGGGGCTCACCGGCGGGGGGGTGGCCGACGGCGAGGGGCGGCCGGCGGCAGGGGACGGCGCAGCGGCCTAGGGCAGGGGGCGGGTAGGGGGCGGCGGCTTGGGTGGGGAGGGAGAGAGGGAGAGAATGAGGGAGAGGAAGGGGTTTTGGGAAAAAAAGAGGGGGTGGGGGGCGGCTGGGCCTGCTTTGGGCCCAAGAGGGGGCGCTAGGGACTTGGGCCGGCCGGGGGTCGGCCCAGGGCGCGGGAGAGAGAGAAAGAGGAGAGAGAGAAAGAGAGAGAAAGAGAGAGAAAGATTATTTCCCGTTTTCGAAATCCGATCTTTCTAGATGAATGCAATTGCACTTTCAAAGCAAATCAAAACAATGCAAGGTTCGGCATGGTGCATCAACCATAAAGTATTTTAGAGTTTTTTCTTTACACGGGAAATCCGAACCGGATCCCGCTAAAACTTTGGAAAAGGTCAAGGTTTAGCGAGAGGAAAAAGAAAAAGAAAAGGTAACGCCCGAATTTTGGCGAGTAAAGAAAAGAAAAAATTCAACTGCAAAAATTCGGGGCGTTACACTCAGTTTGCCAGAAAATTTGTCTGTTGTGCATGATGTCTTTCATGTGTCTCAATTGAAGAAGTGCTTGCGTGTGCCAGAGGAGCAGTTGCCAGTTGAAGGTCTTGAAGTCCAGGAGGACTTGACCTACACAGAGAAGCCAGCGCAAATCCTTGAGATTGCAGACAGAGTCACCCGAAGGAAGACCATCAGAATGTGCAAAGTCAGATGGAGTCACCACTCAGAGGAAGAAGCAACCTGGGAGCGTGAAGATGATCTGCTGGCTAAATGCCCTGAGCTCTTTGCTAGCCAACCCTGAATCTCGAGGGCGAGATTCTTTTAAGGGGGATAGGTTTGTAACGCCCTGAATTTGGGGGTAGAATTTTTTTCTTCTTTTCTCTCACCAAATTCAGGAGTTACCCTTTCCTTTTCCTTTTTTTTCTCTCCTCGCTAAGTCTTGATCTTTTCCAAAAGTTATAGCGAGAATTAGCTCGACATCTTGTGTAAGCAAAACCTAGAACCTTTTTTGGTTGTTGCATCATGCCGGATTATGCACTCTTTTTGTTTGTGGTTGGGTGAGTTGGAGAATTAGGCATATAGGAAATAGGGGTTATAGAAAATGGAAAATAGGAAAAAGAAAAAAAAAACCTTTTCTTTTTCTCTCCCCCCCTTTTCCCCATTTCAGCGTAGCCCCCCCCCCTTAGCGCGCGCGGCCCAACCGGCCGGCCGGCCCACCCGGCCTTCCTCCCCCCCTTCCCACGTGGGCCCCGCGGCGGCCCAGCCGCGCCTCCCTCCCCCTTTGGGCCCAAGCGGCCCAGCCCCCCCTCCCTTTTCTTTTTCCAAAATCCCCTTCCCGCGGCCCCGCCCGTCATTCTCCCTCCCTCTCTCCCTCTCCCTAACCCTAACCGCCGCCTCCCTCTCCCCCTGCGCGCCACCGCCGCCTCCCTCCCCCTGCGCGCCGCCGCCGTCCTCCCCACCCGCGGTGAGGCCCTCCCCCCTCCTCCCCTCTTCTCCCTCCCCTTCCTCCTCCTTCCCCCTCTAGCCGGCGCCCTCCCCCGCGCCGTGGGTGAGCTCGCCCCGACCCCGGCCTCGCCCCGTCCGGCCATGCCCGGCCGCACCCGCGCCCGCCCCTCCCCACGCCCGACCCCGCTCCGGCGAGCCCGCCCCCGGCCGTCCCGCGACCGGCCGTCCCGCCCCGTCCGCTCGACGCCCCGGCTCGGCCGCCCCTCCGGCGAGCCGCCTCGGCCCACCCCCCCCCCCCCCCCCCCGGTGAGCTCGGCCCCGCCCCCGTCTCCGACCTCGGCCGCCCCTGGCGACCCCGCCGCGCCCCGGCTCGGCCGCCCCGTGCCCCGGCTCGGCCGCCCCTCCGGCGACCCGCCCGCCCCCGTGCCCGGCTCAACCCCCCCCCCCCCCCCCCCCCCCCGCGAGCCCCGCCCGTCCCCGGCCATGGCGCCCCCGCGCCCAGCCCGGCCGCCCTCGCCGTCACCCGTGTTTGCCCGCCCGCCCCGGCGTGCCTTGCTCGTGTCGTGATGGCCCCGGCGCGGCCTCGAGCTCGGCCAGTGCACGGCCCCGACGCGTGCGCGACTCGTTCGCGGTACGTTAAGCGTGGCTTTGCGCGTGCGCGTGCCCGCGCAGCGCCTTGGCGTAGCTCATCGTGCCCGCGACGCGACGCATAGCGCCCTATCGCGTTCGCGACACGATCGTCTACCCCCTAGCCACCTGTCTACCCCCCCCCCCCCCCCGTGTATTCCGTGCATAGCAAATCGTGTTATGTAATTAATAAATGGAAAACTCAATTTGGAATTCGATTACGTTAGTTAATTCATATAGTTAATCGTCTATCTCGTTTAATGTTAATCTACTAAAAGTGGTCACGCTTACATTAGTGCATGTAGCTAATCCTTATTATTGAGACTAAGCAGAACTAGAGCACGTAACGTTTAGTTATTCGTTTACCCATAGTGCGTCTCGGGCATAAGCTTTAACCCTCGCGAGACCTTTCCCCACCCCTTTCTAACCATGGTAAATTCATTATCGTATGTGATATTCTATGCATATTTACTTTAATTGTTCTCTTGCATGGTGTACTGTTTGTTTCCTAATTTCAATGGATGGATGGATGTATGCTTGCAACCGCATAGAGAACTATCCGGTTGAAGAGCCCGAGGAACTCACAGGAGAAGCCCCTGAGCAGCAGTCGGTTGGTGGAGGCAAGTGTCCCTTGACCTATCTCTGTCCTATTCATTCTTTAATTCACCTCCCGCATTACACATTTATACTTAAGGATTGACTAGCTTTTGTTATCCATATCCTTGTTTACCTATTTGGGTTAGATTATTATTGTTTAGCTTTATGCTATTGCTCCACTCTAATCAATGAACATGATGAGATTATATATGATATGATGTTTTCCCCCTTCTTATTATGATGTTGTACTTGTGGCCTTTAAGGGGGGCTCGAGCGGTTTCTCGAGTGCCTCTCCGTAAGGACCTGTTCTATGGATGACCGCCCGGGAAAACAGTGCAACCATGAGGGTGGAGTGGGACGCCCTTAGCTGAATAATTAGAGGATCTAGGGTGTAGTTCGCTTAGCCGTTGTGCCGTCAATGGGGCTCGGTGTATGCGGCTCGCTCTGCCAAGGTTGATTTGTCCCTTGGGGAGGAGTGCGGTACATTTAGGAAACCTAACGGGCGGCTACAGCCCCGGGGAATCTTTGTAAAGGCTACGTGGTGAAACCCTGCCGGGTCACCTTGGTAGTGATCAATGGAGAGTCATGACCTCCGGGCAGAAAGGGAATCACGGCTTGTGGGTAAAGTGCACAACCTCTGCAGAGTGTTTGAAAACTGATATATCAGCCGTGCTCACGGTTATGAGCGGCCAAGGGAGCTCCAATGATTAGTGATACTTGATCAGAGATGTTTGGATTTGCAGGTGGCAATGAGATCGATGGTTTCTGGTATTGACTATGGTAATGGTAAGTGGTATTCTTTCCATTTGGAAAGAGTACATTCGGGTTAATAACGTGGGTTAATTCTAAAACTTGGCTTTCTCTACTAGTAAATAATAATCTGACCAACTAAAAGCAACTGCTTGACTTACCTCCACATAAAGCTAGTCCACTACAGCCAAACGGGATACTTGCTGAGTATGTTGATGTCTACTCACTCTTGCTCTACACACCAAACCCCCCCCCCCATCTCCAGGTGGTCAGCATTGCAACCACTGCTCAGGAGAAGGTGAAGCTGTGGAAGGAGACTTCCAGGAGTTCCAAGACTACGACGAGTTCTAGGTGTGGGTTAGCGACAACCCCCAGTCGGCTGCCTGTGAAGGCCGCGTTTATCTACATTTCTTTTCCGCACTTTGATTACTGTAAAGACTATGTGGATGTCTCAGACATCATGATGTAATCGACTATTATTTCCCTTTTTAATACTATTTGAGCACTGTGTGATGATGTCCATGTTATGTAACTGCTGTGTACGTGAATTGCTGATCCTGGCACGTACATGGTTTGCATTCGATTTGCCTTCTAAAACCGGGTGTGACAGAGACACCTAAGTGTGTGGTGATCCTTGCGGGGTCTTAGCGATCCAAGTGATTAAGGAGAAGCCTCGATCGGTCTGTGTGACCGATTGAGAGAGGGAAAGGGTTGAAATAGACCCGGCCTTTGTGGCTTCCTCAACAGGGACTAGGTTCTTTGGAACCGAACCTCGGTAAACAAATCACCATGTTCACTTGTTGATCTTCACTTGATTTGTTTCCCCTCTTTCCTCTCTCTAAAAGTTCCCTTGTTCATATTAATTTGAGTTTGCTCCCAAATGTTATCTGCATTGGTTGAGCAACTCTAAGCAAGGATAACTATCTACCGTACTCTGATTTTTTCTAACACTAACCCTAGCCTTAGTGCGTGTTTAAAGTTTGTAAATTTCAGGTTTCGCCTATTCATCCCCCTCTAGGAAACTTTCAATTGGTATCAGAGTCCGGTGCTTCATTAAGAGTCTAACAACTCAAAGTGATGTCGGGAGAACATGCCTAGCCTGAAGGCTCACGAAGGAAGAACAATGAACAAACTCGGTCAAAGGAGGCCGGTGACAAGGACAAGGAAGAATTTGATTCCTCCATCAAGTCACATAGAAAGGGTGACAAGAAGAAGAAGAAAATGAAGAAAGTTGTCTACTACGAGACCAACTCTTCATCACCTTCCACATCCGGCGCTGAGTCTACTACTTCGAAACGCCAAGAGCGTAAGAAGTATAGTAAGATGCCTCTACGTTATCCTCGCATTCCTAAACGTGCTTCTTTACTTTCGGTACCCCTAGGCAAACCACCATATTTTGATGGTGAAGATTATTGCATGTGGAGTGATAAAATGTGGCACCATCTAACCTCACTCCACGAAAGCATATGGGATATTGTTGAGTTTAGAGCGCAGGCACCACAGGTGGGCGACAAGGACTACAACTTCGATGAGGCCGCCCAAATAAGGCATTTTAACTCTCAAGAAACTTCTATACTTCTCGCCTCCTTGTGTCGAGAGGAGTATAATGAGGTGCAAGGGTTGGAAAATGCCAAAGAAATTTGGGATGTCCTCAAGACAGCGCACGAAGGGGATGAGGTGACCAAGATCACCAAGCATGAGACGATTGAGGGAGAGCTCGGTCGATTCGTACTCAATAAAGGAGAGGAGCCACAAGCAATGTACAACCGGCTCAAGACGATGGTCAATCAAGTGCGTAACCTTGGGAGCACCAAATGGGATGACCATGAAATGGTCAAGGTTATTCTAAGATCTCTCGTGTTTCGTAATCATACTCAAGTTCAATTAATTCGTGGAGATCCTAGATATAAATAGATGTCCCCCGAGGAAGTGATTGGCAAGTTTGTGAGCTTTGAACTAATGATCAAAGACTTCAAACACATTGTCAACTTGGAGCAAGGCGCCACCTCCACACCCGAGGTGCAACCCGTTGCATTCAGAGCAATGGAAGAAAAGAAGGAAGAGTCTACACCAAGTAGACTCCCAATCGACACCTCCAAACTCGACAACGAGGAGATGGCTCTTATCATTAAGAGCTTTCGACAAATCCTCAAACAAAGGAAGGGGAAGGACAACAAGCCCCGTTCCAAGAGGGTGTGCTATAGATGCGGTAAGTCCGGTCACTTTATTGCAAAATGTCCATATACAAGTGACAGTGACAGGGACGACGACAAGAAAGGGAAGAAGAAGATGGAGAAGAAGAGATATTACAAGAAAAAGGGTGGCGAGACACACATGGGACGGGAATGGGACTCTGATGAGAGCTCTACTGACTCCTCCTCCGACGAGGATGCCGCCAACATTGCCATCAACAAGGGACTCCTCTTCCCAAATGTCGGCCACAAATGCTTAATGGCTAAGGACGGCAAGAAGAAGAAGGTACATTCTAGAGATACCCCCAAATACACTACTTCCAATGATGAGGGTAGCTCTAGTGATGATAATGATGATTTAACTTCTCTTTTTGCTAACCTTACTAAGGATCAAAAGAAGAAAATAAATGAATTAATAGAATCCATTAACGAGAAGGATGATCTCTTGGAATGCCAAGAGGACTTACTTGTTAAGGAAAATAAGAAATTTGTTAAATTGAAAAATGCTTATGCTCTAGAGGTAGAAAAAATGTGAAAATTTATCTAAACAACTTAATATGTGCAATGATTCAATTTCTTGTCTTAGAATTAAGAATGATAATTTAAATGCTAAGATTGAAGAATTGAATGTTTGCAAACCATATACACCTACAGTTGAACATGTCACTATTTGTACTAGATGTAGAGATGTTAATGTTGATGCTATAGATGATCATCTTGCTATGATTAAAGAACAAAATGATCACATAGCTAAATTAAATGCTAAAATTGCCGAGCATGAGTTAGAGAATGAAAAATTTAAATTTGCTTGAAGCATTCTTTATAATGGGAGACGCACTAGCATTAAGGATGGCATTGGCTTCCAATAAGGAAGCCAAAGCAAACTAAATGCCCCTAAGAACAAACTCTCTAATTTTGTCAAGGGTAAAGCTCCCATGGTTCAGGATAGAGAAGGTTACATTTTATATCCTGAAAACTATCCTGAGCATAAGATTAGGAGAATTCATGCTAGAAAACCTCATTTTGTTTCTCACCATGCTTACATGTATAGTAATGAGGCATCTAGCTCTAGGCATTCAACTCATATCAAAATGCCTAAAAGGAAAATTGCAAATGCATCAAATGAGCATAACATTTCATTTAATACTTTTGATGCATCTTATATGCTAACTAACAAATCAGGCAAAGTAGTTGCCAAGTATGTTTGTGGGGCAAACACAAAAGTCCCAAGACTTGTGTTTGGGTACCTAAGGTGCTTGTTTCTAATGTGAAAGGACTCAAAACCGTTTGGGTACCTAAGAACAAGGCCTAAATTTGTTTTGTAGGTTTATGCATCCGGTGGATCAAGTTGGATAATCGATAGTGGATGCACAAACCACATGACAGCGGAGAAAGGGTGTCTCCTCATATGAGAAAAATGAAGATCCCCAAACAGCTATCACATTCGGGGATGGAAATCAAGGTTTGGTCAAAGGTCTGGGTAAAATTGCTATATCTCTTGACCATCCTATTTCCAATATTTTACTTGTAGATTCTTTAGATTACAACTTGCTTTCAGTTTCTCAATTATGTAAAATAGGCTACAACTGTCTCTTTACTGATGTTGGTGTTACTGTCTTTAGAAGAAGTGATGATTCAATAGCTTTTAAGGGAGTGTTAGATGGTTAGCTATACTTAGTTGATTTCAATGATAACAATGCTGAACTAGACACTTGCTTAATTGCTAAGACTAATATGGGCTGTCTCTGGCATCGCCGACTTACCCATGTTGGGATGAAGAATCTTTAGAAGCTTCTAAATGGAGAACACATTTTAGGACTAACAAATGTTCATTTTGAGAAAGATAGGATTTATAGTGCATGTCAAGCAGGGAAGCAAGTTGGAGTTCATCATCCACACAAGAACATAATGACGACGACAGGCCGCTTGAGCTACTCCACATGGGTCTATTCGACCCGATCGCTTATATAAGCATTGGCGAGAGTAAGTATTGTCTTGTTATTGTGGATGATTATTCTCGCTTCACTTGGGTATTCTTTTTTACAGGAAAAATCTCAAACCTAAGAGACCTTAAAGAGATTTCTGAGATGGGCTCAAAATGAGTTCGAATTAAGAATCAATAAGATTAGAAGCAACAATGGAACGGAGTTCAAGAACTCTCAAATTGAAGGATTTCTTGAGGAGGAGGGCATCAAGCATGAGTTCTCTTCTCCCTACACACCTCAACAAAATGGTGTAGTGGAGATGAAGAATAGAACTCTATTAGACATGGCAAGGATCATGCTTGATGAGTACAAGACACCGGATCGGTTTTGCGCGGAGGCGATTAACACCGCTTGCTACTCCATCAACCGACTCTACCTTCACTGAATCCTCAAGAAAACATCATATGAACTCCTCACCGGTAAAAAACCTAATGTTTCTTATTTTAGAGTTTTTGGGAGCAAATGCTTTATTCTTATTAAGAGAGGTAGAAATTCTAAATTTGCTACTAAAGCAGTAGAAGGGTTTTTACTTGGTTATGACTCAAACACAAGGGCATATAGAGTCTTCAACAAGTCCACTGGATTAGTTGAAGTTTCTTGTGACATTGTGTTTGATGAGACTAATGGCTCTCAAGTAGAGCAAGTTAATATTGATGAATTAGATAATGAAGAGGCTCCATGCGTCACACTAAGGAACATATGTCCATTGGGGATGTGTGTCCAAAAGAATCTGAAGAGCCTCCACAAGCACAAGATCAACCATCATCTTCCATACAAGCATCTCCACCAAATCAAGATGAGGATGAGACTCAAGAAGAAGAGGATGAAGATCAAGACGATGAGCTACCTCAAGAGGAGGACATTGATCAAGGGGGAGATGAAGATAATGATAGCAAGGAAGATGGTCAAGAGATTCGGGATCAAAGACCACCGCACCCAAGAGTCCACCAAACAATTCAAAGAGATCACCCCGTCAACTCCATACTTGGTGACATTCACAAGGGGGTAACCACTCGATCTCAAGTTGCTCACTTTTGTGAAATTACTCTTTTGTGTCTTCTATTGAGCCGTACAGGATAGAGGATGCACTAAGAGATCCGGATTGGATGGTGGTAATGCAAGAGGAGCTCAACAACTTCACGAGGAATGAGGTATGGCATTTAGTTCCACGTCCAGACAAAAATGTTGTAGGTACCAAGTGGGTATTCCGCAACAAACAAGATGAGCATGGTGTGGTGACAAGGAACAAAGCTCGACTTGTTGCAAAAGGTTATTCACAAGTCAAAGGTTTGGATTTCGATGAAACCTATGCACCCGTAGCTAGGCTTTAGTCAATTCATATATTGCTTGCCAATGCTACTTACCATGGCTTTAAGTTATATCAAATGGACGTGAAGAGTGTCTTCCTCAATGGCCCTATCAAGGAAGAGGTATACGTTGAGCAACCTCCCGACTTTGAAAATAGTGAGTACCCTTCTCATGTTTATAAGCTCTCAAAGGCGCTTTATGGGCTCAAGCAAGCCCCAAGAGCATGGTATGGATGCCTGAGAGACTTACTTATCACTAATGGCTTCAAATTTGGAAAAGCTGATCCTACTCTCTTCAGTTGCTAAAGACTTGTTTATATGCCAAATTTATGTTGATGATATTATATTTGGGTCTACTAACAAGTCAACTTGTGAAGAGTTTAGTAGGATAATGACACAGAAATTCGAGATGTTAATGATGGGGGAGTTGAAGTATTTTCTTGGATTCCAAATCAAGCAACTCTAAGAAGGCACATTCATCAGCCAAACTAAGTATGTTCAAGACATACTTAAGAAGTTTGGAATGAAGAATGCAAAACCCATGAAGACACCCATGGGAACAAATGGGCATCTCGACTTCGACACGGGAGGCAAATCTGTAGATCAAAAGGTATACCGGTCGATGATAGGATCTTTACTCTATTTATGTGCTTCATGACCAGATATTATGCTTTCTGTATGCATGTGTGCAAGTTCCAGGCAAATCCTAAGGAAGTTCACCTTAGGGCCGTGAAAGAATCATGAGATATCTAGTTTACACTCCTAAGTTTGGGCTTTGGTATCCTAAGGTATCTACCTTTGATTTAATTGGGTATTCCGATGCCGATTATGCTGGATGTAAAATTGACAGGAAGAGCACATTAGGGACTTGTCAGTTTCTGGGGAGATCCCTGGTGTCTTGGGCCTCGAAGAAACAAAACTCAGTAGCTTTATCCACCACTAAAGCCGAGTATATTGTTGCAGGCCATTGTTGTGCACAATTACTCTGGATGAGGCAAACCCTTAAGGACTATGGCTACAAATTAAGCAAAGTCCCTCTCCTATGTGATAATGAGAGTGCAATCCGCATGGCAGATAATCCCGTTGAACACAGCCGCACTAAGCACATATACATCCGGTATCACTTTTTGAGAGATCACCAACAAAAGGGGTATATCGAAATTGCTTATGTTAGTACCCATAACCACATAGCCGATATCTTCACCAAGCCATTAGATGAAAAGACTTTTAGCAAGCTTAGGAATGAGCTAAATATACTTGATTCTCGAAACTTTGATTGAAACATTGCACACATTGCTCATTTATATACCTTTGATCATGTCTCTTTCGTTTGGTACAAATGCCAAAGCTAAGACTAATGTGCTATCAAGTGTACTTCTATGATTAGTCTTAGATTAAAAGGGAAATGAAGTATTTGGCAAAGACAAGGCTTCCACTCCAACTCTGTCGGTATCATTTATCCTTTGCCTTACTTTTAAACTTCAAATTGGTATAAACCTTCACTCATATCCTTTTTACCAAAGGGGAGAAAATAGGCCCCAAAGAGGGAGTATTTAAAGGGCTCTCAAGATTCTTCGTTTTTGGCGATTAATGCCAAAGGAGGAGAAATTATTAGGCCCAAAGCAAAAGGACCGCACCACCATTTTCATTTCTAAACTATTTCACAAAAGGAAGAAATCATTTCAATTGCAAAAACCCTCTTGACATCTAGGGGAGAACTTCTTCAGGGGGAGCTTTTTGTTTAGTCAAAGGAAAAGCATTTGAAATAGGGGGAGAATGTTCAAAATCTTGAAAGTGCTTTTTGGAAATCATATTCTTATACCTTTGACTATTTGCAAAAGAAAGAACTTTTCAAAAAGATTTGCAAAAACAAGCAAGTGGTGCAAATGTGGTCCAAAATGTCAAAATAGAAGAAAGCAATCATGCAAATGTAGAAATTATTTCAATTGGTTTAAATCTAAGTAACCTATGCACATCTGTCATGATTGCAAACTAGTTACATTTCTACACTTTATATTTTCTTTGGTTTGTGTTGGCATCAATCACCAAAAAGGGAGAGATTGAAAGGGAAATGGGTTTAAAACATTTTCTTCAATCGATTTTGGTGTTTGACGTCCATCACAAACCACGTGGACTAACTAGTTTGCCTAGTTGTCATTTATCTCAGGTGCATAAGGTTCAACATAAACCAATAAAGAAATTAAGTTGGGGACTCAACCAAGTTTGGAGCAAAGACTAGCAATGGTGTTGCCAGTGGCACACCGGACACTATCCGGTGTGCACCGGACACTGTTCGGTGCCCAGGCCGAGCACTCCTTGAACTGGCCACTCTCGAGATTCCTGGGAGACGCTCCGCTATAATTCATTGGACTGTCCGGTGTACACCGGACAGTGTCTAGTGAGCCAACGGAGCAACGGTCAAATACGCCAACGGTCGACTGCGTGAACAGTAAAAGCGCACAGTGCAGAAGTCAGAAGTCAGAGCAGCGAAGTCAGATTGCACCATACATGTCTGGTGTGCCACCGGACTGTCCGGTGCAGCTAGAAGACAAAGGACTTCAACGATCAACCGCTCCAAACCCCAACGGTCTGCTAACGTGGCAGACACCGGACAGTGGACAGTTACCTATCCGATGCACCACCGTACTGTCCAATGTGCCATCGACAGCAATGGCTAGAATAGTGGTTGAGGCTATAAATACCCCCCAACCACCACCATTCAAGCCATCCAAGTTTTCTGAACTCAACATTCAATACAAGAGCAAAAGGCTACACTCCAAGACACAATCAATAGATCAAATCCTCTCCAAGCCTCCAAATCAACTCAATTACTTAGTGACTTAAGAGAGGGTGTTTTGTGTTCTTTTGTTGCTCTTGTTGCTTGGATTGCTTTCTCCTTCTCATTCTTATTCTCTAAGTGCTTTGTAAAGCTAGCAAGAGACACCTAAGTGTGTGGTGATCCTTGCGGGGTCTTAGTGACCCAAGTGATTAAGGAGAAGCCTCGACCGGTCTGTGTGACCGATTGAGAGAGGGAAAGGGTTGGAATAGACCCAACCTTTGTGGCTTCCTCAATGAGGACTAGGTTCTTTGGAACCGAACCTCGATAAAAAAATCACCATGTTCACTTGTTGATCTTCACTTGATTTGTTTCCCCTCTTTCCTCTCTCTAAAATTTCCCTTGCTCATATTAATGAGTTTGCTCCCTGTTATCTGCATTGATTGAGCAACTCCAAGCAAGGAGAACTATCTTTCGTACTCTGATTTAATTCTAACATTAACCCTGGCCTTAGTGCATGTTTAAAGTTTATAAATTTCAGGTTTTGCCTATTCACCCCCCTCTAGGCGACTTTCAAGGAGCGGTGAAGCCGGGGGGCTGCCTACAGAAGCCCGTCGGGGAGATGGTCTCGGCGGCCACGGGGCACTGAGGTCACCCATGGAGGTGGGTAGTCGGGAGCCCCAGATCGCCGTACAGGCTGCTGGGAAGGAGGCCAACTGCCCGAGCACTAGCGGCTGGCGCTGGGGGCGGTGTGGCTGGGAGTGCGGGTGCCGGTGGCAGCATCGACGGCGTCGAGGGGCGCGGCTATGGTGGCAGCGATGGTGGTGGCCTGGAGGGTAGCAGAGGCGGCAGCATCTATGGGTGGTCGGGGTGGCATGGCATGGCCGGCTGGTGGCGGCGCGGGCGTGTGCACGACTGGCAGGGGGCGCCGTGGCTGGCGGCACGGGTGCGGTCGAGGAGGCAGCGTGGGCACTGGCATCGAGGAGAGCAGGCAGGCCAACGCGTAGGGAGGGAGGAGCAGCGACCGCTAGCCTAGGGCGACAGCGACAACAGTTGAGAGGGGTGGGCGGCGGCGACGGCTAGGAGGGAGGAGGTGGAAAAACTAACCCTAGCTCTATACCATGTGGGAAACCCTAACCCCAAGAGTTGGGTTGGGTGCTGTATTAATAGACTCGGTAAATGGGCCAGGCCCATTACAGTAATGGCGAGAGGGTAAATACACATGAGATAACCTCGGGGCTCCTACTTTGTTCTGCTCAATATTTCAAATCATGTAGCTGGAGCTTGCCGGGCAGAGTTTTAGGAACCAACCCTTAAGTTTGGTCGAGGTTCGAACCCTTAGGGACCCAGTCCGTGGTACTAGATAGCTGTTCTTGGGTGGTGGAGGGTGTAGGATTATGGTACGGAACTAGGCTAAGCGGCTACCCAGCCTCGGACCACCCTCGAGAACGTGGTCCTTTCCCTTGGCTATAGGTCCCTAGCAGTTGGATCCTCGTTCAACCAAAGGGGGCCAAACTAAGCAACAAGCTAGTTACATGATCACAACAGAAGTTAGAAGCCACGTGGGGGTTAGAGGAAATAATATATGTAAATTAAAGCAGGAAAAGGGTTGAACTAGGAGCAAATTCTTCCTTTATAACTAGATACGAGTTAGGCAATGGACACTAAAGACCGAGTTTATGAGGGCAGACCTCACCGGGTACAAAAGAACTATGCGATGGATTCCAGAGACCTGGTATATAAGGGCGGACCTCACCGGCTGGATCACCGGTGAATGTTATCCTATTACAAAGGAAGAGTTCACTCTCATGATACCCTTTTGGGTGAATGGTGCAGGTGCCACACTAACTGCCCGAGCAACGATAGGCGTCAGACTTCTTCGGTTAGGCAGCGGCTTGGGTCGTACTCGTAGTGTCGAGGGTAGAGCTTGGCTGGTGGCCGATGATGACAACCTCATATACCATGGGGCTCAGCTAATTATCATTGTGGTGGGCCATGTAGATCTTGGAGTTGCCCTTGCAACCCCTCGCGCACCCGATGTCGGCGAGCCACCTAGGATGCTATCGGAGTGGACGAGGCGGGGTTTGCCGGTGGTGGTGGTGAGGAAGTCGAGAGAACCAAACTTGATGCTACTCCCGGGGGCAAAGGTTTCGACCCTGGTAGGTGCTGATGAACTAGCCATCAGAGTGAAAGAAGTCACTTTGGCACGCTCGCGGTACTCTACCCAGCGCGCCAACTATTGTGGTTTAAGAAACCGGGGGACAATAAGGTTTGTGTTCGGAAGGGATGCAAGCATGGACTCACTCTGAATGGTGGAGCATGGAGATCTGAGCAAAGAATTGAGACACTGAGTTATACTAGTTCAGGCCGGAGCCCTAGTCCAGTGTACTGTTGATCATAGTATTGTAGTAGAGTGTAGAGCGTGTTACAGCTAGTGTGCTTGTGTGTTCATGTGCCTCTCTCCCCGAAGGAGGAGGGGCCCTACCCTTTTATATCTCAATGGTAGGACCTTACAGTGGGACTTGTATTCTACTGGATAGAGAGAGAGGGAGGGAGAGAGATATGCTCCCTAGGTTGTCGTGGTGGGTCCTCGTAGGGTCATGTGTAGTCGTACTCCCGGTATGGCATCATTTGTTACTCTGGCTCCTATAGCGAGTCCATTGCTGATGTCTTTGTAGTGGTGCACGGCGGCTTCCACAAATCAGTCTCATGGTGAGGTCGTATGTGGTGTGGCTTCTCCTGTCGTCATGAGCCCTTCATCACCTATCAGCGTGCTCAGGCATACATAAAGTATGGCATGTTGCCCCATCCTTCAGATGTACAGGTCACTATAGAGACCCTGGTGCCCATTTAGCGTGTTGTGTGTATGTCCGGACGTGGCTTGATGGTGACGCGTCCTGTCGTAGCTGACGTGGATCAATACCGTTGGACTCAGATTTTTGCCCATTTTGCTTGATAGTGAGTTGGTTGACCGAAGCTGATTGGTGGAGAGTTGGTCGTCCAGTCCACCTCGCAGACTTGGTAGGCGGAGTTGGGCACCTTTTGGAGCATCGCCCGAGATGCCCTCGAGCGAGTCAGAAATGCGCTGCTCGTCCGGGGTTGGCCTTGGACGAGCCGTGACTGCGTTTCTCGCCCGAGGCCAACCTGGGGCGAGTCATGAGTGTGTCTCTCGCCCGAGGTTGTCCTCGGGCGAGTCATGACTATATCTCCTGCCTAAGGTTGGTCTCATGCGAGCCATGACTTAGGTCCCTTGTGCCTTGGTAAGGTTGGGAGCATGTTTGCTTATGACCCCTTTTTACTCAAGCGTCTAGGTACTTTAGGGTTGTGATCTAGGTACCCCTAATTATGGTACCCGACACTTGGCGGGGACTAGGTTGTTTGCCCTGCCTCACATATTTGCTTGGTGAGGTCTTGGTAAATGGGCCAGAGAGAGGTCTGTGGGCCTTGCCTTAGGTACCCTGTTCCTGGTACCCGACACACCCCATGACCATGGTCATCTTGTCCCTTAGACGAAGTCGTTCAGAGCTCGGAAGCCACATGGAGAATTAGGAAATGGGCCCTCAAGCTGATGGGACAAGTTATCACCTACACCCCTTGAACAACAATTAGATCACAAATACTCGTTGACTTCATCGAGGAATAGACCAAGGTCCAAATACCACCTATGCTAGTAAAAAAGGAGTATTAAACGATGTATTTCAATGGCTCGCTGATGAATGGAGGGGCCATGGCTAGGGTGGCATTCATCTTGTCTCTAGGGGTACAAATGAAATACAAGATACAACTCCATTTCCCATACTCTAACTGAAAGGGAAATGTGCCTTTCGGTCATTTCCAGTTGTTTTGGTGATTAAATGCTCAACACATTACTAAGAACTAACACTCCTGTTATGAGCATGAGCACATGTGTTTAGAAAGCAAATTGAAGCAAAGGTATGTTTCTAGCACTTAATCATTTGTTTTAGGTGGTAACAATATTCATCTAAGTGCTAGGGAACTTCTCAAGTCGAGCCAAAATGTAGTGAAGAAGGTTGGCTAAGTATGGCCAAACTTGGGCTAGTCTCGGCCTCACCGGACAGTCATCCGAGACGTGCTCGGGCGAGTCAAGACTGCGCTCGGGCAAGTTGTAATTGCGCTCGGGTGAACCATGACCGTCTCTCGTTCGAGGATGGTATCGAGCGTGCTGGGACTGTGTATTTTGCTACGGGTGCATCAGGCGAGTCAAGAATGTCTCGGGCGAGGCATGACTATCTCGGGTGAGTCATGACTGCCTCGAGAGAGACCCTACTGCCTCGGGCGAGTCGTAGCACTGAGCAAGCTATGGCATCGGGCGAGCTGCTGCCTCGGCTGCGTTGTGCCCTCGGATGAGTTGTGGCCTCGGGCGAGTCGTGTCCTTTGTGCCATGCAACCAAAGGTGCACAACGGTCGACTCGGCTGATGAAGGAAACAGATCGCTATTTGACAATCTGGTGCATGCAAACAGGGAAGGGTGATTGCTTCCCTAATAGAGATCCAATGACTCCTAGGCTCCTTGGGGCTACAAAAGGATCCCCTGGGCACCATGGAGCGGCACCCGTGCAACACACCGAGAAAAACACAAGAGCATACAACACTCCCAGACTTCGATCACCCTGGTTCGTTTAAGAGAGATCTGAGTGCATTTTTGAGTTGAGTCTATGTTGGTTTTCATTCGTGCGCTCTTTTCTTCACTTGTGTGCGTGGTCTTGTTGCATTTGTGCTCTTGTGTGTGTTTCTAATCCCTCCCTTACTATTATTCTTGATTTTGATCATACTGTGTAAGGTGTGAGAGACTCCAACTTGTGGAGATTCCTCACAAACAGGAAAATACTATAAGGAAGACAATTGTGGTACTCAAGTTTGATCTCCAGATCACTTGGGAGGGGTTGAGTGCAACCGTCGTCCATTGGGACGCCACAACGTGGAGGTATGCCTCGGTCGAACCATGAGATAGATCGTTGTGTCTCATTGTTTACTTTGTTTTATTGCGTTTTTATTCTTTCGAGCTCTCCACTTCACATTTGTTATTGCTTTAATTTCAATACACATCATGTGAGAGCAATAAAGTGAAGAGATTCTCCTATTCTTAATTGAACTTGGTTTTAGATTTCACTAACCCCGTTTATAGATGAAGTTTGTTGTTTTAGTTAAGTATTATTGCAGGATCACCTATTCACCCCCTCTAGGTGCTCTTACTAACAACGTGGCAGGATAAGGAGCGCTCATAAATGGGTTATGCATCGCCGCCGATCTAGGCATCCAACATTTGGAGGTCTGGGTGACTCCCGACATGTCATCAAACAGGTGATGAAGAAATCTGATTGTCGTGACCCTAAGATGGATGCATACTGCAAAGAGGTGCATCACCTCGAGGACAAGTTCAATGGCCTCAAACTCAATCATGTCCCATGATGGGACAATGAGGCGGCCGACACCTCAGTAAAAATAGCGTCTAGACGAGGGACGGTCATGGACAGAGTTTTCCCTAGTGACATTTTCAAACCTAGGTCCGTTATTGGGAAGTAGGCAGAACAACGACCGGCCCCCTCCCAAGACCGACGGTGCCGACCTAACCTCCTTAGGGCTAGTTTGGGAGTTCAAATACCGGAGGGGATTGGAGGGGCTAAAATCTCTTTCTTATTCAAAATTGAATAAGGAGGGGATTTTAGTCCCTCCAACCCCCTTCGGTCTTGTGGCTTCCAAACTAGCTCTTAGGGGCTACACCACCCACATTGAAGGCTAGCCCATGGTCGGCCCTCTACCATATTCTTTATCATAGAAGGTGATGAGGACAACCCATTGGACCGTGTGGACGATTAGAGAACCCCATATTAGGACTATCTACTCCACGATGTGCTTCCTTCAGACAAAATGGAGGCACAACGACTCCATCGTCGCGCCAAATCTTTTGTCCTAGAATTTGATATTAACTTGATAAGAACAAGTATTACACTTTATCCTAGCCAAAAGGCCAAGAAATGTATGAGTTAAAAAGGAGCATGACCCCTTTTTTATAGCTTGCTCGACCTCCTTTAGGTAGCGAGATGGTACTATGTAGGAGTGTTGTGCTATGTGCGACTTCCTGTCGTGTTAGGCTTGGGTGGTTTCTCGCGGCTCATCTATGGGATAACATCCCACTGGTAGGCGAGAAGCAGGGGAGCGGAAAAGATCTATGCTTCGTGCATGACACACAACATACATGTTTGGATGTGGTTATATTAAAGGAAAGTATAAGGCCTTTCCTGCAAAATGGAGGACAGTAAAAACCAGAAAAAACCGGTGCTAAGAGTAGATTAAAAAAATAAGTATAAGGTGTTTTTTATAAAAGGGATGATATTGGAAACTAAAAAACGATGCTTTATAGGAGTAGAGATGAGTTTTATTTCAATTGATGGACCTATTGACCGTCGAAACGATCGATATCGGAGCCGACGACCACTGGCTCGACCACGTCAGGCCTCAAAGGCACACTCTGGTGCATGGATGGCAATGGGAAATTCCCCATCATAGAATAGCTCCCCATCCCATTTCCATGATAAATTTTTTTCCCACGAGATCCCCACAAACGCTTGCGAGATACATTTCTTCCTCATTCCCGTTCTCCGTGGGTAGGAGTGCAAATGGATCAGATTGGAGCGGATAATGTCTTTTCCATATCCTGACCCTATTTTTCATCGGATTCAGATCGGATAGGATATTATACGGTTGTAGATATGGATATGGATTTTTTTAGATGTCCGAAATGGTATGGAGTCGGACCGGTGTCACAGCTGAAGTGGATTTTAAAGATCGGATAATACATGTCTACATTCTATGTCTATTTTTATAGCAATCAATTCATAAATAATAAATAGTATCATGTTATTTCAAATACTTGGTAGCATACAAAACATAATAGAAGTTCATCGAGTATAAAAGTAGTGAGCAAAATATAGATGCTTAATTAACTAGAAGAAGCTTCTTTATTTTCTGTCCTTTAGTCCTCTACAATCTGCACTTTTAACAATACATATGATCATGACCTGGATAAAAAAGACGTCGTAACCTGGATAAAAAAGACGTCGTAAGTTTTTGTACTACTAAATAAGCCGAACAATGGTTATTTCGGTGGCCGAATGTAAGTATTTTGTACTACTACTAAATAACTTTGACAATAATCAATCATTTGTCGACTACTTTATGTCTTCTATGTATTTGCCAAACCAATCGAATATTATCCTATTTTCAACATCGGGCAATCGGCGTTCCGAATTTTGGTGATACCATATCCTATTTTACATCCGCACATAAATCAGATTTGGATTATCAATTATCCATATCCTCATGGATATATAAACTCCTATACCATATCCATTTAATTAGAATTTAAATCCGATCAGATAATTATCCACACCACTTGCACCCCTATCCGCGGGGATAAATCCACAGCGAGAATTTTCCTCCACGATTAAATTATAATCATAACGTACATTATTTATTATTAATGTAAAACATTATCACTTATACATATTATCAAATGTAAGAAATCACTATGTGTATATCAAAATAAACATATTTATACAATGAGTGATCTTTTAACAAAATAATTATTTATTTTTATTATTAACTATTATATAAAAACATCGTAAGTACATGCTGGAAATAGGGGTGCTTTCTGTCCCGTCTTTGTTTAGCTATTATGCCTTGTTCGGTTATTCCCAACACATATGGATTGGATGTGATTGGAAAAAATTAAGAAGAAGATTGACTTGTTTGGGATTCAATCCCATCCAATCCCACTCAATCCACATGGATTGAGAGCTAACCAAACAAGCCCTTAGAGATTTTTTCCCGATCCATTTGTCCCTTGCTCCCGGTTAGAGGTGGATGGACTCTATATTTTACACTATAAATTTTTAGGATCAAATTAGATTAGAATTAGAACCTATATTTATTTATTTTTAAATTAAAATTATATAATAGTCCTAACTTTTTTTGAAGTGCTTTGGATTGTAATCATTAGAGCAACTCCAATAGTTCTCTAAACAACTCTCTAAATCTTGAATTTAAGAAGTGAACAGAAAAATTCTTCTCCAATGATTCTCTAAATAGACTTGTTAAATTTACTTAGTTGCTATTCAACTCTATTTACTCTCCACATTTAGCAACTCGGTAGGAACTCCCTAAATGCAGTTGACGTCAATTTCTTCACACTAGCGTGATTATTTTCCCTTTCCCACACAGTGAGATAACCAGGTATAGCACACTCTTTTTTCACTTTCTAGCATAATGAGGTAGCTAGGTCAAACATGCATGACGCAAGTTTCTCCTTCACCGTCGAACCCAACTTCCTCATAGGTTGTGCCACCAGACCACCACTCCTCCATAGTTCATATCGATCAGCCTTTTTTCTTCCGCCCTCACATCCTCTGCTCTCAACTTTATTATTAGGCAGATCTCATAGGGGCAGGGCCGCTAAAGCTATATTCAAAATCGAACTACTTCCTAAATATGAGCAACTATTGGAGACTTTATTTTTTTCTTCCAATAGCTATTTAGCAACTTGCTAAACATGATTTTAGCAAGCTATTTTTTTAAGAACTATTGTAGTTGCTCTCACCGCCCTACTCCGGCCTTCCTTCCTGTCATAGTCCCATCCCATGTTGCACACGGATCCATCCCCAACACCCATCAGTCCATCACAGGCGCAGCGAACTCTGCGCTTCCACTTCTCTCTCCACCGTCCCTTTACCCAACCAACCACCGCAGTGGAACGCTCTCGACTCTCGACACCGGCAGCAGCAGGAGGTGGAGCTAGGGCATGTGATCGGACTCCTTGCCTGCTTCCTGGTCTCAACCTCTTTTCACCAGCGCGAGGGCGGCGCGGTCTCAAGCCGGGATGGGGTATCTGCCGGCGCTGGGCGGGAAGGCGGCCCACCTGGTGTCCGACCTCGCCACTGCCATCCTGAACCCCGTCTCCGAGCGCGAGCGCCAGCCACACCACCCCACCCACCTCCCGGTGAGTTCCTTCTGCACAACCGCCTTTCTATCCCCGCTTCGCCCTACGGGATTATTGACATGCTCCGGAAATTCCGTTCCATTTTCAGGCAGGTGTCTCGATTCGATCAATTGCTGATTAGGGTGTCTCTCCATTGAAGATTGGAGTGTAGCATAGGCGTGTATATTCTGTTGATCGGTTATGTTTTTTGTTTGGTTTCGGGAGGTTTAGTTTCTCTTCGCTGTGGTGCTGCTAAATGCGAGCCTAGAGGTGCGTTGCGGGTGATAATTCATCGGAATCGGTCCTCATGGATGACCTATGCACTGTCAGAGTGCCATGGAGGCCTGTTATGGAGATATTACTTTGGCTATTGAAGTGTAGAGCAAAACTATTGACTCAATTGTATTAGAGTAGCAACAAACCACACAGTTAGCTAATAATCATATTTTAATTAGGTCCTAATTTTCTTCTTCAATGTGTTTACAGGCAGAGTGTTAGGCTTCTTTGTTTTGGAAATATTTTTTCTATCAGCGCCAGGGGTAGGGAAGTGTCTAGGGTCGAGGGAGTAGTGATGGGATGGAAATGGACACAGAACTGAACACTTGAACTCCGGTGGCGCTGCAATGGCTATCACACTGAAAGAGAAATCAATATTTGGGTTATAACTTCTTGATTGATTTCATGGTCGATAATGAGCTGGAATACTGATGAATTGTGTAGTCTCTGAATAATTGGCAAATAAATTGGCACTTAAAAGTCAACCATTCCATTCATTTAAAAGCTTAATGTTTCTTTCTCTCTTATAGGAGGCCACTGAAGTAGAAGACACACTATTCGTTGACGATGATTCTGACCAAAATTCTGATGGTCCCGACACATCTTCCTTCAGAGCATTTCTGATGTCCTTTGTGCCTTCCTCAACTGCCAGCAAGAATTCAATGGATACCGTAACTGAGCATAATCTAGATGTGGAATACCCAACTTTAACACCTGTTGGGAAGGCATGCAGTGGGAGGAAAGGCCTGTTTAGTAGAGGGAAGCATTCCCTTGGTAGGATTATTAGCAAAGCAGGACTTGGTAATTTGAGACAGAAACAGACCCACAGCATTGATGGTGAAATCATAGGCCAAACAGAATCAGTTGCACCTAGATTTGAAGTGAAGGGATCAAAAGAATCAACTTTGCACGATAAATTGCCAGCTATGTCTGAACCTTCTCTTCTTCTGACAGAAATGATGCGAGCTGTTCTTTATACATCTCTTCCTGTACTTGTTCAAGGAAGGAACTGGATGCTGGTATATAGGTTGGACACATCTCCGGAACATAAATATGTTGCTTTGATTATTGCCATCTTTGTAATAAGTTGGTTTTCTGATATCTGTGTTCACACCATTTCAGCACCTGGAGGCATGGAATATCTTTGTCTACTCTGTATCGAAGAAGCAGGCTTTGTGCTGGCTACTCACTTTTGGTATTTTTATGTATTGTTCATATTTTGCCCTTATGTTACACTAAACATGATATACTCTTTTTTTCTCTTACCCTTGCATGAAATATGATTACACCACTCTAGTTGTTATTTTTTCTATAATATCAAATAATACAGATTATACAATACAATATCACTGGCAATTTTAGTGCATGCAATGCCATGTCAATACAGTATCCTCCAAAAACCAGAACACTGTCACTCTTATCATGCATGCCCAAACCTTATGAATTATGGTACCCTTTCACACACCAGGAATTTTCCATATTTTCATGCATTTTTTATGTAGTGCACATACTAGTTCAATTAAAGACCTTAATATGGCAATGTTTCTTAGTCTAACAATTACAAATACACCCATGTAAAACAAATTCTATTCATGGGATAATTCCTTTCCTTCAGCTGCTGTGCTGACTGGGTTTTGCTGCCTTGGAAAGCTTGCCAAAGAAATACATATCCTTCAGCAGCACATCGGATTTCCATAATTGTATTATCCAGCTATTTGAGCTGTTGATGACAGTGCCACTTGTTTTGATCATACATTGTGGGCGAGGATTGAGGAATGATACTACAATTTAGTTACTGCTATCCACATGATAATTTGTTGTTTGCTGTTGCAGATAGTCGGGGATCGAAGAGGGGCAGTTTTTGGTGGCTTGGTCGAGGCCCCACTGCAGCCTATCGTAAAAAGGAAGTATCAGGTTTGATATGCATGCTGTTGCTGATTTCAGGATGCCTATTTTACACTACGCTGAATGTATTTCATCTAATGTTTCAGGGAACTAATGACTGCTTTGTGTTCACCAACGTAGATGGTTGTCCTGTTATATGCCATCCAACAGGTAATTTATTTTTGTTAAGTTTACTGCTATAACTGGTAGGCGAAATGCCTAGGATTTTCCTTCCTTAGATGTTTTGATTATTTCCAAAAAAAAGGATCACAATTGATTCTTGTTAGGAGTTTTCCATAAAAATAAGGATCCCTTGTGTAGGGGTCAAGTAAGCATCTCTATATCAAGAGAGATGTATCAATATAATCAAGCAAGACAATTATCTTGCCTGGCCTCAAGGTCCATCTCCCACATCTCTCTCTCACTTGCCTGCTCCCTATGTGCGACCATGGCTCCTATACGCCGCTGGTGTACATGCCCTGATCGTCAATCTTCTACTCGTACAACCTACACAACCACGATAGGATCTTGGATCCTATCAATATGGTATCAGAGATGCCGCATGATGATGACTTTGAGAAGCAACTGTCGGTGTCACCATCGTCGGCCACTGGCGCCACCACGAAAGCCCTAGCAGAAATCGCCAGTTGCCACGCAGCTAGCCAATCTCTTCACTTGCATGTTGTCCGTGGAGCACCAGCATGCGTCCTCTTCTGTGGGCGTCGTGCACTAGTTTCCCCAGCAGGATGCTAGCGATGATGTTCCCATCCTTCTTCATTGTAGTTGTTGTGTCGCCCGCTACCCTCCTACACACCGTGACAACTACCGCTGCCATGTATGCCTCCCTACCCATCCACTATATCAACTTCCCCTCCTTGCCGTCGCCACTGGCAACGTTTTTGTAAGGGCCGTCTTTCTCATCTGGACGAGCGCCCTTCAGTGTAGACGCTTGGCATGGCTACTAGTTTGGGCGTTCCTTGTTTCAGCAAGCTCGACTTTTCCACCTACGACAAGGAATCTATTGAAGTGTATAAGTGGATTGACTACCTTCTCTCATAAGCTTAAGCTTTTGGGTTAAACTGGTTAGTGCGTCCACTCTAACATGGTATTAAAGCCAGAGGTCTCGAGTTCGAATCCTAGCAGAGGCTTTATTTGTGCCTCCACCCATTTATTTCCACGTTTGCGCCTTTCTCTCTAGTTACACGTGAGTGGGGGTGTATAAGTGGATTGACTACCCTCTCCCATCACCTTAAGCTTTTGGGTTTGAACTAGTTAGTGCATCCACTCTAATAGAAGCCTTGAACTAGCTCAACAATTTCGAGCATTTCTTTTGCGGGAAGTGTCCGTTCACCTCATATTAGGTCTGGCTCGCCTTGTACCACCTCATGGGCACGACCCAAACATGGTACTATGCTGTAAATCAAAATGAGGGCAGACCATCGTGAGAGCAGTTCAAAGATCTTTGCCATCTACGGTTCGACTCGATCATCTGCAACAATAAACGTTGCTGAATTGGCGAGGCTCCCCTTCCACGCCACGATCCAATACTACCAAGAGCGCTTCAACATGCTTGTGTGCCACACACTGTATCTTCTGCCACTCCAAAAGGATGACCTCTTCATTAGGGGTCTTTCATAGCACATTCATGTTGATGTCGAGCTCCAAGAACCCTAGGACCTTCAAACAACCAAGCACCTGGCGTGGGCTTAAGAGCGCCACACCGTGGCCACCATGTCAGCCCTGGTGTTTAGCGGGCCGCTCAACCTCCCTAGCGCATGTATTTGGCACTACCTGCCTTGTCGCACAAAACTGCTATGGGCACAGTCGCGCCTCTGCTGCTCGCACCACCTCCAATGGTGGCCCTGCCTGCTCCCTCGCGCTGGTTATGCCGCCTCACACCGGTCGAGATGGCTTAGTGCCATCGCCAAGTGTCGTATTACAACTGCAACAAATTGTTCATGCGAGGTCACTAGTGCTAGCATCTATTCTATCTTGAGGCCACCGACTACTTGCTTGATGAGGCACCCAAGGACGAGGGTGTCGAGGTGGCTCTTGAGGATTGGCCCTACGCCCTAGTCACCTCGCTCCTCGCCATCACTGATATACACACCGAGGACACCATGCACCTCCACACTTACATCCATTGTCACTGGCTCTTTACCCCCTGGACAATGATTCAATCCACAACTTCATCAATGCCAGGGTATGCGTCGCATCAGATTGGTGATGGTGGACAACACCAAAATGTGGGTCACTATGGCCAATGGTGACCACACTCCTTGCGACGGTGTGGAACACAACATGGCCATGCACATCGATAAGAGTTCATCAGCTGCTTCAGCATTGACCTAGTGGGTTCGACCTCGTCCTGGATGTGAACTATCGTCGGACCTTGGGGCCCATCCTGTGGGACTTTGAGGCCCTCTTCATGACATTCTGGAGGGACGATCTCTGCATCCTCTAGAAGGGCATGGGTGCCCTCACAACGACACACTACAGTCGGTGCTCCACTCCATCTTCGGCGTTGCTGGACCACCTCTAGTAGTACGACAAGGTCTTCGATGAGCCCCGTTGGCAGCCACTAACGTGCCCCTACAATTACTGGATGTACCTACTCTTGGACAATGCTAGTGGCCATCTACACTTACCGCTACCTGCAACTGTAGAAGGATGAGCTCGAGCGGCAGTGCCCTGCCATGCTGGAGCATGGCATTATCTGGACCAACACTTCTTTGTCCTCGGCACGGTGCTGCTGGTCAAGAAGGTGGAGGATTTCTAGAGGTTTTGCATCGACTGTCATGCGCTAAACGATAAGATGTCCAAGGACAAGTTCTCCTTATCGTCGATGAGCTCCATGGTGCCAAGTACTTTACCAAGCTAGACTTGCGATCTAGCTATCAGTAGGTGAGGATGCAACCCGAGGACATCGAGAAGACGTTCTATACCCACCATGGCGATTTTGAGTTTTTGTCATGCCCTTCGGCCTCTCCAATGCGCTGACCACATTCTATCATGAACAACATCCTTCGACCCTTTGCAGGTTTGTGCTCATCTTCTTCGAGGACGTACTTGGCGCCCTTCGTGCACACAACTGCTGCACAAGGATGCCTTTGCATGGACTCTTGAGGCTATGGAGGTGCCTGTGGCGCTCAAGCGCGCCCTCTCCACGTGGCCGGTCCTACAGATGTTGAACTTCGATCGACAGTTTGTCGTCAACTGCGACGCTTTGGGAATGGGTTTCGGCGCCGTTCTTTACTAGCGGGTGGTCCCGTGGCCTTCTTTAGCCGACCCTTCACCGCTCTTCGCCACAAGCTGGCGACATACGAGTATGAGCTCATCGGCCTGGTCTAGGCTATGCGGCACTTGCTGCTTTACCTCTGGGGTTGCCTTTTTCTCGTCCGTATCGACCACTATAGCCTTAAGTTTCTCCTTGATTGGGGAATGTTGACCGTTCCCCAACACAAGTGGATCAACAAGTTGTTTGGCTTCGATTTCATCGTCAAGTACCACCCTTAATGCCTCAACTTGGCAGCAGATGCCCTCTTACGCCGTAATACTGACACTGCCGGGACTCTGTAGAGCTATACACCCTCTTGGGGCCCTCATTTCACCTACTCGACGAGATCCGTGCCACAATCGTGGATGAGGAGGTAGGCCGCCTCCACCAGTAGTTGCAGGACATGTTCCTCATGGTGCCATGGTGAACTACCAACAACTTCGTACTCCACAATAACCACGTCTCCATGCCGTCACAACCCAACTTGTGTCAGCACATGCTTACGTTGGCTCATACTGTTGTCCATGAGGGAATATAGAAAGACCCTCCAGCGATTGGACACAAATTTCTACATCCTAGCAATTGGGTGCTCATACAGGACTGCGTCTGCGCATATGTCACGTGCCAGCGCAACAAGACGTTGACCCTATAGCTGGTCGGTCTCCTCCAGCTGCTTGATGTGCCGTCCTAGGTGTGGGCTAACATCTCGATGGACTTCATCGAGGGCCTTCCTAAGGTCTACGAGAAGTCTATCATTTTTAACGCTGTCGACCGCTTCTTTAAGTACGCACACTTCATCGCCCTCAGCCACCTGTAGAGGTCCGCCTCAGTCATCCATGCCTTCTTTAAGGGCATCATTTGTCTATACGATTTCCCCATCTCCATTGTTTGCGACCACGAACCTGTCCTCACCAATCACATGTGGCTTGACCTCTTCAAGATGGTCGGTGTCAAGCTTCGCTTGAGCACGCCGCGATGTTCCACCCTCTGACAGACGGTTCGTCGAACGTCGTCAACAAGGTGATTGCTATGTAGCTCTGTTGTGTCACAGGGGACCATCTATACGTCTGTTTAATTGGCTTCCTACTTTGTTCTACATGGCGCTCCACGCCATGCCCTTTGGGTGGTGTAGAGTCGATCCCGCTGCCTCAGGGACCACTGAGATAGGTAACGGATAGCCTTCTATGCGATCGTGATGCCTTCCTTGTTTGTGGAGGTTCACGAGCGTCTTCTCTAGCCTGGCAGTATGCCAAGCGCTACTACGTCATCTGCCATTGTGAGCTTGAGTTTGACGTGGACAATTGGGTGTGACTTCGTCTCCACCGACCGACACACTTGCTGGAGTCTTGGTCCAAGGTGTTGGAGCGTATCGGGCAGGTGGCCTATCACCTTTCGCTTCTAGAGGGCGTTCATCTCCATGGCATGTTCCACGTGGTGTTGCTCAAGCCGATGTGCAAGGACCCTCACAACTCCACCGCCTGTCTAGCCCGCATAGGATGGTTGACTACTACTCACACCAGAGTGTGTGTTGCGCTCCAAACTACACCGGGTGCCTGAGATTTCCTTGTTCAGCAGTGTGACCTGTCTAGTGACGACACCACTTAGGAGTCGCTTCAACAATTCAAGGACCTTTACTTGGACGTCACACTCGAGGACGAGCTGTTCAGGGGGGGGGGGGAGGGGAGGGGGAAGATGTTACGACCAACATCACCTATAGGCCTTGGGACCACGTGGGCAATTAGGGGTGAAATGCCTAGGATTTTGCTTCGTTAGATATTTTGTATTGTTTTCATGATTGATTTTTGAAAGTGGGACCATTACTGATTATTGATTCTTGTTAGGAGATTTTTATAAAAATAAGGACCATTTGCTTAAGGGTCAAGTAAACCTCTCTATATAAGGAGAGATGTATCAATCTAATCAAGCAACACAAACTACATTGTTTGGCGTCAAGATCTATCTCCCACGTCACTTCCTATCATGCTCCATGTGCACAACCATGGCTCCTATGCGCCGTCGGGCTATACGTCCTGACCATCGATCTTCTACCCATACAACCTATGCAGCCGCAATAGGACCCCGGATCCTATCATTTACATTATTAGATTTTACAACCACCTCAAAAACAGGTAGTGCACATTTATATGGTCCATTGGTTTCCTACACTTCTGAGTTCCGGACTACTAGATCTGCTATGTGGCATTTTGGTTACTCCCCGAGTCCCTGTTATTATCTTTGTAAATGCCTAGATCTGGAATGCTTACATCTTTAACCAGTGTTCATATAGCCGTGGAATATCACTTTTAAGACAGTTGGGCATTGTTATTGGCTTATGTTAGGATGCATCATATTTATAAACTGTAATATCAAGAATTTTACATTTTGAATTTCAGGTGCTAATAACTATTTTACATTTTGCTCTACCGATTATATGGCAATGGGAGGTGGTGGTCACTTCGCACTTTATCTCGATGGAGACCTGTAATCTCTGTTCTTCCTTTCCATCACATGACACAAAGTTCCTAGTTTCTAGGTTTTGTATGTATATTGATGGAAAATTCCTAGAAAGGTTGATGTAGTATATGCCAGCACGTCATTTTGTCTTCCATCGGTCTTATATTATATCTTATGCATCTCCCGTATATTTCCTGGCTGCTCTGTTGGCCTGTGCAGTATGACTGGTTCTAGCTCCACCTCCGAGACTTTTAACAATCCATGCTTATCCCATACCCAGGAATTCAAAATCAAAGATGTCGAGGTACACAATCTTCTATACTCTAAGATGTAGGTTCTGCACGTGCTTCAGTTTGCAACATTTGTCACGATGAAACCTGATTGCAATAACCTACCTGACGCAGCTGTGGGGTTTCGTCAATGCTTCCAAATATGAAGAGATGCTCATGATCTGCCGCACCGAAAAGCAAGGAATTTGGAATCTGTGACCGTTTGGAGTTCACTGAGCTGTTGATTGTTGGTGTCAACCGATCCTCTGATGTGGCTTGTACTGTTGTACAGTTTTGTAGTAAACGTTTGTATAGCATGTAGAGAGTTTCCATATGGAATCTGTAAGACCCAAAATTGGTAGAGGAAAAAAAATAAAAATAAATATAAACAAAGTATCATAATGCTTTGGAAATTAAGAAAATAAGAAAATGATGAGAAAAAGAATTTCTCTTTTAAAAGGAAACCATTTATACATCCCATGAAATAAATAACAAGGAGAATAAAAACTTAAATTAGTAATATTAAAATAGTATGGTTTATATTCACCCTTGGGATTCAATTGATACATTTGAAAAATCTGAAAACTAAAATAGAAGTATAAATTTGAATTTGGAATAGAAAATAGAGAAAAATAAAAGAGAAGGGAAGAACTAAGAAAAATACTACATAAAATAAAATAAAATCAGAATAAACATCCTTCACACTTATATTATTAAATTATACTATTCAAACTGAGGACAAGTTATTCACAAAAGTTTGAATTTAAACTTGAACTCAAATTGGATTTGAAAATGGAGAAAAGAAAATAGGAAATAAAAAGAAAAAGGAACACTATGCCTTCATGGGCCGGCCAGATCCATTTCGGCCCACCTAAGGATCCTTCACCGCACGGCCCAACTCCGATCCTTGGCGCCGACAGGCGGGTCCCAGGTGTCAGCCTCGCTTTGGCTCTCTCGCGCGCGCGCGTTCGTTCGACACCGACAACCGGGCCCGCGTCATCAACGACGTTCTCACCATGTCGCACGCTTGCCTATCGCCGATGACACGCGGGGCCGCCTCGTCAGGTCGTCTTCTTCAACGACTTCGCCGCTGCGGACGGGAGCGCGCCGGGAATCTCGGCATCCGTTGACGAATCCCACTCGGCATCTTCCACCGTGCCTGGCGTGTATAAATGGACCTCCCCTCGCCCCTATCCGCTCCACGCCAACCCCTGGGAGCTTGGGACCGAAGCTTGGAGTTCTGCTGTTCGCAGCCGTGAGACCATCGTCGTGGCCGGGGGGCTTCGCGCCGTGCCTGTCGGTACTACTCCCTCTCCTTGCTTCGCCTCGATACGTGGGTGGTGTCCGCGGCCTTACCCTGCGGATTTGGTGGCCGGGGAGCTGCGAATTCGTCGCCGGAGCGTCTCTGCCGCGGCGGATCCGCCCCTCATCGTCGCCCAGCCACTGCGCAGTATAATTCGGGGTAAGTTGCCCATGCCCATGTTCGCTACCTTCTCAATTGCGTTTTGCGTCCGCGATGCGCGGAGATCGGGTACCGGGGCGCTCATCCTGACCTCGCCGGCGTGCGCGCCGCCGTGCGGACAACGCGCCTAACCTGAGGTTGGGGAGAGACGGCGGGGGAGGGGAACGATTGTCCTGGACCATTGGATCTGGGACCAGCGGACCCGATTAAACCATCCCATACCCCTTCGCGAGACATATCTCGTCCGTTGATCTAGATCGAACGGACAGAATCAAATCCAGTATAATAAAATCCTCCCCGTCGTATTTGCATCCAACGGTTCTCGTCGCGTACCGTTTCACGGCCGCGCCGATCTAATCTGGGCGCTCGGCTTTCGATCCAACGGCCCACGAAGACCGATACCCCTTCACCGAGCCATCTTTGCATAAGAGCCCCTCGGGTTTCAGTGAATCAACCCGCCGTCCTAAGCGACTGTGCTCTGAGTCTTAGAAGATTTTACCCAGAGCCCCCTGCTGTTCTCAGATTTTGAGGCCCAGTCCAGAAGTATTATAAAACAGAGAAAATAATTTATAAATGGATTTTTAATAGATAAATAAATGCTAGAACTTGTTTAAATCATAGAAAATCCATTTTTAGTCCAAATTAATCCATTCCACTTTCTAAAATTTTGTAATTTTATTCTCTATCACCTAGAACCTCTGTTTTGTCATAAAAACAATTAGAAATTTAATCTCTCACTTAATTCATTTTAAACACATAAAACCTTTGAAAATTCATAACTTAAAAACTAAAACTCCAAATTTAATGATTCCAGTTCCTGTGATCTCATTTTAATGTATAGATTTTTACTGTGTATTTTGTTTACATGTTTGGTGTAATATTAATTTTGCCTATACACTGTTTGTTTGTATTGCTACGACTAGCAGTGAGGATACGTATCACCTGAAGATCATCCTGGTACCTGGATTCTCAAGGCCCAGGCAAGTTGTGCCCTTGATCACTTCTTTTTACCCAGCCATGTTCTGATTAATCATAATGATCTGCATAGGTTAATTTTGATGGGACCCAATAGGTTACCCTAGTTTGTCTATCTTTATACCTTGTTTACCACTGAACTTTTTGGGTAGTACTTGCTAGTGCTATATGTGGTTTTGGGTATGGAGATACACTATTCATGATTACACTTTTGTTATCAGTTGTTATTTATTGTTCATGTTAAGATCATTATGTTAATTGGAACATGGAGCGACCACCCGGGAAAACAGTGCTACCACAAGGGAGGAATGGGACCCCTTGGCTGATTAATTAGGAAAGCTAGTGGAAGACTACCTTACCCGAAAGGGGCAAGGGCAGTAGGGGAGAGGTCAGTGTAGGGAGGCCCTCGGGAGGATTTTGCTGCGATGGCGGTCCTGCAAGGGATTCCTGCACTGGATCTTCCTATAAACTGTAGCGGGTTTTTGGAAGCTAGTGGAACTTTGTAAAGGCCTCGTAGTGTTACCCTGCCTCGCTTCCTTGGTAGAGGTGTATGGGATTCATGACCCCTTGGCAGATGGGTAACACGGCTTGTGGGTAAAGATGCGCAACCTCTGCAGAGTGTAAAACTGGTATACTAGCCGTGCTCACGGTCAAGAGCAGCTCGGACCCTCACATGATTAAATTATGGAATTAAACTCAATTTGTCATATGCATTGCATTGCAGGAGAAGTTGTTACTTTTGTTCTATTACTTAATTGGGTTTGGTATTTACTTATGCTTAGTAATTGCTAATAAAATTTTGACCAACTTTAAAAGCAATGCTCAGCTCTAACCATCTTCTTTGGTAAGCCTTACACTTCACGTGAGCTCCCACCTTTGGCGAGTTCATGCACATTATTCCCCACAACTTGTTGAGCGATGAACGTATGTGAGCTCACTCTTGCTGTCTCACATACACCACAGGTCAAGACCAGGTACTGCAGGATGATGCTCATGGAGGATGCTGCGATGAGTTCGTGAGAGGTCTAGGTCGTCGTCTCCCAGTCAACTTTGGGTTGCTGGACCGTTGTCTCCTTATAATGTAATTATTTATTTTGTATAGAACTCCTGTGAAAGTCGCCTAGAGGGGGGGGTGAATAGGCGGAACCTGAAAATTAAAACTTTATCCCCCAACTAGATCCCTTGATTAGTGGTTAGAACAAGATATACAAATATCGGAGAATAGAAACTAAGTTCTTGCTTGAAAGGAGTATTGCTAAATAATGCGGGAGAGATAAATCAATACAACTTAATAAGTTATAGAATAACAAAGCAAGAACCCTTAGATGAGAAGAGCACTAGGACAAGTTCTTTCTTGCAACGTGTTGCTTTACTAAACGGAAATTTAACTTGAAGCAACACCAAATGATATTAGCAAATAAAGGTGCAAGAAAACTTATAGCAAGGGAAAATAAACAAATCACGAGCAATAAACGCAATGGACACGGGTGATTTGTTTTACCGAGGTTCGGCCCTCGAAGGCCTAGTCCCCGTTGAGGAGTCCACTTAAGGACGGGTCTTTTTCAACCCTTTCCCTCTCTCCCCCGATCACACAAGGATCGGTGAGCTCTTCTTCTTCTCAAGGATCACTCTCGATCCCACAAGGACCACCACACTCTTTGGTGTCTCTTGCTAGCTTTTACAAGCCTCCAAAACTTTGGAGGAAGTTCGAATGGGAGTCAAAACTCCACGCGCAAATGAACACAAAGATGAAGCACACACTATCTCTCAATGAATCTCACAAGGCACTAGTGCTAAACTCAAATGAGTAGCTCTCTTTTGCTTGCTCTCTCTTTTGTGGCACTTGTGTTGGTTGTAGTGGTCTAAATCTTGTGTATAGGATGGATCAATGAATATATGTGGTTGGGAGGGCTTGAGTATGTCAACTAAATGACTTGGAATGTTGCTTGGGCTCCCACACCTTGAAGTGGCCGGTTGGGGTGGTATTTATAGCCACCAACCAAAACTAGCCGTTGAAGAAGGCTGTCTGTTCGATGGCGCACCGGACAGTCCGGTGTACACCGGACATGTCCGGTGTGACAGCCACGTCACCAAATAGCCGTTGGGGTTGGAGCTGGTCGACCGTTGGAGGCTTTGTCCTCATGCGGCACCGGACAGTCCGGTGCACACCGGACAGTCCGGTGCCTCTCTGATCCTCTGCTCTGACTCTGCCGCGTGTACTGTTTACTGTCAGAGTCGACCGTTGGCGCCGAAGTAGCCGTTGCTCCGCTGGCACACCGGACAGTCCGGTGCACACCGGACAGTCCGGTGAATTTTAGCGGAGCGGCTGCTGCGCGAACCCGAGGCTGGCGAGTTCCGGAAGACGCTGCTTCCTTGGAGCACCGGACATGTCCGGTGCACACCGGACAGTCCGGTGAATTTTAGCGCGCCGGCTCCGAAGCTTTCCCGAGGCTGAGGAGTTTATTGGGAAGTCTCCTGGTGCACCGGACACTGTCCGGTGGCACACCGGACAGTCCGGTGCGCCAGACCAGGGAGCCTCTCGGGATGCCTTTAGCTCTCTATTTTGAACCCAACTTTGTTCTTTTTATTGGCTTGCTGTGAACCTTTGGCACCTGTATAACTTATACACTCGAGCAAACTAGTTAGTCCAATTATTTGTGTTGGGCAATTCAACCACCAAAATTATTTAGGAACTAGGTGTAAGCCTAATTCCCTTTCAATCTCCCCCTTTTTGGTGATTGATGCCAACACAAACCAAAGCAAATATAGAAGTGCATAATTGAACTAGTTTACATAATGTAAGTGCAAAGGTTGCTTGGAATTGAGCCAATATAAATGCTTACAAGATATGTATGGATTGTTTCTTTATAATTAACATTTTGGACCACATTTGCACCACATGTTTTGTTTTTGCAAACTCTTTTGTAAATTCTTTTCTAAGTCCTTTTGCAAGATAGTCAAAGGTAAATGAATAAGATTTTGCAAAGCATTTTCAAGTTTTGAAATTTTCTTCTTTTGTTCCAAATGCTTTTCCTTTGACTAAACAAAACTCCCCCTCAAATAGATTCTCCTCTTAGTGTTCAAGAGGGTTTTAAGATATCAAGTTTAGAAAATACTACTTGCTCCCCCTTTAGAACACAAAGAGATACCAATTTGAAGTTTACCAATTGAAAACCATTAATTTTAAAATTAGGGTGGTGGTGCGGTCCTTTTGCTTTGGGCTCATACTTTTCTCCCCCTTTGGCATGAATCGCCAAAAACGGATACTTTGAGTGAGATATAAGCCCTTTTCCTAACTATTTTCTCCCCTTTGGCAAATAAAACATATGAGTGAAGATTATACCAACGTTGGAGAGTGATTGTGGAGTGATGGCGAAGGGTAGATAATATCGATAGAGTAGAGTGGAAGCTTTGTCTTCGCCGAAGACTCCAATTCCCTTTCAATGTACCTATGACTTGGTTTGAAATTCACTTGAAAACACATTAGTCATAGCATATAAAAGAGATATGATCAAGAAGATATATCAAATTAAGCATGATCATAATTCTATATAACATAGATTGCTCCCCCTAAGTATGTGCATGGAGAGGAACACATATTTTGGCCTTTAATGCCAATTGCACATAATTAGGTAAATGAGAACATATCTATATTATACAGAATGTGAAGTGCATTGTGTCATAGTATAAGTGTGATGCTCATGACAATTTATGCACTTATGAAAGCATGTTGTAAACAATTTAAGCATTTTCCCTTAAGGATTTCAAAGAGACTTAAGGACCATCCACCTTTGAAACAAGGGCAGCTTATCCTCGTTACAAGGTTAAGCTTTAAGCTCTTTGACAATAAAAGCACTTCATCTAGTTTTACCAAAGATGCACTAAAGCAGGAATGAATTTTGGGAAATTAAACTAGGTATGAAGCAGGGATAATACATGGACATGCTTTCTCTTCCTTGTTATACAAGATATGCAAAGAATGTATAGAAAAGGAAGATTTAGGTACAAGTTTAAATGAAAGGAGATAGTTTTACCTTTATGTACCTTTACATAGGGACACTCTCTTCATTTTGCATATCCTTAGTCTTAAGACCAATTCTTAATGACAGTATATGGAAATATTTTGCACAAGAGAGAGTTCTACAACTAGTGATCTTTTCAAGTTTATTGTTAGCATATATCAAATGGATCACAAGTTGCATAAATGTATCAAGAATTCTCCTTTTAACTTAGTGCATATCAAGAGATATTGATAGATAGAATATGCGGCACTAAGAGGCATGATTGTTAAAGGAAGTCATTCAATGATCAAACAAATAACAGATGTGATCAAGAGAACAACATACACAATAAATTATCAATTAAGCTTAGAGTAGGAGAATCCAGCAAATATGCTACTTTAGAGTGAAAGACAAGAATTTAAAGATAGTAGCATACTTCATGAGAAACTTATTCTCATGCAAGAGACTATATGAAAATACTGAGATAAAGCAATAGTCTCAACATAATCAAGATAAAAGGCTCCCCCTAAAGATATGCATCAAGTATTTGAATGAATTGAATGGATGCATTTACTTTAAAGACAAATAGAGAGAAGCATTATACATCTTGATCAAAGCTCATTAAATTTGTAATAAACAACTTGAGCCTAGTATTCTCAATATGAAAGGGTTTAGAATACTCACAACCACACCATTGATTGTTTCGTAGAAGTAGGTGGTGTTGTTCTTGATGTTTTCCTCTTTCATTTGAGAGTCCTCCCTTTGCAGTGGCTTCTTTTTCCTTTCAAACTTATTGAAAATACTCAAGAAGAATGTTAGTAATACAAGGGAGTATATAGTGATGGATGATTTCTTTGAGATAGAAAATAAGCATAATTCATCATCCATGAGTCACGTAGACAAGAAGTAAATTCCTTAACGTTAGTGCATATTATTAGAAAAAGAGGAATGAGCACCTTTTTAATCATTTTTGATCAAACAAAGAAATTTTACTTCTACATATTGAATTTATTATCATGACTTAGAAGCGCATCAATATGAAAATGGATATAGCAAAGGCATGAATTAGATTCTAATGGACAAGCGCATTTATGAAAATGATATTGAATGCATACTTGGTTAATTTTGGTCCAATAAAGAATCTATTCCTCACACGGGTAGAATATGATAATTTAGATTAAATACCCATTGAGATGGGAACCAAACTTAATAAGATGAGTTCTCATACCTTTGCTTTTTACCTTTCTTCCTTTGGGTGAAGATCAACCCATGAGGCTTGTGCACTTTCTTTCTTGTAGATTTTTATAATTGAACTCAAGAGAAATGTTAGTACCAACACAAGCACTAGTTTCCATTTAGTAATCATTTTGATAGGGAATGAAAAGCTATATTACTAAAAGCATGGAAACTTCATAGCATGAACTAGATTATCCAGATGATGTTATGCTCAATTTTAACTCATAAAACAAGCATGAATAATCCTTAAGATAGGAATAAATCTAATTCATGATTTGGAAAGCAATAAATGTGAAAGAATCAAATCCAATATAGGCAAGGAGCAAATCAACATAAATCATTGGATTGATTTTTCTTTTTATGTTAGATTACATGCTTCCAAAGAGAAACTTATTCTCTACAAGTGAGACTACTTGGGTTACTTAGATAAAAATCATTAGTCTCACTATTCTAGTTATAGAGAGAGTTTTCCTTTTACAAGTGTCCTAAGGATTTGAATTCCTTACATGATACCTTATTCTTTTAAGAACATGAAACATCTCTCTATATCTAGAATCATGGCAATAACAAGATAATTAGGGGAAGAACATGCCATGACATACTTGCAACAAATTAAAGCATGTAGATTGCCATAGAATGGAAATGATGAATGTGCAATCTACCATATGAGAGGAAATTCTTCAAAGAATGGTAATATCAATTTAAAGACATTTGAAGTGCTTCAATTTTTTTCTATGTGACTACACAAGACACATAAGAAATGATATTTTAAATACTTGCACTTTAAAAGGTAAGTGTTACCATCCTTTGGCTTTCCTTCATGTTATAGGCCTTGATTTTTTTTTCACACATGATACTTCTTTTATTTCCTACAACATAAATGTCTTCCTCGAGATGATATGAATTTAAGACATAGTAATTTGAAGAATAACTTTGGGTCAATCATGGATATAGATTATTGAAGATTGATAGCTTGAGTTGATAAGAATTGAATGAACTCTCTCAAGCACCCCCAAAGACTCCATATCATCTCCTTTCCCTACAAAGCTTGTCAAGTATATTTTGGTACCCATCGCTTGATGGGTCCATCACGGTTAGTCAACAAAGATCTAGGAACCCAAAAGTCCTTTGTGTTAGCATTAGGTAAACTTATTACCTTTCTAGCACAAGTTGCAATTTTGGGTTGTCTAGTTACATGAGAAGTAATTGACAAGCTAGGAGTGGGAGATTTACCTATGGGACAATCCTTGCATTGATGTCCCTTCTTTCGGCATATGTAGCATAGGCGATCTTCAACTCTTGAAGATTTCTTCCTTCCTTGTTTCTTGCTTGCTACATGGTTAGTGAATATTTTCTTTTCTAACCCTATGCCTTTTTGTTTTAAATGGGGACAAGATCTAAGCAAGTGTCCCTTCTTGGAGCATTTAAAACAAAGTCTATCATCCTTGTTAATAATCAAGCCATTCTTAATGTAGGGACATGACCTAATCAAGTGCCCCTCTTCAAAGCATTCACTACACCTTTTAATGTGAAGTGTGGCTTGATCATTACCTTGGATGTTACCTTTTGTGGAGGCGTGGTTGAGGCTTTTGGAGGAGGTGTTGAATTTCATCTTTTGTTTCTTCCTCTTGGTAATCCTCAAATCCTTGACATTTTCTTTAAGGGATGTAGTGCATGCCACGGTTGTTCCCGTCTCAAGCTTCTTCACCATGTGATCATGGTTATCTTGAGAAGGTTGGGCAATGCATTTCCCTTTTAGTTGTGTCAAGCTCATCTTTAGCCTCTCATTTTCTTCTTTGAGCTTTTGATATGTATCATCAGTTGTTCCTGCAAGTTCTAGCTCAAAAGAAGATTTGCTTGTCGACAAACAACAAGCATTAGCACATGGTAATATAGTATCAATTTGAGTACATGTGCATGAGCGAGGTTGTTGGGATTTTAAGTTTTCTATCACAACCTCATGAGCAATGTTTAATATGATATGATCATCCATAAGGTTTTCATGAGAACATAGAAGCATATCATATTTATCTTGAAAAGCTAGATTTTCAACTTTTAGCTTTTCTACTTGGTCCTTAAGCAAGGTATTCCTATTTACTAATTGAGCGATACAATTTAAAGCGTTATCATGCTCAATTGAAACAGTTTCATACCTTTGAACGAAATCAACATGAGAGCACTTTAGCTCCTCATGTTCTTTAGTCAACTCGTCAAAGTGTAGCATTTTCATGGAGAGAATATCTTCTAACCTTTGACGAGCTTCGCTTTGCTCTCTTGCTCTTTCTAGAAGTTTGAGCATGACCGCCTTATCTTCTTGGCTTAGGCGAGCGTAGAGATGCACAAAGCTTCTTTCTTCCTCCTCATCCTCATTTGTGCTTCCGCTATCATTTGCATTAGCCATACAACACATGTGGGAATCGAAATGGGAAGACAAACCTTTTGGAGAGGTGGATTCATCGTTTGGTCTCCATCGTTCATTCTCTTCTTCTTCCTTGCAAGGGTTAGTATCACAAAGACTAAAGGAAGTAGAAGCATCAAATGAACTATCATGTTTGGACTCATCAAATTTGCTTTTAATTCTAGTCCAAATATCATGCATATCACAAATGGGTTTGTCATATTTTATTATGAAGGCATGATAATCTTCTTTGCTAAGGGATTTACTTAAGATGTCATAAGCTAGATAGTTTAAGCGTATACATCTTAAATCATCTTCGGAGGCATTTTCCCTAGCATAGTTAGGAGGAATAATACTCTTGACTAAAATTTGTTCTAATTGTGGGTCTACCGCTCTAAAAGCATTTATCACTCTAGTAGACCAAGAATCATAATTAGAACAATCGGAAAGTAATATCTCAAGAGTTACCTCCTTGTTCTCCTGGGTCTTCTTGTTCTTTTGGGATCTTCTACGAGCCATCACTTCGAGTTGTTAGACTCAAGATGAAGTGCCTAGCTCTGATACCAATTGAAAGTCGCCTAGAGGGGGGGGTGAATAGGCGGAACCTGAAAATTAAAACTTTATCCCCCAACTAGATCCCTTGATTAGTGGTTAGAACAAGATATACAAATATCGGAGAATAGAAACTAAGTTCTTGCTTGAAAGGAGTATTGCTAAATAATGCGGGAGAGATAAATCAATACAACTTAATAAGTTATAGAATAACAAAGCAAGAACCCTTAGATGAGAAGAGCACTAGGACAAGTTCTTTCTTGCAACGTGTTGCTTTACTAAACGGAAATTTAACTTGAAGCAACACCAAATGATATTAGCAAATAAAGGTGCAAGAAAACTTATAGCAAGGGAAAATAAACAAATCACGAGCAATAAACGCAATGGACACGGGTGATTTGTTTTACCGAGGTTCGGCCCTCGAAGGCCTAGTCCCCGTTGAGGAGTCCACTTAAGGACGGGTCTTTTTCAACCCTTTCCCTCTCTCCCCCGATCACACAAGGATCGGTGAGCTCTTCTTCTTCTCAAGGATCACTCTCGATCCCACAAGGACCACCACACTCTTTGGTGTCTCTTGCTAGCTTTTACAAGCCTCCAAAACTTTGGAGGAAGTTCGAATGGGAGTCAAAACTCCACGCGCAAATGAACACAAAGATGAAGCACACACTATCTCTCAATGAATCTCACAAGGCACTAGTGCTAAACTCAAATGAGTAGCTCTCTTTTGCTTGCTCTCTCTTTTGTGGCACTTGTGTTGGTTGTAGTGGTCTAAATCTTGTGTATAGGATGGATCAATGAATATATGTGGTTGGGAGGGCTTGAGTATGTCAACTAAATGACTTGGAATGTTGCTTGGGCTCCCACACCTTGAAGTGGCCGGTTGGGGTGGTATTTATAGCCACCAACCAAAACTAGCCGTTGAAGAAGGCTGTCTGTTCGATGGCGCACCGGACAGTCCGGTGTACACCGGACATGTCCGGTGTGACAGCCACGTCACCAAATAGCCGTTGGGGTTGGAGCTGGTCGACCGTTGGAGGCTTTGTCCTCATGCGGCACCGGACAGTCCGGTGCACACCGGACAGTCCGGTGCCTCTCTGATCCTCTGCTCTGACTCTGCCGCGTGTACTGTTTACTGTCAGAGTCGACCGTTGGCGCCGAAGTAGCCGTTGCTCCGCTGGCACACCGGACAGTCCGGTGCACACCGGACAGTCCGGTGAATTTTAGCGGAGCGGCTGCTGCGCGAACCCGAGGCTGGCGAGTTCCGGAAGACGCTGCTTCCTTGGAGCACCGGACATGTCCGGTGCACACCGGACAGTCCGGTGAATTTTAGCGCGCCGGCTCCGAAGCTTTCCCGAGGCTGAGGAGTTTATTGGGAAGTCTCCTGGTGCACCGGACACTGTCCGGTGGCACACCGGACAGTCCGGTGCGCCAGACCAGGGAGCCTCTCGGGATGCCTTTAGCTCTCTATTTTGAACCCAACTTTGTTCTTTTTATTGGCTTGCTGTGAACCTTTGGCACCTGTATAACTTATACACTCGAGCAAACTAGTTAGTCCAATTATTTGTGTTGGGCAATTCAACCACCAAAATTATTTAGGAACTAGGTGTAAGCCTAATTCCCTTTCATCCTGTTATATGTAAAGATGTGACATTCGATCCTGTGCCACTATACATCATATGTATGAGACTTGGTCCCAGCATACCTGGTGTTTATGTTAACCCCGGGTTTTGGACCCCTAAAATCCGGGTGTTACAGAAGTGGTATCAGAGGAATGTTGACTGTAGGACGAAACCTAGATAGAACTGGACAACCCTTGTCTACTTACCTCTGCTACTCTGATTCTTTTCTAAACTTATCTCAATCTTTTCTCATCTAATTCCGCTTCACTCTGATTATTCTTATCTTTTTCTTTCTAAAAGACAAATGTGGATTTCACACTTTGAAATCCGTACCTAAAGTGACTTTAGGAATAGGAGACCTAATCCTAGGAACAAAAACAAAACTATTTTTTTATAAGTGTCTATGTATTTGAATGTTTGTTCTTATGATATCTGTCTGATTTGGATCTTTGATTGAGTGAGATGGGTTGTGGAGTAATGTCCACAAATACATCTGCATATACATCTAGGTATAAAGGATAGCATTTGTAGGATAACTAGACAAACTAGATTATCCCCTTAGAAAATATATGTGGTATTCCGTATCTATCTCATCTTGACATATTCTATCTCACCTTTGGACATTCACCTCGCACAACTAATTACCCTAGTCTTGACATAGAATATCTGGCCCAGCTCTGCCAAAGAAATTCCTGTACATAGCCAACTATTAGCTTATTCATTCTGTCTACTAAATGAATTCCTTGCAAAGCTATCTTACCATATGCTTCTAACTTAGATGGTCAATACCAGGCGGGGTGGTGGAATTGATTTACCTGCTAATCGACAACCTCAACCACCGTCAGCAGAGATGAATCCTCCTAATCCTCCACAAGGCGGAGTTGATCCACTAGTCGCAGCTCAAATGAGAATGATGCAGCAAATGGCTGACACTATGGCAGATATGCGCACCCAAATGCAGCAAGAACGCCAAGAAATGCACCAGGAAAGAGAGGATGCACGTCGGGAAATGCGCCAAGAACGGGAAGAGATACGCCAGGAGAGAAGGGTACAACAACAGCAGCTGCAGCAACAACTTCAACAACAGCAGCAACAACAACAAGTGCCATTGCCTCCACCTCCACCACCAGTTCCACCCCGGGACAAGCACCGGGAATTCATGAGTCACAAACCACCAACCTTCTCCAACTCCGCAGATCCGCTGCAAGCAGATGACTGGTTAAAGTCCATAGAGAAGATGCTCAACATAGCTCAGTGCTCGGATAGAGAGAAAGTACTCTATGCAGCAGGTCGTCTTGCTGGTCCCGCTGCAGACTGGTGGGATGCGTACTGTGCAGCTCATGCTGCTGCCGATACAATTACCTGGGCAGAATTCTCCGCACAATTCAGGAATTACCATATTCCTGCTGGACTCATGAAGATTAAGAGGAAGGAGTTTCTATCCCTCAAGCAAGGAAGTATGTCCGTGAGTGAATATAGGGACAAATTCATCCAGTTATCTCGATATGCTCCCAGAGATGTTGAGGATGATGAGCAAAAGCAGGAGCTCTTTCTGGATGGTTTGATTGGACCCTTGCAATATCAGCTGGTATCACACACATTCCCATCCTTCCAAAGGCTATTGGACAAAGCTATTGCTGTAGAAAACAAGAGGAGTATATTTGGAGAGAAAAGAAAGGCTGCTAACCAAGGGCAGGCTGGAAGCAGTTCCCGTCCTCGCTATACTACCACTCCAAGTACACCAGCTAGTGGCAGTTCTGGACAACAAACTCAACAGACACCAACTGCTCCTCCAAAAGCAAGCACTCCAGTAGGACCCGCTGCTCCTAACACAACCGCCATCAGGACATGCTTCAAATGTGGACAACCGGGACACTACGCCAACTACTGTCCCAACAGAGCTGCCTACACTACACCGGCTCCGATGAAGCAAGGACAAGCCTCGGCAGGAAAGAGTCAGCCCCTATCCATCAACCGGGGATATGCCCATCATACAGAAGTAGAAGCTGAACCCGGTGAACTTGAAATTCAAGAAGAAGAGCCAGTTGAAGATGAAGTAGTCGGGGAGGAAGTCAACGAGCAACAGGAATAGAGTGATAAACATAGATATAGATACATATATATATATATATTTACTATTTATAAGACCTAAATATTAGTTTAGCTATTAATTAGTATTTTATTATCTTAGTGATAAAAGTAAGGTCTATTAAACCTAAGTTTTGTTAAAGGATGATGCATCATGCCGAGATTTCTTTGTTTGTGCATATGTTCCGAGAACAATATGAGTACACATTCCTTTTCTTACAAATCTCGAGGACGAGATTATTTTTAAGGGGGGTAGGATTTGTAAGACCCAAAATTGGTAGAGGAAAAAAAAATAAAAATAAATATAAACAAAGTATCATAATGCTTTGGAAATTAAGAAAATAAGAAAATGATGAGAAAAAGAATTTCTCTTTTAAAAGGAAACCATTTATACATCCCATGAAATAAATAACAAGGAGAATAAAAACTTAAATTAGTAATATTAAAATAGTATGGTTTATATTCACCCTTGGGATTCAATTGATACATTTGAAAAATCTGAAAACTAAAATAGAAGTATAAATTTGAATTTGGAATAGAAAATAGAGAAAAATAAAAGAGAAGGGAAGAACTAAGAAAAATACTACATAAAATAAAATAAAATCAGAACAAACATCCTTCACACTTATATTATTAAATTATACTATTCAAACTGAGGACAAGTTATTCACAAAAGTTTGAATTTAAACTTGAACTCAAATTGGATTTGAAAATGGAGAAAAGAAAATAGGAAATAAAAAGAAAAAGGAACACTATGCCTTCATGGGCCGGCCAGATCCATTTCGGCCCACCTAAGGATCCTTCACCGCACGGCCCAACTCCGATCCTTGGCGCCGACAGGCGGGTCCCAGGTGTCAGCCTCGCTTTGGCTCTCTCTCGCGCGCGCGTTCGTTCGACACCGACAACCGGGCCCGCGTCGTCAGCGACGTTCTCACCATGTCGCACGCTTGCCTATCGCCGATGACACGCGGGGCCGCCTCGTCAGGTCGTCTTCTTCAACGACTTCGCCGCTGCGGACGGGAGCGCGCCGGGAATCTCGGCATCCGTTGACGAATCCCACTCGGCATCTTCCACCGTGCCTGGCGTGTATAAATGGACCTCCCCTCGCCCCTATCCGCTCCACGCCAACCCCTGGGAGCTTGGGACCGAAGCTTGGAGTTCTGCTGTTCGCAGCCGTGAGACCATCGCCGTGGCCGGGGGGCTTCGCGCCTTGCCTGTCGGTACTACTCCCTCTCCTTGCTTCGCCTCGATACGTGGGTGGTGTCCGCGGCCTTACCCTGCGGATTTGGTGGCCGGGGAGCTGCGAATTCGTCGCCGGAGCGTCTCTGCCGCGGCGGATCCGCCCCTCATCGTCGCCCAGCCACTGCGCAGTATAATTCGGGGTAAGTTGCCCATGCCCATGTTCGCTACCTTCTCAATTGCGTTTTGCGTCCGCGATGCGCGGAGATCGGGTACCGGGGCGCTCATCCTGACCTCGCCGGCGTGCGCGCCGCCGTGCGGACAACGCGCCTAACCTGAGGTTGGGGAGAGACGGCGGGGGAGGGGAACGATTGTCCTGGACCATTGGATCTGGGACCAGCGGACCCGATTAAACCATCCCATACCCCTTCGCGAGACATATCTCGTCCGTTGATCTAGATCGAACGGACAGAATCAAATCCAGTATAATAAAATCCTCCCCGTCGTATTTGCATCCAACGGTTCTCGTCGCGTACCGTTTCACGGCCGCGCCGATCTAATCTGGGCGCTCGGCTTTCGATCCAACGGCCCACGAAGACCGATACCCCTTCACCGAGCCATCTTTGCATAAGAGCCCCTCGGGTTTCAGTGAATCAACCCGCCGTCCTAAGCGACTGTGCTCTGAGTCTTAGAAGATTTTACCCAGAGCCCCCTGCTGTTCTCAGATTTTGAGGCCCAGTCCAGAAGTATTATAAAACAGAGAAAATAATTTATAAATGGATTTTTAATAGATAAATAAATGCTAGAACTTGTTTAAATCATAGAAAATCCATTTTTAGTCCAAATTAATCCATTCCACTTTCTAAAATTTTGTAATTTTATTCTCTATCACCTAGAACCTCTGTTTTGTCATAAAAACAATTAGAAATTTAATCTCTCACTTAATCCATTTTAAACACATAAAACCTTTGAAAATTCATAACTTAAAAACTAAAACTCCAAATTTAATGATTCCAGTTCCTGTGATCTCATTTTAATGTATAGATTTTTACTGTGTATTTTGTTTACATGTTTGGTGTAATGTTAATTTTGCCTATACACTGTTTGTTTGTATTGCTACGACTAGCAGTGAGGATACGTATCACCTGAAGATCATCCTGGTACCTGGATTCTCAAGGCCCAGGCAAGTTGTGCCCTTGATCACTTCTTTTTACCCAGCCATGTTCTGATTAATCATAATGATCTGCATAGGTTAATTTTGATGGGACCCAATAGGTTACCCTAGTTTGTCTATCTTTATACCTTGTTTACCACTGAACTTTTTGGGTAGTACTTGCTAGTGCTATATGTGGTTTTGGGTATGGAGATACACTATTCATGATTACACTTTTGTTATCAGTTGTTATTTATTGTTCATGTTAAGATCATTATGTTAATTGGAACATGGAGCGACCACCCGGGAAAACAGTGCTACCACAAGGGAGGAATGGGACCCCTTGGCTGATTAATTAGGAAAGCTAGTGGAAGACTAGCTTACCCGAAAGGGGCAAGGGTAGTAGGGGAGAGGTCAGTGTAGGGAGGCCCTCGGGAGGATTTTGCTGCGATGGCGGTCCTGCAAGGGATTCCTGCACTGGATCTTCCTATAAACTGTAGCGGGTTTTCGGAAGCTAGTGGAACTTTGTAAAGGCCTCGTAGTGTTACCCTGCCTCGCTTCCTTGGTAGAGGTGTATGGGATTCATGACCCCTTGGCAGATGGGTAACACGGCTTGTGGGTAAAGATGCGCAACCTCTGCAGAGTGTAAAACTGGTATACTAGCCGTGCTCATGGTCAAGAGCAGCTCGGACCCTCACATGATTAAATTATGGAATTAAACTCAATTTGTCATATGCATTGCATTGCAGGAGAAGTTGTTACTTTTGTTCTATTACTTAATTGGGTTTGGTATTTACTTATGCTTAGTAATTGCTAATAAAATTTTGACCAACTTTAAAAGCAATGCTCAGCTCTAACCATCTTCTTTGGTAAGCCTTACACTTCACGTGAGCTCCCACCTTTGGCGAGTTCATGCACATTATTCCCCACAACTTGTTGAGCGATGAACGTATGTGAGCTCACTCTTGCTGTCTCACATACACCACAGGTCAAGACCAGGTACTGCAGGATGATGCTCATGGAGGATGCTGCGATGAGTTCGTGAGAGGTCTAGGTCGTCGTCTCCCAGTCAACTTTGGGTTGCTGGACCGTTGTCTCCTTATAATGTAATTATTTATTTTGTATAGAACTCCTGTTATATGTAAAGATGTGACATTCGATCCTGTGCCACTATACATCATATGTATGAGACTTGGTCCCAGCATACCTGGTGTTTATGTTAACCCCGGGTTTTGGACCCCTAAAATCCGGGTGTTACAGAATCGAAAGTTGAGAACATGTAGAGTTTTGCTTTGTAAAATACTAAATGCCATTTACAGAGAAAATACCAGTCACTAACACTCAAATGTATATATTTCATAGAAACTAAGAATGCCCTGCCTACGTTGCAGATGGAAGTTTTAAAACTGGAAATTGCTATTTGTGTGCCCGGTGGGGGTTGCCACTCGCAGCAACCGCTGATCTTGCATTTTGAGAATTGTTGCCCCTGTTCTGCTTCTTGATCGTTTCCTCAAGACTACGACCACTTCTCTCGGAAGCTTCATCCGATTGGCTCACCATCAAGTTCACCAAGCCAGTAGGGACAATAACTCCACAGCCAATCACCAGAAAATTTAAATATGGTGTTTCCATGGCGAGGCTGGTCACCATTGACTCTCATTCACGCTAGTGATCGGTGTCGTCTTCCATGCACCGGCACCACCACTTCATCCCTTCCAACAGCCCCACTAGGTACCTTCATCGCTAAATGGATCTCTAGATCCTGCACTTCTCCCTGCAGGTTCGGTGAGAAATACAATAGCCCCCTGCCCCCATCTCCTGGTGCGGCCAGCCATGCCTCGGCCTGCTGTGATTGGGGAGGTCATGACTAGAGATGATAATGGATAAAAATCCGTTGGGTATCACTTGTCCAAACTCATATCTACGAAAAAAAAATATACATGCTAAAAAATCCATACCCATGACGGGTATAAACTTTGTCTAAACCCATACCCATGCGGATTTTGGATACCTAATGGATTTCCCATACCCACTAACATCAATATAAAAAATAATTCATCATATATAAATAATAGTAAATATATTAGTAAGCTAGGATAAAAGAAATAAACGATAACTAATTTTAGCTTAAACTTTGTTACATAGAGTTTATTTGAACTAGGACATATTTAATTGATAATATTATGAGACATATCTATAAGTTATATTGATTTTAAGGTAGGTTTTAAAACCCATAGGTTTGTGAGTATGAGTAGTGGAAGAATAAACACATACCCACGTACCCATTGAGTTTCTGTTTGAACCCATTAACAAACCCATATGGGTAGAGAAATTAGCTCAAACCTATACCCTAATTGAGCAAAGGGTTGATCATCCATACAGTAGCCAAGGGTTGACAATATAGTTTACAAACCTCAAAACAGTAGTGCCCAACTAACCAAGATATAACTCAAGACCTTATATTCATATATCTATGTACAGCGAAAATATAAAATGAGACATATAGGGAAATTGTACACATATATAACAACTAAGTAGCTAGCCCTAGATTCTAGATAAATAGAACATAAAAATAAATAGAGCGACCTTCCCCAAATCAAGCAAGCGAAACTAGCTTAGATAGATGCACCAATTGAGCACAAAAAAATAAGCCAGACAAAAACACACCAAGGGAAGGCTCACGTCACCGGTCGATCCATCTATCTACAAGGCTAGCCACCAAAAACATACGAGCTGAACCATCGAGAAATTAACCGAACCGGACGCACGTATACTAGCTATCCCCTGTGTCTCGTGGACGACCACGACGACGGCGGAGAGGAGCAAGAGGTGTTGTTGCTGGCCACCATGGACGCGACGGCCTTGGCCCACACCAGCAGCTCCCGCTTCATCCGCTTCTCGTCGGCCCAGATCACTGGGTCCACCGGCGGCCGGTCGTCGTCCTTCTCCGTGGCAAGGAACACCGGCGGGGCCTGCTGCCTGCCCGACGACACCTCCTCTCCGATGCCGCGGCCGCCGCTGCCGCCCGCTGCCAAGAACGCCGACAGCGGCCGTCGTAGCACCGTCGTCTCCGCTTCCATAGCCATCGATGTCGATGCTCGATCCGCCCACCTGCTGTGCACGCGCGCGCCGCGACCAGCCCAACTGCCCAAGGCCGGCCGAGAGCTGCCGCCTCCTATAGTCGCGTCTGTGAGCACCGCGTGCTAGCTACTTAGCTAGCTGTGCTCGCTCGCTGTTAGTTTATGTAGTAGTACGAGGGACTCGTGTGCCAGCGAAGAATATTAATTGGCACGAGGAACTCGCTGCGCGGTCACTGTCGGGGTACTCGGGTGTCAATTCCACACATGGGCGGAGGGCGGGGCAGCGAGTAACGCGGAGCGCGCCGCGTCAAACCCGGGCGCTCAGATTTGGTTCGGTGGTGGGCCGTCGGAACGTGACCGGCATATGGCCTCTTGTTCTGCTTGGAAAACGAGGCGAATCTGCCGCCGTGCCGGACTGCCGGTACATTGGCAAAAATTGAAGGCTGAGATTGTTCTCTGTGGTGGTAGTATGATCAACGTTGTGGGTGTATATATCGAGACGTGGTATCCATATCCGGTCATTCTCAGGGATCTCAAATACTAATGATCACACTCAAGTACCGACGGCAATAAGGTTGAATATACCGGTATCCTTTCTACTGTGGTGTCCAATTACGACTAGACTTAAATAAACATAATTTAACACTATCAGTTATCCCATCACGCTATAAACATGCGAACCAAACAACACCTCAGTGGTTATGTGGTGAGGTGATATAGATGACAATGCGACACTACCGTAATCTAGCTCTTTACCGAGCGATTTTTTGTCGAGCACTCGGGAAAGTAATACTCTCGGCAACGACCACGTTTATCGAGAGTAAGACACTTGGCATAGACAGACACTTGGCAACGATCGCTTTGCCGAGTTTCAAACACTCGGCAAACGGCGACGCTCGGCAAATGGCCGTTAGCAGCCGTCTATAGCGGACGACCATTATCTTTGCCGAGCGCCAGGCTTTGGCACTCTGCAAAGAACTATTTTGCCGAGTGTTGCTCGACTGACACTCGGCAAACCATACCTTACCGGGTGTGTTCCTTTATGAGAGCACCTGAAAGGATCACGATGCCCAAGAGGGGGGGTGAATTGGGCTTTTCTAAAAATCAACACTAATTAAAACCTAAGCAAGAGATAAGCAAGAGCCCAACTTCACCCCAACAACTAGCACTAAGAAAATAATACTAGAAATGCAACAAAGCTAAGATAATACTTCAAATACTTGCTAAACAAATACACAATATAAAGTGCTTGAATTAAGTGCGGAATGTAAAGCAAAGTTTAGAAGACTCCTCCAATTTTTCCCGAGGTATCGAAGAGTCGGCACTCTCCACTAGTCCTCGTTGGAGCACCCGCGCAAGGGTATCGCTCCCCCTTGGTCCTCGCAAGAACCAAGTGCTCACTACGAGATGATCCTTTGCCACTCCGGCGCGGTGGATCCCTCGAGACCGCTTACAAACTTGAGTCGGGTCACCAACAAGATCTTCACGGTGATCACCGAGCTCCCAACACCACCAAGCCGTCTAGGTGATGCCGATCACCAAGAGTAACAAGCCGTAGACTTTCGCTTGACCAAGAGAAGCCTAATGCAAGTGGTGTGTGCTCTAGGTGGCTCTCACTAGCGCTAATGAGGAACAAACGCGGATTATGATTCTCTAATCTCCTCACTAGGCTTTTGGTGCTTGCAAAGCTCTAACAATGTGCTGGAATAAATGTGGAGTGCAAGACATTGAATATGGTGGGTGGAGGGGGTATAAATAGCCCTCACCCACCAACTAGCCGTTACAGGCATTTCACTGCGCGATGGCGCACCGGACAGTCCGGTGCGCCACCGGTGCGCCAACGGTGCGCCACCGGTGCGCCAACGGTCGTTTCCGACGGCTAGTTCTGACAGATAGCCGTTGGACTCATGGCGCACCGGACAATGAACAGTTCACTGTCCGGTGCACACCGGACAGTCCGGTGCGGTGTCCGGTGTGCCACTAAAATTCAACTCTGAACGCTGCGCTCTCGGGTTTCTGCGGAGCCAAAGTCTCTGCCGCGGACCAGCCTGGCCCCATCTGGCAGAGGGTGCACCGGACAGTCCGGTGCACACCGGACAGTCCGGTGCCCCAACGCCAGGAATACTAACTCTTGTTTTTCAGCTGTTTTTCAAATCGGTTTTCGTTCTAACTTGAGTGTGAGTTCTAGAGTGACACCTAGCACTGTGTATGAGTGATTGTGCACCAACACTACACTAGAACTCTCTTGGTCAAACTACTCATCGACAACCCCTCTTTATAGTACGGCTAAAAGAGAATAAAAGACCTAACTAAAATGCGAGTGTCCACATCTCCTTGACACTCGGACTCCGTAGACCTTCACCTTTTGTTTCGTCGTTTTAGCCGTCGCTTCGAGTTCTTATGTCCGGGATTGTTTTCACCGTAGTAGTACTTCTACCTGTCATGCGACCTAACTTACCATTTGTCTCTGCAAAACACACGTTAGTCACATGTAATATTACGTTGTCATTAATCACTAAAACCAACAGGGGCCTAGATGCTTTCAATCTCCCCCTTTTTGGTGATTGATGACAACCCTACAAGTTTTGTGAGAGTAGTTTGTTTTGAAGTTTCTGTCAATAGAAAGAATGGTTAGTTATACTCAGTAATTTTTGACAGAAAGAACGTGTACCATAATAATAAGAGTGAGCGCATACACATCATAAGATTCTTGTTCATATAAAAGTGAAGTTAAAACAATGAAACAAGAACTAGAAGACTGGTGATAAAATATAAGGTGAAAACATAATACACACAGTCAATCAAGCAACGAGAGTATATGACGAGTTTGTGAGCCGAAAACATCAAGCTAGTACAGAAAGTAGCAAGCACATATATTACATCAACATGACTCTCTACTAATTCTCTAACTCCCCCTAACTCTCACAACTCATATCTCTCCCCCTTTGGCGTCAAACACCAAAAGGGCCCTGAACCTAAACATCTGAAGCAGGAGGAGGCGGCGGGGGCGCATCCGATCGCGGTCGAGGCAGCAGAGCGAACGCTAGCGGAGGGTCAGAGTCAGTCTCGGATCCAGGATCTGCGGTAGAAGCTGGAGCTGGTACTGACTCGGACTGAGGCCACGCTGCAGGAGCTGCCGGAACAGAGGCGGAGACAGATACTGCCACAGCGGTAGTGATAACAGCAGATGCTGGTGGCACTGGCGGCTGTGGGCAGACAGAGCTGAGCGCCGGAGAGGTGAACGCCAAAGTGACCGGCCGGAGCGGAGAGGTACCAACAGGGGGTCCTGACAGAATCGATGGCACCACAGGAGCGTGAAGCGGAGGAGGTGGAGCAGACAGAACCGGAGGAACTGAGGTACCAGACTGCTGTAGCATGAGAGCCATGAATGCCCTACTCTCAGCCCGATCCTGAAGAAGCTGCTGCTGAAACGAATCCTGCCTGTCCTGCATATTCTGGAACATCGAGAGCATCCTCTCGGATAACCGGGCCTGCTCAGCTACCAGGTGAGCCTGCTCGGCTAAAATGTGAGTCTGCTGCGCTGCCATGTGAGCCTGCTGCTGAGTGATATTCTGGAGAATCGAAGCAAGAGCAGGGTCCATAGCCTGAGGAGGAGCAGGGGCAGCACTAGAACTCCCAGCCTCATGATCATGTGAGCGTGGAGGCATAGGAGGCGGAGGAGGAATCCCAAAATCATCATCATCATCATCATCAGCTGCTGTACCCTGAGTGTCAAACTGACGAAGAGCTGCATCCTCGGCCTGAGAGTCAAAAACAGTAGCAGAAGCTGGCACAGGAATCTCAGGCGCAGGACGATAGGATCCAAAAACGAGGCGTGAGGCCTCAAGGGTGCTCTGAAATCGAGGGGGCTGAATCAGCTGCGCAAAGATGTGGCATAAGTAGTGAGCATAGGGCAGCTGCCGACGAGCACGAATCCCATCCAAAACGGTGTCCTCGATCTCACAAATCAGGAAGTCCACAACATCAAACTCAGAGTGAGAGACCAGGGCACCAAGGAGCCAAAGCTGAATATGAGTGGTAGCCTCCCTGTATCCCATCCTCGGCAGAAGAGTCCGTCTGATAAGCTCATATAAGTACTTTGCTGCAGTAGTAAAGTCTGCTGGTGAACATCGCGACCCATCTGAGAAGGGCGGGCGGAACAGAGCCGCGATGTGAGCTGTACCCGGAGCCACACCGCCGTGAGGGCGACGAGGAGGGTCAGAAGTGCCATAGCAAAGACTGTGAAGACGAGTCGTCGACTCGGGAAATCCAAAAAGCTGGCGGATCTGACTGGCAGTAATGGTGACATCCTCGCGCTCAAAGCGAAACCTCATCCAGTGATGATCCGGGTCAATCCAAACAGAGGCGTAGAAGACTCGTACCCACTCCTCAACGTACCTGCCGCTGGTAGTCAAAAGAGTCTGAAGGCCAGGCAGATAGGTGAGGTGTGCCTCAGAGTCAGCACCGGCTGCAAGCAGAAAGGCTGGAAGATCCAAAAGCCGGTGCACTCGCAGAGCTATCTGAGCAGACATCTGAGCTCTGAAAAACGACTCCTGAGTACGTGTGCTGAAAAGGGCACCTGCTGCAGGGTCTCTCTGAGCTGGTAGCCAGGACTCCACGGGTACGTATCTGAACCTACGTACCCGTGCCGCTGTAGCACGCTGAAGGTCAAACAGACGAGGATCCGCAGCAAGTGGCTGTACCTCAGTCTCATCGCGCTCCCGGAATCGAGGTGGAGGGATAGGGGGAGCTGAAGCGGGAGCGGGAGGAGGGTCAGTGGAAGCTGGCGTGGTGGAGGTAGTGGGTATGTCTGTGGTGGTGGATGGAGCAAGAGGAGTGACTGGAGCAGGCAGAGAGGGTGGCGGAGTGGAAGCGGAGGTGTGAGTGGAGGAGCGAGACCGGGAGGCGAGACGACGAGCACGGAAAGCAATCTGATCTGATGGAACATCCGGCTGATCTCCAAGTGCTGCCTGTGCAGCGGCTGCTGCAGCTGCTGCTGCTGCACGAGCCTCTCTGTCCGAACGCCGCTTCTTGCGGCCTTCCTGCTGCTCTAGATACACAGTCTTGCCCTTCACCTGCCTGAAAGGACGACGAGGGTCCTCGTCATCGCCACCCCCTGACGCCGACGCATTCTTTGTGCGCGGCATCCTGAACTAGAGTCTGCAAATGAGATAGAGAGACTAAGCACGGAGCAAAAGTGACCGATAGATTTAGCAAAGAGTGAGATGTCTACCTGGAAAGCTCACACAAGAGGTGACGATCCAGGCAGGACGGGAGACGGCACACGGTCACACAAGGTCACTGAAATGACAGAAGAGGTGAGCACGTATTAGTCACATAATCATAAGCATATGAAATGTGAATAAATACATACACAGAGAGAAATGGCACGAGACAGGACGATCAATAAGTCAAACGACGTGAAAACGGCGTTTAACAGACAAATAGAGACATAGGATGATTGGAATTTGAATTGAGGCACTAAATGATGTGGGATTGAGCCGATACTTCACGAATAGGTTTATATAGGTCAATATGAGTGAAGTGTGTGCTTGGTTTGAATTTAGGCGAAGAAATAGGGTTTTGGGCACTCAGCTCGGAAACGATCGCGCAAAACGGGATTTTTGGTGAAATGTTAAGCTTGGGATCTCGGATTGGCGTGAAATTTGGCAAGTAGGTTACTGGAAATGTGGTGAAAGTGCCTGAAAAAATTGGGTTCAATTTGAGCAAGTTTGGCTGGTTTGGGCATTTCATCGAACACATGGCGTGCGGAGTTCTAGGGTTTCGGTGAAACGGCTATTTGAGGTGGGAAAACCCTCCCGAAGGAGCTAAGAACCTGCAGGAGTACTCAAGGAATACAGGGAAACACATTTCACAACATGGTTGCACAAGATTTCACAGGATTTTGAATTAGGTACAAGGGGTGGTGTACTGTCTCAGAGATCAGAGAAAGAGACAGAGGGAGAGGAGAGCTGAGAGCTGCTCACCGAGGGAGGGAAGGAGAGAGACGAGGTCGCCGGAGATGGTGGCCGGAGATGGTGGCCGTCGGTGAGATCGCCGGCGGGGGAGGAGAATCGCCAGAGAGCTCGAGGGCGCAGGCGCTGGCAGAGAAGTGAGACAGAGTCTCTGGCTCGGTCGGGCTGGGGGCGATTTTTTTTTTTAAAAACGCGAGATGGGCGCACCGGACAGCCTACAGTGCCTGTCCGGTGCACACCCGACAGCGCACAGTAGCTGTCCAGTGAACCACCGGACAGCGCACAGGAAAACTGATTTAGCGCGCGCGGCTGCCGGTGCACCGGACATTGCACAGTGCAGTGTCCGGTGCACACCGGACTGTCCGGTGAGCCCAGACAGAGGAGAGTTTGGAAAATTTTGAATTTCTATCTAACTCCCAACCAAACCAAATCCCAACTTATAATCACACAAAATAACACTTGTTGGGACAGGTATTGGCACCCTCATATACTTTTCAAAATATTTTGCCATAGGCTAGATAATTTTTAGAGAAAGTAGGCAAATGGTGAAATTTGCATTTTGGCTTGCACTAGGGGTTTTTCATGAGTGATTTGAGTTTTGAATACTCCCCCTAAGTGCAGTACCTCATGCATATTTCAAGAACCAACAATTGCATAAAAAGTAAGAATTTAAGTGCTAAAAGCTTAAAACTAAGACTTGTCAAGTTTGACCCGAGTTAAGCTTTTTCACTCGCTTTGTTGGCGGTTATCTTAACTAGGTTAGACAAGCCCTAGATGCAATACAAGGAATTTAAACATGCAATGCAGGCTTGACAACACCATTTGACATTTTACACAAAATTTCTGAGATCAAGAATATTTAGTTCATTCCTCAACATGCAAAAGCGGGTCTTATCAAGAGGCTTAGTGAAAATATCCGCTAATTGATCTTCCGACCTCACTCCTTCTAAAATGATATCTCCTTTAGCAACGTGATCTCTAAGGAAGTGATGACGGATATCAATGTGCTTGGTGCGAGAGTGTTGAACAGGATTATTAGCAATTTTAACAGCACTCTCATTGTCACACAACAAAGGTACCTTTTCTAGAACTACGCCATAGTCTAGAAGGGTTTGTTTCATATATAAAATCTGTGTGCAACAAGCACCCGCGGCAATGTATTCCGCTTCGGCAGTTGACAAGGCAACACTGTTTTGCTTTTTGGATGACCAAGAAACTAGTGATCTGCCAAGCAGATGGCATCCCCCAGAAGTACTTTTCCTATCAATTTTGCAACCGGCATAATCCGAATCGGAATAGCCAATTAAATCAAAAGTAGCTCCTTTGGGATACCACAGACCAACGCTTGTAGTGTGCCTGAGATACCTAAGAATTCTCTTAACAGCGCGAAGATGAGCTTTCTTAGGATTAGATTGAAATCTAGCACACATGCAGACACTAAACATAATATCGGGCCTAGATGCGGTAAGATATAATAAACTACCAATCATAGAACGGTAGAGAGTTTGATTAACCGGGTTACCTCCCTCATCTAAGTCGAGATGTCCATTTGTAGGCATGGGGGTCTTGATTGGTTTGCACTTCTCCATGTTGAACCTTTTCAACAAGTCTTTGGTATACTTCTCTTGTGAGAGAAAGTTACCATCTTTCATTTGCTTGACTTGAAAGCCGAGGAAGTACGTTAGCTCACCAATCATTGACATCTCAAACTCCTTCGACATCAACTCACCAAATTCCTTGCAATGATAGTCATTTGTCGAGCCAAAGATTATATCATCAACATATACTTGACAAATGAAAATATCACCGTTATGTTTCTTTGTGAAGAGAGTTGTGTCGACGGTCCCGATCTTGAAGCCCTTTTCGATGAGGAAGTCGCGAAGGCGCTCATACCAAGCCCTTGGAGCCTGCTTTAGTCCATATAGCGCCTTGGACAACCTGTAAGCATGGTTAGGATATCTAGGGTCTTCAAATCCAGGCGGTTGCTCAACATATACAAGTTCATTTATGAAGCCATTTAAAAATGCACTTTTTACATCCATTTGATAAAGTTTTATATCATAGCATGATGCATATGCAAGTAGGATACGGATGGCTTCCAGTCGAGCAACCGGTGCAAAGGTCTCTCCAAAATCTAAGCCTTCAACTTGAGAGAATCCCTTCGCGACAAGTCTTGCCTTGTTTCTTACAATTACACCTTGATCATCTTGTTTGTTTCTGAACACCCACTTTGTTCCAATGATTCTTGCATCTTGTGGAGGCTTCTCCAGGGTCCAAACTTCGTTACGGGTGAAGTTGTTAAGTTCTTCATGCATGGCATTCACCCAGTCCGGATCCTGTAGCGCCTCATCTATACAAGTAGGCTCAACACAAGAGACAAAAGAGTGATGTTCAATAAAAGAAGCATATCTATGTGATCGAGTAATAACCCCTTGTGAAGGACTCCCGATGATTTGGTTTTGAGGATGAGCTTGAAGTAGTGATGAGTTTCTCCTGTTAACCACTTGGGAAGAAGATCCTGGAGCATCAACATCTTCGGCTTGTACCCTTGCTTGTTCATGAGAGACAAATGTATCTTCATTTGCATGCCTCTCATCTTTTTCATCATCTTGTGGTACATTTGATGAAGAAGGCCTGTCAATGATTTGCACTTCTTCTTCATCTTCTTTTGGTTTGATAGCTCCAATGGGCATGTTCTTCATTGCTTCCCTTAGTGGCTCATCACCTACATCATCAAGATTTTCAAGTGCTCCTTGGGAGCCATTAGTCTCATCAAATTCCACATCATATGTTTCTTCTACCATACCAGTGGCATGGTTGAATACTCGATATGCTTTGGACTTTAATGAATAACCCAAAAGAAAACCAATATCACAACGTCTTTGAAACTTCCCTAGGTGATGGCGTTTCTTGTAGATGTAGCATTTGCACCCAAACACCCGGAAGAAGGAGACGTCTGGCTTTTTCCCATTTAGCAGTTCATAAGGAGTCTTCTCAAGTAGCCGGTGAGGAAATAGCCTGTTTGATGCGTAACAAGCAGTGTTGACAGCTTCGGCCCAAAACCTCTCCGGTGTGTTATACTCATCAATCATTGTTCTTGCAAGAGTGATCAAGGTCCTGTTTTTCCTTTCAACAACTCCATTTTGTTGAGGTGTGTATGTGGCAGATACTTCATGCTTGATCCCAATTTCATCACAGTACTCATGAATGTTGGTGTTGTCAAATTCTTTGCCATTGTCACTTCTAATTTTCTTAATCTTGCAATCAAATTCATTTTGTGCTTTCTTGGCAAACTTCTTGAATATAGATGCAACTTCAGATTTGTCATGGAGAAAGAACACCCAAGTGTATCTTGAGAAGTCATCAACAATCACTAGACAGTAGAGGTTGCCACCGGCACTGACATAATTTGTAGGTCCAAACAAATCCATATGAAGTAGTTCCAGTGGCCTTGATGTTGACATGAAAGCTTTAGTGGGATGTGTATTAGCAACTTGCTTTCCAGCTTGACATGCACTGCATGGCTTGTCTTTTTCAAACACCACATCCTTTAATCCTCTAACCATATCTTTCTTTAATACCTTCTTGAGTGTGCTCATTCCAACATGTGCAAGCCTCCTATGCCAAAGCCATCCAAGAGAAGCTTTGGTGAAGAGGCAAGTTCTTAAGTCTGCATCTTCAGAAGTGAAATCCACTAAGTAGAGGTTGTTGTATCTAAATCCCTTGAATACAATTGATTCATCATCCATCTTTGTTACAATAACCTCTGTTGGAGTGAATAAGCATTGAAGTCCAAGATCACAGAGTTGACCCACTGATAATAAATTGAAGCTCAAAGGTGCAACTAAGAGAACATTTGATATTGATAAATCATTTGAGATAGCCACCTTGCCAAGTCCTTGCACTTTTCCTTTTGAATTGTCTCCAAATGTGATTTTATCTTGACCATCAACATTTTCATCTAGAGAGGTGAACATCCGTGGGTTGCCTGTCATATGTTGTGTGCATCCACTATCAATAACCCAATGGCTCCCACCGGTCTTGTAGTTCACCTACATTCACAGACAATTCAAGCTTGAGTTTTGAGGGCCCTATATTGCATAGGACCAGTGACTCTCTTAATTAAGGACTTTGCCACCCAGATTTGTCTAGGTCTATTCTTGTTTGGTGGACCTAGGAATGTGACCTTAACCTTTCCATTTGCAACCTTTCTTAGAACATAGTGAGCATTGAAAGCAAATGGTCTTGAGTGCTTAGGCAGGGGAGTTGGTGGTTTGGCTTTGCAGTTGTGGGCAAAGTGACCTTCATTTCCACACTCAAAGCATTTGATAGGCTTGTGAGTCTGCTTCGGCTTGTATTGAGTGGTAGCTTTCTTTTGCACAAAAGCATTGTATCCAATACCACTCTTGTTACTTTTCATAACAGTGTTCATAAGCAGCTCATTTTGGAGGTATTGACCCTTGTTGAACTTTTGCACACTTGTTGCAAGATGTTCATTTTCACTTTTTAGTTTCTTGACCTCATTCTTAAGCCTTTGATTATCCACTACCAACTCATTGTTGAAATCATTGTTCTCAATAGCAATTTTTCCTCTAGTAGTTGCATCAGTCAGGTAATTCTTCAATTTTTGGTTGTCTAAAGTCAGGACTTCAACTTTTTCAGTCAATTCAGCATGTAGACTAGTTTGCTCTTCTTGAATCAAATCATCACATGAGGTTGCTACATCAAGCTTAACAACAGGGTTAATAGCCTCATGTGTTTTGCAAGATAAAAGTTCATTTTCAACAAGAAGATTGTCATGATCAAATTTAATTTGAGCATAGTCTTTCTCGATCTTTACTAGTCTATTTTGCAACTCCCTATTAGCTTTATTTAATTTGTCATATTTTTCCTTAGCATCTTTTAGGGAGTTTGTGAGCTCATTTACAGTTGATGACATAGTCTTATTTTCTTCTTTTATTTCATCACTAGCCTTTATAACTATGTCATACTTGGCATTTAAAGATTCATTTTCATTTTTCAGCCTATCACTTTTAGCTTTTGACTTTCTAATGATTTGAGTATATTCTTTAAGTAAGTCAGCTAACTCATCATATGAAGGTGAAGCAAATTCCTCATCACTATCACTATCACTATCATCAACAATATCATTTTGTACCTTCCGTTCACCCCTAGCCATGAGGCATAGGTGAGAAGTGGATGATGGCGATGGTGGTGGTGAAGAGAAGTCCCCGGCGATGGCGGCAACTTTTTCATCATTTTCTTCTTCACTTGAAGAAGACCCACTTGATGATTCGATGTCGGTGAGCCAGTCGCCAACAATATATGCCTTTCCATTCTTCTTCTTGTGGAACCTCTTTTGCTTCCCATCCTTTCTCTTGAAAAATTTCTTTTCCTTCTTTTCATCATCGCTGTCATCTTCTTTCTTGCCCTTGAACTTGTTCTTCTTGGGCTTGTTGCATTGATGAGCGAGATGACCAAGCTCACCACAGTTGTAGCAGTCCATCTCAGAAATGGGCTTTCTTTTGTTGGAAAAGAACTTCTTCTTTCTTGAATCAAATTTGATGCCTTCTCTATTTAGCTTCTTCAACATCTTGGTGGTCTTCTTTACCATCAAGGCAATGTTTGCATCAAGGTCATCATCACTTGAGGATTCTTCTTCAACTTGTATTTTTGCTTTTCCTTTTCTTTCATGATTTGCTTTGAGAGCCAAATCCTTTCTTTTGGAAGATGATTCTTCCTTGTCGTTGATGTGCATGTACATTTCATGAGCATTGATCTTTCCCAAGATTTGTGTAGGTGTGGTAACTGAAAGATCCATTTGATGTAGCACAGTGACAATGTGTCCATATTTGTCTATTGGGAGGACACTGAGAATCTTCCTCACAACATCCGGTTGTGAGATTTGAGTAAGCCCCAGTCCATTAACTTCCTCTACAAGAATATTAAGTCGTGAGTACATAGCATTTGCATTTTCATTAGCAAGCATTTCAAAAGAATTTAACTTTCGCATGGCTATGTGATATCTTTCCTCACGTTCACTTCTAGTTCCTTCGTGTAGAGCACAAATGTCCATCCACAAATCATGAGCATTTTTATGATTTCTTACTCTATTGAACACATCTTTGCAAAGGCCTCTAAAAAGGGTGTTTTTGGCCTTAGCATTCCATTTATCATAATTGAACTCATCACCTACAAGATTTGTGGGATCTCTAGGTTCGGGGAACCCTTGTGTGGCGGCTCTATAGACACCAATGTCTATAGCCTCTAAGTATGCTTCCATACGAATTTTCCAATAAGGAAAATCGTCACCATCAAAAACGGGAGGAGGTCCATCCCCACCGGACATCGTAACTCTAGCGGTTAAGCTAATCTATGAGCAACAAGGCTCTGATACCAATTGAAAGGATCACGATGCCCAAGAGGGGGGGTGAATTGGGCTTTTCTAAAAATCAACACTAATTAAAACCTAAGCAAGAGATAAGCAAGAGCCCAACTTCACCCCAACAACTAGCACTAAGAAAATAATACTAGAAATGCAACAAAGCTAAGATAATACTTCAAATACTTGCTAAACAAATACACAATATAAAGTGCTTGAATTAAGTGCGGAATGTAAAGCAAAGTTTAGAAGACTCCTCCAATTTTTCCCGAGGTATCGAAGAGTCGGCACTCTCCACTAGTCCTCGTTGGAGCACCCGCGCAAGGGTATCGCTCCCCCTTGGTCCTCGCAAGAACCAAGTGCTCACTACGAGATGATCCTTTGCCACTCCGGCGCGGTGGATCCCTCGAGACCGCTTACAAACTTGAGTCGGGTCACCAACAAGATCTTCACGGTGATCACCGAGCTCCCAACACCACCAAGCCGTCTAGGTGATGCCGATCACCAAGAGTAACAAGCCGTAGACTTTCGCTTGACCAAGAGAAGCCTAATGCAAGTGGTGTGTGCTCTAGGTGGCTCTCACTAGCGCTAATGAGGAACAAACGTGGATTATGATTCTCTAATCTCCTCACTAGGCTTTTGGTGCTTGCAAAGCTCTAACAATGTGCTGGAATAAATGTGGAGTGCAAGACATTGAATATGGTGGGTGGAGGGGGTATAAATAGCCCTCACCCACCAACTAGCCGTTACAGGCATTTCACTGCGCGATGGCGCACCGGACAGTCCGGTGCGCCACCGGTGCGCCAACGGTGCGCCACCGGTGCGCCAACGGTCGTTTCCAACGGCTAGTTCTGACAGATAGCCGTTGGACTCATGGCGCACCGGACAATGAACAGTTCACTGTCCGGTGCACACCGGACAGTCCGGTGCGGTGTCCGGTGTGCCACTAAAATTCAACTCTGAACGCTGCGCTCTCGGGTTTCTGCGGAGCCAAAGTCTCTGCCGCGGACCAGCCTGGCCCCATCTGGCAGAGGGTGCACCGGACAGTCCGGTGCACACCGGACAGTCCGGTGCCCCAACGCCAGGAATACTAACTCTTGTTTTTCAGCTGTTTTTCAAATCGGTTTTCGTTCTAACTTGAGTGTGAGTTCTAGAGTGACACCTAGCACTGTGTATGAGTGATTGTGCACCAACACTACACTAGAACTCTCTTGGTCAAACTACTCATCGACAACCCCTCTTTATAGTACGGCTAAAAGAGAATAAAAGACCTAACTAAAATGCGAGTGTCCACATCTCCTTGACACTCGGACTCCGTAGACCTTCACCTTTTGTTTCGTCGTTTTAGCCGTCGCTTCGAGTTCTTATGTCCGGGATTGTTTTCACCGTAGTAGTACTTCTACCTGTCATGCGACCTAACTTACCATTTGTCTCTGCAAAACACACGTTAGTCACATGTAATATTACGTTGTCATTAATCACTAAAACCAACAGGGGCCTAGATGCTTTCAGCACCTAGAGGGGGTGAATAGGTGATCCTGTAAAAATCAAACACTAATAGCCACAAAACTTAGTTATAAGTGTTAGTACGGCTAAGTAGCTTGAAGCGAGCTCTTGCGAACACAAATAATCACAGAGAGGAGCAACACAAGAGACGCGCGATTTTATCCCATGGTTCGGCCAAGTAACACTTGCCTACTTCCACGTTGTGGCGTCCTAATGGACGAGGGTTGCACTCAACCCCTTTCAAGTGATCCAATGATCAACTTAAATACCACGACTTTCTTGCTTATAGTCTTCTTCCCGTTTGCGAGGAATCTCCACAAATTGGAGCCTCTCGCCCTTACAAGATTGATCACAAAGAACGCACAAGAGTAAGATTAGGAAGAGCAACACACACAAGACTCAAATACACAGCACAACCACGCACACAAGTCACGACTTGAGCTCGAAATGTAACACACAGAGTTCACAACTCAAATGAAGCTCAAAACGCACAGCTCATTCCTATGTTCTATCTTTCTCATTCTCTCATCCCTTACATCTCATTCCCATGTTCTGTCTCCTCGCAAAACATATTCCTATGTACAACCCACATCTAGCTAAAAATTAAAAAAATACAAATGATCCCAAGGGATTCAAACCCGCGACCTCTCAGCAAATGCAAGTAGTAGCTACCGCTACACCACATGTATGTTTATATCTACATCTATGACAGGAAAAACTTATACTACATCTCTCCCCAAACCTACCCTACTACCCTTGCACAATACACAGTAGTAGATAAGTATCACCGAGATTCTTAAATTATATTTTTGGATGGAAGGAGTAGTATTTAAAGAAGAGCCTTGCATGCAATTTCTTTTGTTTAAATAATGTTTTCAACTTAAATTCCTTTTTTTGCATGCGTGGCATTTATTCTTCATAATATTTTTTTCCATGGATCTGACTTATGAGTCATTTTCATAAACCAATGCCAAGGATAAATCCATGTTTCTTGCTTGGAAACCCCAAACAAACACCATAGCAGGAGACGCTCACGTTGGCGTCGCTCATCGATGATGAGAACAAGCTTGATGACTGCCAGTTCGACCTCTGAAAGCAGTACTACGTGGCCGCACGAGCCGCTGTATATGACAAGCTCCGATGCAGCAGCCGCTTGGACTCGGTCTAGAGCGGCTGCACCGCGTTGTCCATCATCAAGCAGAGGGACCTCATGGTCGTTGACAATGTCGGCGACTCTCGGGTTGTTCTGGGCACCGCATCCAACGACGGCACCATCACGCCGTCTAGCTCATTATCTATCTGAAGCCCAACCTGCCATGTAAGTCGCTACTGACCGGCCATAAATTCTTGTGCACTCGGACGACGGTCGTTGCTAACGTTGTGTGATTGTCATCGAACATGATGTATGTAGAGGAGTAGCACATCTGGTGGTGCAACGACCAGGTGTACTACCTTGCTGATGAGTCCGAGGTGCACTTACTTCGTCTGGTAGCCCAGCCAAGAGTCACGTTCGACGACTACTATATCATGGACTGTGGCGTCATCTCGGCGCTAGAGGTGACGCAGAGGAGGACCAGCAGCAATGATCAGTTCGTCATCCTCCTGTCACACCCGGTTTTAGAAGGTAAACCGAATGCGAACCATGTACGTGCCAGGATCAGTTATTCACGTACACAGCAGTTACATAATATGGACATCATCACACAGTGCTCAAAATAGAATTAAAAGGGAAATAATAGTCGATTACATCATACGTCTGAGACGTCCATATAGTCCTTACAATAAATCAAAGTGCAAAAACGAAACGTAGATAACCGCGACCTTCACAGGCAGCCGACTGGGGGTTGCCGCTAACCCACACCTAGAACTCGTCGTAGTCTTGGAACTCCTAGAAGTCTCCTTCCACAGCTTCATCTTCTCCTGAGCAGTGGTTGCAATGCTGACAACCTGGGGGGTTTGGTGTGTAGAGCAAGGGTGAGTACACATCAACATACTCAGCAAGTATCCTGTTTGGCTGTAGTGGACTAGCTTTATGTGGGGATAAGTCAAGCAGATGCTTTTAGTTGGTCAGGTTATTATTTACTAGTAGAAAGCCAGGTTTTAACATTAGCCCACGTTATTAGACCGATATACCCTTTCCAAACGGAAAGAATACCACTTACCAGCACCATAGACATAACCAAAAACCATTGATCTCATTGCCACCTATAAACCAAAATGTCTCTGATCAAGTACCACTAATCATTGGAGCTCCCTTGGCCGCTCATAACCGCGAGCACGGCTGATATATCAGTTTTCAAACACTCTGCAGAGGTTGTGCACTTTACCCACAAGCCGTGATTCCCTTTCTGCCCGGAGAGAGCTACTCCCCATTGACCACTACCTAGGTGGTCCAGCAGGGCATCACTACGTAGCCTTTACAAAGATTCCCCGAGGCTGTAGCCACCCGTTAGGTTTCCTAAATGTACCGCACTCCTCCCCAAGGGACAAATCAACCTTGGCAGAGCGAGCCACATACACCGAGCCCCATTGACGGCACAACGGCTAAGCGCACTACACCCCGGTTCCTCTAATTATTCAGCTAAGGGCGTCCCACTCCACCCTCATGGTTGCACTGTTTTCCCGGGCGGTCATCCATAGAATAGGTCCTTACGGAGAGGCACTCGAGAAACCGCTAGAGTCCCCTTAAATGCCACAAGTATGATATCACAAATAAGAGGGAAAACGGTGTATCATAGATAATTCTCATCATGTTCATTGATTAGAGTTGAGCAATAGCATAAGACTAAGCAATAATAATCCAACCCAAATAGGTAAACAAGGACATGGATAACAAAAGCTAGTCAATCCTTAGGTATAAATGTGAAATGCGGGAGGTGAATTAAAGAATGTATAGGACAGAGATAGGTCAAGGGACACTTGCCTCCACCAACCGACTGCTGCTCAGGGGCTTCTCCTGCGAGTTCCTCGGGCTCTTCGACCGGATCGTTCTCTATGCGATTGCAAGCATACATACATACATCCATTCGAATTAGGAAACAAACAGTACACCACACAAGGGGCCGAATAAAGTAAATATGCATCAAGTATGACATTCGACATCGCATTCGTTAAGGTTAGAAAGAAACAGGGAAAGGTCTCGCAGGGGTTAAAGCTTATGCACTAACGATTAGTTACAATTGGTTCTAACAAAAGAATTTAGTTATATGCACTAATGGAAACCTAGTCATTTTTAGTTGATCAACATTGAACTGGATAAACGATTGATTATATGAATTAACTAGCGTAACGGAATTCTAAATTAAGTTTCCTATTTCAATAACATGAACAATGATTAACCTGCCTAAAATAAAATATATAACAGTAATGAAAGAAAATAAAATAAAAAAAATAAATAAAAAAGGGGGGGCGGTTGAACCGGCCTGGGGCAGGGGCGGCTGGGCAGGGCACGGGCGCGGGGCAGGGGGCGGCCGAGTCGGCCAGGGGCGGTTGAACCGGGGGGGGGCGACCGAGCTCGCCGGGAGACGGGCGGCCGAGCCGAGCGGGGCGGTTGGGCCGGGGCCGGGGCCGGGGCGCGGGCGGCCGAGCCAAGGCGGCCAAGCCGGGGCCGGGGGCGGGCGCGAGCGGCCGAGGCCGGGCGCGGGAGGCGGCCGAGCCGGGGAACGGCCGGGCCGGGCGCGGGCGGCGCGGGGTGGTCGGGCGCGGGCGGCCGGGCGCGGCCGAGCCGAAGGTGGCCGGGGCCGGGCCGGGCGGGGGCCGGGCGGCCGAGCCGGACGCGGGGAAGGAGGAGGGAGAGGGGGAAAGGAGAAGGGAGGAGGGGGGAGTCTCACCACGGCGGAGGAGGGCGGCGCGGCGGGGCACGGGGAAGGGAGCGGCGGCGGCAGCGCTAGGGTTAGGGGAGGGCGGCGGCGCTAGGGTTAGGGAGAGGGTGAGGGAGAGAGAGAGAGAGGGAGAGGAAAATTTTGGGGAAAAAAAAGAAAAGGGGAGGGGGGCGGTTGGGCCGCCAGCTGGGCCCAAAGGGAGAAGCGGCGCGCGGCTGGGCCGCCAGGGGGCCCACGCGGGAAGGGGGGGGAAAGGGGGCGGCTGGGCCGCCAGCTGGGCCGGCCGAAGGGGGGGGGAAAGGGGGCGGCTGGGCCGCCAGCTGGGCCGGCCGAAGGGGGGGGGGAAAGGGGGCGGCTGGGCCGCCAGCTGGGCCGGCCGAAGGGGGGGGAAGGAGAGAGAGAAAAAAAGAAAAAGGCTTCTTCTTTTTCTAAAATCCATTTTCCTCTAGATGAAAGCATTCACATTTTTAATCAATCAAAAAGTATGCATGGTTCGGCATGGTGCATCACACAAAATAAAGTATTTTAAGGTTTTGCTTTACACGAGGTCTAAAGCCAAAACCCGCTGCGACTTTGGAAAAGATCAAGGCTTAGCGAGAAGAAAAGGGAAAAAGGAAAGAGTAACGCTTGAATTTGGTGAGAGAAAAGAAGAAAAAATTCTACCCCCAAATTCAGGGCGTTACAAACCTATCCCCCTTAAAAGAATCTCGCCCTCGAGATTCAGGGCTGGCTAGCAAAGAGCTCTGGGTACTTGGCCATCAGATCATCTTCACGCTCCCAGGTTGCTTCTTCCTCAAAGTGGTGATTCCATCTGACTTTGCACATTCTGGTGGTCTTCCTTCGGGTGACTCTGTCTGCAACCTCAAGGATTTGCACTGGCTTCTCAATGTAGGTCAAGTCCTCCTGGACTTCAAGACCTTCCACTGGCAACTGCTCTTCTGGCACACGCAAGCACTTCTTCAACTGAGACACATGAAAGACATCATGCACAGCTGACAAATTCTCTGGCAGACTGAGCTGATAGGCCACTTCTCCACGCTTTGAAAGAATTTGGTGCGGACCAATGTAGCGGGGTGCTAACTTGCCTTTGACTCCGAACCTCTTGACTCCTCTGATCGGTGACACTTTCAGATAGACGAAGTCTCCGACTTCGAAACTCAGCTCTCTTCTTCTTGTGTCTGCATAGCTTCGCTGTCTTGACTGCGCTATCTTCAGATTCTCTCGGACCATCTTGATGTTCTCTTCGGCTTCAAGCAAAATGTCTGGTCCGAACACTTGCTTTTCTCCAGGCTGATCCCATTGCAACGGAGTTCTACAACTCCTCCCGTAGAGCGCTTGAAATGGTGACATCTTCAAACTGGCCTGGTAACTGTTGTTATAGGAAAACTCCGCATAAGGCAATCGCTTGTCCCATCCGGACTTATCTTGCAACGCACAGGCTCTCAACATGTCCTCAAGAATTTGGTTGGTTCTTTCGGTCTGGCCATCTGTCTGCGGATGATAAGCTGAGCTGAAATTCAGATGCGTGCCCAAAGCTTCGTGCAACTGCTGCCAGAAATGAGAGGTGAACTGCGTTCCTCTGTCTGACACTATCTTCTTTGGCACACCATGAAGACAAACGATCCGAGACATATACAACTCTGCCAGTACTGCACTGCTATAGTTGGTCTTGACAGGTATGAAGTGGGCTGACTTGGTCAAACGGTCCACTACTACCCAAATAGAATCGTAGCCGGCTCGAGTGCGAGGCAATCCGACTATGAAATCCATGCCGATTTCATCCCATTTCCACTGAGGGATCTGCAACGGTTGCAACAATCCAGCTGGTCTCTGATGCTCTGCCTTAATTCTTCGACAACTATCGCACATAGCCACATGCTCTGCGATTTCCCTCTTCATTCCGTACTACCAGAATTTCTTCTTCAGATCCTGATACATCTTCTCACTACCAGGGTGAATCGAATAGGCTGTCTCATGAGCTTCCTTAAGGATCAACTCCCGAATGGACTGGACATTGGGAACACACAAGCGGTCTTTGAACCATATCACGCCTTCTGCATCTTTACGAAAATCTTTGCCTCTGCCATCTAGAATCAGTCGCCGAATCTCACTGATCTTTTCATCATTCTTCTGCGCTTCTTTGATTTCTCGCTCCAAGGTAGGTTCCAACTCAACTGTGACTCCTCGCGAATTGTTCAGAAATCCGAGACTCAACCTGTCAAACTCCTTGGCCAACTCATAAGGCATCGGACGAGCGACCATCAGATTGACTTGACTCTTCCTGCTCAAAGCATCTGCCACTACGTTTGCTTTGCCTGGATGGTAATGAATCTCCAACTCATAATCTTTGATCAACTCTAACCATCTTCGCTGCCTCATATTCAATTCTGACTGAGTGAATATGTACTTCAGACTCTTGTGGTCTGTGTAAACATCGCATTTCTGTCCATACAGATAGTGCCTCCATGTCTTCAGTGCGTGAACCACTGCTGCCAACTCTAGGTCATGGATTGGGTAATTCTTCTCATGAACCTTCAGCTGTCGGGACGAGTAAGCCACAACTCTTCCCTCTTGCATCAATACGCATCCCAAACCTGTGTAACAAGCATCACAATACACAGAGAAGGGCTTGTGCACATCAGGCAAGACTAGGACAGGCGCTGTTGTCAACTTCTCTTTCAGCGCTTCAAAGGCCTCTTGACATTTCTGGGTCCACTTGAACTCAACTTTGTTGCCTAGCAACGCTGTCATTGGTTTCGCAATCTTCGAAAACCCTTCAATGAATCGCCGATAATATCCGGCCATTCCAATGAAACTCTTGATTCCTCGAGCATCCGTTGGCGCTTTCCAGTTCAGAATGTCTGCCACTTTCTTAGGATCCACAGCCAATCCTTCTTTGTTGATTATGTGACCCAAGAACAGGACTTCACTGATCCAGAACTCACACTTGCTCAACTTTGCATACAACTGGTGCTCTCGCAATCTCTGCAATACCATCCTCAAATGACCTGCATGTTCTTCCTCGCTTGGAGAATAAACCAGAATGTCATCAATGAATACCACCACAAACTTGTCAAGATAATCCATGAATACACTGTTCATCAAGTTCATGAAGAATGCTGGCGCATTGGACAAACCAAAAGACATTACTGTGAACTCATACAAACCATACTTGGTAATGAATGCCGTCTTCGGAATGTCCGAAGGTCGGATCCTGAGCTGATGATAACCTGACCTCAGATCAATCTTGGAGAACACACTGGCTCCTCTCAACTGGTCGAACAGATCTTCTATTCTGGGCAAAGGGTACTTGTTCTTGATCGTGACTTCATTCAGAGCTCGATAATCAATACACATCCTTTTGGTGCCGTCTTTCTTTTCCACGAACAAGACAGGGGCGGCCCAAGGCGAGGTGCTTGGCCGGATGTAACCTTTCTTTGACAGCTCATCAATCTGCTTCTTAAGCTCAACCAACTCTGGTCCGGATATTCTGTAAGCTCTCTTAAAGATGGGGGCGGTTCCACGAAGAAGCTCTATGGCAAACTCAACTTTCCGCTCTGGTGGCATACCCGGTAAATCCTTTGGAAACACATCTGGAAATTCAGACACAACCTTGATACTCTCAATTGGGTCTGCTTCACTGCTATCGACAGCCATCTGATAACAACTTCCTTTCTTTGGCTCAGGCGGGACTAACTCGGTCACCACTTCCTCTCCTAGTGGGGACACCAACTTGATTGTCCTTTTATCACAGCTGATAACTGCCTGATACTTATCTAGCCAATTCATCCCTAGGATGACATCTATTCCCTGAGTACCCATTACTATGAGGTTAGCGGGAAACGCTATCCCCCTTATTTCCACACTTATATTCAAACAGATGCTATCAGCTCGAATTCTACCACCGGCTGAGTCAATTTGAATGGGGGTTGACATGGTAGTAATTGGAAGATTATGTGCTTCTACCCATGATGCAGTAATGAAAGAATGTGTTGCTCCAGTATCAAATAACACTTCTGCAATATGGGAGTCGACTGGGAACATACCTACTATCATGCCGGGGGTCTCCTGAACTGCTTCAGCCTCCAAGTGGTTCAGTCTCCCATGATTATAACGCGGCTGAGGGCGGTTGCCTGCTCCAGGCTGAGACACATTCTGCTTTGCTGGGGCATTGGGGCCTGACTGCTGCTGGGCTGCCTTCTTCGGGCATTGCATCACCCAATGGCCTTGCTCTCCACAGTGGAAACATGCTCTGTTTCCAACCTGAGCTGGTGCTGCCTGACTGTTCTGCTGGTTTGCTGGGGCAGGAAGACGAGGTGTCTGCTGATTCTGCCTCTGAAACTGGCCTCCTGACTGATTGTTCTGACGGTTCTGGTGCTGATGCTGAGGATACTGCCTTTGAAACTGCTGATGCTGAGGTGGACGCTGGTTCTGCCTGAACTGCTGAGGTTGATTGCCTGAGAAACGAGGACGATTGCTGCTTCCAGGCTGGGGTCCACTGATCTTGCGCTTACGATCCTCCATCTCCTTACGCTTCCTTTCTGTCATAATTGCTCTGTCAATCTGGTGCTGGAATGTCGGGAAGGTATGATTCATCAGCTGATAGTGCAGAGGGTCAACCAAGCCTCTCAAGAAACGGTACTGTCGCTTGGCGTCGGTGTTGACATCTTCAGGAGCATAGCGAGACAACTGCAGAAACCTGTCTCGATACTCACTGACTGACATCGACCCTTGCTTGAGGGCCAGGAACTCCTCCTTCTTCACTGTCATCAGACCTGCAGGCACATGGTACTGACGAAAGCTACCTCTAAACTCTTCCCAGGTGATGGCATCGGGGTTGGCATGGGTGGCGAGATAAGACTCCCACCATGACTGGGCTGCTCCTCTCAACAGGCGGGGACCATACAAGACTTTCTCCCTGTCATCACACTGAGCGGTATGCAACTCCCGCTCCACAGTGCGCAGCCAACCTTCAGCATCCATGGGGTCAGAAGAATGAGCGAACGTTGGTGGATGACCTCTCATGAATTCAGCACGCTTGTCTCTGGGCATCTGAGGCATCTGAGGCTGGGGTGGTGCTTGCTGCTGTTGCTGCTGCTGCTGCTGCTGAATGGCGGCCAGAGTCTGACCGATGGCTTGAACTGCCCGAGTCTGCATCAGAAACATCTGCTCAATCGACATCGGGGGCGGGGGCGGCAGGTGCTGCTGCTGAGGCACCTCCTCCTGCGGAGCGGCTCGCTCCTGCTGAGCACGCCTTCCTCCTCTGCGCCTGTTCTCTGACATCTGCAGAATGCAACCACACATCAGAACTGATCTGGCAAATCTTGCAGCATAAGAAAAGAATATAGAATTCTTCAACAGCACTGAACAGATGAGCATCTTCACTGATCTCCATCGCAGACCACACAACTTCTCAGATAAAGAGGAAAGGGGAATAAAAGGTTTTACCAACTATATAACTAACTCTATTAACATAATATATAAACCAAAATGCAGGGGTACCCACACTCTGGTGACAGTCATTACAAAGATCCAAACCAAACATAGTTCATCATGACAAACATAGATGCACAGGATATAGCAAACAGCGAGACTAACGCTAAGACTATAGCTTCTACGTATATATTTTGTATTAATTACAAGATCCAACTCTAACGATCTATGGTTCTAGATTTATCTTGGTCTTGCAGTCGGGATTGCCATAAGGCTGGCGTCCACGCCGAGGTGAGCGGTATGGGTGCTGAGTCCCAACGGGGGCGGGGGAACCATCATCCAAGTGACGACGTTCCGCACGCTCAGCCCGCAGCAGGGCGATCTCAGCACGAGCCCTACTCAGCTCGTCTAATGCATGGTCCAGCTCCGTGTTTAGCACGGCGGCTAGGTTGACTGTGCTGCTCAACCTAGGATTGTCCTCACCAGCAGGTGAAACAATCACGCCTCCTGTGCTGCCAGATGGACGGCGGGGGTAATACTTCAGGCCGAGACCGTCAGCTACCCCACCGAAAACCGAGCAGTAGTGCGAAAGCGCACGCCGTGCAGCATCCTGCATGGCTGCCTCAGCTGAGTCCCGCTCAGAGATGGAATAGTGCTCTGAGCAAGCCTCCGCACCCTGGAGACTGTTCTCCGGGCGGCGCACCAAATAGGTCGCCTCCCAGCGGTCCGGGTAAACCCCGCGACTATGCTGGTAGACCACACAGCGATACTCGATGGACCAAGTACGCCGGTCAAGTGCCTGACGTAGCAGGGTGTCGAGCGCGTCGTGGAAGTGACACCCGCGAGCAGCGTCGCGAGTGATGGGTCGAGCAACCCATCCTTCCGGCTCATGGTCAGCAGGGAAGTCGGTGTCGTGGCTCGGGCTGTCGTCGCCATCTCCGTCGTCTGGGTCTCCCCCAGCAGCTACTCCAGAGGCTGGGGCGCCCAGTGGTGGTGCAGGAGGCGCCTCCAGAGGAAGCACAGGGGAGCAGCTCCTCACGGACTCTATCTCCTGCTGGAGCGAGAAGGAAGAACCCTGCTACTCCTGTCGTCGACGTTCCTGCTCCTCATGCAGGCGGTGGTGCAGTCTCTCCAAGTGGCTGGACTGTCCGGCCACGGGACGGCGAAGCGGACGCTCAACAAGGCGGGAGGGTAAGAAGGGGATGACAGACTTTCGTGCAGTGTGTCTAAGTCGAGCCATCTACAAAAGACACCGCAAGCAAAAGAGGGAGAACAGAATTAATATGACCAGCAAATAATGAATCATAAATAAATGAAGGATTAGAATAAAACAAAATTTTCAACAAGGTATAATATATAGTAGAACATAGGTTTGGTCAGTATGACCAACTTTTGAAGGGGTACCAAAGTCAAGGCAGGGACAGAGGTCTATAATCCTTAGAACGACCATTCTACTCTAGGTTAGCGGTCCTACAGTCAGCACGGCTTTGATAACACTTATGTCACACCCGGTTTTAGAAGGTAAACCGAATGCGAACCATGTACGTGCCAGGATCAGTTATTCACGTACACAGCAGTTACATAATATGGACATCATCACACAGTGCTCAAAATAGAATTAAAAGGGAAATAATAGTCGATTACATCATACGTCTGAGACGTCCATATAGTCCTTACAATAAATCAAAGTGCGAAAACGAAACGTAGATAACCGCGACCTTCACAGGCAGCCAACTGGGGGTTGCCGCTAACCCACACCTAGAACTCGTCGTAGTCTTGGAACTCCTGGAAGTCTCCTTCCACAGCTTCATCTTCTCCTGAGCAGTGGTTGCAATGCTGACAACCTGGGGGGGTTTGGTGTGTAGAGCAAGGGTGAGTACACATCAACATACTCAGCAAGTATCCTGTTTGGCTGTAGTGGACTAGCTTTATGTGGGGATAAGTCAAGCAGTTGCTTTTAGTTGGTCAGGTTATTATTTACTAGTAGAAAGCCAGGTTTTAACATTAGCCCACGTTATTAGACCGATATACCCTTTCCAAACGGAAAGAATACCACTTACCGGCACCATAGACATAACCAAAAACCATTGATCTCATTGCCACCTGTAAACCAAAATGTCTCTGATCAAGTACCACTAATCATTGGAGCTCCCTTGGCCGCTCATAACCGCGAGCACGGCTGATATATCAGTTTTCAAACACTCTGCAGAGGTTGTGCACTTTACCCACAAGCCGTGATTCCCTTTCTGCCCGGAGAGAGCTACTCCCCATTGACCACTACCTAGGTGGTCCAGCAGGGCATCACTACGTAGCCTTTACAAAGATTCCCCGAGGCTGTAGCCGCCCGTTAGGTTTCCTAAATGTACCGCACTCCTCCCCAAGGGACAAATCAACCTTGGCAGAGCGAGCCGCATACACCGAGCCCCATTGACGGCACAACGGCTAAGCGCACTACACCCCGGTTCCTCTAATTATTCAGCTAAGGGCGTCCCACTCCACCCTCATGGTTGCACTGTTTTCCCGGGCGGTCATCCATAGAACAGGTCCTTACGGAGAGGCACTCGAGAAACCGCTCGAGTCCCCTTAAATGCCACAAGTATGATATCACAAATAAGAGGGAAAATGGCGTATCATAGATAATTCTCATCATGTTCATTGATTAGAGTTGAGCAATAGCATAAGACTAAGCAATAATAATCCGACCCAAATAGGTAAACAAGGACATGGATAACAAAAGCTAGTCAATCCTTAGGTATAAATGTGAAATGCGGGAGGTGAATTAAAGAATGTATAGGACAGAGATAGGTCAAGGGACACTTGCCTCCACCAACCGACTGCTGCTCAGGGGCTTCTCCTGCGAGTTCCTCGGGCTCTTCGACCGGATCGTTCTCTATGCGATTGCAAGCATACATACATACATCCATTCGAATTAGGAAACAAACAGTACACCACACAAGGGGACGAATAAAGTAAATATGCATCAAGTATGACATTCGACATCGCATTCGTTAAGGTTAGAAAGAAACAGGGAAAGGTCTCGCAGGGGTTAAAGCTTATACACTAATGATTAGTTACAATTGGTTCTAACAAAAGAATTTAGTTATATGCACTAATGGAAACCTAGTCATTTTTAGTTGATCAACATTGAACTGGATAAACGATTGATTATATGAATTAACTAGCGTAACGGAATTCTAAATTAAGTTTCCTATTTCAATAACATGAACAATGATTAACCTGCCTAAAATAAAATATATAACAGTAATGATAGAAAATAAAATAAAAAAAATAAATAAAAAAAGGGGGGGGCGGTTGAACCGGCCTGGGGCAGGGGCGGCTGGGCAGGGCACGGGCGCGGGGCAGGGGGCGGCCGAGCCGGCCAGGGGCGGTTGAACCGGGGGGGGCGGTCCAGCTTGCCGGGAGACGGGCGGCCGAGCCGAGCGGGGCGGTTGGGCCGGGGCCGGGGCCAGGGCGCGGGCGGCCGAGCCAAGGCGGCCGAGCCGGGGAACGGCCGGGCGCGGGCGGCGCGGGGTGGTCGGGCGCGGGCGGCCGGGCGCGGCCGAGCCGAAGGTGGCCGGGGCCGGGCCGGGCAGGGGCCGGGCGGCCGAGCCGGACGCGGGGAAGGAGGAGGGAGAGGGGGAAAGGAGAAGGGAGGAGGGGGGGAGTCTCACCACGGCGGAGGAGGGCGGCGCGGCGGGGCACGGGGAAGGGAGCGGCGGCGGCAGCGCTAGGGTTATGGGAGGGCGGCGGCGCTAGGGTTAGGGAGAGGGTGAGGGAGAGAGAGAGAGAGAGAGAGAGAGAGGGAGAGGAAAATTTTGGGGAAAAAAAGAAAAGGGGAGGGGGGGCGGTTGGGCCGCCAGCTGGGCCCAAAGGGAGAAGGGGCGCGCGGCTGGGCCGCCAGGGGGCCCACGCGGGAAGGGGGGGGGGGAAAGGGGGCGGCTGGGCCGCCAGCTGGGCCGGCCGAAGGGGGGGAAAGGGGGCGGCTGGGCCGCCAGCTAGGCCGGCCGAAGGGGGGGGGGGAAGGAGAGAGAGAAAAAAAAAGAAAAAGGCTTCTTCTTTTTCTAAAATCCATTTTCCTCTAGATGAAAGCATTCACATTTTTAATCAATCAAAAATTATGCATGGTTCGGCATGGTGCATCACACAAAATAAAGTATTTTAAGGTTTTGCTTTACACGAGGTCTAAAGCCAAAACCCGCTGCGACTTTGGAAAAGATCAAGGCTTAGCGAGAAGAAAAGGGAAAAAGGAAAGAGTAACGCCTGAATCTGGTGAGAGAAAAGAAGAAAAAATTCTACCCCCAAATTCAGGGCGTTACACCTCCCTACCGTCGGGGTAGCTTTTTGTGCTGGTCTGTCTTTAATTCTCTTCGCAAACACACACAATTGCTTTTTTTTTGTTTGAGCAAATGCATATGGTGGTACGTGCAGATGACTGACGATCTACAAGGAAACTTCTTCTGGCAGGCGTGGGGCGTGCTCTCCAATGATGAGACCATCAAAACCATGGCATATATCAAAGTCGGCATGATACTGATGGTTGCAATGTAGTGGTGAAACAACTAGATTAAAACAACAAAATTTATGTATGGCCGGGATCACAAATAGATTATGAAACATTTTCTCATAATATTATAACACATATTTTATATATAAGTTACCGTGGTATTATATGTCCCCATTACAACGCACGGGCACTCACCTAGTTGTATCAAAAAGTACCATCTTTACGCCGGCAAACTCCCATCACTGCGCAGACTCCGAAGCTCCCGAGCTCTCTACCTTTTCCCTGTTCCCGCGCCAGGACATTCATTCGCGCCCTCTACTGAGAACCGATCCGATGGTGTTGAGCACCATTTTGAGTGTGCAGACGGTCTGGCCCTGGGGCCGGACGGTCCGCGGTCCGGACAGTCCGCGCCTATGGGCCGGACGGTCTGCGCAGGCGCAGAACAGATTAGGGTTCCGAGTTTCTTGCTATGTTTGTTGGCAAAAATCTCGGGATAAGCTCGGAAATTAGTTTGTAAAGGGTCTAGCCCCCCTCCTCTATAAATAGAGAGGTATACGACCGATTTGTAATCAACAATCAAATCAATACAACTTCTATTTCGCATTTTATCCTAGGAGTAGTTCTAGTCTAGTTTAGGTTTAGCCTCTCGATCCCCAAGTTCTCCGTCTCTCCTCGACTCTACGTCGATTAGAGGAGTCTAGGTCGGTCTACCCGAGCCTAGACATCACCTAGGATCTCTCCTCCCCGACGGGGTCCCTCCTGGGAGCGAGATCCAGGCCGCCGCCGGCGACTTCCGCCGCCTCTGCGTACGCGCGGACCATCCGGCCCCCAGGGCGCGGACCGTCCGGCCGTCAGGCAGAGGACTCAGCCCCTGCGCCAGGTCGCGGACCGTCCGGCCCTGTGCCGCGGACCGTCCGCGCCTGACCAGAGAGCACCGCCGCTGGTTCTTTTGAAGTGTTTGGCGCCTCCAAAAAGGCGTCAACATACTTTTTGGCGACTCCGCTAGGACGACAAATATAGACGCATCAAATCGACCCTTAATGGCCAGTTCAAGGGATAGCTCTGATATTTCCCCAAGCAACATCATAGAGCCGACTTGGGAAACCTTGTCGGCTGACGAACAGCTCCAGTTTGAGGAGCACAAGGAGCATATGATCCAGGAGGCAAAAGTAAAATTCTTGGCCAACTTCAAAGTGGACAGGAACAACAAGGTCGTCCGACATCGGGCGACGGATCTGGCTTCACTCCAACCCACACCAGATATCCCCAATGTAAGTAATACTAACGAGCTGCAATCTCTTATAAATTATGTAGAAGAGCAACGTGAACAAATGCAGAACATCATAGGGGGTATGCAAAGCGATTTTAAGAGACTAGTACGTGTATTTGATAAATCTAATATCGCAAATTTTCCTTCGCACGAGGTTGAGTTAAGGGGTAACACGCGTAATACATCGGCTACAGGTTGTCACGACCAGTCACAACCCCTTTATGGGATGCCAATGGACACATACCCTGAGCAACCGCAAATCGGCAGCAAATCAGCTGATCTACACATGCCCGGACCATCCGGGCCAGCAACAGTCGGGCCTATTTTTAATGAGTTACCTAGATATGTGCCCGAGCCACCACATGCGGCACAAAATCTAAACTACCCAGTCGGACCGTCCGCATACAACGACGGACGGTCCGCATATAATCACGGACGGTCCGGGCCAATGTCCGGACAGTCCGCGCATGACCTTTTTGAGGAGGATTGTTACCTGAATCCTCACCCGTCCCAGCAACACATCCCATCACGCTATGCAATGCATCAACCCATTAATTCGAGATCTAGAGCCCAGGAAAACTTTTCGGCCCCACCTAGAAGGCCGGAAAGGAACGATCAGATATATGAACCATATAGGGCAAGTGGCAATGCACCACATAGCTCAAACCAATGGGGGGAAAGACAACATGCTAATATCCAGCCAACCCCACCTATGTTTGACCAGAGAGCTGGTGGTCTCGCACCGGCTGCCATTGATATAGTAAGGGAAGAAATAGCTGGGGCGTTCCGAGATAAGCTCGGAGTAAGCATGGTCCCTGGGGGGCAATCATATCGGAAACCTTATGACAGCCGATTTGATCACCACCCATACCCACAGGGAACCAGGATACCCGAATTCACAAAATTTTCGGGTGATCAAGGAAAGAACACACGTGAACACATAGGCCAATTTTTAGCACAGTTAGGAGAATTGGCCGACACCGAAGCATTCCGTGTACGTTTATTTTCATTATCTTTAACAGGGACTGCATTCACATGGTATGCCACGCTCCCTCCTAATTCTATTTTGTCGTGGGGAGATTTAGAACAAAAATTTCATGAACATTTCTTCTCTGGCGATTATGAGCTAGATTTATTAGACTTAGTGGCCCTACGATAAGAAAAGGATGAATCGGTTAGTGATTACATCTGGAGATTCCGGGATACGAGAAACCGATGCTTTCAAATTCATTTAACAGATAAACAACTGGCAGGAATAGCTTTTGATGGATTGCGCTATTATTTAAAAGAGAAATTAGAAGGCATCCAGTTCTTTATGCTAGCACAATTACATCAGAAAGTTCGGCTTATGAAAGCCGAAGCAAAGAACTAGTCAAAACAGTTCATCATAATGTCCATATAATAGAACATAATCAAAGTAGTTAGGACGGTGAACCAAAGGAAATTTACACTGCCGAAATAGTTTGGCCTGAGCAGGCCAAATCTTCGGCTTGCTCCTCCTTGCAGCCAGTTCAAAAGAAACAACATGAGGAGATTAAGTTTACATTTAATGTTGGCAAATGTGATAAGATATTCGATGAATTACTAAAAAATGGTAACATTAAAATTGATTATATCGTTTCACCTGCCGACGAACTAAAGCGTCGCGCATACTGCAAGTGGCACAACTCATTTTCCCATGCCACTAATGATTGTAATGTGTTCCGACGACAAATCCAATCGGCCATTAACGAAGGACGATTGAAATTTCAGGAGGACACGGATCCCTTTCCAATGAATATGATCGACTTCAAGGGCAAAAGGGTCCTAATTTGGCCCAACACAGCCGATAAGGGTAAAGACAAAGAAGTCATCATCGGCAACTCACAGGAGGCTGATGGAAACAACAAAATTTCTTGCAGGAAAGTGGTGGCCGAGAAGAGTCCTGATGGAGGAGAGACACTGAAAGTAACCATCACAAACTCTGGCACTGGGGGGCAAGCGCAGACAAGGGGATATGCGCGAGAACCCATACTACGCATCGCGGACGGTCCGGTACCTAGGCGCAGACGGTCCGTAGCATCACCGGACGGTCCGGAGCATTCCAGCGGACGGTCCGGCAACGCCGAAGAACCACGGCGACCACGTACCTTCAAACCACGACGACCAGAAACAGGTACGTGGAAAACTAACACGTTCAAGGCAACTGGTCGGTTAGTAAAATCTAGCCCGACCTTTGATCAATTATTGTCTAAATATGTGAAAAAGAAGGCTGGCCCTAGCAACCGGCCACCAAAGGGACCTCGCTTACTCACCCAGGTGCGACGGCAGGTTAGGCCGATTGGACCACCACACCAATCGGAAAGGACGGGAGGTCATAATGTTCAATTAAGACCTAACGTGTCTGTATGGACACCTCCACCACCATATCCACCTATGCCATATCCATACACATACATACCTCCACCATATGTCCCAAATCAAATGTGGGGCATGCCACCATACCCATTTGGGATGCCACAGTACCCCGCTTGGGGGGCACCTCAAACATCTGTATTCAATAGGTTGATATCTCCAGTACAAGACCGATTGAGAGCCCCTCAATCTGGTCCACGAGCACAGGCCCAACAAGATTGCCGAACAACTCGGCCCCAAAGGCTGACTAATCCGGCAGGGGGCACACAACTACAACCTCCAACAATGCGAAAAAAGGAGACGTCATTAAAATAGGAACGACAGATGTCGTCGTACAACAAAGTAACGAAGGGCCGATGATTTTTGGTGAAACGGCCAACACAAACAAAAAAGAAGGTACGACTGTCAAAAAACAACCGATCCAAAATACTCCATGCCCCGATGGTGCCCATCGGGATTGACACGATCGCAAAAGCGAAAATTACAGCGCCTCAGAGCAAAGGAGAATCAGGAAAAGGAGGCAAAAAGAATATTCAATGACACGCATCCGCAGTATCCGCCACCACAAAAGAGATGGAGACCAAAGACCGTTGAGAAAAATCAAACGACCACAAATATAGAAAATAAAACGACAACTGTGCATCTCTCTGCAGGTATGGTAGACTGCCCGGCTATAAAGGCCGGATCATCTGCACAGGACGCGGACCATCCGACCCCTGAGGCTGAACCATCCGCACTACACCAAGACACCTCCGACGACGTACCGACGCCCATGGAGGAAGACGACCTGCAAGGAGAAGACCTGGTCGACTGCGGAGCTACACCAGAACACTTAGAGAATTAGGACGGCAAGGTGACGAATTGGTCAGGACCAGTATGACGCTCGACGGTGTTGGGACTGACAGTTCGATCAAAGCTAAAGGGATCACGTCCGTTGAGTCAACCATCGAGACCAAGGCCACTGCGTACCATCCTAGTAAGTGGCAAGATGCCTAAGAAAACCGATGTGATCATATCGAGTTAGTTGCTTTTGGTTCGCTCAGCTCCACCAAAAGGCAGGGGGGCATATGTTGAGCACCATTTTGAGTGCACGGACGGTCCGGCCCTGGGGCCGGACGGTCCGCGGTCCAGACAGTCCGCGCCAATGGGCCGGACGGTCCGCGCAGGCGCAGAACAGATTAGGATTCCGAGTTTCTTGCTATGTTTATTGGCAAAAATCTCGGGATAAGCTCGGAAATTAGTTTGTAAAGGGTATAACCCCCTCCTCTATAAATAGAGAGGTATACAGCCGATTTGTAATCAACAATCGAATCAATACAACTTATATTTCGCATTTTATCTTAGGAGTAGATCTAGTCTAGTTTAGGTTTAGCCTCTCGATCCCCAAGTTCTCCGCCTCTCCTCGACTCTACGTCGATTAGAGGAGTCTAGGTCGGTCTACCCGAGCCTAGACATCACCTAGGATCTCTCCTCCCCGACGGGGTCCCTCCCGGGAGCGAGATCCAGGCCGTCGCCGGCGACTTCCGCCGCCTCTGCGTACGCGCGGACCGTCCGGCCGTCAGGCAGAGGACTCAGCCCCAGCGCCAGGTCGCGGACCGTCCGGCCCTGCGCCGCGGACCGTCCTCGCCTGACCAGAGAGCACCGCCGCCTCGGGCCAGGTCGCAGACCGTCCGGCCCTGTGCTGCGGACCGTCCGTGCCTGACAAAAGAGCACCGCCGCTGGTTCTTTTGAAGTGTTTGGCGCCTCCAAAAAGGCGTCAACAGATGGCCACTAGGGCCGAAGTGTTGGTCGAGCAGCTCCTGACTGGTCATAGCGTCGTGACCCTGCCGAGAGGCACAAACGTTACCTCCTCCCGTGGGCAGCGCACAACCGAGGATAGGGCCCGGTTGTGGCCTGATGACGAGGCCGGCCATCTGCTAATGCATTGTGCTGAGGCTTAAGGAAAATTCTCCGTCGGTGAATAGCTCTTATTCTTATCTCCGTGATGAAAATATTTTTGTTTGAGGATCCTCACGAATGCTTACGCTTACGGGACATTTCTTCCTCATTTTTTTTGTTCCCGCCGGGATAATCCTCATCGGGATCCCCGTCTCCGCTTAAATTATAATTAGGAAATACATTCTTTGTTATTAATATAAAACATTATCACTTATATAAATTGTCAGACGTAAGAAATCATTATGTATACATCAAAATGAACACATTTGTACAATGAGTGATCTCTTGGTATGATAATTATTTATTTTTATTATTAACTATTACATGAAAACATCGTCAAGTGCAAATTTAACGGGTTCCCGCGGGGAACGGGGATGGAGAATGTTTTCTGTCCCTTACCCGTTTACCCATCAGGGATGGATTTTCCCCATTTACATCACCGCAGGAGAAATTTCTTCTCCATCCTCTAATGGATGAATCCTGACGGAGAATCGAGGATCGGATCCACATTGCCATCTCTAGCGAGGCCTATAGTTGGAGTGGTGTGGCATAGACACGTTCTTAGGGATCATCTGCTTGAATTCAACATGGTTTTAGAAGAAAAAAATATATATTGAGAGCTATTGGAGTTTTACTCTTTTTTTTTGAATTTCATACATTTATGGAGATCCCAATTTCCATATTTTGGGAGCTATATTTTTAGAAGCTGTTGCTCTAATCTCTTCAGTGATTAGGAGTATCAAAAAACGGATCCAAGTAATGCTAGAGGAATTTGTTTCCACTGATGTGACGCCTACGACGACTGACGAGCTACTGTATCATCTACCGGAGTTCCTGAATAATAGCGCCAAGATCTGTCCGTATCTCGAAATTAAAAGGGGGGCAAAATATCTGTCTGTCGCGTTTCATTGTGCATCTCGCGCGCCTTCTGTCCATAATTTACCGTGACCAAGAGCTGCAGAGTACAGCTGCAAACTACAGCGACGTCCACGAACAAGAATTTCCAGCCTCTTGCGTCATGCTTCATCGTGATAGCGCGCAGATGTTTATACTGGAATTAAGGTCGGTAGGCTGAGGGATTTTGTGTGTTGCAGTGCCGTTTACGGAGGTAGGCGGCGATCATCCCTGAAGTCAATCAATGGTGACGGATAGTGGCGGTTGTTAATTTCAGTGCGCTCACGCTAGATTCTAGACTCCAGAGCTCTAAAAGTTTTAGAATATATTAGCGTTTTTTAAGATCTAATTAATAAAGTTGTGATGTGAGATATACTAAATTTTAAAGCTAATTTTAGATAATTTATTACAACTAACTGTGTTTGGGGTCCAAAAAATTAAAAAAAAATAAAAAATCATAAATTTTATCTTCAATCCTGTAAGACCCAAAATTAGTAGAGGAAAAAAAAAATATAAACCAAGTATCATAATGCTTTGGAAATTAGGAAAATAAGAAAAATGATGAGAAAAGGGATTTTTCTTTTAAAGGAAACCATTTATACATCCCATGAAATAGATAACAAGGAGAATAAAACTTAAATAAGTAATATTAAAATATTATGGTTTATATTCACCTTTGGGTTTCAATTGATACATTTTGAAAGAAAATCTGAAAACTAAAAATAGAAGTATAAATTTAAATTTGGAAATAGGAAAGAAAGGAGAAATAAGAAAAAGAGAAGGGATATAAAACAAAAATATAAATAATATATATAAATAAATATATTCAGAATTAATATCCCTAACTTCACAAAAATAAGTAGAAAAGATGAGCCATAGAAGTTTGAATTTAAGTTTGAATTCGAATTTAACTTGGAAATGAAGAAAAGAAATAGAAAATAAAATGGAAAAAGAGAAAAACCTCACCTGGGCCGACTCCACCCTTTTTCGGCCCACAACTGTTTTCGGCCCGCGCTGCCCCGCCCGCGACCTGGCGCCGACAACCCGGGCCCACTTGTCAGCCGCTTATACGCCGCGCGCGCGCCAACTCTCGCTGCTCTGCGGGCCACCCATGTCAGCTGCGGGCGCGCCCTCCTCTCGCCATTCTTCCGCTGCCGGTGGGGCCCGCGTGTCAGCCAATGCTCTCTTACGGGCGCGTTGCGTTTCACTGACCGGTGGGCCATGCATGTCAGCAGCGTCTTCATCCCAACAGAACGCGATCTCCCCGACCGATTTTCCCGGCGTCCTCACCGGACCTCCGCTCGGCCGCCGTGCTTGGCGCAACCAACCTCGGACCCGCCTCCTATAAAGACCTACGTTCTTCCTCGGTACCCAAGACATAGCCGTGCGCGCCGTCGCCTAGCTTCGCCGCACACCGAGAGAAAGGGTGAGATCCGCCGCCGGCTAGATCAGCACTACGGGGGTTTTCGGCCGTGGCAAGGTGTCCGGGGGGTTCGTGGACAACGCCCGAAGCTATCGGTGGCGCAATCGGGTGGAGATAGTCAGCGGAGCACTCTGGATTGCTCGCCGTCGTTCTTCCACCACCACGGATCCGCCTAGCACCGTGTCCGGCCTCGTCGGGTCTCCAATTCCAGGTACGGATACCTCAGCCACGTCCGTCTCGTTTAGCGCAAGGTGTAGGGCTAGTTAATCGGTCTTTGGCGCACTGGGGCATCGGTTCACGGTTCGCCGGAGTGACCGCCGCCGCGGAGCTCATCGCCGCCGTCTCGGTTGGCCGAGGGGAGAAGAGAGGGTCGCGTCCGTTGATCATCGCGTGAACGGCCTGGATTAGATCCTGGCTTACCCCTTCGCGCGTTGGATCTGGTCCGTTGATGCGTGGATCGATGGATGGGAATTGAATACGGCTTGATTAAATCGTGACCAAAGATCTGGGATTCAACGGCTCACACGGCGTACCGGTTCACTTATGGCGCCAATCTAATCTGGCGCGTAGGTTCTGGATCGTGCGGCCAGGATTAGATGATACCCCTTCGCCCTGGTCATATTGCTAAAGAGTCCCTCTGCTTCCAGGAAACCAACCCGCCGTCCCTTGTCTGACTGTGCGCTGTGTCTTGGAAATCTTCCCCCGAGACCCCTGGACTTTCCAGGAATTGGGGCCCAGTCCAGAACTCGTTTAAATTGAGTAAATAAAATAGAAAATAGATTTTTAATATGAAAATAATTGCTAGAACTTAGATAATTCATAGAAAATTCATTTTTGCTCCAAATTGAACCATTCCAGTTTCTAAAATTTTGTAATAATATTCTTCATCATTTTGTGCCTCTGTTTTGGCATGAAAGGCTCATTTAAAATTTATCTAATACTTAATCTTGTATTAAATACATAAAAGCTACAGAAATTCATAACTTGAAATATATAACTCCAAATTTAGTGATTCCAGTTCCTATGGTCTTATTTTAATGTGTAGATTATTATTGTGTATTTTGTGTACATGTTTGGTGTAATGTTAATTTTGCCTATACCATGTTTGTTTGAATTGCTACGACTAGCAGTGAGGTCACGAGTCACCTGAAGATCATCCTGGTACCTGGAATCTCAAGGCCCAGGCAAGTTGTGCCCTTGATCACTTCTTTTCACCTACTCATGTTCTAATTAATCATAATGATCTGCATAGGTTAATTTTGATGGGACCCAATAGGTTACCCTAGTTTGTCTATCTTTATACCTTGTTTACCACTGAACTTTCTGGGTAGTACTTGCTAGTGCTATATGTGGTTTTGGGTATGGAGATACACCATTCATGATTATACTTTTGTTATCAGTTGTTATTTATGGTTCATGTTAAGATCATTATGTTAATTGGAACATGGAGAACCACCCGGGAAAACAGTGCTACCACGAGGGTGGAATGGGACGCCCTTGGCTGATTAATTAGGAAAGCTAGTGGAAGACTACCTTACCCGAAAGGGGCAAGGGCAGTAGGGGAGAGGTCAGTGTAGGGAGGCCCTCGGGAGGATTTTGCTGCGATGGCGGTCCTGCAAGGGATTCCTGCACTGGATCTTCCTATAAACTGTAGCGGGTTTTCGGAAGCTAGTGGAACTTTGTAAAGGCCTCGTAGTGGATCCCTAGCCATTCACCTCGGAAGTGTCTAAGGGCCTTGCAAACCCTGGCGACATGGGATACACGACTTGTGGGTAAAGATGCGCAACCTCTGCAGAGTGTAAAACTGGTATACTAGCCGTGCTCACGGTCATGAGCAGCTCGGACACTCACATGATTAATTTATGGAACTAAATTCAATTTGTCATATGCATTGCATTGCAGGTGAGGTGTTACTTTTGTTCTATTACTTAATTGGGTTTGGTATTTACTTATACTTAGTAACTGCTAATAAAATTTTGACCAACTTTAAAAGCAATGCTCAGCTCTAACCATCTTCTTTGGTAAGCCTTACACTTCACGTGAGCTCCCACCTTTGGCGAGTTCATGCACATTATTCCCCACAACTTGTTGAGCGATGAACGTATGTGAGCTCATTCTTGCTGTCTCACATACACCACAGGTCAAGACCCGGTACTGCAGGATGATGCTCATGGAGGATGCTGCGATGAGTTCGTGAGAGGTCTAGGCCGTCGTCTCCCAGTCAACTTTGGGTTGCTGGACCGTTGTCTCCTTATAATGTAATTGCTTATTTTGTATAGAACTCCTGTTATATATAAAGTTGTGACATTCGATCCTGTGCCACTATACATCATATGTGTGAGACTTGGTCCCAGCATACCTGGTGTTTATGTTAACCCCGGGTTTTGGACCCCTAAAATCCGGGTGTTACAGAAGTGGTATCAGAGGCAATGTTGACTGTAGGACGAAACCTAGATAGAACTGGACAACCAGTGTCTACTTACCTTTGCTACTCTGATTCTTTTCTAAACTTATCTTAATCTTTTTCTCATCTATTTCCGCTATACTCTGATTATTCTTACCTTTCATTTCTAAAGACAAATGTGGATTTCACACTTTGAAATCCAGTGCCTAAAGTGACTTTTAGGAATAGGAGACCTATTCTTAGGAACAAAAACAAAACTATTTTTATAGATATCTATGAACTAGAATGTTTGTTCTTATGATACTTGTTTGATTTGGATCTTTGATTGAGTGTGATGGGTTGTGGAGTAATGTCCACAATTACATCTGCATATGCATCTAGGTATAAAGGATAGCATTTGTAAGATAACTAGACAAACTAGATTATCCCCTTAGAAAATATATGTAGTATTCCGTATCTATCTCATCTTAACATATTCTATCTTACCTTTGGACATTCACCTCGTACAACTAATTACCCTAGTCTTGACATAGAATATCTGGCCCAGCCCTGCCAAAGAAATTCCAGTACATAACCAACTATTAGCTTATTCATTCTGTCTACTAAATGATTCCCTTGCAAAGCTATCTTACCATATGCTTCTAACTTAGATGGTCAATACCAGGCGGGGTGGTGGAATTGATTTACCTGCTAATCGACAACCTCAGCCACAGTCAGCAGAGATGAATCCTCCTAATCCTCCACAAGGCGGAGTTGATCCACTAGTCGCAGCTCAAATGAGAATGATGCAGCAAATGGCTGACACTATGGCAGATATGCGCACCCAAATGCAGCAAGAACGCCAAGAAATGCACCAGGAAAGAGAGGATGCACGTCGGGAAATGCGCCAAGAACGGGAAGAGATACGCCAGGAGAGAAGGGTACAACAACAGCAGCTGCAGCAACAACTTCAACAACAGCAGCAACAACAACAAGTGCCATTGCCTCCACCTCCACCACCAGTTCCACCCCGGGACAAGCACCGGGAATTCATGAGCCACAAACCACCAACCTTCTCCAACTCCGCAGATCCGCTGCAAGCAGATGACTGGTTAAAGTCCATAGAGAAGATGCTCAACATAGCTCAATGCTCAGATAGAGAGAAAGTACTCTATGCATCAGGTCGTCTTGCTGGTCCCGCTGCGGATTGGTGGGATGCGTACTGTGCAGCTCATGCTGCTGCCGATACAATTACCTGGGAAGAATTCTCCGCACAATTCAGGAATTACCATATTCCTGCTGGACTCATGAAGATTAAGAGGAAGGAGTTTCTATCCCTCAAGCAAGGAAGTATGTCCGTAAGCGAATATAGAGACAAATTCATCCAGTTATCTCGATATGCTCCCAGAGATGTTGAGGATGATGAGCAAAAGCAGGAGCTCTTTCTGGATGGTTTGATTGGACCCTTGCAATATCAGCTGGTATCGCACACCTTCCCATCCTTCCAAAGGCTACTTGACAAAGCTATTGCTGTAGAAAACAAGAGGAGTATATTTGGAGAGAAAAGAAAGGCTGTCAACCAAGGGCAGGCTGGAAGTAGTTCCCGTCCTCGCTACACTACCACTCCCAATACACCAGCTAGTGGCAGTTCTGGACAACAAACTCAACAGACACCAACTGCTCCTCCAAAAGCAAGCACTCCAGGAGGAACCGTTGCTCCTAACACAACCGCCATCAGGACATGCTTCAAGTGTGGACAACCGGGACACTACGCCAACTACTGTCCCAACAGAGCTGCCTACACTACACCAGCTCCGATGAAACAAGGACAAGCCTCGGCAGGAAAGAGTCAGCCCCTATCTATCAACCGGGGATATGCCCATCATGCAGAAGTAGAAGCTGAACCCGGTGAACTTGAAATTCAAGAAGAAGAGCCAGTTGGAGATGAAGTAGTCGGTGAAGAAGTCAACGAGCAACAAGAATAAAGAGATAAACATAGATATATATATATATATATATATTTTTACTATTTGTAAGACCTAAATATTAGTTTAGCTATTAGTTGGTACTATTACTATTTTAGTTATAATAGTAAGGTCTATTAAACCTATGTTTTGTTAAAGGATGATGCATCATGCCGAGATTTCTTTGTTTGTGCATATGTTCCAAGAACAATATGAGTATACATTCCTTTTCTTACAAATCTCGAGGACGAGATTTTTGTTAAGGGGGGTAGGATTTGTAAGACCCAAAATTAGTAGAGGAAAAAAAAATATAAACCAAGTATCATAATGCTTTGGAAATTAGGAAAATAAGAAAAATGATGAGAAAAGGGATTTTTCTTTTAAAGGAAACCATTTATACATCCCATGAAATAGATAACAAGGAGAATAAAACTTAAATAAGTAATATTAAAATATTATGGTTTATATTCACCTTTGGGTTTCAATTGATACATTTTGAAAGAAAATCTGAAAACTAAAAATAGAAGTATAAATTTAAATTTGGAAATAGGAAAGAAAGGAGAAATAAGAAAAAGAGAAGGGATATAAAACAAAAATATAAATAATATATATAAATAAATATATTCAGAATTAATATCCCTAACTTCACAAAAATAAGTTGAAAAGATGAGCCATAGAAGTTTGAATTTAAGTTTGAATTCGAATTTAACTTGGAAATGAAGAAAAGAAATAGAAAATAAAATGGAAAAAGAGAAAAACCTCACCTGGGCCGACTCCACCCTTTTTCGGCCCACAACTGTTTTCGGCCCGCGCTGCCCCGCCCGCGACCTGGCGCCGACAACCCGGGCCCACTTGTCAGCCGCTTATACGCCGCGCGCGCGCCAACTCTCGCTGCTCTGCGGGCCACCCATGTCAGCTGCGGGCGCGCCCTCCTCTCGCCATTCTTCCGCTGCCGGTGGGGCCCGCGTGTCAGCCAATGCTCTCTTACGGGCGCGTTGCGTTTCACTGACCGGTGGGCCATGCATGTCAGCAGCGTCTTCATCCCAACAGAACGCGATCTCCCCGACCGATTTTCCCGGCGTCCTCACCGGACCTCCGCTCGGCCGCCGTGCTTGGCGCAACCAACCTCGGACCCGCCTCCTATAAAGACCTACGTTCTTCCTCGGTACCCAAGACATAGCCGTGCGCGCCGTCGCCTAGCTTCGCCGCACACCGAGAGAAAGGGTGAGATCCGCCGCCGGCTAGATCAGCACTACGGGGGTTTTCGGCCGTGGCAAGGTGTCCGGGGGGTTCGTGGACAACGCCCGAAGCTATCGGTGGCGCAATCGGGTGGAGATAGTCAGCGGAGCACTCTGGATTGCTCGCCGTCGTTCTTCCACCACCACGGATCCGCCTAGCACCGTGTCCGGCCTTGTCGGGTCTCCAATTCCAGGTACGGATACCTCAGCCACGTCCGTCTCGTTTAGCGCAAGGTGTAGGGCTAGTTAATCGGTCTTTGGCGCACTGGGGCATCGGTTCACGGTTCGCCGGAGTGACCGCCGCCGCGGAGCTCATCGCCGCCGTCTCGGTTGGCCGAGGGGAGAAGAGAGGGTCGCGTCCGTTGATCATCGCGTGAACGGCCTGGATTAGATCCTGGCTTACCCCTTCGCGCGTTGGATCTGGTCCGTTGATGCGTGGATCGATGGATGGGAATTGAATACGGCTTGATTAAATCGTGACCAAAGATCTGGGATTCAACGGCTCACACGGCGTACCGGTTCACTTATGGCGCCAATCTAATCTGGCGCGTAGGTTCTGGATCGTGCGGCTAGGATTAGATGATACCCCTTCGCCCTGGTCATATTGCTAAAGAGTCCCTCTGCTTCCAGGAAACCAACCCGCCGTCCCTTGTCTGACTGTGCGCTGTGTCTTGGAAATCTTCCCCCGAGACCCCTGGACTTTCCAGGAATTGGGGCCCAGTCCAGAACTCGTTTAAATTGAGTAAATAAAATAGAAAATAGATTTTTAATATGAAAATAATTGCTAGAACTTAGATAATTCATAGAAAATTCATTTTTGCTCCAAATTGAACCATTCCAGTTTCTAAAATTTTGTAATAATATTCTTCATCATTTTGTGCCTCTGTTTTGGCATGAAAGGCTCATTTAAAATTTATCTAATACTTAATCTTGTATTAAATACATAAAAGCTACAGAAATTCATAACTTGAAATATATAACTCCAAATTTAGTGATTCCAGTTCCTATGGTCTTATTTTAATGTGTAGATTATTATTGTGTATTTTGTGTACATGTTTGGTGTAATGTTAATTTTGCCTATACCATGTTTGTTTGAATTGCTACGACTAGCAGTGAGGTCACGAGTCACCTGAAGATCATCCTGGTACCTGGAATCTCAAGGCCCAGGCAAGTTGTGCCCTTGATCACTTCTTTTCACCTACTCATGTTCTAATTAATCATAATGATCTGCATAGGTTAATTTTGATGGGACCCAATAGGTTACCCTAGTTTGTCTATCTTTATACCTTGTTTACCACTGAACTTTCTGGGTAGTACTTGCTAGTGCTATATGTGGTTTTGGGTATGGAGATACACCATTCATGATTATACTTTTGTTATCAGTTGTTATTTATGGTTCATGTTAAGATCATTATGTTAATTGGAACATGGAGAACCACCCGGGAAAACAGTGCTACCACGAGGGTGGAATGGGACGCCCTTGGCTGATTAATTAGGAAAGCTAGTGGAAGACTACCTTACCCGAAAGGGGCAAGGGCAGTAGGGGAGAGGTCAGTGTAGGGAGGCCCTCGGGAGGATTTTGCTGCGATGGCGGTCCTGCAAGGGATTCCTGCACTGGATCTTCCTATAAACTGTAGCGGGTTTTCGGAAGCTAGTGGAACTTTGTAAAGGCCTCGTAGTGGATCCCTAGCCATTCACCTCGGAAGTGTCTAAGGGCCTTGCAAACCCTGGCGACATGGGATACACGACTTGTGGGTAAAGATGCGCAACCTCTGCAGAGTGTAAAACTGGTATACTAGCCGTGCTCACGGTCATGAGCAGCTCGGACACTCACATGATTAATTTATGGAACTAAATTCAATTTGTCATATGCATTGCATTGCAGGTGAGGTGTTACTTTTGTTCTATTACTTAATTGGGTTTGGTATTTACTTATACTTAGTAACTGCTAATAAAATTTTGACCAACTTTAAAAGCAATGCTCAGCTCTAACCATCTTCTTTGGTAAGCCTTACACTTCACGTGAGCTCCCACCTTTGGCGAGTTCATGCACATTATTCCCCACAACTTGTTGAGCGATGAACGTATGTGAGCTCACTCTTGCTGTCTCACATACACCACAGGTCAAGACCCGGTACTGCAGGATGATGCTCATGGAGGATGCTGCGATGAGTTCGTGAGAGGTCTAGGCCGTCGTCTCCCAGTCAACTTTGGGTTGCTGGACCGTTGTCTCCTTATAATGTAATTGCTTATTTTGTATAGAACTCCTGTTATATATAAAGTTGTGACATTCGATCCTGTGCCACTATACATCATATGTGTGAGACTTGGTCCCAGCATACCTGGTGTTTATGTTAACCCCGGGTTTTGGACCCCTAAAATCCGGGTGTTACAAATCCCTCTATAAATACCCCTACCCAGATGGAGCTCATTCCACATACCATTTCATCTTGTTCCTCTTTTCTAAACTTGTCTTTTCTACTCATCTTTACGTCATGTCTTCCTTGAGCACAAACTCAAGTGAAGGATCATCGATGACGAGCGCGATATCGATTTGGACGAGACATATGAGACAATTGATTCTACAGTCCGCCCGTCGATCCACTACAATGCAACCCTGAGCCTAGCAGCTAGGATTCAAATGTACACCGAGATGACGGACACACTGATGTATACACACCTCCAACATGATTTGGTTGAGCATGTGTGGAGACGTAATAATCATTAGATTTATGTAATTTTCTATTAATTGTTATGCATTTTTTAATTGTCATGTACTTTCTTTTTAATTATTATGCTATTTGTATTTTAATTTTTTTTAAAAATATGTTGTGCGATTTCTGAGCGTTGAAATAAATATGTGTGAATTACTTAATTCTGAAATAAAAAAAGTCGATGTGGCTATAGGCTGAGGCTATAGCCTGTTGTAGGCTGTGCACTGGAGAAATAGGGATGAGAGTGGATTCGAGAGCTGACGGGGCAGAGGCGAGGAGATCGTGCACTCAAACCACTGAACCAGCCTCAGGCTTGTGCCAACGCAGGCGGCAAGCTGAATCTGTCGCTCGACCAGATGAGAGGCGGGGGAGAGGGCGCCTAGGGCGACGTCACTTGCGCTCGACAGGAACGGACGAGAGCGTGGTGGGAGAGCGAGGTGGCTGTTCTGATTGGTCCATCTGTTTATGTCAGTCCTACATATGTTAGTCGTTTTTAATTGTTGTCTAAAAAATAAAAAACACAAATTTCATCTCCAATCCATCTATAAATACCCCTACCCAGGTCGAGCTCATTCCACACACCATTTTATAACATTTCTCTACTCCAAACTCCTCTGCCTTCACACAATGTTGAGTTGGTCCTCATATTTCAACACCTTCATGGATCTCTTGCAGTCCAATGGCCCTTAGTTTGATGAGTCTTCTCTACTGGATTGTCGCTCTAATGTTTCAACTTCAGTCCCCCATGCACTATTCTGGTTGCGCGTCCACCACCATATCCTTATACCTATCATCTGTATGCATATGATCATATGTATCCCTAAGTTTAAAAAGGAGGAAGATGAGGATGAGATCGAGGACTTCAATTACATTTATGTATTTTATCAATTGTCATGACTTCTAATTTTAACATTATGCACTTTGTAATGTTTAATTCATACAAAATTATTATGTTGTGTGATTTCTAAATGTTGAACAAATCTACGTGAAGGACCAGTGAGGCAACCAGAAGGGGTGAATAGGAGCAACTAAAAATTCTCGAACTATAAAAACATTGTGACTTGGTTCCCAAAATTACCCTGAATCCTCGGGGCGTGATTGGTTGCCGCGCCGGCCATATCCAGGCTGCATAGATGCGTTGACCAAGAACGCGCCTATGTTTGGTTGGCTGCACCGGATGAAGCGCACTCGCACGCGCACGTGCAACCCAGGTGATTTTTTCCCCTTCTGCCTGCATGTGTGGAGAACGCAAGGAGGGAAGTTCGTTGCTCGCCCAGGCCCACGCACGCTCGGCGCTGTTGAGCGCACCAACCAAACACGCCCCAAGGGACTCGCAAACAACCAGATCAGTGTACAATACAAACCAGTGTCATTTAAATGTACCAAAATCCTAAAGAACACTTAACCAAACTCTCTGCAAAAATTCAGCAACAGAAGAGTAGAAAAGGTCGAGCGACAGTGTCGCGCTCCTGGCCGACAGTTTCGCGCTATGGTAGGGCAGTGTCAGGCATGCTATAATGCTCAAAAATTTCTCAAACTTCACATAAATTTTGTGCGAGGGAAAATAAGTTGGTTCTTGAAGTATCAACCCGAGCAACTGAGAAATCAAAGTGTAGATCGAAAATCCTATTTTTGTTGGGGGTTTTATGGGATTTTCTAGAACGAGTTCAAACCGAGTTCTGCTCAAATCACGACCAAGAACAACACCATCTAGGCGTATGCAGTGATATGAGAAGTGCAACTCACCACTAATCAACCCCAAACCAAATCCCACATAAGAACACAAGATTTCTCCACAAATCAAATAAAATGGAAGGGATGAAGTCAAGAACGAAAAAGACTCCAAATTTCAGCAAGGAACAAAACTGAGATTTTGAAGCCAATACAAAGATGTGAGTCGGTCCGACGACCTTTCCTTAGATTAATCCATATAGCTTACAAGCATAGTCGATAGAACAAAATCGTTGTGGATCTCCAGGCTAAATTGGTGACTACCTAGAGAGGAAAACTAGGAGTTCTAAATCAGAGTGCTCAAACAAATGGCAGCCAAAGAGATGTTGAACTAACCAACCCTCCCCTCTATTTATTGAGATTTATTTCTATTTCCTAAACTACCCCTATTTACATAAAGTCTATCCACTCTGACAAGGGCAAAATAGACCAACTCCAAGGTTTTCAATCCGACGGCTACGTGCTCTACACGAGGTTGCTTTGCCTTGACGCACCCTTCGTTGTAATGCCACGTGCTGCCAGTGATTCCCTCCGAAACCACAGTCGCTGAGTTTTGAGGCCCAAACTTAGCAAAACATGCCATCCATAGCGTAGGGTGGTTTTTCGAGATTCAACCTCCAAACCATCATGAGTATCGCACCGTGTGCGCATCCCCCATGTCATGGACACGTGTCCCGCCAGTCCTCGACTGTGCCGACAAAACGGCTCGCTCCGCCACGTCCTCACACGAGTCTGTGTCCTAGGTATCACCCACCATGACTACTCACCCGACTACTCCAGTCTGCTAGCCAAGACCCAGCACTCGTCCTTCACCCGCTCTAGGTCCATCAGCACAAGCCCGGATGTGAAAGTGGCCTAGAGGGGTGAATACTCCACACCTGAAAATTTCACCAAGAACACGAAACGAACTGAGAATAACAAGTTCAACTGGTGCATGCCGGTTCAACCGCTACTAGGGCGGTTCAACCACTATGAACCAGTTCAACAGGAAAACGAGAAATAAACTAAATTGATCCCTAAAATCACCAAATAAACTTTACGTATGAGATGTAGTCCTTGATATTCCTTAGGGTTGTAGGAAGTAGATCTGAAAGGGAAACTTCTCAAAATCTACACACCACAAATTTATGGGCAAATCTACCACAAAGTATTGTGAGGATGAAGAACAATAACAATCACAATAATCTAGAACATAAGAGATACAAGATTTATTCGGAGGTTTGGTCACACCAACAATGTGCCCTACTTCCTCGTTGAGGCGCCCACAAATGGCCGGGTATCTTTCAACCCTAATCCTCCCCTCACCGACCACAAAGATCCAAGTGAGGTCACTTACTAGAGATTGCTCAAAAGAGTGGGTACTACAAACTTCTTGCGGTCTTCCACAAGCTTTGGAGACTAACAAGCAACGTCTAGTCGTCTAGGAGCTTGGAGCTACAAGAGAAATGAATCCACAAAGAACTTGTTCTTGCACCAAAGCTTGAGAGATAGATCAAAGAATGAGAGTTGAAATCACATTTGAGATGTAAAAACTTATCTCACATCGAAGACTCTTCCGACCGATCGAAGGGAGGAAAACTTGGGGCGTGAGATCGGAGTTGAATGGCTTTGAATCGAAGGAGAGCAACTGCCAATGGGTCTAAGGTTGAGTCTCTTAGGGTTTAGAGAGAGGGGGAGAGGCTTATATAGCAGTCCCTGAATCAGATCTAGTGGTTATAGGGCGGTAATGCAAATCCCGGTTCAACCAGTATAAATCCCGGTTGAACTGCAATTCAATAGAGAGCTCTCTGCAAAATCCCTGTTGAATCTGAATTCAAATCCCGTTTGAACCTGGATTTTCTAGAGAGGTTCCTGAGAAATCCCGGTTGAATCTGGATTAATCCCGGTTGAACCTGGATTCTCAGAAAAACTCAAACCTGGAACAAAACCAAGATAAACTTTGGAAAGGTCGAACTACAAACTTCGCTTAAGGATTAACAAGGGTAAAATATAAGTTTTGAATCAAGGATTTTGAGCTTTTTAGTGCAAGTTCCAATACTCATTTGTGGATCCCTCTTGATAGTACGACGATTCTTAAACTTAAGAACTCCAAACTTCAAATCTAAGTAATCCTCTTACCTCATTGAGTTCCAATATGCTGCAATGGTCACCAAGAACATGCCCAAACATTGGAATGACCTAAACACTGATTCTTTTTATTTTTTTTTAATTTTTGGTCATTTCTATCAAAGTCTTGCACAATTATGAGCCCTTTCCAAGTTCTTTCTTTGATACCTCTTCCTTGGACTTGTGACGATGCTTCTTCACTTGTATTGAGCTAGCAACCCCCATGCCATATGATTTGAATCATCTCATCACATATGAATTAAACCGATGACTTCCAATCACATCTTCTAATGTTTTGATCTTCATCATTGTATGACTCTTCACAATCTGATTAGTTTGTCAACATCTTGCAAGTAGTCTCTTCTTCACCTTAGCCATGGTACCTGAAAGGGAAATAGGCTTACACCTTTTCCTAATTGATTTTGGTGGTTGAATTGCCCAACACAAATAATTGGACTAACTAGTTTGCTCTAGATTATAAGTATTACAGGTGCCAAAGGTTCACAATAAACCAATACAAGTCAAAAGAAAGGGTTCAAACAAAGGGAGCAAAAGATAACCGAAGGCAGCCCTGGTCTGGCGCACCGGACAGTGTCCGGTGCACCAGGGAACTCCAACTCCGAACTCGCCAGTCTCGGGAATTCTGGGAGCCACTCCGCTAACAATTCACCGGACTGTCCGGTGTAGCACCGGACTGTCCGGTGTGCCAGCGCAGCAACGGCTACTTCAGTGCCAACGGTCGTCTGCAACCGCATTCAATGCGCTACAGTGCGCGCCAGAGTCAGAGCAGCGCCAGAAGGCGCACCGGACAGTCTACAAGACCTGTCCGGTGCACCACCGGACTGTCCGGTGGCCTAGAAGACAGAAGCTCCAACGGTCGAACCCTAACGGTCGGGTGACGTGGCTGGCGCACCGGACAGTGTCCGGTGGCGCACCGGACTGTCCGGTGCGCCATGCGACAGACAGTCTCCCAACGGCCACTTTTGGTGGTTGGGCTATAAATACCCCCAACCACCCACCATTCATTGCATCCAAGTTTTCCACCTTCCAACACCTTACAAGAGCTATAGCATTCAATTCTAGACACAACCAAAGAGATCAAATCCTCTCCCAAGTCTGGAATCACTCCAAATCAAATAGTGACTAGAGAGAGTGACATTTGTGTTCATTTGAGCTCTTGCACTTGGATTGCTTCTTTTCTTTCTCATTCTTCTTGTGATCAACTCAATTGTAACCGAGGCAAGAGACACCAATTGTGTGGTGGTCCTTGCGGGGACTTTGTGTCCCGTTTGATTGAGAAGAGAAGCTCACTCGGTCTAAGTGACCGTTTGAGAGAGGGAAAGGGTTGAAAGAGACCCGGTCTTTGTGACCACCTCAACGGGGAGTAGGTTTGCAAGAACCGAACCTCGGTAAAACAAATCACCGTGTCACACTCTTTATTTGCTTGTGATTTGTTTTCACCCTCTCTCGGACTCGATTTTAATTCTAATGCTAACTGCGGCTTGTAGTTGTGCTTAAACTTTGTAAATTTTAGATTCGCCCTATTCACCCCCCCCCCTCTAGGCGACTTTCAATTGGTATCAGAGCCCGGTGCTTCATTAGATCCTAACCGCTCGAAGTGATGTCGGGAGATCACGCCAAGAAGGAGATAGGAACCGGCGACAAGCCCGTTACAAGCCACGAGAAGGCTCCATTGGGAGAGTCCCACAACAAGGGGAAGGATAAGGCATCCTCCTCACAAAAGTCGCATCAGAGTGGCGACAAGAAGAAGAAGATGAGGAAAGTGGTCTACTATGAGACCGACTCTTCATCGCCATCCACCTCCGGCTCCAATGCGCCGTCCGTAACTTCTAAGCGCCATGAGCGTAAGAAGTTTAGTAAGATTCCCCTACGCTATCCTCGTATTTCAAAGCGTACTCCTTTACTTTCCGTTCCATTAGGCAAACCACCAGTTTTTGACGGTGAAGATTACAATATGTGGAGTGACAAAATGAGGCATCATCTAACCTCACTCCACACTAGCATTTGGAACGTTGTTGAGTTTGGTGTACAGATACCATCCGTAGGGGATGAAGACTATGATTCGGACGAAGTGGCCCAAATCCAACACTTCAACTCCCAAGCCACTACTATACTCCTCGCCTCTCTAAGTCGAGAGGAGTATAATAAGGTGTAAGGGTTGAAGAGCGCAAAGGAAATTTGGGACGTGCTCAAGACCGCACACGAAGGAGACGAGGTGACCAAGATCACCAAGCGGGAGACGATCGAGGGGGAGCTCGGTCGCTTCATGCTTCACCAAGGAGAGGATCCGCAAGCCATGTACAATCGCTTGAAGACCTTGGTGAACCAAGTGCGCAACCTCGGGAGCACCAAATGGGATGACCATGAGATGGTCAAGGTTATTCTTAGATCCCTCGTTTGTCTTAACCCTACGCAAGTTCAATTAATTTGAGGTGATCCTAGATACACGCTAATGTCTCCCGAGGAGGTTATAGGGAAGTTTGTGAGCTTTGAGCTAATGATCAAAGGCTCAAAGAAAATCATCGAGCAAGGCGCCTCCTCCACGCCCGAGGCACAACCCGTCGCATTCAACGCAACGGAGGAGAAGAAGGAAGAGTCTACATCAAGTAGACTCCCCATCGACGCCTCAAAGCTCGACAATGAGGAGATGGCTTTAATCATCAAAAGCTTTCGACAAATCCTCAAGCAAAGGAGGGGGAAGGACTACAAGCCCCGCTCCAAGAAGGTTTGCTACAAGTGTGGTAAGCCCGGTCACTTTATAGCAAAATGTCCTATTTCTAGTGACAGGGGCGACGACAAGAAGGGGAGAAGAAAGGAGAAAAAGAGATACTACAAGAAGAAGGGCGGCGACGCCCATGTTTGCCGGGAATGGGACTCCAACGAGAGCTCCACCGACTCCTCCTCCGACGAGGACGCCGCAAACATCGCCGTCACCAAGGGACTTCTCTTCCCCAACGTCGGCCACAAGTGCCTCATGGCAAAAGACAGCAAAAAGAAGAAGGTTAAATCCAAATCCTCCACTAAATATGCAACCTCTAGTGATGAGAATAATTCTAGTGATGATGAGGACAATTCGCTTACTCTTTTTGCTGATCTTAACATGCAACAAAAGAAAAATTGAACGAATTAATTAGTGCTATTCATGAGAAGGATGAACTCTTGGACACCCAAGAGGACTTCCTAATTAAGGAAAACAAGAAGCATGTTAAGGTTAAAAATGCTTATGCTCTAGAGGTAGAAAAATGTAAAAAATTATCTAGTGAGCTAAGCACTTGCCATGATTTGATTGCCAACCTTAGGAATGAGAATGCTAAATTAATTGCTAAGGTTGATTCAAATGTATGTGATGATTCATATGCCAATCTTAGAAATGATCATGCTATTTCTATTGCTAAGATTGAAAAATTAAATGTCTCTCTTGCTAGCCTTAGAAATGAAAATGAAAAATTAATTACTAAGGCTAATGAATTAAATGTTTGCAATGCTTCCATTTCCAATCTTAGAGATGAAAATGCCATATTACATGCTAAGATTGTTGAATTAAATTCTTGCAAACCATCTACATCTATCATTGAGCATGTTTCTATTTGCACTAGATATAGAGATGTCGACATTGATGCTATTCATGATCACATGGCTTTAATTAAACAACAAAATGATCATATAACAAAATTAGATGCTAAAATTGCCGAGCATGAGCTAGATAATGAAAAATTTAAATTTGCTCGTAGTATGCTTTATAGTGGGAGACGCCCTGGCATCAAGGATGGCATTGGCTTCCAAAAGGGAGACAATGTCAAACTTAATGCCCCTCCCAAAAGATTATCTAACTTTGTTAAGGGCAAGGCTCCCATGCCTCAGGATAACGAGGGTTACATTTTGTACCCTGCCGGTTATCCCGAGCATAAAATTAGGAGAATTCATTTTAGGAAGTCTCACTCTGGCCCTAATCATGCTTTTTTGTATAAGAGTGAGGCATCTAGTTCTAGGCAATCAACTCATGCTAAATTGCCTAAGAAGAAAGCTCCTAGTGCATCAAATGAACCTAGCATTTCATTTAAAACTTTTGATGCATCTTATATTTTTACTAACAAATCCGGCAAGGTAGTTGCCAAGTATGTTGGGGACAAACACAAGGGATCAAAGACTTGTGTTTGGGTACCCAAAGTTCTTGTATCTAATGTCAAAGGACCCAAAACTGTTTGGGTACCTAAAATCAAGAACTAAATTTGTTTTGTAGGTTTATGCATCTGGGGGCTCAAGTTGGATCATCGATAGCGGGTGCACAAACCATATGACAGGGAAGAAAAATATGTTCTCCTCCTATGAGAAAAACCAAGATCCCCAACGAGCTATCACATTCGGGGATGGAAATCAAGGTTTGGTCAAAGGATTGGGTAAAATTTCTATATCACCTGACCATTCTATTTCAAATGTTTTTCTTGTAGATTCTTTAGACTACAACTTGCTTTCTGTTTCTCAATTATGTAAAATGGGTTACAACTGTCTTTTCACGGATACATGTGTTACTGTCTTTAGAAGAAGTGATGATTCAGTAGCTTTTAAGGGAGTATTAGAGGGTCAGCTATACTTAGTTGATTTCAATAGAGCTGAACTCGATACTTGCTTAATCGCTAAGACTAACATGGGTTGGCTCTGGCATCGCCGATTAGCCCATGTTGGGATGAAGAATCTTCACAAGCTTCTAAAGGGAGAGCACATTTTGGGACTAACAAATGTGCATTTTGAGAAAGACAGGATTTGTAGCGCATGCCAAGCAGGGAAGCAAGTTGGCATTCATCATCCACATAAGAACATCTTGACGACTGACAGGCCACTCGAGCTCCTTCACATGGACCTATTCGGCCCGACCGCTTACATAAGCATCGGCGGGAGTAAGTACTGTCTAGTTATTGTGGATGACTATTCTCGCTTCACTTGGGTATTCTTTTTACAGGAAAAATCTCAAACCCAAGAGACCTTAAAGGGATTCTTGAGACAGGCTCAAAATGAGTTCGACTTGAGGATCAAGAAAATTAGAAGTGATAATGGGACGGAGTTCAAGAATTCACAAATTGAAGGCTTCCTTGAGGAGGAGGGCATCAAGCATGAGTTCTCTTCTCCCTACACACCACAACAAAATGGTGTAGTGGAGAGGAAGAATAGAACTCTATTGGACATGGCAAGAACCATGCTTGATGAGTACAAGACTTCAGATCGGTTTTGGGCCGAGGCGGTCAACACCGCTTGCTACGCCATCAACCGATTGTATCTACACCGAATCCTCAAGGAGACATCATACGAACTCCTCACCGGTAAAAAGCCCAATGTTTCATATTTTAGAGTCTTTGGTAGCAAATGTTTTATACTTGTTAAAAGAGGTAGAAAGTCCAAATTTGCTCCTAAGGCTGTAGAAGGCTTTTTACTAGGATATGATTCAAACACAAGGGCATATAGAGTCTTTAACAAGTCCACTAGACTAGTTGAAGTTTCTTGTGACATTGTGTTTGATGGGACTCATGGCTCTCAAGTAGAGCAAGTTAATCTTGATGAATTAGATGATGAAGAGGCTCCGTGCGTCGCGCTAAGGAACATGTCCATTGGGGATGTGTGTCCTAAGGAATCCGAAGAGCCCATTCAAGCACAAGATCAACCATCCTCCTCCATGCAAGCATCTCCACTAACTCAAGATGAGGATGAGGCTCAAGATGATGAAGAAGAAGATCAAGAAGATGAGCCACCTCAAGAAGACGGCAATGATCAAGGGGGAGATGCAAATGATCAAGACAAGGAGGATGAGAAAGTTCCAAGACTGCCTCACCGAAGAGTCCATCAAGCAATCCAACGAGATCACCCCGTGAACACCATCCTCGGCGACATTCATAAGGGGTAACCACTAGATCTCGTGTTGCACATTTTTGTGAGCATTACTCTTTTGTTTCCTCTATTGAGCCACACAAGGTAGAGGAAGCACTTCAAGATTCGGATTAGGTGATGGCGATGCAAGAGGAGCTCAACAACTTCAAGAGGAATGAGGTATGACATTTAGTTCCACGTCCTAACCAAAATGTTGTAGGAACCAAGTGGGTCTTCCGCAACAAACAAGATGAGCATGGTGTGGTGACAAGAAACAAAGCCCGACTTGTGGCCAAGAGATATTCACAAGTCGAAGGTTTGGATTTCGGTGAAACCTATGCACCCGTAGCTAGGTGTAACACCCTGAATTTGGGGGTATAAAATTTCTTTTCTAATATCCACCAAATTCAGGTGTTACTCTCTCAGTTCTTCGCTTTCCTTTCTCTTTTCCTTAAAAATGGAGAATTATTTTGTTTTATATTAGCGTAAACCTAGTGGAATGAGCCTAGAGGCACTTTGGTTGTTGCATTCATGCTGTTGCATGGTGTTTCTAAGTGCAAAATATGTTTGAAACATGCTAACATATCTTATAGAAGCGCTCGGTAAATTTTCATATTTTTCGGAGTATTTTTCTATTTACCGGAAACCAAAAACTATTTATTTGTGGAACTTAAAAATATTTTTAGAAATTCTAATTATGTTTTTTGAGTTCATTAGGTGCCAAAACATTTATAGGAATTTTTCTGGAATTTTTGAAAGCATATATAATATTTTAAGCACAAAATATGGATTTCTAGGCTTTTTTCGAATTTTAAAATAGTAAAATCCGAATTTTAACCGAATTTTCATCTCATCCAAACCCTAGATATATATACATGTCCGGCTTCATCTCGTCGAGCCCGTTCCAGAACACAAAACGTTTCCCCCAAATCCAATCCCTACCTCCCGGTATTGCTCGCCGAAGTTCGGGGCGGTTCCAACTCCGGCGACAACTCCGGCGAGCAATTACTCCCAATCCGTGCATCGTCTGCCGAATCCGAGGATACCGCTGCGTTCGTCTCGTCGAGGGCTTCGTCGCAGCGCGTTCGGTTCGTCGATTGGATCCCCGAATCTCCGGCAATCGACGGATTTCCTCTCGGCTCCGGCGAGGGTCTTCTTCCCCGGTGAGAAACCTCCATTGTTTCATCTAGGTTTTCTTCGTTTCTTCGTTTTCTCGTCCGTGCAGAGCATCTCCCACTCTCCCCTTACCTTCCCCCGGGGCGGCGCCCCTCCCCCCTCCGTTTCCCCTCCCCGGCGGCGCCCCTTTCCCCCTCCCGGCGGTGGCGGTGGTGGCCGACGGCGGCGCTCGTGCTCCCGCGCCCCACGCCCGCGCGAACCCCTCCCGACAGCGGTGGCCGCGCACCTCGCGCCCGGTGCGCCCGCGCCCGCCCCCGACCGGCCCGGCCTCGACCTCCCCTGCGCAGCCCTCTCCTCTTCCCCTCCTTTCTCTTCCATGGATGGGAGGAAGAAGATGAGGAGAGGAAGAAGAAGATGGCAGTTCTGTAATTTAGTCCGCGCGAATTACAGTATGGTTTAAAACATTCATAACTTTTGCGTTTTAAACCCGATTCGATCCATTCAAGTTGCGTTAGATTCGTATTAAAATTATCTTAATTTAGAAATATTTATCCCAATTTTTGCACATTTTATTTAATTTAGTTAAACGTTTGTTTAACCAGTGACTACTAGAACGACGTTTCAATTTAAAAACCTAATTTAGTAATTCGATTTGCGCATTTATAATTAGTCACCAATATGATTAACCTTAACTGAAATGTTATTTATTAATAACTATTTAGTTTAATCATGTTGTTTAATTATTAGTTCCGCATGTCGGTCCGCGCGTGCCGCGGTGTTGTTTCGTGCACGTCGTCGCGTGCCGTTCGCGCGTATCGCGCGTTGTCCGCGTGCTAAGTCGTTTGTGTCCGCGCGTTGCGCACATCGTGTTTGCACGTCGTGCGTCGCTAATTCGTCTCGCTTAGAATCGCTCATATTCATTAAGTTACTTGCTTAACTGTCAACTATTAAAATAGTAAGTTAGTCAAAACTAAGTAGTAGTATTAATTTTGCATTTGATTAATATCAATTAATATAATTATGTTGAATTGGATGTTCTAATTAGTACTTGTTTCACGTAAACGTGCTAACCCCTCGACCATAGCTTCGTCTATCATGGTTCCTTTTCTCGCGTAACCGTAGAAGCGCTCTTTATTTTTTATTGCTCGCTTTTATAACATTTTATCTTGTATGGTGTGATGTTCTTATGCATATGTACATGTTTGTTTGTTTGTGCCTGTTGGTATTCGCTGTGCGTTGCGAATAGATTGTGATCCGTTTTCGAGCTTCGAGGGATCGACGATCAAGCGTTGGCGACCAAGTGATCAAGCTCTCTGAGTTCTATGAGGCTGAAGATCCTAAGCACCTGTTTGGTGAAGGCAAGTGTCCTCTGACCCATTATGTCCTATTCACTTATAACCTACTATCCCGCATTACTTACTTGAAACCTAAGGATTGACTAGCTTTACACTTTACTTTATCCTTGATGACCTTATGGTTAGCATTCTGCTATTGCCTTAACTTAATCAATGAACATGATGTGACTATTTATGATACTGTTACCCTGATGATGTTGATGATCTTGTGATACTCTAGGGGGCTCAGGCTGTTTCCTGAGTACCTCTCCGTAAGGACCTGTTCGTTGAGAGACCACCCGGGATAACAGTGCAGCCATGAGGGTGAAATGGGACACCCTTAGCTAATTAATTAGAGGAACTAGAGGTGTAGTTGCTTCGCCGTCGTGCCGTCAATGGGGTCCAGGCACAGTGCTTGCTCTGCCGAGGCTGGGTGCCGAGGTTCTTTTGTTTTGCTTTTGTTAGTCACCCTCCTGCGGGGAGGGGTACTGTGTTTATCAAACTGGAGAAACCTAACGGGCGGCTATGACCTCTAGGGAATCTTTGTAAAGGCTACGTAGTGATACCCTGCCGGACCACCTAGGAAGTGATCAATGGGGAGTCATGATCCCCGGGCAAAACGGGAATCACGGCTCATGGGTAAAGTGTGCGACCTCTGCAGAGGGTAAGGAAACTGATATATCAGCCGTGCTCACGGTTATGAGCGGCCTTGGGATCCTCTTTGATTAGAGATACAGATGGTTCGAGATACAATGGTTCTTTTTATTATTTCGGTCCGATGACGATAATGATGTTCCTCGATGAGGAAATGATTCACGGGTTGGTTATATGATAAAACTTGGCTTCCACTAATAATAAATATCTAACCAACTAAAAGCAACCGCTTGAGCTTAACCCCACATAAAGCTAGTCCACCTCAGCCAAACGGGACATTTGCTGAGTACGTTGATGTGTACTCACCCTTGCTTTCACAAAACACCAGGTTGCCTTTGGTGCAATCTATGCTCAGGTAAAGAAGAAGGCGTCGAGGCGGACCTCTAGGAGTTCCAGGACGTTGATGAGTTCGAGGATTAGGCTAGCGACCTCCCCCAGTCAGCTGCCTGTGGTGGGTTGTTTACGTTGGCTATGTTTCGATTTTGCGTACTTTGATTTTATATTATGTAAATGACTCTAGTCTGTAATATTATTACTTACTCTTTATTGTAATTCGAAGCATTGTGCTATGATGAGTCATTTATGTAATCGCTATGTACGTGAATTTCTGATCCTGGCACGTACATGGTTCGCATTCGGTTTACCTTCAAAACCGGGTGTGACATAAGTGGTATCAGAGTCGTGCTGACTGTAGGACCGCTGACCTAGAGTAGCATTGGTCGTTTTAAGGACTTATTGATTATTACTTCATCTCATCGATTCTGCTTCAAAATATTAGTCACCTCGACTAATTCTATGTTGTGCTCCTATATGCCCCCTTGCCAAAAAGTATTTCATTCTAGTATGGTCTATACTTCTCTCAATCTATTAGATCTGATCTTATCTTATGCTTGCGACATCTTTGTAGATGTCCCCTGACCATAGCCTTTAGTCTTTTGGGACTCTTTCCTCATCCAGTATTAAATTGCTACTATTTGACCATCTTTATTCCATTTTGTTATTGACATGCTCGTATCCTTGCATTTTTAATACCTTATCCCTTAATCCAAAGCACTTACCCTTGTACCTCTACTACCTATTTAAACATTTCAGTTTATATGTCCATGATCTTACTGTCTTTTGAGACCCTTTCCTATTCTATTGTTAAGTCGCTATCTTTTTGGCAATTTGTACTTTCTTGGTCTTGGTATGTTCGTACCATTGGAATCTTGCATACTCTTATTTTTATATATGCTTACCTTTATATCCCAATATCTGTTTGAAATATTTTAGTTAACATGCCCTTGACCACCCTTGTTTCCTAATGATCCATGAGTGATCATTTTATTTTGCACACCTGTAGTAATCTCGTTGTTTCCTTGTAACTCCACTCAGTAATGAATCTTTACTTCAACCCTTCTGTTGGAACCTTACTGATCTTACCCTTGATTGTTTTCTCCACTTTGTCGTTTCGCGAGACTTGTCTTAACTATATCCTTTGTTATGTTTTTAATTATTATCATATGCACCCTTGTCACCTCTATATCCTACGTTGATGTTTGTCTCATACCTGCCCTTTGAAATCACCCCTCTTCCGTCTCATACCTTCTTTCTCTTGGTTGTATCCTCTTCTTTGGCTCGCGAGTTTGTAACCTCATCCTTTGTTGTGCTTTTGCTTCTTATTGCCTTTACCCTTCTCATCTCTTAATCTTACCTTGGTGATTACACTATGTTCGTTATCTAAAACCTCCAATCTCCCACCTTAGTTCAAGCGTGGTCTCTTACTTATCTCACCCGTGGTTATATCCTATACTTTACCACTTGCAAGACTTATCTGAACTTTATTCTTGGTTTTACCTAGATTCCTGGTTTTTTATGCACATTTACCTCTTCCTTTATATCCTTGCCTATTATCACCTTTGACCCTTGACCTCTCTCCATATTTACCATGATGATTACCTATTTTTCTTAGCCTCACTTATTCCATTTCAATCTGAGAGTGTTATTTTCCCTATCCTGCTCTTGTCCGTTTCCTTTCCCTTTGTCGCTTTACAAGTCTTGTCTTTCCTTAACTTCATCCTTTGTTGAGCTTTTGTTTGATATCATCCTTACCTTTGTAATCTGTAGATCTTGCCTTGATACTTATCTTAGGTCTGCTTGTTGAAATCCCCTCTTTTCTATCTCAATTCGAGAGATATGTTTTACTTATCTCACCCTTGACTATATCCTCTTCTTTACCGCGTGTAGGCCTAGACTTAACTCCATTCGTTATTGTATTTGTACCACTTGCTCTTCTATGCCTTTATCTTTTCTCTTACACCCTTGTCCGTTATCGCCTTTGGCCCTTGCGATATTTATGTCTTCTACCTAAATGCTTACCTTAAACTTATCCTTTAAATCCTCCCCTTTCTTTCAACCCAGTTTGAGAGTTATGAGTTACCTACCTCTCCCTTGATTTCTCTTCACTTCTTTTCGCCTTACAAGTGTTGTCTTAATTCCATCCTTTGTTGTGTTTTGATTTTCTATCACCATCACCTTGTCATCCATCGATCTTGCCTTGATACTCATCTTTATTCATACTCAAAAAAAAATCTCTGCTCTTCCACCTCAAATTGAGAGTGGCAGTTTACCTATCTGGCCCTTGGACGTACCCTCTTTTTTCACTTGCACGTCATGTCTTAACTCCACCCTCTGTGGTATTTATATCCTTGGTTCTTATACCCATTTACATCATCTTCTACATCCTTGTCCATTATTACCTTTAAACCCTCGTGATACCTATGCCCTTGCCCACATGCTTATCTTGAACCTACCCTTTAAAGCCTGCTCTTTTCCATCGCTTTTTGAGGATAAGGCCTCGCCTACTTCACCATTGATTGCTTCCCCTTTTTTTTGATGCCTCACAAGTTTTGTCTAAAATACATCCTTGGTTGTGTTTGTCTGTTATCACCTTAACCCTTGTCATCCCTTGATCTTTACCATGATGCTTATCTTGCACCTGCATTTTAAAGCCTCCTCTCCCATTTCATTTCAAGAGTGATGTCTTGCCTATCCTGCTCTTGTTCATTCCCTTTTTCCTCTGTCATGTTGCAAGTCTTGTCCTAACTCTATCTTTTGGTGTGTTTTTGCCTTTCACCTCCCTTACCTTTGTAATCTCTAGATCTTTCCATGATGTTATCTTATGCCTACCTTTTGAGATATCATCTTTTCCATCTCGATTTGAGAATGGTGTTTTACCTATCCTGACCTTGGATGCATTCTCTCCCTTGTCAGTTACAATCATTGCTTTAGCTCCATCCTTTATTATGCTCATGCCCCTACCCTCCATGTCTTATTATTTCCCTTGCCTTTTGTTGGCCTTAGAGGAAAGACCACCATTTAATTAAAAGGAACATATAGCAACGAGATGTTTGTTGATGCGTTCTCATGATGTTTGTCCTTCTGCTATGGCTGATTTGCTTCTTTGGAATGAGTGTTGATGTGTTGTGGCCCTTGGACCGCAATGGAATCTGTTTACTAGGTGAGTGCCATAGAGTTAAGTAGTTGGGTTCTCCCCCTGCTCTCTCTAATCTGTCTATACTTACCTTTTCTCGTTATTCTTTCCTCTTGCACCTCTCCTTTTGGCAACCTCCAACTCCTCCAAATCAGTCAAGATCAAGGTCGGCAACATCTTCATCAAGTGTGTATCAATGCTCTTGTTAAGGGGGTTAGCCGCTAACCCCAATGAAGACAATGCAATCAACATCAACCAACAAGATCAGAGTGGCGCAGCGAAAGCGTGTGTGGGTCCTAACCCATAGGTCCAGGAGATCCTCAAGAATTGCATCAATCGGTCTCAAGCATCTGATGGTCAAAGCAACCAATTCACAAGTCAAGTCGGCGGAGGCAAAGTTGAGTTAGAAAAAGCTATGAAAGACTAATGAACCAATCTCATTTTCTTGCTAGCCTCTTCTTGAATCTCGAGGACGAGATTTTGTTAAGGGGGTTAGATTTGTAACACCCTGAATTTGGGGGTATAAAATTTCTTTTCTAATATCCACCAAATTCAGGTGTTACTCTCTCAGTTCTTCGCTTTCCTTTCTCTTTTCCTTAAAAATGGAGAATTATTTTGTTTTATATTAGCGTAAACCTAGTGGAATGAGCCCTAGAGGCACTTTGGTTGTTGCATTCATGCTGTTGCATGGTGTTTCTAAGTGCAAAATATGTTTGAAACATGCTAACATATCTTATAGAAGCGCTCGGTAAATTTTCATATTTTTCGGAGTATTTTTCTATTTACCGGAAACCAAAAACTATTTATTTGTGGAACTTAAAAATATTTTTAGAAATTCTAATTATGTTTTTTGAGTTCATTAGGTGCCAAAACATTTATAGGAATTTTTCTGGAATTTTTGAAAGCATATATAATATTTTAAGCACAAAATATGGATTTCTAGGCTTTTTTCGAATTTTAAAATAGTAAAATCCGAATTTTAACCGAATTTTCATCTCATCCAAACCCTAGATATATATACATGTCCGGCTTCATCTCGTCGAGTCCGTTCCAGAATACAAAACGTTTCCCCCAAATCCAATCCCTACCTCCCGGTATTGCTCGCCGAAGTTCGGAGCGGTTCCAACTCCGGCGACAACTCCGGCGAGCAATTACTCCCAATCCGTGCATCGTCTGCCGAATCCGAGGATACCGCTGCGTTCGTCTCGTCGAGGGCTTCGTCGCAGCGCGTTCGGTTCGTCGATTGGATCCCCGAATCTCCGGCAATCGACGGATTTCCTCTCGGCTCCGGCGAGGGTCTTCTTCCCCGGTGAGAAACCTCCATTGTTTCATCTAGGTTTTCTTCGTTTCTTCGTTTTCTCGTCCGTGCAGAGCATCTCCCACTCTCCCCTTACCTTCCCCCGGGGCGGCGCCCCTCCCCCCTCCGTTTCCCCTCCCCGGCGGCGCCCCTTTCCCCCTCCCGGCGGTGGCGGTGGTGGCCGACGGCGGCGCTCGTGCTCCCGCGCCCCACGCCCGCGCGCACCCCTCCCGACAGCGGTGGCCGCGCACCTCGCGCCCGGTGCGCCCGCGCCCGCCCCCGGCCGGCCCGGCCTCGACCTCCCCTGCGCAGCCCTCTCCTCTTCCCCTCCTTTCTCTTCCATGGATGGGAGGAAGAAGATGAGGAGAGGAAGAAGAAGATGGCAGTTCTGTAATTTAGTCTGCGCGAATTACAGTATGGTTTAAAACATTCATAACTTTTGCGTTTTAAACCCGATTCGATCCATTCAAGTTGCGTTAGATTCGTATTAAAATTATCTTAATTTAGAAATATTTATCCCAATTTTTGCACATTTTATTTAATTTAGTTAAACGTTTGTTTAACCAGTGACTACTAGAACGACGTTTCAATTTAAAAACCTAATTTAGTAATTCGATTTGCGCATTTATAATTAGTCACCAATATGATTAACCTTAACTGAAATGTTATTTATTAATAACTATTTAGTTTAATCATGTTGTTTAATTATTAGTTCCGCATGTCGGTCCGCGCGTGCCGCGGTGTTGTTTCGTGCACGTCGTCGCGTGCCGTTCGCGCGTATCGCGCGTTGTCCGCGTGCTAAGTCGTTTGTGTCCGCGCGTTGCGCACATCGTGTTTGCACGTCGTGCGTCGCTAATTCGTCTCGCTTAGAATCGCTCATATTCATTAAGTTACTTGCTTAACTGTCAACTATTAAAATAGTAAGTTAGTCAAAACTAAGTAGTAGTATTAATTTTGCATTTGATTAATATCAATTAATATAATTATGTTGAATTGGATGTTCTAATTAGTACTTGTTTCACGTAAACGTGCTAACCCCTCGACCATAGCTTCGTCTATCATGGTTCCTTTTCTCGCGTAACCGTAGAAGCGCTCTTTATTTTTTATTGCTCGCTTTTATAACATTTTATCTTGTATGGTGTGATGTTCTTATGCATATGTACATATTTGTTTGTTTGTGCCTGTTGGTATTCGCTGTGCGTTGCGAATAGATTGTGATCCGTTTTCGAGCTTCGAGGGATCGACGATCAAGCGTTGGCGACCAAGTGATCAAGCTCTCTGAGTTCTATGAGGCTGAAGATCCTGAGCACCTGTTTGGTGAAGGCAAGTGTCCTCTGACCCATTATGTCCTATTCACTTATAACCTACTATCCCGCATTACTTACTTGAAACCTAAGGATTGACTAGCTTTACACTTTACTTTATCCTTGATGACCTTATGGTTAGCATTCTGCTATTGCCTTAACTTAATCAATGAACATGATGTGACTATTTATGATACTGTTACCCTGATGATGTTGATGATCTTGTGATACTCTAGGGGGCTCAGGCTGTTTCCTGAGTACCTCTCCGTAAGGACCTGTTCGTTGAGAGACCACCCGGGATAACAGTGCAGCCATGAGGGTGAAATGAGACACCCTTAGCTAATTAATTAGAGGAACTAGAGGTGTAGTTGCTTCGCCGTCGTGCCGTCAATGGGGTCCAGGCACAGTGCTTGCTCTGCCGAGGCTGGGTGCCGAGGTTCTTTTGTTTTGCTTTTGTTAGTCACCCTCCTGCGGGGAGGGGTACTGTGTTTATCAAACTGGAGAAACCTAACGGGCGGCTATGACCTCTAGGGAATCTTTGTAAAGGCTACGTAGTGATACCCTGCCGGACCACCTAGGAAGTGATCAATGGGGAGTCATGATCCCCGGGAAAAACGGGAATCACGGCTCATGGGTAAAGTGTGCGACCTCTGCAGAGGGTAAGGAAACTGATATATCAGCCGTGCTCACGGTTATGAGCGGCCTTGGGATTCTCTTTGATTAGAGATACAGATGGTTCGAGATACAATGGTTCTTTTTATTATTTCGGTCCGATGACGATAATGATGTTCCTCGATGAGGAAATGATTCACGGGTTGGTTATATTATAAAACTTGGCTTCCACTAATAATAAATATCTAACCAACTAAAAGCAACCGCTTGAGCTTAACCCCACATAAAGCTAGTCCACCTCAGCCAAATGGGACATTTGCTGAGTACGTTGATGTGTACTCACCCTTGCTTTCACAAAACACCAGGTTGCCTTTGGTGCAATCTATGCTCAGGTAAAGAAGAAGGCGTCGAGGCGGACCTCTAGGAGTTCCAGGACGTTGATGAGTTCGAGGATTAGGCTAGCGACCTCCCCCAGTCAGCTGCCTGTGGTGGGTTGTTTACGTTGGCTACGTTTCGATTTTGCGTACTTTGATTTTATATTATGTAAATGACTCTAGTCTGTAATATTATTACTTACTCTTTATTGTAATTCGAAGCATTGTGCTATGATGAGTCATTTATGTAATCGCTATGTACGTGAATTTCTGATCCTGGCACGTACATGGTTCGCATTCGGTTTACCTTCAAAACCGGGTGTGACACTAGGCTTGAATCAATTCGCATTTTACTTGCCTATGCTACTTACCATGGCTTTAAGCTTTATCAAATAGACGTGAAAAGTGCCTTCCTCAATGGACCAATCAAGGAAGAGGTCTATGTTGAGCAACCTCCCGGCTTTGAAGACAGTGAGTATCCTAACCATGTTTATAGACTCTCTAAGGCGCTTTATGGGCTCAAGCAAGCCCCAAGAGCATGGTATGAATGCCTAAGAGACTTTCTTATTGCTAATGGCTTCAAAGTCGGAAAAGCCGATCCTACTCTCTTTACTAAAACACTTGCAAATGATTTGTTTGTATGCCAAATTTATGTTGATGATATCATATTTGGGTCTACTAACGAATCTACTTGTGAAGAGTTTAGTAGGATCATGACACAAAAATTCGAGATGTCAATGATGGGGGAGTTGAAGTATTTTCTAGGATTCCAAGTCAAGCAACTCCAAGAGGGCACCTTCATTAGCCAAACGAAGTACATTCAAGACATTCTAACCAAATTTGGGATGAAGGACGCCAAGCCCATCAAGACACCCATGGGAACAAATGGGCATCTCGACCTCGACACGGGAGGTAAATCCGTTGATCAAAAGGTATACCGGTCGATGATAGGTTCCCTACTCTATTTATGTGCTTCACGACCGGATATTATGCTTTCCGTATGCATGTGTGCAAGATTCCAAGCCAATCCTAAGGAAGTTCACCTTAGGGCCGTAAAACGAATCTTGAGATATTTAGTTTATACTCCTAAGTTTGGCCTTTGGTACCCCAGGGGATCCACATTTGATTTAATTGGTTATTCCGATGCTGATTGGACAGGGTGTAAAATTAATAGAAAGAGCACATCGGGGACTTGCCAGTTCTTGGGAAGATCTCTGGTGTCTTGGGCTTCAAAGAAGCAAAATTCTATGGCTCTTTCAACCGCCGAAGCCGAGTATATTACCGCAGGCCATTGTTGCGCGCAATTACTTTGGATGAGGCAAACCCTCAGGGACTATGGTTACAAATTAACCAAAGTTCCTCTTCTATGTGATAATGAGAGTGCAATCCGCATGGCGGATAATCCTGTCGAGCATAGCCGCACTAAACACATAGCCATTCGGTATCATTTTCTAAGGGATCACCAACAAAAGGGGGATATCGAGATTGCATATGTTAGCACCAAAGAACAATTAGTCGATATCTTTACCAAGCCATTAGATGAACAAACTTTTACCAAACTTAGGCATGAGCTAAATATTCTTGATTCTAGGAATTTTGATTGATGTCTTGCACACATAGCTCATATATACCTTTGATCGTCTCTTTCATGTGCTATGACTAATGTGTTCTTTCAAGTCCATTTCATGCTAAGTCATAGATTGAAAGGGAAAAGGAGTCTTCGGTGAAGACAAGGCTTCCACTCCACTCCATCGCATCATTCATCCTTCGCCGTCGCTCCGCAACTCTCCAACTTTGGTATAATCTTCACTCATATATTATTTACCATAGGGGGAGAAGGTTGTTTCAAGGGCTTATATTTCACTCAAGTATCTGTTTTTGGCGATTCATGCCAAAGGGGGAGAAAGTATTAGCCCAAAGCAAAAGGACCGCACCCCCACCAATTTAAAAAATGTAGTCTTTCAAATTTGAGTTATGAAAAGAATTTTTCAATTGGTATCTTATTTTTGATATAATTTCATATTGGTAGAACCTCTTCAAAATTAAGATCTAAAACCCTCTTGAACACTAAGAGGAGGATTTCATTAAGGGGGAGTTTTGTTTAGTCAAAGGAAAAGCATTTTCAAACAGGGGGAGAAAATTTCAAATCTTGAAAATGCTTCTCAAACTCATATTCATTTACCTTTGACTATTTGCAAAAGATCTTTGAAAAGAATTTCCAAAACATTTTGCAAAACAAAACATGTGGTGCAAGCGTGGTCCAAAATGTTAAATATGAAAAGAAAGCTATCCATGCGTATCTTATGAGAATATTTATTGGTTCAATTCCAAGTAACCTTTGCACTTACAATTATGCAAACTAGTTCAATTCTGCACTTCTATATTTGCTTTGGTTTGTGTTGGCATCAATCACCAAAAAGGGGGAGATTGAAAGGGAAATAGGCTTACACCCTTTCCAAATTGATTTTGGTGGTTGAGTTGCCCAACACAAATAATTGGACTAACTAGTTTGCTCTAGATTATAAGTATTACAGGTGCCAAAGGTTCACAATAAACCAATACAAGTCAAAAGAAAGGGTTCAAACAAAGGGAGCAAAAGATAACCGAAGGCAGCCCTGGTCTGGCGCACCGGACTGTCCGGTGTGCCACCGGACAGTGTCCGGTGCACCAGGGAACTCCAACTCCGAACTCGCCAGTCTCGGGAATTCTGGGAGCCACTCCGCTAAAATTCACCGGACTGTCCGGTGTAGCACCGGACTGTCCGGTGTGCCAGCGCAGCAACGGCTACTTCAGCGCCAACGATCGTCTGCAACCGCATTCAATGCGCTACAGTGCGCGCCAGAGTCAGAGCAGCGCCAGAAGGCGCACCGGACAGTCTACAAGACCTGTCCGGTGCACCACCGGACTGTCTGGTGGCCCAGAAGACAGAAGCTCCAACGGTCGAACCCTAACGGTCGGGTGACGTGGCTGGCGCACCAGACAGTGTCCGGTGGTGCACCGGACTGTCCGGTGCGCCATGCGACAGACAGCCTCCCAACGGCCACTTTTGGTGGTTGGGCTATAAATACCCCCAACCACCCACCATTCATTGCATCCAAGTTTTCCACCTTCCAACACCTTACAAGAGCTATAGCATTCAATTCTAGACACAACCAAAGAGATCAAATCCTCTCCTAAGTCCGGAATCACTCCAAATCAAATAGTGACTAGAGAGAGTGACATTTGTGTTCATTTGAGCTCTTGCACTTGGATTGCTTCTTTTCTTTCTCATTCTTCTTGTGATCAACTCAATTGTAACCGAGACAAGAGACACCAATTGTGTGGTGGTCCTTGCGGGGACTTTGTGTCCCGTTTGATTGAGAAGAGAAGCTCACTCGGTCTAAGTGACCGTTTGAGAGAGGGAAAGGGTTGAAAGAGACCCGGTCTTTGTGACCACCTCAACGGGGAGTAGGTTTGCTAGAACCGAACCTCGGTAAAACAAATCACCGTGTCACACTCTTTATTTGCTTGTGATTTGTTTTCACCCTCTCTCGGACTCGATTTTAATTCTAACGCTAACCCTGGCTTGTAGTTGTGCTTAAACTTTGTAAATTTCAGATTCGCCCTATTCACCCCCCCTCTAGGCGACTTTCAGTACCTTGGTCCACAAGCCATCTGCTTGACCTTCAACTTCGCTTAGTCCCTCGAAGCCCTTTACTTGCATGTCTTCACCCTATCAGACTATCTCCAAGTCACATTTCATGGGCATCATTTCTTCAATATTGTGAACCTTGCTTGAATGTCATCTAGATATGAGTGTTAAGATCAATCAAGCCTCAGTGTAGTTCTCATAGAAACTGTTGGGGGCCTTCGTCTTTCGAAGGTCCTCAAAAACACGACTAATAATGTTTCCCAAGTATAATTTATGTATAGGAACCTTCGGACTCGGAATGAAGCTATACATGATATGAAAAGCATGGTCGGGACGAAGGTTGAATCAGTCCCGAAGCTACGCATAGGGAAGCTTCGGCTCGGCAGAGGAAAACAGAACCGACTTAAAGAGGAAAAGCCTATCTAGTCCTCAATAGATTGTCCTTGAGTCCATAGTAAACATAAAGGGCATGAATGTAATTTTACACAGGCTGCGTCCTGTGCCTATAAATAGATGAACAGTACCCCCATACTGTTCACGGTGACTTGTATTCACTCGTGCGTCACACTTGGACTTTTGCCTTCTGTCAAGCCGAAGGTAAAAATGTAATTCAATATTGTTCATGTTCATACATGATGATATAGAAAAGATATATTAATGATGTCATATGATTATTTATGTCATTTCTCATGTTTCATATGCTTCTTCTTTCATCAAAATATACTGCTATGATGAAGGTACGTCCTTCATGACCTTCGTCTGAAGATCATTATAGCCCGAGGGAAATAATGCTTCGAAGGACAAAGGACTTTAACCATTAACATTTTGTGTTGCCTTGTTCTTAACTCATAGCATTTGAGAACAAGTACTCAACATTGGCACCCACCTCCGGTGAACTCAATTGACCACCTTTGGCAAGCCGTGACCTTCGTCATGCCACCGAAGAAAACTTCTTCAGGGCTAGGGGCTGCACTGTAGCCACTGAACGTCAAACAGGACACACTACACGAAGCTCGAACTCAAAAGAGGAAGGCTACAAGTCCAACACCCCAGGAGGAGGAGTTGGACCAGGAGATAAGGGATCTCGAAGCTATCCATCAGCAGGTCGAAAGGAAGAGAGAGAAGATGCTTCGTCTTTCTGATCTATAGAAGAAGATCGATGAAGCTGCTGAAGAAATATGTCATCTTACTCAAGATGACTAGGACCGAAGACCTCCACAAAGAGAGCTTCGTTAGGACAATTCTTACAATGATGATGATTGGTATGACGATTTCCATCATGGAAGTTTTGCTTTTGATTATGCTTCTCCTCTATCAGCAGAACTGCAGGCTACCCCATGGCCCCCATCATACAAGCCACCCCAGTTCCCCATGTATGATGGGCACTCAGATCCGAAGCAGTTTCTGATGAGCTACGAAGCAACTATATCTTCATATGGGGGCAATACCGCAGTCATGGCGAAGTCCTTCGTCATGGCAGTCCGAAGTGTGGTCCAGACATGGTACTCTTCTCTCCGGCTAGGGACAATCACGTCATGGCAGAAACTTAAGGACATGCTGATCACCAGTTTTCAAGGGTTTCAGACAAAGCCAGTCACTGCTCAGGCCTTGTTCTAGTGCACTCAAGACCATTAGGAGTACCTTCAGGCATATGCCCGAAGGTTCTTGCGCCTGAGAGCACAAGCGCCTATGGTGCCCAATGAAATCGTCATTGAGGCCATGATCAAAGATCTTCGGCCAGGGCCTATGGCCCAATACTTCGTCAGGAAGCCCCCTAGACTCTGGAGAAGCTACTTTAGAAAATGGATGAGTACATCCGGGCTGACAATGACTTCCACCAAAGAAGGGAGGAAGCTTACAGATTTTTTGAGATGACTAGGGGCTTCAGAGGAAGAATCCACCCTAGGCATGTTAGATCAATCCACAGCTCCAGTCAGAACGATAGCAAAGGAGGCCAGTTTTAGAGGCCACAACACAGTTCACAATCTTCAGGACAGCAGCAAAGCTCCTTCAGGCCACCAACTTCAAGGGGCCGAGGCGGCAGGGGCTTCGAATGAAGATATGGGGATCAGCCCAGGAAAATCTATTGCTTATTATATGGTGAAGACAAGGGCCACACTACAAGAATGTGTCAAATCACCATTCAGAAGCAAAAAGAGATTGCCGAAGCAGAAGCCCGACAGAATCATCCGAAGCAGGTCTTACATACTGCTTCGTGCCACTCTCCCTACATACCAGAATATGTGGGCAATCAACCTGCAGCCTCTGTTGCTTCAGCAAGCCATTCACAAGCTTCCTAGCCTCAGCTCCCACCGCCACCTCCATTACAACCTACTTATACCCGAAGCCAGTAGCCAGAAGGGCGCCAACACCCATAATAGCAACGTGACTTCAGGGAGGAGTCCGAAGCTCGTACGGTCAACAACACCGTACCAGAATCGAAGCACAACTACTGAGCAATATCCTTCTTCTGAAATACTTTCACTTTCTACACCATTTTGCTTTTTGTATGAGAAACAAGCAATGAAAACTTAGTTTTCATTTCTCGTAATGATTTTGCCTATACCAAAATGAAATATATCTTCTTTACAGATTTATGAAGCTCAAAAGTCATTCCTAAGGGTATGCAGAGCCAACATAAACGAAGCTACAAAAGTCGTTCCTAAGGGAGCACAGCGTAAGTCTTTTGCTCAAAAGTCGTTCCTAAGGGAATGCAGAGCCAAAATTGACGAAGCTACAAAAAGTTGTTCCTAAGGGAGTGCAGTGTAAGTTTTCTGCTCAAAAGTCGTTCCAAAGGGAATGCAGAGCCAAATACCACTGAAATATAAGGCAAAGAAGTTCAAAAGTTGTTCCTAAGGGGATGCAGAACTTATACCGCCGAAATAGAAGGCGAAGAAGTTCAAAAAACGTTCCTAAGGGGATGCAGAACTTATATCACCGAAATAGAAGGTGAAGAAGCTCAAAAGTCGTTCCTAAGGGGATTCCAGTGCGGGCGTGTGGGTGTGTGTCTTTGGCATTCTCATCATTTTGCATCATATCATCACATCATTTCGCATAACATTACATCATACATCATATTGCATTACCGACACAAGAATCGAATACGAAGCCAATCTTCGGTGAATGCTTCGTCAAATTGAAAATGTGCTAAGGCACGAAGTAAGCTTCGGGAAATACAGTTTTATCAGCCTTGTCATAAGAAAGGATCTCTTTCTTTACGAAGCATGAAAAGAAGGGAAGGTGTTTTTTCGCCGAAGGCTCAAAAACGGTATGTGTGTAAATTTCATGCATCGCAAAGATATAAATTACAATAATTTACATATTCGATTCAATGTTACATACATCAAATGTCACATAGTTTTGTTACAATAGAAGCCTAATCTTCCTTCAATTGTTCCTTACATTCCAGCATTTCAAAATATTATTACAATAAAATCTATTCCTCTCTAAGGACTTTTTCTGCAACTTCGTTCAAGAGTTTGTCGACGACTTCGTCGATAATGGACTATGCCTGCTTATAATTTCCAATGCTTCCTTCGTTTCTGGATCAGCAAGGGGATCGTACGGCTCGAGTGGCGAGGATAGTTCAGCTGAAGTAGGTAAACAGATTAGATCGAAGCCGCAAAGTAAGTACCGAAGCTAAAACAATCAAGAAATAATACCTATACGCCTTTCGCGTTCCGTAGCTTCTTCAGCTCGCTTTGCTTCCGCCCGGGCGTCGTGGGTGTCTTTCTCACTCTTTTTTATAATCTCGTGGGCCAGCTCCCGGCCACCGTTCACCCAAACATCGTTATAAAATTTCCCGCCCATTAAAGTTGCTTCGGCTGAAGGATCCTTCGTATCATCTACGAAGAAGGTAGCTTCGGCCTGGGCTATGGCCTTAACGTGATCACATCCGGCCTTCTCCAGAATAGCTAAAATTCCCTGCGCACCGGAAAATGCGCAAATATCCCCGCGATCACTCAAAATTTATTTGAAGGCATTGGCTTCTCCACTTATCCATTCAACGACACCCTCGGGGTCGCCTCGTATGAAGTTTTTTCAGCAGAGTAGGTGCCCACTTTGGTGAAGGTAGTTTTTAATTTCTTCACACAATCCAAGGATTTCTCAAAGCACCTTCCCTTGGATTCGCGAAGTTCTTCAACATTCTTCTCTAGCTTCTTTTTCCAGTATTCACTGATCTCTTGATTAGCCTGTGCGAGCGCGCAGTTCTCTTTAGCTTCAGCTAGTTGTCTCTGAAGGTCTTCAATTTTGGTTTTCTAGGCTTCGGCCTGAGCTTTATAGTTAGCTTCGTCTTCCTTTGCTTTGTTCACCAATGAAATCAAAATTTTGTCTTTCTCCAGACCTTCATTTCTCAGTTCAATCACCTCAGAACGAAGGCTGTTAGGAGCCATTGCGCAGCCTTCTTCTTCGGCGCTCTTCTGAGTCCTCAAGGCATTATTAAGAATTAAGCCCTACAAAAGAAAAAGAGTTGAGTATAGCAATAAAATACTTCATTTTCTAGCTTCAAAGTTAACGTCTATACCTTTATACTATTGTACGTGAGGCTGTCAGCAAGATCATCCTTCGATAAGACCGAAAGGCCTTCTTCAAGCTTAGGAAATCCCATACTCTTAGCTATCTCCCGGCAAACAGATATTTCTTTGTTATCCGGGAGACAGTACATGAAATCATCTTCGTTACTACCATTGAACACTAAGGCCCCCTTCGGATATTTCAGTCTTTGGGCGTAGTGCTTGGCCTCCAAGATTTCTTCTTCATATAATTTCTTCCCTGAAGCATGTCGAACAATGTAATCAGTATCCTCAGCTAAGGCTTCGGGGACATGCGATTTTGCTTTTTCTGTCATGACTTGCTTGTCGTCTTGCCGGTATCTGAACTTTGCTGACCCACCTTATCTTCAGGCATGGTGGCCTTCATCTTAGTAGGCGCTAAAGGCCCAGCTTCAGCTTCGACTTGATTTTTGGCAGCTTCGGCAGTTTTCTTGGTAGAAGCAGGAGTTAAGGCCTTCGTGGTCTCTATGACAGCGTCTAGTACGCTGGCCATCCTCCTCCTTTTGGGAGTTGCGGTAGCAGTTTTTTGTACCTTTGGCAATTCTGCTCCTACTGATGGGCTTAGAATTTCTGGCATTTTCATTATTTCCTCCACCTTTGGCTCTTGGGCCTTATCATCCTTAGCTTCGATCGGCCAATCTGTAGGCATCTTCGGCACTACAGTTGGCTCTTCAACGCCATGCACAATCGGAGCACCTTGTCTTGCTTCGGCAGTTGAAGAGGCTTCTTCGCCAAATTCAGGCACCACGGCCGGTTCAATATAACACGACCGGTGGGTCAGAACCTTCACCTTTTTGCCCTTCGGGACAACTGTGGTGGCCGAAGCGGCAGTTTTTCTCTTTGTTCCTTGCCCTCGCTGTGGGTAGCGGTAATCAGGGTATACAAAGCCGATGGCATCAAATACTCTGTTTAATCTTTTCTTCCCCCGGCTCCCGAAGGCTGTGGACAAGACATCATCTTCGGCTTTGCTGTATGCTCCAAGCAACTCGTCGCTGATAGCCTCAATACTTTTTAGCCAATCATCATTTGGCTCATCAAACTGGTCTCTGAATCTGAAGGTATACTTGAAAGGGAAATGTGCCCTTGGGCCATTTCTAAGTATTTTGGTGATTTAGTGTCCAACACAAGTGCATAAGTGTAAAATGGTGGACAAAGTACGAATCAAGGATAAAGGTATGTTTCTCAGACTTAGTACATTGTTTTAGAGACTAATGTATTGTGTCTAAGTGCTGGAAACAGGAAAAATCCAATTGGAAATGTCTTGGCTCGAGCAGCCAAGAATCTGCTCAGTCTGGGAGCACCGGACTGTCCGGTGGTGCACCGGACAGTGTCCGGTGCGCCAGGCTGGCTCGAGCAAAGTGGCTGCTCTCGGGACTTCGACGGCGGTGTACGGCTATAATTCACCGAACTGTCCGGTGGGCTGTTCACAGGCGAACTCGTCGCTCTCGGGAATTCATCGGCGACGTAAGGTTATAATTCACCGGACTGTCCGGTGTGCACCGGACTGTCCGGTGAGCCAACGGTCGGCCGGGCCAACGGTCGGCCGCGCGATCTGCGCGGGACACGTGGCCGAGCCAACGGCTAGAAGGAGGCACCGGACTGTCCGGTGTGCACCGGACATGTCCGGTGCGCCAACGGCTCTCTGGCTGCCAACGGTCGACTGCGCCATTTTTGGAAGGAAATCGGGCACCGGACAGTGTCCGGTGTGCACCGGACTGTCCGGTGCGCCAGTCGACAGAAGGCAAGATCAGCCTTCCTAGATTGCTCTCAACGGCTCCTAGCTGCCTTGGGGCTATAAAAGGGACCCCTAGGCGCATGGAGGAGTATATCAAGCATTCCTACAACATTCCTAAGCACCAAGACATCGATTCCGCGCCTTTGATTCTTTGCGATAGCAATTAGAGCTCTAGTTGAGTGGTGAACTCATTGAGTTGCGTTGTGAGCTCTCGTTGCGACTTGTGTGCGTGGTGTTGCTATGATTTCTTGTCTTGAGTGCGTTGCTAATCCCTCCCTTGCTCTGTGCCTCTTTGTGAACTTTAAGTGTAAGGGCGAGAGGCTCCAAGTTGTGGAGATTCCTCGCAAACGGGATTGAGAAAAATCAAGCAAAACACCGTGGTATTCAAGTGGGTCTTTGGACCGCTTGAGAGGGGTTGATTGCAACCCTCGTCCGTTGGGACGCCACAACGTGGAGTAGGCAAGCGTTGGTCTTGGCCGAACCACGGGATAACCACCGTGCCATCTCTGTGATTGATTTCTTGTGGTTATTGTGTTTTGACTCCTCACTAGCCACTTGGCAATTATTGTGCTAACACTTAACCAAGTTTTTGTGGCTTAAGTTTTAAGTTTTATAGGATCACCTATTCACCCCCCCCTCTAGGTGCTCTCAATTGGTATCAGAGCCGTTCTCTTCACAAAGGGACTAACCGCCCGAAGAGATGGATCCTAAGGGGAAGGGTATCGTGATCAACGATAAAGAGAAGGAATCCTTCGTCAACGAGCCGAAGGACGACAAGCCTACCGACTCCGGCTCGGGCCATAGACGGAAAGAAGGGAAGAAGAAGAAGATGAGGCGCATCAAGGAGATCGTCTACTACGACGACAGCGATGAGTCTACTTCTTCCCAAAAGGACGACGACCACAACGACTACGAGAGAAGGAAACCGGTCAATTCGAACTTTTCTTTTGACTACTCTCGTATTCCTCAAAGTACAAATGCTCATTTATTATCTATTCCACTTGGTAAACCTCCTCATTTTGATGGAGAGGACTACGGATTTTGGAGTCATAAAATACGTAGTCACTTGTTCTCTCTCCATCCTAGTATATGGGAGATTGTAGATAGTGGAATGCACTTTGATAGTACGGATAGTCCCATGTTCATTAATGAGCAAATTCATAAGAATGCACAAGCTACTACTGTTCTTCTAGCTTCATTGTGCAGGGATGAATACCACAAAGTGAGCGGCTTGGATAACGCCAAGCAGATCTGGGACACCCTCAAGATATCGCATGAGGGGAACGATGTCACCTTGCTCACCAAGATGGAGTTGGTGGAGGGCGATCTTGGACGATTCGCAATGATAAGGGGCGAGGAGCCGACACAAACATACAACCGGCTCAAGACCCTTATCAACAAAATAAGGAGCTACGTGGACGACGCTCTAAACGGTCCAATCAATGAGCCTCAACCCGTTGCTTTCAAGGCAACAAGGAGCAAGGAGGCGTTACCCAGCAAGGTAGCACAAATTGAGGCGGCCGGACTTAATGATGAAGAGATGGCCCTCATCATCAAAAGATTCAAGATGGCGCTTAAGGGTCGCAAGGGACAGCCAAGCAAGACCAAAGCCAAGGGGAAGCGCTCATGCTTCAAATGCGGCAAGCTTGGTCATTTTATTGCTAACTGTCCCGACAATGATAGTGATCAGGATCAAGGGAACAAGAGGGAGAAAAAGAAGAACTATAAGAAGGCAAAGGGCGAGGCACATCTTGGCAAGGAGTGGGATTCAGATTGCTCCTCGTCCGACTCCGACAATGAAGGACTCGCCGCCACCGCCTTCAACAAGTCATCCCTCTTCCCCAACGAGCGTCACACATGCCTTATGGCAAGGGAGAAGAAGGTATGTACTCGAAACTCTACTTATGCTTCTTCAAGTGAGGACGAATCTAGTGATGAGGATAAATAGATTATTCATGTTTATTTAAGGGCCTAGATAGAACCAAGGTAGATAAAATTAATGAGTTCATTGATGCCTTGAATGATAAGAATAGGCTTTTAGAAAAACAAGAGGACTTGTTGTATGAAGAACATGACAAATTTTTATAAGCACAAAAATCTCATGCCTTAGAAGTTAAGAGAAACGAAATGCTTTCTTGTGAATTATCTTCTTGCCATGAGACAATTTCTAGCTTAAGGAGCATTAATAATGATTTGAATGCTAAGTTAGAAATAGCTAGTAAATCAACAACTTGTGTAGAAAATGTTGTTATTTGCAATAGATGTAAAGATTTTGATATTGATGCTTGTAGTGAACACATAGCTTCTATTGCAAAGTTAAATGATGAAATGGCTAGTCTTAATGCCCAACTTAAGGCTAGCAAAAGTGATTTTGATAAACTAAAATTTGCTAGGGATGCCTACACGATTGGTAGACACCCCTCAATTAAGGATGGGCTTGGCTTCAAGAGGGAAGCCAAGAACTTAACAAGCCATAAGGCTCCCATCTCCGCCAAGGAGAAAGGGAAGGCCCCTATGGCAAGTAGTACTAAAAAGAACCATGCTTTTATGTACAATGATAGAAGACAGTCTCATAGGAGTTGTAATGTTTTTGATTCACATGCCTATGATTCTTATGCTATGTTTGCTCCCAGTTCTTCCTATATGCATGGTAGAGATATGCCTAGGAAAAATATTCATCATGTGCTTAGAAAGAATATTGTTCATGTTCCTAGGAAAATTATGAATGGATCCTCTACAATTTATCATGCTTTAAATGCTTCCTTTGCTATTTGTAGAAAGGATAGGAAGATAGTTGCTAGGAAATTAGGGGCAAAATGCAAGGGTGATAAAACTTGCATTTGGGTCCCTAAGACAATTTTAACTAACCTTGTAGGACCCAACAAGAGTTGGGTACCTAAGACCCAAGCCTAAATTTGCCTTGCAGGTTTATGCATCCGGGGGTTCAAGCTGGATTATCGACAGCGGATGCACAAACCATATGACGGGGGAGAAGAAGATGTTCACCTCCTACGTCAAAAATGAGGATTCCCATGATTCAATTATATTCGGTGATGGGAACCAAGGCAAGGTAAAAGGGTTAGGTAAAATTGCTATTTCATCTGAGCACTCTATTTCTAATGTGTTTTTAGTTGAGTCGCTTGGATATAATTTGTTATCTGTTAGTCAATTATGCAAAATGGGATATAATTGTCTATTTACAAATGTAGATGTGTCTGTCTTTAGAAGATGTGATGGTTCACTAGCTTTTAAGGGTGTACTAGACGGCAAACTTTATTTGGTTGATTTTGCAAAAGAAGAGGCCGGTCTAGATGCATGCTTAATTGCTAAGACTTGCATGGGCTGGCTGTGGCATCGCCGCTTAGCACATGTGGGGATGAAGAACCTCCACAAGCTTCTAAAGGGAGAACACGTGGTAGGTCTAACTAATGTACATTTCGAAAAAGATAGACCTTGTGCAGCTTGTCAAGCATGGAAACAGGTGGGAGGCTCTCATCACACCAAAAATGTGATGACAACATCAAGACCTCTGGAGCTGCTGCATATGGATCTCTTCGGACCCGTCGCCTATCTGAGCATAGGAGGAAGTAAGTATGGTCTAGTTATTGTTGATGACTTTTCCTGCTTCACTTGGGTGTTCTTTTTGCAGGATAAGTCTGAAACCCAAGGGACCCTCAAGCGCTTCCTAAGGAGAGCTCAAAATGAGTTTGAGCTCAAGGTGAAGAAGACAAAAAGCGACAATGGGTCCGAGTTCAAGAACCTTCAAGTGGAGGAGTTCCTTGAGGAGGAGGGGATCAAGCACGAGTTCTCCACTCCCTACACACCTCAGCAAAATGGTGTGGTAGAGAGGAAGAACAGGACGCTCATTGATATGGCGAGGACTATGCTTGGAGAGTTCAAGACCCTCGAGCGTTTTTGGTCGGAAGCCGTGAACATGGCTTGCCACGCCATCAACAGGGTCTACCTTCACCGCCTCCTCAAAAAGACCACATATGAGCTGCTAACTAGTAACAAACCCAATGTATCGTACTTTCATGTATTTGGGAGTAAATGCTACATTCTAGTGAAGAAGGTTAGGAATTCCAAATTTGCTCCCAAAGCTGTAGAAGGGTTTTTATTAGGTTATGATTCAAATACAAAGGCATATAGGGTCTTCAACAAATCATCGGGTTTGGTTGAAGTCTCTAGCGACGTTGTATTTGATGAGACTAATGGCTCTCCAAGAGAGCAAGTTGTTGATCTTGATGATGTAGATGAAGAAGACGTTCCAACGGCCGCGATACGCACCATGGCGATTGGAGATGTACGGCCTCAGGAACAATTGGAGCAAGATCAACCGTCTTCCTCAACTATGGTGCATCCCCCAACCCAAGATGACGAACAGGTACCTCAAGTGGAGGCGCATGATCAAGGGGGAGCACAGGATGATCAAGTTGAAGAGGAAGAAGCACCTCAGGCACCTTAAACCCAAGTTCGAGCGACGATTCAAAGGGATCATCCCGTCGACCAAATATTGGGTGATATTAGCAAGGGAGTAACTACTCGTTCAAGATTAGTTAATTTTTGTGAGCATTACTCCTTTGTCTCTTCTATTGAGCCTTTCAGGGTAGAAGAGGCCTTGCTAGATCCGGACTAGGTGTTGGCCATGCAGGAGGAACTCAACAACTTCAAGCGCAATGAAGTTTGGACGCTGGTGCCTCGTCCCAAGCAAAATGTTGTGGGAACCAAGTGGGTGTTCCGCAACAAACAGGACGAGCACGGGGTGGTGACGAGGAACAAGGCTCGACTTGTGGCAAAAGGTTGTACCAAATGGATGTGAAGAGTGCTTTCCTCAACGGGCCAATCAAGGAGGAGGTGTACGTGGAGCAACCCCCTGGCTTCGAGGATGAACGGTACCCTGACCACGTGTGTAAGCTCTCTAAGGCGCTCTATGGACTTAAGCAAGCCCCAAGAGCATGGTATGAATGCCTTAGAGACTTTTTAATTGGTAATGCTTTCAAGGTCGGGAAAGCCGGTCCAACTCTTTTTACTAAGACTTGCGATGGTGATCTTTTTGTGTGCCAAATTTATGTCGATGACATAATATTTGGTTCTACTAATCAAAAGTCTTGTGAAGAGTTTAGCAGGGTGATGACGCAGAAATTCGAGATGTCGATGATGGGCGAGTTGAACTACTTCCTTGGGTTCCAAGTGAGGCAACTCAAGGATGGCACCTTCATCTCCCAAACGAAGTACACGCAAGACTTGCTAAAGCGGTTTGGGATGAAGGACGCCAAGCCCGCAAAGACGCCAATGGGAACCGACGGACACACCGACCTCAACAAAGGTGGTAAGTCCGTTGATCAAAAAGCATACCGGTCCATGATAGGTTCTTTACTTTATTTGTGTGCTAGTAGACCGGATATTATGCTTAGCGTATGCATGTGTGCTAGATTTCAATCCGATCCTAAGGAGTGTCACTTAGTGGCTGTGAAGCGGATTCTTCGATATTTAGTCGCTACGCCTTGCTTCGGGATCTGGTATCCAAAGGGGTCTAACTTTGACTTGATTGGATATTCAGATTCCGACTATGCTGGATGTAAGGTCGATAGGAAGAGTACATCGGGGACGTGCCAATTCTTAGGAAGGTCCCTGGTGTCGTGGAACTCTAAGAAACAAACTTCCGTTGCCCTATCCACCGCTGAGTCCGAGTACGTTGCCGCAGGACAGTGTTGTGCGCAACTACTTTGGATGAGGCAAACCCTCCGGGACTTTGGCTACAATCTGAGCAAAGTCCCACTCCTATGTGACAATGAGAGTGCTATTCGCATAGCGGAAAATCCTGTTGAGCACAGCCGCACAAAGCACATTGACATCCGGCATCACTTTTTGAGAGACCACCAGCAAAAGGGAGATATCGAAGTGTTTCATGTTAGCACCGAGAACCAGCTAGCCGATATCTTCACTAAGCCTTTAGATGAAAAGACCTTTTGCAGGCTGCATAGTGAGCTAAATATCCTAGATTCGCGGAACTTGGATTGATTTATAGCATACATGTGTTTATGCCTTTGATCATGTTCATTCTGCATTTTGTTGCTTATTATGGGTGCTCAAGTTGTACAAACACTCCCTGGACCTCACAAGTCCGTTTTGCAAGTGATGCACATATTTAGGGGGAGCTGTGCTACAACTTGACCCTTTGAGACTAACCATGTACTTGAGTTTGGTTGTTTTAGCCTCAAAGAAGGATTGAAAGGGAAAAGGTGGACTTGGACCATGCAATACTTCCACTGCACTCCGATGAAAAGAGTAACTTTTCCAAGTTCATCTTTATACTCTTATTGCCTTTGTGTTCTCATTTGAAGATTTTGGTGAGGCAATGGGGTTAATGGGCCAAGATTAATCCCGTTTTGGTGGTTGATGCCAAAGGGGGAGAAAATAAAGGCCAAAGCGATAAATGGATCAGCTACCACTTGAGAGATTTTGAAAATAGTAGAATAGAGCTTTTGGTTTGTCAAAACTCTTTTGTTGTCTCTCTTGTCCAAAGTTGGCTTCCTGTGGGGAGAAGTGTTGATTATGGGAAAAAGGGGGAGTTTTTGAAATCTTGAATCAATTTCTCTTGGAATGACTCTCTTTATGTCTTAACATGTGTGTTTGACTTAGAGATAGAAATTTGAGTTTGATTTGCAAAAACAAACCAAGTGGTGGCAAAGAGTGATCCATATATGTCAAATTTGAATCAAAACAATTTTGAGTTCTTAGTTGAATTGATTTTGTACTTGTTCTACTTGCTTTATGTTGTGTTGGCATAAATCACCAAAAAGGGGGAGATTGAAAGGGAAATGTGCCCTTGGGCCATTTCTAAGTATTTTGGTGATTTAGTGTCCAACACAAGTGCATAAGTGTAAAATGGTGGACAAAGTACGAATTAAGGATAAAGGTATGTTTCTCAGACTTAGTACATTGTTTTAGAGACTAATGTATTGTGTCTAAGTGCTGGAAACAGGAAAAATCCAATTGGAAATGTCTTGGCTCGAGCAGCCAAGAATCTGCTCAGTCTGGGAGCACCAGACTGTCCGGTGGTGCACCGGACAGTGTCCGGTGCGCCAGGCTGGCTCGAGCAAAGTGGCTGCTCTCGGGACTTCGACGGCGGTGTACGGCTATAATTCACCGGACTGTCCGGTGGGCCGTTCACAGGCGAACTCGTCGCTCTCGGGAATTCATCGGCGACGTATGATTATAATTCACCGGACTGTCCGGTGTGCACCGGACTGTCCGGTGAGCCAACGGTCGGCCGGGCCAACGGTCGGTCGCGCGATCTGCGCGGGACATGTGGCCGAGCCAACGGCTAGAAGGAGGCACCGGACTGTCCGGTGTGCACCGGACATGTCCGGTGCGCCAACGGCTCTCTGGCTGCCAACGGTCGACTGCGCCATTTTTGGAAGGAAATCGGGCACCGGACAGTGTCCGGTGTGCACCGGACTGTCCGGTGCGCCAGTCGACAGAAGGCAAGATCAGCCTTCCTAGATTGCTCTCAATGGCTCCTAGCTGCCTTGGGGCTATAAAAGGGACCCCTAGGCGCATGGAGGAGTATATCAAGCATTCCTACAACATTCCTAAACACCAAGACATCGATTCCGTGCCTTTGATTCTTTGCGATAGCAATTAGAGCTCTAGTTGAGTGGTGAACTCATTGAGTTGCGTTGTGAGCTCTCGTTGCGACTTGTGTGCGTGGTGTTGCTGTGATTTCTTGTCTTGAGTGCGTTGCTAATCCCTCCCTTGCTCCGTGCTTCTTTGTGAACTTTAAGTGTAAGGGCGAGAGGCTCCAAGTTGTGGAGATTCCTCGCAAACGGGATTGAGAAAAAGCAAGCAAAACACCATGGTATTCAAGTGGGTCTTTGGACCGCTTGAGAGGGGTTGATTGCAACCCTCATCCGTTGGGACGCCACAACGTGGAGTAGGCAAGTGTTGGTCTTGGCCGAACCACGGGATAACCACCGTGCCATCTCTGTGATTGATTTCTTGTGGTTATTGTGTTTTGACTCCTCACTAGCCACTTGGCAATTATTGTGCTAACACTTAACCAAGTTTTTGTGGCTTAAGTTTTAAGTTTTACAGGATCACCTATTCACCCCCCCTCTAGGTGCTCTCAATACTTCTATCGGACCAACCCACCTTCAGTTGACTCGGCAATAGTATCCTTCGGCATATCCCAGTTTTCTACAAGTGGCCATATTCTGTACACTATGTGCTCTTGAACTATATCCCTTGTGCCAATAAAGGCACAGACGTTGCTAAAAGCCTTTTGGCATGCTTCGTCATTCTGATCGATTGTCACCTTCGGCCTCCGAAGGTCGAATCGAGACCAGATGGGGCGTTGGATGATTTCCTTAATATCCTCTCTTTCAATCAGATCATTCTTGACATAAAACCATTCTTCCATCCGGGCCCCCGGCCATCTTTTTTCGAATGTAGGAACTGGATGGCTTGCATTGGATCGAGCAATGAAGTCGTAGCAACCAAAGTTGTTGTGGTACTGCTCCTTGCCGGTAGCCTTTGTCTCGTACAAAAGTTCATGCATGCTGCAAAAACATCTTGCGCTTGGTTCCAATCCTTGGCTTCTCACAGCCCAAATAAACAAACTTATCCTGATTATAGCTTCAGGCGTAAGTTGATGAAGAAAGATTTGAAACGTCTTCAGTACCTCAACCAAGAATCTGCTCAACGGGAACCAAAGCCCTGCTTTCAAAAAGCTTCGATAAATAACCACCTCATTTACTTCAGGAGTAGGAGCAGTGCTGTCTCCTCCAATCCTCACAATAGTCATATCACAAAAGTATCTTCCTCTCATAGCATCAACATGACTTTGTTTGATAGTCGATTTTCCGAAGATGGTATGGCTTGGTCGCCACGGCCGATCTTCAGAACCTTTGTCTCCACTTTCTGCATCATACTCATCACTGTCGTCAGAGTCTTCAGATAGATCTGCCAGTATTTCTCTTGTGATTTTTTCAGTGTTTGTTTTTGCCATGGATTCAAAAAACCCAGCGATGAAGGGATCCGTGACTTTTCTATCTTCAAACAGCTTCGTGTCCTCAGTTATCTTCGTATCCTCAGTCATCTTTTTCTCCTCAGACATGGCGAAAACACGTCCTTAAACCGAAGCTCAAAAAACTTGAAAATCAGGTGAGAGTTGGTGAACAAGAGCTAGAAATTTGAGAAAATAATGCAAACGACAAATAGCGTATCAAATGCTGCCGCTATGGTTCATATTTATATGCCTAGTGTGTCGCAACTTGGTGGGCCCCGACTGTCATTGACAGTTGCTATTCTAGCAAAGGGAAGGTGTTTTTCGGACCTTCGGCTTAAGGCCTTCGTTTACGTCGCAGTCTGAATTCGTTGTTATAACAAATTAATACTGCGAGGGGCTACTGTTGGGGGCCTTCGTCTTCCAAAGGTCCTCAAAAACATGACTAACAATGTTTCCCAAGTATAATTTATGTACAGGAACCTTCGGACTCGGAATGAAGCTGTACACGATATGAAAAGCATGGTCAGGACGAAGGTTGAATCAGTTCTGAAGCTACGCACATGGAAGCTTCGGCTCGACAGAGGAAAATGGAACCAACTTAAAGAGGAAAAGCATATCTAGTCCTCAATAGATTGTCCTTAAGTCCATAGTTAACATAAAGGGCAGGAATGTAATTTTACACAGGCTGTGTCCTGTGCCTATAAATAGATGAACAGTACCCCCGTACTGTTCACGCTGACTTGTATTCACTCGTGCGTCACACTTGGACTTTTGCCTTCTGTCAAGCCGAAGCTATAAATGTAATTCAATATTATTTATGTTCATACATGATGATATAGAAAAGATATATTAATGATGTCATATGATTATTTAAGTTATTTCTCATGTTTCATACGCTCCTTCTTTCATCAAAATATACTGCTATGATGAAGGTACGTCCTTCATGACCTTCGTCTGAAGATCATTATATCCCGAGGGAAATAATGCTTCGAAGGACGAAGAACTTTAACCATTAATATTTTTGTGTTGCCTTGTTCTTAACTCATAGCATTTGAGAATAAGTCCTCAACAGAAACATATATGTACCAACATCAATATGGTCAAACCAATTCACGATTCCTTATATCCTATTCATTTTGGCTAAACACATCCTCTCATTTACTTCAATCTTGTCGGCGTTCCGAGACCGGGGGGTCCCTGGGCCAACGAGTGAATGTCGCCGCGTGCCCCAGCCCAGATGGGTCGAGCGTGAGGGCGAGCGCGAAGGGGGGAGAGCGAGGCGGCCGGAGACCGGCGTGAGAGAGGTGGGAATCCCGCGGCCTTCGTGTTCGTCCCGCGCCCAGGTCGGGTGCGCTTGCAGTAGGGGGTTACAAGCGTCCACGCGGGAGAGGGAGCGAGCGGCTCCAAGCGAGCGCCTGTTCTCGTCCTCGTCCCCGTGCGGCCAACCTTCTCTAAGAGGGCCCTGGTCCTCCCTTTTATAGGCGTAAGGAGAGGATCCAGGTGTACAATGGGGGGTGTAGCAGGGTGCTACGTGTGTAGCGGAGGTGAGCTAGCGCCCTAGGTACATGCCGTTGTGGTAGCCGGAGAGATCTTGGCACCCAGCTGGTGTGATGTCGTGGCCGTCGAAGGAGCGATGGAGCTTGGTGGAGGGACAGCTGTCGGAGCGGTTGAGTCCTTGATGACGTCCTCTTGCTTCCGTAAGGGGGCGGAGAGCCGCCGTCGTCACAGAGCATGTGGGGCGCCATCATTGCCTATCTGGCGGAGCGAGCCAGATGGGACGCCGGTCTTGTTCCCTGCGGCCCGAGTCAGCTCGGGGTAGGGTGATGATGGCGCCTCCTGTTGACGTGGCTGGTCTACGCCCTAGGTTGGGCGATGTGGAAGCTCCTCCGAAGCCGAGGTCGAGTCCGAGCCCCCGGGTCGGGCGAGGTGGAGATTGCCGTCTTCTGGGGCCGAGCCCAAGTCCGAGCCCTGGGTCGGGTGAGGCGGAGATCGTCGTCTTCTGGGGCCGAGCCCAAGTCCGAGCCCTGGGTCAGGCGAGGCGGAGATCGTCGTCTTCTGGGGCCGAGCCCAAGTCCGAGCCCTGGGTCGGGCGAGGCGGATATCGTCGTCTTCTGGGACTTAGCCCGAGTCCGAGCCCTGGGTCGGGCGGAGTGGAGTTCGCCGTCTTCCGGGACTTAGCCCGAGTCCGAGCCCTGGGTCGGGCGGAGTTCGCCGTCTTCCGGGACTTAGCCCGAGTCCGAGCCCTGGGTCGGGCAGAGCAGAGTTCGCCGTCTTCCGGTACTTAGCCCGAGTCCGAGCCCTGGGTCGGGCGGAGTTTGCTGTCTTCCGGGGCCGAGCCCAAGTCCGAGCCCTTGGTCGGGCGAAGCGGAGCTTCCTATGGTGCCTTCGGCAGGGCCTGACTGCCTGTCAGTCTTACTCTGTCCAGTGGCACTGCAGTCGGTGTGGCGTAGGCGGCGCTGTCCTTCTGTCAGGCCGGTCAGTAGAGCGGCAAAGTGACGGCGGTCACTTCGGCTCTGCTGGCTGGGGGGGTGCGCGCCAGGATAAGGGTGTCAGGCCACCTTTGCATTAAATGCTCCTGCGACTTGGTCGGTCGGTGCGGCGATTTGGTCAGGGTTGCTTCTTAGCGAAGATAGGGCCTCGGGCGAGCCGGGAATATGTTCGCCGCTGAAGGGGGGCCTCGTGCGAGACGGAAATCCTCCGGGGTCGGCTGCCCTTGTCCGAGGCTAGGCTCGGGTGAGGCGTGATTATGTCCCTCGAATGGACTGATCCCTGAATTAATCGCACCCATCAGGCCTTTGCAGCTTCGTGCTGATGGGGGTTACCAGCTGAGAATTAGGAGCCTTGAGGGTACCCCTAATTATGGTCCCCGACAGTAGCCCCCGAGCCTCGAAGGGAGTGTTTGCACTCGCTTGGAGGCTTTCGTCGCACTTTTTTGCAAGGGGACCAGCCTTTCTCGGTTGCGTTTTGTTCCGGTGGGTGCGTGCGAGCGCACCCGCCGGGTGTAGCCCCCGAGGCCTCGGAGGAGTGGTTTCACTCCTTCGAGGTCTTACTGCCTCACGTAGTGCTTCGGCTGGTCTGGTCGTTCCCTCATGCGAGCTGGCCGTAGCCCAGGTGTACGGTCGGGTTCCAAGTTCTCGGGCTGGTATGTTGACGCTGTCAACGGTTCGGCCGGAGCCGGGTTTGCGAGAGCAGCCCCCGAGCCTCTAAACAGAGCGAGAGGGCGGTCAGGGGTAGACTCGGCTTTTTTACATACGCCCCTGCGTCGCCTTTCCGCAAGGAGGAGGGGGGGAAAGCGCCATGTTGCCCTCGATGGGTGCCGAACATGGTGTCTCCGACGAGCTACAAGCGGGTAATCCGAGTGGACGTCCGTGCCCTGTTCGTTAGGGGTCGACTAGGGGCCCAGAGGCACGCCCAAAAGTACCTGCGGGTGATCTACCAGACCCGGTCCCCTGGCGACGGGGTCTGAGGGCTCGATGCCTCCCTCTGGTGGGATTCTGTTACAAGATCGTTCCCGCCGGTCTCGGAAATGTCCTAGGGTACCTCGGGAGCGCAGCCCGAGCCTTGGTTATGTATTGAACGTACCCATGGTCATCCCTCGCTCGGCGTCTGAGGCGGCTGTGAACCCTTCGGGGGCCAGCCTTCAATCCCCTGATCAGTATTGGGCGCGGAGCTCGAGTAGCCTGAGGCGGTCGTTGAACCCTTTCGAGGGGCCGGCCTTCGAACCTCTGACCAGTAGTGGGTGTAGGGCTCACACGATCTGAGGCGGCTGTTGAACCCTTCCGGAGGGCCAGCCTTCGAACCTCTGATCAGTAGGGGGGCTCGGAGCCTGGTTCCTTCTCGGGGAAGGATCCTTTTCGGGGTATCCCCCTTTCCCGGTCCCTGTTGCAAGAGAGAGAAAGAGGAAAAACGGAAAAGGATGCGAAATCGAACGACGCGGCGTACCTTTTTGGACGCGGTCATTTTGGCGAAGGGGAAGCGTCGCCCGCTTCTCCTTCCAGAGGCGCCGCGTGTCCCGTCGCGGAGTTAATGTGACGGGGCGAGTGGTTGGAGGGGCGACCGTTGCGCGTGCACGAGCCGTTCAAGGAACGGATCACGGGCACGTTGTCTTCACGCCGCGGGAGAGGGTTCTCTCGCTGCCCCCGGATGGGACGTAAGCTTAGCTGACGACGTGACCGCTGCACCTGCTCGCCTGCCACCGCCATTACTGCCGGCCCACTTTTGGCCGTGTTGACCGCCGCGCCAGGCTGGTGCTGCTGGGTCGTGCACCGGGTCGCCTCGAGTCGCGGTATTGGTTCCGCAGTCGAGGAGGTGCGGTGGTGGCGCGGGTGGCGATGCAGTTACCCACACGTAGCAACCGGCGCACCGGTTGCATGACGCGTGGGCCTAGGCCTCCATGCCGGGCGTGTTGGGAGTCGGAGGAGCGCGCCCACTTGGCGCGGTTGCATGCCGCCTGCATGGCTGCCCACCCTTTCACCCGTTGATCTGGGCAAAAGTGGAGGGTCGCTTGTAACCGCTGGGCGGTTGTATGCATCGCACGTGGCGGTTTGGCTCCTTCTGCCCCGAGTCGGCTTGCATGACGTGTGGGACCCAGCCCCCGCGCCGTAGGGGAGGACCTTGGAGTGTGTTGGAGAAGACTCAGCCCGTGACGGCTGGGGACGCGAGTAGGGAGAACCGCCCTTAAAAGGAGGGTGACCCCCTTGGAGGGCGACCATGTCTTCGTGCTCCCTTATGCATCGTGTCTTTCCACCTTCCAGGCCCCCGGATGGGGGAGATCCGCCGTCTTTCTGCCTCGTCGTTGGGGGAACGCAACTCCGCGGGAGTTGGTACCTTTCAGCCATCGTTCGGCTTCAAGGATTTTCATCATGCAGCCCGGCTGCACCCCTCCACCGGCGGTCACCCAAGACGGTGACCTCCAGCTTGATGGTGGGGGAAAGCGAGCCGGGCTACGATCTTGGTCCCACCCTCAGCTTCAAGGATGTTCATCATCCTTGCTGGGGTGGAGGCCGGGCTGAGCCGGAGCTCTACCTCCCACGCAGGCTCGTGGGTCACCCTCTCCCGCGGCGTTCGAGGGAGAGGGCGCTCGCTGGCCCTGCGGGCGGGTCGGACTTCGACAACGCGGGGCCGGTCGACGGCAGGCGTCGTCAGCCCCAGTGCGTCGAGCTCGTCGGGTTGGCCCCCGGTGCCCCCTCCCGCCGGAAAGTGGCTGCCGCGCCGTGTGCACGGGAGGACCGCCCAAGATGTCGCGCGCTGCTAGGGCGGCGTTCGTGTTCTGGGGCGATCCCGCCTTTGCACCGGTACGGTGCCTCCGCGGGGAGGTCGGTGCCCCGCTCGTCCGGGAGGATCCGAGCGGGGATCTGCCGACGGGCTGACGGCCCCTATCGTCGGTGCCGAGGCGGAGGCGGCTCGAGAAGTCCCCGTCGCCGACGGGATCACCACCACCATCCGCGCTCCGGGCCTCCGGCTCTTTGTACTTGTCCTCGCCCCTCGAGCGTCGGCGTGGGCGAGGGCAAGGCTGCAGCGGCGTTCGCCCTGAGGCCATCGCCGCTGCAGTTTGGCCACCCGTAGAGGGGGTCGTTGTCACTGCTGCTGGAGCGGGCGAAGGCGAGCCGTCCGTCGGTCTTCTGTTGCTCCGCAGGTCTCTCCCCTCGTCGAGTGGGGTTGTTCGTACCTGCGGAGGCGGAACCGGAGTTCCGTTTGTAATGGCACCTTGAGTGTCGGTGTTTTTGTTCATTGTGGCTGTCGGGGCCTAAACATGTATGTAGTTTCGGCACGGAGCCGTGTATTTTCCTCCTTTTCGAGCACTGAGACTCGCCTGTTGGTTGTCTGAACCGCTTCACCAAGCGTGAGTCACCCCGTGTACAGGTGACGAGTGAGGTATCCGTATCCCGGAGGCGTAGGAGTTCCTCGGCTCGGTCGGCCTTGTTGTCCGAGGCTTCTCTAACTTAGTTAAAGGAACCTCTCGGCCGCTCTTCGATGAGCCGAGGCCAGGGGTAGCGGCGTCAACATGGACAGAGGCAGAGTTGGCTCGAAAAGGAAACCTGGTTGGCCGGAGCCTAGTCGGGTCGTCCGTTAGCGGGACCGACGCCGGAATTGACCAGCCGAGGCCTCGGGTCGGGCTGACGTCCTTGGAGGGCAGCTGGCCGAGGCCCCGGGGTGACCGGCCGAGCCGCCTGCTCGGGCCGGATTAACGTCCTTGGAAGGTAACTGGCCGAGGCCCTGGGGTGACCGGCCGAGCCGCCTGCTCGGGCCGGATTCCCAGAGAAGACCCTAGCGGCGATGGCCTGGGCGTGGTGATGACGTCGTCCTCCAGAGTGGAGATCCTCGGACCGCGTCGCCGTCCGAGGCTGGGTCGGCCCTCGCCGAAGGTGTCGTCGATGCCAAGGGTGCTGCTGCTCCCTTCAGCCGTCAAGATCCGAGCCTGCAGGATCGGATTGTCTTGTAGCGTGTGTTTCCTGCGGCCGCCGAGGCCTAAACACACCCTCGCCGTGTTGTAAAGCTGTGTCTCTTTTCCTTTTGTTTCGAGTATCTGGACTTTTTTGTTGGTAACAGAAATGTTCGTGCGAGCAAGAGTTGCTTCTTGCGGAAGGTGATGAGTGAGGTATCCGTATCCCAGAGGCGTAGGAGTCCCTCGGCTCGGTCGGCCTTGCCGCTTACGTGCACTCTTACCCGTCCATGGGGCTCTGTCACCGACGCAGTCGAGAAGGCTCGAAGGATCGCTTTGGCAGAAGAGCTTTCGAGCGTGAAGACTTGTTTGGTCCGTAGAATCACTTATCCGAACGTGAGTTACTTATCGCAGAAGGTGATGAGTGAGGTATCCGTATCCTAGAGGCGTAGGAGTCCCTCGGCTCGGTCAGCCTTGGCTGCTTACGTGTACTCCATCGTTTTCAGGATCCACTTTCGAATTAGCCAAAAAGTGCGAAAGACATTCTGGCAGAAAAGATCTTTTTTCGAGGAAAATTTTGACGCAGAGGGGGTTCCCCCCCTTTTAGCCCCCGAGGGAGGGTCGGGCTTTGCCGAGGCGAGGCCGACCCTTCCTTGATGACTAAACTTTGCGTGGGTGCGAGGTATATGATCAACTTGAAAACATCTTAAGGGTAGAAGCGATGTAGCTGTTGGATGTTCCAGGCGTTGTCGTAGACCTCGCCTTGGCTGTTGGCCAGCTTGTATGTTCCGGGCTTCAGAACCTTGGCGATGACGAATGGCCCCTCCCAGGGAGGCGTGAGCTTGTGCCGCCCTCGGGCGTCTTGTCGCAGCCGAAGCACCAGGTCGCCCACCTGGAGGTCTCGGGACTGGACCCCTCGGGCGTGGTAGCGTCGCAGGGACTACTGGTACCGCGCCGAGTGTAGCAAGGCCTGGTCCCGAGCCTCCTCCAGCTGGTCCAGCGAGTTTTCTCGGCTGACTTGGTTGCTTTGGTCGGTGTAGGCCCTCGTCCTCGGGGAACCGTATTCTAAGTCTGTGGGCAAGATGGCTTCGGCCCCATAGACTAGAAAGAACAGCGTGAAGCCCGTGGCTTGGCTCGGCGTTGTCCTCAGACTCCAGACCACCGAGGGGAGTTCCTTCATCCATCGCTTGCCGAACTTGTTGAGGTCGTTGTAGATCCGAGGATTGAGCCCTTGTAGAATCATGCCGTTGGCACGCTCCACCTGCCCATTCGTCATGGGATGAGCCATGGCGGCCCAGTCCACCCGGATGTGGTGATCTTCGCAGAAGTCCAGGAACTTTCTGCCGGTGAATTGGGTGTCGTTGTCGGTGATGATGGAGTTTGGGACCCCGAAGCGATGGATGATGTTGGTGAAGAACGCCACCGCCTGCTCGGACCTGATGCTGTTCAGGGGTCGAACCTCGATCCACTTGGAGAATTTGTCGATGGCAACCAGCAGGTGCGTGTAGCCCCCGGGTGCTTTCTGCAAGGGGCCGACGAGGTCCATACCCCACACCGCAAAAGGCCAGGTGATGGGTATCGTCTGCAGAGCCTGAGCGGGCAGATGGGTCTGCCTCGCGTAGAATTGGCACCCTTCGCAGGTGCGGACGATTCGGGTAGCGTCGGCCACCACCGTCGGCCAGTAGAAGCCTTGCCGGAAAGCGTTCCCGACGAGGGCTCGAGGCGCTGCGTGATGGCCGCAAGCCCCCGAGTGTATTTCTCGCAGGAGTTCCTGACCTTCGGCGATGGAGATGCATCGCTGGAGGATGCCTGAGGGGCTGCGGTGGTAGAGCTCCTTCTCATCTCCCAGCAAGACGAACGACTTGGCGCGCCGCGCCACCCGCCGAGCCTCGGCTCGGTCGAGGGGTAGCTCTCCTTGGTGGAGATATTGCAGGTACGGGGTCTGCCAGTTTCGATTAGGCGCGACCCCGCTTCGCTCCTCCTCGACGCGCAGTGCCTCACCCTCGGGGGCCGAGGGTACCTCGGACTGAACCGAGGGCGCCTCGGGTCGAGCTGAGGGTGCCTCGGACTGAGCCGAGGGCACCTCGGGTTGAGCCGTGGGTGCCTCGAACTGGGCCGAGGGTACCTCGGGCTCGGACATGTCATCGATCTTGATGGAGGGTTGATGCAGGTCTCGGGAGAAGACGTCCGGGGGAACCGTCGTTCGCCCCGAGGCTATTTTAGCCAGCTCGTCCGCAGTCTCGTTGTAGCGCCGAGCGATGTGGTTGAGCTCGAGCCCGTAGAACTTATCTTCCAGGCGCCGAACCTCATCGCAGTAGGCCTCCATCTTCGGGTCGCGGCAATGGGAGTTCTTCATGACTTGGTCGATGACGAGCTGCGAGTCACCACGAGCGTCGAGGCGTCGGACCCCTAGCTCGATGGCGATCCGCAACCTGTTGACCAGAGCCTCATATTCGGCCACATTGTTGGACGCCGGGAAGTGGAGGTGTAGCACGTAGCGTAGATGCTTTCCGAGGGGTGAGATGAAGAGTAGGCCTACGCCGGCTCCTGTCTTCATCAGTGACCCGTCGAAGAACATGGCCCAGAGCTCCGGTTGGATCGGAGTCATCGGTAGCTGGGTGTTAACCCATTCAGCCACGAAGTCCGCCAAGACCTGGGACTTAATGGCTTTCCGAGGAGCGAACGAGATTGTCTCGCCCATGATCTCCACCGCCCACTTTGCAATCCTACCCGAGGCCTCTCGGCACTGGATGATCTCTCCCAGGGGGAAGGATGACACCACAGTTACCGGATGAGACTCGAAGTAGTGTCGCAGCTTCCGTCGCGTTAGGATCACCGCGTACAGCAGCTTCTGAACTTGTGGGTAGCGGATCTTGGTTTCGGACAGTACCTCGCTGATGAAGTAGACTGGCCTCTGAACGGGCAATGCATGCCCCTCTTCTTGCCTCTCGACCACAATCGCAGCGCTAACCACCTGGGTGGTCGCGGCAACGTAGACCAGGAGGGCTTCTCCGGCAGCTGGGGGCACCAAGGTAGGCGCCTTTGTGAGGAGCGCCTTCAGGTTCCCAAGGGCTTCCTCGGCCTCAGAGGTAGACCTCTTTCGTCGAGGCGTGAGATGAAGCGGCTCAGAGCCGCGAGGCATCCCATGACCCTCTGTACGCCTTTCAAGTCCTTGATGGGCCCCATGCTGGTAATGGCTGCGATCTTTTCCGGGTTGGCTTTGATGCCCCGCTCGGAGACGATGAACCCCAAGAGCATGCCTCGGGGCACCCCGAAGACACACTTTTCGGGATTGAGCATGACGCCTTTCGCCTTGAGACATCGGAATGTCGTTTCAAGGTCAGAAAGGAGGTCGGAGGCTTTCCTCGTCTTGACTACGATGTCATCGACGTAGGCCTCGACCGTGTGGCCAATGTGTTCGCCGAACACATGGTTCATGCACCGTTGGTACGTCGCGCCCGCATTCCTCAAACCGAACGGCATGGTGACATAGCAGTACATGCCGAAGGGTGTGATGAAAGAAGTCGCGAGCTGGTCGGACTCTTTCATCTTGATTTGATGATACCCTGAGTAGGCATCGAGGAAAGACAGGGTTTCGCACCCAGCAGTGGAATCCACGATTTGGTCGATGCGAGGCAGAGGGTAGGGAACCTTCGGACATGCTTTGTTAAGACCAGTGTAGTCTACACACATCCGCCATTTCCCCCCTTTTTTCTCACAAGCACAGGGTTGGCAAGCCATTCGGGATGGAATACCTCTTTGATGAACCCTGCCGCCATTAGCTTGTGAATCTCCTCGCCTATGGCTCTGCGCTTCTCCTCATCGAATCGGCGCAGCGGCTGCTTGACGGGTCGGGCTCCGGCTCGGATGTCCAGCGAGTGCTCGGCGACATCCCTCGGTACGCCGGGCATGTCCGAGGGACTCCACACGAAGACGTCGGCGTTCGCGCGAAGAAAGTCGACGAGCACTGCTTCCTATTTGGGATCGAACCCGGAGCCGATACGGATCTGCTTGGAGGTGTCGCCGCTGGGGTCGAGGGAGACGGACTTAACCGTCTCCGCTGGCTCAAAGTCGCCGGTGTGACGCTTCACGTCTGGCACCTCCTTAGAGAGGCTCTCCAGGTCGGCGATGAGGGCCTCGGACTCAGCGAGGGCCTCGGCGTACTCCACGCACTCCACGTCGCATTCGAACGCGTGTTTGTACGTAGGGCCGACGGTGATGACCCCGTTGGGGCCCGGCATCTTGAGCTTCAGGTAGGTGTAGTTGGGGACGACCATGAACTTCACGTAGCATGGCCTCCCCAGTACCGCGTGGTAGGTTCCTCGGAACCCGACCACCTCGAACGTCAGGGTCTCCCTTCGGAAGTTGGAGGGTGTTCCGAAGCAGACGGGAAGGTCGAGCTGTCCGAGGGGTTGGACGCGCTTCCCGGGGATGATCCCATGGAAGGGTGCAGCGCCTGCCCGGACAGAGGACAGATCTACACGCAGGAGCCCGAGGGTCTCGGCGTAAATGATGTTGAGGCTGCTGCCTCCGTCCATGAGGACCTTGGTGAGCCTGACGTCGCCGATGACGGGGTCGACGACGAGCGGGTATTTCCCCGGGCTCGGCACATGGTCGGGGTGATCGTCTCGGTCGAAGGTGATGGGCTTGTCAGACCAGTCTAGATAGACTGGCGCCGCCACCTTGATCGAGCAGACCTCCCGGCGCTCTTGCTTGCGGTGCCGAGCCGAGGTATTCGCCGCTTGCCCACCATAGATCATGAAGCAGTCGCGGACCTCGGGGAACTCTCCTGCCTGGTGATCTTCCTTCTTGTCGTCGTCGCGGGCCTTGCCACCCTCCGCGGGTGGCCCGGCCTTGTGGAAGTGGCGCCGAAGCATGACGCACTCCTCAAGGGTGTGCTTGACGGGTCCCTGGTGATAGGGGCATGGCTCCTTGAGCATCTTGTCGAAGAGGTTGGCACCTCCGGGGGGCTTCCGAGGGTTCTTGTACTCGGCGGCGGCGACAAGGTCCGCGTCGGCGGCGTCGCGTTTCGCTTGCGACTTCTTCTTGCCCTTCTTCTTGGCGCCGCGCTGAGTTGACGCCTCGGGAGTACCTTCCGATGGGCGGCCCTGGGGCTGCTTGTCCTTTCGGAAGATAGCCTCGACCGCCTCCTGGCCGGAGGCGAACTTGGTGGCGATGTCCATCAGCTCGCTCGCCCTGGTGGGGGTCTTGCGGCCCAGCTTGCTCAACAGGTCGCGGCAGGTGGTGCCAGCGAGGAACGCGCCGATGACATCCGAGTCGGTGATGTTGGGCAGCTCGGTGCGCTGCTTCGAGAATCGCTGGATGTAGTCTCGGAGAGACTCTCCCGTCTGCTGTCGGCAGCTTCGGAGGTCCCAGGAATTCTCGGGGCGCACATACGTGCCCTGGAAATTGCCAGCAAAAGCTTGGACTAGGTCGTCCCAGTTGGAGATCTGCCCCGGAGGCAGGTGCTCCAACCTGGCGCGAGCGGAGTCGGAGAGGAACAGGGGGAGGTTGCGGATGATGAGGTTGTCATCGTCCGTTCCACCCAGTTGGCAGGCCAGACGGTAGTCCGCGAGCCACAGTTCCGGTCTCGTCTCCCCCAAGTACTTTGTGATAGTAGCCGGGGGTCGGAACCGGGTCGGGAACGGCGCCCGTCGGATGGCTCGGCTGAAGGCTTGCGGACCGGGTGGTTCGGGCGAGGGACTCCGATCCTGCCCGCTGTCGTAGCGTCCCCCACGCCTGGGGTGGTAGCCTCGGCGCACCCTCTCGTCGAGGTGGGCCCGTCGGTCGCGGTGGTGGTGCTCGTTGCTGAGGCGACCCGGGGCCGCAGGCGCGGTGTTGCGCGTGCGCCCTGTGTAGACCGAGGCTTCCCGCATGAATCGGGAAGTCGCAGCATGAGGTTCCGAGGGGTACCCCTGCCTTCGGGAGGCAGAGCTCTCGGTCCGTCGGACCGCGGCGCCTTCCAGGAGATTCTTGAGCTCTCCCTGGATTCGCCGCCCCTCGGTGGTTGATGGCTCTGGCATCGCGCGAAGAAGCATTGCTGCTGCCGCCAGGTTCTGGCCGACCCCACTGGATGCGGGTGGTGGCCTGAGCCTGACGTCGTCGGTGATGCGACGCTGGAAGCCCTGGGGTAGATGACGTATTTCTCCGGCCGGAGGTTGGCCCACCCATGCCTGCCCGACGTCCCGACAGATCAGCTCCAGCGCTCCTGCTCCCTCGTCGAGCCTGGCCTGCACCCCGCGGATTTGCTCGAGCTGTGGGTCATGACCCCCCGCCTGAACGGGGACCACAGCTAGCTCCCGTGGGATGTCAAAGCGAGGCACCGACCTAGGGAGGTCATCGTCCTCCGGCATGCCGAGATGGTTGCCTTCGGGGGGACCCCCTAGATCGACGTGGAAGCATTCGCGACTTGGGCCGCGGTCCTCGTCGCCGAGGCTACGGCTACCGTCGGAACAGTCGGAAAGGCAGTAGTCACATGCGGTCATGAAGTCCCGCATGGCACTGGGGTTGCCAAGTCCAGAGAAATCCCAACAGATGCTGGGTTCGTCGTCTTCCTCGGACCCAGAGGGCCCGTAGGTCGAGACGTCCGACAGCCGGTCCCAAGGTGACCGCACACGAAACCCCAGAGGGTCTGGATTTGCCTCTACGAGAGCGCCCGCCAAAGCGAAGTCGCTAGACGGGTTGAGGCTGAAACTAAAAGACGCGGGATGGGGATTGATCGGTACCTTTTGGTCGACGGGCGGCGATAAGGTCGCGTCGGGGACTGACTGCGCCGTCGTCTCAGGTACGAGGGTGACGTCCAGCAAGCTTTTCGCGAGCGTGCTGGCGTCGTCCGCTTGCTCGGGATTGGCGTGTCGCGGGGAGATGGCGCTCGCCTTCGTCTCAAACGCGAGGTCGACGCCCGGTGCGCCCCCCGTTGGGGTGCCGGGGCCGTCGACTCGCTCGACAGCCGACGAGGCGCTGCCTCCTGCTTGGCCTTGGTTGCCCCGCCTCCTCCTCCGTCGGCGGGGGAGAGGACGGGGTGAGCTCGAAGGTTGCTCTTCCGCCATGCGGGGAAGACGTCGCCGATTCCGCCGCCGGCAGGCGTGTTATCGGCCGCCATCGTTGTTGTCGCACGGCGGTGGAAGGAGTATCATGTCGTAGCTGCCGTCGAGGGATATGAACTCAAGACTCCCGAAACGGAGCACCGTCCCGGGTTGGAGAGGTTGTTGGAGACTGCCCATCTGGAGCTTGACGGGAAGCTGTTCGTCAACACGCAGCAGGCCCTACCCGGCGCGCCAACTGTCGGCGTTCCGAGACCAGGGGGTCCCTGGGCCGACGAGTGAATGTCGCCGCGTGCCCCAGCCCAGATGGGTCGAGCGCGAGGGCGAGCGCGAAGGGGGGAGAGCGAGGCGGCCGGAGACCGGCGTGAGAGAGGTGGGAATCCCGCGGCCTTCGTGTTCGTCCCGCGCCCAGGTCGGGTGCGCTTGCAGTAGGGGGTTTCAAGCGTCCACGCGGGAGAGGGAGCGAGCGGCTCCAAGCGAGTGCCTGTTCTCGTCCTCGTCCCCGCGTGGCCAACCTTCTCTAAGAGGGCCCTGGTCCTCCCTTTTATAGGCGTAAGGAGAGGATCCAGGTGTACAATGGGGGGTGTAGCAGGGTGCTACGTGTCTAGCGGAGGTGAGCTAGCGCCCTAGGTACATGCTGTTGTGGCAGCCGGAGAGATCTTGGCACCCAGCTGGTGTGATGTCGTGGCCGTCGAAGGAGCGATGGAGCTTGGCGGAGGGACAGCTGTCGGAGCGGTTGAGTCCTTGCTGACGTCCTCTTGCTTCCGTAAGGGGGTGGAGAGCCGCCGTCGTCACAGAGCATGCGGGGCGCCATCATTGCCTATCTGGCGGAGCGAGCCAGATGGGACGCCGGTCTTGTTCCCTGCGGCCCGAGTCAGCTCGGGGTAGGGTGATGATGGCGCCTCCTGTTGACGTGGCTGGTCTACGCCCTAGGTTGGGCGATGTGGAAGCTCCTTCGAAGCCGAGGTCGAGTCCGAGCCCCCGGGTGAGGCGAGGCGGAGATTGCCATCTTCTGGGGCCGAGCCCAAGTCCGAGCCCTGGGTCGGACGAGGCGGAGATCGTCGTCTTCTAGGGCCGAGCCCAAGTCCGAGCCCTGGGTCGGGCGAGGCGGAGATCGTCGTCTTCTGGGGCCGAGCCCAAGTCCGAGCCCTGGGTCGGGCGAGGCGGAGATCGTCGTCTTCTAGGACTTAGCCCGAGTCGGAGCCCTGGGTCGGGCGGAGTTCGCCGTCTTCCGGGACTTAGCCCGAGTCCGAGCCCTGGGTCGGGCGGAGCGGAGTTCGCCGTCTTCCAGGACTTAGCCCGAGTCTGAGCCTTGGGTCGGGCGGAGTTCGCCGTCTTCCGGGGCCGAGCCCAAGTCCGAGCCCTTGGTCGGGCGAAGCGGAGCTTCCTATGGTCCCTCCGGCAGGGCCTGACTGCCTGTCAGTCTTACTCTGTCCAGTGGCACTGCAGTCGGTGTGGCGTAGGCGGCGCTGTCCTTCTGTCAGGCCGGTCAGTGGAGCGGCGAAGTGACGGCGGTCACTTCGGCTCTGTCGGCTGGGGGGTGCGCGCCAGGATAAGGGTGTCAGGCCACCTTTGCATTAAATGCTCCTGCGACTTGGTCGGTCGGTGCGGCGATTTGGTCAGGGTTGCTTCTTAGCGAAGGCAGGGCCTCGGGCGAGCCGGGAATATGTTCGCCGCTGAAGGGGGGCCTTGGGCGAGACGGAAATCCTCTGGGGTCGGCTGCCCTTGTCCGAGGCTAGGCTCGGGTGAGGCGTGATTGTGTCCCTCGAATGGACTGATCCCTGACTTAATCGCACCCATCAGGCCTTTGCAGCTTCGTGCTGATGGGGGTTACCAGCTGAGAATTAGGAGCCTTGAGGGTACCCCTAATTATGGTCCCCGACAAATCTCTATCTCAAACAAAGATCACTCATCCTTATATAACTTCTGTCTAGCTTGATTTGTCCCTTGACTAAGTGCAATAACTTGCTTCTCCACTTGATCGAGCTTTCTTTAAGCCACACCTCTTGAGTGTACATTGAATCCTTTGATGTCTAATTATCATTGTTTGATGTTGATCCTTTATGCATTTCTATCTTGAACAATCCATGTATATGAGATATTTTTATATCAATCCTTGTCTCTTGGCTATTTTCAATCATGATTGCCTTTTCTACTTTCCTAATCAACACTTAGCAAACTGATTAATCCTTTAAGATTGTTGTTATCCAAATCACCAAAATCCACAAAAAGGCTAGAAGCACTATCAACATGACCTTCACCTCAGTCGTCGACCACCGTACCTATGCTCCACACCTGCACACCCCAGGCCGACCGACATGGTTGCACAATACATAATCTCACGTCTCAGTCAGTCCACGACTCATCTCGAGACGCTACCCATTGACAATCACTCATCATCAACCCAAACTTTAAGGAGCAAGTCAACCTTATGTTCGCACTACATGAATTACTTAATTTTGAAATAGAAAATTTGATGTAGCTATGGGTTGAGCCTATAGCATGCTGCAGATTGTGCATTGGAGCAGCAAGGGTAAGAGTATAGTCGAAAGTTGACATGGTAGGGGCGTGAGGCGGATGGTGCACTGGCACGAGCCTTAGAACAAATCTAATAAGAGGCTGTAACAAGTTAAATGTTGAGTAGAGGAGAGAATAAGTAGAATATAAACTTACAGTTAGATTAGGCACAAGAACTAAAAAGCTTTGTGAGGGAGACAAATGAAGTTCTGTATTAGTAATGAAAAATGAACTACTATAAATATGGATGTGCTAAAAGTTAGGGTACTTATGTCCAGCTATTGGCAATATTATTAAACTTGCTTTCAATCTATCTTCAAGCAGCTAGCACCAACCACGCTGGATGTACTCCTCTAGTTAGGACTAGCTGAATGCCCGTGCGTTGCAACGGAAATATATAATACCAGTATACTACGATAACTTATATACAAAATATGTGTTATACCGTTATGAGAAAATGTTTCATAATCAATTTGTGATTCTGGCCATACATAAATTTTGTTATTTAAAATCTATCTGTTTCACCACTACATTGCAACCATCAGTATCATGCAGACTTCGATATATATCACGATTTGCATGGTCTCATTATTGGAGAGCACGTTTCACACATACCGGAAGAAATTCCCTCGTACATCGTTAGTCATCGGACACGTACCACCATACGCTTTTGCTTAAACAAAAAGGTAAGTGTGTGTGTTTGCAAAACTAATGGTCAAACATCGTATAACCATAAAGTTAGAATACTATTGTCAGCGTTCCGAGACCAGGGGGTCCCTGGGCCGACGAGTGAATGTCGCCGCGTGCCCCAGCCCAGATGGGTCGAGCGCGAGGGCGAGCATGAAGGGGGGAGAGCGAGGCGGTCGGAGACCGGCGTGAGAGAGGTGGGAATCCCTCGGCCTTTGTGTTCGTCCCGCGCCCAGGTCGGGTGCGCTTGCAGTAGGGGGTTACAAGCGTCCACGCGGGAGAGGGAGCGAGCGGCTCCAAGCGAGCGCCTGTTCTCGTCCTCGTCCTCGTCCCCGCGCGGCCAACCTTCTCTAAGAGGGCCCTGGTCCTCCCTTTTATAGGCGTAAGGAGAGGATCCAGGTGTACAATGGGGGGTGTAGCAGGGTGCTACATGTCTAGCGGAGGTGAGCTAGCGCCCTAGGTACATGCCGTTGTGGCAGCCGGAGAGATCTTGCCACCCAGCTGGTGTGATGTCGTGGCCGTCGAAGGAGCGATGGAGCTTGGTGGAGGGACAGCTGTCGGAGCGGTTGAGTCCTTGCTGACGTCCTCTTGCTTCCGTAAGGGGGCGGAGAGCCACCGTCGTCACAGAGCATGCGGGGCGCCATCATTGCCTATCTGGCGGAGCGAGCCAGATGGGACGCCGGTCTTGTTCCCTGCGGCTCGAGTCAGCTCGGGGTAGGGTGATGATGGCGCCTCCTGTTGACGTGGCTGGTCTACGCCCTAGGTTGGGCGATGTGGAAGCTCCTCCAAAGCCGAGGTCGAGTCCGAGCCCCCGGGTCGGGCGAGGCGGAGATTGCCGTCTTCTGGGGCCGAGCCCAAGTCCAAGCCCTGGGTCGGGCGAGGCGCAGATCGTCGTCTTCTGGGGCCGAGCCCAAGTCCGAGCTCTGGGTCGGGCGAGGCGGAGATCGTCGTCTTCTGGGGCCGAGCCCAAGTCCGAGCCCTGGGTCGGGCGAGGCGGAGATCGTCGTCTTCTGGGACTTAGCCCGAGTCCGAGCCCTGGGTCGGGTGGAGCGGAGTTCGCCGTCTTCCAGGACTTAGCCCGAGTCGAGCCCTGGATCGGGCGGAGTTCGCCGTCTTCCGGGACTTAGCCCGAGTCCGAGCCCTGGGTCGGGCGGAGCGGAGTTCGCCGTCTTCCGGGACTTAGCTCGAGTCCGAGCCCTGGGTCAGGCGGAGTTCGCCGTCTTCCGGGACTTAGCTCGAGTCCGAGCCCTGGGTCGGGCGGAGCGGAGTTCGTCGTCTTCTGGGGCCGAGCCCAAGTCTGAGCCCTTGGTCGGGCGAAGCGGAGCTTCCTATGGTGCCCTCGGCAGGGCCTGACTGCCTGTCAGTCTTACTCTGTCTAGTGGCACTGCAGTCGGTGTGGCGTAGGCGGCGCTGTCCTTCTGTCAGGCCGGTCAGTGGAGCGGCGAAGTGACGGCGGTCACTTCGGCTCTGCCGGCTGGGGGGTGCGCGCCAGGATAAGGGTGTCAGACCACCTTTGCATTAAATGCTCCTGCGACTTGGTCGGTCGGTGCGGCGATTTGGTCAGGGTTGCTTCTTAGCGAAGGCAGGGCCTCGGGCGAGCCGGGAATATGTTCGCTGCTGAAGGGGGGCCTCGGGCGAGACGGAAATCCTCCGGGGTCGGCTGCCCTTGTCCGAGGCTAGGCTCGGGTGAGGCGTGATCGTGTCCCTCGAATGGACTGATCCCTGACTTAATCGCACCCATCAGGCCTTTGCAGCTTCGTGCTGATGGGGGTTACCAGCTGAGAATTAGGAGCCTTGAGGGTACCCCTAATTATGGTCCCCGACAGTAGCCCCCGAGCCTCGAAGGGAGTGTTTGCACTCGCTTGGAGGCTTTCGTCGCACTTTTTTGCAAGGGGACCAGCCTTTCTCGGTTGCGTTTTGTTCCGGTGGGTGCGCGCGAGCGCACCCGCCGGGTGTAGCCCCCGAGGCCTCGGAGGAGTGGTTTCACTCCTTCGAGGTCTTACTGCCTCATGTAGTGCTTCGGCTGGTCTGGTCGTTCCCTCATGCGAGCTGGTCGTAGCCCAGGTGTACGGTCGGGTTCCAAGTTCTCGGGCTGGTATGTTGACGCTGTCAACGGTTCGGCCAGAGCCGGGTTTGCGAGAGCAGCCCCCAAGCCTCTGCACAGAGCGAGAGGGCGGTCAGGGGTAGACTCGGCTTTTTTACATACGCCCCTGCGTCGCCTTTCCGCAAGGAGGGGGGGGGAAGCGCCATGTTGCCTTCGATGGGCGCCGAGCATGGTGTCTCCGACGAGCTGCAAGCGGGTAATCCGAGTGGACGTCCGTGCGCCGTTTGTTAGGGGTCGGCTAGGGGCCCAGAGGCACGCCCAAAAGTACCTGCGGGTGATCTGCCAGACCCGGTCCCCTGGCGACGGGGTCCGAGGGCTCGATGCCTCCCTCTGGTGGGATTCTGTTACAAGATCGTTCCCGCCAGTCTCGGAAATGTCCTAGGGTACCTCGGGAGCGCAGCCCGAGCCTTGGTTATGTATCGAACGTACCCATGGTCATCCCTCGCTCGGTGTCTGAGGCGGCTGTGAACCCTTCGGGGGCCAGCCTTCGAACCCCTGATCAGTATTAGGCGCGGAGCCCGAGTAGCCTGAGGCGGTCGTTGAACCCTTTCGAGGGGCCGGCCTTCAAACCTCTGACCAGTAGTGGGTGTAGGGCCCACGCGATCTGAGGCGGCTGTTGAACCCTTCCGGGGGGCTAGTCTTCGAACCTCTGATCAGTTGGGGGGCTCAAAGCCTGGTTCCTTCTCGGGGAAGGATCCTTTTCGGGGTATCCCCCTTTCCCGGTGCCTGTTGCAAGAGAGAGAAAGAGGAAAAACGGAAAAGGGGACGAAATCGAACGACGCGGCGTACCTTTTTGGACGCGGTCATTTTGGCGAAGGCGAAGCGTCGCCCGCTTCTCCTGCCAGAGGCGTCGCGTGTCTCGCCGCGGAGTTAATGCGACGGGGCGAGTGGTTGGAGGGGCGACCGTTGCGCGTGCGCGAGCCGTTCGAGGAACGGATCACGGGCGCGTTGTCTTCACACCGTGGGAGAGGGTTCTCTCGCTGCCCCCGGATGGGACGTAAGCTTGGCTGACAACGTGACCGCTGCACCTGCTCGCCTGCCACCGCCATTACTGCTGGCCCACTTTTGGTCGTGTTGACCGTCGCGCCAGGCTGGTGCTGCTGGGTCACGCGCCGGGTCGCCTTGAGTCACGGTATTGGTTCCGCAGTCGAGGAGGTGCGGTGGTGGCGCGGGTGGCGATGCAGTTACCCACACGTAGCAACTGGCGCACCGGTTACATGACGCGTGGGCCTGGGCCTCCATGCCGGGCGTGTTGGGAGTCGGAGGAGCGCGCCCACTTGGAGCGGTTGCATGCCGCCTGCATGGCTGCCCACCCTTTCGCCCGTTGGTCTAGGCAAAAGTGGAGGGTCGCTTGTATCCGCTGGGCGGTTGTATGCACCGCGCGCGGCGGTTTGGATTCTTCTGCTCTGAGCCGGCTTGCATGACGTGTGGGACCCAGCCCCCGCGCCGCAGGGGAGGACCTTGGAGTGTGTTGAAGAAGACTTAGCCCATGACGGCTGGGGACGCGAGTAGGGAGAATCGCCCTTAAAAGGAGGGTGACCCCCTCGGAAGGTGACCATGTCTTCGCGCTCCCTTATGCGTCGTGTCTTTCCACCTTCCAAGCCTCTGGATGGGGGAGATCCGCCGTCTTTCCGCCTCGTCGTTGGGGGAACGCAACTCCGCGGGAGTTGGTACCTTTCAGCCATCGTTCGGCTTCAAGGATTTTCATCATGCAGCCCGGCTGCACCCCTCCACCGGTGGTCACCCAAGATGGTGACCTCTAGTTTGATGGTGGGGGAAAGCGAGCCGGGCTGCGGCCTCCGCCCCTCCCTCAGCCTCAAGGATTTTCATCATCCGGGCTGAGGTGGAGGATGAAGCGAGTCGGGGGGCTGCCTCCGCGTGGGTCGGTCACCCTCTTCTTCCCCTGGCGTCCGGGGGAGAAGGGCATTCTCCAGCCTCGCGGAGGCTTCCTCCAGCCATGCCGGGAAAGGCGGACCGCCGCCACTCAGCCAGGGCGCAACATTACGTCCTCCGTCCGGACGATGGTTGCGCCGCGTACCGCGAGGGCGGCGCCCATGTTCTGGGTGGTTCCGGCGAGGGCGAAGACCTGCCGGCGCGCTTTGAGGCGTCGGCAGCCGAAGATGGCTTCTCTACCGATGAGATGGCCAACTCCGCCAGTAGCCCTGGGTCTCCGTCTCTCGGCCTGAATGGCTGGCTCTCGTCCTCGGTGGGCGAGAGTCCTTCTGCCGTAGCACCCGCCCCGAAGCCGCTGCTGAAGCTGCTTCATCGCCCGGGACGGGGGTTGTTGTCGCCGTTGCCGGATCGGGCGGTGGCGAGCCACCCGTCGGCCCGCGATTGCTCCGCGGGTTCCCCAATCTTGTGGGGTTGTTCGTACCCGCGGAGACGGAAACGGGGTTCCGTTTGTAATGGCACCTTGGATGCCAGTGTTTTTGTTCATTGTGGCTGTCGGGGCCTGAACATGTATGTGATTTCGGCACGGAGCCATGTATTTTCCTCATTTTCGAGCACTGAGACTCACCTGTTGGTTGTCTGAACCGCTTCACCAAGCGTGAGTCGCCCCGTGTACAGGTGACGAGTGAGGTATCCGTATCCCGGAGGCGTAGGAGTTCCTCGGCTCGGTCGGCCTTGTTGTCCGAGGCTTCTCTAACTTAGTTAAAGGAACCCCTCGGCCGCTCTTCGATGAGCCGAGGCCAGGGGTAGCGGCGTCAACATGGATAGAGGCAGAGTTGGCTCGAAAAGGAAACCTGGTTGGCCGGAGCCTGGCTGGGTCGTTCGTTAGCGGGACCGACGCCGGAATTGACCAGTCGAGGCCTCGGGTCGGGCTGACGTCCTTGGAGGGCAGCTGGCCGAGGCCCCGGGGTGACCGGCCGAGCCGCCTGCTCGGGCCAGATTAACGTCCTTGGAAGGTAACTGGCCGAGGCCCCAGGGTGACCGGCCGAGCCGCCTGCTCGGGCCGGATTCCCAGAGAAGACCCTGGCGGCGATGGCCCGGGCGTGGTGATGACGTCGTCCTCCAGAGTGGAGATCCTCGGACCGCGTCGCCGTCCGAGGCTAGGTCGGCCCTCGCCGAAGGTGTCGTCGATGCCAAGGGTGCTGCTGCTCCCTTCAGCCGTCAAGATTCGAGCCTGCAGGATCGGATTATCTTGTAGCGTGTGTTTCCTGCGGCCGCCGAGGCCTAAACACACCCTCGCCGTGTTGTAAAGCTGCGTCTCTTTTCCTTTTGTTTCGAGTATCTGGACTTTTTTGTTGGTAACAGAAATGTTCGTGCGAGCAAGAGTTGCTTCTCGCGGAAGGTGATGAGTGAGGTATCCGTATCCCGGAGGCGTAGGAGTCCCTCGGCTCCGTCGGCCTTGCCGCTTACGCGCACTCTTACTCGTCCATGGGGCTCTGTCACCGACGCAGTCGAGAAGGCTCGAAGGATCGCTTCGGCAGAAGAGCTTTCGAGCGTGAAGACTTGTTCGGTCCGCAGAATCACTTATCCGAACGTGAGTTACTTATCGCAGAAGGTGATGAGTGAGGTATCCGTATCCCGGAGGCGTAGGAGTCCCTCGGCTCGGTCAGCCTTGGCTGCTTACGTGTACTCCGTCGTTTTCAGGATCCACTTTCGAAGTAGCCAAAAAGCGCGAAAGACATTCTGGCAGAAAATATCTTTTTTCGAGGAAAATTTCGACGCAGAGGGGGTTCCCCCCCTTTTAGCCCTCGAGGGAGGGTCGGGCTTTACCGAGGCGAGGCCGACCCTTCCTTGATGACTAAACTTTGCGTGGGTGCGAGGTATATGATCAACTTGAAAACATCTTAAGGGTAGAAGCGACGTAGATGTTGGATGTTCCAGGCGTTGTCGTAGACCTCGCCTTGGCTGTTGGCCAGCTTGTATGTTCCGGGCTTCAGAACCTTGGCGATGACGAATGGCCCCTCCCAGGGAGGCGTGAGCTTGTGCCGCCCTCGGGGGTCTTGTCGCAGCCGAAGCACCAGGTCGCCCACCTGGAGGTCTCAGGACCGGACCCCTCGGGCGTGGTAGCGTCGTAGGGACTGCTGGTACCGCGTCGAGTGTAGCAAGGCCTGGTCCCGAGCCTCCTCCAGCTGGTCCAGCGAGTTTTCTCGGCTGACTTGGTTGCTTTGGTCGATGTAGGCCCTCGTCCTCGGGGAGCCGTTTTCTAAGTCTGTGGGCAAGATGGCTTCGGCCCCATAGACTAGAAAGAACGGAGTGAAGCCCGTGGCTCGGCTCGGCGTTGTCCTCAGACTCCAGACCACCGAGGGGAGTTCCTTCATCCATCGCTTGCCGAACTTGTTGAGGTCGTTGTAGATCCGAGGCTTGAGCCCTTGTAGAATCATGCCGTTGGCACGCTCCACCTGCCCATTCGTCATGGGATGAGCCACGGCGGCCCGGTCCACCCGGATGTGGTGATCTTTGCAGAAGTCCAGGAACTTTCCGCCGGTGAATTGGGTGCCGTTGTCGGTGATGATGGAGTTTGGGACCCCGAAGCGATGGATGATGTTGGTGAAGAACGCCACCGCCTGCTCGGACCTGATGCTGTTCAGGGGTCGGACCTCGATCCACTTGGAGAATTTGTCGATGGCGACCAGCAGGTGCGTGTAGCCCCCGGGTGCCTTCTGCAAGGGGCCGACGAGGTCCAGACCCCACACCGCAAAAGGCCAGGTGATGGGTATCGTCTGCAGAGCCTGAGCGGGCAGATGGGTCTGCCTCGCGTAGAATTGGCACCCTTCGCAGGTGCGGATGATTCGGGTAGCGTCGGCCACCGCCGTCGGCCCGTAGAAGCCTTGCCGGAAAGCGTTCCCGACAAGGGCTCGAGGCGCTGCGTGATGGCCGCAAGCCCCCGATTGTATCTCTCGCAGGAGTTCCTGACCTTCAGCGATGGAGATGCATCGCTGGAGGATGCCTGAGGGGCTATGGTGGTAGAGCTCCTTCTCATCTCCCAGCAAGACGAACGACTTGGCGCGCCGCGCCACCCGCTGAGCCTCGGCTCGGTCGAGGGGTAGCTCTCCTCGGTGGAGATATTGCAGGTACGGGGTCTGCCAGTTTCGATTAGGCGCGACCCCGCTTCGCTCCTCCTCGACGCGCAGTGCCTCACCCTCGGGGGCCGAGGGTACCTCGGACTGAACCGAGGGCGCCTCGGGTCGAGCTGAGGGTGCCTCGGACTGAGCCGAGGGCGCCTCGGGTTGAGCCATGGGTGCCTCAGACTGGGTCGAGGGTACCTCGGGCTCGGACGTGTCGTCGATCTTGACGGAGGGTTGATGCAGGTCTCGGGAGAAGACGTCCGGGGAACCGTCGTTCGCCCCGAGGCTATTTTAGCCAGCTCCACTACAAGAAACTGATAAATGTTCGTGGGTTTTGTTAAGAACGTGGGTACCGATGTTCTTATGGTAGTTAAGTTCGTGGGTTGTTTTAAGAACGTGGGTACCCACGTTCTTAAATTAAGTTCGTGGGCCCTGACCAAAACCGTCGAATTTAACGTATTAGGAACGTGGGTACCCACGTTCTTATATTAGGTTCGTCGGCCAACTCGACACCGTCGAACTTAACCAGAAAGACCTAATTTCCTATCCCGCGGCGCCGCGAGTCTCCCTCTCAGCTCACTCGTGCATCTAATCGATTCTGCCACAGGAGCCTTTCCTGGCGGGCGATATCTCCCCCTCTCGTCTCAGCACCTCACGCCGCCGGTGATCGCCGGTGACCACGGGAGCATTACTGCATCGCCGAGATCCTCCCCGGCGCCACGTTCAGACGTCCGTCGAGCGGTCTGTGCCGCCGCGCCGAGGTGCGCCCCTGCTCGCTGTTTAGGTCGAGCGCCCAAGCTCCGCCACGCCCCCGCCTCTGCCCCGCTCTTGTTCGTGCGCTGAGGTGCACCCCTGCTCCCTGTTTAGGCCGAGTGTTGGATCCTGGGCGGCGAGTCGGGCTTCTGGGCGCGGTCAGCGTAGTGGAGCGAGCGCCGCCAGAGAAAAACCCCAGGTACGAGAAGGTCAAATCCATTTCAATTCCTGAACTTTCTGAACTAGATGGCTGTGAATTGTAACTAGTAGCTGAAACTGAGCCTGGATTTTGTGCTTGTGATCCTGAAAGTATAGCTTGAGTTCTTGAATTTTGAGGGGTCACAGGTGATTGTGGTAGTGGTGACACTGAGGGTACTTCACCACCCCCAGAACTCTCACCCTCCTCACCTGTACTAGAAGGATACAACATAGCCTGACTGGGAACAGTGAACTGAAACTGAAAATTTGAGTTTTCTGGGCCAACTTCAGTCAACTGAGCTTTGTTATTACTGTCCCAGTTCCATGCCTCATCTTCTTCAAACTTCACATCCCTACTGATGCACAATTTTTCAGTAATTAGATCAACCATTCTGTAGCCTTTTGTCCCTGGTTCATAGCCCAATAGGACCATTTTAGTGGATCTATCTGCCAGCTTATCTACTCCGGGGCCTATTTTCTTGACATGTCCAATACAACCAAAAGTTCTGAAATGTCCCACTTGAGGTTTCTTGCCGTGCCAGGCCTCATACGGTGTTTTCCCTTGTACACTTTTAGTAGGTGACCTGTTCAGCAAATACACAGCAGTAGAGACTGTGATTGTATTCAACAAATATTTCTTTATTCCATACACCTATCTGTATGATATTATGCACCTATCCAGGAATATAGTTCTATACTTCTATCATTTTATACACATGACATACCATGACCAAAATGATTCAATAAAAGCAGACAAGATGGATACATTGATTTAACCAAACTACCCAACTGGACAAGATATGGTAAACAAGCTAACAGGTAATGTAACTGCTAATGGGCAACAGAACCGCCAAAACAAAAGTAATGTTACTAAAAGAGCACATACCCATTGAGTTTATACTATTCAAGATAATTTTGAAGCATTTAAAGATAGATTCAACAGTCTTGCTATGTTGTCCATCGTACCAGCTAGAAATTGGAGAAAGAGCTTTCCTGAGAGAAGCTTCATGTTTTTCATTGCATGGAGTAACTGAAGGAAGCACCACTACATAAGACTTTAAACATCAGATTCACACGTGAACGCACAAGTAAAAAATCTCAGAGGCTGTTCTGAGTAAATTTCAACCAACTTTTCATATTTTGTAACTACTATTTCACACAAATATAATACCCTGAAGTTTCCTAAAGTACCTTTCTTTGGTGTATCTACTTCTGTCTGCATGTGCTCTCGTAGTATATTTTCAGTGGGAACAAGGACTACTGGATCAAAAAGTATCTTGTGCAGGAGAAGATAAAGAAATAAGAACTATGTATGGTTCCATGTAATATATGGGTCATAGACAATAGAGTCTTGCTGGCAATTGGGGAGAAAAGACCATCCATTTTTTGGATGCACTTTGTTTTCCCCTTTGATTCCAACCATGCTCGTAATTTGGCTTCCATGTCGATCTTGACATTGGGAATTTCTTGTTTGCTTGAACTGGTGAAATTCTCAATATGACATGAACGAGCAGCTAGACTTACTGTGTTGGTTGGCTCATGGTATTCTTCAGGATTCTGAAACAACAAAAACAATTAGCCAAGTCCTAATCCCTATAATCAACCAGCCTAGTCAGGAGTCCACTAAAAGAAAGCACAGACAGCTCACCGACTCAACAGTCTGTGGCTCTTTGCAGCGGGACCGGAGAGGGAGAAATAAGAGAGGCTATTCACCGCTTGCTCCATCTCATTCCTCTTCCCCGTGAACCCAACCATCATCTCACCTAAAACCAGAAGGTGGCTTGACTCGAACTCTAGCGTCGTTGGTGGAGAAGACTTCACGCGATAGCAGTGACTCCCGTTTCAAACCCTTACAATAATTCTTATTCTACTAATAGCTCTACTGTATTATGTCCACATGATTACCAATAGATTACCAACAGGCGAGAATGCTGACATGTTCAAGCAAGTAGAAAACAGAGGATAAAGAGCATCGTTTACAGCTCTACTGCATTATGTCCACATGATTACCAATAGATTACCAACATGCGAGATTGCTGACATGTTCAAGCAAGTAGAAAACAGTGATATGCTTCAGCAACTTATTTATTAAAACATTGCTGGGGTTTGCTGTCTTATTAAAACATTGCTTCAGCGCATCTTGGTAAATTAATTAGCAACAACATAGTCATTTGAATTCAGAAGTTGCAGATGTCCTAAAGTAAGAATAGGAAGAAAAAAACTTGCAGCTGTGTATAGTTATTTTTCTGGGTGGCTGGGTACTGGGTAGCAGGTCATATAGTTATGTTTTGTTCTATGCAAAGTTATGAAACCTAAAGCCGTGTTTCCATCTAATTGTAGGCCCATTTGACTCTAGTCTCCGGTCTCTCTCTCCACTCTAACTACAGCTGGCCCGCGTCTCCTCGACCATCACCACCTTGACGGTCTTCGTGAAGGTATTTTTCTTCTTTCTTTGATGCATATTATTAGAATTAGTTTGTTAGTTAAAATTTGATGCATGATTTTGGCTAGTTGTTACAATTGATGCATAATTTCTTGTTCATTGTAAATTATTCGATGTTAGGTTCAATGTTTGGTTAATTTTTTTATGTCTAGTGATCCTTCCTAATAGAAGAAGGGCTTAATGATGTTTATTTACACATTTTTTATTTATGTTTGTATGCTTAATGATGTTTATTTACACATTTTTTATTTACGTTTGTATGCTTAATGAGGTTTACTTACATATTTTTTATACATTGGGTTATTTAGTTTTGCAAATGGATGACAATAGAAGAAGGGCGATGTATGATGGATTCAATAGCGTGACTCTAGGTCACTCAAAGGAATGGGTTAGGGTTGCAAAACAATTCGTGGATCTCGCATTTTCCGGTGGACCTCGTGTGGTGAAGTGTCCGTGTACCAAGTGTCGGAATTTTAAGTATGTGAGAAAGATCGAAGAACTGGAGCATCACCTTTGCAAGAATGGGTTTATGCCTAACTATCTTGTGTGGCGCTCACATGGAGAAGTAGAGCAGAATATCACAGAGTCAGAAATAATTGATGATGATGAGGAGGATCGGATGGATGACTTGGTGGCTGATATTAGTAGAGAGTATCCAACATTGGCCTCAGAACAGGATACACCAAATGAAGTGCAGGAGTTTTACAAGCTTCTTCACGCGTCAGAGGAAAAAGTGCATGACGACACCACTGTGACTGTGTTGCAGGTGGTTACACGTCTTATGGCAATGAAGGCAAAGTATAACTTCTCGAATAATTGCTATAACGATATAATCAATCTGATTATTGATCTCATCCCATCGAACCATAAGATGCCAAAAGACTTATACCAGTCTAAAAAGATTGTGTCCGGTCTTGGGATGAAGTATAAGAAGATTGATGTGTGCGAAGATAATTGCATGTTGTTCTGGAAGGAATATGAAGCGAGCACCCATTGTCAGAAATGCGGTAAATCAAGATATGCGGAGGTACTAAAAGAGGATGGAGCTACTTTTGCTACAAAAGTGGCAGTTAAACAACTTCGATATATGCCCATCACTCCAAGGCTTAAACGTCTGTTTTTAACCCCAGAAACTGCGAAGCTAATGTTGTGGCATAAGGAAGGAGAACGTGAGATCCAAGACCTAGACATTATGATGCATCCATCAGATGGCGATGCTTGGAAGGCTCTGGATCGTTTTGACCCAGAATTTGGAAGAGACGCTAGGAGTGTTCGTCTAGGCTTGTCCACTGATGGTTTCACTCCTTACGACAACAGTTCAACTTCATACTCTTGTTGGCCGGTTTTCATCATGCCCTACAACCCCCCTCCCAACAAATGCATGAAAGAAGGGTTCATATTTCTTGCCCTTATTATTCCAGGGCCTAAACATCCTGGAAAGAAGATCAATGTATTCATGCAACCGTTGATTGAAGAGTTCAAAGAGCTATGGGTAGGGGCAAAGGCTTATGATGGTCATCTAAAACGTGAATTTACCTTACGTGCGGCATATTTGTGGTCAATTCATGATTTGCCTGCATATGGTATTTGGTCTGGCTGGTGTGTTCACGGTCGACTGTGTTGTCCCATATGCATGGGGGACACACAAGCATATCGATTGGAGCATGGTAAAAAGGTCTCATTCTTTGATTGTCATCGACGGTTTCTTCCATCCAATCATCTGTTTCGAAATGATACGAAGTCATTTAGAAGAGGCATAAAAGTTAAAGACGGTCCACCAAAACGTTTAATGGGTGAAGATATCATGATACAACATCGTGCCCTTCAAAGGGCTGCAGAAGGTCATGAGTTTGAAGGCTATGGTCAAGATCACAACTGGACTCATATTTCTTTTCTCTGGGAACTTCCGTATGCGAAGGTATTGATTTTACCACACAACATAGATTTGATGCACCAAGAGCGCAATGTTGCTGAAAGCATCATAAGCATGTGTCTAAACATTAAGGGTAAAACAAAAGACAACATCAATGCCAGGAAAGATTTAGCTAATCTTTGCGATCGCCCTAGCCTTGAGGTCAAATTAAATCCTAATGGAAAGGAGAGGACACCACGAGCTCCATACTGTCTAAAGCCGGAAGAGCGAAAAGAAGTATTTCGATGGTTGAAAATGTTGAAGTTTCCAGACCGCTATGCAGCTAACATAAAACGTACTGTTAACCTCGACACTAATAAATTAAATGGTTTGAAGGCTCACGATTACCATATTTTGATGGAAAGACTTATGCCGGTAATGTTCCGTGGCTATTTGAAGCCTCCTTTGTGGAAGATGATTGCTGAACTTAGTTACATATATAGACATATATGTGCTAAGCATATCTCAAAGAAATTGATGATTCAATTTGAGAAACAAATCGCGGTGCTTGTATGCAAGATGGAAAAAGTATTTCCGCCTGGATTTATGAATGTGATGCAACATTTGCTAGTGCACTTACCTTATGAAGCATTGGTAGGAGGACCAGTGCAGTTCCGATGGATGTACAGTCAAGAAAGAGAATTGAAAAAACTTAGAGCTACTGTGCGGAACAAAGCAAGGGTTGAGGGGTGTATCGCAGAGGCCTTTGCAGCTAAAGAGATCACAATCTTCTCAAGTCAGTATTTATCACACACTAACAACGTGAATGCTCAGTCAACACGGTATCATACTGAAGAAGAAGGTCCTTCGACCGACCTTAGTGTTTTTCTCTGGAAGGGGAAAGGGGTCGGGGCTTCTACTGCACATTATGTTGACATAAGAGAGCGTAATTTCACCATGCTCTACTTGTACACCAACATGGAGGAACTTGATCCATACTTTGAAATGTTTGATTCCATATATTTAGCTGGCCACAAACCTACACCAAAGGAACTGGATAATCTACGTATGAAAGGGATGAATGGAGGTCCATGTTTCGTTGAATGGTTCCACGAGCATGTAATTATCTCTTTATAATTTTCCTTTGTGTACTTAGATTGCACATATGACTTGCTATTTACCTATATCTTTTTTTTCTGCTCTATGTAGTGTAAGAAACTTGACTCTCTAGTCTCGGATGATTTGCGACAGATATCACATGGTCAGTTGAAAGCAAGAAAATATAGCCGCTATGATATTAATGGATACCGTTTTCGAACATCAAAATTAGAAAAAATCCGCCCGCAGGCAGCCACGACAAACAGTGGAGTAGTAGCAACTGCCACAAATGCAGACGGAGGCACTCATGACTATTATGGTGTTCTTCAAGACATAACGGAGTACACTCTTGGTGGGGCCAAAGAGTTCATGTTTGTGTTATTTGATTGTGAATGGTTTGATCCGCAACAAACGCGAGAGGACGAATTTGGAATTGTGGAGGTAAAGCATGAATCACGGTTTAAAGGCAGCGATTATAGCAATGTTGTGCTTGCACATCAAGCGCAACAGGTGTACTATCTAACATATCCTCATGAAAACTTGAAGTCTTGTTGGGTTGTATACAAAATTAATCCTGAAGTCCATCCGTTACGATATGATTATTACAACACAAATAACGAAGATGATGATTCTGTTGATATTTATCAAGAAGATGGCGATCAGTCAGAAAATAGAGAATTTACTATATCTGAGGATTTAGGGCTCAATGAAGTAGCTAGTCTTGCCATAGATTTGATGGCAGAAGAACCAGGTCCTTCTAGGGCAAGGACTCGTAAGTCACAGAGAATTCTTGAAAAACAACAAAGACTTGAAATAATTGAGCAGCGTGTTGCTGAAGCAGATTCTGATGCCGATGATTTTTGAAAAGTATATATATTTAAATTCTTGTATATGCATTCCTATTTCAATACTAAAAGTATATATATTTAAATTCTTGTAATGAAATTTGTGCAGATGATGAGGGTCATGGACAAGCTCAAAGGGAAGAAGCGCGGAGACCGTGGTGACTCCTCGAGGTCACGGTCAACTAGGGGTTCAGGTGGTGGGGATACATCCTCTATGTTGTTCCAGGTATTTAATTTGTTTTATTTTCTTTTCTTCTACGTATACATCGAGTACTTGATATATCTCATTGTTGATTATGTTTGTAGGGCTCTACAGCGTCAAGGCAACGGCTAGAGCAGCTCCTTGGTTGCATGGAGGAGCAGGGGCGCGAAGTGGGAAGCCATAGTGCACTTGGGCACGAGCGCGAGGTGGCAGGCCATAGTGCACCTGGGCAAGAGCGCGATGTGGCAGGCCACACTGCACTTGAGCCAGAGCGTGAGGCGATAGGCTCAAGTGGACCTATGCTAGAGCAGGACCATAATGCATTTGAGCAAGCGCGCGAGGCGGCAGAGCACAATGCACCTAGGCAGGAGGACGAGCTGGCACGCCAAGATTCACCGATGCGTGATGATGATGACTATGGGGAGGACTACGATGGAGAGGCCGATGGAGAGGCTGATGACGAGGTTGTTACAACGACACAGGCAACAAACTTCAGGTAATTTTATTTTGACGAGGAGTTCCATTTTTGTTGGATTGATATTATTACCAGTGCACAATTTACAATTTTGTAGGTTTCGTCGGTCCCTTAGAGTTCCACCGACACAACCCTTGGACCAACGTAGGGTCATAAACCCTGCAGGAGAGAGGAGTTGGGTGGAGGTGGCATGGAGTGGCAAAGGTCATCGGACACCAGTTAACACAGTGCTGGGATCTATAGCTCGTTTTCACTATCCAGGGGTGGTACAACTCAACGGGGCAGAGATAGGGGCGTATCACTGGGCTCACTGGGGCCTCAAACCATATGGACCCGACCGTACTCACCAAGACGCAGTGTGGTCATCGTTTTGGGTGAGTTTATTATGTCTTTTAAATTTACTTATCGTGGGCGTCTATAAATGAATTTAATTGCTTCTTCATTTTGCAGGAACAATTTAGATTGGACGAAACAGCGAACGAAGAACATGCAAAACGTGTATTCCACAATGCTGCTAGAAAAGTTATAAATGGTTCAATGTCAGACGCACGGGTCAAAGCTGTTACCGTGTACTTCAAGAAAGTGAAGGGTCAAAGAATGACCAACAAGCAGGCATGTGAAATCCACTTGACAGCTGAGGAGTACAAACAAAGTGAAGTGGACTGGCTCACTGCTCATCCTGAAGCTTGGGTCAAGCTCTGCGAGTACTGGTCCTCATATGAGTACAAAGTGAAGTCAGATAGAAATCGTTTGAACCGGAAGAGCAAACCGGGCCTCCATCGATTTGGAGCAGATGGATTTATTGGGTAATCACAACGAATGGTATGACGAGCTAAGTAACATTTAGTCTTTTTCCCTCAGACAAATTTGTATATTTTATTATGTCTCTTACTGCAGGAGGCTCGTGATGGTGTTGAACCCCGATTCATTGACGTTTACATGGAGGGACACCGAGGTCCAGATCCAGATCATCCAGAAGTTTTATGTGACGAAAGCGCGACAGAAAAGCTAGTAGGTGTAAATAATTACTATCTATTCTTAATTAACTTGTGACTCATTTATAATTAACATAAATTGTTTTGTAGACTCGTTATGCTGAGGAGGTTAGGAGGAAAGCAGGAGACGATGATCTAGATTGGAGGGAGGCACCTTTCGATCCGGATGCAGCATATGTTGCCGGTGGTGGGCTACCACATGGGAGGTATGATAAGATCAAAGTTGTGATATATAAACACTATATTATCATAACTTGTGATGTTTCTAGGTTGGGGATCGGCGATGGGGTTGTGAGTCGCGATAGCTTTGGTCGTCGGTCAGTTTCCTCGGCGGGGAGTAGATCTCGAACTTCAACTTCGAGGGAATCAGAGCTTGATGAGCAACTAAGACAACAACAACAACAAGTTCAACATCTATCTCAACAAGTTCAGATGATGCAGGGAATGCTGATGCAGGTAATAATTTTATTAATCCGCTCAGAATCTGCCCATATTTTTTTTATCTAAATCGCTCTGAGCCTTAGACAGCCTAAAATCGGTCTGGTCAATTGTTGAGTGATTTAACATTAGCCAAGCAACCTGGGGGCAAATTCAAAGAATTAAAGAACATCGACACACTTGTCTAACGCCAAGCTGCCATGGGCTTTCTACAAGAAAGTTCTCAGCTGCTCTGGTTCCAGAATTAGTTGCACACACTGATCAGCTGCTCTGGTTCTCAGCTGCTCTGGTTCCAGAATTAGTTGAACATCATCTGCCTCAAACAGACTGTTGTAGTGTTTATTCAGGGCAGGCCATTGCCCGTGAATAACGAACAAATAACAAAGGCGCGTATCAGCTTCAAGCATATAGAGAACTTGACTTACTCACCTACTTTAATGCCTGCTTTTTACTACTTGAAAGCTGGCTTGGCTCTCAGACCAATTAACTTGACACCTGCTTAGCGCCCTCACTGCTACTTCTCTCATTAAGCTGCTCTCTCCTTTTATCAGGCGAGTTGAACAGGCTGTGTGATAAGAGATCGGTTTCAGTTAAGGGAAATTGGATTCTAGTGCGTTGAGCTCGAGTTTGGGGCTGCGTATCTATGGATCCATGTACTTACAGCCCTAGAGTGCTATAGCAAACCTTGAGAGCTATATTTGGTGAATAAGTTTGCTTAGATGAAGTCGGCCTGTCCTTGTTTTGAATTGTGAGAAAAATGGGGATGAACTGGAGGGGTTAAAGGTAGGGGTTCACTTGATTAGTGCTGAATTCAGTTCTAGGTGACTGAAAACTGGGTTCAGTTTTTGGGAACAAAAAGCTTTCCACGTTGCAGCTATGTTTCCCTTGTCTGATTTGAAGCTGGGCATCTGTGTTTTTTTGCGGACTTTGGTGCTCTCCTGTGCGTGATCCGTGGAGTTTTTGGTTATAGTTATTATACCAAAGTGATAGAGCGTGGATCAGTGCACAACTTTGATTAATACCGATTTGCAAGTCGTGTTGCAAATAACGGAGTAGGAATTGCTGGAACCTGAGCTGTCAGACATGCTGGGCAAGTGGGCATTGAATATTATTCAGTTTTGTGAAACCTGTCTCAGTTTGGACAGATAGAAGAGGAAGGGGGCGACATGCCCAAGCTGCTCGACGGTAGGTAACTGCTTGCTTTTAGAAGTTTGAGTGTAAGTTCTGGTGGCCGAAGCTTTTAGGATATGGAAAAAGATCTCCACGTCTCTGTGTGCTCCACAGGTGCTATTTCAGATTGAGACCGTGGGCAGATTTTTGTATTGGGATAACGTGGGAGATTTCTCTGGTGCATGGATGAGCAGTTGGAGATAAGAGAGGATGTTGCTAGGGGCGTATCAGGGTGTGATTAGAATGTTTCTAGTGGCCGAGCCGTGAGATTCACGCTGTAAAAATCTGAAGCGTCATAGTTATCCCCGGAGACCTCCCCCTGCCTGCATGTTTCCTGCCTGTGCGACACCGACCAATGTTTTTCAATGAGCCATAGCATGGGTTGTGCGTGGAGCCTTGGCGTGGAGGCCGCGTGTCCAGCCCAGGCAACTGTCGACCGAAACGCGAATAACCATCACGTGTGAACATGCTCGACGTGCTCATGTTTCTTTGTTTCCTTGATACTGCCTTGCTTCCCTGCTCGGTGGAGTGCTCTGGCGCCTTGCTGTTGCTTGTAGAGTTCGACGAGAGTTCTCCGTGTCCATGCTCTCGCGGCTGCGTGGAACTGCGTTACCCTGTTCTGCTCGTTCGTTGAGGATGATGGTTATATTATATTAAGAAGAAAAAATGGCAGGAGCCCAAACAACACACATCCACCTCCTCATACCCTTAGCCAAAAATAGACGCACCTTTTACAAAAGAAAAAACAACATGACCCAGACCCAGATCCATATTACTTATGAGATCAAGCAAATTACCAAGAACTATTATCTGTCATAATGGAACATTCTGTTGTACAGTAGAAACATACCAGATCCATTTTGTCAGCTGAAAGAACTATATGCTGCCACTCTGTCATCGCTGAATAAGGAGGGCACAGTGGACTATGGCATATTGATTTACAATTAAGTTCCCTCACCTGGCCATCATACTCATCTGCAATGTGCCATTGGCCCAGCTGCAGAAAAGCAACAGTTTAACGCAGAATATGAAGTAAAAGAAAACAAATTCATTCAGCTTGCTGATCACATAAAGGAATAGTAGAACTGATTTCTGTTAACCTGGTAGCATAAGAGGTGGAAGGGTTTTTTTATAAGGTGAGGTGGAAGGTTAACCCACAATAAAAATATGCCTGGAGGATGACCACTGACCAGTACATATGCTTCCTTTGAATAAATCTATTTAGAGCGCATATGGCATAGGCCAGCCAATATTAAATATGGATATGCAGATGATAGCCTTACAAGACATAGTAGTGTGGTAGCATGCCAATAATGTGTAAAAGATACTATTTGCGAATCTAAATGTAATGGCTTTTCTCAACTTATGTTGTTCAAAGTAAACTATACTCCTCAGTGCAGTACCTGGCCCAAATGCAATACAAGTGGATGATGCCAGCTTCTCATTCTCGCGAAGGATGTATGTTAGTATTGTTGCAATCCCAGCTCCCATTGAATGTCCAATGATCTAAACAAAATAAGTAAAATGAAGGAAGGATCAGATACAAGACATAAATATTTAACATCATATACTGTCTGTGATAAAAGTTAGATATAAAGAAATATGGGGCTAGATAGAAGTCCCTCCCAAGACAAGAAATCATCTAAGATGAAAAACAAGTAAAGCAAAACAAATGCAAATAGCGTCCTTTAGCTTCTAAACATGAACATTTGAGTAGATATGCATTGCTTAGCTAACAAAAATCACTGAAATCGCAAAAAAAAATATGAAAGTCAATGAAGAAATGAGGTCCAACATTAGTAAGTTGTTCAGCATTAGTTTCATATTATTCTCCTTACAATTTTACATTCATGAGTGTAGTCCACTTATTCTCTCTACTCATGGTAGTCATAACTTTAAGCTTGTACCTCAGTACTTAGGCAATCTATTTTCTTCAGATTCCCGCTCAGCCCTAGAGAATCCTAAAGTCCATTGCTGATACTTTACTGCAAGAGTGTTTCAAAGTTCATTTGCTTTGGCTTGAAGAAAGGAAAAAACCTATTTGCCATTTCCACTTTAAAAGATACTTGCAGTTCCACTTGCTTTAGCATTCACAACTTATGTTGATTTTTGTGCAATTTAATAGGCAGACAGGTAAGCATCAATATGAGTTACAGAACTGTAGTTCAATACAGAAGCACAAAATCTAAAAGAATAGAGCATAGAAAACTCATCAATATATAATACCATGAGTTTTTGACAATAACATCAAAAGATCACCTGGAGATACTCGGCAAGAGCTGAAAGAAATTACCTTAACCTCATATTCTGGGAATTGCTCGATTGCTTTACTCAGGCAAGGAATGGCTTGTTTTGCAATCCATCGAGCTGCTACAACCATTCCACAGTGAGCGTAACCCAACACTAGGTTGGAGACACGACCTTCCTGGACCACAACGTGATGAAATGGAACCTCTGCGCCAGTTGCTGCTGTCAACCGCTCCTTAACACTGATAGCCCCCCTAATGAAAAGGAGAAAGCATTGGCTACTTCTGTCACAGACAATTGTGAAGGCAGGCTTCAGGATCTGTATGATAGAACAGGATATCGTCCAGTTACTCCTGATTTATTATCAGTAGTGGAATGAACAGAAAAATATCGGCCCGCGACAAGTTCGGGATGTTGAGTCTCAACACATAATTGACAACAGAGAGTTAACTGATACTTACGCACCCTCGCCTTAGATTTCTTTATAAGAACATCATTCTGGCCATAACCACCATAGTCCAAAAACACGCTGTATGGCTTCTTCGAGAAATACATGCATTGCTTCAGATATCTGAGCAGCAAAATCAGCTCCTGCCTTACCTCAGGCCCATCTGCGATAATAATCCAGCAGCTTATCATCCAGCAGCTTATTCCAATTTATATTATATTTGTATAAAAAACCATCATTCGCATTAGAGCAAGCATCTGCGATAATAATTCCTACTTAATTACCAAACCTACTCACATTCCGTTCAGTTAATAATTAATCCGTTGCAGGCACAGGGAGTTGAAGGTTGAACGGGTAAGGCACGTGCCGTTTCTGCGATCAAATCCCCTGAACCCATCTTTGTTGCGAGTTATGTTATGTTTTTGTACAGGTCTATTACCTTTTTTTATTTGAGTGGTACTGAGATAAGGACTTGTCCCACAGCCGGAAGCATTTGCACTGCGACAGCTCTCTTGCTGCGCGACATGGAAACGAATCGATCGAGCTCGTAAAAACCAATCAGTTCAACCATGTGTTTCATTTCACTTTTTTCAGACATCATAGCTTCAGAGAGAAGATATATATATACCTAAACCTAATGACAAGGCCATCAGCATCTATGCATCAGTGAATTAGCTGATTTTTGGTGTTATGTGTAATCTAGGCTTTTCCTGTTTGCTTTCTTGATTAGCTGTTTTTTGTGTAATGTGTAATCGCAATTTCTGTCATCTGCTAGTTGCCTGCATCAGTGAATTGTGACTTCAGTTGGTAAAGCCTAACTCATGGTTCAGTTGGTAACTTGCTTGTGGCTTCTATGATGCATGTGCTAGATAAGATTACCATCTCATGTGTGAGTTTAAACTCTATATATACATTAGTTTAAAATAAAACTCAAGCTTATTGTATTTGCAGATGTATAGTGCTCAGATGGGATCTCCAATGGGACCCCAGTTCACCCGTCCGTCACAATCTGGACAGACCCCAAACACCAACGAAACACAGGTATAGTTTTGTAGTATATTTACTTTCATTTACAATTATAATCATGCATCGTTTTATTTGGTTATAGGGTTCTGAGACCGGACAAGGAAACCCACAGATGGACATTCAGTGGTCGATGCCTCCTAGAGGACAGATTCTTCCTCCTCCACAACCAGGTATGGGATATTGGCCACCACCACCATGGGGATATCCTACACATCCAATGGGGCCTTGGGGACGCCCCCCATGGCCAACACAGCCACTTCCGTCACATGCGGTACGTTCCTGAATTTCAATGCTAGTTGATTTCCTCCTAATTAAATAAACTAAGTCTAGATTGGTTTTATCGTCTAGCTTTAGTCACTATCAAAGGGGGGCCACAGTGCACCATTTTCACCTACCTGGGCTAGTTCTCAATTCTCACCTACCTGAGCTCTTCTGAAATCAAACTACAGATTCAGTGTCTATGAACCTATTTAATTGAGATAGTGACTATGAACCTATCTGAAATCAAACTACAGATTCAGCAAAAAAGTGACTATCAAACTAGAAAATCAAACTATCTGAAATCAAACTACAGATTCAGCAAAAAAGTGAAAACAGCAAGTGATGCACACTAAAAACAGTTAGTGACTATGAACCTATTTAATTTCTAGCAAATGAAATGGTACATGGCTAGGCTTTGTGGGCTCAGTTTGTAGTTAGTGGCCATGTACTCCATCTATCCATCTATGAACCTAAATCTGGCGTCTTAGACCACTCGACCAAACTGTCACTATTGATATGAGTGGTACATATAATTATATATTAGCAGCCATCTAAGCTATTTGAAATGGCCAAACAGATGATCTAAGCTATTAAAAATTAGCAGCCATCTAAACTGTCACTACAGATTGTTCCGTACTAATGGATGAGGCGCATCTAAACAATCTGCCCAACTCATCTAAGTTTTTGCATGGCTGAGGCGCATCTAAACAGATGATCTGGGACTTTGAGTCTGCTTCTTGCATTCACAATCTGCTGAGTTAAATTTCTAATGACGCAGAATCCTTACCTCGGACTGTTCCATACTAATGGATCATCAGATTGAAGCCCAGTAGCTCATTCCCTGTTCTTTATTGTTCTTGGATGCCGCTGTGCGATAGATTAGGCGATTTAAAATTGCCAAGAATTTAGTGGTCCTGGGCAGAAGAATCCTGGGCAGCAGGACTGGCACTTGAGCGGCCTGTAGGGCATGTTCTTGGTGTCCTGCAGGTTGATCTTCTGGTCGGTGGCCTGTAGGGCATGTTCTTGGGTCCTGCAGGTTGATGTCAGCCATACATGGGTGTTGCTGCTGGTGCTTTCGCCATGTTGAGTAATCAGTAAGTCCGACGGCAATATAGCCTACAGGTTGAACGTGGGTGACTTGTGATGTATACTTTTTTTGTTGCTGCTGGTGCTCATTTTGGTTTATGTGTACATGTGATTTAATGCTTTCCTATATTTATTTAGAAAAGGACGCTATGTTTATCATGCTTTCCTATATCTTGGTGTACATGTGATTTAATGCCAGTTGTATATTTATGAGAATTTTGGTTTATTTTGTAGGATTCCGGCTCTCATCAAGTGACTCCTCCCCCTCACGCTGACTTTGCGGACAGATGTCTCAATTCTAGTGGTGGAGCTACGAACAACAATCCGATGTCCTGATCGAGAGCGATGGAGCTAATGTTTGAACTTGTAAACTAAAAATGAGAACTATGGATATGAACCTATGTATTTGGACTTGTGTGAATTTGTAAACTTATGTATTTGGACTTGTGTGAATTTGTGAACTTATGTATTTGGACTTGTGTGAATTTGTGAACTTATGTATATTTGGACTTGTATGAATTTGTGATATGTATATATATCCCTGTGTTTGAAAATTGTATTGTATGTGATATTCTGTGTTGCATGTGTTATTATGTGTGTCTAATTTATCATTTCTGTATTTTTTATTTTTTTCTAGAAAAGAGTTAAGAACGTGGGTACCCACGTTCTTAAGGTTAAGAACGTGGGTACCGTCGAACTTAATGGGCAGCCCGCGCCGACTCGCGCAGGACACATAAGTTCGACGGCCACCTGTACCCACGTTCTTAAAGTTAAGAACGTGGGTGCCGTCGAACTTACGGGACACAATTCGACGGTCCCCGTCGAACTTAAAAACCCACGTTCTTAACGTTAAGTTCGACGGTACCCACGTTCTTAAAGTTAAGTTCGACGGTACCCACGTTCTTAACGTTAAGAACGTGGGGGCCGTCGAACTTACTTCTTTAAGTTCGTCAAAAAAAACGCCGTCGGCTATGAACGTGGGTAAACCCACGTTCTTATGTTAAGTTCGACGGCCTATTACATTAAGTTCGACGGTTTTTCACCCACGTTCTTTAACCAGTTTCTTGTAGTGCTCGTCCGCAGTCTCGTTGTAGCGCCGAGCGATGTGGTTGAGCTCGAGCCCGTAGAACTTGTCTTTCAGGCGCCGAACCTCATCGCAGTAGGCCTCCATCTTCGGGTCGCGGTAATGGGAGTTCTTCATGACTTGGTCGATGACGAGCTGCGAGTCACCATGAGCGTCGAGGCGTCGGACCCCTAGCTCGCTGGCGATCCGCAACCCGTTGACCAGAGCCTCATATTCGGCCACATTGTTGGACGCCAGGAAGTGGAGGCGTAGCACGTAGCGTAGATGCTTTCCGAGGGGTGAGATGAAGAGTAGGCCTGCGCCGGCTCCTGTCTTCATCAGCGACCCGTCGAAGAACATGGTCCAGAGCTCCGGTTGGATCGGAGCCGTCGGTAGCTGGGTGTCAACCCATTCGGCCACGAAGTCCGCCAAGACCTGGGACTTAATGGCTTTCCAAGGAGCGAACGAGATTGTCTCGCCCATGATCTCCACCGCCCACTTTGCAATCCTACCCGAGGCCTCTCGGCACTGGATGATCTCTCCCAGGGGGGAGGATGACACCACAGTTATCGGATGAGACTCGAAGTAGTGTCGCAGCTTCCGTCGCGTTAGGATCACCGCGTACAGCAGCTTCTGAACTTGTGGGTAGCGGATCTTGGTTTCGGACAGTACCTCGCTGACGAAGTAGACTGGCCTCTGAACGGGCAATGCATGCCCCTCTTCTTGCCTCTCGACCACAATCGCGGCGCTAACCACCTGGGTGGTCGCGGCGACGTAGACCAGGAGGGCTTCTCCGGTAGCTGGGGGCACCAAGATAGGCGCCTTTGTGAGGAGCGCCTTCAGGTTCCCGAGGGCTTCCTCGGCCTCAGGGGTCCAAGTGAAGCACTCGGCCTTCCTTAAGAGGCGGTACAGAGGTAGACCTCTTTCGTCGAGGCATGAGATGAAGCGGCTCAGAGCCACGAGGCATCCCATGACCCTCTGTACGCCTTTCAAGTCCTTGATGGGCCCCATGCTGGTAATGGCTGCGATCTTTTCCGGGTTGGCTTCGATGCCCCGCTCGGAGATGATGAACCCCAAGAGCATGCCTCGGGGCACCCCGAAGACACACTTTTCGGGATTGAGCTTGACGCCTTTCGCCTTGAGACATCGGAATGTTGTTTCAAGGTCGAAAAGGAGGTCGGAGGCTTTCCTCGTCCTGACTACGATGTCATCGACGTAGGCCTCGACCGTGCGGCCAATGTGTTCGCCGAACACATGGTTCATGCACCGTTGGTATGTCGCGCCCGCATTCCTCAAACCGAACGGCATGGTGACATAGCAGTACATGCCGAAGGGTGTGATGAAAGAAGTCGCGAGCTGGTCGGACTCTTTCATCTTGATTTGATGATACCCTGAGTAGGCATCGAGGAAAGACAAGGTTTCGCACCCAGCAGTGGAATCCACGATTTGGTCGATGCGAGGCAGAGGGTAGGGAACCTTCAGACATGCTTTGTTAAGACCAGTGTAGTCTACACACATCCGCCATTTCCCCCTTTTTTTCTCACAAGCACATGGTTGGCAAGCCATTCGGGATGGAATACCTCTTTGATGAACCCTGCCGCCATTAGCTTATGAATCTCCTCGCCTATGGCTCTGCGCTTCTCCTCGTCGAATCGGCGCAGCGGCTGCTTGACGGGTCGGGCTCCGGCTCGGATGTCCAGCGAGTGCTCGGTGACATCCCTCGGTACGCCGGGCATGTTCGAGGGACTCCACGCGAAGACATCGGCGTTCGTGCGGAGAAAGTCGACGAGCACTGCTTCCTATTTGGGATCGAACCCGGAGCCGATCCGGATCTGCTTGGAGGTGTCGCCGCTGGGGTCGAGGGGGACGGACTTAACCGTCTCCGCTGGCTCAAAGTTGCCGACGTGACGCTTCACGTCTGGCACCTCCTTAGAGAGGCTCTCCAGGTCGGTGATGAGGGCCTCGGACTCGGCGAGGGCCTCGGCGTACTCCACGCACTCCACATCGCATTCGAACGCGTGTTTATACGTAGGGCCGACGGTGATGACCCCGTTGGGGCCCGGCATCTTGAGCTTCAGGTAGGTGTAGTTGGGGACGGCCATGAACTTCGCGTAGCATGGCCTCCCTAGTACCGCGTGGTAGGTTCCTCGGAACCCGACCACCTCGAACGTCAGGGTCTCCCTTCGGAAGTTGGAGGGTGTTCCGAAGCAGACGGGAAGGTCGAGCTGTCCGAGGGGTTGGACGCGCTTCCCGGGGATGATCCCATGGAAGGGCACAGTGCCTGCCCGGACAGAGGACAGATCAACACATAGGAGCCCGAGGGTCTCCACGTAGATGATGTTGAGGCTGCTGCCTCCGTCCATGAGGACCTTGGTGAGCCTGACGTCGCCGATGACGGGGTCGACGACGAGCGGGTATTTCCCCGGGCTCGGCACATGGTCGGGGTGATCGTCTCGGTCGAAGGTGATGGGCTTGTCGGACCAGTCTAGATAGACTGGCGCCGCCACCTTGACCGAGCAGACCTCCCGGCGCTCTTGCTTGTGGTGCCGAGTCGAGGCGTTCGCCGCTTGCCCACCATAGATCATGAAGCAGTCGCGGACCTCGGGGAACTCTCTTGCCTGGTGATCTTCCTTCTTGTCGTCGTCGCGGGCCTTGCCACCCTCCGCGGGTGGCCCGGCCCTGTGGAAGTGGCGCCGAAGCATGACGCACTCCTCAAGGGTGTGCTTGACGGGTCCCTGGTGATAGGGGCACGGCTCCTTGAGCATCTTGTCGAAGAGGTTGGCACCTCCGGGGGGCTTCCGAGGGTTCTTGTACTCGGCGGCGGCGACAAGGTCCGCGTCGGCGGCGTCGCGTTTTGCTTGCGACTTCTTCTTGCCCTTCTTCTTGGCGCCGCGCTGAGTTGACGCCTCGGGAGTACCTTCCGATGGGCGGCCCTGGGGCTGCTTGTCCTTTCGGAAGATAGCCTCGACCGCCTCCTGGCCGGAGGCGAACTTGGTGGCGATGTCCATCAGCTCGCTCGCCCTGGTGGGGGTCTTGCGGCCCAGCTTGCTCACCAGGTCGCGGCAGGTGGTGCCAGCGAGGAACGCGCCGATGACATCCGAGTCGGTGATGTTGGGCAGCTCGGTGCGCTGCTTCGAGAATCGCCGGATGTAGTCTCGGAGAGGCTCTCCCGGCTGCTATCGGTAGCTTCGGAGGTCCCAGGAATTCCCGGGGCGCACATACGTGCCCTGGAAATTGCCGGCGAAAGCTTGGACTAAGTCGTCCCAGTTGGAGATCTGCCCCGGAGGCAGGTGCTCCAACCAGGCGCGAGCGGAGTCGGAGAGGTATAGAGGGAGGTTGCGGATGATGAGGTTGTCATCGTCTGTTCCATCCAGTTGGCAGGCCAGACTGTAGTCCGCGAGCCACAGTTCCGGTCTCGTCTCCCCCGAGTACTTTGTGATAGTAGCCGGGGGTCGGAACCGGGTCGGGAACGGCGCCCGTCGGATGGATCGGCTGAAGGCTTGCGGACCGGGTGGTTCGGGCGAGGGACTCCGATCCCCCCCCCCCCCCCCCGCTGTCGTAGCGTCCCCCACGCCTGGGGTGGTAGCCTCGGTGCACCCTCTCGTCGAGGTGGGCCCGTCGGTCGCGGTGGTGGTGCTCGTTGCCGAGGCGACCCGGGGCCGCAGGCGCGGTGTTGCGCGTGCGCCCGGTGTAGACCGAGGCTTCCCGCATGAATCGGGAAGTCGCAGCATGAGGTTCCAAGGGGTATCCCTGCCTTCGGGAGGCAGAGCTCTTGGCCCGTCGGACCGCGGCGCCTTCCAGGAGATTCTTGAGCTCTCCATGGATTCGTCGCCCCTCGGTGGTTGATGGCTCTGGCATCGCGCGAAGAAGCATTGCTGCTGCCGCCAGGTTCTAGCCGACCCCACTGGATGCGGGTGGTGGCCTGAGCCTGACGTCGTCGGTGATGCGGCGCTGGAAGCCCTGGGGTAGATGACGTATTTCTCCGGCCGGAGGTTGGCCCGCCCATGCCTGCCCGACGTCCCGACGGATCGGCTCCAGCGCTCCTGCTCCCTCGTCGAGCCTGGCCTGCACCCCACGGATTTGCTCGAGCTGTGGGTCATGACCCCCCGCCTGAACGGGGACCACAGCTAGCTCCCGTGGGATGTCAACGCGGGGCACCGGCCTAGGGAGGTCACCGTCCTCCGGCATGCCGAGATGGTTGCCTTCGGGGGGACCCCCTAGATCGACGTGGAAGCATTCGCGACTTGGGCCACAGTCCTCGTCGCCGAGGCTACGGCTACCGTCGGAACAGTCGGAAAGGTAGTAGTCACATGCGGTCATAAAGTCCCGCATGGCACTGGGGTTGCCAAGTCCAGAGAAATCCCAACAGATGTTGGGTTCGTCGTCTTCCTCGGACCCAGAGGGCCCGTAGATCGAGACATCCATCAGCCGGTCCTAAGGTGACCGCACACGAAACCCCAGAGGGTCTGGATTTGCCTCTTTTGGTCGACGGGCGGCGATAAGGTCGCGTCGGGGACTGACTGCGCCGTCGTCTCAAGTACGAGGGTGACGTCCAGCAAGCTTTTCGCGAGCGTGCTGGCGTCGTCCGCTTGCTCGGGATTGGCGTGTCGCGGGGAGACGGCGCTCGCCTTCGTCTCAAACGCGAGGTCGATGCCCGGTGCGCCCCCCGTTGGGGTGCCAGGACCGTCGACTCGCTCGACAGCCGACGAGGCGCTGTCTCCTGCTTGGCCTTGGTTGCCCCGCCTCCTCCTCTGTCGGCGGGGGAGAGGACGGGGTGAGCTCGAAGGTTGCTCTTCCACCATGCGGGGAAGACGTCGCTGATTCCGCCGCCGGCAGGCGGGTTGTCGGCCGCCACCGTTGTTGTCGCATGGCGGTGGAAGGAGTATCATGTCGTAGCTGTCGTCGAGGGATATGAACTCAAGACTCCCGAAATGGAGCACCGTCCCGGGTTGGAGAGGTTGTTGGAGACTGCCCATCTGGAGCTTGACGGGAAGCTGTTCGTCAACACGCAGCAAGACCCCTACCTGGCGCGCCAACTGTCGGCGTTCCGAGACTGGGGGGTCCCTGGGCCGACGAGTGAATGTCGCCGCGTGCCCCAGCCCAGATGGGTCGAGCGCAAGGGCGAGCGCGAAGGGGGGAGAGCGAGGCGGCCGAAGACCGGCGTGAGAGAGGTGGGAATCCCGCGGCCTTCGTGTTCGTCCCGCGCCTAGGTCGGGTGCGCTTGCAGTAGGGGGTTACAAGCGTCCACGCGGGAGAGGGAGCGAGCGGCTCCAAGCGAGCGCCTGTTCTCGTCCTCGTCCCCGCGCGGCCAACCTTCTCTAAGAGGGCCCTGGTCCTCCCTTTTATAGGCGTAAGGAGAGGATCCAGGTGTACAATGGGGGGTGTCGCAGGGTGCTACGTGTCTAGCGGAGGTGAGCTAGCGCCCTAGGTACATGTCGTTGTGGCAGCCGGAGAGATCTTGGCACCCAGCTAGTGTGATGTCGTGGCCGTCGAAGGAGCGATGGAGCTTGGCGGAGGGACAGCTGTCGGAGCGGTTGAGTCCTTGCTGACGTCCTCTTGCTTCCGTAAGGGGCGGAGAGCCGCCATCATCACAGAGCATGCGGGGCGCCATCATTGCCTATCTGGCGGAGCGAGCCAGATGGGACGCTGGTCTTGTTCCCTGCGGCCCGAGTCAGCTCGGGGTAGGGTGATGATGGCGCCTCCTGTTGACGTGGCTGGTCTACGCCTAGGTTGGGCGATGTGGAAGCTCCTCCGAAGCCGAGGTCGAGTCCGAGCCCCCGGGTCGGGCGAGGCGGAGATTGCCGTCTTCTGGGGCCGAGCCCAAGTCCGAGCCCTGGGTCGGGCGAGGCGGAGATCGTCGTCTTCTGGGGCCGAGCCCAAGTTCGAGCCCTGGGTCGGGCGAGGTGGAGATCGTCGTCTTCTGGGGCCGAGCCCAAGTCCGAGCCCTGGGTTGGGCGAGGCGGAGATCGTCGTCTTCTGGGACTTAGCCCGAGTCCGAGCCCTGGGTCGGGCGGAGCGGAGTTCGCCGTCTTCCGGGACTTAGCCCGAGTCCGAGCCCTGGGTCGGGCGGAGTTCGTCGTCTTTTGGGACTTAGCCCGAGTCCGAGCCCTGGGTCGGGCGGAGCGGAGTTCGCCGTCTTCCGGGACTTAGCCCGAGTCCGAGCCCTGGGTCGGGCGGAGTTCGCCGTCTTCCGGGACTTAGCTCGAGTCCGAGCCCTGGGTCGGGCGGAGCGGAGTTCGTCGTCTTCTGGGGCCGAGCCCAAGTCCGAGCCCTTGGTCGGGCGAAGCGGAGCTTCCTATGGTGCCTCCGGCAGGGCCTGACTGCCTGTCAGTCTTACTCTGTCCAGTGGCACTGCAGTCGGTGTGGCGTAGGCGGCGCTGTCCTTCTGTCAGGCCGGTCAGTGGAGCGGCGAAGTGACGGCGGTCACTTCGGCTCTGCCGGCTGGGGGGTGCGCGCCAGGATAAGGGTGTCAGGCCACCTTTGCATTAAATGCTCCTGCGACTTGGTCGGTCGGTGCGGCGATTTGGTCAGGGTTGCTTCTTAGCGAAGGCAGGGCCTCGGGCGAGCCGGGAATATGTTCGCCGCTGAAGGGGGGGCCTCGGGCGAGAAGGAAATCCTCCGGGGTCGGCTGCCCTTGTCCGAGGCTAGGCTCGGGTGAGGCGTGATCGTGTCCCTCGAATGGACTGATCCCTGACTTAATCGCACCCATCAGGCCTTTGCAGCTTCGTGCTGATGGGGGTTACCAGCTGAGAATTAGAAGCCTTGAGGGTACCCCTAATTATGGTCCCCGACAACTATATTAATATATTAAATAAATTAATCCAATAGACATAGATTAACCCAATTAACATAGGATAAATAAATATCTAATTATAAAAGTATGAAACATGGTATAATCAATGTTGTTACTGCGTAGTAAATATTCATACGAGACTAACACAGCTGGAACGGTTCAATTTAGAATTAAAATGGGGAAGTTACGAATTTCCAAAGTTTCTATGTATTTGATATAGGATTAATTAGGAAATCAATTTTATTGTTGTTTTCATGACAAAGCAGAGGTATTATGTGATAAAAAATAATATTATAGAATTATAGAAATTGGAATGAACTCATTTGGATTTAATATGAAATTTCCATGAACTAAATGGGTTTCTGCAATTATTTTTAAACTAAAAATCAATTTCTAAACTCCTTCTCCCTATTTTCTTTATTTCCTGGACTGCATCCCAAATTCCAGAAAGATCAGGGGCCAAGCTATAAATGTTTTTCTAGACTCAGTGTGCATACAGAGTGGACGGCGGGTTAAACATAAAAGAAGTCTTAGTTGAAGTTGTACGTAATTTAACATGAGTCATGTTGGCTAGAGGGTGGAAGGCTAGGTATTCTACTCAATAGATCTAAGGTTCGATCCTTGAGCAGTCATGGTTTGATTAGGACAGAACGGCAGACTACTCTTACCTTCTTAATAAGTAGTATAGATTAGGCCAATGGTCTTTGTTTTTCTAGTTGACGTCGCGCCACTTCTGTTGTGGTGGCTAATAGATATTGCTACTGGTCGTCTGAGATAGATTTATTTTTCTCCAAGTTAGATATTTTTTTTCTTAATTTAAAGAACAGTTGGAACAAAGAAATTTAAAACTTTTTAACCCATTTCTTAATCATGTTTTTCAAATGACTTATTTTATTTTTATTTGTAACTTTTTTGTCCTCTCTGGGGAGCTGCTCACCATAGTGCTACTGCAGTGTGATGCTGACATCCTAGTTGTTTGTTAAGCTTATCTTGAGCAAACTACATATCTCACCAAAGTGCTACCGCAAGAGTCCATGGATGGAATCATTTTCATGCATGTCTAGGTGTTTGAGGATTGAGATTTTCACACCATCATATATAATTGCCATGGGCCACAACTATCATAGAGTCCTATGCTGCAATTTAGTACTAGCTAGACTAGACAGTAGCTTCTTCCTTGTAGCCATCGCCTACGACAGTAACTGAAAAAGTTTCATCAAAGCAAGGCCTATGTACGTTGCTCATCCACTGCTCAAGCTAGCCTTATACATGGTCCGGATGCAACCAGTAAGCCAGTCCCCGACAAACTATATTTCAAGGGCACAGCCGGCTTGGTTTACATCAGGGTCTAGACCGCTCAGAGCATATCTAGGAGCTTTCAGAAGTCTTTCCTAAATCAAGTTTTTTGATACAAAAACGTGTCTCCAACAGTTCCCCTAAAACGTTCCTAACTTTTTCATAGCTCTTAAAACTCTCTCATTTGTAGCTACAAATGAGGAGTTTTTGGGCTCCCCAGAAACAATCTACCGCTTTAAGAGATCTGTTGGAGAAAGGATTAAAATCTACCCCATTAATTTTTTAGATGCCCTTAAAACTGATTTTAAGAAGTTATTTTCTAGAAACTGATTTTGAGGAGTCATTTTCTACGGAGCTCTTTGAGTTTCTCTCAATCAGTCTGGCAGGTAAGAGGTGTGGCCGCCAGCGCTACCAATGGCAGATCCACGAGAAGGGCTAGATGGGCTCCAGCACCTCCAGCAGCTTACAAGTAGGAGGGAGTAAGGGAGAGGAAGAAAGAAGAGGAGAAAGAGAGAAGAATAGAGAAAGAAGAAGGGAGAGGAAGGAAGAAGAGAGGAAATGAAGAGGAAGGAATAAGAAGGTGAAGAGAAATAAAAGAAAAATATGAGAAAAAAAAGAAGATAGTTAGCTTCTAGCTCCCTTGTCATGGATCCTAGATCTGCCACTTAGCGCTGTCATATCGTCGATCTCTTATGCATCTTCGCCATGATCTATCACTTCCTTCCACGCTGGAGCGACTCACTGCTGGGGCCTAGCCGTCGGGAACCACCTGAAATGTGGTAAAGGGCATGGCGTTGCTGTCATTGATATCTTAGTTAGATCCGTGATGGCCGGGCGGCTACGGAGCCACCTCATTTTCATGCTTCGATTAGCCCGAAGATGTAGGATCGTAGTATGACGCTACATTAGACAAAGGGTGTGAATGAATGATTACGGAATCTATTTCGTTAGTAAAACACTGCCAACCCTTGGCCCGTCGCCTGATGCAGCGTCGGGCTACCTCCAACACAGCAGGGTGCCTGACTGTTGGGCCTCGCCCCTCCCCGCGGGCTGTCGAATAGCCGCTGCCTCCGGCTGGGCCACAGCTGGCCGAGCCCATGCTTTGGCTCGCTGGGCTGCTCCGCCGCGGTAGGCCTCATGTACTCGACACCTTCAGCTCTTGCATATGCCGATGAGGCTTTCTGTCCTCTTCCAAATCAACTTAACGTAAAATGTTAAAAAGTAATGTAGTAGTTAGGTAGCCACTGCCTCCGGCTGGGCCACAGCTGGCCGAGCCCATGCTTTGGCTCGCTGGACTGCTCCGCCGCGGTAGGCCTCATGCACTCGACACCTTCAGCTCTTGCATATGCCGACGAGGCTTTCTGTCCTCTCCCAAATCAACTTAGCGTAAAATGTTAAAAAGTAATGTAGTAGTTAGGGTTTGAACCCACAACCTAATGAAAGAATGGTAGAAGACATTAGACAAAGTTGTCTAACCAATACAATATCATGCTCAAGTGTTTATAATATTAAATATAAATTGTATATATGTATATATGATTTTTTGTAAAATAAAAAAATAATCGTGTCGGGCCGGGCCAGCACTATGGGCCGAGGCTACGACCCAAGCATCGTACGACGCTCGTGCCGGGTTGGCCCAGACACTATTAAATTTGTCATCCCTCGGACCGGCTCACCAGACACGGTCCATTTGGCCATCTATACCTCCCACGATAATAATGGTCCTCGCCTCAGTTGCCACCACCTCGTTCGTCATTCTACTTCTTTTCTCTCTCCCCTCATGCCTCCACCTCCGCGCCACCCCATTCTCGACAGAGGGCGTAGGAGCATGTGCCTCCTCCCCGTATTCGTCCGACACCAGCCCCGACACCGACTCGCGCAGTGGCTATTGCACGTCCACGAGGACGTTTTACATCATGCACGCACCATCGTTTTCGCCGTCGTCGGACGTCCCGTTCGTCTTTTCGGCTTTCGCCCTGTTCTTCCTCCCCAACCTGCTGCCCTCGCCCATGGTCGCAGCCGCGAGCCCACCGACGCTCGTTGACATGGGTACGGGGCGAGTCGATCATGCTGCTGGCCTTTCTTCGTGCGCGCTGTCGAGGAGGACATGGTGGCGCATGCCACAGTTAGGTTATCTTGGCGATGAGGAAGGACTCTAGGTCTGAGATATTGGACAACCAAGGCCTGTAGCGTGGCAGCAGACGACATATGCTACGGAGTTAGTGGTGGTGTTGTGTCACTTCGGCTAGTCCAGGGCTGGGAAGACACTCGCATTATCTCGCCCTTCTCGGATTGACGCCTGGTATGGGTGCCTCTCGGTTTGGAGCTGCTCCGGTTGGGCTTCTTTCTCCGCTTGCGTGCTCTCTCCCTATATATCTAGCGGTATACTACCTATGTCGCCTTCAGATGCCTAGGTCTTCGTCGTGTCCTTCTGTAGCAACGAACAGGTATGTCCACCTCTTCCCTTCCCCTCCTGCTCTACGAAACCTTGGAAGTGGGGGAAGCGAGGGGTGGGGGTCTCTGATTTGCTGCCTATGGTACCCATGCGTTCATAAAAAATATTATGCGAAGAGCGGAGACAATCAATAAAAAATCTTGAGAACTTTTTGGTGGATAATTTGCGTGGGTATTGTTGTGAGCCGTCGCAACGCACGGGTAACTGACTAATATATGTGTATGGCCGAGCCACGGACTGGGTCGATTTACTCGGGCTTAGAGATGGCAAATACCCTAAATCTAAAATCTGATAGGTAAAAACTCTTTTATGCCATGTGCATTTTATTGGGTCATTTGTTATATCCATCCGGTGTAGTGGACATGGGTATGTTCTCTTTTGTCGCATACCCGCTACACGCTACTCGATAGGAAATGGCATGTGGGTTCTGATTAAGCGACTTATTCTCTCATGCATGGCTTGTATGATGTTGTCATTTAATGATAAATATTGTTGATCTGTGAAAAGTCTATGTTGGGTTCGATAAATTTGTCATGCTAGCACAAATATAATATGTTATTTTAGCATCTTTCACTATTAGTGAGGTAAGCGGTTTCAAAAGTTTGTATTCGGTACTTACTTTTGTGATTCAAAATGATCATGTCTATTGTAATGGCAGTGGGTATGGGTACCCGCTACCCGTGGTGGCTATGAGTTTGGTGTAATTTCATACCCATCATGGGTAGTGGGTATGGGTATGGAGCATTTTTCTCTAGTGGATATGAGTATGGCTTTGTGTGTCCATTGGGTACCTTGCCCACTGCCATCTCGGCCTGAGACATGATAACGGATAAATGACGAATCGTACATCCGTGAGTCGAAGTTTGAGCCAAGTATAGTTTGACTGGTTTTAAACATGTTGTGTCAGGTCATCATGGTGTGTCCTGCTACCATGGCAGGTGGCTCAAGGCCCATCTTGTAATAGGCCTTGAAAATAGATTAATTTCTTTTTTTATAGCTTATTTTCATCCTATTTTTTGAAAGTGGGCTCAGAAATAGATTGAAGATCGGAGTCGGCCAGTCATCGATGTATATATGGTGAGCTAGATTGGGACGAGTAAGGTAAGACTATAAACAGAACATGTTAGGCTATGCTCAGCCCGATAGCGTACTAAATGGGTCGGCAGTAAATTGATTGTGCTTCTACCACTTGGTAGGGTTGTCCCCAAGCCTAAGCACGACCCACAATGGGCCTCGGATCGGCCTGAGCACAATTACTGTCATGACCTGTCGTGTTCATACAGGAACAAAGTAGTTGTGCCTCGTGGCGACCCATCTAGTCATCTATAGCCGCACACAAAAAGCATGCATGCTCATGCATGCAAAGAACTTACCTTCTCTTTTTTGTTTTTCATATTTTAAACATTTCGAATATGCCTCAAATGTGGCACTCTGTGCACATCTTCGATGCACACAATCGCGATATGCAATGATGCTTCGACCGAAACATCCCACAAACATCTCCAACTAAAGACTTCAACTTTTCCCTAAACTTAGTATCCAAACCTAGTTTCTGTACCTTAGTTCCTCTCTAAACTTAATATCGAAAAGTAGTTTACATTGTAGCCGCCGACCACGTTTCACCTCAACCATTACCTGCACATCCACAATCCATGCAACCAAGTACGAGCGCAAGTCTGTGACTCGAGATTAATCCATGCAACACCACATGCATGAGTGTGTTACATAAATATAAAAAACATATATTTACACACATGCATTACGTCCAAAATCATTTAAACCACTTTGTGATGTCAATAACAATTAACCATAATCTTTCAATGTCAACTAAAACAATATTTTCATCGCATATAATTTTATAGAAGACGATCAATCGTGCCTACATCATTGAAGTCACTCCCAAGCTTGCTCCTTCCCCACCCACACCTAGGGTGACAATGTGCTCTAAATTTTGTACTATAAAATTTAAGGATCGGATCGGATTAGAATCGGGCTCTATTTCTATTCATTTTTTAACTAAAACTTTTTAGGTCCCTAACAAATTGTGAAGAAATATTTGGATCGCGATCCTTTACCACCCCTACTCGAACCCCTCTCTTTTGGAGCCGCTCCTAGCAATGCCCTTCTTGGCCATTGCTAGCATGGTCAAGTTCGTCAATGGAGAGAAGCAGTGGCGGATCCAGGATCCATGGCAAGGGCGGGCTAGAAGCTAACTATCTTCTGTTTTCCTCATATTCTTTCTCTTTTTCTCTTCACCTTATTCTTCCTTCCTCTCCCTTTCCCCTCTTCTTACTTCTTCTCCCTTCTTCCTTCTCCCTTCCTCTCTCTTTATGCTCTTCTTTCTTCCTCTGCCTTATCCTTCCTACTTGTATGCTGCCTACGCAGGGCGGGTTGGAGCCCACCCAACCTCCCTCGTGGATCCACCACTGGAGAGAAGATAGAGGAAGAGAATAGAAAAAATTGGATCATATGTATCAGTATGTGTATTTTAAGGGTTTTTGTTAGAGTGCAACCAAAAAAACAAAAACAAGAAATGTAAGAAAAATTCTTTAATTCTCTACTACTACAATAGCCCTTGTGGGGGATAGATATCCTTCGGGTTACCACAGCCCGGAGACATTTCGTGGGCCATCCGAAAGGCCCTTGATGGGCTAGCCGATGGGCCTCGGTCGGAGTGGAGCCGTTGAAGTCCGAGAAAGGTGTAGGTGTGCGTACGTGAGAAACCAGTCATGTACTACACATGCAGCGCGTGGAAATCAGCGGATGAATCGTTTGACCGTAACCTAATGCGATGGGAGGCAGAACAAGCGGAACGTGGAGATCGTGGACTCGTGGTAGTTTCTCTGTAACCCCAATTCATTCGGCAATAAGGCTGAAGGGGGGGGACCCTTTGAAAAAGAGATAGACACCCATATAACTCATCTTCTTCCTCTAGACATCTCCTATGCTCTAGAGAGAACTCAACCATACATAGATAGAAACCACAGGACATAGAGTATTATGCCACCAAGCGGCCCGAACCTGAGCAATCGCTTGTGTCTCCGATGTGCTCTACATGTACCATCAAGTTGCGATCGTTGTTGCCTTTCTCAAAAAAGCGCTACATGGACACCCCTATAGCTTGTTGCTGGTACTTAACACTGACATCTGGTGAGCCATATAGGGGGTGCGACGTCGATTTCTAACAACTCCATGTCCGTCGTCTTCAACATTGTCCACCGTTTTGCCGTGGGAGAGGTTTTCCTTTTTGGGTCCCTCTCCTACATCACTGACCAGAAGGGAGTCCTCCACCGCATAGTGCGCACGGAGGAGGAGGCCCCAAAGTGCCGCTCACCAGAGCGACGGAGCAGAAGCCGGTATCGCATAAGAGGGTGATTCCACCATCTCTCATGAATAGACCTCAAATGGTCATGGCCAAGACTACACCAACTCACCACTCAGCTCCACGACGTCTTTGCGCCCATCCAACGCACCATGGCGTCGCAACAAGGGTGGAGGCACGCCATCCCCGCATCGACCAAACGCCACGATGTCCTTGGTCCGAAAGACCTCGTTATCTACATCGCAGACCCAGGCCTGGACCCAGATAAGTCGGAGGCAGGGTGCAACTGTGACGTTCAACACCTTTACGTCCGATAGCGCATGGCGAGCCACCACGGGGATCAGTCAGACCCAAAAGTCGGTGGTTCTGTCCGCGACGTCAGAGGCCTCTGTCTACTACCCCTAACCTCCTCTGCATCAATGAGGGAATAGTAATTGATCCCATGTTCGACAATGAGCTGACCTTGCTAGGGGAGGAGCCCCTGCAATGTGAGGCCCATCACCGTCGGAACCATCGAGACAACATCTGATGACACCATGTCATTACGAAACAGGATCTGACTCAGCCTATTTCCTGGGACAAGGCGTCCGAGGATGACAAAACTCCCAAGGAGCGGGAGTTCCATCTGCAAAGGAATACTCATCGGCGTCAGCACCGAGTAGCCCAAGAATGTGGTCACGAGCTGACAGGGCACCATTCCTGGCCTCCTCACGATCATCCACACATCCGTCACAACCTACTACCCAAGTTCATCCGGCTACCTAGACCCCAAGCCAAGTCGAGGAAGTGTTGGCCCGCCTTGTGAGCAAGGTACCACTGATGCCTGAAGGGGAGGAGTATAGGCAAATCCTCACCCGAACGGTGAACCAGCTCCTCCAGCTAGCTCACCCGGAGGGAGATCTATGTCATTGTCTTAACGACCGACATGACGCATGGAGCGACATCGACTTGTCATGTGCCCGATGACATGAAGAAGAGATGAGGCACCGTGAATACTACAACCGGAACCATGGCTCTCCATGGCGGGGGCTGAGGACCGATCGGATCAACTATCGATTCGATGACACACTTGCCCGACGCACATCAACATCAACAACACGTACCTCTGGGATCTCACTCAGGGCGTCCTCGGGGATAGCCTCTTCAAGAAGAAAATCAAAAGGAGAAACATAAATACCTTGCAGTTTCATCGCACCTTCTGTTGGAGCTAGATCAATTAAGTCTTCTTGGATCTTAGAGTGCCTCCAACAACGCACAAGGCTAGTCTCTATTGCCCCTCCATCTTTTTCACCTTCCACCACATCATCCATGCAATTAGCTTGAATAGCTAATTCCTCTACAATAGCCTCTCCACTTTCAATTGACTCAGCAGACATTACACCCATCCCTGAAATTTTCTAGAGCCTTTGCTTCTTCGGCACCTCCCTCATAACCTCTCATGTTTTATCGACATGCCATCACTTTGAGATCACGTGTTTTCCTAGCTCGTACCTAGCAATGCATGATTGCTCGGGAGCCTCGGTCATAGTACCAACATCCTCAATCTCTGATTCACCAGCTAGTGCATTCCACATATCTTTAAGCTCATAACTCCTAGCAAGTTTTATGATGACCAAATGTTTTACCTTTAGTTCATCAGCCAAACCCTCATAGGTCGTAGCATTGCTTTGACCTCCTCTTCAGTCGGTCGCACACCATCTTCCAAGGGCACATTCTCCTATGCCGGGGAGACACAAACTCAGCAAAGGGACTCTAAGTCAAGACAAAAACATCATCTTCATTTACAGCAAAATAAGCTTGAGGAGCACCATCATTGACCCGGCCTAGGACGTCTTCCTCTATGATTACCCTTTTAGTCTCCCAGGAAGGATCTCTAGCGCTAGTGTACAGATAAGCAGGATGTACCCGATCACTCAACAACTGAATGTTCTTGCATACGAAGTCAACCACAACAGCTTCAACAATCCAACTTGTATCCTTCATATTTGCAATTTCATTCAACAACTCTCTGGCTTTAGAGATTTTAGAGTCAGTTAGGCCCTCAATCCAACTTGGTACCCACATGTCTGGATGTCTCCCAGAATGAGCAAGAAGATAATTGTTATGGGTTTCCATGGTAAACCACTCAAATCTCCAACCATTGATGTTGTCCTTCCTACCCCGACGAAGTTCTAGACTAGCTCCCCCGACTGTAACACCTCTGGTGTTACTGTTACTAAAACTTGAGCATAACATCATGAGTATTGGTATTTGCATATGTTTGACACACCTAGAGTGCATTCACTAGGCAAAAATTTCAAACAAGTTGTATTGTTATGACATTTTGCAAATAAGACCCTAGTATAGGATGCTTAACCCTAAAGGGGATCCTGAAGGGTAAAACAAGAGTCAAATAGAGAAAACCCCAAAGACTAAGTGAAATAGTCATAAGATATTACTAAGGATGGGTTTAAGTTACATTTACACCCTTGAGATACCAGAAACCCTAATTGAAACCCTGGAAAACCCTAAATCCAAACCCTAGGGGCCTATGTGCAAAATTAGTCCACTTTTAGACTAAAGTGCAAAAACTATGATAAATGAGTATCCTAAGTCATTTGGTTCACAAACATGTGGATTTGTAAGCCAAATTTTGGATTTTGGACTTAATTGCAAAATGGACCTCATTTGAGTTCTTTACTAAGTTTGAAAATCAGAGAATTGGCTCAACTTTGGGGATTTATAACTTTTAAATTCTAAGGTTTTTGCCCTAGGTCACCACAGCAAACTTGTAGACCTAACAAAGGAGAACAACTTTGCTTAAGAGTATAAGCATAGTTGTTGAGAAGAAATGGGAGATAATTAAGTCTGAAGTCTGGCTGTCAGGCTGATTGAACTCTGAACCTCATACTTGCAGTGTAACAGAGCCATCTTTGGCCTAGGATTCAACCCTGATTTAGTGCTTAATTGAGTTCAACCCCTATAGTCGAAATGCAACTGGTTTGTATCTCTACAACCTTGCTACAGAACTTGGTATGAGTTGCCATAGAAATTTGGGAGAAAATCAAGCTCAAAGAAAGGCTGTCAGGTCGTCTGAATGTTGTTTGCCATGGTACAGTAACATGATCAGGTTCAGTAAACCTCACCGCCGACGACCGATCCTCCGCCGCGATTCGTGTCACCGGCGTATGGATTCGCGCTCGTGGCAGATGGATAACTGAAAGTCGCCTAGAGGGGGTGAATAAGGCGAAACTAAAATTTTCAAAGTTAATCACAACTACAAGCCGGGTTAGCGGTAGAAATATAATCGAGTCCGAGAGAGAGAGAGAGAGTGAAAAACAAATCGCAAGCAAATAAGGAATGAGACACAAGGATTTGTTTTACCGAGGTTCGGTTCTTGCAAACCTACTCCCCGTTGAGGTGGTCACAAAGACCGGGTCTCTTTCAACCCTTTCCCTCTCTCAAACGGTCACTTAGACCGAGTGAGCTTCTCTTCTCGATCACACGGGACACTAAGTCCCCGCAAGGACCACCACACAATTGGTGTCTCTTGCCTCGGTTACAATTGAGTTTGTCACAAGAAAGAATGAGAAAGAAAAGAAGCAATCAAAGCGCAAGAGCTCAAATAAACACAAGTCACCCTCTCACTAGTCACTATTGATTGGAATTGAACTAGAGACTTGGGAGAGGATTTGATCTCTTTGGTTGTGTCTAGAATTGAATGCTATAGCTCTTGTAAGGTGTAGAAGTCTGAAAACTTGGATGCCATTGAATGTGGGGTGGTTGGGGTATTTATAGCCCCAACCACCAAAATGTGGCCGTTGGAAGTCTGCTGTCGCATGGCGCACCGGATAGTCCGGTGCGCCACCGGACACTGTCCGGTGCGCCAGCCACGTCAGCCAGCCGTTGGGGTTCGACCGTTGGAGCTTTGACTTGTGGGGCCTCTGGGCTGTTCGGTGGTGCACCGGACAAGTCCTGTAGACTGTCTGGTGTGCCTGTTGCGTGTGCTCTGACCTCTGCGCGCGCAAGCGCGCATTAAATGCATTGCAATCGACCGTTGCGCGCGAAGTAGCCGTTGCTCCGCTGGCACACCGAACAGTCCAGTGCGCCACCGAACACTGTCTGGTGCATACACTGGATGGTCCGGTGAATTATAGCGGAGCGACCTCCATTTTCCCGAAGGTAGCGAGTTCAGCTTCGAGTTCCCTGGTGCACCGGACAGTCCGGTGCGCCAGACTAGGGTGCCTTTGGGATTTCTTTAGCTCTCTTTATTTGAACCCATCTTTGGTCTCTTTATTGGCTTGTTGTGAACCTTTGGCACCTGTAGAACTTATAGACTAGAGCAAACTAGTTAGTCCAATTATTTGTGTTGGGCAATTCAACCACCAAAATCAATTAGGGAAAAGGTGTAAGCCTATTTCCCTTTCAATCTCCCCCTTTTTGGTGATTGATGCCAACACAAACCAAAGCAAATATGAAAGTGCAGAATTGAACTAGTTTGCATAATGTAAGTGCAAAGGTTACTTGGAATGAAACCAATAAATATTACTTACTAGATGTGCATGGATGTCTTTTCTTCTTATTAACATTTTGGACCACGCTTGCACCACACGTTTTGTTTTTGCAAAATGTTTTGGAAATTCTTTTCAAAGTTCTTTTGCAAATAGTCAAAGGTAAATGAATAAGATTTTTGAGAAGAATTTTCAAGTTTTGAAATTTTCTCCCCCTGTTTCAAATGCTTTTCCTTTGACTAAACAAAACTCCCCCTTAATGAAATCCTCCTCTTAGTGTTCAAGAGGGTTTTAGATATTAATTTTGAAGAGGGTATACCAATTTGAAATTATATCAAAATAAGACATCAATTGAAAAACTTCTTTTAATATCAAATAAAAGACTACATTTTTTGAAATTGGTGGTGGTGCGGTCCTTTTGCTTTGGGCTAATACTCTCTCCCCCTTTGGCATGAATCGCCAAAAACGGATGCTTGAGTGAAATATAAGCCCTTTTAACTACTTTCTCCCCCTTTGGATAGAAGTATAGAAGTGAAGATTATACCAAAGTTGGAGAGTTGGTGCGGAGCGACGGCGAAGGATGAATGATTCGATGGAGCGGAGTGGAAGCCTTGTCTTCGCCGAAGACTCCTTTTCCCTTTCAATCTATGACTTAGCATAAAATGGACTTGAAACCACATTAGTCATAGCATATGAAAGAGATGATCAAAGGTATATATACGAGCTATGTATGCAAGGCATCAATAAAAATTCCTAGAATCAAGAATATTTAGCTCATGCCTAAGTTTGGTAAAGGTTTGTTCATCCAATGGCTTGGTAAAGATATCGGCTAATTGTTCTTTGGTGCTAACATATGCAATCTCGATATCCCCCTTTTGTTGGTGATCCCTTAGAAAATGATATCGAATGGCTATGTGTTTAGTGCGGCTATGCTCAACGGGATTATCCGCCATGCGAAATGCACTCTCATTATCACATAGAAGAGGAACTTTGGTTAATTTGTAACCATAGTCCCTAAGGGTTTGCCTCATCCAAAGCAATTGCGCGCAACAATGGCCTGCGGCAATATACTCGGCTTCGGCGGTTGAAAGAGCCACAGAATTTTGCTTCTTTGAAGCCCAAGACACCAAGGATCTTCCCAAGAACTGGCAAGTCCCCAATGTGCTCTTTCTATTAATTTTGCACCCTGCCCAATCGGCATCGGAATAACCAATTAAATCAAATGAGGATCCCCTAGGGTACCAAAGGCCAAACTTAGGAGTATAAACTAAATATCTCAAGATTTGTTTTACGGCCCTAAGGTGAGCTTCCTTAGGATCGGCTTGGAATCTTGCACACATGCATACGGAAAGCATAATGTCCGGTCGTGAAGCACATAAATAGAGTAAATAACCTATCATCGACCGGTATACCTTTTGATCTACAGATTTACCTCCCGTGTCAAGGTCGAGATGCCCATTAGTTCCCATGGGTGTCTTGATGGGCTTGGCGTCCTTCATCCCAAACTTGTTTAGAATGTCTTGAATGTACTTTGTTTGGCTAATGAAGGTGCCCTCTTGGAGTTCCTTCACTTGAAATCCTAAGAAGTACTTCAACTCCCCAATCATTGACATCTCGAATTTTTGTGTCATGATCCTACTAAATTCCTCACATGTAGATTCGTTAGTTGACCCAAATATAATATCATCAACATAAATTTGGCATACAAACAATTCATTTTCAAGAGTTTTAGTAAATAAAGTAGGATCGGCCTTTCCAACTTTGAAGCCATTAGTAATAAGGAAATCTCTTAGGCATTCATACCATGCTCTTGGGGCTTGCTTGAGCCCATAAAGCGCCTTAGACAGCCTATAGACATGGTTAGGATACTCACTGTCTTTAAAGCTGGGAGGTTGCTCAACATAGACCTCTTCCTTGATTGGTCCATTGAGGAAGGCACTTTTCACGTCCATTTGGTAAAGCTTGAAGCCATGGTAAGTAGCATAGGCAAGTAATATACAAATTGACTCAAGCCTAGCTATGGGTGCATAGGTTTCACCGAAATCCAAACCTTCGACTTGTGAATATCCCTTGGCCACAAGTCGGGCTTTGTTCCTTGTCACCACACCATGCTCATCTTGTTTGTTGCGGAAGACCCACTTGGTTCCTACAACATTTTGGTTAGGATGTGGAACTAAATGTCATACCTCATTCCTCGTGAAGTTGTTGAGCTCCTCTTGCATCGCCATCACCCAATCCGAATCTTGGAGTGCTTCCTCTACCCTGTGTGGCTCAATAGAGGAAACAAAAGAGTAATGCTCACAAAAATGTGCAACACGAGATCTAATGGTTACCCCCTTATGAATGTCGCCGAGGATGGTGTTTACGGGGTGATCTCGTTGAATTGCTTGGTGGACTCTTGGGTCTAGCGGCCTTGCAATTTGCTCATCCTCCTTGTCTTGATCATTTGCATCTCCCCCTTGATCATTGTCGTCTTCTTGAGGTGGCTCATCCTCTTGATCTTCTTCTTCATCATCTTGAGCCTCATCCTCATCTTGGGTTGGTGGAGATGCTTGCATGGAGGAGGATGGTTGATATTGTCCTTGAATGGGCTCTTCGGATTCCTTAGGACACACATCCCCAATGGACATGTTCCTTAGCGCGACGCACAGAGCCTCTTCATCATCTAATTCATCAAGATCAACTTGCTCTACTTGAGAGCCGTTAGTCTCATCAAACACAATGTCACAAGAAACTTCAACTAGTCCAGTGGACTTGTTAAAGACTCTATATGCCCTTGTGTTTGAATCATATCCTAGTAAAAAGCCTTCTACAGCCTTAGGAGCAAATTTGGACTTTCTACCTCTTTTAACAAGTATAAAACATTTGCTACCAAAGACTCTAAAATATGAAACATTAGGCTTTTTACCGGTTAGGAGTTTGTAAGATGTCTTCTTGAGGATTCGGTGTAGATACAACCGGTTGATGGCGTACCAGGCCGTGTTGACCGCCTCGGCTCAAAACCGATCCGAAGTCTTGTACTCATCAAGCATGGTTCTTGCCATGTCCAATAGAGTTCTATTCTTCCTCTCCACTACACCATTTTGTTGTGGTGTGTAGGGAGAAGAGAACTCATGCTTGATGCCCTCCTCCTCAAGGAAGCCTTCGATTTGCGAATTCTTGAACTCCGTCCCATTATCGCTTCTAATTTTCTTGATCCTTAAGCCGAACTCATTTTGAGCCCGTCTCAAGAATCCCTTTAAGGTCTCTTGGGTTTATGATTTTCCTGTAAAAAGAACACCCAAGTGAAGCGAGAATAGTCATCCACAATAACAAGACAGTACTTACTCCCTCCGATGCTTATGTAAGCGATCGGGCCGAATAGGTCCATGTGGAGGAGCTCCAGTGGTCTGTCGGTCGTTAAGATGTTCTTATGTGGATGATGAGCGCCAACTTGCTTCCCGGCTTGGCATGCACTACAAATCCTGTCTTTCTCAAAATGAACATTGGTTACTCCTAAAATGTGTTCTCCCTTTAGAAGCTTGTGAAGATTCTTCATCCCAACATGTGCTAGTCGGCGATGCCAGAGCCAGCCCATGTTAGTCTTAGTAATTAAGCAAGTGTCGAGTTCAGCTCTATTGAAATCAACTAAGTATAGCTGACCCTCTAACACTCCCTTAAACGCTATTGAATCATCACTTCTTCTAAAGACAGTGACACCTATATCAGTAAATAGACAGTTGTAGCCCATTTTGCATAGTTGTGAAACGGAAAGCAAATTGTAATCTAATGAATCAACAAGAAAAACATTGGAAATGGAATGGTCAGGTGATATAGCAATTTTACCCAATCCTTTGACCAAACCTTGGTTTCCATCCCCGAATGTGATAGCTCGTTGGGGATCTTGGTTTTTCTCATAGGAGGAGAACATCATTTTCTCCCCTGTCATGTGGTTTGTGCACCCGCTATCGATGATCCAACTTGAGCCCCCAGATGCATAAACCTACAAAACAAGTTTAGTTCTTGATTTTAGGTACCCAAACAGTTTTGGGTCCTTTGACATTAGATACAAGAACTTTGGTTACCCAAACACAAGTCTTTGCTCCCTTGTGTTTGTCCCCAACATACTTGGCAACTACCTTGCCGGATTTGTTAGTCAAAACATAAGATGCATCAAAAGTTTTAAATGAAATGCTAGGTTCATTTGATGCACTAGGAGTTTTCTTTCTAGGCAATTTAGCGTGAGTTGATTGCCTAGAGCTAGATGTCTCACCCTTATACATAAAAGCATGATTAGGTCCAGAGTGAGACTTCCTAGAATGAATTCTCCTAATTTTGTGCTTGGGATAACCGGCAGGGTACAAAATGTAACCCTCGTTATCCTGAGGCATGGGAGCCTTGCCCTTAACAAAGTTAGATAATTTTTTAGGAGGGGCATTAAGTTTGACATTGTCTCCCCTTTGGAAGCCTATGCCATCCTTGATGACAGGGCGTCTCCCACTATAAAGCATACTATGAGCAAATTTAAAATTTCATTTTCTAGCTCATGCTCGGCAATTTTAGCATCTAATTTTGCTATATGATCATTTTGTTGTTTAATTAAAGCCATATGGTCATGAATAGCATCGATATCAACATCTCTACATCTAGTGCAAATAGAAACATGCTCAATGGTGGATGTAGATGGTTTGCAAGTTTTTAGTTCAACAATCTTAGCATGTAAAATATCATTTTCACTTCTAAGATCGGAAATGGAAGCATTGCAAACATCTAAGTCTTTAGCCTTAGCAATCAATTTTTCATTTTCAATTCTAAGGCTAACAAGGGAGACATTTAATTTTTCAATCTTAGCAATAGAAATAGCATGATCATTTCTAAAATTGGCATATGAATCATCACAAACATTTGAATCAACCTTAGCAATTAATCTAGCATTTTCATTTCTAAGGTTGGCAATCAAATCATGACAAGTGCTTAGCTCACTAGTTAATTTTTCACATTTTTTCATTTCTAGAGCATAAGCATTTTTAACCTTAACATGCTTCTTATTTTCCTTAATTAGGAAGTCCTCTTGGCTATCCAAGAGTTCATCCTTATCATTAATAGCGCTAATTAATTCATTTAGCTTCTCTTTTTGTTCCATGTTAAGGTTGGCAAAAAGGGTAAACAAATTATCCTCATCATTACTAGAATTGTCTTCATCACTAGAGGATGCATATTTGGAGGATTTGGATTTAACCTTTTTCTTTTTGCCGTCCTTTGCCATGAGGCACTTGTGGCCGACGTTGGGGAAGAGAAGTCCCTTATTGATGGCGATGTTGGCGGCGTCCTCGTCGGAGGAGGAGTCGATGGAGCTCTCGTCGGAGTCCCACTCGCGGCACACATGGGCATCGCCGCCCTTCTTCTTGTGGTACCTCTTCTTTTCCTTTCTTCTCCCCTTCTTGTCGTCGCCCCTGTCACTGTCACTAGAAATAGGACATTTTGCTATAAAGTGACCGGGCTTACCACACTTGTAGCAAACCTTCTTGGAGCGGGGTTTGTAGTCCTTCTCCCTCCTTTGCTTGAGGATTTTCGAAAGCTTTTGATGATTAAAGCTATCTCCTCGTTGTCGAGCTTTAAGGCGTCGATGGGGAGCCTACTTGGTGTAGACTCTTCCTTCTTCTCCTCCATTGCCTTGAATGCGACGGGTTGTGCCTCGGGCGTGGAGGAGGTGCCTTGCTCGATGATTTTCTTTGAGCCTTTAATCATTAGCTCAAAGCTCACAAACTTTCCTATAACTTCCTCGGGAGACATTAGTTTGTATTTAGGATCACCTCGAATTAATTGAACTTGTGTAGGGTTAAGAAAAACGAGGGATCTAAGAATAACCTTGACCATCTCATGGTCATCCCATTTTGTGCTCCCGAGGCTGCGCACTTGGTTCACCAAGGTCTTCAAGCGGTTGTACATAGCTTGCGGATCCTCCCCTTGGTGAAGCATGAAGCGACCGAGCTCCCCCTCAATCGTTTCCCGCTTGGTGATCTTTGTCACCTCGTCTCCTTCGTGCGCGGTCTTGAGCATGTCCCAAATTTCCTTTGCGCTCTTCAACCCTTGCACCTTATTATACTCCTCTCGACTTAGAGAGGCAAGGAGTATAGTAGTGGCTTGGGAGTTGAAGTGGTGGATTTGGGCCACTTCGTCCGAGTCATAGTCTTCATCCCCTACGGATGGTACCTGTACACCAAACTCAACAACATTCCAAATGCTTGTGTGAAGTGAGGTTAGATGATGCCTCATTTTGTCACTCCACATATTATAATCTTCACCGTCAAAAACTGGTGGTTTGCCTAATGGAACGGAGAGTAAAGGAGTACGCTTTGAAATATGAGGGTAGCGTAGGGGAATCATACTATACTTCTTGCGCTCATGGCGCTTAGAAGTAATGGACGGCGCGTCGGAGCCGGAGGTGGATGGCGATGAAGAATCGGTCTCGTAGTAGACCACCTTCCTCATCTTCTTTTCTTGTCGCCACTCTGATGCAACTTGTGGGAAGAGGAATCCTTCTCCTTCCCTTTGTTGCGGGACTCTCCCGATGGAGCCTTCCCGTGGCTTGTAGCGGGCTTGTCGCTGGTCACCATCTCCTTCTTGGCGTGATCTCCCAACATCACTTCGAGCGGTTAGGCTCTAATGAAGCACCGGGCTCTGATACCAATTGAAAGTCGCCTAGAGGGAGGGTGAATAGGGCGAAACTGAAATTTTCAAAGTTAATCACAACTACAAGCCGGGTTAGCGGTAGAAATATAATCGAGTCCGAGAGAGAGAGTGAAAAACAAATCGCAAGCAAATAAGGAATGAGACACAAGGATTTGTTTTACTGAGGTTCGGTTCTTGCAAACCTACTCCCCGTTAAGGTGGTCACAAAGACCGGGTCTCTTTCAACCCTTTCCCTCTCTCAAACGGTCACTTAGACTGAGTGAGCTTCTCTTCTCAATCACACGGGACACTAAGTCCCCGCAAGGACCACCACACAATTGGTGTCTCTTGCCTCGGTTACAATTGAGTTTGTCACAAGAAAGAATGAGAAATAAAAGAAGCAATCCAAGCGCAAGAGCTCAAATGAACACAAGTCACCCTCTCACTAGTCACTATTGATTGGAATTGAACTAGAGACTTGGGAGAGGATTTGATCTCTTTGGTTGTGTCTAGAATTGAATGCTATAGCTCTTGTAAGGTGTAGAAGTCTGAAAACTTGGATGCCATTGAATGTGGGGTGGTTGGGGTATTTATAGCCCCAACCACCAAAATGTGGCCGTTGGAAGTCTGCTGTCGCATGGCGCACCGGATAGTCCGGTGCGCCACCGGACACTGTCCGGTGCGCCAGCCACGTCAGCCAGCCGTTGGGGTTCGACCGTTGGAGCTCTGACTTGTGGGGCCTCTGGACTGTCCGGTGGTGCACCGGACAGCGCCTGCTGCGCGTGCTCTGACCTCTGCACGCGCAGGTGCGCATTAAATGCGTTGCAGTCGACCGTTGCACGCGAAGTAGCCGTTGCTCCGCTGGCACACCAGACAGTCCGATGCGCCACCGGACACTGTCCGATGCATACACCGGACGGTCCGGTGAATTATAGCGGAGCGGCCTCCATTTTTCCAAAGGTAGCCAGTTCAGCTTCGAGTTCCCTGGTGCACCGGACACTGTCCGGTGGCACACCGGACAGTCCGGTGCGCCAGACCAGGGTGCCTTTGGGATTTCTTTAGCTCTCTTTATTTGAACCCATCTTTGGTCTCTTTATTGGCTTGTTGTGAACCTTTGGCACCTGTAGAACTTATAGACTAGAGCCAACTAGTTAGTCCAATTATTTGTGTTGGGCAATTCAACCACCAAAATCAATTAGGAAAAAGGTGTAAGCCTATTTCCCTTTCAATAACATCGCGGGATAAGAAAATCTTTGCCGCCGGTGAGTTGGACGCCACTCCGGCTAGCCGCGGTACCTTTCCCGTTGCTCACCGCCCTCGGACAAGGATTCTCACCGCTGTTAAGCCGTCACCGTTGTCCACCGCGTGTCTAACCCTTTCCACCGCATCGCCGTAGTCTGCTCTCGCTTTCCGTTCATCACCGGAGCGATTGCCACGGCGTTGGACACCAATCCACTGCACCAGTGCTCTTCTCCTTCTCCGGTCGCCAGCACTGCTCGGCCAAATTGAGCGCCACCGCTCTTCCCTCCTATAAATTGAAGCCACGATGAGCTCCGTAGGATAGTTAAGCATCCAGCCACCAAGAATCACCAACAATCGTTCACTGCAGAGCACCAATTCCGGATTTCCCCCAATTTAGTTTTCCGCCACCGTGAAAATGACCTCGCCGCGACCAGCTCAGCTCAGGTCAGTTCAAGTCTCTCTGTGGCTTGTTCTAGCATCCCTAGGTCCTCCTTAAGCTCTTCGACCTCTTCAATTGAACTGGACCATCACCTAACGCCGGAAACACGTTCCTTTGTCTGCATGGCCTTCGGTCGCCGTGGCCAGGGCAAATTAGGATACCAATCTTCAAATTAAGTTAGGGGAAACACTCAGGGAAGGTTCAATTCAGTGATGGCCTCTCGGGAGCACCGGTCGTTGCGTGAATCCACCGGCACAACCTCACCGGAGTTCATCCCCCGCGCTCACCGTCGTCGAGGACCTCGGCTTGGGGGAAAATAGAAGTGAAGGGTTTATGTGTAAACCGTCAGTGACTCAGAGAAATAGTAACTGAACCTGTTCCCAGTTAGTTAAAACACCGAGGGCCCTTCTGCAAGATTGCCAGCGCAGGCGCGGGCACGCGCCCTTTTCCTATGATTGTTGGGCCGGCTGGGCTAGAATCGGCCCAGTACTGTTGAAACTTTTCCTTTTTCTTTTTCAATAAAACTTTGAAAAGCTGTAGAAAATTATAGAAAAATCCTAAAAATGTCAAACTAATTTTCCTAGATTCCTTATTTTCCATATAATTTAATAAAAATAGTTTTATGATTTTTAATACAAATAGAGAATTTTGGAGTATTTAAAATATCTTAAAACATTGCTTCTGGATTTTTAGAAAATAGATAAAAAATCCAAAAATGCCCAAACTTTTTATATGAATTTAAAACATTATTTAGAAGCTTTGGGTAGAATTTGGTTTGATTTGAACCTTGTTTGATAATTAGAACCCAAAACCCCCACCCCCTGCTCCGCAGAACCGTGAAGAAAAATTGTATTCAAGAACTTTAGATAATAAATTCTTATTATCTTTGCACTCTCATGAACATTTCATGGCATACATTCTTATATACATATATATGGTTATCTTTAGAAAACGAAGAAGAAGTTGAGGTAGAAGAGGAGAAGACTTCACCACCACCACCTGCGGAACCTCAAGCAGGGAATTGTTTTTACTTTGACATCTGTGGATCCGTGCCTGACTCACCCATAAACGAAGGCAAGCCCCGGTGCATTTGCCACCTCCTTGTGATTTAAAGATCTTTATCACTTGCTTATTGCATTAGGTGATAGGAGTTGATTGATAAAACAATTCCTGCATTACCTTCCTTGAGTTTGATTACCTTCCTTGATCACCTGTTTTACAAAAGATTTTGATGCTTAGCCTTGCTTTAGAAAAACAAATGTTTTGTTTTTACCAAAGGTGTTATGGCAAAAGTGCGTGGGATGTTTTTCAAAACAAAACTTGATGGTGGACTCCTCATGGCCGTGATGGGTTCAACATCGGAAAAGATGTACCTCTGCCAGGTACCAAGCTTTGGGTTTGAAATGATTAAGCTGAGACTGGGCGGGTGACTTGCACGAGAAAGGAGTCTTGGTGTAGTGTCTCCGTCTGAGTCGATTAAGGACCGTGTCGATATAGGCTTGATGACCGAGGACTCTTTAACTGGTCACATGCCTCGTCATGGGTAAGCCTTGCCTCGGGCAGACTAAGGCCAGAATAAGATAACAAGCAATGGGCGTGGAGCGGTGGCGAGAGTAGCGTGTACCCTCCGTAGCAAGAGGCTGGACGGTGGTGTATCTGTGCTCTCGGTTGACGTGAACCTGATCTGATCTTAAGAACCCCGGTGGCTGGTTGACATATGCAAGGGTTAAGTGCTACATATGTCGTGTGATTGGTGATCCTCAGCTGAGTATAATCGATTCGGATCGCCGTACCTTCGTGGTTATGAAGACATGGCCACTGACCTATACGTAGAATTCCAGAAAAGATGAAGGGCTTGTTAAGAAATTGGCTATTGTAGGTCAAGTGATTGAACTAGGGTAGAAAGAACTCTAGAGACAGGTAATCTTACCTAACCTGACAAGTAAAATTTGGACTTTTAAGGATCCACTTTAGTAAGCATTTCTGCAAAAAGAGTCTTTGATTATTGAGAAACCTTACCTTGACTCCCGTATAACCAGCATACCCTTGAGAGTCTTTTCTTTAGTCGGGTAAGTCTTGTTGAGTAATTCCATACTCAGGGTTTTATTCCCTATTGTTTTTAGGTGAGGAAGCAACAAACTTTTGTTGTTTCTGTTCCAAGGTGGTTCCTAAAGAAGAAAAGCAAGAGTAAAGCTGTGGGAGGAAGAGTTCCTCCATAAGAACTTTTGTTGATACTTATCGGGAGGAGTTTTGCCTCCCCTAGTTTTGTAATAATACTACTAAGCACTCATTTATTTACTGGTCTGTAATATATAACTTTGTCTTACTTTTAAAATAAAGGTAAGTTTATGTTACCGCTTCCGCATTTTCGTATCTCCGACGATCTGTAATGTCTGCGTGACGGGTGAAACGCTCTTGGGAAAAGTAAGAAAAGTAGATACCGAACTTGTCAAGTGATTCAGGGGCATCTGCAGGGTTGTCTGATGTCCGTTGGACAAGGACAACTATAGGTGGACCTAATGACTTGGGAGGTTCCGTCACAGCTGGTATCGGAGCAAAGCCCTTCTCTGCAGATATTATGAGGCATCTTCAAAAGAATTTTCTAAAGACTCATCTAGAAAATTTCTTCCCTTCTTATCTATTATTTCTGAAGAATCTATATGAAAGACTAGATAGGAGGAGTGCAATGTATAGAAGGTTGAATCAACTAAGGTTGGTTCTGTAATTACAGATGCATCATGCTAAGTATTATGTTAATAAAATTTCCCCCCTTAGAAAAATGCCACCGCGCACGAGGAAAACCGCGCGCAAGCATACTGGCCCAATTGGTGTGCCACGTCATCAACTTGCCCCAAGACACGAGGATAATAGTAGTGGGAGTAATGATCTGATCGGGGATCTTGAAGCGCAAGTGAATCAGCTTCAAACAGAACTCCGACGTAGGACTGACATTTGGGTTGTGGATGGCGACAGAATCAATGAATTAAGAAGCGACATCCGCCGCCTGCAGGATCAGCTCGCAGATCGAGATTTAGCACTCGACTGGGCGGTTCAATCTCGTTCGATTGCCTGGGCTAAGGAGGCAAAAGCTCGAGCCAGAGTAGAAGAGCTTAGCTCAGCCATCGATAACCTGCAGGCTTATTGTAATACTCTACATGAAGAAGTTCATGTACTGTATTCACAGTTGCACCCCAATGTGCCTGCGGATTCTGTCGGGACAGAAGCCGGACCTTCTCATGTAGCGGGAGAAGCTTTTGGTGGCGAATTGGACCTTTTCAGGCCCCCTCCCTTTATGAAGTTGGTCGATGAGTGGTCTCCTACGCCCGACAGTGAGGCTACCAAGAGGAAATTCTTTTGTCTATCCCCATTCCAACCAAAACTACTGGCAGAGTTTATGAAGCCATTATACCGGAGATCAAGGATATTCCGGTAGTATGCGAGTTCTCAGATGTTTTTCCAGAAGATTTGCCTGGATTGCCACCCAAAAGGGATGTAGAGTTTGTAATTGAGTTGAAGCCCGGTACGGCTCCTATTTCTAGAAGATCGTACCGAATGCCTCCAAATGAGCTGGCAAAACTGAAGATTCAATTACAAGATCTACTAGAGAAAGGATTCATCCGGCCAAGCTCGTCGCCATGGGGTTGTCCAGCCATATTCGTCAAGAAGAAGGATCAAACTTTACGGATGTGCGTGGATTATCGACCCCTGAATGAGGTCACTATCAAGAACAAGTACCCTCTTCCACGAATTGACATTCTATTTGATCAACTGACTGGAGCAAGGGTATTCTCCAAAATTGATCTCAGGTCGGGCTACCATCAGATCCGTATTCGGCCCGAGGATATACCAAAGACCGCATTTACCACGCGGTATGGTCTATTTGAATATTTGGTAATGTCTTTCGGACTAACGAATGCTCCTGCCCACTTCACTTATCTGATGAACTCGGTATTCATGCCCGAGTTGGACAAATTTGTGGTGGTCTTCATAGATGATATTTTGATATATTCAAAGAATGAAGAGAAGCATGCTCAACATTTACGGGTCGTATTAACGCGCTTGAGAGAACATTAATTATATGCCAAGTTCAGTAAATGCGCGTTTTGGCTGGAAGAAATTCAATTTCTGGGGCACGTGTTGTCTGCGAGGGGGATTGCGGTAGATCCCAGCAAGGTCAAGGATATCTTGGAGTGGAAACCCCCAACCACTGTTCATCAAGTTCGAAGTTTCCTTGGACTGGCTGGTTATTACCGCCGATTTTTATACCATATTTTTCTAAGCTTGTGAAACCAATCACAAGTCTATTGAAGAAATGAGACTAAATTCAATTGGTCTTTAAAGTGTAATGAAGCTTTTGAGAAATTGAAGACATTATTAACCACTGCTCCGGTATTGGCTCAACCGGACATTAATAAGCCCTTTGATGTGTATTGTTATGCATCAGGCAGTGGTCTCGGCTGCGTATTAATGCAAGAGGGCCGAGTAATTGCGTATGCTTCAAGACAGTTACACCGGCATGAGGAGCATTATCCCACTCATGATCTGGAGCTAGCTGCAGTGGTTCATGCCCTGAAGATCTAGCGTCATTATTTGCTGGGGAATGTCTGTCATATTTATATAGACCATAAGAGTTTGAAATACATCTTTACCCAGTCTGAGCTCAATATGAGACAAAGGAGATGGCTCGAGCTAATCAAGGATTATGAATTGGAGATCCATTATCACCCGGGAAAAGCAAATGTAGTGGCAGATGCACTCAGTCGCAAGGCTTCTTGCCATTGTTTAACTATAAGGACTTCTGACATTACATTGTGCCAGGAGATGGAAAACCTAAACCTGGGAATGATTCAGCATGGGACTTCAAATCACTTGAAGCTGGAGTCAGTCGTCTTACAAAGGATAATTGACGCACAGAAAAATGATGAGGGTATGAAACATATACGTGAGAAGATAAGGGCTGGAAAAGCCAATTGTTTCCGAGAAGACGATCAAGGCGTGGTATGGTTCAACGACCGCATAGTGGTGCCTAAAAATGAAGGGGTCCGCCAGCAAATTTTAGACGAAGCACATCTTAGTCGCTATTCTATTCATCCCAGAAGCACTAAGATGTATCAAGATCTAAAACAACATTATTGGTGGACGAAGATGAAAATTGAAATTGCACGCTATGTGGCTAGATGTGACACTTGTAAACGTGTCAAGGCCATACACCTGAAAGCTGCCGGTCCATTACAATCTTTACCAATACCAACATGGAAATGGGAAGATATAAGTATGGACTTTATTGTGGGATTTCCCAGGACCGCAAAGGGGTATGACTCTATCTGGTTTATTGTTGATCGGCTCACAAGAATTGCTCACTTTCTGCCAGTCAAGACATATTACCCGGTTCTCACCTATGCGGAACTATACATTGCTCGCATTCTCAGTTTGCACGAGGTTCTGAAGACTATAGTGTCGGATCGTGGACCTCAATTCGTATCCAAATTTTGGGAAGAACTTCATTAATCCCTGGGTACCAAATTGCTCCACAGTTCGGCCTATCATCCTCAAACAAGTGGGCAGAATGAGAGGGTCAATCAAATACTGGAAGATATGCTGCGGGCATGTGTGCTGGAATTCCCACAGAAATGGGATGAATGTTTGCCACTAGCGGAGTTCTCATATAATAATAGCTATCAAGAAAGTATCAAGATGGCACCCTTCGAAGCTTTATATGGATGACGATGTCATACTCCGCTAAATTGGTCTGAACCTGGTGAAAGGTACTTCTTCAAGCCTGATATGGTGAAAGAGACCGAAGAAAAAGTCCAAAGAATAATTCATAATTTGAAGAAAGCTCAAGTTCGTCAGAAAAGTTATGCAGACAAACGGCGGATGCCCTTATATTTTCTGGTGGGGGATTATGTTTATCTCAAGGTCTCCCCAATGAAGGGTGTATCGCGTTTCGGGGTTAAAGGGAAGCTTGCACCCCGGTACATTGGTCCTTTCCCTATACTTGAGCAATGTGGACCAGTAGCATACCGACTCCAACTACCCGAAACCTTGTCTGCTATACATAATGTGTTCCACGTGTCCCAACTGAAGAAATGTCTTCGGGTTCCAGATCGAACCATTGAAGTAACAGATGTTGTCCTTGAACCAGACCTGACATATTCTGAACATCCTATTCGGGTCTTGGACCAAAAGGACAGGATTACCCGAAGAAAAACTCTCGAGTTTTACAAGATACAGTGGAACCAACATTCCGAAGATGAGGCTACTTGGGAAACTCAAGACTTCTTAGATAAGAATTTCCCAGGCTTTTTAGCCTCTTGTAATCTGTAAAGTGTAAAACATTGTTGATATAAAGGAGTGAGCCCCAAACCCACCCCTGCCTTGTACCAAAACTCAGGAAATAAAAGTGTGAAGCATTTCCTTTTCCATTACTTACCATAGAACTTTTAATCTCGGGACGAGATTCTTTTATGGGGGGAAGGATGTAACACCTCTGGTGTTACTGTTACTAAAACTTGTGCATAACATCATGAGTATTGGTATTTGCATATGTTTGACACACTTAGAGTGCATTCACTAGGAAAAAAATTCAAACAAGTTGTATTGTTATGACATTTTGCAAATAAGACCCTAGTATAGGATGCTTAACCCTAAAGGGGATCCTGAAGGGTAAAACAAGAGTCAAATAGAGAAAACCGCAAAGACTAAGTGAAATAGTCATAAAATATTACTAAGGATGGGTTTAAGTTACATTTACACCCTTGAGATACCAGAAACCCTAATTGAAACCCTGGAAAACCCTAAATCCAAACCCTAGGGGCCTATGTGCAAAATTAGTCCACTTTTGGACTAAAGTGCAAAAACTATGATAAATGAGTATCCTAAGTCATTTGGTTCACAAACATGTGGATTTGTAAGCCAAATCTTGGATTTTGGACTTAATTGCAAAATGGACCTCATTTGAGTTCTTTACTAAGTCTGAAAATCAGAGAATTGGCTCAACTTTGGGGCTTTATAACTTTTAAATTCTAAGGTTTTTGCCCTAGGTCACCATAGCAAACTTGTAGACCTAACAAAGGAGAACAACTTTGCTTAAGAGTATAAGCATAGTTGTTGAGAAGAAATGGGAGATAATTAAGTCTGAAGTCTGGCTGTCAGGCTGATTGAACTCTAAACCTCAGACTTGCAGTGTAACAGAGCCATCTTTGGCCTAGGATTCAACCCTGATTTAGTGCTTAATTGAGTTCAACCCCTATAGTCGAAATGCAACTGGTTTGTAGCTCTACAACCTTGCTGCAGAACTTGGTATGAGTTGCCATAGAAATTTGGGAGAAAATCAAGCTCAAAGAATGGCTGTCAGATCGTCTGAATGTTGTTTGCCATGGTACAGTAACATGATCAGGTTCAGTAAACCTCACCGCCGACGACCGATCCTCCGCCGCGATTCATGTCACTGGCGTATGGATTCGCGCTCGTGGCAGATGGATAACATCGCGGGATAAGAAAATCTTTGCCGCCGGTGAGCTAGACGCCACTCCAGCTAGCCGCGATACCTCTCCCCTTGCTCACCGCCCTCGGACAAGGATTCTCACCGCCGTTAAGCCGTCACCGTTGTCCGCCGCGTGTCTAACCCTTTCCACCGCATCACCGTAGTCTGCTCTCGCTCTCCGTTGATCACCGGAGCGATTGCCACGGTGTTGGACACCAATCCACTACGCCAGTGCTCTTCTCCTTCTCCGGTCACCAGCACTGCTCGGCCAAATTGAGCGCCACCGCTCTTCCCTCCTATAAATTGAAGCCACGATGAGCTCCGTAGGATAGTTAAGCATCCAGCCACCAAGAATCACCAGCAATCGTTCACTGTAGAGCACCAATTCCGGATTTCCCCCAATTTAGTTTTCCGCCACCGTGAAAACGACCTCACCGTGACCAGCTCAGCTCAGGTCAGTTCAAGTCTCTCTGTGGCTTGTTCTAGCATCCCTAGGTCCTCCTTAAGCTCTTCGACCTCTTCAATTGAACTCGACCATCACCTAACAATGGGAACATGTTCCTTTGTCCGCATGGCCTTCGGTCGCTGTGGCCAGGGCAAATTAGGATACCAATCTTCAAATTAAGTTAGGGGAAACACTCGGGGAAGGTTCACTTCGGTGATGGCCGCTCGGGAGCACTGGTCATTGCGTGAATCCACCGGCACAACCTCACCGGAGTTCATCCCCCGTGCTCACCGTCGTCGAGGACCTCGGCTTGGGGGAAAATATAACGTGAAGGGTTTATGTGTAAACCGTCAGTGACTCAGAGAAATAGTAACTGAACCCGTTCCCAGTTAGTTAAAACACTGAGGGCCCTTCTGCAAGATTGCCAGCGCAGGCGCGGGCACGCGCCCTTTTCCTGTGATTGTTGGGCCGGCTGGGCTAGAATCGACCCAGTACCGTTGAAACTTTTCCTTTTTCTTTTTCATTAAAACTTTGAAAAGCTGTAGAAAATTATAGAAAAATCCTAAAAATGTCAAACTAATTTTCCTAGATTCCTTATTTTCAATAGAATTTAAGAAAAATAGTTTTATGATTTTTAAGACAAATAGGGAATTTTGGAGTATTTAAAATAGCTTAAAACAACTACGCCTATGTTGATTGGAAGACTTCCTTGAGTCGTTTCAACATAGCCGGTCCCAAGCCCGGTAAAGGAGGAGGGTTGTGTTAGGTCCGGCAAACCAACGTAAAAACCAGCCAAATCTTATGGAGATGAAACCACAAAGAAAATCGTTGGGGCGTAACCCTCTTAGCGACGCGCCATATCGGAACCCGGGTATGGTGTTAAATGAGCAAGGGTCGGGTCGTCACCCCTTAAGTGACGCGTCGTCTCTTGTTCTGGAGCCGGTGATAAGTGAGCAAGGATCGGGTCGTCACATCCTTAGTGGCGCGCTACATCGGCGCCCGGGTGTAGTGGAAAATGAGCAAGGGTCTTTGCATCTTCCTCGGCGGGTGCGAAGGGTAAGGAAGCTAGTCGAGCCAACTAGGGTCCGTGTAGGTAGTTGGAACGTAGGTTCCTTAACAGGTAAGTTACGAGAAATAGTTGACGTTGCGGTGAGGAGACGAGTAAATATTTTATGCGTTCAAGAGACCAAGTGGAAAGGACAGAAGGCGAAGGAAGTGGAAGGTACAGGCTTCAAGTTGTGGTACACGGGGACTGCAACAAACAAGAATGGAGTAGGCGTCTTGATCGACAAGAGCCTTAAAGATGGGGTAGTAGATGTTAAGAGGGTAGGAGATAGAATCATCCTAGTCAAGCTGGTCATTGGGGACTTGGTTCTCAATGTTATCAGCGCGTATGCTCCTCAAGTAGGCCTTAATGAGAACTCAAAGAGGGAGTTCTGGGAAGGCCTGGAGGACATGGTTAGTAGTGTGCCAGTTGGCGAGAAGCTCTTCATAGGAGGAGATCTCAATGGCCATGTGGGTACATCTAGCACCAGATTCGAGGGTGTGCATGGAGGCTTCGGCTTTGGGACTAGGAATCAAGAAGGAGAGGAAATCCTGAACTTTGCCCTAGCCTATGACATGTTTATAGCAAACACCTTCTTTAGGAAGAGGACATCCCACCTGGTGACCTTCAGTAGCGGCCAACACACTAGCCAGATTGATTTCGTCCTCTTGAGGAAAGAGGACAGGCATGCCTGCTTAGATTGCAAGGTTATACCTGGAGAGTGTGTGGTAACCAAACATAAGCTTGTCGTTGCTGACTTCCGTTTTAAGATTCGTTTACAACGGAATAAGCATAACAAGGTCACTAGAACAAAGTGGTGGAAGCTTAAAGGGGATGTGGCCCAAACTTTCAAGGAGAGAGTTATCGAGGAGGGCCCTTGGGCAGAAGAGGGAGACACAAATATCATGTGGAGGAAGATGGCGGTGTGTATCCGAAAGATAGCTTCAGAAGAGTTTGGGTTGAGTCAAGGAAACAGAAGGGAAGTTAAAGACACTTGGTGGTGGAACGAAGATGTCCAAAAGGCTATCAAGGAGAAGAAAGATTGCTACAAATGCTTACATCATGACAAGTGTGCGGAAAACATAGAGAGGTATAGGATAGCGAAGAAGTCTACAAAGCGAGCGGTTAGTAGAGCCCGGGGTCAAGCCTTTGACAACCTTTATCAACGGTTGGACACAAAGCAGGGAGAAAAGGATATCTATAGGATGGCCAAGATTCGTGAAAGGAAGACAAGGGATGTCAACCAAGTCAAATGCATCAAGGATGAAGCAAACCAACTTTTAGTGAAGAATGAAGAGATCAAGAACAGATGGAAGGAGTACTTCAACAAATTGTTCAATGGAGGGAATGAGAGTTCTACAATGGAATTGGACGAACCATTCGATGACAACAACAGGGGTTTTGTACGAAGGATACAAGAATATGAAGTTAAGGAGGCGCTAAAAAGGATGAAGGTAGGAAAGGCGATGGGCCCTGATGGTATCCCTATCGAGGTATGGAGATGCCTTGGAGACACAGCGATAGTATGGCTGACTAAGCTTTTCAACACCATCTTTCGGACAAACAGAATGCCCGACGAGTGGCGGCGGAGTACATTAGTACCAATCTTCAAGAACAAAGGAGATGTTCAAAGTTGTACTAATTACCGTGGAATTAAGCTCATGAGCCATACAATGAAGCTATGGGAGAGAGTCATTGAACACCGCCTGCGAAAGATGACGTGCGTGACCCAAAATCAGTTTGGTTTCATGCCCGGGAGATCAACTATGGAGGCCATTTTCCTACTAAGACAACTTATGGAGAGATTCAGAGAACAAAAGAAAGACCTGCATATGGTCTTTATAGACTTGGAGAAGGCTTATGACAAAGTACCTAGGAGTGTAATGTGGTGGGCCTTGGAAAAACACAAAGTAGCAACAAAGTACATTAATCTTATTAAAGATATGTACACTAATGTTGTGACAAGTGTATGAACAAGTGATGGGGACACCGATGACTTTCCAATTAACATAGGACTACATCAAGGGTCGGCTTTGAGCCCTTATCTTTTCGCTTTGGTGATAGATGAGGTCACAAGGGACATACAAGGAGATATACCGTGGTGTATGCTTTTTGCCGATGATGTGGTACTTATTGAGGAGAGTAGGAGTGGTGTTTCGCAAAAGTTGGAATTGTGGAGGCAGACGCTGGAAGCAAAAGGTTTTAGGCTTAGTAGGTCTAAAACGGAGTATATGAAGTGTGATTTCAGTGCCATGGGGTATGAAGATGGCGATGTTAGTCTTGATGGGCAAGTGGTACCCAAAAAAGACACTTTTCGTTACTTAGGATCAATGCTTCAGAAGGATGGAGACATCGATGAGGATGTCAGTCATAGAATTAAAGCTGGATGGTTGAAGTGGCGGCAAGCGGCGGGTGTCTTATGCGACCCCCGGGTGCCACACAAACTAAAAGGCAAATTCTACAGGACAGCAATCCGGCCGGCTATGTTGTATGGAGCAGAATGTTGGCCCACTAAAAGACGACATGTCCAACAACTATGCGTGGCAGAGATGCGTATGTTGCGCTGGATATGTGGCCACACAAGGAGAGACCGAGTCCGGAATGATGATATACGAGAGAGGGTAGGAGTGGCGCCAATTGAGGAGAAGCTTATGCAACATCGTTTGAGATGGTTTGGACATATCCAACGAAGATCTGAGGAGGCACCAGTGCATATCGGAATAATTAGGCGTCCCGAGAATGTGAAGAGAGGTAGAGGTCGACCAACCTTGACATGGACAGAGGCTGTGAAGAGGGACCTGAAGGAGTGGAATATTGATAAAGAGCTCGCCGTGGATAGGAAGGGGTGGAAGTGTGCAATTCACGTGCCAGAACCTTGATTTATAGTTTCGCTTTTCCTCTTTAATCGTTTGACCTTTTCTTGTGCCCATTTAGATCTTGCTGGTTCTTGTGGGTTTTATCTCTTTTATGTGTTTCCCCGTTTCGTCGTTTTTCGGTTCTCCTTTGCCTTTGTTTCCCTTTTTTTCTTTGGGGGTTGAGCTCTGAGGTTTTCATACGGGGTTTCATCTCTAGCCTACCCCAGCGGGCTTGGGACAAAAAGGCTTTGTTGTTGTTGTTGTTGTTGTTGTTGTTAAAATAGCTTAAAACATTGCTTCTAGATTTTTAGAAAATAGATAATAAATCCAAAAATACCCAAACTTTTTATATGAATTTAAAACATTATTTAGAAGCTTTGGGTAGAATTTGGTTTGATTTGAACCTTGTTTGATAATTAGAACCCAAAACCCCCACCCCCTGCTCTTTGAACTTCACTGTTGACTCCGGAAACCCTAGTTTCTCGGAGAACCGTGAAGAAAAATTGTATTCAAGAACTTTAGATAATAAATTATTATTATCTTTGCACTCTCATGAGCATTTCATGGCATACATTCTTATATACATATATATGGTTATCTTTAGAAAACGAAGAAGTTGAGGTAGAAGAGGAGAAGACTTCACCACCACCACCTGCGGAACCTCAGGCAGGGAATTGTTTTTACTTTGACATCTGTGGATTCGTGCCTGACTCACCCATAAACGAAGGCAAGCCCCGGTGCATTTGCCACCTCCTTGTGATTTAAAGATCTTTATCACTTGCTTATTGCATTAGGTGATAGGAGTTGATTGATAAAACAATTCCTGCATTACCTTCCTTGAGTTTGATTACCTTCCTTGATCACCTGTTTTACAAAAGATTTTGATGCTTAGCCTTGCTTTAGAAAAACAAATGTTTTGTTTTTACCAAAGGTGTTATGGCAAAAGTGGGTGGGATGTTTTTGAAAACAAAACTTGATGGTGGACTCCTCATGGCTGTGATGGGTTCAACATCGGAAAAGATGTACCTCTGCCAGGTACCAAGCTTTGGGTTTGAAATGATTAAGCTGAGACTGGGCGGGTGACTTGCACGAGAAAGGAGTCTCGGTGTAGTGTCTCCGTCTGAGTCGATTAAGGACCGTGTCGATATAGGCTTGATGACCGAGGACCCTTTAACTGGTCACGTTCCTCATCATGGGTAAGCCTTGCCTCGGGCAGACTAAGGCCAGAATAAGATAACACACAATGGGCGTGGAGCGGTGGCGAGAGTAGCGTGTACCCTCCGTAGCAAGAGGCTGGACGGTGGTGTATCTGTGCTCTCGGTTGACGTGAACCTGATCTGGTCTTAAGAACCTCGGTGGCGGGTTGACATATGCAAGGGTTAAGTGCTACATATGTCGTGTGATTGGAGATCCTCAGCTGAGTATAATCGATTCGGATCGCCGTACCTTCGCGGTTATGAAGACTTGGCCACTGACCTATACGTAGAATTCCAGAAAAGATGAAGGGCTTGTTAAGAAATTGGCTAGTGCAGGTCAAGTGATTGAACTAGGGTAGAAAGAACTCTAGAGATAGGTAATCTTACCTAACCTGACAAGTAAAATTTGGACTTTTAAGGATCCACTTTAGTAAGCATTTCTGCAAAAAGAGTCTTTGATTATTGAGAAACCTTACCTTGACTCCCGTATAACCAGCATACCCTTGAGAGTCTTTTCTTTAGTCGGGTAAGTCTTGCTGAGTAATTCCATACTCAGGGTTTTATTTCCTATTGTTTTTAGGTGAGGAAGCAAAAAACTTTTGTTGTTTCTGTTCCAAGGTGGTTCCTAAAGAAGAAAAGCAAGAGTAAAGCTGCGGGAGGAAGAGTTCCTCCATAAGAACTTTTGTTGATACTTATCGGGAGGAGTTTTGCCTCCCCTGGTTTTGTAATAATACTACTAAGCACTCGTTTAATTACTGGTCTGTAATATATAACTTTGTCTTACTTTTAAAATAAAGGTAAGTTTATGTAACCGCTTCCGCATTTTCGTATCTCCGATGATCTGTAATGTCCGCGTGACGGGGGAAACGCTCTTGGGAAAGGTAAGAAAAGTAGATACCGAACTTGTCAAGTGATTCAGAGGCATCTGCAGGGTTGTCTGATGTCCGTTGGACAAGGACAACTGTAGGTGGACCTAATGACTTGGGAGGTTCCGTCACACCGACCACCTGATGTTGTCCATATGACATACCTAGTTTACAGTGATACAGGTACCGCCATAGACCAAAGTGATGAGCAATCCCAAGAAAGGCTTCATTGAGGTGGACGGACATTGCTATTTGGAGAATGGAATTCGGGTTCGGATGAGTCAGGTTGATGGAATAGTAATTCAAAAGGCCACGAAAGAACAAAGAGAATGGCAAACCCAACTCGTGGATCAGGAAAGGGGTGAAGACGACATATTCATGAGTATCTTCGGTGGGGACAGTGACACCTTCCCAAACCCTCCACAAGCTCAACTCCTTGGGAGGAAGAACACACATTCTAACCAGATGCAGCAGTTCAGATTTAGATACGGAAGATCTATAGTTACTGATAAATGGAAGTTAAGAATTTGGATCGATGGGAGGAATCACGTCCACCGTAATATTTCACTTCAATATTTTATAAATTAACATATCTATTAAATGTTGCAAGTTAATGACCAATAAAAGTTGGTAAAATAAGTGAAGATGAAACAAATCACCTTTATTGAAGGTTTCACGCGGTCTCAAGACCTTAGAAACGAGCTGACGTAGATTTTACCTATAAAATTAATTTCATCCTATAAAACTCAATTCTCCTAGATGATAATGCCATATCATTAAAAAAATGATACCACACACTATTAAATATGTCTAAACTACCACTCAGAAGGTCGCTTGCTCTTCGAAACAGCCCGATTGTCCGGCATCCCTGCCTGCCGCCTACGAGCCCGTATGCGCGGTCCTGTTGGGCCACTGCCAATGATGGCTTTTGTGTACGAGACCGCAGACGGACCCGGCCGCTATGCTATGCCCACGAGGCCACAAGAGCGTCACGAGGATCAGTCGCTTTGCGCTACACGAGGAATGATTATTCTGTTTTGTCCCATCATCAAGTCAAATACGCACAGTCACAGTCACATAGACATGGACCTTGTTTGTTTCAGTTTGTTTTTAGCTTCTGGTCATCGGAAGCTACTACAGACTGCCAAATATTTAACTTTTCGTCTCTATAAGCATAACTTTAGTTAAAACCATCGAAAATCAACGTGAACATAGAATCGTCCAATCTTCACGATAGTAAGAAACATTTAATTTTTCTACATCCTAAATATAATATAATAGACTTTTTTTTATCTTTCTCTACTTGTAATAAAGGATACAAGTTTCTCTTCGTAATCAATTCTCTACAGCTAAATTTTTAGAAAAAGGAAAAAAAAGCTGAACCAGGCAATCATTCGCTCTGTTTGTTTCAATTTGTTTTTAGCTTCTAGTCATCAGAAGCTACTACAGACTGTCAAATGCTTAACTTTTCATCATGTTTCTATAAACATAACTTTAGTTAAAACCATCGAAAATTAACTTGAACACAGAATCGTCCGAGTCTTCGTGATAGTAACAAACATTCAATTTTTCTACATCTTAAATACAATAGACTTTTTTTTAATCTTTCTCTATATATAATCTTAATGATACTCGGTTTCTCTTCGTAATCATATTCTCTACTACCAAATGTTTAGAAAAAGAAAAAAAAAGCTGAACCAGGCAATCATTCGCTCTGTCACGGCGGCCGGCTGTCGCCTCGATGCGCGTGACTGCCTGCCCGATCCCAGACTGCACGCAGCGCACGAATTCAATGGCTACAGGCGACTGCATCCTTTCAGAGAACAGGGCTGCCGCACTCGCATCCATCATTGCCGCCGTGAGCGAGCTGCAGACGCCGATGCCAGTGCCGGCTCCACCGATAGATCCCTGCCAGTGTCTCATCAGGTCGACACGTCCGCGGCTCTACGCAGTACTGTGCATGGGCGCCAGCTGTGGGGTTTAACATGATGGCCTCTCGAGTTTAATCTTTGCTTTGCCGGTAACCCTTGTCGACATGCATGCATTTGGTGGTTTGGTTAGGTCATCCGGCCATGCATGGAGCTCGCGGCGCATGATGCACTTCACACTTGTAGCTTTCTAGGGATGGTCGGATGAATGGGCCTAGACATCAATCATCGATCGGATTATGTATATAACTAATCTAGAGCGGCAGTGTGGCAGGTCCAATGCAAGCGCGTTTGGTTGGTGGGCAGAGAAATTAGCCAGTAGCCATTACTACATAAATAACCTTTAACATCGGTTGAGTTACATTATCGAATTTTTAACTCGTACTTTCTTCGTTCTTTTTTATTCGTCACTTATTAATTTTTAACTTATATCTCTTTCGTTTTTTTATTCGTCACGTTTTAGTTTAAAAATAAACTAGCTGATGACAAATATCCAAGAACGGATATAGTACTATTTAATAAAAACTAAATATTTCAATTTTTAGTCCTAGCTATATGACTCGATACTAATTAGTATCTTTAGTATCAGTCGGTGATTTTTAACCCGTACTAAATAAGTTACATGGCTTTAGAGAAGACACGCTTTGGACACTCTTTTAGTACTACCAGTGGTACTTCTTCCATTCTTTTTTATTTGTCGTGTTTTAATTCTAAAATAAACTAGCGGACGATAACTTTGTGTTGCTTATCCTTGGAAGTACCTTCATGACACTTCGTGTTAAGGAGCCGAAAGTATGCTTGTAAACTCATTTTCTACAAAGGAAGATGTAATAAAAATGCTAAGGCAAAAAATATGAGTTTCATACTTCATTATACAATATTGTTTTATTCTACGTTGCTTCATTTACATCTCCTTCTGAAGACCTTCGTCCTTCACATTAACACTTCAAAGTCAAGAACGAAGGTTTATGTATTTAACTTGTGTTGCCTTGATTTTTAACAGAATTGAAATTAAGTATCCAACATATTATATACTTATATTCATTTAACTTAGGATTCTCATGGAAGAATTCTTTCATTAAAATGGAACTCTCTATCTTTGGATACAACCTGGTTACATAAAAAATCTACGAGTTGTTCTTGAATCATATGGTCACATTCAACGTGAGGGGTTCTTTTCACTTTTATTAGTTGTCATTTGTCAAATAATCAATTTAGTAAAACAAAAATCTTTTGATACGATATTATTGGTAGAAAAAATGTGATGTGTGTTTTATACATATTTTGATATCTTTTTCATTGTCTTATTACCTACGATGTGTGATTGAGTTCGCAATTTATGAAGTATTATTGGCAAACAATATGTAAGATGTGCAGGTCAGAACATGCTAAAAAATTTGCCCTAAGCATAAGCTTTACTTTTAGGTCAGCATTGTTTTGTCGAAAATACTCCATGGCCTGCACATAAAAAGGAGTGGTGTTTGTTCTATGACCAAATAAAAGCAATGGTTAGATAGTTAAGTTGGAATGTAGCAATTAATCAATAAGAATATGCACAACCTCTTGATAACTTATGGCTAGCTTCCACATTGAGTATAACACTTGCATAATGCCATGTTCCATCATGATTATAAGGACTATCTAGTGAAAGCTGGAAAATTATAAACTTTGATAGGAAATTAGATGAGTCATTTGAATAGGAAAAGTATAGGGAATGGGTAGACCTAAGCATGGGCCTATTGACCCAACTAGCCCGATCCGACCCACTCGAAAAAATCTGACCCAACCCGACCAATGCGATCGATGGGCACGTGCCATAGTTTTCGATCTGCAACAATCCATGAGTCGAGTACGGACCATGAGTTTTGACCCAAAACCCGACCCGAAGCCAAAAAAACCCAACCCAACCCGAAAAAACCGAACCCAACGCATTCAACGAGAAGGCATGAGGCAACCTGACCTGACTAGACACTATGCACATGTCGGGTGCGGGTCATGCCAAACGACTCACGATCCGACCTGATCCTGACCCAACATTTGAATAGGTCTAGGAACAAGACAATAGACACTAGCTTGAAGTTGTAATTATAAGTATGTATTGCATTTAATGTTGCCTCTACAATAATGTCAGTATTCTCTTCAATGCATATGTAATTTATGTTATTTTGATTAATCATCAATAGATCCATGATCCCCACATTGTAAATCCCCATTTTGGGACATCTTTGGATCTCTATCCTAGATGATATGAAATAGGTTTGAGGTCACACAAACAGTGTATAGTCATAAATGAAATGTCAACACAAGATATAGAGAACACTTACAAAATCCAATGAATGATGAGAGAAGAACGATGACATCTCATTGGGATATATGATTGGTATCCTCAAAATCCAGTCACATGATTTATATACTATTGAAGTAGTTATTATCATTGATGAGTACACCAATACATGTACTCTTACTAGTAGATTTCACCATGTACCACTAATGGAATCTATGAATTTGTGTTAGAAGTTTTTTGACAGGCTCTAGCTTGACTAGAGGCTTGTCATGCTCGTACTTCCAAACTATAGAAGTAGTAGCATAAGTACTTGCTAACCCTAGCATTTTTTATTTTATCAAGACCACAAAGATAAAAAATGCATCTATATTAATGTAATGTTTGGATGGCATATTAGGAATTGGTTGTGGTTGTTTTCTGAGCTGTGACACATCTTTATTAGCATATTTCTAATAAGATTTTGTCACACCCAGTTTTGCAAGGCAAACCGAATGCGAACCATGTACGTGCCAGGATCAGAAATTCACGTACACAACGATTACATAGTTGGACATCATCACACAGTGCGCAAATAATAGCGGAAAGAAGTAGTACTTTATTACATCATGATGTATGAAACATCCACAAAGTCATGAACTTAAACATAAATCAAAGTGATGAATGAAACATAGTATGATAAGACCTTCACATGCAGCTGACTGGGGGTTTGCCGCTAATCTACTCTAAAACTCATCGAAGTCCTAAAACTCCTGAAAGTCCTCCATATGACAGTGGTTGCAATGGGGACAACCTGGTGTTTGGTGTTTTAAGCAAGGGTGAGTACACATCAACGTACTCAACAAATGTCCCGTTTGGCTAAAGTGGACTAGCTGTATGTGGGGTGAAGCTCAAAGCAGTATCTTTTAGTTAGTCAGGTATTTATTACTAATAGGGAGCCAAGTTTTAGTAAGAATCCCAAGTTATTACCCCCAAAAGTACTCCCTCCAAGAGGAAATACAAGAATCCATCATTATAACCATCATCATCAAGGTATCCTAAACAACTTCTAATCAAAGGAGCTCCCAAGCCTGCTCATAACCGTGAGAACAGCTGATATACCAGTTTCTAACCCTCTGCATAGGTCGCACACTTTACCCACGAGTCATGATCCCTTTTTGCCTCAGGTTGTACAGACTCTTAAGCACTCCCAAGGTGAGTCGGCAAGGTTTCACTATGTAGCCTTTACAAAGATTCCCCAGCGGTCATAGCCGTCTGTTAGGTTTCTCCAGTTTGATAAACATAGTACATCTCCCCGCAAGAGGGGTGACTAACAAAAGCAAAACAAACAAACCTCGACACCTAGCCTCGGCAGAGCAAGTGCTGTGTCCGGACCCACAATACATCTCCCCGCAAGAGGGGTGACTAACAAAAGCAAAATGAATGAACCTCGGCACCTAGCCTCGGCAGAGCAAGTACTGTGCCCAGACCCCATTGATGGCATAACAGCAAAGCCGACTACACCTCAAATTCCTCTAATTAGTCAGCTAAGGGCGTCCCATACCACCCTCATGGTTGTACTATTTTTCCTGGGTGATCATCCAACGAATAGGGTCATTACGGAGAAGTACTCGGGAAACAGCCAGAAACCCCTTTTAATGTTACAAGTTCATCATCATAACCAGAATAACATCATCATATCATAAAGTATTCTCATCATGTTCATTGACTAAAGTAAAGCACTAGCATGATACTAATCATAATAGCCAAATCCCAAAAGGATAATCAAGGACAGGATAAATAGTAAACTAGTCAATCCTTAGATTGATCATGGTATGGTGGACAATAAATTATAAAGTAAGTAGGATATAATGGGTCAGAGGACACTTGCCTTCACCAAGTTGCTGCTTAGTAAAATATCTTGCAACTCCCTCGGGAACCATGGATTGCTCGTTGTCTACGCAAAGCAATCATTCATTCAACACACTTAGGGAATAACAAAAGAACAGTACACCAAACATATGCAATAGAGTAAGCATAGGTTTAATAAAGGGTCAACACAATGAGGTGTCTCCTAATTTTTGGTAGGTTACCATGCCATGTGACTTAATGTTTCCTAATCAAGTCTATCTTACTATAATACTTGTTCAAATATAATTACTCCAGGGATGGGATTACTCATTAAATAGTGTTGGGTCTATAAAGTTAAGTATTGAAACATTCATTAGGGGTTCCTACCTTTACTTTATCTCTATTAGAGTTCCTATAACATTAACTCTAACCTAGAGATCAACTATAAATTGGGACATGAGAATAGTGGATGAATATTATTTTAATAGATAGACAACAATATGCTTAACATTTTGCAATTTGAATCACATAATTTGGAGTTCATAGGACAAAGTTATGAATTTCGAAAGTTTTAGAATTCAAAAACCCTATTTTAAACACATTTCTCTGATTAAACAAAAGTCTGAGGGCCTCTCTGCAAGATCCCAGGGGCTCATGTATAAGAAAAAATGGACGACAGGTTCTATTCTCGGGAAACCAGGGGTTCTTTAACAAAAATGACAAACAAAAGGGTATCAGGCTCCCTCGGTCGTTGGATCTCGGATCAACGACCGAGATTAAATCCGGCAGGGCGAGCACGCGGGCGTGGACGTGCGCGGCTGACGGGTGGGGCCAGCGGCTCGGGACTAGCGGGCAGGGACTGGTCGGCTGGGCCTAGCGACAAGGGCATGGGGCATCGGGCGGTCCGAGGCCGTCAGATCTCGGGCGATCAATCAGGATCCGGCGTGATTTAATTAAAAAGGGATCGTCCGATCCGAGATGGGCGCCAAGGAATGGATAGCCACCCCGGTTGGCTTTCCTGGCAGCCAGGGACAGCGTCGCCCGTGTCTGCGGCGAGGACTCATCGGAGACGAGGGGCGCAGGCGCGTCGAGGGTCCTAGGCCGATGAGGATGGCTCGGGGAGGTTAGGGGAAGTGCAGCGAACATGAACGTGAGGACACCATCGACGTAGGGGCACCAGAGGGTGGCGGCCCATGGCAAGGTGGCTCGACGGCGGCGCTACCTCACTTCGATGAGGAATTGCTCACAACAGATAGTAGGGAACGGAGAAAGAGAGGGTAGGGGAGGTTTGTTACCTGAAGGGGAACCTCCAGGGCTGATGGACGGCAGCAGGGGCACGGTGACGGCGACGACACGGTGGCTGCACGGAGGAGGGCGGGTAAGTGTGGGTAGGGGAAAATAAGAGAGGGAGGGAGCGAATTGGGACACATCCCGAGCTGCGGGCGTCGAGGTGAAGCTTACCGAGACAACTGGCATGGTGGGGCCTCAACGTCGATGGTGGAATGAGCATGGGTCAGCAGCGAATGGCAGGGGTTCTTCCCTGGCGTGCGCATAGTGCTAGGCTGGGGTGGGGCTCTGCGGATGCGCGAATGAGAGACAGGGAGAGTGAGTGGATCTCTGGGAGCTAGAAGTGGCCGAGGCTGGGGCGGTTGCAGGCTCGGCGTGCAACATGGGCGCGGAGTCCTCGGCGTGCGCGCGAACAATTGAAGGGGATGGGGGCTAACAGGTGGGGATAGGGTGTCAGCGGGCGGGCGCAGGTGAGCGAGCAGCGCACTGACAGGGCGAGGTTCGCTAGTCAGCGGGCCAGCGTCGACACGCGTGCAACAGATAGGCCTAGGAGCGCCGACAGGTGGGGCCTAGAGGCAGAGAGAAAGGGCGAGCGCGTTGGGAAAGCCGGCGCGCCGACAGGGCGGTGCCACCGCTCAGAGAGAGGAAGGGGAGCAAGCGCGCGACTGAGGTGGGCTGGATGGGCCAAAAGACCGAGGGGAAGGGGGCTGTGGGCTTCTTTCCCTTTTTCTTTTATTCTAAATTATGTTTTCCTTTTCTTTTTATTTTCTCTTTGGAATTCAAATTCAACCATACCACAAATTCAAATTTGAACATTTCAAGCATATGCATCAAACAAGAATAAAGGTTGGGATTAAGCATGATGCAATAATTCATACTTCCTTGGGGTTTTGTCTACTAGAATATTATTACATTTCCAAAGAAAATACCCACCACACCACTGTAGGAAAGAGAAAGAAGGAAAATGGAGAGAGGAGAAGAGAGGTAACACCTAAATTTGGTGGATACTAGAAAAGAAATTTTATGCCCCAAATTCAGGGTGTTACAGATTTCATGACAAGCGATCATAGTTTGATAGAATATCTTTCTTTGGTTTCTCGCTCATCTTTGTTTAGATGACTTCTCTTCCTGAAGTGATTCTTCACTTAGGCAATCACAAATTGATCCAACTTCTCATTTGTTAAGTCATAAGCTTGTTTTTGTAGTGCCAGCTGAAGGGAGGTTTGGTGTGCTCTTTATATTACTTCTATTTGACTTTGCGTGAGTTTATCTTTTAGGACTTGTTGAATGTTTAGAGTTCTTACGAGGAGGTGCCAGGCTCCTGCTAGGAGGTGCTGGGTTCTTGCAAAGGGGTCTGACTCCTACATGGAGGGGTGGGTGATAGGACCTAGATGGCTAGAAGTGCACGACCTATAAAAACATTCTACAAAATTTGCAATTATACTAGAGCTAATGATTGAATATACATAAGAATTTACTTGTTCTAGTTATTATCTCTTTAAAGAATCATAACTTGTAAAAGAATAGTATAAACAAGACAAACTACTCACTAAGCATGAGATAAAACTTAACCATTAACTCCACAAAGAGTAGATGAACTAATATGGTACGCCAAGTAAGTGTAAATGCAATAATAGTTTAGAGTGCAAACTGTATGGGGCAAGAGGTGCCATAATTTTTATCCCTGAGGTTTTGTTTCTTGCCGACAACATAGGTCCTCATTGTGGTGAGTCTAAACTAGGTGATTCACGTGCTAATTAGCATTACAAGCTAAGCCCATAATAATGGTGTCCAATCCTAATACAAGGAGGAGGTTTCATTATAAAGGGGGAGAATGGCACCCTATTTTAGGAATGGTCCAAGAAAGGGAGGGAGTGGTTTATGGAGTTAGGGGAGGCTTAAGTCCATGATACCACAATGTGAGGACATCTAGCATGGGAAAGGTAATATTCATTTAAATATCTACAGGTGGTATCTTTTAACATCGAATAAGTCTTGCTTTAGCATTTGCATTATATCAAGTTGATTCCATTTTACATTTTGATAGTTAATATTTAGTTACTTTTGTTTTGTTGTCGTCAATTACCAAAAGGGGATATTGTAAGGAAAATGAACAAAGGCTCATTTGATAATTGAGTTTGGGTATTTGATGATCAACATAAGCATTTGGACTAACATTATTTGCTGGTGTCTTTGGATATAGTTCAAAGGAGTTAACATTGACTTGGACAAAGGCAAATATGTGATCTAGAAGATCAACACCTAAAGGAAGACATTATAAGACTAATTAAAGATCTAAAATAACATGAAAGAGTCTAAGACACAAGATAGAGCTAATCCATACACAAAGATCATGAAGAAACATTGTTCAATAGGGGTTTATAGGGCGATAGACCAAAGTGTCGAACCATCCTAAGGGAGCGTCAAACTATACTCTAGAAGAAAACACTAACCAACAGAAGAGCATTAGATGTGATCATTAGACCATCATCCTCAAGAGCATTGGACTCTATGGTTGAAAGTCGTCTAGAGGGGGGTGAATAAGATAAACCTGAAAATTATAAACTTTGAACACGAACTTCACCAGAGGTTATCATTAGAATGAGAAATAATGAAATCAGAGCGCAAAAGATAGTTTTTGCTACGAGTTGCTCAATCAATGCGGATAACTTTATGGAGCTAACTCAAAAATGATTACAAGCAAGGGAACTTAGAGAGAGAGGGAGGGAGGAGAGGAAGAACTAAATCACAATGCAAGATTAACAAAAAGACACAAGCAATTTGTTTTCCGAGGTTTGGTTTCGAAGAACCTACTCCTCATTGAGGAGGCGACGTATGTCGGGTCTCTTTCAACCCTTTCCCTCTCTCAAACGGTCACTTAGACTGGTTGAGTGTTTCTCCTTAATCTCGAGGGTCACTTGGACCCGCAAGGATCACCACACAATAAGGTGTCTCTTGCTAGCTTTACAAGTCATTGAAAGTTTAGAAGGAGAGGAAGAAAGCACGATCAACAAAGCCAAGCAACAAGAGCAACAAGAAATACACAAGATCACACTCTCTCTATACTTTCCAAGGCACCGATCACTAATGATCACTAGTCACAATTATGGCACTTGGAGGAGCTTGGGAGCTTTGAATGTGTCTTGGAGTGATGTACTTGTTCTTGTATTGAATGTGGATGAATGGAATGCTTGGATGTTGTGAATGGAGGTAGTTGGGGTTGTATTTATATCCACCAACCACTTCCTAGTCGTTGCCAAAGTTCTGGCACCCACGGGCAGTCCGCGCTTCTGGCCCAGACGGTCTACCCCAGCACATCAATGGCTGAAATCGCAACGGTCAGTAGTAACAGCTATATCAACGGCTATAAGTGCATCAAATGCGTCGTCAGATGTCAGATAAAGCAATCAAAGACAGTCTGGTCATGCACCCCAGACGATCCATGAGGACGCTAAAAATGAATTTTACCAAACCCGACACCTTCGGGGTTTTCTGGTTTTCAACGTGCGGACGGTCCGCGCACAGGGTCAGACGGTCCGCGCTTGGTCCTGGATGGTGTTCTTCTCTCCTTTGGATAGTTCGTAGTAGAAGTTCTGACACATAGGTTGCACATCTTTATCCACAAGTCATGTTACCCATTTGCCACAGGGTTGTACGGACCCCATACACCTCTACCAAGGAAGCGAAGCAGGGTAACACTACCAGGCCTTTCCAAAATTCCACTAGTTCGAGAATACCCACAACCTTTTTCAGGAAGAAGGAAGCATAGGAATCCCTCGTCTGAACTGCCATCACAGCAGTTCGACCCGAGAACCTCCCTATACTCTATAGCGACGCCTCCCCGCTTGCCCCTTTCAGGTAAGGTAATCTCTCCCTAGCTTTCCTAATTACTTGGCCAAGGGCGTCCCATTCCACCCTTATGGTAGCACTGTTATCTCAAGTTAAGCTCCATGTTCCAATTAACACAATGATCTTGTCATGAACAATAATTAAAACAACAACATAATTGGAACATGATCTACCCAATAGTTCATATGTTTGCAAGGTGTGGGATAAACAATACTAGGGAAACCTATTAGGTACCATCAAATTAACATGAGCATGTCACCATGATTAACTGGAACATTATTAGGTAAATAAGAGTGATCAAGGGTACAACTTGCCTTAGAGTCGAGATTCCCAGATACTTCACCACTTGGTCTTCAAGTGACTCGTAACCTCTCTACTACTCGTAGCAATACAAACAACCATGGTATAGCAGAAATTAACATCACATCAAACAGAAGAACATAATGCATAATAATGATCTACACATCATATCTAGATCCAAGGCTTGAGAACCACTAAATTCGGAGTTACGGTTATAAAGTTATGATTTTCTGAAGGTTTAAGTGTCTACTCTAAAAGAAAGGAGGTACAAGATGTTAATCATAGGTTTCATGGTAATACAAGGTTACTAGATGATAAACAATATTAATGTGAGATTAATGCAACTGGAATGGATAAAAAAGGAGTTAAATTCATTGAGTTATGAATTTCCTAAGATTGGGACTTTATTTTTGCACTAAAAATGATTTCTGTATTTATTTTAATCAATTTCTCGGCTATCTGGACTAGGGCCATGAATACAGAAGAGATCGGGGTCAAAACTATAAATTCCAGGGACCTATTTTAAACACTTCACTGTAGCACGTGGACAGCGGGTTGATATATAAAAAGGGTAGGGGCTCTTTTGCATTTTGGCGCGGTCGAAGGGTATGGTGCTCATGTGGCCACGTGATCTTAAATCGACGGTCCTGATTAGAGCTGGCCTGAGATGAATCGGTACGCTCAATGGGCCCTCGGATCATAGATCGACGGCCCACAATAAGTCGCGAGCAGGTAGGCAATTAGGGCCGAGCGATATGAAATCAAGGGTCCAGATCAGACGGCGAAGCGGTACGCTCCCACACACATTTGATCTCAATCCAACGACCTGAATTACAACGTGAGGGGGATTTGCGATTTGATCATGGCCGCTAGATCGACGATCTATAGATGTCATCAATTGGCACGAATAGGGATGTGGGAACGAATCTAAGCCACACCCTGCCGATCCGACGATGCACAACCCTTCTTCCTTCCTAGGCCAGGACGGTGGCGGCTAGCCCACCATGGAAGCGCCATGGCTGGGGCTCCCCAAGCCCGCCCTAGTGAACCATCAATGCCCTAACCGATGCTATACGGAGCAATGAGCAAGGCGATACCATGGATGGGATTCATACCTCGACAGTGGATAAGGGCGGCCAGAGCTTTCCTTCGCCCGCATATGGGGATCTACAGAGTTTACCGATGGAAGGAGCGGGGGCACGGACAGTCACATATATAGGCGCGAGATGTGGAGTCCAAACGGAAGTAGTCCGCGCGCTGCCAGCCAGATCGATCCGAGATTCCCGGTGGTGGCACAACGATTCGGTTGGAGCTCGGTGTGGTGCGCGCTAGCCAGGAAGACAGACCTGCCAAGGCGGTCCCACACGTCAGTGACAGCCCGTGAGGCGCGCGCGGTGGGTTGAGTGGGCCAGGCATACGTGCGTGGGAGAAACGAAGTTGGGCCGAAATCTAGTCTGGCGGCCCAGCACAGGTAATTCTCTTTTTCTTTTTCTTTTCCATTTTATTTTCTATTTCTAAATTCAAGTTTTCAAACTAAATTTAAACTCTTATTTTGAACTCTAGATTTCAAATATCAAACAAAAGCCTAATATGAACAATTCTTCTACTATCTAAGCTAATATTATTTATTTATTTATTTATTATTATTATTATCTTATTTAGGTAATAAAATACACCACATTTATTGCATAGAATATTACTTTGGGTGCGTAATCAAATTAAAGGTGTATCCCAAGTTCATATTCCTTTGTTTTGATAGCAACCCTTTTTCAAATGTCCAATCTTTATTAGGATTTGATTTAGCTAATATTATTCTATTATGATAATTTACTTTAGAAAGGGTGAATTCTAAAGTTCAATTATTTATCAAGGGTACTTATTATTATTATCATTATTATTTTCTCTAAAGGATTTTCTTAAATCACAAGTTAAGATTTTGGGTGTTACAATGTTGGATGTTATGGGCATACCCAAAAGTTAGCAATGGCTAGTATTGACATAGTACTAATAGTAGCCATTTTGAGGCATCATACCATGCTCAATGGCCTGACGATGTCCCTGTCTAATAGGCCAATAGTGTCACCATGAGGCAGTTTGATGATGCACAAAGTTGGATATTAAGGGTGCAATGGATATATCTCTCCTTGAGGTTATGAATAGGACCCAAACCAACCATTTGAAGTGTGTGGGAGCTAAAGAAGATACCAAGTGAGTTGAGACTCGTACACAATAAGTCTAGACACCCAAGTGCTTAAAGAATTACTCGGTGATTAGCATATTTGCTTTGCGAAGTGCTTAGGTTAGTTAGACCACTATAACTAGTGCTCGCTCTAGATTTTGGTCTAGTGATTAGAAGTGAGGTTAGATTCACCGCATATCCCTTATGCTTGCACACATCATTGCATTAGTTGTACTAGGAGGGGATATAAGTCTTGTGAGATCACATCAACTATGTTTGTTGTGTGGTCTTCACAGTGTACTGGAGATAATGAGGCCCATAACATTTTAGCCAGAAACTTAATATTTTAGATGACAGGGAGCATCCAAGAGAGGTCACAACCAGAGAACCACTTGCATATGGAGAAGGCCCAAAGCCATCTACGGAGTTACCTGACAGAAAGCTTGGCCCTCATATGGCCATTCTCTTGTGTGACCTCATAGGGGAAGCTTGTGCGCTTCTTGACCCTTCAGTAAAAATACCAGTGTGTCAACAAGAATTAGTATCTCTATCGTATTTAAGCTTTGAAAGGGAAATGTGCACTTGGCCCATTTCTATTTTGTTTTGGTGATTAAATGCTCAACACATTGTTTTTGGACTAACATCATTTTGTATGAGCATGAGCATAGGTAGTTAAAGCAAATTGAGAAAAGGCACTTTTAGGCTTGAAAATGGGGGCATACTACAAATCTATGTGGTTCCAAGTGAAAAAGGTATGCTTCTAGCACTTAGTCAATTATTTTAGGTACTAATCATATTTGTCTAAGTGCTAGGGACTATATGAAGTCAAGTCAAAAGGAGCTAAAGAAGTTTGGCTCAAAAGAAAGGAAGTTGGGCTGGTCTGGATAGCACCGGACCGTCCAGTGCCACCCACCGGACTGTCCAGTGTGCTCCAGGCAGTCCGATGATAGTCCGGCCGTATAGGCTGCTTTCGGGAAATGGTAGACTCAATCTACTATAATTCACCGGACGGTCCGCGCGGGGCGCAGGACAGTCCGGTGTGCTAGCCAGCCAACGGCTACTTGACACGTCAGTCGGGGCCAATGGTCAACAGGAGCACCGGACAGTCCGGTGCACCCCAGAAGCAGAAAGTAGCCAATCAAGTGATTTGTAGCCGTTGCACTGTGCAGTGTCCGGTGTGCACCGGACAGTCCAGTGCACCTGTGGACAGAAGGCAACCAGGGCCTTCTAAATGGAGTTCCAACGACTCCTAGGTCCTTTGGGGCTATAAAAGGACCCCCTATGCGCCATGTAACAGTGCCCAAGCACACTTTGAGCACTCTACAACTCCGAGACTCCGCAACCATGCTGTTGATTCATTATAGAGAGATTTGAGCGCGTTCTTGAGATGTGACTCTATCATTTTCATTCTTGCGCTCTCTTCTTCGCTTGTTTTCATGTTGTTGCTACGATTGTACTCTTGTGCGTTTTGTTACTCCCTCCTTACTCCAGTTTTGAGCTTACTCCGGTTTTGAGTGAGATCATTTGTGTAAGGCCTGAGAGACTCCAATTTGTGGATATTCCTCACAACCGAGAATTGATATAAGGAAGACAACCATGGTACTCAAGTTTGATCTTTAGATCACTTGAGAGGGGTTGAGTGCAACCCTTGATCGAAGGAGGTCACCACAACATGGAGTAGGCATTGGCCGAACCATGGGATAAAATCACCGTGTCTCTTGTCCATTTACTTCATTACGATTATCGTCTTCTTGAGCTCTCATATTCACTTGTATTATTGCACCTATGTTTGATACACATTTCAAAGGAGCAATCAAGTGAAGAGTTCTCTTCTCTCTTTGTCTACTCTCAAACTTGGTTTGATTTACTCTAACTCAACTATTAGACCAAGTTTGTTGTTTGAAGTTAAATTTTGTAGGATCAGCTATTCACCCCCCTCTAGGTGCTCTCAAGCTTCTATATTTATATTGTGTAACCATGGTTGTGTGCTTTACCATCCTAGCTTAGTTATAGACTAGTGGATAAGTTTTGAACCAAGATTGCATACCTCTTTATGGTAGATATAGAAACACTTAGTAAAAACATAGTTGTACATAAGATAATTTATTTATTGCATAGATTTTGACTACACAAAAAAGAACGAATTTAAGACAGAGATTATATTGCCCAATTCACCATTATCTTAGATGTCAAGTGTTCCTTTACAAGTCTTGCATGTTGTTGTATATCTTTAATGAGTCCTTAACATCTTGCTTGAGGTGTTGATCATCTCGATCACCACTTTGCCTTCATCCATGTTGAATCCTTTAAACTTTAACTAAAGACACTAGCAAATAATGTTAGTCCAAATAGTTATGTTGATTACCAAACACCAAGACTCTATTATAAAATGGGTCTTGGTACATTTTTCTTACAACCCTCTCTTGGATATCTTAATCCTTTCAGCAACAAGTGCATGTGAATGGATCGTGATTAAGAGTAATCCTTCTTGTTCTTGTAGTTTCCACAAGGACAATATATGAAACCCAATATTAATTGTGTCTCTCGGCCATATGTAGAAATTAACTCACCCCATCAATAAATTGTTTGGACTATCGATCCGCATTGTGCGTCCACTATCAGTCAATCTCTATTATTTTATGAAATGTATCACTAATAGTTAAATATTATGTATAGTTAAATATCGCAAGATTGTTTTTACTTGTAACAAAATTATTATTCGATAATCTCTTAGAAAAGAATTTGGTAGCACCTCACCTATAAACTAAATTGTATCTCAAAAGATATAGGGTTTTATCTACTCTCCTATAAAAGCCATTAACTTGAATTTTTCTAAGTCATTTAGCTCCTCAACAAAACAACAATTACACATATGATCTACAAAATATGTGGAATATGAAGTTCGTACATATATCTATTTGCATCTAATTAAAAGTAAACCATCTAATTCAAAGTTTTCAAAGTACCAATAAAATGTTTTAACCATATAAGGTGAGAGTATCTGAGAGCATCTAGAGGGGGTGAATAGGTGATCCTGCGAAAATTAACTCTAAACAAAACAAACTTGGTTTATAACAACTGTTAGTAAAAGCCTAAACCAAGTTGTGATGAATAGAGGTAGAGAAGAGAAGAGAACTCTTCAGTTGATTGCTCCTTTTAAGATATGTATTAAACTTAGGAACAATAACCCAAGTGAAATATGAGAACTCTTTGGAAGATAATAATCGCAAGAGAGAAATGCACAAGATACACGGCGATTTTATCCTGTGGTTCGGCTAATGCCTACTCCACGTTGTGGTGACCTCCTAGAGATGGCAACGAGTACAAACCCGCTGGGTTTTGTGTCACACCCGGTTTTAGAAGGTAAACCGAATGCGAACCATGTACGTGCCAGGATCAGTTATTCACGTACACAGCAGTTACATAACATGGACATCATCACACAGTGCTCCAAATAGTATTAAAAAGGGAAATAGTCGATTACATCATACGTCTGAGACGTCCACATAGTCCTTACAATAAATCAAAGTGCGAAAACGAAACGTAGATAAACGCGGCCTTCACAGGCAGCCGACTGGGGGTTGCCGCTAACCCACACCTAGAACTCGTCGTAGTCTTGGAACTCCTGGAAGTCTCCTTCCACAGCTTCATCTTCTCCTGAGCAGTGGTTGCAATGCTGACAACCTGGGGATGGGGGGGTTTGGTGTGTAGAGCAAGAGTGAGTACACATCAACATACTCAGCAAGTATCCTGTTTGGCTGTAGTGGACTAGCTTTATGTGGGGGTAAGTCAAGCAGTTGCTTTTAATTGGTCAAGTTATTATTTACTAGTAGAAAGCCAGGTTTTAACATTAACCCAAGTTATTAGCCCGATGTACCCTTTCCAAACGGAAAGAATACCACTTACCAGCACCATAGACATAACCAAAACCATCAGTCTCATTGCCACCTGTAAACCAAAATGTCTCTGATCAAGTACCACTAATCATTGGAGCTCCCTTGGTCGCTCATAACCGCGAGCACGGCTGATATATCAGTTTTCAAACACTCTGTAGAGGTTGTGCACTTTACCCACAAGCTGTGATCCCCTTTCTGCCCGGAGAGAGCTACTCCCCATTGACCACTACCTAGGTGGTCCAGCAGGGCATCACTACGTAGCCTTTACAATGATTCCCCGAGGCTGTAGCCGCCCGTTAGGTTTCCTAAATGTACCGCACTCCTCCCCAAGGGACAAATCAACCTTGGCAGAGCGAGCCGCATACACCGAGCCCCGTTGACGGCACGACGGCGAAGCGAACTACACCCCGGTTCCTCTAATTACTCAGCTAAGGGCGTCCCACTCCACCCTCATGGTTGCACTGTTTTCCCGGGCGGTCATCCATAGAACAGGTCCTTACGGAGAGGCACTCGAGAAACCGCTCGAGCCCCCTTAAAGGCCACAAGTACAACATCATAATAAGAGAAGGGAAGACAGCGTATCATGGATAATCTCATCATGTTCATTGATTAGAGTTAAGCAATAGCATAAAGCTAAACAATAATAATCCAACCCAGATAGGTAGACAAGGACATGGATAACAAAAGCTAGTCAATCCTTAGGCATAAATGTGTAAAGCGGGAGGTGAATTAAATAATGAATAGGACAGAGATAGGTCAAAGGACACTTGCCTCCACCAACCGACTGCTGCTCAGGGGCTTCTCCTGTGAGTTCTTCGGGCTCTCCAACCGGATCGTTCTCTATGCGATTACAAGCACACATACATTCATCCATTCAAATTAGGAAACAAACAGTACACCATACAAGAGAACAAATAAAGTAAATATGCATAAAGTATGACATTCGATATCGCATTCGTTAAGGTTAGAAAGAAACGGGGAAAGGTCTCGCAGGGGTTAAAGCTTATGCACTAATGATTAGTTAAATTATGCGCTCTAGTTCCAATTGGTTCTAACAAAAGAATTAGTTATATGCACTAACGGAAACCTAGCCCCTTTTTAGTTGATCAACCTTAAGCGAAATGAACAATTGACTATATGAATTGACTAACGTAACGGAATTCTAAATTAAGTTTCCTATTTCATTAACATGAACGATGATTAGCTTGCCCAAAATAAAATAAATAACAATAATAAAAGAAAATAAAATAAAATAAAATAAATAAAAAAGGGGCGGTTGAACCGGCCAGGGGCAGGGGCGGGGGCGGCCAAGCCGGCGGCGGGCGGCCGAGCTGGCGGGGGGGGGGGGTCAAGCTAGGGCAGGGGGCGGCCGAGCTGGGCGCGCAGGGGTGGCTGGGCAGGGGCGGTCGAACCGGCGGGGGGGCTGGGCCGGCCGAGGCGGCGGCCGAGCCGGGGCGGGCGGGCGGCCGGACCGGGGGCGCGGGGGCGGCCGAGCGGCGGTGGCCGAGCCGGGCGGGGGAGGGGAGGGGAGATGGGAGAGGGAGGAGAGGGGGAGGGGGACCTCACCGGGGACGGGGACGGGGCGGCCGAACCGGCGATGAGCAGGGGCGGCGGCTAGGGCAGGGGCGGCGGCTGGGGTGGGGGAGAGGGAGAATGGGAGGGAGAGAGAGGGATTTGGGGGGGAAAGGGAGGGGCGGCTGGGCCAGCTGGGCCCAAAGGGGGCGCGCGGGGGGGGCGGCTGGGCCGGCCAGGGGCGGCTGGGTCGGCCGGGGCGGCCCACGGCGCGGGAGAGAGAAAAAGGAGGAGAGAGAGAAGGAAGGAAAGAAAAAAAAGGTTTTCTCCTTTTCGAAATCCATTTTTCCTGGATGAATGCACTTACATTTTTAAGCAATCGAAAGAATGCATGGTTCAGCATGATGCATCAAACAACATAAAGTATTTTAAGGTTTTGCTTTATGCGGGAATTCCAAGCCGAACCCTGCTATAATTTTGGAAAAGATCAAGGTCTAGCGAGGGAAAAGGAAAAAAAGAAAGGGTAACGCCCGAATTTAGCGAGTGGAGAAAAGAAAAAATTCAACTCCAAAATTCGAGGCGTTACATTTTGCCATCCCAAAGCCATACTCATGAAAATATCTATATCCATTAAAAACCCGTATCCAAGATGAGTTTGAAATTTTACCCAAACCCGTACCCATCGGGTTAGCAGGTACCCACAGATTACCCGCGAGTTTTATCTCCAATATGCTTGTTCTTCTCATAATCAATAAGTATCAAAATGATTAATGAGATCATGGTCCAAAATTTATGTGATGAACACCTGAAAGGGAAATAGGGTCAAACCTTTTCCTATATGAATTTTGGTGGTTGAATTGCCCAACACAAATAATTGGACTAACTAGTTTACTCTAGATTATGAGTTCTACAGGTGCCAAAGGTTCAACACAAACCAATAAAAAGACCAAGAAAGGGTTCAAATAAAAAGAGCAAAAGACAACCGAAGGCTGCCCTGGTCTGGCGCACCGGACAGTGTCCTTTGCACCACCGGACAGTGTCCGGTGCACCAGGGAGATCGACTCTGAACTTGCCAGCTTCGGGAATTCGGGGAGCCACTCCGCTATAATTCACCGGACTGTCCGGTGTGCCAGCGGAGGCAACGGCTAGCACGCCAACTGTCGTCTGCCAAAAGGTGAACAGTGAGCTACAGTGCGCGGACTGCACACGCAGAAGTCAGAGCAGGCGCAGAAGGCGCACCAGACAGTGAACAGCAGGACCTGTCCGGTGCACCACCGGACTGTCCGGTGGCACCACTTGTCAGAGCTCCAACGGTCGAACCCTAACGGTTGGGTGACGTGGCTAGCGCACCGGACAGTGTCCGGTGGCACACCGGACTGTCCGGTGCGCCCGTCGACAGAAGCCTCCACCAACGGCCATATTGGTGGTTGGGGCTATAAAGCCCCAACCACCACTCATTCAAGGCATCCAAGTTTTTAGCCATTGCATTCAATACAAGAGCTCTAGACTTCACTCCAAGACACAAACAAGAGATCAAATCCTCTGCCAAGTCCAAAGTTCATTCCAATCAAATAGTGACTAGAGAGAGAGACATTTGTGTTCATTTGAGTTCTTGCGCTTGGATCGCTTTTCTTCTTCTTTCTTTCTTGTTCCCAACTCAATTGTAATCAAGGCAAGAGACACAAATTGTGTGGTGGTCCTTGTGGGGACTTAGTGTCCCGATTGATTGAGAAGAGAAGCTCACTCGGTCTAGGTGACCGTTTGAGAGAGGGAAAGGGTTGAAAGAGACCCAGTCTTTGTGACCACCTCAACGGGGAGTAGGTTTGCAAGAACCGAACCTCGGTAAAACAAATCATCGCATCTCACTCTTCATTTGCTTGTGATTTGTTTTCACCCTCTCTTTTGGACTCAATTATATTTCTAACGCTAACCCCGGCTTGTAGTTGTGCTTAAGTTTATAATTTTCAGATTCCGCCTATTCACCCCCCTCTAGGAGACTTTCAATTGGTATCAGAGGCAGGTTCTTCATTAGAGCCTAACCGCTCGAAGTAATGTCGGGAGAACACGTCAAGAAGGAGATGGTGACCGGCGAGAAGCCCGCCATAAGCCACGGGAAGGCCCCATCGGGAGAGTCCCGCAACAAGAAGAAGGAGGAATCACCTCCTCACAAGTCGCATCGGAGTGGCGACAAGAAAAAGAAGATGAAGAAGGTGGTCTACTACGAGACCGATTCTTCGTCGCCATCCACCTCCGGCTCCGACGCGCCGTCCGTCACTTCTAAGCGCCATGAGCGCAAGAAGTTTAGTACGATCCCCCTACGCTTCCCTCGCATTTCCAAATGTACTCCATTACTTTTCGTCCCATTAGGCAAACTACCGGTTTTTGATGGTGAAGATTATAATATGTGGAGTGATAAAATGAGGCATCACCTAACCTCACTCCACACTAGTATTTGAGATGTTGTTGAGTTGGGAGTGCAGGTACCATCACCGGGGGATGAATATTATGACTCGGACGAGGTTGCCCAAATTCGACACTTAACCTCCCAAGCAACTACTATACTCCTCGCCTCTCTAAGTCGAGAGGAGTATAATAAGGTGCAAGGGTTGAAGAGTGCCAAGGAAATTTGGGACGTGCTCAAGACCGCGCACGAAGGAGACAAGGTGACCAAGATCACCAAGAGGGAAACGATTGAGGGGGAGCTCGGTCGTTTTATGCTCAACCAAGGAGAAGACCCACAAGCCATGTACAACCGGCTAAAGACCTTGGTAAATCAAGTGCGCAACCTCGGGAGCATTAAATGGGATGACCATGAAATGGTCAAGGTTATTCTTATATCACTTGTTTTTCTTAACCCTACTCAAGTTCAATTAATTCATGGTGATCCAAGATATAAACTAATGTCTCCCGAGGAAGTGATAGGAAAATTTGTGAGCTTTGAATTGATGATCAAAGGCTCCAAGAAAATCATCGAGCAAGGCGCCTCCTCCACACCGATGTACAACACGTTGCATTCAAGGCGACGGAGGAAAAGAAAGAAGACTCTACACCAAGTAGGGTCCCCATCGACGCCTCCAAGCTCGACAATGAGGAAATGGCGCTCATCATCAAGAGCATCCGCCAAATCCTCAAGCAAAGGAGGGGGAAAGACTACAAGCCCCGCTCCAAGAAGGTTTGCTACAAATGTGGTAAGCCCGGTCATTTTATCTCTAAATGCCCTTTGTCTAGTGATAGTGATAGGGATAACGACAAGAGGTGGAAGAAGAAGGAGAAAAAGAGATATTACAAGAAGAAGGGCGGCGATGCCCAGGTTTGCCAGGAGTGGGACTCCGACGAGAGCTCCACTGACTCCTCCTCCGACGAGGACGCCGCAAACATCACCATCAACAAGGGTCTTCTCTTCCCCAACGTCGGCCACAAGTGCCTCATGGCAAAGGATGGCAAGAAGAAGAAGGTAAAATCAAGATCCTCCACTAAGTATGCAACTTCTAGTGATGAGGAAAATTCTAGTGATGATGAGGATAACTTGCTTACTCTTTTTGCCAATCTTAACATGCAACAAAAAGAGAAATCGAATGAATTAATTAGTGCTATTCATGAGAAGGATGAACTCTTGGATAGCCAAGAGAACTTCCTTATTAAGGAAAACAAAAAGCATGTTAAGACTAAAAATGCTTATGCTTAGGAGGTAGAGAAAAATGAAAAATTAACTAGTGAGCTTAGCACTTGCCATGACATTATTTCTAGCCTTAGAAATGAAAATGCCAAGTTAATTGCTAAGGTTGAGAAATCAAATGTTTGTGATGATTCCATTGTTAATCTTAGAAATGATAATGCTAGTTTAATTGCTAAGATTGACATGTTGAATGAATCTCTTGCTAGCCTTAAGTTTGAGAATGATAAATTAATTGCTAAGGCTAAGGAATTAGATTTTTGCAATGTTTCTATTTCCAACCTTAGAGATGAGAATGCTATTTTACATGCTAAGATTGTTGAACTAAATGATTGCAAACCCTCTACATCTACGGTTGATCATGTTTCTATTTGCACTAGATGTAGAGACGTTAATATAGATGCTATTCATGATCACATTGCCATGATTAAACAACAAAATGATCATATAGCTAAACTAGATGCTAAGATTGCCGAGCATGAACTAGAAAATGAGAAATTTAAATTTGCTCGTAGTATGCTTTATAGTGGGAGACGCCCTGGCATTAAGGATGGCATTGGCTTCCAACAGGGAGACAATGTAAAGCTTAATGCCCCTCCTAAAAGATTGTCTAATTTTGTTAAGGGCAAGGTTCCCATGCCTCAGGATAATGAGGGCTATATTTTATATCATGCTGGTTATCCTAAGGATAAGATTAGGAGAATTCATGCAAAGAAGACTCATTCTCACCATGCTTTTATTTATAAGAATGAGGCTTCTAGCTCTAGGCATTCCGCACATGTTAAAATGCCTAAAAAGAAATCTCCTATTGCATCAAATGATCACAACATCTCATTTAAGACTTTTGATGCTTCCTATGTGCTCACTAACAAATTAGGCAAAGTAGTTGCAAAATATGTTGGGGGCAAACACAAGGGGTCAAAGACTTGTGTTTGGGTACCCAAGGTGCTTGTTTCTAATGTCAAAGGACCCAAGACTGTTTGGCTACCTAAGAACAAGGCCTAAATTTGTTTTGTAGGTTTATGCATCCGGGGGCTCAAGTTGGATCATCGATAGCGGGTGCACAAACCACATGACTGGGGAGAAAAGGATGTTCTCCTTGAAAGTTCCCTTTGGCCCGGGAACAGGATCCGGATGTCGCCTAGAGGGGGGAGGTGAATAGGCGAATAAAAATTATCACTTTAAAACTTAAATCTTACTCTACTCGAAGACAGGATCGCAGTGGAGTGAAGAACCCTTCGAGTAGGTTGCAGCAAAATTAAAGTTCCTGTCTTAAGAATATCCTGCGCTTCAAAGAAAGCTAGTACCACAAGTAAGCAGTGAAGTGCAGAAGTAAGAACTGAATAAGATAGAGAATCAGCACATAACACAGAGCAGAGCACGTGGACACAGGAATTTATCCCGAGGTTCGGAAAAGCCTAAAATGCTTGCCTAGTCCTCGTTGGAGTTAGCCACACTTGGGCTTGGAGTCTATTTCAACTCCTTCCTCCGTTTGCTCAGATCTGTCAGTTAGACAGATAGATCCTTCCACTATGTTGAGGTAGTTACAACAGAGCCATGGCTGCTTACAATCTTCTTGACAGCACTCCGGCAGAGTAACAATATGCTCAAGACTATGCTCTAGCTCTCAGCAGCTCTTCTCCACTCTCTAAAGGCTTATAGCTTTGCCTTCTACACAAACTAGAGAGATACACACAAGAGGGAGAGTGAGGATTGATCAGAGTGATGTCTACACTTGTTGGCTGCACTTGTATATCGCTTGAGGCGCCTAGGGGTCCCTTTTATAGGCACAAGGGGCCTAGGAGCCGTTGGAAGCAATCTAGGAAGGCAAATCTTGCCTTCTGTCGGTTGGCGCACCGGACAGTCCGGTGCACCACCGGACACTGTCCGGTGCCCGATTTCCTTCCAAAATTGGCGCAGTCGACCGTTGCAGTCCTGGAGCCGTTGACGCACAGGACACTGTCCGGTGCTCACCGGACAGTCCGGTGCCCCCATCTGACCGTTGGCTCGGCCACGCGTCACGCACGGATTGCGCGGCCGACCGTTGGCCTAGCCGACCGTTGGCTCACCGGACAGTCCGGTGCGCCACCGGACAGTCCGGTGAATTATAGCCGAACGTCGCCAGACTTCTCCCGGGAGCGGCGACTTCACCGCAGCCGACTCACCGGACATTGTCCGGTGCACCACCGGACAGTCCGGTGATTTATAGCCGTACGCCGCCGACTTCTCTCGGGAGCGGCGACTTCGCCGCAGCCGACTCACCGGACACTGTCCGGTGCACCACCGGACAGTCCGGTGATTTATAGCCGTACGCCGCTGACTTCTCCCGAGAGCGGCCTGTTCACCAGAGTTCAGCCTGGCGCACCGGACACTGTCCGGTGAGCCACCGGACAGTCCGGTGTGCCAGACTGAGCTGAGTCTTGGCTGTACACAGCCAAGCCTTTTCCAATTGTATTTTCTCTGATTCTAGCACTTAGACAAATATGTTAGTACACAAAAACCAATGTACTAAGTCTAGAAACATACCTTCTCTTGGATTTTCACCTCTCTAGCATTTGACATGCTTAAGATTGATGTTGGACTCATAAATCATCAATCAGCTTAACTTGATCTACACTGACATTTCTGAGCTCCAACATCCTTGATCTCCTTCTTAGAGCTTGGTCTTGAGCCTTATGACTTACACCACATAACTAGAGATGTTTCCTCATTGGTTGTAAGTCACGTCCTTATGTAGTGATCCTTGATGTGTCGTAGCTGTTCTCAACTCGATCACCCTTGACTTTGCAAGCCTTCTTCTTCACCCTTGGCTTTGGGTTCCTCAGCCTCTTTGACCTTCTCCCGTGCACTTGGTACCTCGAAGCTCTTCTTGCCTCCGTCCTTGGCTTGATCAGTTGTCTCCGAGCTACGCACCCTAGTCTCACTTTATGCAATGTCCATCTTACTTATGATGCCCATTATCTATCCATCATCTAATCCTTGGACCATCACACTTATTCACTTGTGTTGAACCCTGTTAGCTTTACATTAAGCACCTGTTCAACACTTAGCACACTTGTTAGTCCTTTAATTGAGTTGTCATCCAAACACCAAAACCCACAGGGGAGCTTTCAATCTCCCCCTTTTTGGTGATTGATGGCAACACAATTAAAGCTTACATAAGAATGAAATTTAAAGCACAAATTTTGAGTTCTAAGATTGTAGAATGCTCCCCCTAAATATGTGCTTACATTAAAATCTTAGCTTTGGCCTTAAATGCCAAAATGCACATACTTAGGCTAAATCGAAGCATTTCTATACCTTAGCACCTGTGGGATGCATTGTGTCAAGAATCAAACCATGATGCGTATAAAACATAAATGCACAGAATCAGAGTTAAACACCATTCACTTGAGTGGATATATCACAGGAATATCAACCTACCACTATTCACCTTTAAGATACCAATTTAAACTAAGATACCAATTTAAACCAATCGTAAAGCACCATTAATCTATTGACCACATGCACCATTATCCACATGAATATCTATTATAGAATGAGCACCATAGATGCCAATTAATTCATAGCAGCGAAAGCACTAGTTTCGCACCATCACCATATACTACAACAAGAAGCATATGATACGAATTATCAACTACACAATAACACACTAACAATGCTCAAACTAACACATCACCCCTTAGGATAAGCTTTCCTCTCAGGTTGAGATAAGCTTTAATGCACAAATTCTCCCCCTTTGACATCAAACACCAAAAACCATACTCAAGCAAGAACATAGGATGATGTCAAGGGACAGCAGGGTGTTAAGGAGGAAAAACACACTATCAAAACTCCCTCTTACTTATTGAACATATGCACTACCAACATTTAAGTAAGATACATATACGCAAAAAGATCAATACTTCCTTTTGTACCTTTACCATGTTGTGGTGTACTTCCCATCTTGAAAGTATTAATCTCTCGGTAGCTTCTCCACACTTGTGCCTGATTCTTCATCCTAACCTTTTCTTGTTGCTAAGTCACCAAGCTTAGAGCAAGTTATAGTATAGTGGCACAAGATGAAGCTTCTATTCTAGTGATTACCAAAAGAGGTCAATTGAAGCAAACTATCACAGCTACCAATTGAAAGGTCATTTTTTATCATAGTTCCATGATATTTAAGGATAAGCATCTAGTATCACCAAATATTGTAGAGCATGAGCAATCTAAAAATATGCATTTACTTACGACTTAAGATACCAATTTCTTGACTTACAGAGGTACCCAAGTCCTGATTGCTCCATTTCTTGCTCATCTTCTCTTTTCCACCTTGAGACTACACAAGATCGCTCAAGAAACAATTAGTCTCAAAAGACACAAGTTATGTGTGCTCCCCTGAACTTGTGCATCAAGTATTTGAATAACTTGCACTATGCACATTCTAGCTTTCTCAGAACTAGAGGGGATCACAACATATCTTGATCAAGGCATACTCTCAATTTCATCACAAAGAGATAACAATTGAATACCAAATGAAGGGTTGACTTAATACAACAATGCATGCCTCAAGAAGTATAACATTTTACAAGCAACCTAGACATGCTTCATACTTGACAATCATTGCACCACATATACCAATTGAAAAACAACACGATCATGCATATAAAGCGCAATGTCTAAGCACATCATAATTAAGAAGGTTCCTTAGGTACACCAAAAGAAACAACATTTTAAAGTAAGGAGCACCTAAGCCAAGATACTACCAATTCAGAGGCAAGACCATAGCTGTGATCACAATCAATGGAACTTCAAGATATTCAATGAAATTGCATAGTTCCATTCTCCATACCTTTGCCTTTTCCTGAATTGCCATGAGAGCACCAGTTGTCACTAATTGAGGGCTCCTTTTGTTTATGCACCTTATAGCTCAAAAGGGTGCATTAGAGGCACAACATGGATTTTGGTATTCACACAATACCAGACTAGAGTAATCATGTGAACATAAACTAAACAAAATGTCATATTTGCACAAAGGTTAATCATTAAAACCATAAAGAATAACTCACAAAGGGATACAGGTTTGAACACAAAAAGAGTTAATCGTGGTGGATATATCTAATGAAAAACTACCCATTAAATGATTCAAGAGACATAACCTCTAAAGCACACAATCATGATTAAGCATGCATGGTTACAATTTTGGAAATCATTAATCATTGATTGAAAGGTACTCAACACAGGCAATCAAAAAAGCATAACTGCTCCAAGAACAGGTAGCACAACAATCAGACTAAAGAGCAGTACTGATAATGTACTTAAGAAGCACATGTACCGTCCTTTGGAGAGCCAGATGCACAATCAAGGTCTTTTGCTTGATTCACAAATGATGATTAAGGACCTCTACAACTTATTTCACTTGAGATGAACATGGGATTAGTGTCTCACAATAATTCAACCTTGGGTCAATGAATAAACACCAAAACAATTAACAACTTAAGCATAGAGTTTGAGTTAACCGTATTAAGCTCTCCCATGGTCTCCAGTCCATCTCAAGGCACCTGCATGGTCTAGTTAGCACAGTTTGGTACCCATCTCGGGATGGGTCCATATCGATCATCCAAAAAAGCCTTTGGTACCCAAATAGCATTTGTGCTAGTCCTAGGTGATCTCATGATTGATCTAGCACAAGAGTATGATTTGGGTCTCCTAAGCGAATAAGATTGAGACAAATTTACTTGCTTAGGAACCTCACCTTTATTACATACCTTGGATAGATGACCCTGCTCACCACACTTGTAGCAGAAGCGTCGCTCAACCTGACATGTCGCTTGCTGTTTGTCATTTTCCTTGGTGAGAGTCATCTTGGAGAATGCACATGCTTGATTCATCAATAGAGGACAAGAAATGATCGTGTGGTTCTTGTCATTGCATCCAAAGCATCTCCTTATCCCTTCTCCCTTGTCGTTGTATGGACACGACGCAATGAGGTGTCCTGCCTTATTGCACTTAAAGCACCCCCTTTTCCCTTTTCTCTTTTTGTTCTTGGATGACATAGAGAAATGGTCAGTGCAAACAACATGATTAATTGAATTTTTACCTTTTTTCCAAGCTCATGTTGATTTCTTCATCTTTAGGAACATCCTTCTTATGGAGCTTAACACTTGCTTCAGTTTTTCCCTTCTCAAGCTTCTTCACCACGTGCCCGTGGATATCTTGAGAAGGTTGAGCAATGCGTCTTCTCCTTAATTGTCTTTGCTTCTTGTTCCCACACAATTTCTTTTGTGACCCTACAACTTTTTGCTCATTTAAACACTCGCTTCCTTTTGAGCGACAGGGGTTAGCACATGGTGATAGATTATCCAAATGTGTACTTGTGCACGAATGAGGTTCACATGAATTTAAGTTCGCAATTACGACCTCATGAGCAACATCAAGCATGATATGGTCATCAACTAATTTATTATGAGAATATGACAACATATCATACTTTTCACCTAGAGCAAGTTTTTCTAAGTTTATCATTTCTACTTGACTTCTAAGCATAGAATTTTCAGTTTTAAGTTGAGCAGCATTATATAATACATCATGATTATTTCTTTGCTCAATTAAAACAGATTCATACCATTGGACCAAATTCTCATGAGAGTACTTTAGCTCCTCATGTTTTTTGGTCATCTTCTCTAGGATGTCGTTGGTTTTGATGAGAGTCTCCTCTAGCCTGAGAAGCGTCTCGCCTTGTTCCTTGTTCCTTCTCAACAGCTTAATCAAGAGCGCTTTGTCTTCTTTGTTGAGATGGATGTAGAAACGGCGAATCTCCTCTTCCACATTGTCGGTCTCATTTTCCCTATCATTATTATCAGTGGAAGCAAAACAGGAAAATGTACCTTGTGATGATGTAGACTCCTCATCCTCATATTCTTCCTCATCATCGCTTTTGTCTCCACCATCATTGTTAGCAATAAGACATTTATTACTAGTGGAAGACAAACCTGTTGATGAGGTGGATTCATCGTTTGGTTGCCATCGTTCTTGTTCTTCTCCCTTGGACAAGTTAGTATCACCAGCAATAAAGGGAGCAGAGGAAGTGCATATGGACTTAAAAAATTTCAACTTAAGTTTAGTCCATAGATCATGAGCATCAACAAATAAGTCACTATCACTACTCATGATGGCAAAATAGGCACCTCTAGAAAGAGAATCAACTAAGATGTTGCAAGCATGGTGATTTAGAGATAGACATCTTAGTTCATCATTAGAAGGATTTTTACTAACATTAGAGGGAAAAATACTTCTACTAAAGACCTGTCTCAAATCAGGATCAACACTCAAGAAAGCATTATAAATAGAGACAGACCAAGACTTGTAATTAGAGCCATCGCCTAAAAGAAGTTCTACAGTTACCTCTTGTGACGACATCGTCATCTCCGGACGGCTAAGCCCACACTGGAGAGGCCTAGCTCTGATACCAATTGAAAGTTCCCTTTGGCCCGGGAACAGGATCCGGATGTCGCCTAGAGGGGGGGTGAATAGGCGAATAAAAATTATCACTTTAAAACTTAAATCTTACTCTACTCGAAGACAGGATCGCAGTGGAGTGAAGAACCCTTCGAGTAGGTTGCAGCGAAATTGAAGTTCCTGTCTTAAGAATATCCTGCACTTCAAAGAAAGCTAGTACCACAAGTAAGCAGTGAAGTGCAGAAGTAAGAACTGAATAAGACAGAGAATCAGCACATAACACAGAGCAGAGCACGTGGTCACAGGAATTTATCCCGAGGTTCGGCCAAGCCTGAAATGCTTGCCTAGTCCTCGTTGGACTTAGCCACACCTGGGCTTGGAGTTTATTTCAACTCCTTCCTCCGTTTGCTCAGATCTGTCAGTCAGACAGATAGAGCCTTCCACTATGTTGAGGTAGTTACAACAGAGCCGTGGCTGCTTACAATCTTCTTGACAGCACTCCGACAGAGTAACAATATGCTCAAGACTATGCTCTAGCTCTCAGTAGCTCTTCTCCACTCTCTAAAGGCTTATAGCTTTGCCTTCTACACAAACTAGAGAGATACACACAAGAGGGAGAGTGAGGATTGATCAGAGTGATGTCTACACTTGTTGGCTGCACTTGTATATCGCTTGAGGCGCCTAGGGGTCCCTTTTATAGGCACAAGGGGCCCAGGAGCCATTGGAAGCAATCCAGGAAGGCAAATCTTGCCTTCGGTCGGTTGGCGCACCGGACAGTCCGGTGCACCACCGGACACTGTCCGGTGCCCAATTTCCTTCCAAAATTGGCGCAGTCGACCGTTGCAGTCTTGGAGCCATTGGCGCACCGGACACTGTCCGATGCTCACCGGACAGTCTGGTGCCCCCATCTGACCGTTGGCTCGGCCACGCGTCACGCGCGGATTGCGCGGCCGACCGTTGGCTCACCGGACAGTCCAGTGCGCCACCGGACAGTCCGGTGAATTATAGTCGAACGTCGCGAGACTTCTCCCGGGAGCGGCGACTTCGCCGCAGCCGACTCACCGGACACTGTCCGGTGCACCACCGGACAGTCCGGTGATTTATAGCCGTACGCCGCCGACTTCTCCCGGGAGCGGCGACTTCGCCGCAGCCGACTCACCGGACACTGTCCGGTGCACCACCGGACAGTCCGGTGATTTATAGCCGTACGCCGCCAACTTCTCCCGAGAGCGGCCTGTTCACCAGAGTTCAGCCTGGCGCACCGGACACTGTCCGGTGAGCCACCGGACAGTCCGATGTGCCAGACTGAGCTGAGTCTTGGCTGTACACAGCCAAGCCTTTTCCAATTGTATTTTCTCTAATTCTAGCACTTAGACAAATATGTTAGTACACAAAAACCAATGTACTAAGTCTAGAAACATACCTTCTCTTGGATTTTCATCTCTCTAGCATTTGACATGCTTAAGATTGATGTTGGACTCATAAATCATCAAGTCAGCTTAACTTGATCTACACTGACATTTCTGAGCTCCAACATCTTTGATCTCCTTCTTAGAGCTTGGTCTTGAGCCTTATGACTTACACCACATAACTAGAGATGTTTCCTCATTGGTTGTAAGTCACGTCCTTATGTAGTGATCCTTGATGTGCCGTAGCTGTTCTCAACTCGATCACCCTTGACTTTGCAAGCCTTCTTCTTCACCCTTGGCTTTGGGTTCCTCAGCCTCTTTGACCTTCTCCCGTGCACTTGGTACCTCGAAGCTCTTCTTGCCTCCGTCCTTGGCTTGATTAGTTGTCTCCGAGCTACGCACCCTAGTCTCACTTTATGCAATGTCCATCTTACTTGTGATGCCCATTATCTATCCATCATCTAGTCCTTGGACCATCACACTTATTCACTTGTGTTGAACCCTGTTAGCTTTACATTAAGCACCTGTTCAACACTTAGCACACTTGTTAGTCCTTTAATTGAGTTGTCATCCAAACACCAAAACCCACAGGGGAGCTTTCACTCCTCCTACGAGAAAAACCAAGATCCCCAAAGAGCTATCACATTCGGGGATAGAAATCAAGGTTTAGTCAAAGGATTGGGTAAAATTGCTATATCACCTGACCATTCTATTTCCAATGTTTTTCTTGTAGATTCTTTAGATTATAACTTGCTTTCAGTTTCACAATTATGTAAAATGGGTTACAACTGTCTTTTTACGGATGTAGGTGTTACTGTCTTTAGAAGAAGTGATGATTCAATAGCTTTTAAGGGAGTGTTAGAGGGTCAGCTATACTTAGTTGATTTCAATAGAGCTGAACTCGACACTTGCTTATTTGCTAAGACTAACATGGGTTGGCTCTGGCATCGCCGACTAGCCCACGTTGGGATGAAGAATCTTCATAAGCTTCTAAAGGGAGAACACATTTTGGGACTAACAAATGTTCATTTTGAGAAAGACAGGATTTGTAGCGCATGTCAAGCAGGAAAGCAAGTTGGTGTTCATCATCCACACAAGAACATCATGATGACTAACAGGCCGCTAGAGCTACTCCACATGGATCTATTCGGCCCGATAGCTTACATAAGCATCGGCGGGAGTAAGTACTGTCTAGTTATTGTGGATGATTATTCTCGCTTCACTTGGGTATTCTTTTTGCAGGAAAAATCACAAACCCAAGAGTCTTTAAAGGGATTCTTGAGATGGGCTCAAAATGAGTTCGACTTAAGAATCAAAAAGATTAGAAGCGACAATCAAACAGAGTTCAAGAATTCTCAAATTGAGGGCTTTCTTGAGGACGAGGGCATCAAGCATGAGTTCTCTTCTCCCTACACGCCACAACAAAATGGTGTAGTGGAGAGGAAGAATAGAACTCTATTGGACATGGCAAGGACCATGCTTGATGAGTACAAGACTTCGGATCGGTTTTGGGCCGAGGCGATCAACACTGCTTGCTACGCCATCAACCGGTTATATCTACACCGAATCCTCAAGAAGACATCTTATGAACTCCTCACCAGTAAAAAGCCCAATGTTTCATATTTTAGAGTCTTTGGTAGCAAATGCTTTATTCTTGTTAAAAGAGGTAGAAAATCTAAATTTGCTCCTAAGGCTGTAGAAGGCTTTTTACTTGGTTATGATTCAAACACAAGGGCATATAGAGTCTTTAACAAGTCCACTGGACTAGTTGAAGTTTCTTGTGACATTGTGTTTGATGAGACTAATGGCTCTCAAGTAGAGCAAGTTGATCTTGATGAGCTAGATGATGAAGAGGCTTCATGCATCACGCTAAGGAACATGTCCATTGGGGATGTGTGTCCTAAGGAACTCGAAGAGCCTCCACAAGCACAAGATCAACCATCTTCCTCAATGCAAGCATCTCCACCAACCCAAGATGAGGATCAAGCTCAAGAGGATGAAAATGAAGATCAAGAAGATGAGCCACCTCAAGAGGAGGACAATGATCAAGGGGGAGATGCCAATGATCAAGACAAGGAAGATGAACAAGATCCAAGACTGCCACACCCAAGAGTCCACCAAGCAATCCAATGAGATCACCCTGTGAACACCATCCTCGGCGATATTCATAAGGGGGTAACCACTTGATCTCGTGTTGCTCATTTTTGTGAACATTACTCTTTTGTTTCCTCTATTGAGCCACACAGGGTAGAGGAAGCACTTCAAGATTCGGATTGGGTGCTGGCGATGCAAGAGGAGCTCAACAACTTCACAAGGAATGAGGTATGGCATTTAGTTCCACGTCCTAACCAAAATGTTGTAGGAACCAAGTGGGTCTTCCGCAACAAACAAGATGAGCATGGTGTGGTGACAAGGAACAAGGCACGACTTGTAGCCAAAGGGTATTCACAAGTCGAAGGTTTGGATTTTGGTGAAACCTATGCACCCGTAGCTAGGCTTGAATCAATTCGTATATTACTTGCCTATGCTACTTAGTACTTACCGTGGCTTTAAGCTCTACCAAATGGACGTGAAGAGTGCCTTCCTCAATGGACCAATCAAGGAACAGGTCTATGTTGAGCTGAAAGGAAAATAGGGTCAAACCTTTTCCAATATGATTTTGGTGGTTGAATTGCCCAACACAAATTATTGGACTAACTAGTTTGCTCTAGATTATGAGTTCTACAGGTGCACAAGATTCACAACAAACCAATTCAAAGATAAAAGAAAGGGTTCAAAACAAAGGAGCAAAATATACTGAAGGCAGCCCTGGTCTGGCGCACCGGACTGTCCGGTGTGCCACCGGACAGTGTCCGGTGCACCAGGGAGGAACGACTCTGAACTTGCCAGCTTCAGGAATTCGGGAGGCCGCTCCGCTATAATTCACCGGACTGTCCGGTGTGCCAGCGGAGCAACGGCTACTTCACGCAAACGGTCGTCTGCATAGAACATTAAATGCGCTACAGTGCGCGCCTGCGTGCGTAGAAGTCAGAACAGGCGCTAGAAGGCGCACCGGACAGTGAACAGGACCTGTCCGGTGCACCACCGGACTGTTCGGTGGCCCCGTTTGTCAGAGCTCCAACGGTCGGAACCCAACGGCCTGGTGACGTGGCTGGCGCACCGGACTATCCGGTGCGCCATACGATAGAAGCCTTCACCAACGGCTATTTTGGTGGTTGGGGCTATAAATACCCCCCAACCACCACACTTCAAGGCATCCAAGCATTCACTACACCTCATTCAATACAAGAGCAATACACAACACTCCAAGACACAAATCAAAGCCTTCGATCGAATCAAAGTCCCCAATTCAACTCTAGTTTTTAGGACTTGTGAGGAGATCGACTTATGTTCTTTTGTTGCTCTTGTTGCTTGGTTGGCTTTCTTCTTTCTCTAATTCTTACTCTCAAAACCTTGTAAGCGAAGCAAGAGACACCAATTGTGTGGTGGTCCTTGCGGGGTCTAAGTGACCCGGGAAATCAAAAAAGAAAGCTCACTCGGTCTAAGTGACCGTTTGAGAGAGGGAAAGGGTTGAAAGAGACCCGGTCTTTGTGACCACCTCAACGGGGAGTAGGTTTGTAAGAACCGAACCTCGGTAAAACAAATCACCGCGTCTCACTCTTTATTTGCTTGTGATTTGTTTTCACCCTCTCTTTCGGACTCGTTTATATTTCTAACGCTAACCCTGGCTTGTAGTTGTGCTTAAGTTTATAATTTTCAGATTCCGCCTATTCATCCCCCCTCTAGGTGACTTTCAATTGGTATCGGAGCCCGGTGCTTCATTAGAGCCTAACTGCTCGAAGTGATGTCGGGAGAACACACCAAGAAGGAGATGGTGATCGGTGAGAAGCCCGCCACAAGCCACGGGAAGGCTCCATCGGGAGAGTCCCGCAATAAGAAGAAGGAGGAATCACCTCCTCACAAGTCGCATCGGAGTGGCGAAAAGAAAAAGAAGATGAAGAAGGTGGTCTACTACGAGACCGACTCTTCGTCGCCATCCACCTCCGGCTCCGATGCGTCGTCCGTAACTTCTAAGCGCCATGAGCGCAAGAAGTTTAGTAAGATCCCCCTACGCTATCCTCGCATTTCTAAGCGTACTCCTTTACTTTCCGTCCCATTAGGCAAACCACCGGTTTTTAATGGTGAAGATTATAACATGTGGAGTGATAAAATGAGGCATCACCTAACCTCACTCCACACTAGTATTTGGGATGTTGTTGAGTTGGGAGTACAGGTACCATCCTTAGGTGATGTAGACTATGATTCGGACGAAGTTGCCCAAATCCGGCACTTCAACTCCCAAGCCACCACTATACTCCTCGCCTCTCTAAATCAAGAGGAGTATAACAAGGTGCAAGGGTTGAAGAGCGCCAATGAAATTTGGGACGTGCTCAAGACCGCGCACGAGGGAGATGAGGTGACCAAGATCACCAAGAGGGAAACGATCGAGGGGGAGCTCGGTCGTTTCATGCTCAACCAAGGAGAAGACCCACAAGCAATGTACAACCGCCTCAAAACCTTAGTGAACCAAGTGCGCAACCTCGGGAGCACCAAGTGGGATGACCATGAAATGGTCAAGGTTATTCTTAGATCACTCGTATTTCTTAACCCCACTCAAGTTCAATTAATTCGTGGTGATCCAAGATATAAACTAATGTCTCCCGAGGAAGTGATATGAAAATTTGTGAGCTTTGAACTAATGATCAAGGGATCCAAGAAAATCATCGAGCAAGGTGCCTCCTCCACACCCGAGGCACAACCCGTTGCATTTAAGGCGACGGAGGAGAAGAAAGAAGACTCTACACCAAGTAGGGTCCCCATCGATGCCTCCAAGCTCGACAATGAGGAGATGGCGCTCATCATCAAGAGCTTCCGCCAAATCCTCAAGCAAAGGAGGGGGAAAGACTACAAGCCCCGCTCCAAGAAAGTGTGCTACAAGTGTGGTAAGCCCGGTCATTTTATCGCTAAATGCCCTTTGTCTAGTGATAGTGACAGGGATAATGACAAGAGGGGGAAGAAGGAGAAGAAGAGGTATTACAAGAAGAAGGGTGACGATGCCCATGTTTGTCGGGAGTGGGACTCCGATGAGAGCTCCACCGACTCCTCCGACGACGAGGACGCCGCCAACATCGTCGTCAACAAAGGACTTATCTTCCCCAACGTCGGCCATAAATGCCTCATGGCAAAGGATGGCAAGAAGAAGAAGGTAAAATCAAGATCCTCCACTAAGTATGCAACTTCTAGTGATGAGGAAAACTCTAGTGATGATGAGGACAACTTGCTTACTCTTTTTGCCAATCTTAACATGCAACAAAAAGAGAAATTAAATGAATTAATTAGTGTTATTCATGAGAAGGATGAACTCTTGGATAGCCAAGAGGAGTTCCTAATTAAAGAAAATAAGAAGCATGTTAAGACTAAAAATGCTTATGCTCAGGAGGTAGAGAAAAATGAAAAATTAACTAGTGAGCTAAGTATTTGCCATGACACTATCTCTAACCTTAGAATTGAGAATGCTAATTTGATTGCTAAGGTTGAGAAGTCAAATATTTGTGATGATTCAATTACCAATCTTAGAAATGATAATGATAGCCTAATGGCTAAGATTGAAAAATTGAATGCCTCTCTTGCTAGCCTTAAGGTTGAGAATGAAAAATTAATTGCTAAGGCTAAGGAATTAGATGTTTGCAATGTTTCCATTTCCAATCTTAGAGATGAAAATGCCATTTTACATGCTAAGATTGTTGAACTAAATGATTGCAAACCCTCTACATCTACCATTGAACATGTTTCTATTTGCACTAGATGTAGAGATGTTAATGTAGATGTTATTCATGATCACCTTGCTTTAATTAAAAAACAAAATGATCATATAGCTACATTAATTGCTAAAATCAATGAGCATGACTTGGAAAATGAGAAATTTAAATTTTCTAGAAGTATGCTCTATAGTGGGAGACGCCCTGGCATTAAGGATGGCATTGGCTTCCAACAGGGAGACAATGTCAAGCTTAATGCCCCTCCTAAAAGATTATCTAACTTTTTTAAGGGCAAAGCTCTCATGGTTTAGGATAACGAGGGTTACATTTTATACCCTGTCGGTTATCCCGAACACAAAATTAAGAGAATTCATTCTAAGAAGTCTCACTCTGGACCTCATCATGCTTTTATGTATAAGAGTGAGGCATCTAGTTCTAGGCAATCCACTCATGCTAAATTGCCTAAGAAGAAAACTTCTATTGCATCAAATGACCATAACATTTCATTCAAGACTTTTGATGCTTCTTATGTGCTTACTAACAAATCAGGCAAGGTAGTTGCCAAATATGTTGGGGGCAAACACAAGGGGTCAAAGACTTGTGTTTGAGTACCCAAAGTTCTTGTATCTAATGTCAAAGGATCCAAAACTGTTTGGGTACCTAAAACCAAGAACTAAATTTGTTTTGTAGGTTTATGCATCCGGGGGCTCAAGTTGGATCATTGATAGCGGGTGCACAAACCACATGACAGGGGAGAAAAGGATGTTCTCCTCCTATGAGAAAAACCAAGATCCCCAACGAGCTATCACATTCGGGGATGGAAATCAAGGTTTGGTCAAAGGATTGGGTAAAATTGCTATATCACCAGAACATTCTATTTCCAATGTTTTTCTTGTAGACTCTTTAGATTATAACTTGCTTTCTGTTTCTCAATTATGCAAAATGGGCTACAACTGTCTATTTACTGATGTAGGTGTTACTGTCTTTAGAAGAAGTGATGATTCAATAGCATTTAAGGGAGTATTAGAAGGTCAGCTATACTTAGTTGATTTCAATAGAGCTAAATTCGATACTTGCTTAATTGCTAAGACTAATATGGGTTGGCTCTGGCACCACCGACTAACCCATGTTGGGATGAAGAATCTTCATAAGCTTCTAAAGGGAGAGCACATTTTGGGACTAACCAATGTTCATTTTGAGAAATACAGGATTTGTAGCGCATGCCAAGCAGGGAAGCAAGTTGGTGTTCATCATCCACATAAGAACATCATGATGACTGACAGGCCACTTGAGCTCCTCCACATGGACCTATTCGGCCCGATAGCTTACATAAGCATCGGCGGGAGTAAGTACTGTCTTGTTATTGTGGATGATTATTCTCGCTTCACTTGGGTATTCTTCTTACAGGAAAAATCTCAAACCCAAGAAACTTTGAAAGGATTCTTGAGACGGGCTCAAAATGAGTTCGGCTTGAGGATCAAGAAAATAAGAAGCGACAATGGGACAGAGTTCAAGAACTCACAAATTGAAGGCTTCCTTGAGGAGGAGGGCATCAAGCATGAGTTCTCTTCTCCCAACACGCCACAACAAAATGGTGTAGTGGAGAGGAAGAATAGAACTCTCTTGGACATGGCAAGGACCATGCTTGATGAGTACAAGACTTCGGATCGGTTTTGGGCCGAGGCGGTCAACACTGCCTGCTACGCCATCAACCGGTTATATCTACACCGAATCCTTAAGAAGACATCATATGAACTCCTCACCAGTAAAAAGCCCAATGTTTCATATTTTAGAGTCTTTGGTAGCAAAAGCTTTATTCTTGTTAAAAGAGGTAGAAAATCTAAATTTGCTCCTAAGGCTGTAGAAGGCTTTTTACTTGGTTATGATTCAAACACAAGGGCATATAGAGTCTTTAACAAGTCCACTGGACTAGTTGAAGTTTCTTGTGACATTGTGCTTGATGAGACTAAAGGCTCTCAAGTAGAGCAAGTTGATCTTGATGAATTAGATGACGAAGAGGCTCCATACATCACGCTAAGGAACATGTCCATTGGGGATGTGTGTCCTAAGGAATCCGAAGAGCCTCCACAAGATCAACCATCTTCCTCCATGCAAGCATCTCCACCAACTCAAGATGAGGATGAGGCTCAAGACGATGAAGGAGAAGATCAAGAAGATGAGCCACCTCAAGAGGACAGCAATGATCAAGGGGGAGATGCCAATGATCAAGACAAGGAGGATAAGCAAGACCCAAGGCTGCCACACCCAAGAGTCCACCAAGCAATACAATGAGATCACCCCGTTAATACCATCCTAGCAGACATTCATAAGGGGGTAACCACTCGATCTCGTGTTGCTCATTTTTGTGAACATTACTCTTTTGTTTCCTCTATTGAGCCACACAGGGTAGAGGAAGCACTTCAAGATTCGGATTGGGTGTTGGCGATGCAAGAGGAGCTCAACAACTTCACAAGGAATGAGGTATGGCATTTAGTTCCACGTCCTAACCAAAATGTTGTAGGAACCAAGTGGGTCTTTCGCAACAAACAAGATGAGCATGGTGTGGTGACAAGGAACAAGGCACAACTTATGGCCAAAGGGTATTCACAAGTCGAAGGTTTGGATTTTGGTGAAACCTATGCACCCGTAGCTAGGCTTGAGTCAATTCGTATATTACTTGCCGATGCTACTTACCATGGCTTTAAGCTTTATCAAATGGACGTGAAGAGTGCCTTCCTAAATAGACCTATCAAGGAAGAGGTCTATGTTGAGCAACCTCCCGGCTTTGAAGATAGTGAGTATCCTAACCACGTATATAAACTCTCTAAGGCGGTCTATGGGCTCAAGCAAGCCCCAAGAGCATTGTATGAATGCCTAAGAGATTTTCTTATCACTAATGGCTTCAAAGTCGGCAAGGCCGTTCCTACTCTCTTTACTAAAACAATTGAAAATGATTTGTTTGTATGCCAAATTTATGTTGATGATATCATATTTGGGTCTACTAACAAATCTATTTGTGAAGAGTTTAGTAGGATCATGATTCAAAAATTCGAGATGTCTATGATGGGGGAGTTGAAGTATTTTCTAGGATTTCAAGTGAAGCAACTCCAAGAGGGCACCTTCATTAGCCAAACTAAGTACATTCAAGATATACTCACCAAGTTTGGAATGAAGGATGCCAAGCCCATCAAGACACCCATGGGAACCAATGGGCATCTCGACCTCGACATGGGAGGTAAATCCGTAGATCAAAAGGTATACCGGTCGATGATAGGTTCTCTACTCTATTTATGTGCATCTCAACCGGACATTATGCTTTCTGTATGCATGTGTGCAAGGTTCCAAGCCGACCCTAAGGAAGTTCACCTTAGGGCCGTGAAGAGAATCTTGAGATATTTAGTTCAAACTCCTAAGTTTGGTCTTTGGTACCCAAGGGATTCTCATTTGATTTATTAGGATATTCTGATGCTGATTGGGCAGGGTGTAAGATTGATAGGAAGAGCACATCAGGGACTTGTCAGTTTCTGGGGAGATCCCTGGTGTCTTGGGCTTCAAAGAAACAAAACTCAGTAGCTCTTTCTACCGCCGAAGCCGAGTACATTGCCACAGGCCATTGTTGCGCGCAATTGCTTTGGATGAGGCAAACCCTTAGGGACTATGGCTACAAATTTAGCAAAGTCCCTCTCCTATGTGATAATGAGAGTGCAATCCGCATGGCGGATAATCCCGTTGAACATAGCCGCACTAAGCACATAGCCATTTGGTATCACTTTCTGAGAGATCACCAACAAAAGGGGGATATCGAGATAGCCTATATAAACACCAAAGATCAATTGGCAGATATCTTTACCAAGCCTTTAGATGAGCAAACCTTTACCAAACTTAGGAATGAGCTAAATATTCTCGATTCTAGGAATTTTGACTGACTCTTTGCACACATAGCTCATTTATACCTTTGATCATATCTCTTTTATGTCTACGACTAATGTGTTTTTTCAAGAATAATCTCATGCTTAGTCATAGAATTGAAAGGGAAATGGAGTATTTGGCAAAGAAGGCGCTTCCACTCAACTCCATTGGTATTTGCGGTACTCCGCATCACTCTCCACTTTGGTATAATCTTCACTCATGTCTATTTGTTTACCATTGGAGAGAAAGTGAAAGGGCTTGTATTTCACTCACAAGTATCCGTTTTTGGCGATTCATGCCAAAGGGGGAGAAAGTATGAGCCCAAAGCAAAAAGACCGCACCACCACCAAATTTTAAAAAAAAATGAAGTTTTTCAAATTGATATCTTATTGTGTTCAAAAGGGGGAAAAAGTAGTATCTTCAAAAATTGCAAAAACCCTCTTGAACACTAAGAGGAGAATTTTATTTAGGGGGAGTTTTGTTTAAGTCAAAGGAAAAGCATTTGAAACAGGGGGAGAAAATTTCAAATCTTGAAAATGCTTCCTTCAATTTTATTCATATACCTTTGACTATTTGCAAAATGTTTTGAAAAGAATTTTACAAAGGATTTGCAAAAACAAAACTTGTGGTGCAAGCATGGTCCAAAATTTTAAATAAGAAGAAAACCATCCATGCACATCTATTGAAATAAGAATATTGGTTTCAATTCCAAGCAACTTTTGCACTTACAATTATGCAAACTAGTTCAATTCTGCACTTTTATATTTGCTTTGGTTTGTGTTGGCATCAATCACCAAAAAGGGGGAGATTGAAAGGGAAATAGGGTCAAACCTTTTCCAATATGATTTTGGTGGTTGAATTGCCCAACACAAATTATTGGACTAACTAGTTTGCTCTAGATTATGAGTTCTACAGGTGCACAAGGTTCACAACAAACCAATTCAAAGATAAAAGAAAGGGTTCAAAACAAAGGAGCAAAATATACTGAAGGCAGCCCTGGTCTGGCGCATCGGACTGTCTGGTGTGCCACCGGACAGTGTCCGGTGCACCAGGGAGGAACGACTCTGAACTTGCTAGCTTCGGGAATTTGGGAGGCCGCTCCGCTATAATTCACCGGACTGTCCGGTGCAACACCGGACTGTTCGATGTGCCAGTGGAGCAACGGCTACTTCGCCCCAATGGTCGTTTGCAGAGAACATTAAATGTGCTACAGTGCGCGCCTGCGCGCGCAGAAGTTAGAGCAGGCGTCAGAAGGCGCACCGGACAGTGAACAGGACCTGTCCGGTGCACCACCGGACTATCCGGTGGCCCCATTTATCAGAGCTCCAACGGTCAGAACCCAACGGCCTGGTGACGTGGCTGGCGCACCGGACAGTGTCCAGTGGCGCACCGGACTGTCCGGTGCGCCATACGACAGAAGCCTTCACCAATGGCCATTTTGGTGGTTGGGGCTATAAATACCCCCCAACCACCACACTTCAAGGCATCCAAGCATTCACTACACCTCATTCAATACAAGACCAATACACAACACTCTAAGACACAAATCAAAGCCTCCGATTGAATCAAAGTCCCCAATTCAACTCTTGTTTTTAGGACTTGTGAGGAGATCGACTTGTGTTCTTTTGTTGCTCTTGTTGCTTGGTTGGCTTTCTTCTTTCTCTCATTCTTACTCTCAAAATGTTGTAAGCGAAGCAAGAGACACCAATTGTGTGGTGGTCCTTGCGGGGTCTAAGTGACTCGGGAAATCAAGGAAGAAAGCTCACTCGATCTAAGTGACCGTTTGAGAGAGGGAAATGGTTGAAAGAGACCTGGTCTTTGTGACCACCTCAACGGCGAGTAGGTTTGCAAGAACCGAACCTCGGTAAAACAAATCACCGCGTCTCACTCTTTATTTTCTTGTGATTTGTTTTCACCCTCTCTTTCGGACTCGTTTATATTTCTAACGCTAACCTCGGCTTGTAGTTGTGCTTAAGTTTATAATTTTCAGATTCCGCCTATTCACCCCCTCTAGGCGACTTTCATGAGCAGCCTCCAGGCTTTGAAGATAGTGAGTATCCTAACCATGTGTATAAACTCTCTAAGGTGCTTTATGGGCTCAAGCAAGCCCCAAGAGCATGGTATGAATGCCTAAGAGATTTTCTTATCACTAATGGCTTCAAAGTCGGCAAGCCGATCCTACTCTCTTTACTAAAACAATTGAAAATGATTTGTTTGTATGCCAAATTTATGTTGATGATATCATATTTGGGTCTACTAACAAATCTATTTGTGAAGAGTTTAGTAGGATCATGATACAAAAATTCGAGATGTCAATGATGGGGGAGTTGAAGTATTTTCTAGGATTTCAAGTCAAGCAACTCTAAGAAGGCACCTTCATCAGCCAAACCAAGTACACTCAAGACATACTCAACAAGTTTGGGATGAAGGATGCCAAGCCCATCAAGACACCCATGGGAACCAATGGGCATCTCGACCTCAACACGGGAGGTAAATCTGTAGATCAAAAGGTATACCGGTCGATGATAGGAGCTTTACTCTATTTATGTGCATTGCATCTCGACCGGATATTATGCTTTCCGTATGCATGTGTGCAAGGTTCCAAGTCGATCCTAAGGAAGTTCACCTTAGGGCCGTGAAGAGAATCTTGAGATATTTAGTTCATATACCTAAGTTTGGTCTTTGGTACCCTAAGGGATCCTCTTTTGATTTATTAGGATATTCCAATGCTGGTTGGGCAGGGTGTAAAATTGATAGGAAGAGCACATCAGGGACTTGTCAGTTTCTGGGGACATCCCTGGTGTCTTGGGCTTCAAAGAAACAAAACTTAGTAGCTCTTTATACTGCCAAAGCCGAGTACATTGCCGTAGGCCATTGTTGCACGCAATTGATTTGGATGAGGCAAACCCTTAGGGACTATGGCTATAAATTTAGCAAAGTCCCTCTCCTATGTGATAATGAGAGTGCAATCCGCATGGCGGATAATCCCGTTGAGCACAGCCGCACTAAGCACATAGCCATTCGGTATCACTTTTTGAGAGATCACCAACAAAGGGAGGATATCGAGATAGCCTATATTAACACCAAAGATCAATTGGCCGATATCTTTACCAAGCCTTTAGATGAGAAAACCTTTACCAAACTTAGGAATGAGCTAAATATTCTTGATTCTCGGAACTTTGATTGATACTTTGCACACATAGCTCATTTATATACCTTTGATCATATCTCTTTTATGTCTATGACTAATGTGTTTTCAAGTAATCCCCATGCTTAGTCATAGAATTGAAAGGGAAATGGAGTATTCGGCAAAGACGACGCTTCCACTCAACTCCATTGGTATTTGCCGGTATTCCGTATTGTTCTCCACTTTGGTATAATCTTCACTCATCTATTTGTTTGCCATTGGGGAGAAAGTCAAAGGGCTTATATTTCACTCACAAGTATCCGTTTTTGGCGATTCGTGCCGAAGGGGGAGAAAGTATGAGCCCAAAGCAAAAGGACCGCACCATCACCGAATTTTAAAAATGAAGTTTTCAAATTGATATCTTATTATGTTCAAAAGGGGGAGAAAGTTCTAGTATCTTCAAAAATTTATAAAACCCTCTTGAACACTAAGAGGAGAATTTCATTGAGGGAGAGTTTTGTTTAAGTCAAAGGAAAAGCATTTGAAACAGGGGGAGAAAATTTCAAATCTTGAAAATGCTTCTTTCAATCTTACTCATATATCTTTGACTATTTACAAAAAGGATTTTGAAAAGAATTTACAAAATAATTTGCAAAAAAAACTCGTGGTGCAAATGTGGTCCAAAATGTTAAAATAGAAGAAAACCATCCATGCATATCTAGTAGAAATAATTATTGGTTTAAATTCCAAGCAACCTTTGCACTTACCTTATGCAAACTAGTTCAATTCTGCACTTCTATATTTGCTTTGGTTTGTGTTGGCATCAATCACCAAAAAGGGGGAGATTGAAAGGGAAATAGGGTCAAACATTTTCCTATATGAATTTTGGTGGTTGAATTGCCCAACACAAATAATTAGACTAACTAGTTTGCTCTAGATTATGAGTTCTACAGGTGCCAAAGGTTCAACACAAACCAATAAAAAGACCAAGAAAGGGTTCAAATAAAAAGAGCAAAAGACAACCGAAGGCTGCCCTGGTCTGGCGCACCGGACTGTCCGGTGTGCCATCGGACAGTGTCTGGTGCACCACCGGACAGTGTCCGGTGCACCAAGGAGATCGACTCTGAACTTGCCAGCTTCGGGAATTTGGGGAGCCACTCCGCTATAATTCACCGGACTGTCCGGTGTAACACCGGACTGTCCGGTGTGCCAGCGGAGGCAACGGCTAGCGCGCCAACGGTCGTCTGCCAAAAGGTGAACAGTGAGCTACAGTGCGCGGACTGCGCGCGCAGAAGTTAGAGCAGGCACAGAAGGCGCACCGGACAGTGAACAGGACCTGTCTGATGCACCAACGGTCGAACCCTAACGATTGTGTGACGTGGCTGGCGCACCGGATTGTCCGGTGCGCCCGCCAACAGCAGCCTCCACCAATGGCCATATTGGTGGTTGGGGCTATAAATACCCCCAACCACCACTCATTCAAGGCATCCAAGTTTTTAGCCATTGCATTCAATACAAAAGCTCTAGACTTCACTCCAAGACACAAACAAGAGATCAAATCCTCTCCCAAGTCCAAAGTTCATTCCAATCAAATAGTGACTAGAGAGAGAGACATTTGTGTTCATTTGAGTTCTTGCGCTTGGATCGCTTTTCTTCTTCTTTCTTTCTTGTTCCCAACTCAATTGTAATCAAGGCAAGAGACACAAATTGTGTGGTGGTCCTTGTGGGGACTTAGTGTCCCGATTGATTGAGAAGAGAAGCTCACTTGGTCTAGGTGACCGTTTGAGAGAGGGAAAGGGTTGAAAGAGACCCAGTCTTTGTGACCACCTCAACGGGGAGTAGGTTTGCAAGAACCGAACCTTGGTAAAACAAATCACTGCGTCTCACTCTTCATTTGCTTGTGATTTGTTTTCGCCCTCTCTTTCGGACTCAATTATATTTCTAACGCTAACCCCAGCTTGTAGTTGTGCTTAAGTTTATAATTTTCAGATTCCGCCTATTCACCCCTCCTCTAGGCGACTTTCAACACCGAGTTCATGATTTGGTATAAAAATTATTAGTAGAGAGAATGAAGTACTAATAATAAGTTGTATAATCAAGTGACTTTGCACTAAGTTATCTGTCCACCACATATATAACGCTAGTAAAAACTATAATAGCAAGCAAGCAACACTCTCACGAACTACTTATACATTAACCATTTGATAAAAATTAGGAAGTAAATAGGGAGATAACAAGTTTCTTATTCGTTTATAAAATAAAATGACAATATACACTAGGTTTTGTCGGGTTTTAAAACCCATGGGTTCATGAGTTTGGGTACTGTAGGAACAAACTCGTACCCATGTACCCGTCGGGTATAGATTTATGCCCATTAACAAACCCATGGGTATGAAAATTGATCCAAACCCATACCCTAATAGGGTAAAAACCCATTGGGTTTCGGGTTTCAGGTACCCATTGCCATCTCTATGACCTCCTTTGGTCAAGGGTTGCAATCAACCCCTCTCAAGTGATCCAAAGATCAAACTTGAGTGCCACAGTTTTCTTGCTTATATCAAGTTATCCCTTTGTGAGGAATCTCCACAAGTTGGAGTCTCTCACGCCTTAAACAAATGATCTCGATCAAAGCACAAGAGTAAGGGGGAGTAGCAACACACACAAGAACTCAAATCACAGTAACACACACATGAGTCAAGAAAAGAGCACAAGAAACAACACAGTGGAGTTACAACTCAAACACATGCTCGAATCTCTACTTAGTGAAGCAACAGCGTGGTTGAAAGGTCTCAGTGTTGTAGGATGTTCAAAGAATGCTTGGGTAACCGCTCCATGCACCTAGGGAGGTCCTTTTATAGCCCCAAGGGCCAAAGGAGTCATTTCTTCTTTGTTTGGAAGGCCCTGGTTGCCTTCTGTCCGTTGGTGCACCAGACAGTGAGCAGTGCATAATTTCCTTCCTTTACTAGCGAAGCTGACCGTTGCTAACCATTGGCTCCATGGTACACCGAACAGTGTGGTGGCGCACCGGACAGTCCGGTGCGACCTGGTGACCGTTGGCTCGACTGACGTGGCCAGCGCTGATCGCGTGGCCAACCGTTGGCCAAGCGCGTTGCTGGCACACCGGACAGTCCCGTGCACACCGGACAATCCAGTGAATTATAGCTGTGGCCCCTCGGCGAATTCCTAAGAGTGGCCTATTCACCGACTGACTAGCCTAGGCACCGGACACTGTCCGATGCACACCGGACAGTTTGGTGCGCCCAGGCTGGCGCAAGTTTAGCTAATCTTAGCCAAACTTCCTTGCTCCATTTTGTTTCGACTTTGAGAGTTTCCTAGAACTTAGATGAGCATAGTTAGTAACAGAGCCAATTGACTAAGTGCTAGATTCATACCTTTGATTCTCCATTCCACTAGAAGTTGCAATGTGCTCATACTCATAGTAGACATGTTACAACAAAGTGATGTGTTGGGCACTTAATCACCAAAAACACTTTAGAAATGGTCTAAGGGCACATTTCACTTGCAGTATCAACTTGCTAAACTTTTTTCCATAGTTAGATGTTTGGAGTCTTGAAAATGTCTTAGAATAAATTTGGATTATTGACGTCATACATATAACCCTTTGCAATTAAATACAAACCAACTAATTTTAAAAAATTAAAGAATACAATAAAACATTTTCACAATTTATATACACACCGAAGTCATGCAGTTAGGCTCGTTATAACCAGTTCGTGGCTATTTTTGATAAAAATAGGGTTGTGTGACCATTCATCATTGTCGAGAGGATCGTACACATCACCCAATATATGTTTCCATAAATTTAGGTTGGAAAGAATGTGGGTTCAGAGGAAATGAATTGACATGCATGAAAATAAAAAAATCTGAATTAAATGCTTTATTTTCTCCATAAATCTAGGATCTCTCCAACAGCAATGCAGTTAGGCTCGTTATAACCGGTTTATGATATATATTAATACTAATTATGCTACCGGATTTAAATATTTATACAATATGGTACGCTCGTAAAAAATCAGTTTCCTATTGTATGCGCACGAATTTAGGATGACAAGAATGTGCGTCGAAAGGAAATCGATTAGCATGTATAGAAACTAAAAAATTTGATTTTAAATGCTTTATTTTCTCCATAAATATAAGATCTCTCCAACAACCATGCATCTAGACTCCATAGAACCAGTTTATGATATATACTGATACGAATTATGCTACACAGTGAAGGTATTTATGCATTGTGGTACACTGTGTGAAAATCTGGCATGCACTTCGAATCAACAACACCCACGTCCATGCGAGCAACATAAATAAAAAGGATTAATTAGGTGATTTAATGAGGTGGAATGATTATGAAATATATTTTTTATGGGAGTAATGGACACCATAAATCAAGGGATTGCATGCGTGAGATTTTATGAAATCATGGCAAATGACCTTATTTCCAGAAGATGTTACTTTTTTGTGAATTTTTGTTTCGTTGCGTAAATGCGTGTGTCGTACATATCTTATATATATGGCGTAAATGGTAGGAACCCAATATATACAGTAGGTTAGGTAATGAGATAATACATAAAATCATTAAACGTTTGTGTAAAATGTGAATAGAAATATCATAAGCAGACAATATATGTAAGGGGAGCCATAAATTGAAATATATGTCGTAAACACCTATTGAGGTTGGCATACAATATATATACAAAGTAGCATAAAAATAGAGCCGCCACTCGTGGAACTGCCACCTTGCCTCTAGGATTCACCACCGCTCATCGGAGAATGCCTGAAGCACGTCGGATCGGAGGATGCCACGGGGCCCGCGGTGCGGATGGTGAACCTCACACGCGCCTCTGGGGAGTCGCCGCTGTCGTGCCTCTGGAAAGCCATCGACGTCGTGCAACCGGATCGGGGAGCCACCGTCGTCGCGCCGCTGGGACCTACCTCCGGATTAGGGAGCCACTGTCGTCGCGCCTCCGGATCGGAGAGCTGCCGCTGCCGTGCCTCCGAATTTGGGATTGGTCGTCGGTCACGCGACCGGATGCCGCTGCCGCCTCGCGCTCTATTGGAAGACAGATGCTCGGGACTGTGGTGTGGCTGAACCGGATGACCTAGCGGACTGTGGCTCTTTCTATAGATGCCCGAGACCTGACTGAACCGGATGACAGTATATATTAGGCCAGACTTTCTTCTATCTTTAGAAGCACAGAACTCGTAATACAGGAACTATATATATTAATGAATAAATTAAAATAGATAGATGCATCCAGCTGGTAGTGTAATGGGAGTATGGGACAGTGGACCGTAATTGCTCACGCGTGCATGCATGTAGACATGTAGTAGTACATACGAATACGGATCAATAATGATGGAGGATATCTATGGGCCTGTTTGGTTCAGCTTTTTTCTGACCAGCTTTTCTGAAAATTTGGCTGTAGGGAGAATCTGGCTGTAGTGAGAATCTGAGTATCATTACGATTACGTGTGGAGGAATATAAAGTTATTCATAGAGCTCAGGATCTAGAAAGTGACAGATTCCTACTATTACAACGACTCAACCGATTATGTGTTTATGTTGATCTTGAATGGTTTTTGCCCTAACGAATTTTATAGAAGCTGACTCAAAAGCTGAGCGTTTGACAGTCCGCAGCAGCTTTTGGTGGCCAGAAGCTTCCAGAAGCCGAAACAAACATGCCCAAGTCCCGGCGCCAACTTTCCCTTGGCGTGGAACATTCCAACGGGCGACGGGAGCTGCCGTCCCAAAAGCATCATGATGATGAGGATGGCCCTCCAATTATACGTGGTCCGATCAATGCTACGTACCTTTGTTTGACCTCCACGTACCCGCGCGCCTTCGGCCGGGCCCCGGTGATGATTATCAATTCAAGTCAGTTCACGTCCTAATCCTCCAGCGCTAGTGTCCATACACATGCGTGCCTAGCAATAGCAAAAGGACCCATCATATTCTTTTAGCCTGGGGCGAAGCCAGAGCTCTAGATTTATGGTGGTGCACGGCAAAAGAAAGATGTATATTTTGATAACAATATATGGTAAAAGTTTATCTAATCAATAGTATTTTTTTCTTCGCTCCTAATTTTACCTCCTTTGCAATAAAAGAGAAGCCAAGGAATTTTGAAGGATTGAAATTCTGTAGAAAGTTTGTCTATGTAACCCTCTAAAATAAAGGATTGAATTCCTATAAATTCTATAAAATTTCTATCTATTGTAGTGAGATATATTGGAGGATTTTTTAACATGGCGTCCAACCTCTTGGAAATATTCCTATGGAATAGCAAGTGTCATACAACTTTCTTCCTATATCTTTCATAATTTCTATGTTTCACCAATCATACGTTCCATCATACATTCCAAAGGAGGCTAGGCATCCTTTCGAACGCAAGATTGGTAAAACATAGAGATAATATAGAGATAGAATTTCATGACACTTGCAATTTCATAGAAAAAATTTCTAAGAGGTTGTACCTCATGTTAGCAATCTTTTAAAATCTCACTACAATGATCTATTCCTTAGGAATTTTTATAAGATTTATAGGAATTCAGTCTTTGTTCGTTCTAATTAAGGAGCCACATAGAAAAATTTCCTACCGAATTTTAGTCCTTCAAAATTCATTCAGTTTTTCTTTGTTCTAAAGGAGGCTTTAGTGGTGTCCATGGCGGCATGCCGATCCTGCCTGCGCACAAGTTCCTGACCGTGTCGCTCTTCTTGTAGAAGTAGGTCTGATGAAGCCTTGACAAAATTAAAAAGGGAATAATGGTTCGAGGCATCGAAGGGGAAGCCCATTCTTTCCTGAACCGCTAGCCCTTTCCAGTGCACTGTTTGGTTCTTTATTAGACACGGAAACCACACTTCTGAGTTCTGATGAGTGAACACTGTTAGGTAGGAGTACTATACAAAAACACTGCTACATCACTTGACACTGTTTGGTTCTAGGGATGACAACTTAACCCGCAAAACTGAAACCCGATGGGTGCCCGCGATCTGACAGGTGTGGGTATGGGTGAATATTTTAATCCACGGATGCAACCCTCACATGATCCGAAGTTTCACGGGTATAGGGTGCAGGTTTCTATTTCAACCCACGGGTGACCCGCAACCGAGCGAAATTTAGTTTATTCTTTATTTTATAAAAAAATGATTAAAATACAATAATAATTATTTGGAATAAGTAACTTAGCTATTAATTAATGAAATGTTTTTGTTGGTGCTTAATATGAGAAGGCTTAAAATATATAGATATAATTCAAATATTGTTGGTACTTAATTAATGAAATGTTTTGTAGAAGTAGGTCTGTTGAAGCCTTGACAAAATTAAAAAGGGAAATGGTTCGAGTTCGAGGCATCGAAGGGAAAGCACATTCTTTCCTGAACCGCTAGCCCTTTAAAGTGCACTGTTTGGTTCTTGATTAGACACGGAAACGTGTATGACAAGGTGATTTCTTTTCGCATGCATTCTAAACTATCGTCGATATTATTGATACCATACACCCTAACACTCGCATTAATTCAAGTCTGCGCGAGGCGCCTCTACATAAGCAGCTCTCGGCTTGGCTGTGCTCCTCACACTCGGACACTTGCAAAATTCTAGCCCCTCTCGTGAGTCCTGTCCAAATGGCCACGCGCAGCAGTGTCCTCCTGCTTCTGACGGCGCTGGCCGCAGCCACGGCCGCGCCGTCAGCGGCGACCAGGAAGCTCATGTTCCTCGTCCAGCCACAGCCGAACCTCCTCACGTACCACAACGGCACCGTGCTGAGCGGCGACATCCCGGTCTCCATCCTCTGGTACGGCCGCTTCACGCCGGCGCAGAAGGCCGTCGTCTCCGACTTCCTCCTCGCCCTCTCCGGCTCCGCGCCGCCGCAGGGGTCGCCGTCCGTTGCCCAGTGGTGGAGCAGCGTGAACCAGCTCTACCTCTCCAAGGCGGCGGCGGCCGTCAGCAAGAACGGCGCGCACGGCGGCGGCGCCAAGAGCGCGCGGGTGGTGCTGTCCGGGCAGGCCTCCGACGAGGGCTGCTCCCTGGGGAAGAGCCTGAAGCTGTCGCAGCTTCCGGCGCTGGCGGCCGCGGCACGCCCCGCGACCGCGAGGGGCGGCGGCGTCGCGCTGGTGCTCACGGCGCGGGACGTGGCCGTGGAGGGCTTCTGCACGAGCCGGTGCGGGCACCACGGGTCGTACGGCGGCGGCGGCGGCGGCCGCGCGGCGTACGCGTGGGTGGGCGACGCCGCCGACCAGTGCCCGGGCCAGTGCGCGTGGCCGTTCCACCAGCCGGCGTACGGCCCGCAGGCGCCGCCGCTGGTGCCGCCCAGCGGGGACGCGGGCACGGACGGCGTGGTGATCAACGTGGCCAGCATGGTCGCCGGCGCGGTCACCAACCCGTTCGGCGACGGCTTCTACCAAGGCGACCGCGGCTCGCCGCTGGAGGCCGCCACGGCGTGCGCGGGCGTGTACGGCAGCGGCGCGTACCCCGGGTACGCCGGGCAGCTGCTCGTGGACCGGGCCACGGGCGCCAGCTACAACGCGCACGGTGCGCGCGGGAGGAAGTACCTGCTCCCGGCGCTGTTCGACCCCGACACGTCGGCGTGCTCCACGCTGGTGTAGTGTAGCTGTAGCCGATCTCAACAAGCTAATAAATGTTGGTATATGTAAATACTGAACAGTACACAGTATGTATCATCGTTCGTGACGTGCCGTCGATCGTGACGGGCAGGGCAGTGGTAAAATAAAGGACCTGTGCTTGAAGCTGTAGTACTTCATCGTGTACCATGCACAGTTCTTGCATGTTCGTCCTTTGGTGTGTTCCGGGAGACCGAGAACGCGAGACGCATGGTGCATCGCGTGTCGGCGTGTGTGGCACTGGCAGGTGAATCTAGAGCTCAGGAAGCTTATCGGCTAGGGGTTGACGACGACTCCACCACGGGATCACGTGAGGGAGAGATCTGTCCCATGCTGCCGTACGTATAGGGACAGCACGCTAGCCATGCGTGCATCACGGAATGACACATGGCGCACGTGTGAAGTGCATCAGTTTCTCACACAGACCCAGTGTGGCCCAGCTGCCATGGCCTGATGGCCACAAAATTGTGTCGGGGTCCAGTTATGATTTCGTTGGCCCATCGCTAGTTAATAGACCTGTACAAGCCATTTAGCCCGTTCTTAGCCAATGGACTCACGGTTTGGTACGGACCCCAAATTCTGAATTAATAATTCATCCACACAAAAGAAGTTGATTTTACCCTCCTAAACTATCGTTGTAGCCTTTTTAATTCTAAAAACCAGAATTGTCAAAGTCATTCAAATTATCTTCCACCCTCATAATTTTTGGCCTTATTTTAAGGCGCTTTTTTTTTTGTTGAAAATTAGATATGTTTGATGATCATGCTAACGCTACGATCCTGAACAAGGAAGGGGTAGCGCGAGTGAGTGGGAGGGAACGATGCGGTCACAGAAGGAGGGAGAGGGGTAAAGATAAAGATAGAGATAAATGATCCAAATAATATTGGTCATTAGATTTGAGTAAGAGACAGAAGAGTTACCTAGTTATAGGAGTCGTTGATTTTAAGGGTGTGTTATTCATGGGTGCAATTTATTTGGTAGATTTAGAGGGTTATGGGTGTAGGGGGGATTCGGTTGGGTGCCTTTTGCAAAGTTAAAACCAGTGAATTATATAAAGGGTATAGAGATATAGATATAGATTACATAAATAATTGTTAAGATTTTTAAGCTATATAAAATGTTAAGCATGGTGAGTCGACCCTGCAGCGAACATATTCGTCCCTAAAAAATTTGCAATGAGTTTGAGTGAATTGACTCCAAACCAAAGACAATACACTAGTGATAAGACCATTGACCTAGGTTGAGACGACCCAAACCCTCACTATCTGCAATTTTATTAACGGTTTGCTATGAGCATAGGGCACTTTCTTGTTCGTTGCCCTCCATTCGGTGCACATTGGACGTGCCACTGTGGAACCACCAACTCGTCTATTTTAAATACTCTTTAGGTTGAGTTTAATCTAGAACTTGTCTTAGGCTTCCATTGAGCTATCTGATACTTGATTTTACAAGTGTACATCATCACTGTACTTACATATGTCAAAGCTGCCCATTCATGTCCTTTTATAATGTAGCCAAAGAAAAATAAAAGACCTTATCAGTAATCTATATGTGCATCAACTAAATGATACTTAGAACTAGGCGATACTTAACCTTCTCGCTCATCATTTGAAAAACTAAAATTGAATACCATCAATAGGGGCACAAAAATGCATATATGTGCAATCAATCACCATTACCATGATCTAACTCGTACTGCCAAACTTTGCAAAACACACGTTACTCATATTATCATTACAAAAATGCATATATGTCCAATCTATCATTATTATTGATTGTTGAAACCAAATTAGGGACCTATATGCTTTCAAGCTAGTTCCATGCCATGGGACGATAAATAATCCTCCATCTCGTTCATTTAAGGTCTCTTACTACCCATTTGTTCAGTTGAAGAAACCTAGTGAAGATAAAAAGGATAATCTTCACCGAGTGGGGTGTTTGAGATTTGATAGTTGCGAGATTAGGGACCTCATTAACGCATAGAGAGTAGCAAGTGTACATCCACCATAACCATTAGGATTATTTAGGTCAAGTGAAAGTTTGTGCTTGTTACTCTTGGTAATTGATATATCCTAGACGACTTAGTGGAGACCAAGAGTTTAGTGGTCACTTGTAAAGATTGTGTGTGGCCTAACTCATGGTGTAAACAGTTGTAGGTGATTCAACGTCGCAGTGGTGAAGAATCAATCCATAGAGAGCATTTGATCCTTGCATGGTCAAGGAAAGCCACACCCTTATGCGGGTGCTCCAGCGAGGACTAGTGAGGAGTACCGATTTTTGATACATCGGGAAAACATCGTCGTGTTCTTACCCCCCCCCCCTTTTACTTTGTGCATTTACTTTTTTTGCAATTAATTTTTTGTTTTTTATTATTAGAATAGTCATAGTATAATAGGGTTGGAACTTAAGGTATAAATCTTTGTGCTAAGAATAGATAACACTTTTGGCACAAGAGGCGAATCAGGCTATTCAATAGGATTTATTTATGCGAGAAATTTTAAATTAGTCTATTCACTTCTTTCTTGGACATTTTGACCATTTTAGTTATGTTTAACTTGTGGTCTTGAATATCAAATAAACCTCATCCTCATGTTTCTAGGAATTGCTTTATTTAGTGATGGAGAGAGTATAATTTTTTTTGTGATGCTCTAAAAACACCCCTAATGGACAAATCTAATAAGCTAGTATTAGATGTAACGTGAGGAAGAGGAACAAAAATCTTTGACTTATCAGAAAGAGAAGAGCTAAAGATCTTTACGTGTCTTAATGAATAAGAGGCACAACTCCTTTATATCTCTTTACAGGAAAGAGAATATATAAATAAACAACGTCCATTGATGAGCATATATGATGGGGTATCTTGTAAATAGTTAGTAGCTGTCTCTTGCTATTAGAAGTAGCCTAAGAGAATTTGCAACAAACTACTTATTTAATGTGCAATATTTAAAAATGAATTACTTTCTAAATTCTTTTTTGACACATCACATTAAGTTTATCCTAAGTTAAATATTATTATCTTTTAATATTTTTTTTACTTATACAACTTATAAATTTTATTTTCTGGAAGCTTTTGTAGTGAATCTAAAAACATATATCTTATGTCACGAATCTAAAATATAGTTTTTGTTAATGTTTGATTTGGAACAAACCTGATATGACATGTAAATAAGAACAGAGCGAGAGTATAAGAGATTATGGTTAGTACAATAGTCCAACCGATTAGTCATTCTATCCCAAATATCTAAGGCCTCGTTTGGGAACAAACAAACCGGCCGGTTTACAAGGGATAGGCAGCCCACGGTCACAGACAACACGAGCTCTTCGTATGCGTGTTTGGGATGCCTGTTCGTAGGATTGCTAAGCCCGTGTACCGGCGGTTTTGATGGGGGTAGGGTTCCACTCCTCCGGCGGCTGGTTTTGTATGCCCCGCGACGTCCTATCTTTGCGCCGCCTCCCTCACACGTCGCCACCGCCACCCTCAGCCACCGTCCAGCCGTCGCCACATCTCTCATTCACGGCCCCAGGTTGTTGTTTCTCTCGTCCTCGCCTCTGCTTTCTCACCCATTGTTCGTGTCATTGCCATCTCTCTCATCCTCCACCGCCAGGTTGCAGACGCTGAAGAACTTGCCCTTGAACGGTGTACGACGACGGCAAGAAGACGTGGAGCTTCCAAGACGTCTTCGATCTGGTGAGCACTTCGCTTATTTTCTCCCTTCCGATTTTTGTTTAGTTGCAGTTCATGGTCAGTGGACGATGGCAAGTTTTCTCCCTTCCGATTTATGGTCAGTGGACATTGAGCCTCCAACCTCCTCCACCAGATTTATCCATCTGTAATTCTATAGGCTGAAAATCTAGTTGGGTTGGGCACTCAACCACCCTGAGCTGTACAAGTTGTAGACTATGTTACGTTTCTCCTTATTTTTCCTCTAAATATGTTTTGATTGTAATAGTTTTCATTCTAGATTGAGTGGTATTGTGTTTTTGTGTACCTGAAATGGATTTATTTTACGATGAAAATCACTAGATAATTTTAAAGTTTTTGTTTATATGTTTTTAGTTTCATAGCATCTTGATGTTCTACTAGTGCTAGTTAGTTAGCATTGCTTATCCATCTTGGTGTTAGTTAGCATTGCTTATCCAACTATATGTCGTGCATACTATGTTCAGGTCATCAGTTAGCGTTTCTTGTATTTGAATTATATAACTGAATGCCAAGCTAGTCATGATAATTGTATCTCTCTCTATATAATAGATAATAAGTTCTTGGGAGGAGGATGCTAGACAATTTCTTTTAGACCAGGAAGAAGATGATGATGATCTCTTCTTAGTAATTGTACCTGCTGTTCTTGCGGCTATGCAAGAAGAGAAAAGGGCAGTCCATACTTCTCTTACTGGTGCTATGAAGATTAAGGAAGTTCTAGAAGGGCATGAAATTTGGAGCAAAGTTGAGTTTAGGATGGAGCTAGATATTTTCAGAGCGATAGTAGCTTTCCTTAGAGCCGAGGATCTTCTACGTGACACACGAGGTGTTACTGTTGAAGAACAGTTTGGCATGTTTATGTACATGATCTCGCATAATGCTACTAATCAAGATATGCAAAAATGGTTTCAACACAGTGGTGAAACCATTCACAGGAAGATAAATGAAGTCTTTGATATAATTCCAGCCTTTGACAAGTAGGTTTGTAAAGCTTCCAAGTTCAGTACAAACTCACATCAAAATTGCAACCGACTCTCGTTTCATGCCTTTTTTCCAGGTAGACATAAAACCCAAGAATTTCTAATTCCTTCTTAGGTTTGTGTGCCTCTAATCGTCTCTTTCCTAACATGCAGAATTGCATTGGTACCATAGACGGTACTCATATTCCTATCACTATTTCAGAAGACAAGGCCGCTCCATACAGAAATAGGAAAGGGTCTTTATCCCATAATGTTATGGTAGCTTGCGATTTTAATCTAAACTTTACCTTCATTTCGTGTGGATGGGAAGGATCCGCATCAGATGCTGGGGTTCTTCGTTCAGCACTTGACAGAGGATTCCATGTGCTAGAAGGAAAGTTTTATCTTGTCGATGGTGGATATGCAAATACACCATCATTCATTGCCCCTTATCGAGGAGTTCGGTACCACTTAAGCGAGTTTAGGAGTCGACGTTCCTATGCCAACTACAAAGAGCTCTTTAACCATCGCCACGCAATCCTTCGGAACCATATAGAGAGGGCTATAGGTGTCTTGAAGAAGAGGTTTCCTATTCTAAAATTCAGAACTTTCTATCCTATTCAGTCTCAGGTTAAGATTCCAGCGGCAGCAGTTGTCTTTCATAATGTAATTAAACAGCATAATGGCCAGGAATGGTGGCTAGATCACCTCCTAAGCAACATTGAACCGTCTCTATATGTCGATGTCCCGGAGGGAGAAGTCAACTACCCTACCGGCTCAGAGTCTGTTGATGGAAACAGTTTAAGGGATGACATTGCGATGCAGATGTGGGTTGCACACAATGTTTAATTGATGTGATAGCACTTGTATCGTTATTTATGTACTTGATGCACCTAATATTTGTATCTTATATATGTACTTCTTGCACACAATTTAATTTTTATGTGTAATTTAAAATAGTAATGGCAGATGAAGCATCTAGGGCGAATTGGAACTTCTTATATGAGAAGGATTTAATTGAAGTATTAACTGAGCACAAGGTTGATGCCAGATTTAAGGGACAGAATGGTTGGAACTCAGATGGTTGGAGAAGCATCACTTGTAAGTTCAATGAGAAATTCCCCTCAGCACATTTCACAAAGCAACAACTTCAAGACAAGGAGAAAGATTTGAAAGCAAGCTACAAGGCCATAAGCAACGCAAAGAATGAGAGTGGTATAGGATGGAATGAGACTATGGGCATGATATTAGCTGAACCAGATTTGTGGGAGAAGTGTGCACGTGTAAGTTATTCTCTCTCTCTCTCTTTTGATAAAGTAGTATCATTCCAAAACATTCCTTCGTACTAATATATGTTGTATTCAACAGAAATTCCCCAAATTAAAGAAGCATCGCAAGAATGGGTTTCCTCTGTTTAGGAGCTGTGAGGCCTTGTATGAAGGTAGTCATATATCTTTCTGACTTCTACTAAACAAATATGAGTTTTTATGAAGAAACACTTTGACTTTTTTTATAGGGAGCATTGCTAGAGGTGACATGAGTTTCACTTCTACTGAACCGGTGCTACATGTAGCATCTATTGATGAACCAGTGCTACATGTACCACGAGCGGGCAGCGAGATCAATGTTGCTAGACCAAGTGTGGGCAGTGAGACTAATGTTGCTGGACTAACTTTGGATCGAGAGGCTTGTGAAGTTCAGTCACCACCTTCTGGTACATCAGTACATGGAAGCGGAAAAAAGAGGAAGAAAAGTCAAGTTGCAAGTGTTTTGGATGACTATTTGGAGCACAAGAAGAACCAAACAGATAAGACTATGGAGGCATTCCTTGAGAAGAAGACTCGTGGAGAGGAGTCTATGGATAGGTGTATCCACATATTTGAAGCTATGGAGGACTTGACAGATGAGGAGAAGGCCATTGCAGCAGAGGTGTTCGAAAATGAATTGTATCGGGAGATGTTTCTGAAGCTAACAATTCACAACGTGCGGCTGATTTGGCTTTGGAGGAAGATAAGGTATGTGTGTATATATATGCCCTTCCTTCCTCTCTGAAAACAATTGTAAATTCTAAAGAAACTTGTGTATTTACTTCCTTTCTAATTTTAGTAGGATTACATCTACCTGATAGATGGAGAAGGTGTGACGGATGGCTTCTGCAATATGGTCTCTGCAATGTTTTTTTCCAACAATATCTCTTTAGTTACTTTTTGATTCTGAGAGCACCTAGAGGGGGGGGTGAATAGGTGATCCTGTAAAAACTTCAAACTTAAGCCACAAAAACTTGTTAAGTGTTAGCACGATTATTGCCAAGTGGCTAAGGTGAAGTCTCAACAAAACACAGTACCACAAGAAAATCAAGCACAGGGGTGACACAGTGGTTTTATCCCGTGGTTCGGCCAAGACCAACGCTTGCCTACTCCACGTTGTGGCGTCCCAACGGACGAGGGTTGCAATCAACCCCTCTCAAGCGGTCCAAAGACCCACTTGAATACCACGGTGTTTTGTTGTTCCTTTCACTATCCCGTTTGCAAGGAATCTCCACAAATTGGAGTCTCTTGCCCTTACAAGTATATGATCACAAAGAAAGCACAGAGTAAGGGAGGGAAGTAACACACACAAATCCACAGCAAAAGCGCACACACACGCGGCCAAGAATCGAGCTCACAAGACTATCTCAGAGTTCTCACTTAGAACAGAGCTCGAATCACTTAGAAACACAAACGAATGCGCAGAGACTTAGTGTGGATGTTCAAGAATGCTCAAAGGTTGCTTGTGTGTCTCCTCCATGCGCCTAGGGGCTCCTTTTATAGCCCCAAGGCAGCTAGGAGCCGTTGAGAGCAAATCCGGAAGGCCATCCTTGCCTTCTGTCGTCGGGGGCACCGGACAGTCCGGTGCACACCGGACACTGTCCGGTGCCCGATTTGTTTCCTTATCTGGCGCTGCCGACCGTTGCAGACCGTTGGAGATCTGCGAGCCGTTGGCGCACCGGACATGTCCGGTGCACACCGGACAGTCCGGTGCCGTCTTCCGACCGTTGGCTCGGCCACGTGTCCCGCGCAGATTGCGCGGCCGACCATTGGCCCGGCCGACCGTTGGCTCACCGGACAGTCCGGTGCACACCGGACAGTCCGGTGAATTTTAGCCGTACACCGTCGGCGAATTCCCGAGAGCAGCTAGTTTGCGCCGAGTCAGTCTGGCGCACCGGACACTGTCCGGTGCACACCGGACAGTCCGGTGCTCCAGACCGAGCTGGGTCACTAGCAGCACACAGCCAAGTCTTTCTCTCCCCTTTTCTCTTTTTCTTCTTTCTGTTTCTAACACTTAGACAAATATGTTAGTCCACAAAACCAATGTACTAAGGCTTAGAAACATACCTTTATCTCATGATTTGCACCTTGTTCATCCATGTATATAACTTCACAATTAAACACATGTGTTGGCACTCAATCACCAAAATACTTAGAAATGGCCCAAGGGCACATTTCCCTTTCAATCTCCCCCTTTTTGGTGATTTATGCCAACACAACATAAAGCAACTAGAACAAGTGCAAACTCACTTCAAATAAAACTTAAATTTATTTTGAATCAATTTTGGCATATATGGATCATCTTTTGCCACCACTTGGTTTGTTTTTGCAAATCAAACTCAAATCTCTATCTCTAAGTTAAACACACATGTTGAAGCATAAAGAGAGTCATTCCAAAAGAGATTGATCAAAGATTTCAAAAACTCCCCCTTTTTTCCATAATCAATACTTCTCCCCACAAGAAGCCAACTTTTGACAAGAGAGACAACATAAGAATTTTGACAAACCAAAAACTCTATTCTACTATTTTCAAAATCTCTCAAGTGGTAGCTGATCCATTTATTGCTTTGGCCTTTATTTTCTCCCCCTTTGGCATCAAGCACCAAAACGGGATCAATTGTGGCCCTTTAACCCCATTGCCTCACCAAAATCTTCAATTAAGAGCAAATGGCAATAAGAGTTAATGAGATGGACTTGGAATAAGTTACCCTCTCATCGGAGTGCAGTGGAAGTCTTTCATGGTTCAAGTCCACCTTTTCCCTTTCAATTCTCCTTTGAGACTAAAACAGGCAAACTCAAACATATGGTTAGTCTCAAAGGGTCAAGTTGTAACACATCTCCCCCTAAACATGTGCATCACTTTGCAACGGACTTGTGAGGTCCAGGGAGTGTTTGTACAACTTGAGCACCATAATAAGCAACAAAATGCAGAAAGAACATGATCAAAGGCGTAAGCACATGTATGCTATAATTCAATCCAAGTTCCGCGAATCTAAGACATTTAGCTCACTACGCAGCCTGCAAAAGGTCTTCTCATCTAAAGGCTTGGTAAAGATATCGGCTAGCTGGTTCTCGGTGCTAACATAAAACACTTCGATATCTCCCTTTTGCTGGTGGTCTCTCAAAAAGTGATGCCGGATGTCAATGTGCTTTGTGCGGCTGTGCTCAACAGGATTTTCCGCTATTCGGATAGCACTCTCATTATCACATAGGAGTGGGACTTTGCTCAGATTGTAGCCAAAGTCCCTGAGGGTTTGCCTCATCCAGAGTAGTTGCGCGCAACACTGTCCTGCGGCAACATACTCGGCCTCAGCGGTGGATAGGGCAACGGAGGTTTGTTTCTTAGAGTTCCATGACACCAGGGACCTTCCTAAGAATTGGCACGTCCCCGATGTACTCTTCCTATCGACCTTACATCCAGCATAGTCGGAATCTGAGTACCCAATCAAGTCAAAGTTAGACCCCTTGGGATACCAGATCCCGAAGCAAGGCGTAGCGACTAAATATCTAAGAATTCGCTTCACCGCCACCAAGTGACACTCCTTAGGATCGGATTGAAATCTAGCACACATGCATACGCTAAGCATAATATCTGGTCTACTAGCACATAAATAAAGTAAAGACCCTATCATTGACCGGTATGCTTTTTGATCAACGGACTTACCTCCTTTGTTGAGGTCGGTGTGTCCGTCGGTTCCCATCGGCGTCTTTGCGGGCTTGGCGTCCTTCATCCCAAACCGCTTTAGCAAATCTTGCGTGTACTTCGTTTGGGAGATGAAGGTGCCGTCCTTGAGTTGCTTCACTTGGAACCCAAGGAAGTAGTTCAACTCGCCCATCATCGACATCTCGAATTTCTGCGTCATCACCCTGCTAAACTCTTCACAAGACTTTTGATTAGTAGAACCAAATATTATGTCATCGACATAAATTTGGCATACAAACAAATCACCATCACATGTCTTTGTAAAAAGAGTTGGATCGGCTTTCCCAACCTTGAAAGCATTAGCAAGTAAGAAATCTCTAAGGCATTCATACCATGCTCTTGGGGCTTGTTTAAGTCCATAGAGCGCCTTAGAGAGCTTACACACGTGGTCGGGGTACCGCTCATCCTCGAAGCCAGGGGGTTGCTCCACGTACACCTCCTCCTTTATTGGCCCGTTGAGGAAAGCGCTCTTGACATCCATTTGGTACAACCTGAAAGAATGGTGAGCGGCATATGCTAGCAAGATACGAATGGACTCTAGCCTAGCCACAGGAGAAAAAGTCTCCTCAAAGTCCAAACCTGCGACTTGGGCATAACCTTTTGCCACAAGTCGAGCCTTGTTCCTTGTCACCACTCCGTGCTCGTCTTGTTTGTTGCGGAACACCCACTTGGTTCCCACAACATTTTGCTTGGGACGAGGCACCAGCGTCCAAACTTCATTGCGCTTGAAGTTGTTAAGTTCCTCCTGCATGGCCAACACCCAATCCGGATCTAGCAAGGCCTCCTCTACCCTGAAAGACTCAATAGAGGAGACAAAAGAGTAATGTTCACCAAAATTAACTAATCGAGATCGAGTAGTTACTCCCTTGCTAATGTCACCCAGAATTTGGTCGACGGGATGATCCCTTTGAATCATCGCTCGAACTTGGGTTGGAGGTGCCGGTTGCGCTTCTTCCTTCATCACGTGATCATCTTGTGCTCCCCCTTGATCACACGCCTCCTTTTGATGAACCTGTTCGTCGTCTTGAGTTGGGGGATGCACCGTCGTTGAGGAAGAAGGTTGATCTCGTTCATCTTGTTCCTGTGGCCGAACGTCTCCAATCGCCATGGTTCGTATAGCGGCCGTTGGAACATCTTCTTCATCTACATCATCACAATCAACAACTTGCTCTCTTGGAGAGCCATTAGTCTCATCAAATACAACGTCGCTAGAGACTTCAACCAAACCCGATGATTTGGTGAAGACCCTATACGCCTTTGTATTTGAATCATAACCTAATAAAAACCCTTCTACAGCTTTGGGAGCAAACTTAGAATTTCTACCCTTCTTCACTAGAATGTAGCACTTGCTCCCAAAAACACGAAAGTAAGATACATTGGGTTTGTTACCGGTTAGTAGCTCATATGACGTCTTCTTGAGGAGGCGGTGAAGGTAGACCCTGTTGATGGCGTGGCAAGCCGTGTTCACGGCTTCCGACCAAAAGCACTCGGGGGTCTTGAACTCTCCGAGCATCGTCCTTGCCATATCGATTAGCGTCCTGTTCTTCCTCTCTACCACACCATTTTGCTGTGGTGTGTAGGGAGCGGAGAACTCGTGCTTGATCCCTTCCTCCTCAAGAAACTCCTCCACTTGAAGGTTCTTGAACTCGGACCCGTTGTCGCTCCTTATCTTCTTCACCTTGAGCTCAAACTCATTTTGAGCTCTCCTGAGGAAGCGCTTGAGGGTCCCTTGGGTTTCAGACTTATCCTGCAAAAAGAACACCCAAGTGAAGCGGGAAAAGTCATCAACAATAACTAAACCATACTTACTTCCTCCTATGCTTAGATAGGCGACGGGTCCGAAGAGGTCCATATGCAGCAGCTCCAGAGGTCTTGACGTGGTCATCACATTCTTGCTGTGATGTGCTCCTCCCACCTGTTTACCTGCCTGACAAGCTGCACAAGGTCTATCTTTTTCGAAATGCACATTTGTTAGACCTATCACGTGTTCTCCCTTTAGAAGCTTGTGGAGGTTCTTCATCCCCACATGAGCTAAGCGGCGATGCCACAGCCAGCCCATGCAAGTCTTAGCCATTAAGCATGCATCTAGACCGGCCTCTTCTTTTGCAAAATCAACTAAATAAAGCTTGCCGTCTAGTACACCCTTAAAAGCTAGTGAACCATCACATCTTCTAAAGACAGACACATCTACATTTGTAAATAAACAATTATATCCCATTTGACATAATTGACTAACAGATAGCAAATTATATCCAAGACTCTCCACTAGGAATACATTTGATATAGAATGCTCATTGGAAATTGCAATTTTACCTAACCCTTTTACCTTGCCTTGATTCCCATCACCGAATATAATTGAATCTTGGGAATCCTTATTCTTGACGTAGGAGGTGAACATCTTCTTCTCCCCCGTCATATGGTTTGTGCATCCGCTGTCGATAATCCAGCTTGAACCCCCGGATGCATAAACCTGCAAGGCAAATTTAGGCTTGGGTCTTAGGTACCCAACTCATGTTGGGTCCTGCAAGGTTAGCACAAATATCTTTAGGGACCCAAATGCAAGATTTATCTCCCTTGCATCTAGCCCCTAATTTCCTAGCAACTACCTTCTTACCCTTTCTACAAATAGCAAAGGGAGTATTGCAAGCATAATAAATGGTAGAAGGTTTGTTTACAACTTTTCTAGGAATATGAGCAAAATTTCTCCTAGGCATATGCGCAACATTTCTCCTACTCATATCTCTATCATGCTTATGAGAGGAACTAGAGGCAATCATGGCATGAGAATCATAAACATGTGAATCAAAATCATTATAAGCACTCCTAGCATGTCTCCTATCATTATACATAAAGGCATGGTTCTTTTTAGCGTTACTAGCCATAGGGGCCTTCCCTTTCTCCTTGACGAAGACGGGAGCCTTATGGCTTGTTAAGTTCTTGGCTTCCCTCTTGAAGCCAAGCCCATCCTTAATTGAGGGGTGTCTACCAACCGTGTAGGCATCCCTTGCAAATTTTATTTTATCAACTTCATTCTTGCTAGTCTTAAGTTGGGCATTAAGACTAGCCACTTCATCATTTAGTTTTGAAATTGACACTAAGTGTTCACTACAAGCATTTACATCAAAATCTTTACACCTAGTACAAATTTCAACATGTTCAACACAGGAATTAGATTTATACGCCACTTCTAATTTAGCACTTAAATCATTGTTAACACCTTGTAAGGTAGACATGGTTTCATGACAGGTAGATAGTTCACTAGAAAGCATTTCATTTCTTTTAATTTCTAGAGCAAGAGAATTTTGTGCACTAACAAATTTATCATGCTCCTCATATAAAAGATCCTCTTGTTTTTCTAGTAATCTATTCTTGTCATTTAAAGCATCAATCAACTCATTAATCTTATTAATTTTAGATCTATCTAAGCCTTTGAACAAGCAAGAATAATCTATGTCATCATCATCACTAGACTCACTATCACTAGAAGAAGCATAAGTGGAGTCTTGAGTACTCACCTTCTTCTCCCTTGCCATAAGGCAAGTGAGACGCTCGTTGGGGAAGAGAGCCGATTTGTTGAAGGCAGTGGCGGCGAGTCCTTCGTTGTCGGAGTCGGAGGAGGAGCAATCCGAGTCCCACTCCTTTCCTAGATGCGCCTCGCCCTTTGCCTTCTTGTATTGCTTCTTCTTCTCTCTTTTGTTCCCCTTTTCCTGGTCACTTTCATTATCGGGACAGTTAGCGATAAAATGACCAAGCTTACCGCATTTGAAGCATGAGCGCTTCCCCTTGGTCTTGGTCTTGCTTGGCTGCCCCTTGCGACCATTTAGCGCCGTCTTGAAACGCTTGATGATGAGAGCCATCTCTTCATCATTGAGTCCGGCCGCCTCAATCTGTGCCACCTTGCTGGGTAGCGCCTCCTTGCTTCGTGTTGCCTTGAGAGCAAGGGGTTGCGGCTCGTTGATCGGACCGTTCAACGCTTCGTCGACATATCTTGCCTCCTTGATCATCATCCGCCCGCTTACGAATTTTCCAAGCACTTCCTCGGGCGTCATCATCGTGTACCTGGGATTCTCACGAATATTGTTCACGAGATGAGGATCAAGTACGGTAAAGGACCTGAGCATTAGGCGGACGACGTCGTGGTCCGTCCATCGCGTGCTCCCGTAGCTTCTTATCTTGTTGATAAGGGTCTTGAGCCGGTTGTACGTTTGCGTTGGCTCCTCGCCCCTTATCATCGCGAACCGTCCAAGCTCTCCCTCCACCAACTCCATCTTGGTGAGCAAGGTGACGTCGTTCCCCTCATGAGAAATCTTGAGGGTGTCCCAGATTTGCTTGGCGTTGTCCAAGCCGCTCACTTTATGGTATTCATCCCTGCACAAGGAAGCTAGAAGAACAGTAGTAGCTTGTGCATTCTTATGAATTTGTTCATTAATGAACATGGGACTATCCGAACTATCAAAGTGCATTCCACTCTCTACAATCTCCCATATACTCGGATGGAGAGAGAATAGGTGACTACGCATTTTGTGGCTCCAAAATCCGTAGTCCTCTCCATCAAAGTGTGGGGGCTTGCCGAGTGGAATGGAGAGCAAATGTGAATGTGAACTTTGCGGAATACGAGAGTAATCAAAAGAAAAGTTCGAATTAACCGGTTTCCTTCTCTCGTAGTTGTTGTGGTCCTCGTCCTTTTGGGAAGAAGTAGACTCGTCGCTGTCGTAGTAGACGATCTCCTTGATGCGCCATGTCTTCTTCTTCTTCTTCCCTTCCTTCCGTCTTTGGCCCGAGCCGGAGTCGGTAGGCTTATCGTCCTTCGGCTCGTTGACGAAGGATTCCTTTTCTTTGTCATTGATCACAATACCCTTCCCCTTAGGATCCATCTCTTCGGGCGGTTAGTCCCTTTGTGAAGAGAACGACTCTGATACCAATTGAGAGCACCTAGAGGGGGGGGTGAATAGGTGATGAGAGCACCTAGAGGGGGGGGGGGTGAATAGGTGATCCTGTAAAAACTTCAAACTTAAGCCACAAAAACTTGTTAAGCGTTAGCACAGTTAATGCCAAGTGGCTAAGGTGAAGTCTTCAACAAAACACAATACCACAAGAATCAAGCACAGAGGGACACGGTGGTTTATCCCGTGGTTCGGCCAAGCCAATGCTTGCCTACTTCCACGTTGTGGCGTCCCAACGGACGAGGGTTGCAATCAACCCCTCTCAAGCGGTCCAAAGACCCACTTGAATACCACGGTGTTTTGTTGTTCTTATCTCAATCCCGTTTGCGAGGAATCTCCACAACTTGGAGCCTCTCGCCCTTACAAAAGATGTTCACAAAGAATCACGGAGTAAGGGAGGGATTAGCAACTCACACACAACACAAAGATCACAGCGAATACGCACACACAAAACCCAGACTTGAGCTCAAGAGGCTAACACACTAGAACAGAGCTCAAATCACTAGAATTTCAAACAAGTGCGCAAGATTGATGTGTGAGTGATCAAGAGTGCTCAAGGAATGCTTGGGTACTTCCTCCATGCGCCAAGGGGTCCCTTTTATAGCCCCAAGGCAGCTAGGAGCCGTTGGGAACAAATCTGGAAGGCCATCTTTGCCTTCTGTCTCGTGGCGCACCGGACAGTCCGGTGCACACCGGACACTGTCCGGTGCCCGATTTGTTTCCAAAAACAGCACTTCTGACCGTTGCTGGCTGCTCCAGATCTGCGCTTAGTTGGCGCACCGGACATGTCCGGTGCACACCGGACAGTCCGGTGTTTCTTCCCGACCGTTGGCTCGGCCACGTGTCCCGCGCGGATTGCGCGGCCGACCGTTGGCCCTGGCCGACCGTTGGCTCACCGGACAGTCCGGTGCACACCGGACAGTCCGGTGAATTTTAGCCGTACGCCGTCGGCAATTCCCGAGAGCGGCCAGTTCGCGCCGAGGAGGTCTGGCGCACCGGACACTGTCCGGTGCACACCGGACAGTCCGGTGCTCCAGACCGAGCTGGGACTTGGCTGCACACAGCCAAGTCATTCTCTCCCCTTTTCTCTATTTCTTCATGCTGTTTCTAACACTTAGACAAACATGTTAGTCCACAAAACCAATGTACTAAGGCTTAGAAACATACCTTTACTTCATGATTTGCACCTTGTTCCATTTTACAAATAGGTACCTGTGTTGAGCACTAAATCACCAAAATACTTAGAAATGGCCCAAGGGCACATTTCCCTTTCAATCTCCCCCTTTTTGGTGATTTATGCCAACACAACATAAAGCAAATTGAACAAGTACAAAAATACTTCAAATAATAACTCAAATCTATTTTGATTCATTTTGACTTATATGGATCACTCTATGCCACCACTTTGTTTGTTTTTGCAAATCAAACTCAAATCTCTATCTCTAAGTTAAACACACATGTTAAAGCATAAAGAGAGTCATTATCAAGATTTCAAAAACTCCCCCTTTTTCCCATAATCAATACTTCTCCCCACAAGAAGCCAACTTTTGATAAGAGAGACAACATAAGAATTTTGACAAACCAAAAACTCTATTGCCCTATTTTCAAAATCTCTCAAGTGGTAGCTGATCCATTTATTGCTTTGGCCTTTATTTTCTCCCCCTTTGGCATCAAGCACCAAAACGGGATCAATTGTGGCCCTTTAACCCCATTGCCTCACCAAAATCTTCAATTAAGAGCAAATGGCAATAAGAGTTCATGAGATGGACTTGGAATAAGTTACCCTTCATCGGAGTGCAGTGGAAGTCTTTCATGGTCCAAGTCCACCTTTTCCCTTTCAATTCTCCTTTGTGACTAACACAAGCAAACTCAAACATATGGTTAGTCTCAAAGGGTCAAGTTGTAACACATCTCCCCCTAAACATGTGCATCACATTGCAACGGACTTGTGAGGTCCAGGGAGTGTTTGTACAACTTGAGCACCATAATAAGCAACAAAATGCAGAAGGGAACATGATCAAAAGCATAAATACATGTATGCTACAATTCAATCCAAGTTCCGCGAATCTAAGACATTTAGCTCACTACGCAGCCTGCAAAAGGTCTTCTCATCTAAAGGCTTGGTAAAGATATCGGCTAGCTGGTTCTCGGTGCTAACATAAAACACTTCGATATCTCCCTTTTGCTGGTGGTCTCTCAAAAAGTGATGCCGGATGTCTATGTGCTTTGTGCGGCTGTGCTCAACGGGATTTTCCGCTATTCGGATAGCACTCTCATTATCACATAGGAGTGGGACTTTGCTCAGATTGTAGCCAAAGTCCCTGAGGGTTTGCCTCATCCAAAGTAGTTGCGCACAACACTGTCCTGCGGCAACGTACTCGGCCTCAGCGGTGGATAGGGCAACGGAGGTTTGTTTCTTAGAGTTCCATGACACCAGGGACCTTCCTAAGAATTGGCACGTCCCCGATGTACTCTTCCTATCGACCTTACATCCAGCATAGTCAGAATCTGAGTACCCAATCAAGTCAAAGTTAGACCCCTTTGGATACCAGATCCCGAAGCAGGGCGTAGCGACTAAATATCTAAGAATTCGCTTCACCGCCACCAAGTGACACTCCTTAGGATCGGATTGAAATCTAGCACACATGCATACGCTAAGCATAATATCCGGTCTACTAGCACATAAATAAAGTAGAGATCCTATCATTGACCGGTATGCTTTTTGATCAACGGACTTACCTCCTTTGTTGAGGTCGGTGTGTCCGTCGGTTCCCATCGGAGTCTTTGCGGGCTTGGCGTCCTTCATCCCAAACCGCTTCAGCAAATCTTGCGTGTACTTCGTTTGGGAGATGAAGGTGCCGTCCTTGAGTTGCTTCACTTGGAACCCAAGGAAGTAGTTCAACTCGCCCATCATCGACATCTCGAATTTCTGCGTCATCACCCTGCTAAACTCTTCACAAGACTTTTGATTAGTAGAACCAAATATTATGTCATCGACATAAATTTGGCATATAAACAAATCACCATCACATGTCTTTGTAAAGAGAGTTGGATCGGCTTTCCCAACCTTGAAAGCATTAGCAAGTAAAAAATCTCTAAGGCATTCATACCATGCTCTTGGGGCTTGTTTAAGTCCATAGAGCGCCTTAGAGAGCTTACACACGTGGTCGGGGTACCGCTCATCCTCGAAGCCAGGGGGTTGCTCCACGTACACCTCCTCCTTTATTGGCCCGTTGAGGAACGCGCTCTTCACATCCATTTGGTACAACCTGAAAGAATGGTGAGCGGCATATGCTAGCAAGATACGAATGGACTCTAGCCTAGCCACAGGAGCAAAAGTCTCCTCAAAGTCCAAACCTGCGACTTGGGCATAACCTTTTGCCACAAGTCGAGCCTTGTTCCTCGTCACCACCCCGTGCTCGTCCTGTTTGTTGCGGAACACCCACTTGGTTCCCACAACATTTTGCTTGGGACGAGGCACCAGTGTCCAAACTTCGTTGCGCTTGAAGTTATTGAGTTCCTCCTGCATGGCCAACACCCAGTCCGGATCTAGCAAGGCCTCCTCTACCCTGAAAGGCTCAATAGAGGAGACAAAAGAGTAATGCTCACAAAAATTAACTAATCGAGATCGAGTAGTTACTCCCTTGCTAATGTCACCCAAAATTTGGTCGACGGGATGATCCCTTTGAATCATCGCTCGAACTTGGGTTGGAGGTGCCGGATGCGCTTCTTCCTCCATCACTTGATCTTCTTGTGCTCCCCCTTGATCACACGCCTCCTTTTGATGAACCTGTTCATCGTCTTGAAGTGAGGGATGCACCGTCGTTGAGGAAGAAGGTTGATTACGTTCATCCTGTTCCTGTGGCCGAACGTCTCCAATCGCCATGGTTCGTATAACAGCCGACGGAACATCTTCTTCATCTACATCATCATAATTAACAACTTGCTCTCTTGGAGAGCCATTAGTCTCATCAAATACAACGTCGCTAGAGACTTCAACCAAACCCGATGATTTGTTGAAGACCCTATACGCCTTTGTATTTGAATCATAACCTAATAAAAACCCTTCTACAGCTTTGGGAGCAAACTTAGAATTTCTACCCTTCTTTACTAGAATGTAGCACTTGCTCCCAAAAACACGAAAGTACGATACATTGGGTTTGTTACCGGTTAGTAGCTCATATGACGTCTTCTTGAGGAGGCGGTGAAGGTAGACCCTGTTGATGGCGTGGCAAGCCGTGTTCACGGCTTCCGACCAAAAGCACTCGGGGGTCTTGAACTCTCCAAGCATTGTCCTCGCCATATCAATTAGCGTCCTGTTCTTCCTCTCTACCACACCATTTTGTTGTGGTGTGTAGGGAGCGGAGAACTCGTGCTTGATCCCTTCCTCCTCAAGAAACTCCTCCACTTGAAGGTTCTTGAACTCGGACCCGTTGTCGCTCCTTATCTTCTTCACCTTGAGCTCAAACTCATTTTGAGCTCTCCTGAGGAAGCGCTTGATGGTCCCTTGGGTTTCAGACTTATCCTGCAAAAAGAATACCCAAGTGAAGCGGGAAAAGTCATCAACAATAACTAAACCATACTTACTTCCTCCTATGCTTAGATAGGCGACGGGTCCGAAGAGGTCCATATGCAGCAGCTCCAGAGGTCTTGACGTGGTCATCACATTCTTGCTGTGATGTGCTCCTCCAACTTGTTTACCTGCCTGACAAGCTGCACAAGGTCTATCTTTTTCGAAATAAACATTGGTTAGACCTATCACGTGTTCTCCCTTTAGAAGTTTGTGGAGATTCTTCATCCCCACATGTGCTAAGCGGCGATGCCACAGCCAGCCCATGCAAGTCTTAGCCATTAAGCATGCATCTAGACCGGCTTCTTCTTTTGCAAAATCAACTAAATAAAGCTTGCCGTCTAGTACACCCTTAAAAGCTAGTGAACCATCACATCTTCTAAAGACAGACACATCTACATTTGTAAATAAACAATTATATCCCATTTGACATAATTGACTAACAGATAGCAAATTATATCCAAGACTCTCCACTAAGAATACATTTGAAATAGAATGCTCATTAGAAATTGCAATTTTACCTAACCCTTTTACCTTGCCTTGATTCCCATCACCGAATATAATTGAATCTTGGGAATCCTTATTCTTGACGTAGGAGGTGAACATCTTCTTCTCCCCCGTCATATGGTTTGTGCATCCGCTGTCGATAATCCAGCTTGAACCCCCGGATGCATAAACCTGCAAGGCAAATTTAGGCTTGGGTCTTAGGTACCCAACTCATGTTGGGTCCTGCAAGGTTAGCACAAATGTCTTTAGGGACCCAAATGCAAGATTTATCTCCCTTGCATCTAGCCCCTAATTTCCTAGCAACTACCTTCTTACCCTTTCTACAAATAGCAAAGGGAGCATTACAAGCATAATAAATGGTAGAAGGTTCATTCACTACTTTCCTAGGAGCATGAATAACATTCTTTCTAGGTACATGAGCAATATATCTCCTAGGCATATGTACAACATTTCTCCTACACATATCTCTACCATGATTATAAGAAGAACTAGAAGCAAACATTGCATGAGAATCATAAACATGTGAATCAATATGATTATAAGCATTTCTAGCATGTCTCCTATCATAATACATAAAAGCATGGTTCTTTTTAGCACTATTAGCCATAGGGGCCTTCCCTTTCTCCTTGACGAAGACGGGAGCCTTATGGCTTGTTAAGTTCTTGGCTTCCCTCTTGAAGCCAAGCCCATCCTTAATTGAGGGGTGTCTACCAACCGTGTAGGCATCCCTTGCAAATTTTATTTTATCAACTTCATTCTTGCTAGTCTTAAGTTGGGCATTAAGACTAGCCACTTCATCATTTAATTTGGAAATTAGAACTAGGTGTTCACTACAAGCATTAACATCAAAATCCTTACACCTAGTACAAATTTCAACATGTTCAACACAAGAATTTGATTTACTAGCTACTTCTAGTTTAGCACTTAAATCAATATTAACACTTCTTAAGGTAGAAATGGTTTCATGACAGGAAGATATTTCACTAGAAAGCATTTCATTTCTTTTTACTTCTAAAGCATATGATTTTTGTGCCTCCACAAACTTATCATGTTCATCATACAATAAATCTTCTTGCTTTTCTAAAAGCCTATCCTTTTCATTCAATGCATCAATCAATTCATTGATTTTATCTATCTTAGATCTATCTAAGCCCTTGAACAAGCAAGAATAATCTATATCATCATCACTAGACTCACTATCACTAGAAGAAGCATAAGTGGAGTCTTTAGTACTTACCTTCTTCTCTCTTGCCATAAGGCAAGTGAGACGCTCGTTGGGGAAGAGAGCCGATTTGTTGAAGGCAGTGGCGGCGAGTCCTTCGTTGTCGGAGTCGGAGGAGGAGCAATCCGAGTCCCACTCCTTTCCTAGATGCGCCTCGCCTTTTGCCTTCTTGTATTGCTTCTTCTTCTCTCTTTTGTTCCCCTCTTCCTGGTCACTTTCATTATCGGGACAGTTAGCAATGAAATGACCAAGCTTACCACATTTGAAGCATGAGCGCTTCCCCTTGGCTTTGGTCTTGCTTGGTTGTCCCTTGTGACCTTTAAGCACCGTCTTGAATCTCTTAATGATGAGAGCCATCTCTTCATCATTAAGGCCAGCCGCCTCAACTTGCGCCACCTTGCTAGGTAGCGACTCCTTGCTCCTCGTTGCCTTTAGAGCAATGGGTTGAGGCTCGTGGAGTGGTCCGTTCAACGCGTCGTCGACGTATCTTGCCTCCTTGATCATCATCCGCCCGCTCACGAATTTTCCAAGCACTTCCTCGGGCGTCATCATCGTGTACCTGGGATTCTCACGAATATTGTTCACGAGATGAGGATCAAGTACGGTAAAGGACCTGAGCATTAGGCGGACGACGTCGTGGTCCGTCCATCGCGTGCTCCCGTAGCTTCTTATCTTGTTGATAAGGGTCTTGAGCCGGTTGTACGTTTGCGTTGGCTCCTCGCCCCTTATCATCGCGAACCGTCCAAGCTCGCCCTCCACCAACTCCATCTTGGTGAGTAAGGTGACGTCGTTCCCCTCATGAGAAATCTTGAGGGTGTCCCAGATTTGCTTGGCGTTGTCCAAGCCGCTCACCTTATGGTATTCATCCCTGCACAAGGAAGCTAGAAGAACAGTAGTAGCTTGTGCATTTTTATGAATTTGTTCATTAATGAACATGGGACTATCCGAACTATCAAAGTGCATTCCACTCTCTACAATCTCCCATATACTAGGATGGAGAGAGAATAGGTGACTACGCATTTTGTGACTCCAAAATCCGTAGTCCTCTCCATCAAAGTGTGGGGGCTTGCCAAGTGGAATGGAGAGCAAATGAGAATGTGAACTTTGCGGAATACGAGAGTAATCAAAGGAAAAGTTCGAATTAACCGGTTTTCTCCTCTCGTAGTCGTTGTGGTCCTCATCCTTTTGGGAAGAAGTAGACTCGTCGCTGTCGTAGTAGATGATCTCCTTGATGCGCCTGGTCTTCTTCTTCTTCCCATCCTTTCGTCTTTGACCCGAGCCGGAGTCGGTAGGCTTGTCGTCCTTCGGCTCGTTGACGAAGGTCTCCTTCTCTTTGTCGTTGATCACTATACCCTTCCCCTTAGGATCCATCTATTCGGGCGGTTAGTCCCTTTGTGAATAGAACGGCTCTGATACCAATTGAGAGCACCTAGAGGGGGGGGGTGAATAGGTGATCCTGTAAAAACTTCAAACTTAAGCCACAAAAACTTGTTAAGCGTTAGCACAGTTAATGCCAAGTGGCTAAGGTGAAGTCTTCAACAAAACACAATACCACAAGAATCAAGCACAGAGGGACACGGTGGTTTATCCCGTGGTTCGGCCAAGCCAATGCTTGCCTACTTCCACGTTGTGGCGTCCCAACGGACGAGGGTTGCAATCAACCCCTCTCAAGCGGTCCAAAGACCCACTTGAATACCACGGTGTTTTGTTGTTCTTATCTCAATCCCGTTTGCGAGGAATCTCCACAACTTGGAGCCTCTCGCCCTTACAAAAGATGTTCACAAAGAATCACGGAGTAAGGGAGGGATTAGCAACTCACACACAACACAAAGATCACAGCGAATACGCACACACAAAACCCAGACTTGAGCTCAAGAGGCTAACACACTAGAACAGAGCTCAAATCACTAGAATTTCAAACAAGTGCGCAAGATTGATGTGTGAGTGATCAAGAGTGCTCAAGGAATGCTTGGGTACTTCCTCCATGCGCCAAGGGGTCCCTTTTATAGCCCCAAGGCAGCTAGGAGCCGTTGGGAACAAATCTGGAAGGCCATCTTTGCCTTCTGTCTCGTGGCGCACCGGACAGTCCGGTGCACACCGGACACTGTCCGGTGCCCGATTTGTTTCCAAAAACAGCACTTCTGACCGTTGCTGGCTGCTCCAGATCTGCGCTTAGTTGGCGCACCGGACATGTCCGGTGCACACCGGACAGTCCGGTGTTTCTTCCCGACCGTTGGCTCGGCCACGTGTCCCGCGCGGATTGCGCGGCCGACCGTTGGCCCTGGCCGACCGTTGGCTCACCGGACAGTCCGGTGCACACCGGACAGTCCGGTGAATTTTAGCCGTACGCCGTCGGCAATTCCCGAGAGCGGCCAGTTCGCGCCGAGGAGGTCTGGCGCACCGGACACTGTCCGGTGCACACCGGACAGTCCGGTGCTCCAGACCGAGCTGGGACTTGGCTGCACACAGCCAAGTCATTCTCTCCCCTTTTCTCTATTTCTTCATGCTGTTTCTAACACTTAGACAAACATGTTAGTCCACAAAACCAATGTACTAAGGCTTAGAAACATACCTTTACTTCATGATTTGCACCTTGTTCCATTTTACAAATAGGTACCTGTGTTGAGCACTAAATCACCAAAATACTTAGAAATGGCCCAAGGGCACATTTCCCTTTCAGGTGATCCTGTAAAAACTTCAAACTTAAGCCACAAAAACTTGTTAAGTGTTAGCATGATTATTGCCAAGTGGCTAAGGTGAAGTCTCAACAAAACACAGTACCACAAGAAAATCAAGCACAGGGGTGACACAGTGGTTTTATCCCGTGGTTCGGCCAAGACCAACGCTTGCCTACTCCACGTTGTGGCGTCCCAACGGACGAGGGTTGCAATCAACCCCTCTCAAGCGGTCCAAAGACCCACTTGAATACCACGGTGTTTTGTTGTTCCTTTCACTATCCCGTTTGCAAGGAATCTCCACAAATTGGAGTCTCTTGCCCTTACAAGTATATGATCACAAAGAAAGCACAGAGTAAGGGAGGGAAGTAACACACACAAATCCACAGCAAAAGCGCACACACACGCGGCCAAGAATCGAGCTCACAAGACTATCTCAGAGTTCTCACTTAGAACAGAGCTCGAATCACTTAGAAACACAAACGAATGCGCAGAGACTTAGTGTGGATGTTCAAGAATGCTCAAAGGTTGCTTGTGTGTCTCCTCCATGCGCCTAGGGGCTCCTTTTATAGCCCCAAGGCAGCTAGGAGCCGTTGAGAGCAAATCCGGAAGGCCATCCTTGCCTTCTGTCGTCGGGGGCACCGGACAGTTCGGTGCACACCGGACACTGTCCGGTGCCCGATTTGTTTCCTTATCTGGCGTTGCCGACCGTTGCAGACCGTTGGAGATCTGCGAGCCGTTGGCGCACCGGACATGTCCGGTGCACACCGGACAGTCCGGTGCCGTCTTTCGACCGTTGGCTCGGCCACGTGTCCCGCGCAGATTGCGCGGCCGACCGTTGGCCCGGCCGACCGTTGGCTCACCGGACAGTCCGGTGCACACCGGACAGTCCGGTGAATTTTAGCCGTACACCGTCGGCGAATTCCCGAGAGCAGCTAGTTTGCGCCGAGTCAGTCTGGCGCACCGGACACTGTCCGGTGCACACCGGACAGTCCGGTGCTCCAGACCGAGCTGGGTCACTAGCAGCACACAGCCAAGTCTTTCTCTCCCCTTTTCTCTTTTTCTTCTTTCTGTTTCTAACACTTAGACAAATATGTTAGTCCACAAAACCAATGTACTAAGGCTTAGAAACATACCTTTATCTCATGATTTGCACCTTGTTCATCCATGTATATAACTTCACAATTAAACACATGTGTTGGCACTCAATCACCAAAATACTTAGAAATGGCCCAAGGGCACATTTCCCTTTCAGATTCATGGAAATACTGTACTAAACTTGAAAATGATTCATTTAATCTATTTTGACTAGTGAAGTTCTTGTTCTAAAACTGATAGTATGAGTTAACTTGTCTCCAAAACTGTGGTTGTTAAAACTAGTAGTGGTAAATAAGCCAGACTTTATCATTATGTTGTTGCTCTGAACATATTTGTATCACAAATAGAACAATTTTATTCCTTGCACAAATAGAACATTTTTGTATCACAAGTAGCTCAATTGTGCTTCATGCTAAGGAAAGTTCTAAGTTTGTTGTTTTTATTCCTTGCAGAAAATCGAGGTTTGCCACAGGAGCATCAGTCAGAGGCGCTTCATGTTAAGCATATAAGAATATTGGCTTTATTTGCTCTCTCACCATGTGCTAGCTGGTTAAGTAGTATTAGCATTGCTACTGGGTGCTATCTGCTGTCTTTTGGATGAAACTAAGCTATTATTTTGTTCTGCTAGTAGGCGCTATTATGAATTTTCAAGTTCTCTGGAATTTTTACTGGAACCACAATTTGTGTGGAGTTAAGAACTGTTCTGCATGTTCCATCAATATGTATGCAGGTTCTAATACATATTGTGGATCTGATACATATGTACACACTCTCATAATTCACTGGTTCATAAAAATTTAGAATACATATGTGTTCAAACGTCCAGCTCTACTTTCTTTTTATTACTAGTCTATTATTCTATTTATACATTCATTTATACATTTGTTTATTTATACATTTGAAGGGAGATGTGTTAGAAGAGTCACTGGACACCCTGACAACCAAACAATCACAGGGCGCTCAAACCCCACCGGGCAGCACCAGACGGGGAAGAAGTATAGCAAGTTTTGCCCCCATCGGTGGTATCTAACCTGGGTGGCTGTTACCTGTGTTGCCAAACGAAGCCTAAAAGTTTTAAGTAATATTTCAAAACCCACCCCTCTCTCAAATGTAGGAGATTTACCACATCTCCCAATCCAATTTAATTAAAAGATATTGGTAATCTCTTGAGGCTTAATTTGGGTACTCTTGGATTGAATTGGTTTGGAGGGATTCGAGAGTGTTTAAATTCATAATAGATAAAAACCATCCTTGATCCACTCTAATCTCTCTCATTCCAATAATATCCAAACTAGGCCTGAAGGGGAAGAAAATTACATCACTTCCAAGAAGATAGGGGATAGATAATCCCTTCGTTCTCTATCTTAAGATCATGAAGGTTTGTCCTAAGTCAATGTTTTATGGTGTATTTGGTTGTGGGACAGCCAGGACAGGAATGTCCCCTGGCGTCCTCTCTCGTCCCTCCAATTGTGAAGGATAATTGGAGATAACACTGGGATAGTTCTGTCCCAACCATTGACTCTGAACTAAACAACCTTATTTGAAAGATCGTTCCATTCTATTCCATCCTGTCATTACTGTTGAGAACTACGTTACCACGGATCACCAGATCCGCTCCCTTCCCTCCCGTCAGCAGTAGAGGCGCAAGAAGCTGTAGAGAACCCGTCTCCCTTCCCTTAAGCACGACAGAGGAAATACACGAGACACATGATATGGGGTTGGGCCTCTGGCCTCTTTCTGATCTCTGTATTATGAAGTGGTGTACAGGTTCCTTATATAGAGATGTGAGACCCCTCAGGGGCAAAGCAGGTATTTGCCCACATAACCCTAACTAGGGTTACTTAACACTCCCCCTTGGGCGAATACCGCGACCAACACATGCCTCGTTAAAACTCCGAAAAACCCAGTGGGAAAAATATGGAGAAAGAGAGCATGGTGATACAAATTGCATTTGCACTTTGTTGCCTCGTTAAAAACCTCATGTGAGAAACTTCAAGAAAACTCATAAAGGGAAAAAGAGTACAACAACTGTCATCGGGACAGATTTCGATCCTCTGAGATCTAGATTCTATCGAATCTTCTACAAGGGCTAACTTTTAGAAATGTGCTCCCCCTGATCCTTGCAAAACCGTATCAATAAGGCAAAACATCTTCTTCTAGAAGTATATGCACATAAAGATTTAGCAAACGGATTGCATATCCTTGCAAGGACTATTTCAGGAACTTTACCTCTACTCACTTCTAGGATATACGAGGTAAGTGCACGTATCAATATAAATAAGCCACTTTGACTGATGGTGTTCGATCAACTGGATCTATATATTTGATAGAAAGTTCCATAAAGGTTCACATATTGATCATCAAGCTCACGCCTTCAGGGCATAGAATATGACATTTATTGTCTCACGGTTGTGATCAATATAAGCATTCGCTCCCCTGACGATGACATCTGTCAAAGTCGTTATCCCTCATTACTCAAGCATATTCTTCAAGATATATGTCTCATTGTTCATCTGGAATAACGAGAATGGATGAGGTTGAGGTGCTATCATTTTCTATCTTACACCACAATTTATACATAGTTGTGCAAAGCAAATAACATGTCCTTCAATAGGACTTAGGGGATAATATAGTTGCAATAGTACATATTCTAAATATGATACATCGCTCGAGGCGTTCATCCATTGCAACATCTATGATGGTGTCACAAAAGTCCATCTAAGATCGTAATCCATCAGAGATTTTTCATCGATCAGATACATCATTATAGTCTGTCATTCTGGCACAATGGGGATATTTTGCCAGTAACACCTAAACCTTATAGGTTTCTGCCATCAGGGCTTTAGAGGATACCGTAATTCCACATCTAGTGGAAGTTACCATGAGTAAAACTCATGGAATGCACATGTGCTTATTCGGTGAACTTTAAGTCCTTTGGTACCTCATATTATTCCTTTTCGGGTCTGTATGGGTCTTTATCCCTTTATAGGGATTATCAAACTTTGGTGTTCAACACAGACTTTGTTTCTTCTGGATAGGTTCCATCTGGGAACAATAGTCTCAACTAGGAGATATTCTCCCTACATAGGAGAGTGATCATTCATCAGGAATGTATTATTCAGTATGAGATTTATATGTTGCATATTTATAATTCAAAGATATGAGTCCTCTTAGGATCTCATGACGGATCTTCAGAATCCTATTAACTGCATATTTTAATTCATGCCATTTGCCAGATATATTACATAGCGGAACAGTATTTATTCAACACATACGTGGGATGGGTCTCTCACAAGACCACTTGAACCATCGCATTCACCACACATTATTTCAATAGTGCCCATAAATGTCCGAACTTCAAGCTCATGACTTTCATTTTGCGATTATTGGTTCAGCCTCGATTGCATTTATAAATGACCCGATAAGAGAGCTTAAAGCACTCATGCCTAGGACTTTGTTTTGGATCCGTTTGCAATCTATAGAGGCAAGATAGGTGTCGACACATTTGTCTCCCACATTTAAAAATGATCTCCACCATTTCCCAAAGCGAAAGATTCATTGTTCCGTATTCCTAGCATAATGATATTGCGCGCATTGCTAGGAACTCCATCATCAAGATGAACCTCTTCATGAGGCAAATCACCATCAGGGTGAATTAATCGGAGGAAAGTTATCACAGACCATGTGAATCCGCAATCAGAACATATGCTTTGACTAAGGTCGATGGATCATATTCGCAGGCGTCCCTGAGAATAGATCAAATGCCAATAAGTCAAATGTGGATATGATATTAATCCCGGGTATATCCACATCTACATCAGGTAGAAGCATTCAAACCTATATGGTTACTCATCAACGATTTCTGGCAAACTCCATATACACAGGAGTACACACCGAACGACAGATTCAGTTTGGCTTATGTGCGTTTAATAGAATATTGAGGCATTACACTATATGGGCATTCCTCTCCCTAATGCCGAGATGTTCTAAAAGCATACAAATAAAATCCCCAACCACAATCATCCAGTTGTGGGCAATGTATGCTATTGTGGTGATTTATTTGGGAAATCTTACGCACATTACAGATAGGGGTTTTATGCAGTGAGCTTTGGACTTAGATTAATGTAGTGGCATGAATACTACATATTTGTCCTTCAACATGAAGGGTTAGTCTCAACTTCCAGCAAGACACGCAACAACAAGTTGCTTCATGGTTATAATTCTGCAAACTTATTGTTTTTTTACTACCAAATGCATAGTCAATCATTAAGATTTAGACTAATATGTGCAACACTATTTTATCCATAAGGTCCTTCAGGGGCTCATGCATACCATTCGTCGTTTGGAGTCATTAGTTGACTTCATATCAACAAGTAAAATGACCATCAGGGTCTAACACTCACAAAGACATTCACTGGTTGCATTGTGCTTTTAAGCACATAGGAAAAATGTGTGTGTTTATATTGGTAGTGAAGTGCACGGCATCAGGCCAATGCTGCCAAGCAAAGATTTTTATATGCAGAGATGTATAGTTCAGCTCATTTTTATCACTACCCATGGTGTACCCAATTACTCATACCGCTCTGAAATTGGGTATCGATTAATGCAACATTTTTAGGTATAATAACTTTGAGAGAGAACTTATAACAATTGTCAATTATTTATGGTGTTGCCAGCAGGGCAAATATTTCTCCTCATATTATATACCAACTTGTTCTATAAAGCATTATTTCGATCTCTTCATTGTTCAGCAAAAAGAGAAGCTTTGGCATAGAACAGACAAGACCAAGAATTCCTTTTATCTGGGAAAAATCATCTGATTCCTAAGCTTTCGACAAAGCAAATGGAGATAACTGCTTGGCAAGAACGAAACAAGACTGGTATCCGCCTAGGATCCGTCTTCAACAACAGATAGTACTACTCTCATACAAAGAGTCATCAGGACTAGGGATAACACAAGAGGTCTCCATAAGATCTTTATATTTTTATCACAAGTTGCCATCACTAACGCTATTGTGATCGAGAATTGTGGCTCTTCCAACGCCAAGAACCAAAGACAAATTAATGTCTAATGTAGCTTCAAGCTCTGTGGTGATGTGGGATTTCATGACTATTTTTCTACTCTTTTTACTTCTGGTAGATTAGAGTAAGATTATGATAAGCATGCCAAGGGGTGGAATCCTATGTAGTTCTGCTACAAAACCCCAGTTATATGTCCATTCAGGACTGACCGTTACCATTTGACTTATAATGTATGCCATACTCGTCAAGGGACTATCTCTAGTCAATTCAGCGACTATGAGTATTTACAATTCTGAGAGATGTATGCAACACAAGCATAAAGGTCCTAGATAGGACGAGCAAAGTGGTTCGACGGGAACACACAATTGTTTTCACACCAACATAGTGAAATTTTTCTCAGAATAACCTCTCGGTATACTCGCAACTTCATGTTGCTAGCGTCTACATGTCCTTTTATCTCATAGTTTGCTTCATGTCATTCAGCAACAAAGAGAGCAATGTGCTAACATCTGGTTGAGCAATGTATGATTGAGATTTCTGGTCTTAAATCATTTGGTAAGGTCTTTTTGCTTACTAATATAATCCCAATTTGTGATGTTTTCTGTGCCAAAAAGGATTTCATGCATTATATATCTTGGGGTTACTTCGGGTAAAACTTTTATGCATGAGGAGAGAGCAAAGTTAACTTATCTGTGTTTCATTGTAATTTAATTTAATTTCCCAGATTTTTCAAGCACTATAAAGCATTTTATAGTTGCTATGGCCACTTGGCGATATATATAAATATATGATGCCACACAACACAATAAAAAAAATATAAAGCCAAACAAAATTGTTTACGAAGGTTGCGCATAATGTGACTGCAGGGGCTCGAATAACCCACCATGTTCTACGCGAGTACAAGCTCTAGCGTATCTGGCGTCAACACGTGTGCGGCCATCAGGGCTACGACAATATAGAAGCCTTCGTAATAAGCGGAACAGGCACAATTATGGCTCGGTAATTGGGGTACACGATAAGTCCATGCAACGTGCACAACAGGTGCAATTGTGGCTCGATAATCACGGCAGTGCCTACAGGGCATGCGAAAAATACGCGACTCAGCGATGGCGGTCTAACTCAACGGGAGCGATCCGATTAATGGAGAATGTGACATAGCAATCACATGACGCAGCTAAGTTCGTACGACACAAATATTGCGTCCTGTAGCCAGGATGCAGCCAATGCTCAGCCATTACCATAACTCAATCGATTAATAACGCAGCCTTATCGGTGTGTCCGAATACCCACTATACAAATTAATCGCTCGGCATGAGTCCGAAACTCAACGCAACACAAATATTTAGAGCGATTTAAGTATGAACAATATAGACTTTACATGAATTTTAATAATTTTCTGCTAATTATATACTACGGGAATATAAGCAGAAAAATAAACACCGGAATTAATGCATAAACGTAACACATCATGTGTAAAAAGCATTTCTCGTATTTAAGCATGCATTTTTACTAATTATTTGCGATAGAAAATAATTAATTAAGATATATATTACTATATAATATCATGCATACAATTTAAAATTGGCCTCGCTGAAAAGAGGAGGCCGCGTGACACAACACGATGTTAAAGTGCACGGGCAACATAGACCCCGAACAGGCCCAAAATGCTGGCCGGTGGAGCACATACGTGCACATGCACATAGGTTTGTTTGACCATTTCCTCTCTCTTCTAAAGCACACATCTCCACATGCTCCCGGCCGTTAGACGATATTTGGTGGATCGCCGCTATTTCGGTAGTGGGACCTCGCAGCTTTCTGCGCGCGCGAGATTCTTGCCAGATCTGCATGGCTTTGACCCAGTACCTTGCGGGCGCGTCGGCAACCACCCTTTACCGAATCCTTTTTCTGTGCAGAGAACGGTGGTAGCCTGAGACTGCATGGCAGCTACGCCGGCAAGGACTTGCCCACGGACGAGTGCAGTAACAACCGCAATACGACTACGACTGTGTGCATGTGCATGAGATGAGCATGCTGCACGACGGCGTAAGTCCATGAGCATGTTATACGGCCCAGCCTACGAACCACGCCTCGCCGATTTTGGCCTCGCCCACGTCCTAATCGCCACGAGCTCCAAGCTCCAGCGGGGCATGGCGAGCAGAGCACCGTCGTATTATTTCTTCACCACGACGGTAAGTCCGTGGCATCCCCGATGGTGCCAACGCGTGAGGCACAGTCAGGTAAAAACGACATAGGCAGTGATGGTGCGTGATTGCGTAGAGGTGAAATGTATACCACGTGATTGCGTAGAGGCGAAATCGAAGCCTGTCGCGTAGGACAGTTCGGCTAGGCCAGAGACCTGCCGGCTTGACGAAGAGGTGATGCAGATTTGATCCCGCAGCAACGTCGAGGTAGAGCGTGCTGATAACGTGTTGAGAACTACGTTACCACGGATCACCAGACCCGCTCCCTCCCCTCCCGTCAGCAGTAGAGGCGCAAGAAGCTGTAGAGAACTCGTCTCTCTTCCCTTAAGCACGACAGAGGAAATACACGAGACACATGATATGAGGTTGGACCTCTGGCATCTTTCTGATCTCTGTATTATGAAGTGGTGTACAAGTTCCTTATATAGAGATGTGAGACCCCTCAGGGGCAAAGCAGGTATTTACCCACGTAACCCTAACTAGGGTTACTTAACAATTACAACTAAACACATCGTTACATCCTTGTATGCATCATTGCATTTATACTTTTAATAAAGACGCGCGCGCACGGTGTAAAAGGCTGAACCTCTCAGCCGAAAATCCACAAGAAAGGCTTCTCAGCCCAGATTGCTGGGGCTTTTCGGCCCAAATCCTCTCACCCAAGCCAACAATTTCAGGCAAATTCGCAACGCCTCTCCAGCATAGGCATAGCTCGCCGAAACGCCGACCTAAACGCCCACAATTCGCCTCCGATCCGGCACGACACCGCCGCCGATCCCCATCGTCACGGTAGCCATGTCCAACCCCGGCTCGTCGTCCGCCTCCGCTCACCACGACCACGAACACACCCCTCTCTGCCGCTCCTGCGGGGCGCCCACCACGGCGCCGACCCCGGCACCCTGGTCAGGGACCACCGACTCCCCGCCGCCGGCGTACCGCCCCATCCGTCTCCCAGCCATCAACGCGCCCACCAACACAGCCGCCATAGTCCTCTCCCCGGTCCCACAGCCGCTCCCCGTGCCTCCCGCCGCGCCGCCCCACGCCTTCCTGGTCCCTGCCAAGCGGATCACCTCACCGGACGACATCGCCCGCTTCCATGCCTCCGTCCACGGCCTTCACTTCCTCGGGTTCGTCGCAGCGCTGTCCGCCTCCGTCCACGGCCGCAAGCTCTCGGACCCGCTACCGTCCCCGCCATCCCCCGCCATAGCTGCGCTCCTCGATCTCGTCTCGGCTCTCGCCGCTGTCGTCGCTTCCACCCCTCCGCTTCCACACAGCTCTCGGTACGGCAACCCTGCTTTCCGCCTGTGGCACGAGAAGCTCACCGACTCCGCCAGCGAGCTGATCTCGCGGATCACGGCCACCGCGTCTTCCCCTGCGGACCTCGCAGGCGCCGATGTCGAGCTAGCACCGTACCTCCTCGACTCCTTCGGCAACGCCACCCGCATCGACTACGGGACGGGGCACGAAACCAACTTCGCCGCTTTCCTCTACTGCCTCGCGAGGCTCGGCCTCATCACCGAGCCCGACTACCCGGCCGTCGTTCTGCGCGTCTTCACAGCTTACCTCGATCTCATGCGCACGCTGCAGGACACGTACCAGCTGGAGCCTGCAGGCTCCCATGGCGTGTGGGGACTTGATGATTACCATTTCCTGCCGTTCATATTTGGGTCTGCACAGCTGATTGACCACAAGTACATGAAGCCCAAGTCGATTCACAACCCAGATATCTTGGAAAATTTCTCCAAGGAGTACATGTATCTGGCGTGCGTTGCATATGTGAAGAAGGTAAAGAAGGGGCCCTTTATGGAGCATTCACCAATGTTGGATGATATCAGTGGAGTGGCCAATTGGAAGAAAGTTAACAGTGGGCTGCTAAAGATGTACAAGGCTGAGGTGCTTGAGAAAGTACCGATCATGCAGCATTTCCTCTTTGGCTCACTAATCAAATGGTATGAGTTGTAGCACTTATATTTTTGGTCGCCTGTGTTTTGGTGCCCATGAGTTGGTTTTATTAGTTCAATGTTACAACCAGTGTTTTAAAGGCGTCGCCTAGGCGTCTAGGCGCTCAAACAATCCGAGGCGCCTTGCTCGCCTAGGCGTCCAGGCGGTGGCCAATGTCTTATCTCACCATACCGCCTTAAGAACCATGGTTACAAGTTACAACAAAAGTTCTTAGTGTAGGGAATGGTTGCCTGGTGAATTATGCAGGGAATAATTCAGTTTTTTTCCCGACTAAGATTCACATAGGAGGCATCAAATATGATTGACAATCACTCATAAAACGAAAATGGATGTCAAGTTTATCAATTGACAATTGGAAACCCTAGATACAATATTTCTTGGAAAATTGTTATTAGTATTATGCAGGCTGCTCTTTTTTTGGCCTTATTAGCATTGCATTTTTGGCCTTTATGAAAATTCAGTGGTGGTCGTTGATTCTTGTATCTGTTTTGCCTAGCAGGCTAATTATTTGGCAGAGACATTGTCATTAAACAAATAATATTGTCTGTGATGTCCCAAAATGGTTGCTGTCACCTAGTTTGACGAAGTCTTGCCTTTCCAATTTCCATAGCATTTCCTGTCATTACTGTTGAGGCCATATTTTGGAAAGATTTGAAATTAATATGGATGATAATCATATGCGGTATTCCAGTGTAAGAGAATCATTTCTGACCCTAGTAAGGTGACGTACAGAAAAGTAATCAAACAATCCTTGGATAAAATGCTTGAAGATAGTTGTGGCTGAAAGCAGAAGAAGTTTAGAATAAAAATGAATTCATATGATTTACCGGAATATAATTACCTAGGATGAACAAGGGCTATGCTTGCCATTTGTTTAACTCGACCTGTGGGGGGTAAGACAGCCCCGAGCACTATATTAAGAAGACCTTCTCACGCAGGTCGAGAACACCTCAAGTCACCCATACACAACAGCACTGTAGCCCATGTGAGAACACGACCGCAACCAGGATCAGGCCTTAGACCTGTGCTTTGGTATGAGACAGATGAGGGTATTTTTTAACCACAACCTGAAATTCGCTCCCACGGGGAGTCGAACCTAGGGCCTGAGGAGTGCTACTCAGATCACCAACTCAGCTAGAGACCCTTTTGCAAGCCATTTTTAATGTTATGGCGCAATTTACATAATACATGCACTGGATTTTAAATAGTTCTCTTCAATCCTTGATGATAGCCATAGCCTAGGTTGACGTAGCTATTAGGCCATCCTTCATTTTCGTTAAGGTCGACATGGCCTTTCCAACATTTCCTGGTTATATTTTGGATATTATTCAGTTCAATTGTTTGCATGCTAAGGTTGACTCTTCCCAGTTCATTTGCCCAAAATGCTCATATTTGAACTAGTACATTTAATTCATTAGTTGATATGAATTTTAGTAGCATCTTATGTTCTCCTGATACCAGTGTGCTACAATTTTCATTGGTCTTATTTTTAAAAACATCAATTGAAAATTTATTGTCTTGTTTTTTTAAGAGCATTGTTCATTTCAGTGTGATATGCTTTTAGTTACTCATGTGCTCTAGGCTTTCTACGTTGTCTTGATCACTTTTATGAATTGGTCCTTTCTGTACCTTTGTACTTGGATCAGACAATGGACTTGTGTACCATTAACCTATTGTCTCATTCCACATGGTTCATCTTTGTTTGGTTGCTGGTCTAAAATAACTTAGAATATGAATACGGTTTGACATGTTTTGAGGCTAGAGACTCTTTGCCCAATTCTGTCAGGTATGCTGCATTAAATCAGTTTCCCCTGTCAGGTATGATTTATGGCAGAGGGAGGGCCAAGAACATGCTGCCATTTTCCCCTGGCATTTCAACTACACTAACTCGAGAACTCAAGAAGAACATTTTTTAGGATTTAGCTCAAATTATGAACTATTTTCAGAAGGTGCAATAAATCAGTTTGCAATGGTTCATCATTGCTCGGTTTATAGTTGCAGCCTGGTATATGTGTTATTTCATGATTGATACTATGAGCCTGAGTTGATTACTGAAAGCACTGCCACTAAATGAATAGAGTAATTGTCAGTTATTCCCTCTATCCTAAACTATAAACCAGTCCGACTTTTTTTCGGAGAACCAAAGCATCTCAAGTTTTACCAGATTTATATAATTAAAAAAATAACATTTATGAAACCAAGTTTTATTAAATTCATTAATAATTATATTTTTATAGTATATCTATTTGATGTCATAAGTCTTTGTAATTCTCTATAATTTTGGTCGAATTGAGATGCTTTGACTCTTTAATGAAGTTTGAATGACTTATAATCCGAAGCGGAGGGGTACAATTACAAACCATTGTTGTTCACTGTTATCAACATTTTTGTTCATGAAGCCTGTTGATGGACATTGGTCTGTGTTCTTTTTTTTCAGGGAGGACTAATAACATCTTTAGGGAAGCTCACCAATGATCCGTGAGAACTCATGTATGATGTGAAGACTGGCGGTATAGGGTGCTACTCAAAGTTTGTAGAAAAAGGAATACATATAGAAGGTCATTTTCCATCTAGGGTGAATGAGCGTTCTATATGTTTGCGTAGCGTGCCATCACACTTATCTTCTGGTGCTCTAAATTCTGGGAACTTGTTAGTTCACGATCAGCTCAGGATTCCCTTGGCTCCTTGAGGGCAATGTAATGTTAGTTGAACAACACCTTTGCACTGAAACTTTCGGCGTAGATGACAAGAGCAGTCTCTTTGGTTTTCCTGAATGGAAGCCTGAGCTGTGCTCGCTATATTTGGTTTGGCAGTGACTGTGACTGTTAGTTAGGTCCTGTTTGGGATGGTTCTAACTCTACAGATCTGTACTCCACGTAGAGTTGGAGCCGTGAATGGGGGAGAGGCCAGGGAGGAATGGAGGCGGGGAAGCTTGCGCGGCTGGGGCAGGGGCGAGCACGGCCAGGGCGGCTTGGACTCGCGACGGGGTTGCTGGTGGGAGAATTTTGAGGAACAGTTGTAGCGGGGGCGGGGGAGGGGTAGGCGGCGGCGGCAACTAAGAAATGTGAGTAGCGACAGTGAGAATTTTGCAAACATGGCACCGTCTACGGTGGGCTTCAGATTTTTAGCACCGCGGTCGTGGCAATTGCAAGCGTGGCATCAAAATCTCTCTCGTTTTGAATATTTAGCATCGCGCGCGTGTAACGGTCATTAGGCGCAATTGCAGTGTGGCATCAAAATCTCTCTCGTTTTGAATATTTAGCAATCTCTCTCGTTTTGAATATTTAGCATCGCGCGCGTAATGGTCATTAGGCATTGTGAAGTTCCCGTCGTGCCCTCGCTCTGTTACATCCCTTGTCGCCGTCGCCATGTTTGCAAAATTCTCGAGCTCCGGCGGTGAGCTGGCTGACGTGGTCATCCGGCAACTAGAGGAGCTCGCCAAGTCGGAGGCGGCGGCCGTGGCGGCGTCTTACGCGGAGCTGGAGCTAGGTGACGGCGAGCAGCTGCCTCCATGGGCATCGCCGGAGCTCGACATTGGAGCCGCCGCAGACTTCGGGGCTCTCGACGCTGACGCTGACGCCGCCTGGCATGATGCAGCGACCATCGCATTCGCAGCAGTGCCTTCCCACGAGGTTTGGTTCAGTGTTCAGTCACTTCTCTGCTGCAGCTGCACACACTACAGCATCTACTAGTGTGCAGTACTGCAGTGCTTGACTACTACTAGTAGTACATTGCTTGCGATAACATGCAATTTTGTCGTTATTTGGCTAATGGAAAAAATATATATAGATTATATTTTGAGTTGTCGTTTTTTTATTGTTCTGCCACTAGTTTATATATGGCAATTCTAAATTTCGTGTGAAAATTTAAAACGCCTGAAACATAGCAAACTCCCCGCTTTAAAACCACCCCAGGTCCCCAGGAGTTGCCGTCTGATCTGTTAGAAGTTCAGTACTGCTACAAAAATTTATGGCTGCTCTGCTACATATTTCCAAGGGCAACAGGATCTCATCAAATTTCCAAGCAACGACATGAACCGGTGACAGGAGCAGGGAGCGTGGATCGCGAACGGCTGCGACCTCGACGCGCGCCGAGCGGAGGAGACGCGCGAGCAGGCTGCTCCGACGCCGGACAAGCCGTGCCTGTCCTCGTTCGTGGACACGTCGGAGATCTTCCCCGCCAGCGTCACGCTCAGCGGCGGCGGCGCCGGACAAGCCGTGCCTGTCCTCGTTCGTGGACACGTCGGAGATCTTCCCCGCCAGCGTCACGCTCAGCGGCGGCGGCGGCGACGTGGACAATAGCGGCGACAACTACAAGCCAGACGAGGAAACGGCCCCACGACCGCAGCTGTTGGCCATGAGGGCGCTGGTGCCGGTGACGGTGACGGAAAAGGAGGAGAGAGGGAGAATGGAATACGGGAGACGATAGAAGAAGACGGCGGCAAGGGATGTAACGGAGCGAGGGCATGACGGGAACTGCACAATGCCTAATGACCATTACGCGCGCGTGATGCTAAATATTCAAAACGAGGGAGATTTTGATGCCACGCTTTTAATTGCCACGACCGCGGTGCCAAAAGTCTGAAGCCCGCCGTAGACGGTGCCATGTTTGCAAAATTCTCAGCGACAGCAGGGAAAACGCTATCATAATAGGGCTCTTAGGAAATAGAAACAAATCGTTTTTATGTAATCGTTGACGGCATTGGTGTGTAAATAACACTAAACTTCATGTCTAAGTCTATTTTGGAGCTTGAAAAAAGGTCCTCCAAACTCTATGATTAAAATAAACTAGAGTTCCATTAAAGGCAAAGATAGAGTGTTTGGTTGGCTCCACTCAATTTAAGTTTAGAGTTGAAGCTATATCAAACATGCCCTTAAAATTGCGGAGTCATGACATTCTTGCGGGTCGTGGGCCTTTCGGAGCCCCCCGTACCTTGGAAAGTGATGGCGTCAGCACGTCTGAATTCCAGCAAAGCTATCCGTCAATTCCAGCAAAGCTATCCGTCAAGTCTGTGCTCACGTGTAGCTCGCGTGTACGTCGATCGTGTTCCACCCCACTAGCTAGATATGACATGTCTAAACATACTAGTATAATCAACACATAAATTATTTGATAAGTGTTAGAGCACAATGATTACATGAAACATATGATGGGCGCGACAGCGGATGGGACAATAGAGACCTTAGCATGTCGGTTCTGCACAGTAAGCTTGACAGTCACGTAGAGGCCCTTCTAATTCTTGGCGGTCTCCTTGGCGATGTCCTCACCGATCTTATTCTCGTTGAGATACTACTTGATGTCTTGGTGAGTAGCATAGCTAAGTTTATGCTCTTGGTGGAAGGCCGGCGTCGCCGATGACGGTCGGGGGCAGGAGGGAACATGGGGGGCATAAGTCGGAGTAATACTACTCGTCGAGGAAGGAGAAGAAATAGAACCCTTTTCTGGGTCTAGATCCAAATGAGGTGAGGGCAAGACTTTTAAAGCAGCATCAATACTATCACGAAACGTGATCGAGCACGTGTGGTTAGTTGTAGCAGCCTTCATAGCCCTTTGTGTCATATATGAAGAGTAGCGCATACTGTGACAGAACCTCCCAAGTTATTAGGTCCACCTATAGTTGTCTTTGTCCAACGGACTTTGGACAACCCTGTAGGTGCACATAATCACCTGACAAGTTCGGTATCTGTATCCTCAATTCTTCGCCCAAGAGCGCTTCACCCGTCACGCAGATATTATATCACATCGGAGGAAAGAATAGCGGAAGCAATTACAATAGCTTAATTTACATTTATTCAAATATAGAGAAAGAGTATTATAGTTATTACAAAACCAGGGTATATGAGTGCATAGAGTATTATTATTACAAACTTGGGAGGCAAAAACTCCTCCCGCATAAAAGTATATTGTTTTTCAAGAGGGAGGCCAACATCCTCCCACGACTTCACTGATGTGGTTCTTCTTTGGGCACCACCTTTGAACAAAAACAGCAAAAATCTATTGTTTCCCCACCTACAACAACATGGATTCGAAAACCCTGAGTACGAAGTGTACTTTCGCAAGTCTTACCCGTCAAAAGAAAAGACTCTCAAGGATATGCTAGCTTGAGGGAGTCAAGGTAAGGCTATTCAAGAATCAAAGACTCTGTTTTGCAGAAATGCTTACATTAGTGAATCTTTAAAAATCCAGTTTTATTAGCAAGTTAAGTCATTACCTATAGCTAGAGTTCTTTTCTACTCTAGTTCAAGCACTTGACCTGCACTAGCTGTCTTTTATCAACCCTTTTAGTTCACTGGAATGCTACGTGTAAGTCAGTGACCAAGTCTTCATGTCTGAGAAGTAACGGTGATCTGAATCGATTAATACTCAGCCGAGGATCTCTAATCACACGAGATATGTAGCACTTAACCCTTGCATATGTCAACTCGCCATCGGGTTTCTTAAGACCAGACCGGGTTCACGCCAACCGAGAGCACAGATACACCACAGTCTAGCCTCTTGCCACGGAGGGTACACGCTACTCTCGTCATCTCTCCACTCCCATTGCGTGTTGGCCTTTCTAGTATTAGTCTGCCCGAGGCAAAGCTTACCCATGATGAGGCATATGACCAGTTAAAAAGTCCTCGATCATCAGGCCCACATCGGTACAGTCCTTAATCGACTCAGACGGAGACACTACACCGAGACTCTCTTCTCGTGCAAGCCACCCGCCCGGTCTCAACTTTATCATTTAAAACCTAAAGTTTGGTACCTGGCTGAGGTACATCCTTTCCGATGTTGAATCCATCATGGCTATGATGGATCCACCATCAAGTTTTATTTTTGAAAACATCCCACTCCACTTGAAGCATCACCTTTTGTTTAAAACAAAACATTTATTTTTCTAAAGCAGGACTAAGCATCAGAAAACCTTTTAATAAAAATAGGTAATCAACGAATGGTAAAATAGTTCCAAGGAAGGAAATGTAGCAATTGGCTTAACACCCAACTCCTATCACCTAATGCATCATTCAAGTGATAAAGAGTTTAAAATCACAAGGAAAGGTAAATGCACCAGGGCTTGCCTTGTGTTGTAGGAGAGTCGGGCTCTGTTACATAGATGTCAAAATAAAAACAGTTCCCGGTAGGTGGAGCTTCAGTCGGTGGTGTAGGTGTAGTCTCTTCTTCTTCAACAGTTATCTCTTCCTTGTTTTCTATACATAATCATTTATAACCATGAATGCTCATGTGATGCTTATGAAAATGCAATAGAAATTCTTCAAGTTGTATCTTGAATACAACTTTCCTTCACGGTGCACCAGGGAAACTAGGGTTTTTGAGTCAGTATCTCTTTTCCCTAAGGCAATTATTAACTAGAAGACTAGGGTTTTGGGTTTTAGGAATCAAACAATGTCCAAAGCATATCAAACTTTACCCATAGGTTCTTAGTACCAAAATAAGTTTACCCAAAAAGTTTTATGATTTTTGGGGCTACCTAGTAATTTATAAAATTCCAAAGGACTAGTTTTAGACCTTCTTAAATACTACATAATTCCTTATTTGGGCTAAAAATCTTAGAATAATTTTTATTAAATACTATGTAAATTTAGAAGTCCAGTAAAATTGGTCTCATAATTTTATCATTTTCTACAATTTTCTACACATTTCCTAATCTATCAGCAAAAAGAAAAAGAGAAACAATGAATAGTGTTGGGCTTAATTCAGGCCAAGTCAGCCTGCAAAAGGGAGAACACGCGCGCGCGCCTGCGCCCACGTTGTCGTTTTGCACAAAGGTCCCTAGCGATTTGAACAACTTGAAAAGGGGTTGCGGCACTATTCCTGTGTTTCACTAACATTTGCAGAAAACCCCTTCTATTTCTATTTCTTCACCGCGCCAAGTCCACGACGGTGGACAGCGACGACATACCTCCAGCGAACTTGTACTGGCTAGAATACTCAATGACCAAAGCCCTAACTTGGCCGACACCGAATTCTACCCTCGGCGGCACGAATCCCTCAACCAATTTCACTAATCCGGACCGGAGCACGTCTGCCCACGACGACGGCGGAAACCGAGAGGAAACTATGGTGTTCAGGGCAATCCAGTGTGGTCTAGTTCAATCAAATGGGTCAGTGAGCTACGTGGAACATGAGGAAGGCTAGAACACCAATTAAGGAAGCTTGAACTGACCTACAGAAGGCTAGCCACGACAAGGTGTTCACGCGACGGTGTTTTGACAGATTTGGGGGAAATGGGAAATTGGGCGGCTCTGTTGAACAAATGGAGGCAAGCGCTGGTGCGTTGGATGCGTAATTACCTAGCGGAGTTCTCTGAGGCTTCAATTTATAGAACTCAACGGCAGTGGTGCCCAATTTGGAAGAGAAGCGCTGGCGGCCGGAGGGAGGGGAGGTTACTCGCGCAAGGGACTCGTGGCTTTCACCATGGCAAGTTCTCGGGCGATGGACAGGCTTGCTACACAGGTTCATTGCGACGTGCTAAGCCTCCTAGACGTGTGGCGCATGATCGTTAAGCGGCTAATGTTGATGAGGATCATCCTAGCCAGCCGTAGTCCAAGTGGGTACAGTGAGCTCATCGTCGACCGGGTCTGAGCCAATCCGAGCGCTAAGATCTTTACTCCCCTCAGTTATCCACTCGCGCTGGGCACGAATCGCAGCGACCGGCGCGAATCCGAGCACAAGATCACCGGCGGCGAGGGGCGATGAACCAGAGGATCTTTTTCAGTACTGTACCATGGCGATCACCATCAGAGCGTCTGACAGAGCGATTTCAGGAGCCAGGACCTTTGATTTTCATGTAGTAACTACTTAATCCATCTGTATCAAAGTTGTAGCTCTATATATCAGCTACAATTCGACTACAGAGACCTTGCTCATTTGCTTACTCCCTCGAGCTTGAATTGAGTCCAAAGTTCATCAGAACTCACTGTCAGTCAATATTCAGTCTCAGGGTGGTCTGACAGTGTAACGCCCTGAATTTGGGGGTAGAATTTTTTCTTCTTTTCTCTCACCAAATTCAGGCGTTACTCTTTCCTTTTTCCCTTTTCTTCTCGCTAAGCCTTGATCTTTTCCAAAGTCACAGCGGGTTTTGGCTTTAGACCTCGTGTAAAGCAAAACCTTAAAACACTTTATTTTGTGTGATGCACCATGCCGAACCATGCATACTTTTTGATTGATTAAAAATGTGAATGCCTTCATCTAGAGGAAATTAGAAATTAGAAAAAAGAAAAAGCCTTTTCTTTTTTCTTTTCTCTTCCCCCCTTCTCCCCTTTCGGCCCAACCGCCCCCCCTTCGGCCGGCCCAGCTGGCGGCCCAGCCGCCCCCTCCCCCCTTCCCGCGTGGGCCCCGCGCCGGCCCAGCCGCGCGCCCCCCCTCCCCCTCCTTTGGGCTCAGCCGGCCCAACCGTTCCCCCCCTCTCTTTTTTTTCTTTTTCCAAAAATCCCCTCTCTCTCTCTCCCTCACCCTCACCCTAACCCTAACGCCGCCGCCGCCTCTCCCCTGCCCTAGCGCCGCCGCCTCTCCCCTCCCCGGCGCCGCCGCCGCGCCGTCCCCCTCCAGTGAGGCTCCCCCCCCTCCTCCTCCCTCCTCTCCTCCCTCTCCCTTCTCCCTCCGGCGCCCTCCCCTCACCCGCGCTGCCCGGCTCGGCCCCCGGCTCGGCCGCTCCGGCGAGCTCGGCCCGGCCCCGGTCGGCTCCCGCGCCCGGCCACCCCGGCCGCTCGTGCCCCCGACCCCGCCCAGCTCGGCCCCAGCCCCGGCCGCCTTCGGCTCGGCCGCGCCCGGCCGCCCGCTCGGCCACCCCGCGCCGCCCCCGACCCCGCGCGAGCCCCACCCCGCCCCGCGCCGCCCCTCTCCCGCGCTCGGCTCGGTCGTTCCCCGGCTCGGCCGCCTCCCGCGCCCGGCCTCGGCCGCCCCCGGCCCCGGCTCGGCCGCCCGCGCCCCGGCCCCGGCCCAACCGCCCCCGCTCGGCTCGGTCGCCCGCCTCCCGGCGAGCTCGGCCGCCCCCCCGGTTCAACCGCCCCTCCCCCGCGCTCGGCCTAACCGCCCCGCCCCGACCCCGGCTCGGCCGCCCCGTGCCCCGGCTCGGTTGCTCCCGTCGCGCCCGGCCTCGCCCGACCGTGTCCTCGCCCCGTCCGTGCCTCGCTCGCAGTGGTCCGCGGCGTCCTCGCTCGCCCGTGCTCGCTTGCCCTGGCATGTTTACCCGCTCGCCCCGCCGTGCCTTGCTCGCGTCGTGTCGGCCCTCGGCGTGGCCTCGAGCTCGGCCCAACGCACGGCCCCGACGCGTGCGCGACTCGTTCGCGGCACGTTAAGTGTGGCTTTGCGCGTGCGCGTGCTCGCGCAGCGTTCTGGCGTAGCTCGTCGTGCTCGCGACGCGACGCATAGCGCCCTATTGCGCTCGCGACACGATCGTCTACCCCCTAGCCCCGTCTACCCCCCCCCCCCCGTATCCTATATGCGCTAATCACGTTGTTTATATTAATAAGATAGGAGTCTCAATTTGGAAATTGATTACGTTAGTTAATTTGTATAGCTAATCGTCTATCTTATTCAATGTTAATCTACTAAAAGTGGTCACGTTTACATTAGTGCATGTAGCTAATTCTTTTGTTAGAACCAATTGGAACTAGAACACGTGACGTCTAGTTATTCACCAACCCGTAGTGCGTCTCGGGCATAAGCTTTAACTCTCGCGAGACCTTTTCTCATTTCTTTCTAACCATGGTAAACTCATTATTGTATGTGATATTTTATGCATGTTTAATCTACTTGTTCTCTTGTATGGTGTATTGTTGGTTTCCTAATTTCAATGGATGGATGTATGTATGCTTGCAATCGCTTAGAGAACGATCCGGTTGGAGAGCCCGAAGAACTCGCAGGAGAAGCCCCTGAGCAGCAGTCGGTTGGTGGAGGCAAGTGTCCTTTGACCTATCTCTGTCCTAATCATTCTTTAATTCACCTCCCGCATTACACATTTATACTTAAGGATTGACTAGCTTTTGTTATCCATGTCCTTGTTTACCTATTTGGGTCGGATTATTATTATTTAGCTCTATGCTATTGCTCAAACTCTAATCAATGAACATGATGAGATTATATATGATACGCTGTTTTCCCTTCTCTTATTATGATGTTGTACTTGTGGTCTTCAAGGGGGCTCGAGCGGTTTCTCGAGTGCCTCTCCGTAAGGACCTGTTCTATGGATGACCGCCCGGGAAAACAGTGCAACCATGAGGGTGGAGTGGGACGCCCTTAGCTGAATAATTAGAGGAACCGGGGTGTAGTTCTGAAAGTTGCCTAGAGGGGGGGTGAATAGGCAAGTTAAAACTTTTTCAACAAAAACTAGAAGCAAACTGGGTAAAACTGAATTGATCTCGAAATTCACCCAGTTAACTTTGGAAATGAGATGTTCTAATGATCCACAGGGTTCAAAGTAGTAGATCTGAGAATGGCACTTCTCAAAATCCACACACCAAAAAGATATAAACAAATCTTCCACGCAATGGTGAGAGAACGAAGAACACAAACAAACACAATGAGCAAGAACACAAGAGACACAAGATTTATCCTGAGGTTCGGTCACACCACCAAGGTGCCCTACTTCCTCGTTGAGGCGCCCACAAAGAGCCGGGTCTCTTTCAACCCTAATCCTCCCTTTGCCGACCACAAAGGTCAAGCTCACACAATAATCTTTGCTCAAACGAGCGGGTAATACAAACTTTCTTGTGGTCTTCCACAAGATTTGGAGACTCACAAGAGACACCTAGTCGTCTAGGAGCTAGAAGCTCCAAGAGTAATGAATCCACAAAGAACTCGATGTAATACCAAAGCTCGAATGAAGAAGAGCAAGAGAGATTTAGAGATGAAGCACAAAAACTGCAGCTCTCAAGCTCACTCAAAGATTTCTCTCCAAGGATTTGAAATGGGAGAGGCAAGAGATGTGTGAGAGAGAGTGAGAGGTGTTTCTCAAGTTGGAAATGGAATTCAAATCGTGCTCACTACTTTGGGGAGAGAGGTAGGAGGTAGTATATATAGGTGGAGCTCAAAACTAGCCGTTGGGCAGATTTTTCTGCCTGAGACCGGTTGAACCTCCCCCTAGGGCGGTTGAACCTCCCCTGGCAGGCCTGGCAGCCTGTCTGCCAGTCTGACTGGCAGACTGACGCGCAGACTGACCTGCAGACTGGTCAAGTTGACCAAGACCGGTTGAACCGCCCAGGGGGAGCGGTTGAACCACCCCTGACAGCTCTGGCGACCTGTTTGCCAGTCTGACTGGCAGACTGCAGAACAGAGGTCAGAGGGGTCAGAGACCAGCTGAACTGCCCCTCAGGACCAGTTCAACTGGTCTTGACCAGTGAGTTTAGGAGAGAAAACCCCAGCTCAACTGCCCGGAGGCAAGTTCAGCTGGTGTATGGTCAAAGAGGTTCACAGCTGAAGTTGAGTTCAGCTGAAGTTGAGAAAGCTCAACTCAGCTGAAGTTCAGCTCAGCTGAAAAGCTCAGCTGCAGCTGAAGAAGCTCAACTCAGCTGAAGTTAAGTTCAGCTGGAAAGCTCAGCTGCAGTTGAAGAAGTTCAGCTGCTTTTCAGCAAGAACACTCTAGGTTTCTCAAACCTAACCATGGTCAACCAAAGAATTTTAAAGACATTTTTGGTTTTCAAAAATAGCTTTTGAATAGAGAGGTTTGAGCTTTGGCAAACACCAACCTTCTTTTTGGATCCCCCTTGATAGTACGACGATTCCTATACTCAAGTTAAATAAAATATAATGAAGTAAACTCCTTGAGTCATTGGTGTCTCATGTGTGATTTCTCCATGGCATTGCTTCATAAGGATCACAAACATCTTTGTCTCACCTTTTGAAGCAAACATAAATCAAACCCTGTGACTTGTACCATATCACCATATATGAGTTCAAATCATGGTTTCAAGTCACCTTACTGATGCATCAACATGTTATAACTCTTCATAGCTGATTAGTTCATCGACTTAGTGCAAGTATTCTCTTCTTCACCTTAGCCATGGTACCTCGGTCTACAAGCCGTCGCTTGGCCTTCACCTTCGCTTAGTTCCTCGAAGCCCTTTCCTTGCTATCTTCACCCTATCAAGCCATTCTTGAGTCACATCCTATTGAGCATCCATTAAGAGAATCATTTCTTCAATATTGTGAACCTTGCTTGAATGTCTACTAGATATAACTGTTAAGATCAATCAAGCTCTAGTTTGATTCTCATAGAAGCATATATGGACTGATAGTAATATGGTCAAGCCAATTCACGATTCCTCATATCTTATTCACTTTGGCTTGACCAATCCTCTTAATCACTTCAACCTCTGTTCTGATCATATGTATGCAGTGCTTTCTTAGGTCTTACCCATATATTCAAACCAATATAGAGATCATATTATATCCATTTGCATTGTCTCATTGGTTATTTAACCTCATGTTGAACCTTTGTTCATTGATCATTATACACTATTCAAGTATGTTCATCATACTGAATTTCCTGTTCAACACTTAGCAAACTCGTTAGACCTTTAAATGTGTTGTTATCCAAATCACCAAAACTCACAAAAAAGGATGAATGCACTTTCAATCTCCCCCTTTTTGGTGATTGATGACAACACATTTAAAGCTTACATAAGATTTGATAAATAAGATTTTAAATCCTATGATATAGATTCCTCCCCCTAAATATGTGCATTTCAGAAAATAACACTTTTGTACTCAAATGCCAAAAGCACATATTTAGGTCAAAGTATAGACAACTTATATTATACTATTCATAGGGTGCAGTGTGACATAAAATAAACGTGATGCTCATGACATATTATGCACTCATCAATTTCCTTCATCTTATGTTTTACTTATGATTCAACCCCCTTTTGTCAATTATTTCTCCCCCTTTTCAAAAGTCTTCTTACACTTAGTTACATAAGACTAAAGGTAAGCTTTAATGCACAATTTCTCCCCCTTTGTCATAAATCTCCAAAAAAGATATAAAGAATATAAATGGTAGAAATTATGATTAATCAAGATTTGAACACACTATCATGAAAAGGGTCCTTATATGGCACAAAGGTAATGGAGAAGTGTCATAAGCGATGTACCTTTGCGTTTTACCTTTTCAAAGGGGTGTTCCACACTTGTGTTGTATTTAGAGTTCATTTTGCAATCTCTTGTTGGCATAATTGTGACATAGGTCCAAGATATCAAATGAATATTGTCATACTAATTGAAAGATAAATCTTGATACCTGGAGTCTAGATGTCACCTAGCATTTTCTTATCATAACAAGAGGCAGCATAAAAATTGCACAAGTATGAATTATACAACTAGTGATCATGTACGAAAATATCAATTGAAAACCACCAATTGATACAATTTGATAGATAATCAGATCACTAATTGCATATTACACTAAGTTCTCCTCAAGTTTTAGTGCACACATATATATGAATTCAATTGATACCTGTTGAGAGTACTTATTGCAACTTAATGTACCATTGGCATAAAAGGAGTTCAATTGAACATAATCATGCAACATAAGAAACATGTGCACTATTTAATCAATTAAGTTCTAGACAGGAGAATTTATAAGCTATGCTACTTCAGACATTTGCAATCCAAAAGGATGTGATACATATTTACCAATTTTAGATGACGTTGGAGTAGCATATAAAAGAGAAACTCATTCTCTTATGAAATGTATAAAAGATACATTTATTGGAGCAAAGAATCTTTGATACCCATCAAAATTTGCAGTGGAAGTGATTGTCTTTGCCCGAACATTCCTTTCTAATTTGAGACTACACACATAATAGACTTGAAAATGAAGTTAATCTCAAAGATTCAAATTATAGACTATTCTCCCCCTAAATGTGTGCATACAAGTGATGAGTACTTGTTTAGCTTATGCACTTGGACTTGTGAGGTCAGGGGATTAAGTTCTACAATTTGAACCTTGGTACAAATAAAGTATGAAAATATGAAATTGCACCAATTTAAGGAATTACTCATAATCAAACGGTATACTAATAGATATGATATGCAATATTTTAAGTCAAGATTCTTGAGAAGTTAGCATGTTTGACTCATACCTCACTAAGATGACTTAAGACTAACTTATGATATCACCACAAGAGGTATTAATCAAATATCTAGAGATTCTTTAATCATCACCACAAGTGCAACCTTATGATGTGACTTAAGATATTGCATATACATGCACACACTAGCATGTAAGAGCCTAGATACAAAAATGTAATACAATAGTTCATAGAGTGACACACCTTTGTTCTACGTCACATGGTTTCCATTATAATCATGAATTTCCATCTTAGCTTTTGATAGGCTTGACATTTCAAAGAGAAACTCATCCTCTTCAAACGATCAAGAGAAACTCATTTTCTTGATAGGTTCAAGAGAAACTCATTTTCATTTCTATGGAACCATTCATCCTCATTTGATGTTCTCCAAGGTGTGAGACTACACAACATGAACTTGAAAGAAATCATTAGTCTCACAAGATATAGGCTAAAGTCTCCCTCAATTTGTGCATGCAAGAGTACACAAAGTACACTTATGCACATCAACAAAACGAGGTTAAAGGAGATGTTTGCACTGTATCTTGGTTTAACATAACATGCTTTACATAGATGATGAAAATTATACCAATTGAAGATTTAAGAACTGAAAGTATATCAATTGAAATTCTGAAGGGTAAAACATGCTAATATGAACCTCAAACCTCATAATGAAGGATATCATATAAATATGTCACTACATCTTCATTATTTGGTTGATAAAAAAAATATAACTCCCTTCTTGAATCACTATGATTTCTTTTCTCTTTATGATTCCATCCAACCAAGCGATCTTGAACTTCATTCATCTTTGCTTGGTTCGATCATGCTTGATATGAGACCCATTGAAACTTAATGATTGAAAGAACCAAGTCTATTATATTTGTAGATTTTGAATCCATCTTGAAAGCACTTGGAAGGACCTTGTTGAAACACTTAGAAAAGAGAGCATTAGAAACACAAGAGAGGGTTTCACAAATGATGATCCTTATATGTGGATGGAAAATGAATCATCATTATTGAAACCTAAAAGGATAGACTAAATTCCTTTAAATTAGTGCACATGTATAGTTGATGTCAAAGTTATATGCACTATTGAACATTTTATATTGAAAGGAATTTAACCTATACTATGGTACATCACACTAAGGATAGAATACTAAAACAACTGAAGGAGAGGAAGTTTTCATACCTTGGCCTCTTATCAACTTCATCTTACTTTAGTTGAATAGTATCCCTTAAGCTTGTGATTTATCCAATTTAAAACAAGCACCATCTCTTAACATAGATTTTCTATGGACAAACTCAACACAAGAGATGGAATTAGTAGCACAAGCACTAGTTTCTTATTTAGCAACCCTTTTATATGTGGAAGACAAGCATGTTGCTAAAATAGAGAAACCTCATAATATGGACTAAATTTCCCTTGAGCCCTCATGCACAATATATTTTAAATGACATGAATAATATGCATGGTTGTTCAATGAAGTCTAAAGGGCTGACTTAATCCATATTATGGTGAGTGTCTAATATAGAAGAATCAAATCCAAATTAACTAGATAGAGAATACGTCACATAATTTTGGATTGTTGACCATATGATAATATTCATTCATCTTACAATTAGACCTTTATTTCATAATCAATAACTGATGTATATCCTCAAGTGCTTCTTTTCCCTTAGTGGCTACACAAGTCAAAAAGGAGATAAAATTTAAAAATAATATGCACTTGAGATTCAGTTGTTACCACCCTTGCTACTATCTCTAAATATGATTTATACATTCATTATCGAGCACCCAACTTGATCCATTGAAGGAGTGATCCTGCAAAACAAGTTTAAGCTTCGTATCTTGGTACCCAATTTGAATTGGGTCCTTTGAGATTAGTAGTAAGAGCCTTGGGTACCCACACATTTCTTATTGTGGCCTTTCTCTTTGTGTAGGCACCAACATATACTTGACAACCATCTTACATGGTTTCAAGTCAATATTTAATCACATAGATAAAAACTAGAGTTAAGAATAGGAGCCTTTTCTCCTTTTATTAATACATCATTGTGTTGCCTTCTTGATGATGAACCTAGCTTGACCTTTGGTGCACCTAGCTTATCAAGGTTAGTCGCACAAACATTCATATCATGAAGACAAGTTATGCATGGAATTTACAACTTAGTGATCCAATTCAATGTGAAGCATATGGATACTGATTGGAGTAGATTTCTAAGATATCAAAATATGGGTTTCCAAAATTTAGAGAGTATGGATCACTAATTGTACCTTTTACAGTTTAAAAATCATATCCATGTTAGTGCATATGTATGTGATGAATATCAACAAAAGGATTCTTATGCACTTTTAGAATTAACGATAAGGGAATTTTAAACTGCATCAAGAGTAGCTATTTAGAAAACAAAGATTACAATCCATATGAATGAGATACAAATTTACCATTTTGGATTATCTCAGTATAGCTCACTCAAGTGAAACTTATTCTCTATGACACAAGATATATAATGTTCTCCCACTAGATATGTGCATCAAGTATTTGAATGACTTACCACATGCACTTTCAATTCAGTTAAGAGTCTCATGGGGAGTACATTACATATCATGGTCAAGGCATGACAAATTTGCAATGAATTAACTTATGCCTAAGAATACTTACCACCATATAGAACGTACCATTTGTTGTACCAATTTGAAAGATCTTACTATCGGTGGTGGTGTCACTTTAGTATTCTTCTTTTCATCATTTGTGGAGACTTCCTTCTTTGTTATCTCTTTTCCTTTTAAAACTAGTCGATAAAACACTTTGAAAAGAGGTATTAGTAGTACAAGGAAGTATTTAATGAATGATGATATCTATATATGAATGGCAAACAAATCATCATTTATGAGGCGTAAATGCATAAATTAAATTCCTTTTAAGTTAATGCACATGGAGCAGTGAATTCACAATATGCACTAATTTACAAATTTAAGCCAAAAGGAATTTAACCTTCATATTGGCATTTCTTTCCATAAAATAGATTATTACCAATTGAAAGAATGTCACTTGAAAGGAACTATTATTGGTTACATACCAAATGAAACAACTAGTTCCATACCTATGCCTTGAGCATTCCTAATCTTTCTTTGTTTGAAGATTAACCTTTAATGCTTGTGATTTTACCAAATGAAAGAGCACAATCTCTACTTATGAATTTCCATGAAATGGCTTAAAAGAGATTGTATTAGTAACACAAGCAATAGTTTCCTATTTAGCAACCTCTAGTATATGAATGACAAGAAGGTTACTAAAACAAGGGAACCTCATGATATGAACTAAATTACCCTTACAAGCATCATGCATAACATCAATTGTAAAAAAAAGATGAAAGTAGCATGATTATTTAATTAAGTTTACATGGCAAGTTTAATTCATAGCATGGTGAGTGATTAATGTAGAAGACTCAAAACCAATTTAAGAAAGAATGAATACATCACATAGTATTGGTTCGATCTTCTTTGAATGTTGAATGGCACACTCCATTTGGGAAACACATTCTCATGTTGTGAGACTACATAAACACTTGGTAGAAACATTAGTCTCACAACTCTAGTCATATAGAGAATTCCCTTTTAGTAAGTGCTTTAAGAATTTGAATTTCTTACTTAGCACTCTATTCATTTAAGAACATGGGATAATACTCTTTATGTCTAGGTCATGGCAATAATATGATGATTAACTTGAAATATGCCACAAGATACATACAACCAAATTTAAAGCATGTAGATTGTCATAATAAAAATATGAACTTGCAATCTACCATATAATTAGATCCTTTCCAAAGCAAGGCAAAATCTTTTAAGTTCATTCTCAAGTGCTTCATTTTTCCTATGTGGCTACAAAAGACACAAAGGAATATACCAATTAAAAGCAATGTGCACTTAAGAATTAATTGTTACCATCCTTTGGATATCACTTGGTTGTAGGCCTTTTGCTTGATTCCCACAAAGGTTAATCCTTATTCCCTACAACATAAGTTCTTGCTAGAGATGAATATGAAGTTAGTGATATAACAACTCAATTCATCTTTGGGTCAATCTTAAAGGATAGACAATGTAAGATTGATAGCTTGAGATAAAGATTGAGTTGAACCGCTCAAGCACCCCAAAGCTTCATATCATCTCTGGGTACCTGCAAAACTTATTAAGTACATTTTGGTACCCATCTCATGATAGGTCCATCAAGGTTAGCCAATAAGGACTTAGGCACCCAAATAGCCTTGGTCCTAGAATGTGGTGAACTCATCACCTTTCTAGCATAAGAGTCAAATTTGGGTCTCCTAAGCATATTTGAATGTATTGACAAGTTAGGCTTAGGAGTTTTACCCTTTGGACAAACCTTGAATAGATGACCTCTTTCACGGCAATTGTAGCAAATGCGGTGCTTGTCCTTGCAATGCATTTGCCTTTTGCTTTCATCCTTCTTGATGGTCATCTTTCTTGATCGTGCAAGGTCTTGGTTCTTCATGCGGGGGCATGAACCAATTTCATGACCCTTCTCCTTGCATCCATAGCACCTCCTATCGCTTCTCTTTGATCTTTCTTTGTTGAAGCACATAGGTACATTGTTAGAGCAAATAATATGAGCATTAATTTTCTTACCTTGAGTCTTGCTCATGTCCTTCTTGGAAAGCTTGGTATTCTTTTGAAGGGGTTTTGTGCATGCTACGGTTGTCCCCTTCTCAAGCTTTTTCACCATATTATCACGGTTATCTTGAGAAGGTTGAGCATGACACTTTCCCTTCAAAATAGTTAAGCTCCTTCTTAGCCTTCCAACTTCTTCCTTGAGCTCTTTATTTTCTTGTGTGATAGAAATATCACTAATTCCTGAAATTTCTAGCTCAATGGAAGATTGGCTTTCTTGAGAGCAACATTTGTTAGCACATGATAATATAGTTTCTACTTGAGTACATGTGCATATGTGAGGTTGGTATGATTTAAAATTAGTTAAAACAACCTCATGAGCCATTTCTAACATGATATGTGAATCCATAAATTTATTATGAGAGCACACAAGCATATCATGTTTTTCTTGCAAAGCTAGATTTTCAATGTTTAGCTTTTCTACCGTGTTCTTGAGCATAGCATTTTTATTTTCTAATTGAGCAATATATGATGAATGATTAATAGCTTTAATTTGCTCAATTGAAATGTCTTCATACCTTTGGACCAAATCATCATGAGAGCACTTTAGCTTCTCATGCTCTTTGGTCAACTTCTCCATGTCTTTGATTTTTTCGATGAGGATATCTTCTTGCTTATGAAGCATTTCCTTTTGTTCTTCCGCTCTTTTCATGAGTTTGAGCAAGCTCATCCGGTTCTTCTTACTTAGTTGAGCGAAGAATTTTTGAAGATCATCCTCATCTTCACTATCACTTTCATGCTCCTCCTCATCCTCACTTTCGCTTTCACTGTCACTCTCATTAGCAACAAAGCACATATGAGAAGTGGATTTGAAAGACGAACCTTGTGAAGAGGAGGATTCGTCGTTTGGTCTCCATCGATCATTTTCTTCTTCTTCAATAATGTTCTTCGCCTCATCTTCCTTCATTTTGAGGAACATCCTTTCGGCGATTCTCATGGCAAGGTCTATTGCCCTAGGATCAACATCTGCACCAAAAGATGAAGTCGAGGCAACCTCAACTTTTCAAGCTTAGAAGCACTTTCGTTTCTTAGTCCCCCCGACATGATCTTTCCTCACGCGGTTAAGCGTTAGAACGAGGATTAGGCTCTGATACCAATTGAAAGTTGCCTAGAGGGGGGGTGAATAGGCAAGTTAAAACTTTTTCAACAAAAACTAGAAGCAAACTGGGTAAAACTGAATTGATCTCGAAATTCACCCAGTTAACTTTGGAAATGAGATGCTCTAAATGATCCATAGGGTTCAAAGTAGTAGATCTGAGAATGGCACTTCTCAAAATCCACACACCAAAAAGATATAAACAAATCTTCCACGCAATGGTGAGAGAACGAAGAACACAAACAAACACAATGAGCAAGAACACAAGAGACACAAGATTTATCCCGAGGTTCGGTCACACCACCAAGGTGCCCTACTTCCTCGTTGAGGCGCCCACAAAGAGCCGGGTCTCTTTCAACCCTAATCCTCCCTTTGCCGACCACAAAGGTCAAGCCCACACAATAATCTTTGCTCAAACGAGCGGGTAATACAAACTTTCTTGTGGTCTTCCACAAGATTTGGAGACTCACAAGAGACACCTAGTCGTCTAGGAGCTAGAAGCTCCAAGAGTAATGAATCCACAAAGAACTCGATGTAATACCAAAGCTCGAATGAAGAAGAGCGAGAGAGATTTAGAGATGAAGCACAAAAACCGCAGCTCTCAAGCTCACTCAAAGATTTCTCTCCAAGGATTTGAAATGGGAGAGGCAAGAGATGTGTGAGAGAGAGTGAGAGGTGTTTCTCAAGTTGGAAATGGAGTTCAAATCGTGCTCACTACTTTGGGGAGAGAGGTAGGAGGTAGTATATATAGGTGGAGCTCAAAACTAGCCGTTGGGCAGATTTTTCTGCCTGAGACCGGTTGAACCTCCCCCTAGGGCGGTTGAACCTCCCCTGGCAGGCCTGGCAGCCTGTCTGCCAGTCTGACTGGCAGACTGACGCGCAGACTGACCTGCAGACTGGTCAAGTTGACCAAGACCGGTTGAACCGCCCAGGGGGGGCGGTTGAACCGCCCCTGACAGCTCTAGCGACCTGTTTGCCAGTCTGACTGGCAGACTGCAGAACAGAGGTCAGAGGGGTCAGAGACCAGCTGAACTGCCCCTCAGGACCAGTTCAACTGGTCTTGACCAGTGAGTTTAGGAGAGAAAACCCCAGCTCAACTGCCCGGAGGCAAGTTCAGCTGGTGTATGGTCAAAGAGGTTCACAGCTGAAGTTGAGTTCAGCTGAAGTTGAGAAAGCTCAACTCAGCTGAAGTTCAGCTCAGCTGAAAAGCTCAGCTGCAGCTGAAGAAGCTCAACTCAGCTGAAATTAAGTTCAGCTGGAAAGCTCAGCTGCAGTTGAAGAAGTTCAGCTGCTTTTCAGCAAGAACACTCTAGGTTTCTCAAACCTAACCATGGTCAACCAAAGAATTTTAAAGACATTTTTGGTTTTCAAAAATAGCTTTTGAATAGAGAGGTTTGAGCTTTGGCAAACACCAACCTTCTTTTTGGATCCCCCTTGATAGTACGACGATTCCTATACTCAAGTTAAATAAAATATAATGAAGTAAACTCCTTGAGTCATTGGTGTCTCATGTGTGATTTCTCCATGGCATTGCTTCATAAGGATCACAAACATCTTTGTCTCACCTTTTGAAGCAAACATAAATCAAACCCTGTGACTTGTACCATATCACCATATATGAGTTCAAATCATGGTTTCAAGTCACCTTACTGATGCATCAACATGTTATAACTCTTCATAGCTGATTAGTTCATCGACTTAGTGCAAGTACTCTCTTCTTCACCTTAGCCATGGTACCTCGGTCTACAAGCCGTCGCTTGGCCTTCACCTTCGCTTAGTTCCTCGAAGCCCTTTCCTTGCTATCTTCACCCTATCAAGCCATTCTTGAGTCACATCCTATTGAGCATCCATTAAGAGAATCATTTCTTCAATATTGTGAACCTTGCTTGAATGTCTACTAGATATAACCGTTAAGATCAATCAAGCTCTAGTTTGATTCTCATAGAAGCATATATGGACTGATAGTAATATGGTCAAGCCAATTCACGATTCCTCATATCTTATTCACTTTGGCTTGACCAATCCTCTTAATCACTTCAACCTCTGTTCTGATCATATGTATGCAGTGCTTTCTTAGGTCTTGCCCATATATTCAAACCAATATAGAGATCATATTATATCCATTTGCATTGTCTCATTGGTTATTTAACCTCATGTTGAACCTTTGTTCATTGATCATTATACACTATTCAAGTATGTTCATCATACTGAATTTCCTGTTCAACACTTAGCAAACTCGTTAGACCTCTAAATGTGTTGTTATCCAAATCACCAAAACTCACAAAAAAGGATGAATGCACTTTCAAGTTCGCTTAGCCGTTGTGCCGTCAATGGGGCTCGGTGTATGCGGCTCGCTCTGCCAAGGTTGATTTGTCCCTTGGGGAGGAGTGCAGTACATTTAGGAAACCTAACGGGCGGCTACAGCCCCGGGGAATCTTTGTAAAGGCTACGTAGTGATGCCCTGCTGGACCACCTAGGTAGTGGTCAATGGGGAGTAGCTCTCTCCGGGCAGAAAGGGGATCACGGCTTGTGGGTAAAGTGCACAACCTCTGTAGAGTGTTTGAAAACTGATATATCAGTCGTGCTCGCGGTTATGAGCGGCCAAGGGAGCTCCAATGATTAGTGGTACTTGATCAGAGACATTTTGGTTTACAGGTGGCTATGAGACTGATGGTTTTGGTTATGTCTATGGTGCTGGTAAGTGGTATTCTTTCCATTTGGAAAGGGTACATCGGGCTAATAACTTGGGTTAATGTTAAAACCTGGCTTTCTACTAGTAAATAATAACCTGACCAACTAAAAGCAATTGCTTGACTTACCCCCACATAAAGCTAGTCCACTACAGCCAAACAGGATACTTGTTGAGTATGTTGATGTGTACTCACCCTTGCTCTACACACCAAACCCCCCCCAGGTTGTCAGCATTGCAACCACTGCTCGGGCGAAGATGAAGCTGTGGAAGGAGACTTCCAGGAGTTCCAAGACTACGACGAGTTCTAGGTGTGGGTTAGCGGCAACCCCCAGTTGGCTGCCTGTGAAGGCCGCGGTTATCTACGTTTCGTTTTCGCACTTTGATTTATTGTAAGGATCATATGGACGTCTCAGACGTATGATGTAATTGACTATTATTTCCCCTTTTAATACTATTTGAGCACTGTGTGATGATGTCCATGTTATGTAACTGCTGTGTACGTGAATAACTGATCCTGGCACGTACATGGTTCGCATTCGGTTTGCCTTCTAAAACCGGGTGTGACAGACAGCCAGACTTTAAACCTATTTATCTCCCATTTATGTACAACACCAAGGCTTAATCACTTAAGCAAAGTTGTACTCCTATCATAGCTCTACAAATTTAGTGTGTTGACCTAGGGCAAATTTCTTATGAATTAGGAGATATAGAGCTCCAAAGTTGACCCTATTCACTGAATTTCAGACTTAGGCATATATGGTTTATGGGGTGCTTTTTGCAAATAGGCCCAAATTCCACTATTCAACTTGCAAATTCTCCAATATGAAAGATAGTTGGTTTAAGGTGCTCTTTTACTTTGATATTTGCACTTTGGTCCAAAAGTGCCTAGAATTTACAATTACCCCCCTTAGGGTTTCAATTAGGGTTTCTAGGGTTTGTTTTTAGGGTTTTGAGTTCTCTAGGGTTTTTGTGCCACTAAAGTCCATCACATATGATGCTTTGTGAACATTTATCATGTCTTATGAGATTTTTACCAATTTAAGCTTCACTCTCACCTATAAGCCCTAATTCAGGGTTGAGTTCCCTACCCTAGGGTTAATCACACTTCAAGCCACATCACCACAACTTATTTGAAAGTTTTACCTAGTAAATGCATTCTAGGTATAACAAACACATTATATGCCAATGCTCATGATGTTATGCTCAAGTTTTAGTGATAGTAACATCAGGGGTGTTACACATACCCTCACATATAAATTGGTTATCTCCTACCTAGATAAGCAATATAGGACTAAAGCCCCTCACGACATCCATCCACACCACCTTAGCTTCTTTATATGAATTTGGTCACCCACAAGTGGGCTAAAAAGGCCAAATTCTAACAAATTCAAATAATATTGTCCATTAGATTTGAGTAAGGAATAGTGAATTATCTAGTGATCTGAACCGTTGGTTTTGATGATATGTTAATTATGAGTGCAATTTTTTGGTTGATTTAGTGAAGATTATGAGTGTGGGGGTGACTTGGTTTGGTGGGTTTTGGAAAGTTTAAACTGGTGGATTATATAATGGTATAGATATAAGAGTCCCTTGAGACGTATTTTGCGGTTATAAGACACAGACTCTTTACGAAAAGCTTGTCTCTACACAACTCTCTATACATATTGTACCTTAATTATACTTATACTTTAGAGGCTCAGGTTATATGCAGTTTCTTACCTCCTTATACTTGGAAAACCGATCTGAGGGCTTAGGGCATACATGCCCTTATCTATTCTCTGTCCCATCCGTACACATCGTTAGATCATGTGAGAATGACCGCCACCGGAGCCCGGCGTTAGACCTGTGCTTTAACGTGAGAATGACAGGAGATTAATTTTAACCATAGCTTACAATTTTCTCCTGCAGAAAGTCAAACTCGGGATCTGATAAGTGCTGCTCAGACCATCTAATTAACTCAACTAGGGACTCTTTCGCCCGCAACGATTGTTTTTTGGCACAGTATATTGAGTTGGTTGTCCAATTGTTTTCCGACAATGTATTTCACGGCTAAAGGCATACACACACACACATACACACACACACACACACATATATATATATATATATATATATGTATTTATATATGTATTTAGAGCCCTGGGCTCTATTTAACTACAGGAAGCCCCCACCACCCATCCGGTTGACCAGGCGCACCATCCGATCCACCCACTATAATGTTTACGCTTAGTTATACAAAGGTTTACGCTCATGTACCATCGTATAAAAACAACCGCTCTACCTGGCCTTCCACAATGGTTGAGACTAGGGTTTTAGTGGCGGCGGTTGCACGACACGAGCGAGTGAGGCGAAGCCATCACAACCGCGGCGGACAAGCGTCCCCATAGACAAGATCCATGGCGCAACGCCGGAAGAGCGTCTCCTCTGTGCCACGCACTGCTGCTCGCGCGCGCTGCTGCTCGTGCCGCTCTTCGGCCGCTCGCTCTCCTCAACCGCTTCCACGCGTTGGCGCAGCTCCCAGCAATGGCGATGGCGACAGGGTCCATGGCGGCTTGGCGGCCTGACCATCGAATCATTGCCCAGAGGTGTGTGGCTGTGGATCTGGGTGAAGGAAACACCGACGAGGCGGACTCCAAGCGAAAGAGGTCATGTAGCAGCGGTGAAAAAGTTCTAGTGGCTCCACCGTCTCCCCTTGCTTCTATTGTTGTTTGTAGGTATAGTTATGCCCACTTATGGTCCATCTACCGATCATTGAAGCTAGCGTAGTGGATTCTCCTAGTTGATGTGAGTTTTGTTAACTAGATATTATACAGTGCTGACGAAGGATCTATTATCAATTGGGTTCGACCAAGGATGGCATTCATTCCTGCTGTCGATGTGAGTTTCTGAATGCCATCCCGCACAGTCGCACATGAATTATTTCTGTTAGCGTTACGTCAGTATTGTTTTTATGCTTCCTCAAATCGAATAGGAGTGGTGATTTGCATTGTTCATTCCTTCATTTTGTGGAGGGTTTTTCCAATCGCGTATGCGTGCATGCCCGTGGCAATTGTATTATAATATAGGCACGATTACACAAAATATATGAGGCATCTCCTTCCAAACCACTGTTATTTTAATCACTGAGAAAGTTGGGATGCTTTATCAGGACTAGTTGATGATTAGGTTAATCATTACTTGTGATGCTCTAATCTAGCCACGTCTATGTAGCTAGCACAAGCAAAGATGAAGTTGGTTTGGTGTGCCTGGTAGTTGCCCACATCGTCTGTTTCTATACCCTGCAACCTGTTTGGTGTCCAATGCTCTCATTGATGCTCATTGATTTGTGCTTGCATTCGCTTGTGAATACTAAAGGGAATTTACTCCAAGATCCAAAAGTTAAAATGTTTGTTTGTTTTCTGAATACCATTTTCTTATACATATGTAGTTATTGGCTTGAGAATTTCACGCTTCACGTTTAGTTATCAAAACTACCAATAAATTTTCATTCAGTGATTTAACCGGAATTTATTTATGTGAGAAGTGATTTAGACTAGCTTTATGCTGAAAGAAAATTCAAGCATTTGCTGAAAGTTGATGTGCAACTTGTCCAAATTTTGTACAAAGAATGTTTTTTTTTGACATGGTTCCTTTGAAAATACACCCTTATAGTACATTCTAAAAATCGTCACAAAATTCTATACAAGAAGTTCATCTAGCATAGTGCATATTAACCAGAGTTAGAATTTGTTCCACCTCCAGGTGCTCGACCTCGGGGAGAACCTGCTCTCCGGCGTGCTCCACCCGACGCTGTTCGGCAACCTCACCAGCCTTTTGAAGTGTAAGATTTGTTATTCTTTAGTTATATAATTTCTAGTAGAGACAACTTAAGTATTACAGCTATGTGTTAGGGAGGGTTCAGGAAAAAGAATGAATTTTGTATTCAGCATATGTGCATAATAGGGCTTCGATTCTCAAGTCCTGTAATATTGGAAGTATGCATAAGTGCATAACAGAGTTTATTAAAGAAAGAAAAGTCCTCACTTGCTGGCAGTTTGTCCATTGTATTTTTGTAAATTAAGGTTATTAAAGAAAGAAATGTCCTCACTTCCATGGGTTAATTTATGATCTTAGCACTTGCTACGACCTATAGGGTTTATATAGGTTCACAGCTTCTTACTGTCCACTAGGCTTCTCCAGCTGCATTGTTTGTAAGGGACAGAAACTAGCTAACTGTTGTGACTTAATTACTCATCAACTTTCACCTGCCTTAAGCCTTTTAGGTTCATTTGTCTTATATATACCATGGTAAACCACACCATGAATATGCCATAAATAAGTAACAAGAGTGACTAGCAACTCAGCACACACAGGTTGTCAGGATCCTTCACGTACACCTTTCATGTTCTTGCAACCTTGATTCTACATGCTTCAGGTAGTCTAGAATATCAGATTGTTGTATATATTTAACACCTTCTGTACCATCAAATTCAGAAATGCACTCAAGAAAAGGCTTTTCAAAACTCTTAGAATGTATTCCAAGAGCAGTGCACATATTCAGAAGCTAATTATGTAATTTCTTATATGTTGCTTTGAGGCAAATTGAACAGGGATTTGTTTGGCTTCCAAATGGTTTGTTGGTCCTAAAATAGTCAGAATCACATGACATATGTGCTATAGGTAATCTGATCTTCTAACTCAAGTTTGCATTCAGTTTAGACTTTAGGTTATGTTAGTCATAACAAACTTGAAAAGACATATTAACAAGGAAAGATCATATTAACAGTTCATGTTACATTTGCAGATATGGACCTCGGTGGTTTTCTCCACATTAGGAAAGCTGGAAGAGCCTTTTGAACTCAGTTTTTTTGCTAACAGTGGTGTTATGGTGAAACAGAGTTTTGTGTGTATGTACCAACAGCTAAAATGTAAACACGACATTATCATAGTTGAGTACAGGAATAATTATCTCTTATATCTTATTGCAAAATCTGAAACAGTTCTCCTGTAGATGGTTAGCTTGCATTTTACGCTACAATTACCTCAGATCACTTGTTGTATCTTACACCAATTTACAAAATTTCTTGATGTGTTTTATGACAACCTCATGCGCTGAGAGATACATTCGGTCTACATTCGTTATTATAAAACAGTTGGACGATTTACGTTAAAATTTATACTCATTTACGTTGTTTTGGTTCACAATTTACGCTGAAATCCATTCGAGCCAGAACCCGCGCTCAATCGGCCGCACGCGATTTTCACGCCGTAATTCAGGCCTCATTTGCTGTTACGAAACAGGTATACGATTTACGCTAAATTATGTACTCATTTACGCTGTTTTAGCTCACGTTTTACGCTAAAATCTATTTGAGCCAAAACCCGCGCACGATCGGACACACGCGATTATTACGCCGTAATTTCGGGACCCATTTACGGTTACGAAACAGATATACGATTTACGCTAAATTTCGTACTCATTTACGCTATTTTGGTTCATGTTTTACGCTAAAATCTGTCTGAGTCAGAACCCGATCACGATGGGACGTGCGAGATTTTTACGCCGTAATTTTCGGGCCGCATTCGCCGTTTCAAAACAGATCTACGATTTACGCTAAAATTCGTAATCATTTACGCGGTTTTTGTTCACGTTTTACGCTAAAATCTATCCAAGTCAGAACCCGTGCCCGATGGGACGCACGCTGGTACGGAACGCGGCTATACCTGGTACTAATGGAAGCCCAGGACTTCTATTACCATCACCATATATATATATATATATATATATATATATATATATATATATATATATATATATATATATATATACTGTATTTATATATTACACCTGGGTGCATTCAATATAGAGAATGCACCCAGGCCGAACCTACGTGCCAGGTCCGAGCCAACCGTTCCACCCAGGCCGTTTTCGTTCCTCCCGCACGCTCCCGACAGAATATTTTCACTTTCCCGCCCCGCCCCTCTTTCTCCGTGAACGGCTCCTCCGTGAACGGCTCCTCCGCGAACGGCTCAACCTCTTCACATAAGTTGCAATCACACCAGACTTGCAGTTGTAATTACACCAGGCAGCAGTTGCAATTACACCAGACAGCAGTTGCAATTACACCAGGCAGCAGTTGCAATCATTGTTTTGTTTAACAGATTTTTGGACATAGTTATATAGGAGTTGCAATCACACCAGACCAGCAGTTGCAATTACACTAGACAGCAGTTGCAATCATTGTTTGTTTAACAGATTTTTGGACATAGTTATATAGAAGTTGCAATCACACCAGACCAGAAGTTGCAATTACACCAGACCAGCAGTTGCAATCTTGTTTGTTTAATAGATTTTTGGACATAGTTATATAGAAGTTGCAATCACACCAGACCCACAGTTGCAATTACACCAGACCAGCAGTTGCAATCTTGTTTGTTTAATAGATTTTGGACATAGTTATATAGAAGTTGCAATCACACCAGACCAGCAGTTGCAATTACATCAGACCAGCAGTTGCAATCATATTTTTTAACAAAATTTTTCAGAGTTATTCAAATGCGGGGGACAGAGACACGCTGACAGAGAGGCGCGCAGCGGCGCGGGGACAGGGAGGCGCGCGGCGGCGCGAGGACAGGGAGGCGCTCGGCGGCGTGAGGACAGGGAGACGCTCGGTGGCGGTGGGATTTAGGGGAGGAGCATCGAGGAGACGGCGGCGGCGCGGGGAAAGGGATGCGCGCGACGGCGGCGGGGGGCTGGGAGGCGCGCGAAAACGCCTGGGTGCATTCAATATAGAGAATGCACCCAGGTGCATTTTAGCAGCGCCGTATATATATATATATGCGCGCGCGCGTGCGCGTGCGTGCATGTGAGAGATAAAAAAGGCATTTACATATCGCTGCTAGCTATGGAATCGTGCGAATCTAGCACGAGCATTTACATACCACCAATCAAGTGGGAAAAAAGAGAAAGAAATAGCTGTTAACACTACACGTCTATACCACAACGACCTTGTTGTTGCGTGGTAGCATTAATAAGCCTATGTTGTTTCCTCTCAGACCATAAGCGGCTTTGATTTGGCTGCGGATAGTTCGAATCTGAACAAGTCGTTTGTTTTTGCGCTCTAGTTTATACGGGAGTTTCATCTGGGGCACGCACCACCGTCGGTGAAGTGAAATGCGGCATTCGTGCTCCCCATGTCATCGTCCCAGTTGCAGAATCTACGTTGGCTCGAGTCAGACGCCGGCGAGGTGTGACCGTGCGAGCGATCGAGATGCGTGGAACACAAACTGATACAGGAACAAAGAGGCGTCGTGGCCTGCATGACTGGTTGACAACCACCGTCCGCCCTCACATAAATGCACAGAAAGAAACTGGGAGGGGGGAAAAAAACGGGGGCGTTCTGTGCATGCGAGGCAAAACAACGCTTGGCGAATTGAGGCATGGGCCAGTCTCTGATGAAGCTCTTCTTCGACGACTCCTGCCAGAAAGAAGTGAAGGTGACGACGGCCGGTGGTGCGTGCCGTTGGTACAGACAGACAGACAGTGCTAATAATACGACTGAGCGCTGCTGTCTGAATGGATTCTTTTCCAGTGTCTCAGCTGCTCGCTTGTCGTGCTATATGGTGCAGGTTGTGATGCTTGGGCTGGACGCCGCCGGCAAAACGACGGCACTGTACCGGCTGCACGTCGGCGAAGCTCTGTCGACAGTGCCGACAATCGGTATGCGTCTCTCATAGAGCTACGTTGATCCTCGTAGTAGACCACGGTTCGAGGTAGCATTGTGTGTGTGTGCAGGTTTCAACGTGGAGAAAGTTGAGTACAAGAACGTGGCCTTCACGGTGTGGGACGTCGGAGGGCAGGACAAGCTGCGGCCGCTGTGGAGGCAGTACTTGAGCAACTCGGACGCCCTGGTATTTCCGTTGCAGTTTCCCTCTCCTGTACTCCATTCTCGTTGATGCGTCATGCTGATTATGCTGAATGATATTTTTTTTTTGTTTATCGCAGATATACGTTGTTGATTCGGTGGACAGGGACCGGATTGGGGTTGCCAGGGAGGAGTTCCAGGCCATCGTCAAGGACCCGCTCATGCTCAGCAGCGTTGTCCTGGTGCTCGCCAACAAGCAGGATATGGTAATTAGTGACTCATCCAAGAACCAAACAAAAGCGCCTCTCCTCGCATCTCATCTGTGCTCCCTTTTTTTTTCTTGGCAGAAAGGCGCGATGAGCCCCTCCGAAGTGGGGCAGCGCCTGGGCCTGTACGACCTCAAGAACAGGACGTCGCGTGCCGTGGGGGCCTGCGCGCTCACCGGTGAGGGCCTGCACGAGGGGCTCGGTTGGCTGGCGGCGACCCTCAAGGACGCGCGCACATGGGGAACCTCCGTCCGCTTCTAGTTCTAGGCCATTTTGTTTTCCCATTCTATCACTATTTTCCTGCGAAATAGGCAGGGCATTTTATCGAATTCGATCTGTCGTTTGCCTTGAATATGTGTTATGGAAGTGACGAGAGAATGCAACAAAGCTGAACACATCACCCCAAGCAGCGTCACAACAGTACCTTTCCGCGTAACTAGATCATAATCGTTTTGCGTAACTGTCACTGAAACAATACAGTACAAATCTTAAGCATCATCAATATGGGAATAACATGTCTGAGAACATCCCGAATAAGCTATGAAGTAATAGAACGCGGGAATATAAGGTCAAGCCGTCTCATCGTCCATGTTCTGCAAACCATATGGACATACGAGCTTCAAAAATAAGGTCTTCGCGGGCGGCGGAATCTGGGGAATCTCCTGCATCAGTAAAAACAAACGAAACGAAATGATCAACATTATGCTCTTCTTGTTTTCAGTGTCAAATGCTGATCAAAGAAGCAACAACTCACCCGTAGCCATAGCCATAACCATAAGGACTATAACCATATGCCCGGTATGGATTGAAACCTCGACCGCGGGGTTGCTTCATCCCAGGAACGTTAGTCCTCTTCGGTGCCACCTGATGAGAAAAAAAAAACATAATGTCAACATGCCACCGGCTGCTCGAGGAGTCCAGATATGGATGCAAAATGGGATACAAAGCACCCATTGGATGTTGATGTTTTTAGTAAAAAGCAAAAAAAAAAACAAGATTCACACCTTGAGCTGTCGACCATGCAATTCTGATTCATTCAACTTAATAGCTTCCTGAACAGCTTCAACTTCAACAAATTCCACATAAGCAAAACCTTTTGGTTGCCCAAACTTGTCAGTCAGGATTGTCACTCTGTTAACAGTTCCACAAGAATTGAAGTGCTGCTGCACTTCTTCTGGAGTGCATGCATAGTCAACCTGTAGTTGCCATTACACCGAAACTCAGCATACTTGTAATGTTACATATTTCAATAACCAAACAGCTGACAAAAGGACATATATATACATATAAAACTTCGAACCTAAACTTTTGCAGACAACTAATACATAATTCATTTGAAACAACTAAATACATAATTCATTTGAAACAACTAATAGGTTGGTGCATTAATAACATGTCTCTGCTCACATAAACAAAAATAGTATTGCAGTCAGCTGCTCTAAATCATATGAGATATTAGCTGAACCGAAGTCCAGAGCTAACTCAAATTTGTAAAGATTCATCAGTTTGATTATAAAACTGCACAATCAGGTTTGGCGGCCCAAAGTATGTTCCAACTAGCATAAACAGCAGTCCCTCAAATTGTTTCAATAAATGCTCAAAGGTGGCCACAAAATTAACAAATTAATGAATCCACATTACCACTAGGGGTGCTAATGGATCGCGATCCAAATGCTTCTTCATAAAATGGTAGGGCCCTAAATAAATTTTAGTTCAAAAATGAATAGAAATAAGGCCCGATCCAAATCCGATCCGGTCCTTAAATCTTATTATGTAAAATTTAGAGCCTATTGTAACCTGTAATTACCACTAGCCACTGCAAAACAAAGCACATTCGTATCAAAATTACCAGTTCAAATTTAAGGCATAGTTTTTAAGGCGGTAAGGCGAGATGAGGCGAGCCACCATCGCCTTACCGCCTAGGCGACGCTAAAGCGAGCTAAGACGGGCTAAGGAGAGCTCTTAGGCCAGGCGAGTCACCCTCGCCTTACCGCTTAGGTGACGCTTAAGCGTCGCCTTACGGACGCCTTAAAAACTATGATTTAAGGGCATCAAAAGTTAATGTTCAACAATTTTCACTGAAGTACACATCTACTTTGCATCTTCAACATGTCAGAGACATGTGTAATGCTTTGCTCTCAAAAAAGAAATATGTATTTACACTACATCAGCTGAAAGTTGATGGGTCCAGAGCATGATAAACATATAGGTTGTGCATTCATAAAACAAGCTAAATTACAACCAAAGACCAGTTACATTGTCAATATACACCACAAACATAATATACAATGACTAAAAAGCAACGTAATCCTTTACTAGTATTCGACTCTAGTATATATCTATCAATACGAATTTCTATCTTCTCCAATACTTGACATTTTTATGGCATGAATAGGAGGGTCCATAGTAGCGGGTAAAATTTCCTAGAATTCAATTGATCAAATTATTAATCGTGTAACGTCAACAGAAGTATTTGCCATCCCTGCAATAGTGAATTCATCTATCGTAACACAGGCAGATTATTGATATGATTTAACACACCACTATGTTTATACTTTATACTATGAAACATAGTCAACTTGCCAATAAAGAAAAAAGGATAATTTAGGGATTGTAGGGACAAGAGAATATTGAAGGATCACACAAGACTAACTAATGGATGGTTTCTGGACAGTAAAGGTCCCAAATAAAAAATTCTTCAGTGTAAAAGAGGATTAATGAAATATATAAATTGCAAAAGATGTCAAGTGTAAGATAACAGAGAGAACATCTACAGAAGCATATAACAATCTCGATATGCTCAGCAAAAATATGAGATCAAACTTACATGCTATTGCCAGTATATGGCTAATGATATCACTCCACATCAGTACCATGAATGTGCCTGACCCATTCTCTGCTGGCTACCCTGGGGGATAATTCCTAGCCTATGACATCATCTCTATCTTTTTTCCATTTTTGTATACTTTTTTTTGCTTTTTCAAATTGTTTTTCTATTTTTCTTTCTTTTTTCAAGAACTTTCTTGGATTTTTTTCCTTCTTTTTTTTCTTTCCCCCACGAAGCTAACACTAGAACTTGTGCTGAGACTGAACCAGATGCCAAAACTTTGATAGAAAGGCTTGATGACAGCAGACTAACCTGCGACCATTGCCATTGTTCAATCAACACAAAGGAGGGGGAAAATAGAAAAATATATGATAAAAATGCGATCGTATGTGCACTTGTTCAATGAAATGGAACTTTTACAAATGAACTGCAAACTAACACAATGTGATCCCATGCTTTATTGCTGGTTTGATCGCATTTTTATAGAAATTGGGTTTCTAGTGGAGCACAGCCAAACAAACATAATATTCACTGGAAAGTGAAAATCGATATAATATTACCCCTCCCCCCTCCCCCCAATAATATCATATACCCATTGAACTATACATAAGTTCCCTTAATTTGCATAAAGAGGCAATAAAACTTACATTTCCAACGAATACCGACCGAGAATCCATCTCCTCTTTGTTTTCAGATGTGGTTGCATTGGGATCTACACATACAGAAAAAGATCAATTATTGGTTGTGTCAGAGAACTAACAAATGGATGATTATATAGCTATATTACAGCATAGCATTCCACATGACACTATTAGGCGCTTGCCTAGCGCGCTTAAGCGCCAGGCAGAGGGCACTGCATCCTCTAAGGGGGAGGAGGAAGATAGGTGGTGCGCCGGCAGATCCAGAGCGGCGCTGGCTGGGGGAGTGAATGGCAGGTGGCGGCAGAGGTGGCGAGTGAAGTCACGGAGGAGGCAAGCGAAGAGTGAGGACAGTTGTAGTATCCGGCATTCCGGCTATCCGCACATCAACAGAAACAGTTATCACAGGAGATCATATAGCTTCCAATATCAAACTCGATCAGTAACGATGGCAGTAGATACCCACTGCTCACATCCAATCCCGTACCCGTAGTGTTGGGGTAGGTTATGGATTCTCCATTCTGTTTTAGGTATGGGTAGGATAAAAGCAGGCATTATTCGTTAGGCTCTTCGTCAACAACAGGGACCAGATCTAGGTGATCAGCGACAGCGCCAATCGGAGCAACACGCACCGTGTCACAGTCACAGCTGGGGGCCACAGGCTGCGGCTGTTCGGGGGGCGTGTTCTACAACCCCAGGGCTGACGCCATGGTGGTGTCGGCCAGGGAGGTCGTAGTGGCTTTGGCCTCTCCCGGTCCCTACAGGTTCAAAGACTACCTCAAGTCATACTACCAGGCACTGTTTTAAAGGTGTCGCCTAGGCATCCAGGCGCCCAGAAGATCCAAGGCGTCCCCGTCGCCTAGGTAAGAATCAGCAAGAGAACAAAGGGCAGAGGGGAAGGAGAAGGGGGCACCGAATCAGGGCGGCGGCCAAATCGGGGGCAGCGACAGTCGGATCAGAGGAGGTGGCGGCGGCTCAATCAGCAGCGGCGGCGAATCATGGGGGAGAAGGCCACCGGTGGCTGAATCATGGAGGAGAGAGGCAACCGAGGGCAACCAGGCGAAGGATTATATGGGCTGGCTAGTGGGCTGGGCCTCCTACTCCTTGCTTCTTTTTTCCTTCTTTTTGTTTCTTTTCTTCCTCCTCCATGTTCCTGTTTTGCTGGTCTAACGCCTTATCTCGCCTTACCACCTTAAGAACTATGCCACCAGGGCACCAAGATCAGTGACAAGAATGCCATATTCCTTGGTCGTCAAGAAGCTGCTCGGTTAAGCGAGCATCTGCCAGCAGGCAGCTTAGTTTATGGATCTGCCTTCTTATTTCAAGTTTGCTTGTTGATCCATTGCCTGCAATATTGCATTCTTTTCTCTCTCTTTGATTTCAGGGGTTACTGTCATCTTAGAATAAACAACTAGTGCTTCTGATTAGACTATTAGAGAATACTTGAACCCAGAAACTGGTAGAGGCATAGGCAGTAAAATGTCTTGCCTGTTTCCTGTATCAACATAAGATGAGTTCACCCTTTCTGCTAGTAAAAGTTGTATGCCATTTCTATGTTTCATTGTAGCTAGGCATGTCTTCACCCCACAGACTCAAGAACATCTCTGCAAGAGGTGCAACCTTTTTTAGAGTGTTTTATTCAGCACCCCCTACATACTTTTGCTAGATCCGCCACTGGCTGCGTCGGGGAAGATGTTGCCGCACGGACGTTGCCATCCATATCGGAGATGGATGGGTTGGCTTCCTCCCTCTTGCTGATAACCAGGGTGCCGGTAAGCGTCTTTGGCTCTTTGCTCAAGGGCGGCACAAGAACCAGGTGGCCAGTGATTATCCACGTGTTAACTGTACCCATTCAATATTATCCACCAGGATGGATAATCTACGGGGAGAGCAACAGATAACCCATAATTTGCCCAGCAGTCAGCTAACTCTCAACTATCTAAGCAGCTGCAAGCCAACGCAAATGTTTTGCGCAACAACACTTCTTGAGAATGGAGATGCAGATCTCTAATCACTAATACGAGGAAAGCTGCGCAGACGGGGGAGGAAGGGTTCCGAACCTTGCATATCCTTGGCGACCTTAGCTTGCATCTCGCGGAGCGCGGCGGCTTCCTCCTCCATCTCCTTGAGCCGGCGCTTCATCTCATCGAGCTCCTGAAGCTGCGCATGGGAGGGGTCAGTACCACCGCTAGGGTTTGGGCGACGAGGAAGCGGCGTCGGGTGTGAATGGGTGTCGAGCGGTACCTTGGTCGCGTCGTCGCCAGCGGACATGTCGACGTCCTCGCCGTCAACAGGGATCTCCTGTCCGTACACCTCGTGCTCTTCGTCCTCCATGGCCGCAGGACGAACCGCGTACAACCTCGGCTCCAAGGCGAGACCAGATTCGGTACGGAATCCGGTTTCGGGAGGGGAGAGGGAAACTGACAGGATAGCCGATTATTAGGGATTAGGGAATGGACTGGGGCCTCGAGGGTTTTCTACATAGCCGCGGAGGGAGCGTGTCAGGCCAGGGTGGGCTGGACGCTGTGATGTAGTTGGGTTTTCTTGGCCCATCACGTTCTTCCCACCAGTTACAAATTTGCAAAACACATCTAATTAAATTACCCTCATATCTATAACTTTATCCTAATTTACCAAATGAATTGCATTCAGACATAATACAACTTTAAAATCAATAGTTCAGATTGCTAAATAACCTCTCTTTCATACTCACTTAAATTCAATAGTTAATATTATTTAGATCATTCTTTCTCTCATTCCTTACACGTGGTTTGTCCTACGGCTATAGATTTCGGGACCTCGGAATCCACGCACAGATGTCTGGATTAGAAAAAGAAAAAAGAAAAAGACGTCTTACTCGCGCCCAAGTAAGTCTTGGAGGGGATAATGGATCTCTACATTGATCTGTCCGAATTTATATTTATAGACTTCTTGTTAATATTAGTAGATGTGAAACTGGACGGGACAGCATAAGTGTTTTTCCAGCCGTTTCTAGTCGGGATATTCTATTTTCATATATAATATCCCAATTATATAATATAAAAAATTATAAATTACTATGTCACATCACAACATTCGATTCATAATTGATTGTTTTTGGTATCATATGTCTCTTCTCTCTTCTCTGTCTCTGTCTCTATTTCTATCTCTATTATATTAAAGTACCAGTTTCAACTATTTTAAATTAATCCGCTGCAGGTCTGAAGCCATCTAACCAGTAGAACATCGTATTCAAGTGTTTTTAATATTGAATATAAATTGTATATATGTATATACGATTTTTTATAAAATAAAAAAATAAAAGCGTGCTGGGCTAGTACTACGGACCGAGGCTATAACCCAAGCACGGCATGACGCTCGTGCAAAGCTGGACCAGGCAATATTAAATAGGTCGTGCCTCGGGCCGGCCCGCCAGACTTAGCTATCTATATCTCCGCACGATAATGATGGTCATTGTCTCAGTTTTAGTGCTTAATGCCAAAGGTGAGAAATTATAGGCCAAAGTAACTGGATCAGACCACTGATTGAAGTTTAAAAAATGTTTTGAGCTTTGAACTTGTCTTTTGATCTCAAACCCTCTTATAGTAAAGATGAGTCTTCTTATTGTGAAAACTGAAGTTCTTTTGTGAGAAAAAGGGGAGAAAATAGTGTTTTGATCAAAACAAGTTTCTTTCAAAATGGTTTGATTTGCAAGACTCAAGTGTATTTGACTTAGAAGTAAGAAAAGGCTAAAAATGGCTTTGTTTGCAAAATCAAAAGCAATTGGTAGCTAAATGGTCCAAAAATGCCAAACCTTTGGAAAACTTCATTTGTTTGAGTTTGAACTTCAAATTGCAACTTTTGTCTCATATTGCATCTAAGTTAGTCAAATTATAGTTGCTTTAGGTGTGTTGGCATAAATCACTAAAAGGAGGAGATTGAAAGGGAAATGAGCTAGATAGCCATTTCTGCCTGTTTTGGTGATTGAGTGTCCAACACACGATCATGAACTAACTTATATGCTATAGTGTATGAGAGCAGGACTATTATGCAATTTGAAGGTTTCAAGTCCAAAAGAGTAGAAACAGGGTCTGAAAATGCAACTTTGAGTAAAATGGTAAAACAATAAGGTTTGCACCCTTAGACATGTTGCATAGGCCTATTACATTGTTTCTAGCACTTGTATTTTGTCTCTAACTCCTATAGAGAAGAGTGCCTTTTGGGCTTGTTTTGAGCTAAACTGCAAATTATGCTAAAAGATTAAATAAAAGGTGAGTTTCCTATACTTAGTTAATTTGATTATGTGCTAACAATGTTTGTCTAAGTGATAGGAAAGCACACAAGAAAGTCTAAGTCAAATGGATTCAATTTTCAAAGAAAAAGACCTTGAACAGTGCTCGGTCCGGTGATGCACCAGACCGCCTATAACTAGCTGACATGGCACCCGGTCCGGAGGTGCACCGAACTAGTCCGGTGACAGTCAATTAAGGAAAGGGCACAGTCAGATCCCGAAGAAGGTGCTACTGTTCATGGTCCGGTGGTGCACCGGACCGGTTCGGTGCCCCCGAGTAGAGCGGATTTTTGGCAGCCTTTAGAAGGAAGGAGCAACAGCTAGGGGCAACTTTGGTCTATAAAAGGACCCCCTTGGCAACCTCCTTCAGTACCCCAAGCATACTAAGAACACTTGATCACTCCACACTCCGCCACAACGGATTCTAGTGATTCTAGTGAGATCCAAGCACTGTTCTAAGCCGTTATTGTAATTCTGTGTGATTGCGCTCTTGTGATGTTCTTTCTTGCGTTGTGTTGCTGTGTTTGCTCTTGTGTGTACTCTCCTTTCTCTCTTGTTGTACTTTGGAGTTGTGTCGGTGTTTTGGGTCCGACCGCGCACCTAGGGTTGCCCCTCGAGGTGCTTTTCGGAGTAGGATGGTGTTACCGACTGTAGCTCGATGGTTCGTGCCAAATGCACGAGAGACAATGGACGGTTTTGTACAGGTTTGGGCCGCTTTGAGATGCGTAACACCCTACGTCCTGGCGTGGATATGTCCTGTGGTGGATTACAAAGGAATCCTCTAGTATCGAGGATGTTTAGAGAACTGGGTGGGTGGCTAAGTGGTGAGATGATCTTGAAGGGGTGCCCCCTAGGCCTTATATATTCGACTGTGGGACATTACATACAGATATGATAACCACGTGTTCCTAAGTAATAGTGAACCGACTGAGTTTATCTTCCTATAACCTCGCCGACTTATAATCATTTGGCTCCATCGTCTGAGAGCGCTGCGCGGGAAAGTCGGGTCAATGCTGCAGATAGCGTTTGAGTTCAACGGATCGCATGGGCTCGAGTTGATCCGTTCTGTTGAAAGTTCCTCCCCTGGCCCACGAAGGGATGGCCTCACAAAGTAATGGGCCTGGGGCCTTCCACGAGGCCTTTTTGCCTTCTAGTGGACCCAGGGGATATCTGTCCCCCACAAGCCCCCAATGTTTGTGATGATTTTGAAATAATCAGCCAAAAGATTCCAGGTCCAGTTTATGATTTTGAAACATGTCTGCTAAGTTATTACCTCCAGCTCCGAGTAGCTTGGTAAAAACGATCTTCTGTCATCTTCTTCTAGCATCATTCTACAGTCTTTTGCTTTTAACCTTCAATAATCGGTGTTCTGTTTACACCTTGGAGGTCGGCGTTTCGTTCTTAGGGGTTAAGGATTCATTGGGTGCACCGAAGGTGCTCCCAGTGGGTGAAGCCCCTGAGCTTTGAGTGGATTACTGAAAATAATCCATTCAAAGGTCTTCATCCCATACTTCTTTAGTAATCATAGCTTCCAACTTAGACTTATGCTTTAGAAATCAGCATTTTGCCATCAGCCTATGCTTTAGAGATCAACATGTTGTTTTCGGGGTCTTATGATTCATTGGGTGCACCCCCGAGCTTTGAGTGGATTACCAAAAATAACCCACTCAAAGGTCTTCATTCCACTCCTTTTTTTAGAAACCATTGTCTTTGACTTAGACTTATGCCTTAGAGATCAGCATTGTCTCATCTTCACTTCGTGCCTTAGATTTCAGCATTACATCATCATTTTATGCTCTAGAGATCAGCATATAGTTTTTTGTCTTTTTGTGATCATCAATATGGCCTGACCATGCACCAACTTGAAATTTATTTGATCAGCGACGGATTGGACATCCGGTAGATGGCCCTTGGCTAGTCTTCCTTCCGCTTCATGCTTCAATGCTCCTGTTGATTAGACTTGTACTTCATCAACTATTTTTTGGCTTTCTTCCGATCTCTATAGATATCTTCTTTTTGTCTTGATACATTCATTGCATATATTGTATGGATGCGACTGCTTGGGAAAATCTATTGAAAATTCCTGGGCGTCCCCTCCCCCAATGGGTGTAGGCAAAGGACGGCTTGGTGCGATGAGCATTTAGCGAACTGGCCCTGAGTAGTAACTTGATGTGACTGCGGGTGTAATCATATCATCCATATAGTTGACTTGAGTCCCAATGGGTGTTGTGTTACGTGAAATGGTGTCAGCCGCCTGACTTGTTTCCAGGCGATTTCAATTGCTTATTGAATACTTGCGACTGTTCAGTGACCGTGGTAGGAGACGAGCGATTGCTTTCTTCTTCTATAAATAGAGCGCTTGCTTCACTGGCGTCTTCACACATTTCTCAACCGTTGCTTGCTTGTTCTCCCCTTTTCTGTTCCACCATGGGCAAGAGCAAGAAGAGCGGGAGTTCGTCGCATCACTCTGGTGACAAGCGGAAGCGCGAGCCGACCCCTCCCTCGGAGGATTTCGGCGATTCTGAGTACTCGGAGGAGGAGTTCTCCTCCGAGTCCGAGGGATCGCCGATTTACACCTCGCCCTCGGCATTGTCCGAAGACTCGGACGATTCCCAGGGGATCGTCGCCGAGGTGTGGTCCTACATCTGGGCCGTCGAGCGCTCCGGGCTCGAGGGCTCGGATGAGTCGGAGGTCTCCTCGGACGAGGAGGGCTCCTTTGACTCATCCGAGGAGGGGAGCGGCGGTGACGGCGACGGCAAGGGCGAGGTCGACGACGGAGGCGACGGCGGGGCGACGACAGCAAGGGTGACGATAGGGGCGACGACAAGGGCGACGGCAAGGGCGGCGACGGTAGCGGCAGCGGCAAGGCCAGTGGCAAAGCGCCACTGGCTTAATAATATTAGTATAGATAAGTAGTATTAGTATTAGTAGAATAATGTAGTAGTAGTTAGTAGTATAGTGTAGTGTAAGTAGTGTAGTAGTAGTGTAATATAGTAATGTAATGTGTCGAAAAGTGGGAAGAAACCTGGCTCATAATGAGTCGGCCTTTTGCTTTGTGTAAGAAATTCCCCCCTTATATAATGAAGTGAACTTCGGGCTTGATCTTGTGCATATCCTTTGTATTTGCCTCGCTTCTTTATAGTTGACCAACAATTTGTGTTTGTATCCAATGCGGTCGTTGTTCTTAGAAGTAACTCTTGAGTAATGACTTGCCATTGATGTGTTGCATTTTAATTCTGTCTACATCTACGTGGAAAAAGAACGGTCTAGTTTACTGCTGGTGTCTTCAGGGGTAACAGCCGAACGGGTTTTGGCGATGTCGGTGTTATAGAGGTAACAGCCGAGTCACTTGAAGCCACGTTGGCGTTTTAGAGGCAACGACCGAGTGAAGATTGGTGACGTTAGCGTTTTCAGAAATAAACGCTGAGTTACGCCAGGCCACATCGGCGTTTTAGAAATAACGAGCGAGCTGAACCTGATCCCGATGGGTGTGACCCTGCTGAAGCTGATCCCAATGGGTGTGACTCTGCTGAAGCTGATCCCAATGGGTGTGGCCCTGCTGAAATTGATCCCAATGGGTGTGATCCTGCCAGAGCTGATCCCAATGGGTGTATTGTTCGTATTGTTGATGAGGGTGAAGAAGAAGAGGAGGAGATCCCCTTAATTTGGAAGAATAGTCGGCGTTACATAGTCAGTGGGGAGAGTAGTGATATCCCTTCTCCAGCTTTGTCTGCTCTCGTCGGTCTGCAAGAATTATCCCTAGCAAATTTTGATCAGGCCCTCGAGGATGTTGTTCCTGAAGACTTGTTGTCCGAGCCCACAGACGGTGGTATGATGGATGTTTGCTCTGACATTCCAGATGTGGGGTTAGAGTTATCCCGAGCGGCGTCTCGTGCCTTGTCGACCTTGGAGTGCAGTCTTCGAGGCCAAGAAGCTGGTCAAGGTTGTTCAATTCCCATGGAGGTGGCTGAGAATTCTTCAGCCTTAAAGGTGGCTGCTGCAGAGAACCCGGTCCCCAAGGATGGCGCCAACGGTTACCCAGCCCCCGAGGGTGTTGCCGGTAATGATCCAGCTCGGGTGGGCAGCGCGAGCTACAGCCCAGCCCCTGAGGGTGCTGCCGGTGGTGATCCGGCTCCAATGGGCAATGCGGGCTGCGACCTAGCCCACGAGGGTGTCCGCGCGGGCTCCCCTTCTCATACCTCCATGGATGTCCACGTCGGGTCTTCTCCTCCACATTCTGATTGTACGACAGCAACATGTGCTTTAAATCATGAAGTTGCCTTAGAGACCAGCGCACCTGACGCTAGAGTTTTGATTCCTGCTGGTGATGTTGAGTTGACCCCTAATGACGCTCTTCAGATTGCCTTGGTTGATATTCCTTCGTCGAGTCACCATCTGACTTCTCATGATTTGGGGCTTCCTTCATTCTTCTCCAATCTTCGGGTAATTTGGCTTTTCCCGATCTAGCTATACTCCGGGCAAAATACTGTCTTTGAACTCATTCGTTTTCAATGTCAGGCTTTGGTTGACGAGATGGCTGGTCAGCTGAGATCATGGGGTGCCTCTGTCCCAGAAAGAGCTCTGTCTCTGATGCATTGGAATCCAATGCTGCTTCAGCAGCGGGTATCTGATTTGGAGATGACAAATGCTGGTTAGTGCCTTTGTTTCCTTCCTTGACTTCTTGACTAGTCCATTTTTAACGGTGTGCTTTTCATCAACTGTTTTTTGCTAGATATTACCCGTCGGTACTCTGAACTTGAGGAGAAGTATTCTCAATGTTAGGCCGACTTGGCTCGAGTTTCTGCTTCCTTAGATGATGCCAATTTGTTGAATTCCTCTCTCAGTGCTCAGCTTGATTCTGAAAGGGTGGCTAATGAGGTAAGTTTACTTGACTTTCTCTGCTATGTTCTTACTGCCTGCTGGGTGTTTGAGAGCCGATTCTTGTCTGCAGGAGGAAAAATGTGCCCTTGCAGCTTCTCGCGATAACCTTGATAGGTTGTATCGTGATGCCAGTAATTCTTTGACTATCTTGAAGAGGAGCCATCATTTCACCATGGCAGATTTGGATCATCATCGCCATGAGCTGCAATTATCCCAGGATGAGGTCCTTCATCTCAGGCAGTTGGTATCGAGCAAAGATTCAGTTATCAAGGATCTGCGTGCTTCCAAAAGATCGGTCGTCTAGGAGCTAGAAACTGCTCGACTGGCTATCAAGGTTACTGAAGACACTTCCACCACTTTGAAGGCTCAGCGTGACAAGGCTATGGATAAAGCCATTCGCGCAGGGCGGATCTTGATGAGAAGGCCGAACGTGATCGTTCCTGATGACATAGTCGCTGATGTCAACGCTGCTCCTAACTCCTCGAGTCGCCCTTCTTCATCAGTTGCTCCTGAGAAGAACATTGCCAAGTAGAAACACCGAATGCATTTATGAATTGTATATGTATGTGGTCAATGTGCTCGCATGTTCCGTTAGAAAGTGTTCCTGGTGCTGAACGCTATTGTTATTTCCCTGTTGTTTGAATTCAACATTTGTTATGATTGCAGAAGTAAACGTAGTGTGATGGTTTTGAAACTTTTTCTTATTTCGTGGGGCATAGAGATCACCCTGAGATGAGTAATCGTAAGCATGTTTATGCTGGATTAAGTAGATGTGAGCATGTCACACCGCCTTAAGTCATCCCCGACTTAAGCCAATTGCTCCGTTAGTAGGGTATAGTGGTCACCCTGAGTTAAGTAAGCGTGAGCATGTTGCACCGCCTTAAGTCATCGCCGACTTAAGTCGATTGCTTCGTTTAGAAGGGTATAGTGGTCACCCTGAGTTAAGTAAGCATGAGCATGTTGCACCGCCTTAAGTCATCGCCGACTTAAGTCGATTGCTCCATTTAGAAGGGTATAGTGGTCACCCTGAGTTAAGTAAGTGTGAGCATGTTGCACCGCCTTAAGTCATCGTCGACTTAAGTCGATTGCTCCGTTTAGAAGGGTATAGTGGTCACCCTGAGTACGTATGAGCATGTCGCACCGCCTTAAGTCATCGCCGACTTAAGTCGATTGCTCCGTTTAGAAGGGTATAGTGGTCACCCTGAGTACGTATGAGCATGTCGCACCGCCTTAAGTCGTCGCTGACTTAAGTCGATTGCTCCGTTAGTAGGGCATAGTGGTCACCCTGAGTTAAGTAAACACGCAGATTGGCAATAGGTCAAGTTCTTTTCTAGAATGAAGTCTTTTTATTGATGATGTACTTTTCCCATTACAGAATACAATGCTGCCCCGGTAGCTTTGGAAGTCTAGCTAGGGGTAAAACTTCCTGAGATGTTCTATATTCCATGAATTCCCTATTTCTGTGCCATTCATTTGAGTAAGTCGGTACGACCCTGGCCGAGTGACTTCTGCTACCATGAATGGCCCTTCCCACAGTGGCGACAATTTATGTCGTCCTTCTCCTGTTAGAATTCGGTGAAGGACCAAGTCTCCCACTGCGAAGGATCGATGTCGTATGGCCTTATCATGATAGCGCCTCAGAGTTTGCTGGTACCTAGCCGACGGATTACTGTATTCAATCGTTCTTCTTCTAGTACATCAATATCCTCCAATCTGGTAGCTTCTGCCTTAGCTATGTTATTGAAGATTAATCTTGGCGCCCCAAACCTGAGGTCGGCGGGCAGCACTGCCTCTGAACCATAGACCATGAAGAAAGGAGTGTTTCCATGCAAAGCTTGGCTAGGTTGAGTTCTTAGGCTCCAGACCACATACGACAATTCTCTGATCCATTTTCCTGCAAACTTTTCATTCTTGTCGAAGACTTTCTTTCTGAGTGCTTCCAATATCATTCCATTGGCTCTTTCTACTTGCCCGTTGGCTCTTGGGTGTGCCACTGATGCATATTTGATCTGGATGCTTTTTTGTTCGTAGAAATCAAAGAACTCTGAGCTAGTGAAATTAGATCACAGGTCAGTTATGATGCTATTTGGTATTCCGAACCTGAATATTATGTCTTGTATGAATTCCACCGCCTTAGCTGAAGTTAGAGAAACGATGGGCTTGTATTCTATCCATTTAGTGAATTTGTCAATAGCAACCAGTACATGAGTGTATCCTCCTTGAGCTTTCTTGAAGGGTCCAATCATATCCAGTCCCCAGCACGCGAATGGCCATTGAAAGGGAATTAGGCTTACACCTAGTCCCTAATTAATTTTGGTGGTTGAATTGCCCAACACAAATAATTGGACTAACTAGTTTGCCCAAGTGTATAGATTATACAGGTGTAAGAGGTTCACACTCAGCCAATAAAAAGATCAAGTATTGGATTCAACAAAGGAGCAAAGAGGCAACCGAAGGCACCTCTGGTCTGGAGGCATCGGACTGTCCGGTGTACACCGGACAGTGTCCGGTGCGCCACCGGACAGTGTCCGGTGCACCAGAGGACTCCAACTTGAACTCGCCACCTTTGGGAATTTCTCAAGCCGCCCCGCTATAATTCACCGGACTGTCCGGTGTACACCGGACAGTGTCCGGTGCTCCAAGGAAGCGCGGCCTCCGCAACTCGCCAGCCTCGGGATCGCGCAGCAGCCGCTCCGCTATAATTCACCGGACATGTCCGGTGTGCACCGGACTGTCCGCTGTAACCACGGAGCAACGGCTATTTCGGCGCCAACGGCTACCTGCGCCGCATTTAATGCGCGCTCTGCGCGCGCAGAAGTCAGGCGCGCCCATACTGGCACACCGGACAATGAACAGGAGATGTCCGGTGTGCACCGGACATCCAGGCGGACCCAGAAATCAGAAGCTCCAACGGTCAGAATCCAACGGCAGTGATGACGTGGCGGGGGCACCGGACATGTCCGGTGTGCACCGGACTGTCCGGTGCGCCATCGACAGACAGCCTCCACCAACGGTCAAGTTTGGTGGTTGGGGCTATAAATACCCCAACCACCCCACCATTCATTGCATCCAAGTTTTCCAGCTTCCAACCACTATACAAGAGCTAGCATTCATTGCAAAGCACACCAAAAGAGATCAAATCCTCTCCAAACTTCACACAAAGCCCTAGTGACTAGAGAGAGTGATTTGTAGTGTTCATTTGAGCTCTTGCGCTTGGATCGCTTCTTTTTCTTTGGCATTCTTTCTTGTGATCAAACACTCACTTGTAATTGAGGCAAGAGACACCAATCGTGTGGTGGTCCTTGCGGGAAGTTTGATTCCCAAGTGATTTGAGAAAGAGAAGCTCACTCGGTCCGAGGGACCGTTTGAGAGAGGGAAGGGTTGAAAGAGACCCGGCCTTTGTGGCCTCCTCAACGGGGAGTAGGTTTGAGAGAACCGAACCTCGGTAAAACAAATCCACGTGTCTCACTTTATTATTCGCTTGCGATTTGTTTTGCGCCTTCTCTCGCGGACTCTATTATATTTCTAACGCTAACCCGACTTGTAGTTGTGATTATTTTTGAGACTTTCAGTTTCGCCCTATTCACCCCCCCCCTCTAGGCGACTTTCAATTGGTATCAGAGCCCGGTGCTTCATTAGAGCCTAACCGCTCGAAGTGATGTCGGGAGATCACACCAAGAGGGAGATGGAGACCGGCGACAAGCCCACTACAAGCCAAGGGAGCACTTCATCGGAAGAGTCCCGCACCAAGAGGAGAGAGAAGAAGGACTCCTCCAAACGGAAGGAGAAAAGATCTTCCTCTTCTCACCACAAAGAGAAGAAGGAAAAATCTTCTTCTCACAAGTCGCATCGGAAAGGCGACAAGCACAAGAGGATGAGGAAGGTGGTCTACTACGAGACCGACACTTCATCAACATCCACCTCCGACTCCGATGCACCGTCCGTAACTTCTAAGCGCCAAGAGCGCAAGAAGTTTAGTAAGATCCCCTTACACTATCCCCGTACATCTAGACATACTCCATTACTTTCCGTTCCATTAGGCATACCGCCAACTTTTGATGGCGAAGATTATGCTAGGTGGAGTGATTTAATGAAATTTCATCTAACCTCACTCCACAAAAGTATATGGAATGTTGTTGAGTTTGGAGCACAGGTACCTTCTGTAGGGGATGAGGATTATGATACGGACGAAGTGGCCCAAATCGAGCACTTCAACTCCCAAGCCACAACCATCCTCCTTGCCTCTCTAAGCAAGGAGGAATACAACAAAGTGCAAGGGTTGAAGAATGCAAAGGAGATTTGGGACCTACTCAAGACGGCGCACGAGGGTGATGAACTCACCAAGATCACCAAGCGGGAAACGATCGAGGGGGAGCTCGGTCGCTTTCGTCTTCGCCAAGGGGAGGAGCCACAATATATGTACAACCGGCTCAAAACCTTGGTGAACCAAGTGCGCAACCTCGGGAGCAAAAAGTGGGACGACCACGAGGTGGTTAAGGTTATTTTAAGAGCTCTTATTTTCCTTAACCCTACTCAAGTTCAATTAATTCGTGGTAATCCTAGATATCCACTAATGACCCCCGAGGAAGTTATCGGGAATTTTGTGAGCTTTGAATGCATGATTAAGGGCTCAAAGAAGATCAACGAGCTTGACGAACCTTCCACATCCGAGGCGCAACCAGTAGCCTTCAAGGCAACGGAGGAGAAGAAGGAGGAGTCTACACCAAGTAGACAACCAATTGACGCCTCCAAGCTCGACAATGAGGAGATGGCCTTAATCATCAAAAGCTTTCGGCAAATCCTCAAGCAACGGAAGGGGAAGGATTACAAATCCCGTTCCAAGAAGGTTTGCTACAAGTGTGGTAAGCCCGGTCACTTTATTGCTAAATGTCCATTATCAAGTGACAGTGACAGGGACAACGACAAGAAGGGCAAGAGAAGAGAAAAGAAGAGGTATCACAAGAAGAAGGGCGGCGATGCCCACATGTGCCGCGAGTGGGACTCCGACGAGAGCCCCACCGAGTCCTCCTCCGACGAGGACGCCGCCAACATCGCCGTCACCAAGGGGCTTCTCTTCCCCAACGTCGGCCACAAGTGTCTTATGGCAAAGGACGACAAAAAGAAGAAGGTTAAATCTAAATCCTCCACTAAATATGAATCTTCTAGTGATGATAATGCTAGTGGTGAGGAAGACAATTTGCATAACCTTTTTGCCAACCTTAACATGGAACAAAAAGAAAAATTAAATGAGCTAATTAGTGCTATCCATGAAAAGGATGATCTCTTGGACTCCCAAGAAGATTTCCTAATCAAGGAAAACAAGAAACATGTTAAGGTTAAAAACGCTTATGCTCTAGAGGTAGAAAAATATGGAAAATTGTCTAGTGAGCTAAGCACTTGCCATGAGACCATTAACAACCTTAGAAATGAAAATGCTAGATTAATTGCTAAGGTTGATTCTCATGTTTGTATTGATTCAATTCCCAATCTTAAAAATGATAATGATGATTTGCTTGCTAAGATTAAGGAATTAAATGAGTCTCTTGCTAGCCTTAGAGTAGAAAATGAAAATTTGATTGCTAAGGCTAAAATTTTTGATGTTTGCAATACTATTATTTCCGACCTTAGAACTAAGAATGATATGTTACATGCTAAGGTTGTAGAACTAAAATCTTGCAAACCCTCTACATCTAATGTTGAGCATGTTTCTATCTGTACTAGGTGTAGAGATGTTAATATCAATGCTATTCATGATCACATGGCCTTAATTAAACAACAAAATGATCATATAGCATTATTAGATGCAAAAATTGCCGAGCATAACTTAGAAAATGAAAAATTTAAATTTGCTAGAAGTATGCTCTATAATGGGAGACGCCCTGGCATCAAGGATGGCATTGGCTACCAAAGGGGAGACAATGTCAAACTTAATGCCCCTCCTAAGAACTTGTCTAACTTTGTTAAGGGCAAGGCTCCCATGCCTCAGGATAACGAGGGTTACATTTTGTACCCTGCCGGCTATCCTGAGAGCAAAATTAGGAGAACTCATTCTAGGAAGTCTCACTCTGGCCCTAATTATGCTTTTATGTATAAGGGTGAGACATCTAGCTCTAGGCAACCAACCCGTGCCAAGTTGCCTAGAAAGAAAACTCCTATTGCATCAAATGATCATGCTATTTCATTCAAAACTTTTGATGCATCATATGTGCTTACTAACAAATCCGGCAAGGTAGTTGCCAAGTTTGTTGGGGGCAAACACAAGGGCTCCAAGACTTGTGTTTGGGTACCCAAAGTTCTTGTTTCTAATGCCAAAGGACCCAAAACCGTTTGGGTACCTAAAGTCAAGAACTAAAATTGTTTTGTAGGTTTATGCATCCGGGGGCTCAAGTTGGATACTCGACAGCGGGTGCACAAACCATATGACAGGGGAGAAAAAGATGTTCTCCTCATATGAGAAAAACCAAGATCCCCAACGAGCTATCACATTCGGGGATGGAAATCAAGGTTTGGTCAAAGGATTGGGTAAAATTGCTATATCACCTGACCATACTATTTCCAATGTTTTTCTTGTAGATTCTTTAGATTACAATTTGCTTTCCGTATCCCAATTATGTCAAATGGGCTACAACTGTCTATTTACTGATATAAGTGTTACTGTCTTTAGAAGAAGTGATGATTCAATAGCATTCAAGGGAGTGTTAGAGGGTCAGCTATACTTGGTAGATTTTGATAGAGCTGAACTCAACACTTGCTTGGTTGCTAAGACTAACTTGGGTTGGCTCTGGCACCGCCGACTAGCCCATGTTGGAATGAAGAATCTTCACAAGCTTCTAAAGGGAGAACACATTTTAGGACTAACCAATGTTCATTTTGAGAAAGACAGGATTTGTAGCGCATGCCAAGCCGGGAAGCAAGTTGGCACTCATCATCCACACAAGAACATCATGACTAGTGACAGGCCACTGGAGCTCCTACACATGGACCTATTCGGCCCGATCGCTTACATAAGCATCGGCGGGAGTAAGTACTGTCTAGTTATTGTGGATGATTATTCTCGCTTCACTTGGGTGTTCTTCTTGCAGGACAAATCTCATACCCAAGAGACCTTAAAGGGATTCTTGAGACGGGCTCAAAATGAGTTTGGCTTAAGGATCAAGAAAATTAGAAGCGACAATGGGACGGAGTTCAAGAACTCTCAAATTGAAGGCTTCCTTGAGGAGGAGGGCATCAAGCATGAGTTCTCTTCTCCCTACACTCCACAACAAAATGGTGTAGTGGAGAGGAAGAATCGAACTCTATTGGACATGGCAAGAACCATGCTTGATGAGTACAAGACACCGGATCGGTTTTGGGCCGAAGCGGTCAACACCGCTTGCTATGCCATCAACCGGTTATATCTTCACTGAATCCTCAAGAAGACATCCTATGAACTCCTAACCGGTAAAAAGCCAAATATTTCATATTTTAGAGTTTTTGGTAGCAAATGTTTTATACTTGTTAAAAGAGGTAGAAAATCTAAATTTGCTCCTAAAACTGTAGAAGGCTTTTTACTAGGATATGACTCAAACACAAGGGCATATAGAGTCTTTAACAAGTCCTCTGGACTTGTTGAAGTTTCTTGTGACGTTGTGTTTGATGAGACTAACGACTCTCAAGTAGAGCAAGTTGATCTTGATGAGATAGGTGAAGAACAGGCTCCATGCATAGCGCTAAGGAACATGTCCATTGGGGATGTGTGTCCTAAGGAATCCGAAGAGCCTCCACATGCACAAGATCAACCATCCTCCTCCATGCAAGCATCTCCACCAACTCAAATTGAGGATGAGGCTCAAGATGTTGAACAAGAAAATTCAGAAGATGAGCCACCTCAAAATGACGGCAACGATCAAGGGGGGGATGCAAATGATGAGGACAAGGAGGATGATCAACCAAGGCAGCCACACCCAAGAGTCCACCAAGCAATACAACGAGATCACCCCGTCGACACCATCCTCGGCGACATTCATAAAGGGGTAACTACTCGATCTCGCGTTGCACATTTTTGTGAACATTACTCTTTTGTCTCCTCTATTGAGCCACACAGGGTAGAGGAAGCACTTCAAGATTCAGATTGGGTGATGGCAATGCAAGAGGAGCTCAACAATTTCACAAGGAATGAGGTATGGCATTTAGTTCCACGTCCTAATCAAAATGTTGTAGGAACCAAGTGGGTCTTCCGCAACAAGCAAGACGAGCATGGTGTGGTGACAAGGAACAAAGCTCGACTCGTGGCCAAGGGATATTCACAAGTCGAAGGTTTGGATTTTGGTGAAACCTATGCACCCGTAGCTAGGCTTGAGTCAATTCGCATATTATTGGCCTATGCTACTTACCATGGCTTCAAGCTTTATCAAATGGACGTGAAGAGTGCCTTCCTCAATGGACCAATCAAGGAGGAGGTCTATGTTGAGCAACCTCCCGGCTTTGAAGACAGTGAGTACCCTAACCATGTTTATAGGCTCTCTAAGGCGCTTTATGGGCTCAAGCAAGCCCCAAGAGCATGGTATGAATGCCTTAGAGATTTCCTTATTGCAAATGGCTTCAAAGTCGGCAAAGCCGATCCTACTTTATTCACCAAAACACTTGATAATGATTTGTTTGTATGCCAAATTTATGTTGATGATATTATATTTGGGTCTACTAACAAATCTACATGTGAAGAATTTAGTAGGATCATGACACAGAAATTCGAGATGTCTATGATGGGGGAGTTGAAGTATTTTCTAGGATTTCAAGTCAAACAACTCCAAGAGGGCACATTCATTTGCCAAACAAAGTATACTCAAGACATTCTAAGCAAGTTTGGAATGAAGGATGCCAAGCCCATCAAGACTCCCATGGGAACAAATGGGCATCTCGACCTCGACACGGGAGGTAAGTCCGTGGATCAAAAGGTATACCGGTCGATGATTGGTTCATTGCTTTATTTATGTGCATCTCGACCGGACATTATGCTTTCCGTATGCATGTGTGCAAGATTCCAAGCCGACCCTAAGGAATCACACCTTACGGCCGTAAAACGAATCTTGAGATATTTGGCTTATACTCCTAAGTTTGGGCTTTGGTACCCTCGGGGATCCACTTTTGATTTGATTGGTTATTCGGATGCCGATTGGGCGGGGTGTAAGATTAATAGGAAGAGCACATCGGGGACTTGCCAGTTCTTGGAAAGATCCTTGGTGTCATGGGCTTCAAAGAAGCAAAATTCGGTCGCTCTTTCTACCGCCGAAGCCGAGTATATTGCCGCAGGCCATTGTTGCGCGCAATTGCTTTGGATGAGGCAAACCCTGCGGGACTACGGTTACAAATTAACCAAAGTTCCTCTTCTATGTGATAATGAGAGTGCAATCCGCATGGCGGATAATCCCGTTGAGCATAGCCGCACTAAACACATAGCCATTCGGTATCATTTTCTTCGGGATCACCAACAAAAGGGGGATATCGAGATTTCATACATTAACACTAAAGATCAATTAGCCAATATCTTTACCAAGCCACTTGATGAACAATCTTTTACCAGACTTAGGCATGAGCTTAATATTCTTGATTCTAGGAATTTCTTTTGCTAATCTTGCACACATAGCTCATAAGAATACCTTTGATCATGTCTCTTTTATATGCTATGACTAATGTGTTTTCAAGTATATTCCAAACCAAGTCATAGGTATATTGAAAGGGAATTGGAGTCTTCGGCGAAGACAAAGGCTTCCACTCCGCTCTACTACTCATCCTTCGTCGTCGCTCCGCATCACTCTCCAACGTTGGTATAATCTTCACTCATTTATTTTATGACCAAAGGAGGAGAAAGTACTTCAAAGGGCTCTAATAATTCCGTTTTTGGCGATTCATGCCAAAGGGGGAGAAAATAAGAGTCCAAAGCAAAAGGACCGCACCACCACCCTAATTTTAAAACTAATGTTCGTCAATCGGATGAAAAATTTCAAAATTGGTATCTCTTTGTGCTCTAAAGGGGGAGCAAGTAGTATTTTCAAAATTGATGTCTTAAAACCCTCTTGAACACTAAGAGGAGACTTTATTTGAGGGGGAGTTTTGTTTAGTCAAAGGAAAAGCATTTGGGACAAAGGAAGAAAATTTCAAAACTTGAAAATGCTTTGCAAAATCTTATTCATTTACCTTTGACTATCTTGCAAAAGGACTTTGAAAAGAATTTACAAATGAGTTTGCAAAAACAAAACTTGTGGTGCAAATATGGTCCAATATGTCAAAACAAAGAAAACAATCCATGCGCATCATGTAAGTATTTATATTGGCTCAATTCCAAGCAACCTTTACACTTACATTATGCAAACTAGTTCAATTATGCTCTTCTATATTTGCTTTGGTTTGTGTTGGCATCAATCACCAAAAAGGGGGAGATTGAAAGGGAATTAGGCTTACACCTAGTCCCTAATTAATTTTGGTGGTTGAATTGCCCAACACAAATAATTGGACTAACTAGTTTGCCCAAGTGTATAGATTATACAGGTGTAAGAGGTTCACACTCAGCCAATAAAAAGATCAAGTATTGGATTCAACAAAGGAGCAAAGAGGCAACCGAAGGCACCTCTGGTCTGGAGGCACCGGACTGTCCAGTGTACACCGGACAGTGTCCGGTGCGCCACCGGACAGTGTCCGGTGCACCAGAGGACTCCAACTTGAACTCGCCACCTTCGGGAATTTCTCAAGCCGCCCCGCTATAATTCACCGGACTGTCCGGTGTACACCGGACAGTGTCCGGTGCTCCAAGGAAGCGCGGCCTCCGCAACTCGCCAGCCTCGGGATCGCGCAGCAGCCGCTCCGCTATAATTCACCGGACATGTCCGGTGTGCACCGGACTGTCCGGTGTAACCACGGAGCAACGGCTATTTCGGCGCCAACGGCTACCTGCGCCGCATTTAATGCGCGCTCTACGCGCGCAGAAGTCAGGCGCGCCCATACTGGCACACCGGACAATGAACAGGAGATGTCCGGTGTGCACCGGACATCCAGGCGGACCCAGAAATCAGAAGCTCCAACGGTCAGAATCCAACGGTAGTGATGACGTGGCGGGGGCACCGGACATGTCCGGTGTGCACCGGACTGTCCGGTGCGCCATCGACAGACAGCCTCCACCAACGGTCAAGTTTGGTGGTTGGGGCTATAAATACCCCAACCACCCCACCATTCATTGCATCCAAGTTTTCCAGCTTCCAACCACTATACAAGAGCTAGCATTCATTGCAAAGCACACCAAAAGAGATCAAATCCTCTCCAAACTTCACACAAAGCCCTAGTGACTAGAGAGAGTGATTTGTAGTGTTCATTTAAGCTCTTGCGCTTGGATCGCTTCTTTTTCTTTGGCATTCTTTCTTGTGATCAAACACTCACTTGTAATTGAGGCAAGAGACACCAATTGTGTGGTGGTCCTTGCGGGAAGTTTGATTCCCAAGTGATTTGAGAAAGAGAAGCTCACTCGGTCCGAGGGACCGTTTGAGAGAGGGAAGGGTTGAAAGAGACCTGGCCTTTGTGGCCTCCTCAACGGGGAGTAGGTTTGAGAGAACCGAACCTCGGTAAAACAAATCCGCGTGTCTCACTTTATTATTCGCTTGCGATTTGTTTTGCGCCTTCTCTCGCGGACTCTATTATATTTCTAACGCTAACCCGACTTGTAGTTGTGATTATTTTTGAGACTTTCAGTTTCGCCCTATTCACCCCCCCTCTAGGCGACTTTCAGCCATGTTACAGGTATGGTTTGCAGCTGCTGCGCTGGTAAATGTTGCTGTTTTGATAAGTACTGGCAAGCTTCACATCTCTGGACTAACTCGGCTGCGTCACTCTTTGCTGTCGGCCAGTAGAAACCAGACCTGAAGACCTTCCCCACCAAAGTTCTAGATGCTGCGTGTACCCGCATTGCCCAGCGTGGACCTCATCTAGCAGTTGCTTCCCAGTAGCCGAAAGAATGCATTTCATGAGGACTCATGTTGTGCCTCTTCTGTATAGTGTTTCCCTAATGAGAGTATAGTGAGCTGACTGCCTTGCAATGCGTTCTGCTGCAGTTTTGTCATCTGGTTCCTCTTCATTCTTTATATCTCTGATGATAGGCTCCCTCCAGTCATCAGCATCTGACTCTGGCTGGCTCAAAACATTGCACTCTTCTGCCCGTTCTAAGGAAATACTCGGGCGTGACACTTCTTGGACGAAAATACCAGGTGGGACTTGGGCTCGACTGGATCCCAGCTTCAACAATGCATCTGCAGCCGCGTTGCGATCTCTCTCTACATGGTGAAATTCTAGCCCTTCGAATTTGTCCTCTAGCTTTCGGACGACTGTGCAATACTTACCCATAGAGTCATTCGAGCAATCCCATTCCTTATTTATCTGACTTATGACCACTAGTGAATCTCCATATACCATCAGTCTCTTAACGCCCAGTGATACGACGATATTCAGTCCATGAATCAAAGCTTCGTATTCTGCTGCATTGTTGTATTTGAGTTGTTCACTTCTAGGTGCAATGAAGAGGATCCCTGTGCCTGCCCCTTGCAGCTTTAATGAACCATCGAAATACATCTGCCATACTTCCACAGTCTCTGGGTTATCTGACACTTGTTGCTCGGTCCACTCTGACACGAAGTCAACTAATGCTTGAGTCTTTATTGCAGTGCGAGGTTGAAACTCGATGTCGTGAGCTCCTAGCTCGCAGGCCCACTTGGCTATTCTTCCGATGGCTTCTCTATTGTGGAGAATATCCCCTATTGGAAATCCAGTGACTACTATGACTTTGTGGTCATCAAAGTAGTGATGGAGTTTCCGTGCAGTTAGAAGTACTGCGTACAGTAGCTTTTGAATTTGAGGATATTTCTTCTTCGAGGGCCCCAGAACTTCGCTGATGAAATAGACGGGATGTTGTACTAGATATGCATGTCCTTCTTCAGCTCGCTCGACTACCAACACGGTGCTCACCATGTGAGTCGTGCAAAAGATATATAATAGTAGATCCTCGGTCGGCTGACCCAACGTGGCCCGACGCGGTGGTTTCAGTACTGGTGGTGTTGTCAGGAATTTCTTTAGTGCATCAAGAGCTTCCTGGGCTTCTGAGGTCCATTGGAACTTGTCTACCTTCTCGAGCAATTTGTAGAACGATAGGCCTTTTCTCTCCCAGCCTTGATATGAACCTACTCAAAGCTGTCATGCATCCAGTAAGTCTTTGTACTTTCTTCTGCGACCGTGGTGCTTCCATTCTCATGATAGCCTCGATCTTTTCTGGGTTGGCTTCAATTCCTCGGTGGCTGACAATGAATCTGAGTAATTTTCCTGCTGGTACCCCGAAGACACATTTTTCTGGATTAAGCTTCCATCGATATCTCCATAGACTGTTGAAGACCAGTTGCAAATCTTCAATGAAATTTTCCGAGTCTTCTGTCTTGATCACCACGTCATCCACATAAGCTTCTACACGCTTGCCCCAGTGGTCGGCTAAGCATGTATGAATGGCTCTCTGGTAAGTCGCTCTAGCGTTTTTAAGGCCAAACGACATGGAGGTATAGCAGAAAGCTCCAAACGGGGTGATGAATGCAGTTTTTTCTTCATCTTCTTTTGCCAAACTGATCTGATGATACCTAGAGTAGCAATCCAAGAAAGACAACATAGAGCACCCGACGGTTGAATCCACCACCTGGTCTATTCTAGGAAGTCCGAAGGGATCCTTCGGACAGTGCTTGTTGAGATCTGTATAGTCGACGCACATGCGCCAATCCACTTTATTCTTTTTGAGTATAAGAACAAGATTTGTCAACCATTCAGGATGCAGCACTTCTCTAATGAACCCTGTCGCGACTAAGCGAGCTAGCTCGGCACGAATGGCTTCTCTCTTGTCGGGCGTGAAACGACGCAGCTTTTGTCGAATTGGCCTCGTCTGAGGGTAGACTTTCAGTTTGTGCTCGGCCAGCTCTCTCGGGACTCCCGACATATCCGCAGGTTGCCACGCGAATATGTCTCGGTTGTCTTGCAGGAACTGGACGAGTGCATTTTCCTATTTGTCATCCGGGCTGGAGCTGATGATAGCAGTCTTGTGCTCATCGGTGAACCCAAGGTTGATTCTCTTGGTTTCTTCAGTCGGTCGCATAGAGGTCACTGCTTGAGCTTCATTCGCGGGTACCGCGAGGTATTCCCTAGGCTTTGAGTTCGCCTGCGTGGAAGAAGTTGCTGATGGCTTGGTGGTGAGGGCCGCTTGAATGGCCACTCGGAAACACTCTGCGGCGCCTTGGAAGTCAGCGCACACAGTTATGATTCCTTGTGGTCCTGGCATCTTCAATATCGTGTACGTATAATGTGGAATGGCCATGAACTTTGCCAGTCTAGATCTGCCGATGATGGCGTTGTATCCGCAGTCGAAGTTCGCCACCTCGACCCTTAGAAACTCGGTTCTGTATTTTTCAGGAGTTCCGAAGGTGACTGGCATGTAGATGTGTCCGAGTGGATATTCTCCTTCAGTCGGTACGATGCCGAAGAAAGGAGTGTCTGACTCGTGGAGCTCTTTGAGGGGAACCCCCAAGCCTTGAAGCATCTGGGGGAAGGTGACGTTGATGTTGCTTACCCCGTCTACTAACACCTTCTCCACCCTGCTTTCTCGGATCACAGGATCGATGAGGAGCGGGTACTTGCCCGGATGGTCGAAGTTAAGCCATTGATCCGCCCGAGTGAAGGTGATCGGGTGTTCGGACCACCGGTACGGGGTGGGAGGATCGGTGGCCGCCACTAGTATCTGACGGTCGTTGAGCTTTTGTTGCCTCTTACTTTCCTGTGATCCATGTCTGCCGAAGATGACGTTGACTTCTCCATCGACGCGCGGGAACGCTCTGCCTCCTCCCCCCTCCTACTGTTGAGGTTGTCGAGGTTCTCCAGGTCCTCCTCGTGGTGGGGGAGGTGGCAGAGGCTGGAAGGGTCGGCCGTTCCCCATGGAGTGCTTGAAGTCTCTGCAGTTCCGGAGGGTGTGGCGCATGTCTTTGTGGTACGGGCATTGGGCATCGAGGATGTTGTCCAGTGTACGTTCACCTCCACGAGGTCCTCCTCGGGCGCGAGAGGCGGGTGGTTCAGCGGCATGGACTTCTTCACGAGGCCTCTTCTCCCAACGTTTGTCGGGTTGTTGGTTCATGTCGTGCCATGGTGCCGCCGGTGCAGGCTTTGCTCTTCCGATGAGGTCCTAAGCTCGTTCGTCGACGGTGATGTAGAGGTCGGCTTCACGGAACAGCTGCTCAGAGGTAGTCGGCACTTTCTGCAGTATGGCTCGGACGAAGGCCGAGTCATTAGATCCCTGGTAGAAGTCCTCGATCATCGCTGCTTCCGCAACCTCGGGGATTCGATTCCTCATGGTCTGAAATCTTTTGAGGTACGATCGAAGAGTTTCATCCCCTCGGCGCTTGATGGTCTTGAGGTCCCATGGCTGTGCTGGCTTGTCGGAGAGGGATTGGAAGTTGGCGATGAAGCGCCGACTGAAGTCGCCCTAGTCGTCGATGCAGTGTCGGGTAGGTGTCGTAGCCACTGAAGTGCATCTTGCCTGAGAACGATGGGTAGGTATGCAGTCATCACATCTTCAGTTGCCCCAGCGGCCCGGGCGACGGTGGTGTAGACGGCCAGCCAGCCTCCTGGATCCTGCTTAGGCTCATACTTGTCGACGTTGGAGACCTTAAAGTTAGGGGGCCATTGAATGACCCTAAGACGTGGAGTGAGCGCCGATACCCCACACGTGTCCTCCTGCCGATGATGATGATGTCAGTCCCGGGGAGGGGAATCGTTGACATGATGCCTCGACCGTCCTGGGGTCGTGCCGCTAATTGAAGCCGTTGCCGACTCAACTCTAGTAGCCTGACTTCGCACGGAGACGTCGTGATCCCGATCATACTCTTCTCAGCGCCGGATCTCGTTCTCGTGCCGTCGTTCGCGCGAAGCATTGATGGAGCTCCGTGCATCCCGCCGACTGTTGATGGCGTGTCGTAGGTCGCTCGGAGGATGGGCGAGAGGCAGAAGATGATTAGCTGCCCGAGTAAGCAGCCGTCGATAGCCCTCAGCGTCTGGAGTCCGGGGGAGGCCATCAGCTATCCGAGCTAACACTCCACTGACCTCGCTCAGTGTGTTCATAGCTCGGGCGAAATCAGGGTTTAGGTTTCGGCCGAGAAGAGGGTTCTCTCGGCGTTGTTTCGCTTCTTGTTCGGCCTGCTCTTGAGCTTGCCGACGATCGCGCCGTCGGGAATTCCTTCTTTCCCTGAAGACTCGTTCATCCAGGGTTTCTCCCACCTCCGAGACCTCATCCCGCGACACGGGCTGTGCTGGATTGCATTCTCCGGCTTCATGATGTCTCCGAATATTTCGGCGTCGGTTCCTTCGTCGGTGAGATTCTCGCTGAAGAGGTTCTTCTCCCGGTGCGGTTGGTTCGTCGTCGGAGACGAGAGAAAATTCTACTCTTCCTTCGATAAAGAGGACGTCGGGGTAGAATGGCGCCGCCGTAGTGACAAGCTTTCTCCTGTTCTCCTTTAAGGGTGGGGATACCTGGAGAGCAGCTTGACGAGCTTTTACCTTGTTTGGTTCCCTTTTTCTTGTGATTTGTGTCCATTCTTCCATGGAAGAGGTGGTCACGGAGTTCTCCGGGTAGATGGACCCTCTACTTCTGGCTTGTGGGAGGGAGTCTTCGCTTGAAGCGCTGGAGGTTGCGCTATTTCTGGCTTTGCTCCGACTTTTTCGGAGGTCGTTGCAGAAGGCTTTTTCACCGGTAGATCCGCGATGCGATGTAGAATTCCCTTTTCGTCTGCTATGGATGAAATGGTTCCGAAGCAGAACATGGATCCGGGGCGGAGGACAATCTTGTTCTTGAAGGTGGTAGCCATTGAGCTAGCTTGGATCAGTGACACACCCCCTACCTAGCGCGCCAGCTGTCGGTGTTTTGGGTCCGACCGCGCACCTAGGGTTGCCCCTCGAGGTGCTTTTCGGAGTAGGATGGTGTTACCGACTATAGCTCGATGGTTCGTGCCAAATGCACGAGAGACAGTAGACGATTTTGTACAGGTTCGGGCTGCTTTGAGATGCGTAACACCCTACGTCCTGGTGTGGATATGTCGTGTGGTGGATTACAAAGGAATCCTCTAGTATCGAGGATGTTTAGAGAACTGGGTGGGTGGCTAAGTGGTGAGATTGTCGGGGACCATAATTAGGGGTACCCCCAGGACTCCTAATCTCAGCTGGTAACCCCCATCAGCACAAAGCTGCAAAGGCCTGATGGGTGCGATTAAGGTCAAGGCTCAGTCCACTCAAGGGACACGATCTCGCCTCGCCCGAGCCCAGCCTCGGGCAAAGGCAGCCGACCCCGGAGGATTCACGTCTCGCCCGAGGGCCCCCTCAAGCAACGGACACACCTTCGGCTCGCCCGAGGCACAGTCTTCGCAGAGAAGCAACCTTGGCCAGATCGCCACGCCAACCGACCGTATCGCAGGAGCATTCAATGCAAGGATCGCCTGACATCTTATCCTGACGCACGCTCCAGTCGACAAGGCCGAAGTGACCACAGTCACTTCGCCGCTCCACTGACCGACCTAACAGGAATACAGCGCCGCCTGCCCTGCTCCGACTGTCATGCCACTCGCCAGAGTGAGGTCGACAGCGGCTAAGTCCAGCCTCGGGCGACATAGGAAGCTCTGCCTCGCCCGACCCCAGGGCTCGGCCCCCGTCTCGGCCTCGGAAGATGGACTTCGCCTCGCCCGACCCCAGGGCTCGGCCCCCGTCTCGGCCTCAGAAGATGGACTTCGCCTCGCCCGACCCCAGGGCTCGGACTCGGCCTCGGCTCCGGAAGACGACGAACTCCGCCTCGCCCGACCCCAGGGCTCGGACTCGGCCTCGGCTCCGGAAGACGACGAACTCCGCCTCACCCGACCCCAGGGCTCGGACTCGGCCTCAGCTCCGGAAGACGACGAACTCCGCCTCGCCCGACCCCAGGGCTCGGACTCAGCTTCGGCTCCAGAAGACGACAAACTCCGCCTCGCCCGACCCCAGGGCTCGGACTCAACCTCGACCTCGGAGGAATCGCCACCTCGCCCAAACTCGGGTTCGGACCAGCCACGTCGCCAGGGGGGTATCATTACCCTACCCCTAGCTAGTTCAGACTACGGGGAACAAGACCGGCGTCCCATCTGGCTCGCCCCAGTAAACAAGTAATGATGACACCCCACACGCTCCATGACGGCGGCAGCTCCCAGCCCCTTATGTCAGCAAGTAGACGTCAGCAAGGACCCGACAGCCCCGACAGCTGTACTTCCGCAGGGCTCCAGCGCTCCTCCGACGACCACGACATCGCATGAACAGGGTGCCAAAACCTCTCCGATTGCCACGACGGCATGTACTTAGGGCTCTAGCTCCTCTCTGCTAGACACGTTAGCACATTGCTACACCCCCCATTATACACCCGGGCCCTCTCCTTACGTCTATAAAAGGAAGGTCCAGGGCTCTCGTACGGAGAGGCTGGCCGCGCGGGAGAACGGGCCGGCGCATAAGGCTCTCTCTCTCTCTCTCTCTCTCTCTCTCTCTCTCTCCCACGCGAACGCTTGTAACCCCCTACTGCAAGCGCATCCAGCCGCCCTGGGCGCAGGACAACACGAAGGCCGCGGTTCCCCCTCGCTGTTCTCCCCCCTTTGTGTCCCGTCTCGCGCCGACCCATCTGGGCTGGGACACGCAGCGACAATTTACTCGTCGGTCCAGGGACCCCCCGGGGTCGAAACGCCGACAGAGATGATCTTGAAGGGGTGTCCCCTAGGCCTTATATATATTCGACCGTGGGACGTTACATACGGATATAATAACCACGTGTTCCTAAGTAATAGTGAACCGACTGAGTTTATCTTTCTATAACCTCGCCGACTTATAATCCTTTGGCTCCGTCGTCTGAGAGCGCTACGCGAGAAAGTCGGATCAATGCTGCAGATAGCGTTTGAGTTCAGCGGACCACATGGGCTCGAGTTGATCCGTTCTGTTGAAAGTTCCTCCCCTAGCCCACGAAGGGATGGCCTCGCGAAGTAATGGGCCTAGGGCCTTCCGCGAGGCCTTTTTGCCTTCTAGTGGACCCGGGGGATATCTGTCCCCCACAACAAGTTGTGACTCATTCATTTTTGTGTATGGCTTCAAGAGACCCAACTTGTGGAGATTTCTTATGAGGGGATTATTATTGATATAAGGAAGATCGTGCCACTCAAGTTGATCATTGGATCACTTGAGAGGGGTTGAGTGTAACCCTTATTTATTGGGACATCACAACATGGAATAAGCAAGTATTTGAGGCTTGACCGAACCATGGTAAAAATCGTTGTGGCTCTTGTGTTCTATTCTTTGTGATTGTTCTTCCTCTCTCTTTCTTTCACTTGCAATATTGCTTTTAGTTTGTTATGTATCTTGAAAAAGCAATCAAGTGAAGAGAACTTCTCTCCTATTTCTCACTCCAACTTGATCGAGTTTTGCGCTAACTTTTATTTAGAGCAAGTTTGTGTTTAAAGTTGTGTATTTTAGGCATCACATATTCACCCCCTAGGTGACTCTCATATATCTAAAATGATCTCCTTGAAGATCGAAAGATGGTTAAGCATAGAACCACCCTCTTGTAACTTGTACATGCATAACTTCATCTTCAAATGCATCTTGCTTGTTAAATTCTTAAACATGTAAATTGGCTCTAGCTTGAGCCATAAAGCAACTGCAGTTTTCTCTTGCAAAATATTGTTTGAAAGATGAAGTTTAATTTGACTCAAGGCCTTATAATCTTTTATCTTCTCCTCATTGGTCCAAGTGTTTAAATATTTTTTTACCAAATTTATCAAGAGCATCATCGACTTTAGTCTATCTAAGAATAACCCTAATCTTGACTTGCCATAGAGGAAACCTTGTGTTGCGACCCAAAAAAAATATCATACTTCATCGACATGGTGAAGAAATAGCAACAATAACCGGAGAAAAATATAATATGAAAAAATTTAGGTGTAATCCTAGCAAAAAAAACCTTCAACCTGGTACGCAACCTATGTATATCAGTAATATACTTAAAACCTTTTCGAAATTTGCTTGGGAGCACGTAGCAAACAAGTTGAAATTTTTTTTCATTGTCGATCAACATCAATAAGGCAAGATAAACTTGATTGCTTGCTCGATCCACATGTACATGTACTTGATGGTTGCCAAATAAAGAACCAACAACATGGGCCTCACGACTTCTACGAATATTTCTCCTTTTTTGTATGTAGATCAGACCCCACTAAATATAATTTACTGACTGAAAATAACTCTTCCTCTCAGCGGCAGCTAATGCAAATAAATCACCACAACCACCACCTAACAATGTTATAGAATTCGACTCATCTCAAAGGCAACGAACATTAGATCAAAACACACATTAGCTCATGTTTGATACTTGCGTCACGATGAACTCGTAGATTGATTGAAATATTTTTTTTCAATCTCATGTATAGCACTGATACTACTTGTTAGCAAATAATGCAAATATAGATCAAACATGATACATAAAGTTTTATGTGGAAAGCCCTTGCGCGAAAAAATTGCCAATCGACAATCTTCACTATACGAGGAGTTCGGTGCGACTTACCAGGTGTGTATATATAAGACAGACGAACTAGAATCTAATACAAAAACAAATCCCCACAAAACTCACATTAGAATTTGAATCATGTTCCAATGTATGTACGGTCTATACTAAAACTATTGATTCGATTCATTTTAATTTACGTAGGTATAATCTGTATTTTTCGGTTTTTAAGAATAAAAACTCATTAGATAGACTACAAATCCAACAAAATCTAATCCATACTGGGACATATTAAGACACTTAATTAACAATTATTTCATTAGTCAAACAAAAGCAAAAAAACTAATTTAGTATGATACAAAGATAAACTATAAGAGCAATAATTTACTCGTACTTGATCGTTAAAGAGTGTTGCATGTGAAATACAGAAGTGTAGAAACTGAAATATAGAAGTGTAAAAAATTAGTGTAGCAACCTCGTAGTAGTACGTGTAGTAGCAAAGCAAAGGAACATCACGCCTAATCAAACAGCTTAAGTCCCACCCCTTCATCTTCGCAAGCCATGACGTGCTGGGCCAGATCCTCCTTTGCCACGGCCTTCGCCTGGCACTCCATGCTGGCCGGCCTGTGCGAGCACGGCTCCATGGTCACCATCCGCACGCACGGCGGGTCGGGGACCGTGTGCTGACGCGCCGAGTACAGCATCGTCGGGCGGATGCCGGCGAGGCTGCCGCTCATGTACCCGAACGTGGAGGTCCCCGACGTGACCAGCACCTCGGAGAAGCTGAGCAGGAAGATCTCCGCGAGCGCCTTCTGGTTGTGCCCATGTTGTCCGGTCACCTGCACCTTCTCGTGGGTAGGCTGGAACACGCTGACCCTTACGCCGCCTTTGGCAGGGTGCTCGTAATACCGCGACCTGAGCATCTCGTAGTAGTCCGGGTACAGAGACGCGATCAAGATGGCCGTGGACGTGGTGTTCGCGGCAGCTGCCGTCGTCGTGAGGTTGTCATCTTCGGTTTCCGGCAGTATGTGCTCCTGCCGGGAGCACGCAAGGATCTGGCTATACATGTCGTCCGCCGAGATCCAGGCGAAGTACTCGAAGATCCTGATCTGTATGCCGATCCTCTGGTCCGCCCGGGCCAGGTACGAGTTGTAGTACCTCGCGACCAAGCCCCACACGGAGTTCGTAGGGTGGAACAGGTAGCGGGAGAGGAGGTGGCACACGCTCTCCATCGCCGGGAACAGCCGGTGGAGCTCGCCGTGGAACTCCCCCATCGAGTACAGCGACGGCACGAAGTACATGTCGCTGAACAGCAGCAGCCAGCTCACCTTGGCGAGCGCGACCTGGTCGTCGCTGCAGTAGAACAGCTTGTCTATATCCTGCTCGTGGCACAGGTTCAGAAACACCCACGGTGGTACGGACGACTGCACCGTCGGGTCGTTCGCGATCTTCTTGCTGGCGAGGAGGTTCCTGTACGACTGCTCGGGGTTCATCCCGAGGTCGGACAGGTTGGCGACGGGGAAGTCCGGCGGAAGCACCCACGTGGCGTCCGGGAATGGCTCGCAGAACAGGTCGGTGAAGTCGGCGGGGAAGTGGACGAGCATGACGCGATCGGAGAGGAGCGCGTAGAGGAAGGTGCTGACCAGGGACAGCATGCGGTTGCCGAGGCCGTTGTAGGGGAGCCAGACGAGGTAGTTGCACTCCGTGCCGCCACCGCCACCGCCGCCGCCGCCGCTGCCGGACCGGAGCTGCTCCACGGACTTGGCGTAGAGCGGCGTGCCGGGGCCGCACCTCTTGTGCCGCGTCTCGTAGGCGCGCAGCTTGCGTAGGAGGTACGGGGACGGCGCGTAAGGTGAGTGCTTGTAGTACTGCGCGGATTCGAACCGGCTCAGGCACGAGCCGCGGTCGAAGCCGCCGCGCACCAGCAGCCCGCCGAGGAGCTCGTCGGCGCCGACCTTGGTTGCGCCACCGCCGGTCGTTGTCCTGGCATCAGAGGCTTCCAGGGAACCTGCTGCATGGAGAGTAGCGAGACGTGAAAAAAAAAGGTGACGTGTGGATGCAAGAGGGATGATGGCGAAGTACCTCCAGCCATCATGGTCAGCTTGGCGGCAGCGCTCTCCCAAGCTCGTGACAAGCTCTCCTGCCCGCTGGTAAACAACACGAGGAAAGGCAGCGTTACCAGGCCGGCGGCGACGAGCACCGCGCCCGTCTTGCGCCACCTCCCTTCCTTTCCCAGCCGCGTGACAGCAGTCGCCGCCGGCCATGCCTCCGCTACCAGATCGCCCAGCTTATGCGGGCCTGCAGTGTCACCCATCATCTTCATCGCCCCTCTCAGTGTGCACGATCAGGAATTCAGATTACCGTGCCAACGCTTAAATAGAATTGCACTCCTTTTTTTTAACTAGATATATGTCCACCGTACAGAAATAGTAATGCTTTTTGATTGATCCTCGTATTAGACAGTCACACAGGTACGCGTGAGTTTTGAGGGAAGGATAATAACACGGTGGTCGAGATTTAGTGTCATTGAAGCTATTGTCAATGATAGTTTCGTACTTTCATATATACTCATTATTAAATGTGGTTACGTTATCATGCTTGTGACATGACAACGCAATCAAGAGAAAAGATATAGACAGAGTTTTATGGGAGATAATAGAATTTTATAACCCCCCATTTAGATCGTTGGAGTTGAATTTCATTCTAATAATAGTAATTTAGATATATATCAATTAAGCTAATTCGATGTTATGCAAAATATATTTGTATACTATTATTAGCAAGATATCGGAGATATTTATATGCTACATTTTTACTATAGAGGAGTAAGACGAAGAATATCATGTAAGTTACAGAGTAAAAATAAATTCTACTAATGCATAAAATCATTTCTCATCCTCCACCCCATAAATTTGAGATAGACTTATATCTGAACTTTGGAAAGTGGTAGAATGTTAAATTTCAAACTAAATAAGTTACTTTATTGAGTGAATTCCAATTTCTCTAAAATGAAGGGATCAAAACGCCCCGTAAGATGAAACCATGTATACATGGTTAATGTTGGACATCAAAATGAGAAGGCCGGACGGTCCGGCCCTGGGGTCGGACGGTCCGCGGTCCGGACAGTCTGCGCCTGTGGGTCAGACGGTCTATGCAGGCGTAGAACAGATTAGGGTTCCGAGTTTCTTGCTATGTTTGTTGGCGAGAATCTCAGGATAAACTCGGAAATTTGTTTATAATGGGTCCAGCCCCCCTCCTCTATAAATAGAGAGGTATACGGCTGATTTGATCAACGAATCGAACCTTCAATCAATACAATTCACATTTTATCTTAGGAGTAGTTCTAGTCTAGTTTAGGTTTAGTCTTTTAATCCCCAAATCCTCCGCTTCTCTTCGACTCTATGTCGATTAGAGGAGTCTAGGTCGGTCTACCCAAGCCTAGACAACTCCTTGGATCTCTCCTCCCCGATGGGGTCCCTCCCGGGAGCGAGATCCAGGCGCCGCCGGCGATCCTCTGCCGCCCCTGCGTACGCACGGACCGTCCGGCCCTAGGGCGTGGACCGTCCGGCAGTTGGGCAGGGACTTAGCTCCTACGCCAGGTCACGGACCGTCAGTCCCCTGGCCGCGGACCATCCGCGCCTGACCAGAGAGCACCGTCATGGTTCTTGTTGAGTGTTTGGCGCTCCGAAAAGGCGTCAACATACTTTTTGGCGACTCCGCTGGGGAAGAACAAATATAGACTCATCAAATCGGCCCTCAATGGTCGGTTCAAGGGATAACTCTGATATTTCCCCAAGCAACATCATAGAGCCGAAATGGGAGACCTTGCCGACTGACGAACAACTCCAGCTCGAGGAGCAGATGATCCAAGAGGTGAAAGCAAAGTTCTTGGCCAACTTCAAAGTGGACAGGAACAACAAGGTCGTCCAACATCGGGCGACAGATCCAGCTTCGCTCCGACCCACACCGGATATCCCCAATGTAAGTAATACAAACGAGCTACAATCTCTTAGAAATTATGTAGATGAACAACGTGAACAAATGCAAAATATCATAGGGGGTATACAAAACGATTATAGGAGACTAGTACGTGCATTTGATAAATCTAATATCGCAAAATTTTCTTCGCATGAGGTTGAATTTGGGGGTAACACGCGTAATACATCGGCTACAGGTTGTCACGACCAGTCACAACCCCTTTATGGGATGCCGATGGACACATACCCTGAGCAACCGCAAATCGGTAGCAAATCAGCCGATCTGCACATGCCCGGACCGTCCGCACGAGAGCGCGGACCGTCCGGGCCAGCAACGGTCGGACCCATTTTTAATGAATTACCAACACATATGCCCGAGCCACATTGTTTTGCGCAAAATTCAAACTACCCAGTCGGACGGTCCGCATACCACGATGAACGGTCCGCATATAATCACGGACGGTCCGTATATAATCACGACGGACGGTCTGCATATAATTCGCGCATGACCCTTTTGAGGAGGATTGTTACCCGAATCCTCACCCGTCCCAGCAACACTTCCCATCACACTATGCGATGCATCAGCCCAATAATACAAAATTCAGAGCCCAGGAAAGCTTTCCGGCCCCTCTAGAAGGCCAGAAAGGAACGATCAATCCTACGAGCCATATAGGGCAAATGGCAATGCACCACGTAGCTCAAACCAATGGGGGGAAAGACAACATGCTAATATTCAGCCAACCCCACCTATGTTTGACAAGAGAGCCGGTGGTCTCGCACCGGCTGCCATTGATATAGTGAGGGAGGAAATAGCTAGGGCCTTCTGAGATAAACTCAGAGTAAGCATGGTCCCTGGGGGGCAATCATATCGGAAACCTTATGACAGCCAATTTGATCACCATCCATACCCACAGGGAACCAGGATACCCGAATTTACAAAATTTTCGGGTGACCAAGGAAAAAACACGCGCGAACACAGGCTAGTTTTTAGCACAATTAGGAGAATTGACCCACACAGAAGCATTTCACGTACGTTTATTTTTATTGTCTTTAACAGGAACCGCGTTTGCATGGTACGCCACTTTACCTCCTAATTCTATTTTGTCATGGGGGATTTAGAACAAAAATTCCATGATCATTTTTTCTCCGGTGACTATGAATTAGATCTGGTAGACCTAGTGGCCCTTCGACAGGGGATGGATGAATCGGTTAATGAATACATCTGAAAATTTCGGGATACAAGAAACCGATGCTTCCAAATTCATTTAGCAGAAAACAGCTAGCAGGATTAGCCTTTAACGGTCTGCGATATTATTTAAAAGAAAGATTAGAAGGCATCCAATTTTTTACACTAGCACAGTTACACCAAAGAGCTTTGGCCTGTGAAAGCCGAAGCAAAGAGACTGCCAAAACCATTTGTCACAATGTCCATATAGTAGAGTGCGACCAAAGTAGCTCGGACGATGAATCAGCAGAAGTGTATGCTGCTGAAATGGTTTGGCCAAAGCAGGCTAAATCTTCGGCTTGTTCCTCTTTGCAGTCGGTTCAGAAGAAACGACAAGAGGAAGTTAAGTTTACATTTAATGTTGGTAAATGTGATAAAATATTTGATGAATTACTCAAAAATGGCAACATTAAAATAAATCACACTGTTCTATCCGTCGACGAGCTAAACGTCGGGCATACTTCAAGTGGCATAACTCATTTTCTCATGCCACTAATGATTGTAATGTATTCCGTTGACAGATTCAATCGACCATTAACGAGGGGCGATTGAAATTTTAGGAAATGCAGGTGGATACAGAGCCCTTTCCAATGAACATGATCGACTTCGAGGGCAAGAAAGTCCTGATTCCACCAAACACAGCCGATAAAGGCAAAGGCAATGAGATAGTCATTGGCAATGCAAAAGAGGCCGATGAGAATCATAAAATTTCTTGCAGGAAAGTGGTGGCAGAAAAGACCCCTGATGGAGGGGAAACTCTTAAGGTGACCATCACGACCACCGGCACTAGGGGGCAAGCACGGACCAAGGAGCAGGAACCCGTGCTGCGCACCCCGGACGGTCCGACACACAGGCGCGGATAGTCCGGGACCCCGCCGGACGGTCCGGAGAACTCCAGCGGACGGTCCGGCCATGCTCAAGACTCGCAACGGCCACATACTTTTAAACCACGATGACCAGAGATAGGTACGTGGAAAACAAATACATTCAAGGCAGCTGGTCGGTTGGTCAAAACCGGCCCGACTTTCGATCAATTATTGTCTAAATACGTAAAAAAGAAGGCCGGCCCTAGTGACTGGCCAGCAAAGCGACCCCACTCACCCATTCATGAGCAACGTCAGGTAAGGCCGATTGGACCACCTCACCAATCGGAAGAAATGAAAGGTCATATTTTGCAACTGAGACCTAACATACCTGCATGGACACCTCCACCCTATCCGCCTATGCCATATCCATACACATATTTACCTCCACCATATGTCCCAAACCAAATGTGGGGCATTGCCACCATATCCATTTGGGATACCACAGTACCCTGCTTGGGGGGCACCCCAAACATCTGCATTTGATAGGTTGGCACCTCCAGTACAAGACCGATTGAGCGCCGCTCAATCCGGCCATCAGGCACAGGCCTAGCCAGAGTGCCAGAGTACTCGGCCTCAAAGGCCGACCAATTCGGCAGGGGGCATATACCTGCAGCAACCGGAAGGACAACAAAAAAGGACGTCATCAAAATAGGTACTACAGATGTTGTCATACAGGAAGATAATAAAGGGCCGATGATTTTTGGTGAATCGGCCAATACAACCAAAAAAGAAGATACGGCTACCATCAAAACAGCCGATCCGAAATACTCCATGCCTCAATGGTGCCTAGCGGGATTGACACGGTCCCAAAAGCGGAAATTACAGCGCCTAAGAGCAAAGGAGAATCAGGAGAAGGAGGCGGAAAAGGTATTCAATGACACACATCCACAGTACCCGCCACCGCAAAAGAAATGGAGACCAAAGGCCGTTGAAGAAAAACAAACGGCCATAAAAATAGAAAATAAAACAACACTTGTGCAGCACCCTGCAGGTATGGCAGATAGCCTGGCCAACAAGGCCGGACAATCTGCACCAGGCGCAGACCGTCCGCTCCCGGAGTCCTGACCGTCTGCACCACACCAGGACGCCTCCGACGATGTACCGACATCAATGGAGGAAGACGACCTACTGGGAGAAGACCTGGTCGACTATGAAGCCTCTCCAGAGCGCCCAAGTATGGATGTAAATGTTATTACATTTTCCGCCGATTGTACTATTGTCGGCGACGATGAACCTGTTGTTTCCCAGTTTGATTTTGGTCCTAAAGAAGTCACCTTTACTAAACCAAAGGAATCGGTAAATCATTTAAAGCCGCTCTTCGTGCGCGGTCACATTGATGGGATACCGATTGCTAAAATGTTGGTAGATGGAGGGGCGACTGTAAATCTAATGTCTTATTCATTATACAGAAAATTAGGTAAATAAGATGACGAACTTGTCAAGACCAACATGACCCTTAGCGGTGTTGAAACTGATAGTTCGATCAAAGCCAGGGGAGTCACGTCCGCTGAATTAACCATCGGGACTAAGACCCTTGTTGCTGCATTCTTCGTCGCTAATGTAGAAGGAAATTACAGTTTAATCCTAGGCAGAGATTGGATTCATGCCAATCAATGTATACCTTCTATATTATATCAAATGTTAATACAATGGGTAGAAAATGATGTAGAACAAGTACATGTTGATGTATCAGCCTGTATTGCTGTGGCCGATGCCCCTGTACTATGGACTTATGAGACTGCTACATGTCTCACAGGAGTAGATTTTTCTGATTATCAGTTCATAAGTATAGATAAGAGAGGTTTCATTCCTGTAATGCTAGAGCCGATGGAGAATCAGCTAAATCCTAAATAAAGTTTAAATGATGAGTACACACAAAGTTCATGAGTCTTTGGTCACGGACAATGCGGCTTCTAAGGCCGGATGGTCTGGTCTTTCACAAAATAGTTTAGACTTTAAGACCGAACATCTACCACAGTGTAAAGATAGTATTACGGATGATCTGGTCCCCGAGACCAGAAAGTCCACCATCACACAAAGATCATCTGATTCCTCTGTGGGGGACATGATAGAGGAATTTAGAGATCTTGATAAACTAGGACAGGGGTTTACATCGACCGATCCTTTGGAGGAGATTGACATAGGAGATGGTAAAACTCCAAGGCCAACCTTTGTAAACAAGATCCTGGAGACCGATCCTAGAAATGAGATGATCGGTCTATTGAAGGAATATTCAGATTGCTTTGCTTGGAATTACACTGAGATGCCGGGACTAAGCCAAGAGATCATAGAGCATTGGCTGCCCATTAAGTCCGGTTTCAGATCTTTTAAGCAGAGAGCTAGAACATTACGTCCAGATCTTCTCCCACAAATCAAGGACGAAATCCATCGGCTGCTAGAAGCTAATTTTATTAGGCCATGCAGATACGCAGAGTGGGTCTCCAATATTGTGCCGGTGGAGAAGAAGGAGTCAGGTAAGCTTAGAGTATGCATTGATTTTCGCAATTTAAATAGTGCAACCCCTAAAGATGAGTATCCCATGCCCATAGCCGACACATTAATCAATAATGCATCAGGAAATAGAATTATTAGCTTTCTTGATGGTAATGCCAGATATTTTCAGATTTTTATGGCCGAAGAAGATGCGTCTAAAACGGCCTTTATATGTCTAGGCTTCACTGGTTTATTTGAGTGGGTTGTCATGACATTTGGTCTGAAAAATGCTAGTGCTACTTATCAGAGGGCTATGAATTTGATCTTTCATGAGCTGTTAGGAAACACTGTGGAAGTCTACATTGATGATATTGTAGTAAAATCGGCTGAGTTTAGTTCTCATTTAGCTGATTTGCGCAAAGCTTTTGATAAGATGCGTCGGTATGGTTTGAAAATGAACCCACGTAAATGTGCTTTTGGAGTGTCGGCTGGTAAGTTTTTAGGATTTGTCATCCATAAACATGGTATAAAGATAGATCCTGACCGAATCAAGTCTATCCAAAATGTGGGACCTCCGACCTGTAAGGTCAAAGTACAGAAGTTTCTCGGCAAGGTAAATTATTTACGAAGGTTTATTTCTAACCTAGCCGGGAAGATTGATGCGTTCACTCCTATCCTTCGGCTTAAGAATGATGCCGAATTCGCTTGGGGGGGGGCAGAACAGCAAGAAGCATTTGATCTCATTAAAAAATACTTGTCTTCGGCTCCCGTATTAAAAGCACCACAAATAGGAGTACCATTCAGATTATACATTGCAGCTAAAGATAAAGTCATTGGGGCTGTTCTAACACAAGAAACTGAAGGAAAGGAGCATGTGGTGACATATCTAAGTCGGAGGTTGGTGGATGTTGAAACAAGGTACACTTTTATTGAGAAGTTATGTTTATGCTTGTTTTATGCATTCACCAAGTGTAGATGTTATTTACTGTCTAGTCATTGCACTATTTCTAATCAAGACGATGTGATCAAATACATGTTGCATAACCCAATTATGAGTGGTAGAGTTGGTAAGTGGGCTTATGCACTCATAGAATATGATTTGACCTATGAACCATTAAAATCTATGAAAGGCCAGGTCGTAGCAGATTTTATTGTAGAACATCGGATTAATGATATTCATAAACTAGATATGTCATACCTCACTATTACTCCTTGGACTTTATATTTTGATGGATCAGTTTGCAATGAAGGGCAAGGAATTGGCATCGTACTTGTTTCACCAAGTAATGCCTCCTTCGACTTCTCTAGCCGATTGAAAACCTATTGCACTAATAATCAAGCTGAATATGAGGCCCTTTTATTCGGCTTGGAACTTTTAAATTGTATGGGAGTAAAACATGTGAAGGCATTTGGTGATTCTCAGCTGGTCGTCCAACAGGTGTTAGAAGAATATCAATGTTTTGATGGTACTCTAAATAGTTACCTTGAAAAATATTGGAGCATAATCCATTCTTTTGACGAATTCAGTATTCGACATATCTCTAGAGTTGAGAATCATAGAGCTAACAATTTGGCACAAGATGCATCAGGTTATCGGATAAAGCGAGGGAGATTTCACAACACTGAAAATCTGATAACCAGTGCAGGGCCAATTTCGTAGGTCGCAGACCGTCCGCGTGAAGACGCCGGACCGTCCGGGGTTACCAGTTCTCCTAATTGATTCGGCTAATAATGAAGTCGATACAAAGTGATTGGAGGACGCCTATAGCTAATTATTTACGAAATCCCAATATCAGGACAGATAAGAACATTCGGCGTACAATTTTTAAGTATGTTTTGATGAGTAATGAACTGAACCGCCAAACAGTCGATGACGTCCTGCTTAAGTTGGGCCCAGATGATGCTATATTAGCCATGGCCGAAGTACATAAAGGAATTTATGGTACCCATCAATCGGCTCCAAAGATGAAGTGGTTGTTGCGAAGGTCTGGTTTTTATTGGCCTAACATGATAGCTGATTATTTCAAGTACTACAAAGGATGCCAAGTGTGTCAAAAATTCAACAACCTACAGTTGGTCCCTGCAGCCGAATTACATCCCATCATCAAGCCTTGGCCTTTCAGAGGATGGGGATTGGACTTTATTGGAGAAATCCATCCTTCATCATCAAAGGGGCATCGATTCGTGTTAGTTGCCACTGACTACTTTACCAAATGAACTGAAGCCATTGCTCTGAAGAACATGACACACCAGGAGATAATTGAGTTTATAACTGAGCATATTATTCATAGATTCGGCATTCCCCATACCTTGACTATAGATCAAGGAACTTCTTTTATGTCGAAGGAGGTACGTGAATTTGCTGAATTATATAGAATTAAGTTGCTTAATTCATCTCCATATTATGCTCAGGCCAATGGATAGGCCGAGTCTAGTAATAGGACATTGATTAACTTGATAAAAAAGAAGATATCCGATAATCCTAAGCATTGGCATAAGATTTTGTCCGAAGCTTTATGGGCTCACAGAATATCTAAACATAGTGCTACTAAAGTATCTCCTTTTGAGCTTGTCTATGGGCAGGAAGCAGTGTTGCCTGTGGAAATAAGTTTAAATGCTGTCAGGTTCGCCAGGCAAAATAATCTAACTGTCACTGATTATTATAATTCAATGATGGATAATATTGATGAGGTGACCGACAAGAGGGTGATAGCTTTGGGAGCAATAGAAAAGGACAAGATCATGGTAGCCAGGGCCTACAACAAGAAGGTCAAAGCAAAGTCATTTCAAGTAGGGGACTTGATGTGGAAGACCATCCTGCCGCTAAGGAACAAAGACCGAAAGTTTGGGAAGTGGTCGCCAAGCTGGGAGGGTCCTTATAAAGTAAAACAGGTAATATCTGGTAACACCTATTTACTACAAATCTTACAAGGCAAGGATTTACCTAAGACTTTGAATGAGCGTTTCCTCAAGCAGTACCATCATAGTATGTGGCAAGATGCTTAAGAAAACCGATGTAATCACATCGAGTTAAATGCTTTTGGTTTGCTCAGCTCCACCAAAAGGCAGGGGGCATATGTTGGGCACCAAAATGAGAAGGCCGGACGGTCCGACCCTAGGGCCGGACGGTCCACGGTCCGGACAGTCCGCGCCTGTGGGCCGGACGGTCTGCACAGGCGCAAAACAGATTAGGATTTCGAGTTTCTTGCTATGTTTGTTGGCGAGAATCTCGGGATAAACTCGGAAATTTGTCTGTAACGGGTCCAGCCCCTCCTCTATAAATAGAGAGGTATACGACCGATTTGATCAACGAATCGAACCTTCAATCAATACACTTCACATTTTATCTTAGGAGTAGTTCTAGTCTAGTTTAGGTTTAGTCTTCCAATCCCCAAATCCTCCGCTTCTCTTCGACTCTATGTCGATTAGAGGAGTCTAGGTCGGTCTACACGAGCCTAGACAACTCCTAGGATCTCTCCTACCTGACGGGGTCCCTCCCGGGAGTGAGATCCAGGCGCCGTCGGCGATCCTCCGCCGCCCCTGCGTACGCGTGGACCGTCCGGCCCTAGGGCGCGGACCGTCCGGCCGTCGGGCAGGGAACCTTAGCTCCTGCGCCAGGTCGCGGACCGTCCGGCCCCTAGCCGTGGACCGTCCGCCCCCTAACCGCGGACCGTCCGCGCCTGACCAGAGAGCACCGCCACGGTTTTTATTGAGTGTTTGGCGCTCCAAAAAGGCGTCAACAGTTACCTAGTCTAAATCTACTGTGACAACATTGTAAATAGTGTATCGAAACAAAATGTCCTGCTAGACGATAATTTTTTGGACTTTTTAAACGCGAGTAGATATATAGATGGATAAAAGCAATCACAACCCAAAATCTATCAAGTGATTTTCATAATTGCCACCTTATTAATAAATCACTTACAAAAACTGTAAGTTTCAACGCTAATTTTTTGTTGTGGTGTTGTAATAAATATGGATGTAACGACACAACCAGTGAGCTACGTGTGGGCTTCACAGATAGAAACTGGATGCTCATCCCAATGCCAAAACAGTGCGTTTTCGCTGCACGTGCAGACTTATTTCTCGTAGAGGAAATCATTTCACCTCTTTCTCATTAATTTTCTTGCCATGTTATTAAAAAATTGCTTATGTGACGGCTAAATTAATACTATAGAAATCAGATAGCGTGGTGGGTTGCACTGCTCTAATGAACCATCCAGTTTCGGACCCTAGACTAACAATGGCCAATGAGAGATGTTGTACCATTTTACTACCTCCGAGGGAATAAAAGAAGCCGTGCAGTACTTGTGACTCCTGCCACCGGGCCAAATGTGATTGTTCAGCAATCGCACTTGTTTTTGGATTTTGACTTCATATCAGTTGGTTGGGTGCTCTGTACGTACGAGGTTGGAGTAACAGGGCCGTAAAGTTGCAGTTTTGGCTCATTTGGGCCTAAAAGTACGAGGCACACAGCTATGAGGTCGTTGACTTTGAATTATGCAGTAATACTGCGATATATTATCTTCGTTCTCGAATATTTGTTGCCCGCTAGTTTATTTTTGAATTAAACCACGATAAATAAAAAAGAAGAGAAGAGTAATTCTGTAAAGATATGAATGCACCTGCCCTCGCTGAAAACACTATTGCACTGCACCACTGTTGATTACTTAGAGATATAGCGTTACGATTTTCCCCAATGTAAACGGAAATAAATTATCGAGCATCAAATATGATGTTTTGCTTATATGGCATAAAATTGAAGAAAAAGATAGGATGAACTTGGATATAGCTTAGGCTCGATATCTAAGACAAAAGGAATATATGCTCACTTTCTGGATCACTCTCATCGATATAGCAATACCATAATTAATCGTCGATATAGAAAACAGCAATCCGATACAAATGCTTTATTCAAGTTATTTTTTATGCATCTACTTAGCGTGTGTTTGTTTGGATTTATAATCTACCCAGATTATATAATCCAATAATTTTTAAACTAATACTTAGACTATATTTGTTTACCCTCTAGATTATATAATCTAGCTTAAATAAGTTGAGAGATAAACAAACAATATATATTATTAGGTGGATTATATAATATAGATATCTAGATTATATACCTAAACATATTAATATGTGCTTATATAGTCTATAAGCGCTGGATTATATAATCCTGGAAGTAAATAAACATGTCATAGGATTATACAAATAATATGACGACAGTCTTAGATATACTCTGAGATTAGTTAGTTTAACGAAATCTGGAGTCAATGCTTATAGGACATGCCACGACCACGAATCCACGATGCATTCATTCTAGTATGTGTGCAGTAGTCAATTGCTTTAGCGTATGAAAAGCTTCACCACGACCTCGAGGGCAGTCCCGCCGATGAGCATTAAAACAATAAAAGGCAGCGTTACGATATCTTGGTTGTACTAGAATAAATGTGCATCTTGCTATTTACAAATTACTTCTTCTGTTTTTTTTTATTTTGACGTTTCTTAATATAAAATTAAACTATCCAGCGTTAAATAAAAAATAGAGGTGGTGTATTTTTAAAAGAATATTTGGTCTCTGATTAGTTGTCTACATAACCTCTTATTTCAGTTATTTTAGTGCAATTTACTCGTGTTAATTACCTACGTACGTTCCTATACAGGTAGGACTGGACATTCGGTCTATTAAGTTAATTCAATTTTATCTATACGGGTTTTTAAAATTTCTAATTCTGAAAAATGAGAACCAAATTTTTCAAAAATAATTTTAGAAACTTGGAAGGGAAATATGGTTAACCTTTTCCCACAACTAATTTTGGTGGTTGAATGCTCAACATAAATATATGGACTAACTAGTTTGCTATAAAATACATGTTCCACAGGTGCAAAAAGGTTCAACTCAAACCAATAAATATTCAAGTTAAGATCAAATTCAAAGGAGCAAAGAAACATGAGTGTGCTGTGGACTGGCGCACCGGACTGTCCGGTGTGCCACCGGACCGTGTCCGGTGCACCATGTCCTTACAAAGATGAACCAGTCACTCTCGGGTTTTCAACAGGCGTACTCCACTATAATTCACCGGACTGTCTGGTGTGCCACCGGACTGTCCGGTGCACCAGTGGAGCAACGGCTATCCAGCGCAACGGTCGACTGCAAAAGCCGCTGACTCAGATGAACAGTGAAGAACAGTGCACGCAGAGTCAGAGCATAGAGTCAGAGGCGCACCAGACAGTGAACAAGACTTGTCCGGTGTGGCACCGGATTGTCCGGTGCCACAAGAGGACAAAGCCTCCAACGATCGACAGCTCTCGAACCCTAACGATTGGGTGATGTGGCGGCGCACCGGACAGTCTACAGGACCTATCCGGTGGCGCACCGGACTGTTCGGTGCGCCCATCGACAACAGCCTTCCCCAATGGCTTGTTGGTGGTTGAGGGCTATAAATACCCCCAACCACCACAACTCTAAGCATCTAAGTCTTCTGAAGTTTTCATTCAATACAAGAGCTAGTGCATTCACTCCTAGACACAAATCAAAAGATCATTCCAACCACCTAGTGACTTGAGAGAGTGTTCGTTCGTGTTCTTTGTGCTCTTGTTGCTTGGATCGCTTTCTTCCTTCCTCACTCTTGTTCCTAAGAGATTTGTAATCAAAGCAAGAGACACCAAGTGTGTGGTGGTCCTTGCAGGGTCTAAGTGACCCGTTTGATTAAGGAGAAAGCTCACTCGGTCTAAGTGACCATTTGAGAGAGGGAAAGGGTTGAAAGAGACCCGGTCTTTGTGACCACCTCAACGGGGACTAGGTTCTTTGGAATCGAACCTCGATAAAACAAATCACCGTGTTCATCTGCTTGTTTTCCATTTGATTTGTTTTCCCCTCTCTCCCAGACCTTATTCAAGTACTAACGCTAACCCCGGCTTATAGTGTGTGTTTAAAGTTATAAATTTCATATTCCGCCTATTCACCCCCTCTAGGCCACTTTCAATTGGTATCAAAGCCCGATGCTTCATTAGAGTCTAACAACTCAAAGTGATGTCGACAGAACATGCCAAGAGGGAGATCGTGACCGGCGATAAGCCCGTAAGCTCGGGGAGAACCCTCTCAAGGGAGTCCAACCACAAGCATAAGGAGGAATCCTCTTCCTCCAACAAGACACATCGGAAGGGTGACAAGAAGAAGATGATGAAGAAGGTGGTCTACTATGAGACTGACTCTTTGTCGCCCTCGACGTCGTCAAGCTCCGACTCATCCGTCGCTTCTAAGCACCATGAGCGTAAGAAGTATAGTAAGATGCCACTTCGTTATCCCCGTATTTCAAAGCGTGCCCCTTTACTTTCCGTTCCCTTAGGCAAACCACCATACTTTGATGGTGAGGATTATTGTATGTGGAGTGATAAAATAAGGCATCACCTAACCTCACACCACGTAAGCATTTGGGACATTGTTGAGTTTGGAGCGCAGGTACCTAATGTGGGGGACGAAGGCTACGACTCGGACGAGGTCGCCCAAATTAGGCACTTTAACTCCCAAGCCACAACTATACTCCTTGCCTCCTTGTGTCGAGAGGAGTATAATAAGGTGCAAGGGCTAAAAAGTGCCAAAGAAATTTGGGATGTCCTCAAGACGGCGCACGAAGGGGACGAGGTGACCAAGATCACCAAGCACAAAACGATCGAGGGAGAACTCGGCTGATTTGTCCTCAACAAGGGAGAGGAGCCACAAGCAATGTACAATCGGCTCAAGACCTTGGTAAACCAAGTGCGCAACCTCGGGAGCACCAAGTGGGATGACCATGAAATGGTAAAGGTTATTCTTAGATCACTTGTTTTTCGTAATCCCACTCAAGTGCAACTATACCGTGGAGACCCTAGATATAAACAGATGTCTCCCGAGGAAGTAATTAGCAAGTTTGTGAGCTTTGAACTTATGATCAAAGACTCCAAACATGTTATCAACTTGGAGCAAGGTGCCACCTCAACACCCAAGGTGCAACCCGTCGCATTCAAGGCGACAGAGGAAGAAAAGAGGGAGTCTACACCAAGTAGGCTTTCAATCGACGCCTCCAAGCTCGACAACGAGGAGATGGCGCTCATCATCAAGAGCTTCCACCAAATCCTCAAGCAAAGGAGGACGAAGGACTATAAACCCTGCTCCAAGAGGGTGTGCTATAAGTGTGGTAAGCTCGGTCATTTTATTGCTAAATGTCCAAATTCTAGTGATAGTGATAGGGGCGACGACAAGAAGGGGAAGAAGGAGAAGAAGAAAAGATATTACAAGAAGAAGGGCGGCGATGCCCACGTGTGTCGGGAATGGGACTTCGACGAAAGCTCCACCGACTCGTCCTCCGACGAGGATGCCGCCATCATCGCCGTCAACAAAGGCCTCCTCTTTCACAACGTCGGCCATAAGTGCCTCATGGCAAAGGACGACAAAAAGAAGATGGTACAATCTAGAACCACCCCCAAGTATACTACTTCTAGTGATGAGGATAGTTCTAGCGAAGATGAAGATGATTTGCTCACTCTCTTTGCCAACCTTAACATGCAATAGAAAGAAAAATTAAATGAACTAATAGGAGCTATTCATGAGAAGGATGAACTCTTGGATAGCCAAGAGGAATTCCTTATTAAAGAAAACAAAAAGCATGTTAAAGTAAAAAATGCTTATGCTCAGGAAGTAGAGAAAAATAAAAACTTGACTAAAGAGCTTAGCATTTGCCATGATTCAATTACTTGTCTTAGAAATGATAATGCTAGTCTAAATGCTAAGATTGATGAATTGAATGATACAATTTCTAGCCTTAAAAATAAAAATGCTAGCCTAGTTTCTAAGGTTAAAGATTTAAATGTTTGCAATGATTCTATTTCCTCTCTTAGAGACGAGAATGCCATATTACATGCTAAGATAGAAGAATTAAATGTTTGCAAACCTTCTACATCTATTGTTGATCATGTTCCTATTTGCACTAGATGTAGAGATATTAATGTAGATGCTATAAATGATCACCTCGCTTTAATTAAACAACAAAATGATCATATAGCTCAATTAACTGCTAAAATTAATGAGCATGAAATTGAAAATGAGAAGTTTAAATTTGCTAGAAGCATGCTCTATAATGGGAGACACCCTGACATTAAGGATGACATTGGTTTCCAATAAGGAAGCAATGTCAAGCTTAATGCCCCTAAGAAATCGTCTAACTTTGTTAAGGGCAAAGTTCCCATAGTTCAGGATAATGAGGGTTACATTTTATAACCTGCTAATTATCCTGAGCACAAAATTAGGAAGGTTCATGCTAGAAGATCTCATTCTGTTTCTCACCATGCTTTTATGTACAAGAATGAAGCTTCTATCTCTAGGCAATCAACTCATGTTAAATTGCCTAAAAGGAAAACTCTTGCTGCATCAAATGAGCCTAACATTTCTTTTAAGACTTTTGATACATCTTATGTGCTTACTAACAAATTAGGCAAAGTAGTTGCCAAATATGTTGGGGGCAAACACAAGAGTTCAAAGACTTGTGTTTGGGTACCCAAGGTGCTTGTTTCTAACGTCAAAGGACCCAAGACTATTTGGGTACCTAAGAACAAGACCTAAATTGTTTTGCAGGTTTATGCATCCGGGGGTTCAAGTTGGATAATTGATAGCGGATGCACAAACCACATGACTGGGGAGAAAATAATGTTCTCCTCCTACAAGAAAAACGAAGATCCCCAAAGAGCTATCACATTCGGGGATGAAAATCAAGGTTTGATCAAAGGACTTGGTAAAATTGCTATCACCTAACCATTCTATTTCCAATGTTTTTCTTGTAGATTCTTTAAATTACAATTTACTTTCTGTTTCTCAATTATGTAAAATGGGCTACAACTGTCTTTTTATAGATGTAGGTGTTACTGTCTTTAGAAGAAGTGACAATTCAATAGCATTTAAGGGAGTGTTAGAGGGTCAGCTATATTTAGTTGATTTTAATGAGAACACAGCTGAACTCAACACTTGTTTAATTGCTAAGACTAATATGGGTTGGCTATGGCATCACCGACTAGCCCATGTTGGAATGAAGAATCTTCACAAGCTTCTAAAGGGAGAACACATTTTGGGGTTAACAAATGTTTATTTTGAGAAAGACAGTGTCACACCCGGTTTTTGAAGGCAAACCGAATGCGAACCATGTACGTGCCAGGATCAGCAATTCACGTACACAACAGTTACATAACATGGACATCATCACACAATGCTCAAATAGTATTAAAAGGGACATAATAGTTGATTACATCATATGTCTGAGACATCCACATAGTATTTACAATAATCAAAGTGCGAAAACGAAACGTAGATAAACGCGTCCTTCACAGGCAGCCGATTGGGGGTTCCTGCTAACCCACGCCTAGAATTCATCGTAGTCTTGGAACTCCTGGAAGTCTCCTTCCACGGCTTCATCTTCTCCTGAGCAGTGGTTGCAATGCGGACAACCTGGGGAAGGGGGGTTGGTGTGTAGAGCAAGGGTGAGTACACATCAACATACTCAGCAAGCGTCCTGTTTGGCTGTAGTGGACTAGCTTTATGTGGGGATAAGTCAAGCAGTTGCTTTTAGTTGGTCAGATTATTACTTACTAGTAGAAAGCCAGGTTTTAGCATTAACCCAAGTTATTAGCCCAATGTACCCTTTCCAAACGGAAAGAATACCACTTACCAGCACCATAGTCATAACCAGAACCATCAATCTCATTGCCACCTGTAAATCAAAATGTCTCTGATCAAGTATCACTAATCACTGGAGCTCCCTTGGCCGCTCATAACCGCGAGCACGACTGATATATCAGTTTCATAACACTCTGCAGAGGTTGCGCACTTTACCCATAAGCCGTGATTCCCTCTCTAGCCCGGGCTTGCAAGACCCTTATTCACTCCCGAGGTGAATGGCAGGGATTCACTATGAAGCCTTTACAAAGATTCCCCAGGGCTATAGCCGCCTGTTAGGTTTCCTAAATGTACCGCACTCCTCCCCAAGGGACAAATCAACCATGGCAGAGCGAGCCGCATACACCGAGCCCCATTGACGGCACGACGGCGAAGCGAACTACACCCCGGTTCCTCTAATTATTCGGCTAAGGGCGTCCCACTCCACCCTCATGGTTGCACTGTTTTCCCAGGCGGTCATCCAATGGACAGGTCCTTACGGAGAGGCACTCGAGAAACCGCTCGAGCCCCCTTAAAGGCCACAAGTATAATCATAAATAAGAGGGAAAACAGCGTATCATAGATAATTTTCATCATGTTCATTGATTAGGGTTGAGCAATAGCATCAGACTAAGCAGTAATAATCCAACCCAAATAGGTAAACAAGGACATGGATAACAAAAGCTAGTAAATCCTTAGGTATGATTGTGTAATGCGGGAGGTAAATTAAAGGATGTATAGGACAGAGATAGGTCAAGGGACACTTGCCTCCACCAACCGACTGCTGCTCAGGGGCTTCTCCTGCGAGTTCTTCGAGCTCTTCAACCGGATCGTTCTCTATGTGAGTGCAAACATACATACATCCATCCATTCAAATTAGGAAACAAACAGTACACCATACAAGAGAACAAATAGATTAAACATGCATAAAATATGACATACGATATTGCATTTACTATGGTTAGAAAGAGGCGGGGGAAGGGTCCCGCAGGGGTTAAGGCTTACGCGTGAGGCGCACTACGGGTAGACGAATAACTAAACGTTACGTGCTCTAGTTCTATTTAGCTCCAATAATAAGGATTAGCTACATGCACTAATGGAAATGTAACTACTTTTAGTAGATTAACGTTAAGTGAGATAGACGATTAGCTATATAAATTAACTAACGTAACAAATTTCTAAATTGAGTTTCCCATTTTTTAACATGAACAATGTGATTAGCACGCATAAAATATAGGGGGTAGACGAGCACGTCCATGGGTAGACGAGGGCACGACGAGTCGTGCCAAGGCACTGCGCACTACGCGAGCACGCACGCGAGGCCGCACGCACGCGCCGCGAACTAGCCGTGCGCATATCGGGGCCGCGCGCTGGCCGAGCTCAAGGCCGCGCGCCACAAGCACGTTGGGCCGAGCTCGAGGCCGCGCCGGGCCGTCACGACGCAAGAAGGGCACACCGGGGCGGGCGGGCGAGCACGGAGCACGGGCGGGGCCGGGATGGGGCTGCGCGGCCGGGACGGGGGCCGGGCGGCACGGGCGCGCACGAGGCGGGGGCGGCTGAACCGGGGCGAGGGGCGGCTGAACCGGGAGGGGGGGCTGAACCGGGGGGGGGGGCGGCCGAACCGAGGTGGGGGGGGGGCCGGGCGCGGGCGCGGCGAGGCCGGGCCGAGGCGGCGGCGGGCGCGGCCGGACCGGGGCGGGCGGGCGCCATGGCCGGGGACGGGGCGACATGGCCGGGGAGAGGGAGGGAGGGGGGAGAGGAGAGGGAGGAGGGGAAGGGGTCCTCACCGGGGACGGGGAGGGCGGCGGCGGCGCGCAGGGGAGGGAGAGGGCAGCGGCGGCGGCTAGGGCAGGGGGAGGGAGAGAGGGAGGGAGAAATTTGGGGGAGGGGAGGGGGGCGTGGCTAGGCCGCTTTGGGCCCAAATGGGGCGCGCGGGGGGGGGGGGGGGGCGGCTGGGCCGGCCGGGGCGGCCCACAGCGCGCAGGGGAGGGGAAGGGGAGGGGGCGCGGCTGGGCCGAAATGGGAGGAGGGGGGAAAGAGAGAAGAAAAAGGTTTTTCCTTTTTTTAAAAAAATCTATTTTTCTCTAGATGAATGCATTCACATTTTTAAACAATCAAAAGGATGCACGGTTCGGCATGGTGCATCAAACAAAATAAAGTGTTTTTAGGGTTTTGCTTTACATGGGACCCCAAGCCGAATCCCGCTATAACTTTAGAAAAGATCAAGGTTTAGCGAGAAGAAAAGGGAAAAGGAAAGGGTAACGCCCGAATTTGGCGAGTGAAGAAAAGAAAAAAATTCAACTCCAAAATTCGGGGCGTTACAAACCTATCCCCCTTAAAAGAATCTCGCCCTCGAGATTCCGGGTTGGTTAGCAAAGAGCTCTGGGTATTTAGCCATCAGATCATCTTGACGCTCCCAGGTTTCTTCTTCCTCAGAGTGGTGATTCCATCTGACTTTGCACATTCTGATGGTCTTCCTTCGGGTGACTCTGTCTGCTGTCTCAAGGATTTGCGTCGGCTTCTCAACGTAGGTCAAGTCCTCCTGGACTTCAAGACCTTCAACCGGCAATTGCTCCTCTGGCACACGCAAGCACTTCTTCAATTGAGACACATGAAAGACATCATGCACAGCGGACAAATTCTCTGGCAGTCTGAGCTGATAGGCCACTCCTCCATGCCTTGCGAGAATCTGATACGGACCGATGTAGCGGGGTGCTAGCTTGCCTTTCACTCCGAACCTTCTGACTCCTCTGATCGGTGACACTTTCAAATAGACAAAGTCTCCGACTTCGAAGCTCAGCTCTCTTCTTCTCGTGTCTGCATAGCTTCGCTGCCTTGATTGCGCTATCCTCAGATTCTCTCGGACCATTTTGATGTTCTCTTCGGCTTCAAGCAGAACGTCTAGCCCAAACACCTGCTTTTCTCTAGGTTGATCCCATTGCAACGGAGTTCTACAACTCCTTCAATAGAGCGCCTGAAATGGTGACATCTTCAAACTGGCCTGGTAACTGTTGTTATAGGAAAACTCTGCATAAGGCAATCGCTTGTCTCATCCGGACTGATCTTGCAACGCACAGGCTCTCAACATGTCTTCAAGAATTTGATTGGTTCTTTCAGTCTGACCATCTGTCTGCGGATGATAAGCTGAACTGAAATTCAAATGTGTGCCCAAGGCTTCATGCATCTGCTGCTAGAAAGGAGAGGTGAACTGCGTTCCTCTGTCTGACACTATCTTCTTTGGCACACCATGAAGACAAACGATCCGAGACATGTACAATTCTGCCAATACTGCACTGCTATAGTTGGTCTTAACAGGTATGAAGTGGGCTGACTTGGTTAAGCGGTCCACCACTACCCAAATGGAATCGTAGCCGGCTCGAGTGCGAGGCAATCCGACTATGAAATCCATACCAATTTCATCCCATTTCCATTGAGGGATTTGCAACGGTTGCAACAATCCCGCTGGTCTCTGATATTCTGCCTTGATCCACCGACAACTATCACACATAGCCACATGTTCTGCGATTTCCCTCTTCATTCCGTACCACCAGAATTTCTTCTTCAGATCCTAATACATCTTCTCGCTTCCAGGGTGAATCGAATAAGCTGTCTCATGAGCTTCCTTGAGAATCAACTCCCGAATAGACTGGACATTGGGAACGCACAAGTGGTCTTTGAACCATACCACACCTTCTGCATCTTCCCGAAAATCTTTGCCTTTGCCTTCCAGAATCAGTCGCTGGATCTCACTGATCTTCCCATCATTCTTCTGCGGTTCTTTGATTTCCCGCTCCAAGGTAGGTTCCAACTCAATTGTGACTCCTCGCGTGTTATTCAGGAATCCAAGACTCAACCTGTCAAACTCTTTGGCCAACTCATAAGGCATCGGACGAGTGACCATCAGATTGACTTGACTCTTCTTGCTCAAAGCATCTGCCACTACGTTTGCTTTGCCTGGATGGTAATGGATCTCCAACTCATAGTCTTTGATCAACTCTAACCATCTTCGCTGCCTCATATTCAACTCTGACTGAGTGAATATGTACTTCAGACTCTTGTGATCTGTGTAAACATCGCATTTCTGTCCGTATAGGTAGTGCCTCCATGTTTTCAGTGCGTGAACCACTGCTGCCAACTCTAGGTCATGGATCGGGTAATTCTTCTCATGAACCTTCCACTGTCGGGACGAGTAAGCCACAACTCTTCCCTCTTGCATCAACACACATCCCAAACCTGTGTAACAAGAATCACAATACACCGAGAAGGGCTTGTGCACATCAGGCAAGACTAAAACAGGCGCTGTAGTCAACTTGTCTTTCAGCGCTTCAAAGGCCTCTTAACATTTCTGGGTCCACTTGAACTCAACCTTGTTGCCTAGCAACGCTATCATTGGTTTCGCAATCTTCGAAAACCCTTCAATGAATCGCCGATAATATCCGGCCATTCCAATGAAACTCTTGATTCCTCGGGCATCTGTTGGCGCTTTCCAGTTCAGAATGTCTGCCACTTTCTTCGGATCCACAGCCAATCCTTCTTTGTTGATTATGTGACCCAAGAACAAGACTTCACTGATCCAGAACTCACACTTGCTCAACTTTGCATACAACTGGTGCTCTCGCAATCTCTGCAATACCATCCTCAAATGATCTGCATGCTCTTCTTCGCTTTGAGAATAAATCAGAATGTCATCAATGAATACCACCACAAACTTATCAAGAAAATCCATAAATACACTGTTCATCAAGTTCATAAAGAAGGCTGGTGCATTTGTCAAACCGAAAGACATCACTGTGAACTCATACAACCCATACTTGGTAATGAATGCTATCTTCGGAATGTCTGAAGGTTGAATCCTGAGCTGATGATAACCCGACCTCAGATCTATCTTTGAGATCACACTGGCTCCTCTCAACTGGTCGAACGGATCTTCTATTCTGGGCAAAGGGTACTTGTTCTTGATCGTGACCTCATTTAGAGCTCGATAATCGATGCACATCCTTTTGGTGCCATCTTTCTTCTCCACAAATAGGACAGGGGCGGCCCAAGGCGAGGTGCTTGGCTGAATGTAACCTTTCTCTGATAGCTCGTCAATCTGCTTCTTAAGCTCAACCAACTCGGGTCCAGATATTCTGTAAGCTCTCTTATAGATGGGGGCGGTTCTAGGAAGAAGCTCTATGGCAAACTCAACTTTCCGCTCTGGTGGCATACCCGGTAAGTCATTGGGAAACACATCTGGAAACTCAGACACAATCTTGATCCTCTCAATTGGGTCTGCTTCACTGCTATCGACAACCATCTGATAACAACTCCCTTTCTTCGGCTCAGGCGGGACTAACTCGGTCACCACTTCCTCTCCTAGTGGGGACACCAACTTGATTGTCCTCTTATCACAACTGATAACTGCCTGATACTTATCTAGCCAATTCATCCCTAGGATGACATCTATTCCCTGAGTACCCATTACTATGAGGTTAGCGGGAAACGCTATCCTCCTTATTTCCACACATACATTCAAACAAATGCTATCGGCTCGAATTTTACCACCGGCTGAGTCAATTTGAATGGGGTTGACATGGTAGTAATTGGGAGATTATGTGCTTTCACCCATGATGCAGTAATGAAAGAATGTGTTGCTCCAGTATCAAATAACACTTCTACGATATGGGAGTCGACTGGGAACATACCTACTATCATGCCGAGGGTCTCCTGAACTGCTTCAGCCTCCAAGTGATTCAGTCTCCCATGGTTATAGCGCGGCTGAGCGTGGTTGCCTGCTCTAGGCTGAGACACGTTCTGCTTTGCTGGGGCATTGGGGCCTGACTGCTGCTGGGTTGCCTTCTTCGGACATTGCATCATCCAATGGCCTTGCTCTCCACAGTGGAAACATGCTCTGTTTCCGACCTGAGCTGTTGCTGCTTGACTGTTCTGCTGGGTTGCGGGGGCAGGAAGACGAGGTGTCTGCTGATTCTGCCTCTGAAACTGACCTCCTCCTGACTGATTGTTCTGACAACTCTGATACTGGTGCTGAGGATACTACCTTTAGAACTGCTGATGCTGCTGAGGTGGACGCTGGTTCTGCCTGAACTGCTGAGGTTGGTTGCCTAAGAAACGAGGACGACTGTTGCTTCTAGGCTGGGGTCCACTGATCTTTCGCTTTCGATCCTCCATCTCCTTACGCTTCCTCTCTGTCATGATTGCCCTGTCAATCAAGTGCTGGAATGTCGGGAAGGTGTGATTCATCAGTTGGTACAGCAGAGGGTCAACCAAGCCTCTCAGAAAATGGTACTGTCGCTTGGCATCGGTGTTGACATCTTTAGGAGCATAGTGAGACAGCTGCAGAAACCTGTCCCGGTACTCACTGACAGACGATGACCCTTGCTTGAGGGCCAGGAACTCCTCCTTCTTCACTGTCATCAGACCTGCGGGCACATGGTACTAACGAAAGCTACCTCTGAACTCTTCCCAGGTGATGGTGTCGGGGTTGGCATGGGTGGCGAGATAAGACTCCCACCATGACTGAGCTGCTCCTCTCAACAGACGAGGACCATACAGGACTTTCTCCCTGTCATCACACTGAGCGGTATGCAACTCCCGCTCCACAGTGCGCAGCCAGTCTTCAGCATCCATGGGGTCAGAAGAGTGAGCAAATGTTGGGGGATGGCCTCTCATGAATTCAGCACGCTTGTCCCTGGGCATCTGAGGCTGAGGTGGTGCCTGCTGCTGTGCTGCTGAATGGCGGCCAGAGTCTGACCGATGGCTTGAACTGCCTGAGTCTGCATCAGGAATATCTGCTCGATGGACATCGAGGGTGGGGGCAGCAACTGCTGTTGCTGGGGCACCTCATCCTGCTGACCGACTTGCTCCTGCTGAGCACGCCTTCCTCCTCTGCGCCTGTTCTCTAACATCTGCAGAATGCAACCACACATCAGAACTGATCTTACAAATCTTGCAGCATAAGAAAAGTGTATAGAATTCTTCAACAACGCTGAACAGATGAGCATCTTCACTGATCTCCAACATAGACCAACACAGCTTCTCAGATAAAGAGGAAAGTGGAATAAAAGGTTTCCCAACTAGATAACTAACTCCTTTAACATATAACAGGTAAACCAAAATGCAGGGGATACCCACACTCTGGTGACAGTCATTACAAAGATCCAAATCCAACATAATTCATCATGACAAGCATAAATGCACAGGATATAGCAAACTACCCTGTCTAACTAAGACTAACTAAGAGCGAGACTAACTCTAAGACTGTAGCTTCTACGGATATATTTCGTATTAATTACAGGATCCGACTCTAGCGATCTATGGTTCCAAGTCTATCTTGGTCTTGCAGTCGGGATTGCCATAAGGCTGGCGTCCACGCCGAGGTGAGCGGTACGGGTGCTGAGTCCCGACGGGGGCGGGGGAACCACCGTCTAGGTGACGACGCTCCGCGCGCTCAGCCCACAGCTGGGCGATCTCAGCACGAGCCCTACTCAGCTCGTCTAGTGCATGGTCCAGCTCCGTGTTTAGCACGACGGCTAGGTTGACTGTGCTGTTCAACCTAGGATTGTCCTCACCAACAGGTGAGACAATCACGCCTCCTGTGCTGCCAGATGGACGGCGGGGGTAATACTTCAGGTTGAGACCATCAGCTACCCCACCGAGCACTGAGCAGTAGTGCGAAAGCGCACGCCGTGCGACATCTTGCATGGCCGCCTCAGCTGAGTCCCGTTCAGAGATGGAATAGTGCTCTGAGCAGACCTCCGCACCCCAGAGACTGTTCTCTAGACGACACACCAAGCAGGTCGCCTCCCAGCGGTCTGGGTAGACCCCACGACTATGCTGGTAGACCACACAGCGATACTCGATGGACCAAGTACGCCGGTCAAGTGCCCGACATAGCAGGGTGTCGAGCGTATCGTGGAAGTGACACCCACGAGCAGCGTCACGAGTGATGGGTCGAGCGACCCATCCTTCTGGCTCCTGGATGGTGAAGCGGACGCTCAGCAAGGCGGGAGGGTAAGAAGGGGATGACAGACTTTCGTGCAGTGTGTCTAAGACGAGCCATCTACAAAAGACATCGCAAGTAAAAGAGTGAGAACAGAATTAATATGACCAACAAGTAATGAACCATAAATAAATGAAGGAGTAGAATAAAACACAATTTTCAGCAAGGTATAATATATAGTAGGACATAGTTTTTGTTGATATGACCAACTTTTGAAGAGATATCAAAGTCAAGGCAGGGACAGAGGTCTATAGTCCTTAGAACAACCATTCTACTCTAGGTTAGCGGTCCTACAGTCGGCACGGCTTTGATACCACCTATGTCACACCCAGTTTTTGAAGGCAAACTGAATGCGAACCATGTACGTGCCAGGATCAGCAATTCATGTACACAACAGTTACATAACATGGACATCATCACACAGTGCTCAAATAGTATTAAAAAGGAGATAATAGTCGATTACATCTGAAAGTCGCCTAGAGGGGGGGGGGGTGAATAGGGCGAAACTGAAAATCTCAAAATAATCACAACTACAAGCCGGGTTAGCGTTAGAAATATAAACGAGTCCGCGAGAGAGGGTGCAAAACAAATCGCAAGCAAATGAAGAGTGTGACACGCGGATTTGTTTTACCGAGGTTCGGTTCTCGCAAACCTACTCCCCGTTGAGGAGGCCACAAAGGCCGGGTCTCTTTCAACCCTTCCCTCTCTCAAACGGTCCCTTGGACCGAGTGAGCTTTTCTTCTTCTCAATCAAACGGGAACAAAACTTCCCCGCAAGGGCCACCACACAATTGGTGCCTCTTGCCTTGGTTACAATTGAGTTTTGATCACAAGAACAAATGAGAAAGAAAGAAAGCGATCCAAGCGCAAGAGCTCAAAGGAACACGGCAAATCTCTCTCGCTAGTCACTAAAGGCTTGAGTGGAATAGGAGAGGATTTGATCTCTTTGGTGTGTCTAGAATTGAATGCCTAGCTCTTGTAAGTGGTTGGAAGTTGGAAAACTTGGATGCAATGAATGGTGGGGTGGTTGGGGTATTTATAGCCCCAACTACCAAACTTGACCGTTGGCTGGAGGCGTCTGTTCGATGGCGCACCGGACAGTCCGGTGCACACCGGACAGTCCGGTGCCCCTGCCACGTCATCAATGCCGTTGGATTCTGACCGTTGGAGCTTCTGACTTCTGGGCCCGCCTGGGTGTCCGGTGCACACCGGACAACAACTGTTCATTGTCCGGTGCGCCGGTATGGGCGCGCCTGACGTCTGCGCGCGCTGCGCGCGCATTAAATGCACTACAGGTAGCCGTTGGCGCCGAAATAGCCGTTGCCCCGCTGGTACACCGGACAGTCCGGTGCACACCGGACATGTCCGGTGAATTATAGTGGAGCGGCTGCCGCACGAACCCGAGGCTGGCGAGTTGAGGAGGTCGTGCTTCCTTGGAGCACCGGACACTGTCCGGTGTACACCGGACAGTCCGGTGAATTAAAGCGCGCCGACTTCCGAGAATTCCCGAAGGCGAAGAGTTCGAGTTGGAGTCCTCTGGGCGCACCGGACACTGTCCGGTGTACACCGGACAATCCGGTGCCTCCAGCCAGAGGTGCCTTCGGTTGCCTCTTTGCTCCTTTGTTGAATCCAAAACTTGATCTTTTTATTGGCTGAGTGTGAACCTTTTGCACCTGTATAACTTATGCACTAGAACAAACTAGTTAGTCCAATATTTGTGTTGGGCAATTCAACCACCAAAATTATTTAGGAACTAGGTATAAGCCTAATTCCCTTTCAATCTCCCCCTTTTTGGTGATTGATGCCAACACAAACCAAAGCAAATATAGAAGTGCATAATTGAACTAGTTTGCATAATATAAGTGCAAAGGTTGCTTGGAATTGAACCAATATAAATACTTGCATGATGCGCATGGATTGTTTCTTTATTTTTAACATATTGGACCACATTTGCACCAAAAATTTTGTTTTTGCAAATTCTTTTGTAAATTCTTTTCAAAGTCTTTTTGCAAGATAGTCAAAGGTAAATGAATAAGATTTTGCAAAGCATTTTCAAGTTTTGAAAATTTCTTCCTTAGTTCCAAATGCTTTTCCTTTGACTAAACAAAACTCCCCCTAAATGAGATCCTCCTCTTAGTGTTCAAGAGGGTTTTGATTTATCATTTTTGAAACACTACTTCCTCCCCCTTTAGAACATAATAAGATACCGATTTTGAAATTGACCAATTGAAAATCTCCAAAATTTTAAAAACTTAGGTGATGGTGCGGTCCTTTTGCTTTGGGCTCATACTTTCTCCCCCTTTGGCATGAATCGCCAAAAACGGATACTTTGAGTGAGATATAAGCCCTTTATAAGTACTTTCTCCTCCTTTGGTCATAAAATAAATGAGTGAAGATTATACCAACGTTGGAGAGTGATGCGGAGTGACGGCGAAGGATGAGTAGAGTGGAGTGGAAGCCTTTGTCTTCGCCGAAGACTCCAATTCCCTTTCAATATACCTATGACTTGGTGTGGAATACACTTGAGAGCACATTAGTCATAGCATATAGAAGAGACATGATCAAAGGTATTCTTATGAGCTATGTGTGCAAGTTTAGCAAAAGAAATTCCTAGAATCAAGAATATTAAGCTCATGCCTAAGTCTGGTAAAAGATTGTTCATCAAGTGGCTTGGTAAAGATATCGGCTAATTGATCTTTAGTGTTAATGTAAGAAATCTTGATATCCCCCTTTTGTTGGTGATCCCGAAGAAAATGATACCGAATGGCTATGTGTTTAGTGCGGCTATGCTCAACGGGATTATCTGCCATGCGGATTGCACTCTCATTATCACATAGAAGAGGAACTTTGGTTAATTTGTAACCGTAGTCCCGCAGGGTTTGCCTCATCCAAAGCAATTGCGCGCAACAATGGCCTGCGGCAATGTACTCGGCTTCGGCGGTAGAAAGAGCGACCGAATTTTGCTTCTTTGAAGCCCATGACACCAAGGATCTTCCCAAGAACTGGCAAGTCCCCGATGTGCTCTTCCTATTAATCTTACACCCCGCCCAATCGGCATCCGAATAACCAATCAAATCAAATGTGGATCCCCGAGGGTACCAAAGCCCAAACTTAGGAGTATAAGCCAAATATCTCGAGATTCGTTTTACGGCCGTAAGGTGTGATTCCTTAGGGTCGGCTTGGAATCTTGCACACATGCAAATGGAAAGCATAATGTCCGGTCGAGATGCACATAAATAAAGCAATGAACCAATCATCGACCGGTATACCTTTTGATCCACGGACTTACCTCCCGTGTCGAGGTCGAGATGCCCATTTGTTCCCATGGGTGTCTTGATGGGCTTGGCATCCTTCATTCCAAACTTGCTTAGGATATCTTGAGTATACTTCGTTTGGCTAATGAAGGTGCCCTCATGGAGTTGCTTGACTTGGAATCCTAGAAAATACTTCAACTCCCCCATCATTGACATCTCGAATTTCTGTATCATAATCCTACTAAATTCTTCACATGTAGATTTGTTAGTAGACCCAAATATGATATCATCAACATAAATTTGGCATACAAACAAATCATTGTCAAGAGTTTTAGTAAATAAAGTAGGATCGGCCTTGCCGACTTTGAAGCCATTTGCAATAAGGAAATCTCTAAGGCATTCATACCATGCTCTTGGGGCTTGCTTGAGCCCATAAAGCGCCTTAGAGAGCCTATAAACATGATTAGGATACTCACTGTCTTCAAAGCCGGGAGGTTGCTCAACATAGACCTCCTCCTTGATTGGTCCATTGAGGAAGGCACTCTTCACGTCCATTTGATAAAGCTTGAAGCCATGGTAAGTAGCATAGGCTAATAATATGCGAATTGACTCAAGCCTAGCTACGGGTGCATAGGTTTCACCAAAATCCAAACCTTCGACTTGTGAATACCCTTGGGCCACGAGTCGAGCTTTGTTCCTTGTCACCACACCATGCTCGTCTTGCTTGTTGCGGAAGACCCACTTAGTTCCTACAACATTTTGATTAGGACGTGGAACTAAATGCCATACCTCGTTCCTCGTGAAATTGTTGAGCTCCTCTTGCATCGCCATCACCCAATCCGAATCTTGAAGTGCTTCCTCTACCCTGTGTGGCTCAATAGAGGAAACAAAAGAGTAATGTTCACAAAAATGTGCAACACGAGATCGAGTAGTTACCCCCTTATGAATGTCGCCGAGGATGGTGTCGACGGGGTGATCTCGTTGTATTGCTTGGTGGACTCTTGGGTGTGGCGGCCTTGGTTGATCATCCTCCTTGTCCTCATCATTTGCATCTCCCCCTTGATCGTTGACGTCATTTTGAGGTGGCTCATCTTCTTGATCTTCTTGTTCAACATCTTGAGCCTCATCCTCAATATGAGTTGGTGGAGATGCTTGCATGGAGGAGGATGGTTGATCTTGTGCATGTGGAGGCTCTTCGGATTCCTTAGGGCACACATCCCCAATGGACATGTTCCTTAGCGCTATGCATGGAGCCTGTTCTTCACCTATCTCATCAAGATCAACTTGCTCTACTTGAGAGCCGTTAGTCTCATCAAACACAACGTCACAAGAAACTTCAACAAGTCCTGAGGACTTGTTAAAGACTCTATATGCCCTTGTGTTTGAGTCATATCCTAGTAAAAAGCCTTCTACAGTTTTAGGAGCAAATTTAGATTTTCTACCTCTTTTAACAAGTATAAAACATTTGCTACCAAAAACTCTAAAATATGAAATATTTGGCTTTTTACCGGTTAGGAGTTCATAGGATGTCTTCTTGAGGATTCGGTGAAGATATAACCGGTTGATGGCGTAGCAAGCGGTGTTGACCGCTTCGGCCCAAAACCGATCCGGTGTCTTGTACTCATCAAGCATGACTCTTGCCATGTCCAATAGAGTTCGATTCTTCCTCTCCACTACACCATTTTGTTGTGGAGTGTAGGGAGAAGAGAACTCATGCTTGATGCCCTCCTCCTCAAGGAAGCCTTCAATTTGAGAGTTCTTGAACTCCGTCCCATTGTCGCTTCTAATTTTCTTGATCCTTAAGCCGAACTCATTTTGAGCCCGTCTCAAGAATCCTTTTAAGGTCTCTTGGGTATGAGATTTGTCCTGCAAAAAGAACACCCAAGTGAAGCGAGAATAATCATCCACAATTACAAGACAATACTTACTACCGCCGATGCTTATGTAAGCGATCGGGCCGAATAAATCCATGTGTAGGAGCTCCAGTGGCCTGTCGGTAGTCATGACGTTTTTGTGTGGATGATGGATGCCAACTTGCTTCCCGGCTTGGCATGCGCTACAAATCCTGTCTTTCTCAAAATGAACATTGGTTAGTCCTAAAATGTGTTCTCCCTTTAGAAGCTTGTGAAGATTCTTCATTCCAACATGGGCTAGTCGGCGGTGCCAAAGCCAACCCAAGTTAGTCTTAGCAATTAAGCAAGTGTCGAGTTCAGCTCTATCAAAATCAACCAGGTATAGCTGACCCTCTAACACTCCCTTAAATGCTATTGAATCATCACTTCTTCTAAAGACAGTAACACCTATATCAGTAAAAAGACAGTTGTAGCCCATTTGACATAATTGGGATACGGAAAGCAAATTGTAATCTAAAGAATCTACAAGAAAAACATTGGAAATAGTATGGTCAGGTGATATAGCAATTTTACGCAATCCTTTGACCAAACCTTGATTTCCATCCCCGAATGTGATAGCTCGTTGGGGATCTTGATTTTTCTCATATGAGGAGAACATCCTTTTCTCCCCTGTCATGTGGTTTGTGCACCCGCTGTCGAGTATCCAACTTGAGCCCCCGGATGCATAAACCTACAAAACAATTTTAGTTCTTGACTTTAGGTACCCAAACGGTTTTGGGTCCTTTGGCATTAGAAACAAGAACTTTGGGTACCCAAACACAAGTCTTGGAGCCCTTGTGTTTGCCCCCAACAATTTTGGCAACTACCTTGCCGGATTTGTTAGTTAAAACATATGATGCATCAAAAGTTTTGAATGAAATAGCATGATCATTTGATGCATTAGGAGTTTTCTTTCTAGGCAACTCGGCATGGGTTGGTTGCCTAGACCTAGATGTCTCACCCTTATACATAAAAGCATGGTTAGGGCCAGAGTGAGACTTCCTAGAATGAATTTTCCTAATCTTGCTCTCAGGATAGCCGGCAGGGTACAAAATGTAACCCTCGTTATCCTGAGGCATGGGAGCCTTGCCCTTAACAAAGTTAGATAAATTCTTTGGAGGGGCATTAAGTTTGACATTGTCTCCCTTTTGGAAGCCAATGCCGTCCTTAATGCCAGGGCGTCTCCCATTATAGAGCATGCTTCTAGCAAATTTAAAATTTTCATTTTCTAAGTCATGCTCACTAATCTTAGCATTAAGTTGTGCTATGTGATCATTTTGTTTTTTAATTAAGGCTAGGTGATCATGAATAGCATCAACATTAATATCTCTACATCTAGTACAAATGGAAATATGCTCAGTAGATGTAGAGGGTTTGCAAGTTTTAAATTCTATAACCTTAGCATGTAGAATATCATTCTCATCTCTAAGGTTAGAAATGCAAACATCAAAATCTCTAGCCTTGGCAAGCAATTTTTCTTTTTCATCTCTAAGTCTAGCAAGAGAAACATTCAACTCATCAATTCTAGCAAGTAAGTCAATATTATCATCTTTAGAATTGGAAGTTGAATCAATACAAACATGAGAGTCAACCTTAGCATTTAATTTCTCATTCTCTTTTCTAAGGTTGGCAATAGTGTCATGGCAGGTGCTTAGCTCACTAGATAATTTGTTACATTTTTCTACCTCTAGAGCATAAGCATTTTTAACCTTAACATGTTTCTTATTTTCCTTGATTAGGAAGTCCTCTTGGGAGTCCAAGAGATCATCCTTTTCATGGATGGCACTAATTAGCTCATTCAATTTTTCCTTTTGTTCCATGTTAAGGTTAGCAAAAAGAACGAGCAAGTTATCCTCCTCATTTTTATCATCATCCTCATCACTAGATGTTTCATATTTAGTGGAGGACCTTGATTTTACCTTCTTTTTGCCGTCCTTGGCCATGAGACACTTGTGGCCGACGTTGGGGAAGAGGAGGCCTTTGGTGACGGCGATGTTGGCGGCGTCCTCGTCGGAGGATGAGTCGGTGGAGCTCTCGTTGGAGTCCCATTCGCGGCACACGTGGGCATCGCCGCCCTTCTTCTTGTGGTACCTCTTCTTTTCTCTCCTCTTGGCCTTCTTGTCGTCGCCCCTGTCACTGTCACTAGACATAGGACATTTTGCAATAAAGTGACCGGGCTTACCACACTTGTAGCAAACCTTCTTGGAACGGGGTTTGTAGTCCTTCCCCTTCCGTTGCTTGAGGATTTGCCGAAAGCTTTTGATGATTAGGGCCATCTCCTCATTGTCGAGCTTGGAGGCGTCAATCGGTTGTCTACTTGGTGTAGACTCCTCCTTCTTCTCCTCCGTTGCCTTGAAGGCCACCGGTTGCGCCTCGGATGTGGAAGGTTCGTCAAGCTCATTGATCTTCTTTGAGCCCTTAATCATGCATTCAAAGCTTACAAAATTCCCGATAACTTCCTCGGGGGTCATTAGTGGATATCTAGGATTACCACGAATTAATTGAACTTGAGTGGGGTTAAGGAAAATAAGTGCTCTTAAAATAACCTTAACCACTTCATGGTCATCCCACTTTTTGCTCCCGAGGTTGCGCACTTGGTTCACCAAGGTCTTGAGCCGGTTGTACATATCTTGTGGCTCCTCCCCTTGGCGAAGACGAAAGCGACCGAGCTCCCCCTCGATCGTTTCCCGCTTGGTGATCTTGGTGAGTTCATCACCTTCGTGCGCCGTCTTGAGTAGGTCCCAAATCTCTTTTGCATTCTTCAACCCTTGTACTTTGTTGTATTCCTCCTTGCTTAGAGAGGCGAGGAGGATGGTTGCGGCTTGTGAGTTGAAGTGCTCGATTTGGGCCACTTCGTCCGTGTCATAATCCGCATCCCCTATTGATGGTACCTGTGCTCCAAACTCAACAACATTCCATATACTTTTGTGGAGTGAGGTTAGATGAAATTTCATTAAATCACTCCACCTAGCATAATCTTCGCCGTCAAAAGTTGGTGGTTTGCCTAATGGAACGGAAAGTAATGGAGTATGTCTAGATGTACGGGGATAGTTTAAGGGGATCTTACTAAACTTCTTGCGCTCTTGGCGCTTAGAAGTTACGGACGGTGCATCGGAGTCGGAGGTGGATGTTGATGAAGTGTCGGTCTCGTAGTAGACCACCTTCCTCATCTTCTTGTGCTTGTCCCCACTCCGATGCGGCTTGTGAGAAGAAGATTTTTCCTTCTTCTCCTTGTGGTGAGAAGAGGAAGATCTTTTCTCCTTCCGCTTGGAGGAGTTCTTCTTCTTCTCCCTTCTCTTGGTGCGGGACTCTTCCGATGAAGTGCTCCCTTGGCTTGTAGTGGGCTTGTTGTCGCCGGTCTCCATCTCCCTCTTGGTGTGATCTCCCGACATCACTTCGAGCGGTTAGGCTCTAATGAAGCACCGGGCTTTGATACCAATTGAAAGTCGCCTAGAGGGGGGGGTGAATAGGGCGAAACTGAAAATCTCAAAATAATCACAACTACAAGCCGGGTTAGCGTTAGAAATATAAACGAGTCCGCGAGAGAGGGTGCAAAACAAATCGCAAGCAAATGAAGAGTGTGACACGCGGATTTGTTTTACCGAGGTTCAGTTCTCGCAAACCTACTCCCCGTTGAGGAGGCCACAAAGGCCGGGTCTCTTTCAACCCTTCCCTCTCTCAAACGGTCCCTTGGACCGAGTGAGCTTTTCTTCTTCTCAATCAAACGGGAACAAAACTTCCCCGCAAGGGCCACCACACAATTGGTGCCTCTTGCCTTGGTTACAATTGAGTTTTGATCACAAGAACAAATGAGAAAGAAAGAAAGCGATCCAAGCGCAAGAGCTCAAAGGAACACGGCAAATCTCTCTCGCTAGTCACTAAAGGCTTGAGTGGAATAGGAGAGGATTTGATCTCTTTGGTGTGTCTAGAATTGAATGCCTAGCTCTTGTAAGTGGTTGGAAGTTGGAAAACTTGGATGCAATGAATGGTGGGGTGGTTGGGGTATTTATAGCCCCAACTACCAAACTTGACCGTTGGCTGGAGGCGTCTGTTCGATGGCGCACCGGACAGTCCGGTGCACACCAGACAGTCCGGTGCCCCTGCCACGTCATCAATGCCGTTGGATTCTGACCGTTGGAGCTTCTGACTTCTGGGCCCGCCTGGGTGTCCGGTGCACACCGGACAACAACTGTTCATTGTCCGGTGCGCCGGTATGGGCGCGCCTGACGTCTGCGCGCGCTGCGCGCGCATTAAATGCACTGCAGGTAGCCGTTGGCGCCGAAATAGCCGTTGCCCCGCTGGTACACCGGACAGTCCGGTGCACACCGGACATGTCCGGTGAATTATAGTGGAGCGGCTGCCGCGCGAACCCGAGGCTGGCGAGTTGAGGAGGCCGTGCTTCCTTGGAGCACCGGACACTGTCCGGTGTACACCGGACAGTCCGGTGAATTAAAGCGCGCCGACTTCCGAGAATTCCCGAAGGCGAAGAGTTCGAGTTGGAGTCCTCTGGGCGCACCGGACACTGTCCGGTGTACACCGGACAGTCCGGTGCCTCCAGCCAGAGGTGCCTTCGGTTGCCTCTTTGCTCCTTTGTTGAATCCAAAACTTGATCTTTTTATTGGCTGAGTGTGAACCTTTTGCACCTGTATAACTTATGCACTAGAACAAACTAGTTAGTCCAATATTTGTGTTGGGCAATTCAACCACCAAAATTATTTAGGAACTAGGTATAAGCCTAATTCCCTTTCAACATCATATGTCTGAGACATCCACATAGTATTTACAATAATCAAAGTGCGAAAACGAAATGTAGATAAATGCGGCCTTCACAGGCAGCCGACTGGGGGTTCCCGCTAACCCACGCCTAGAATTCATCGTAGTCTTGGAACTCCTAGAAGTCTCCTTCCACGGCTTCATCTTCTCCTGAGCAGTGGTTGCAATGCGGACAACCTGGGGAAGGGGGGTTGGTGTGTAGAGCAAGGGTGAGTACACATCAACATACTCAGCAAGCGTCCTGTTTGGCTGTAGTGGACTAGCTTTATGTGGGGATAAGTCAAGCAGTTGCTTTTAGTTGGTCAGATTATTACTTACTAGTAGAAAGCCAGGTTTTAGCATTAACCCAAGTTATTAGCCCAATGTACCCTTTCCAAACGGAAAGAATACCACTTACCAGCACCATAGTCATAACTAGAACCATCAATCTCATTGCCACCTGTAAATCAAAATGTCTCTGATCAATTATCACTAATCACTAGAGCTCCCATGGCCGCTCATAACCGCGAGCATGACTGATATATCAGTTTCATAACACTCTGCAGAGGTTGCGCACTTTACCCATAAGCCGTGATTCCCTCTCTAGCCCGGGCTTGCAAGACCCTTATTCACTCCCGAGGTGAATGGCCAGGGATTCACTACGAAGCCTTTACAAAGATTCCCCAGGGCTGTAGCCGCCCGTTAGGTTTCCTAAATATACCGCACTCCTCCCCAAGGGACAAATCAACCTTGGCAGAGCGAGCCGCATACACCGAGCCCCATTGACGACACGACGGCGAAGCGAACTACACCCCGGTTCCTCTAATTATTCGGCTAAGGGCGTCCCACTCCACCCTCATGGTTGCACTGTTTTCCCGGACGGTCATCCAACGAACAGATCCTTACGGAGAGGCACTCGAGAAACCGCTCGAGCCCCCTTAAAGGCCACAAGTATAATCATAAATAAGAGGAAAAACAACGTATCATAGATAATTCTCATCATGTTCATTGATTAGGGTTGAGCAATAGCATCAGCCTAAGCAGTAATAATCCAACCCAAATAGGTAAACAAGGACATGGATAACAAAAGCTAGTAAATCCTTAGGTATGATTGTGTAATGCGGGAGGTGAATTAAAGGATGTATAGGATAGAGATAGGTCAAGGGACACTTGCCTCCACCAACCGACTGCTGCTCAGGGGCTTCTCCTGCGAGTTCTTCGAGCTCTTCAACCGGATCGTTCTCTATGCGAGTGCAAACATACATACATCTATCCATTCAAATTAGGAAACAAACAGTACACCATACTAGAGAACAAATAGATTAAACATGCATAAAATATGACATACGATATTGCATTTACTATGGTTAGAAAGAGGCAGGGGAAGGGTCCCGCAGGGGTTAAGGCTTACGCGTGAACCGGGAGCAGGGGGGGCGGCCGAACCGGGGCGGGGGGGGGGGGGGGGGGGGGGGAGGGGCGGGGGCGGCCGAGCCGGGCGCGGGCGCGGCAAGGCCGGGCTGAGGCGACGGCGGGCGCGGCAGGGCCGGGCCGAGGCGGGTGGCGGGCGCGGCCGGACCGGGGCGGGCGGGCGCCATGGCTGGGGACGGGGCGGCATGTCCGGGGAGAGGGAGGGAGGGGGGAGAGGAGAGGGAGGAGGGGGAAGGGGTCCTCTCCGGGGACGGGGAGGGCCGCGGCGGCGGCGCGCAGGGGAGGGAGAGGGCGGCGGCGGCGCGCAGGGGGAGGGAAAGGGCGGCGACTGCGGTTAGGGTAGGGGGGGAGGGAGAGAGGGAGGGAGAAATTTGGGGGAGGGGAGGGGGGCACGGCTGGGCCGCTTTGGGCCCAAATGGGGCCGCGAGGGGGGGGGGCGGCTGGGCCGGCCGGGGCGGCCCACGGCGCGGGGGAGGGGAAAGGGGAGGGGGGCGCGGCTGGGCCGAAATGGGAGGAGGGGGGGGGGGGAAGAGAGAAGAAAAAGGTTTTTCCTTTTTAAAAAAAATCTATTTTTCTCTAGATGAATGCATTCACATTTTCAAACAATCAAAAGGATGCACGGTTCGGCATGGTGCATCAAACAAAATAAAGTGTTTTTAGGGTTTTGCTTTACATGGGATCCGAAGCCGAATCCCGCTATAACTTTGGAAAAGATCAAGGTTTAGCGAGAAGAAAAGGGAAAAGGAAAGGGTAACGCCCGAATTTGGCAAGTGAAGAAAAGAAAAAAAATTCAACTCCAAAATTCGGGGCGTTACAGATAGGGTTTGTAGTGCATGTCAAGCAGGAAAGCAAGTTGGCGCTCACCATCCACACAAGAATATAATGACGACTGACAGGCCGCTCGAGCTACTCCACATGGATCTTTTCGGCCCGATAGCTTACATAAGCATCGACGGGAGTAAGTACTGTCTAGTAATTGTGGATGATTATTCTCGCTTCACATGGGTATTCTTTTTGCAGGAAAAATCTCAGACCCAAGACACTTTAAAGGGATTCTTAAGACAGACTCAAAATGAGTTTTGTTTAAGGATCAAAAAGATAAGAAGCGATAATGGGACACAGTTCAAGAACTCTCAAATCGAAGGCTTTCTTGAGGAAGAGGGCATCAAGCATGAGTTCTCTTCTCCCTACACACCTCAACAAATTGGTGTAGTGGAGAGGAAGAATATAACTCTACTAGACACAGCAAGAACCATGCTTGATGAGTACAAGACTCTGGACCGGTTTTGGGTTGAGGCGGTTAACACCGCCTGCTACTCCATCAACCGACTCTACCTTCACCGAATCCTCAAGAAGACATCATATGAACTCCTCACCGGTAAAAAGCCTAATGTTTCATATTTTAGAGTCTTTGGTAGCAAATGTTTTATTCTTATTAAAAGAGGTAGAAAATCTAAATTTGCTCCTAATGTTGTAGAAGGCTTTTTACTTGGTTATGACTCAAACACAAGGGCATATAGAGTCTTCAACAAATCCACTGGATTAGTTGAGGTTTCTTGTGACATTGTGTTTGATGAGACTAATGGCTCCCAAGTGGAGCAAGTTGATCTTGATGAATTAGATGATGAAGAGGCTCCGTGCATCGCGCTAAGGAACATATCCATTGGGGATGTGTGTCCTAAGGAATCCGATGAGCCCACATAAGCACAAGATCAACCGTCATCTTCCATGCAAGCATCTCCACCAACTCAAGATGAGGACAGGCTCAAGATGATGAAGATCAGGAGGATGAGCCACCTCAAGAGGAGGACAATGATCAAGGGGGAGATAATAATGAAGACAAGGAAGATGATCAAGAAATTTAGGGTCAAAGACCACCACGCCCAAGAGTCCACCAAGCAATTCAACGAGATCACCCCGTCAACTCCATTCTTGGTGATATTCATAAGGGGGTAGCCACTAGATCTCGAGTTGCACATTTTTGTGAACATTACTCTTTTGTTTCCTCTATTGAGCCTTATAGGATAGAGGATGCACTAAGAGATCCGTATTGGGTGCTGGCAATGCAAGAGGAGCTCAACAATTTCATAAGGAATGAGGTATGGCATTTAGTTCCACGTCCTAATCAAAATGTTGTAGGTACCAAATGGGTATTCTGCAACAAGCAAGATGAGCATGGTGTGGTGACAAGAAACAAAGCCCGACTTATGGCCAAAGGTTATTCATAAGTCGAAGGTTTGGATTTCGATGAAACTTATGCACCCGTAGCTAGGCTTGAGTCAATTCGTATATTACTTGCCTATGCTACTTACCATGGCTTTAAGCTTTATCAAATGGACGTGAAAAGTGCCTTCCTCAATGGACCAATCAAGGAAGAGGTCTATGTTGAGCAACCTCTCGGCTTTGAAGATAGTGAGTACCCTAACCATGTTTACAAACTCTCAAAGGCACTTTATGGGCTCAAGCAAGCCCCAAGAGCACGATATGAATGCCTGCGAGACTTTCTTATCACTAATGGCTTCAAAGTCGGTAAAGACGATTCTACACTCTTTACTAAAACTATTGCAAAAGATTTGATTGTATGCCAAATTTATGTTGATGATATCATACTTGGATCTACTAACAAATCAACTTGTGAAGAGTTTAGTAGGATCATGATTCAAAAACTCGAGATGTCTATGATGAGGGAGTTGAAGTATTTCCTAGGATTTCAAATCAAGCAACTCCAAGATGGCACCTTCATCAGCCAAACAAAGTACATTCAAGACATACTTAAGAAGTTTGGAATGAAGGATGGCAAACCCATCAAAACACCCATGGGAACAAATGGGCATCTCGACCTCGACACGTGAGGTAAATCCGTAGATCAAAAGGTATACCGATCGATGATAGGATCTTTACTCTATTTATGTGCATCTCGACCGGATATTATGCTTTCTGTATGCATGTGCGCAAGGTTCCAAGCCTATCCTAAGGAAGTTCACCTTAGGGCCGTGAAGAGAATCATGAGATATTTAGTTTACACTCCTAAGTTTGGACTTTGGTACCCCAAGGGATCCTCTTTTGATTTAATAGGTTATTCCGATGCCGATTGGGCAGGGTGTAAAATTGATAGAAAGAGCACATCAGAGACTTGTCAGTTTCTGGGGAGATCCCTAGTGTCTTGGGCTTCAAAGAAACAAAACTCAGTAGCTCTTTCCACCACCGAAGCCGAGTACATTGCCGCAGACCATTGTTGTGTGCAATTACTTTGGATGAGGCAAACCCTTAGGAACTATGGCTACAAATTGAGCAAAGTCCCTCTCCTATGTGATAATGAGAGTGCAATCCGCATGGCGGATAATCCCGTTGAACACAGTCGCACTAAGCACATAGACATTCGGTATCACTTTTTGAGAGATCACCAACAAAAGGGGGATATCGAAATAGCTTATGTCAACACCAAAGAACAATTAGCCGATACCTTTACCAAGCCTTTAGATGAGAAAACCTTTAGCAAACTTAGGAATAAGCTAAATATTCTTGATTCTCGGAATTTTGATTGAAGCATTGCACACATAGCTCATTTATATACCTTTGATCATATCTCCTTCATTTTGGTACAAATGCATATTTCTTATTAGTTATGTACCAAGGCTACGACTAATGTGTTTCCAAGTATATTTCTATACTAAGTCGTAGATTGAAAGGGAAATGGAGTCCTCGGTGAAGACAAGGCTTCCACTCCACTCTAACGGTATCATTTACCCTTCGCCGTCACTCCACATCACTCCAATTTGGTATACTCTTTCACCCATATTTCGTTTATCAAAGGGGTAGAAAATATAGAGGGGCTCTTAAAGTCTACATTTTTTGGTGATTAATGCCAAAGGGGGAGAAAATATTAAGCCCAAAGCAAAAGGACCGCACCACCAATTTCAAAAATTTCGAAATAAAGATTTATTTGGTTTTCACAAATGTTGTTTTTCAATTAGTATCACAAATGAAGCTTTAATTGATACTTTTCATCGGAATCTATGTCATGACAATATATCAATTGATATCCTTATCTTGAGAAAGCAAAATCTCAAGTGGTATTGTTGTAAACTTCAATTGGTATCTTGTTATGACAATCTTTTCAAAATGGTATGTTTATTTTCAATTGGTATATTTAAAGATAGATTTTCAAAATTGGCATCTAAATTATGAATATACTTCCAATTGGTATCTATTTCTAAAACCCTCCTGAAAAATTAAGAGGAGAATTTCATTCAGGGGAGTTTTGTTTAGTCAAAGGAAAAGCATTTGAACCACGGGGAGAAATTTCAAATCTTGAAAATGCTTCTTGCAATCTTATTCATATACCTTTGACTATTTGCAAAAGACTTTGAAAATATTTTCCAAAAGAATTTGCAAAAACAAAACAAGTGGTGCAAATGTGATCCAAAATATTAAATAAAAGAAAGCAATCCATTCATATCTTGTGAAATTACAAATTGGTTTAATTACAAGTAACCTATGCACTTAACTTATGCAAACTAGTTCATTTTTGCACTTATATATTTGCTTTGGTTTGTGTTGGCATCAATCACCAAAAAGGGGGAGATTGAAAGGGAAATAGGGTTAACCTTTTCCCACAATTAATTTTGGTGGTTGAATTTCCAACACAAATATATGGACTAACTAGTTTGCTCTAGAATACATGTTCCACAGGTGCAAAAAGGTTTAACTCAAACCAATAAATATTCAAGTTAGGGATCAAATTCAGAGGAGCAAAGAAACTTGAGTGTGCTGTGGACTGGCGCACTGGACTTTCCGGTGTGCCACCGGACCGTGTCCAGTGCACCATGTCCTTACAAAGATGAACTAGCCACTCTCGGGTTTTCAACAGGCGCACTCCACTATAAGTGACCATTTGAGAGAGGGAAAGGGTTGAAAGAGACCCGGTCTTTGTGACCACCTCAACGGGGACTAGGTTCTTTGGAACCGAACCTCGGTAAAACAAATCACCGTGTTCATCCGCTTGTTTTCCATTTGATTTGTTTTCCCCTCTCTCCTGGACCTTATTCAAGTACTAACTCTAACCCCAGCTTGTAGTGTGTATTTAAAATTATAAATTTTAGATTTCGCCTATTCACCCCCCTCTAGGTGACTTACAAAACTAAACATGATTAGACCCATAAATTAGGTCCAATCCGTTCGCTCCACCGAGTAGACCAAATAGTAGAGAGATTAGTGTGTTTTGTTAAATATATACAATGAATAATTAAATAGAAGTAATATTATTACAACGAGTGGCCCATTAGTCAATCGGAAGAGGCAGGTGTGCCAACCCTAGAAGGACCTGCCCCGGTTAAACCCCGCGGCTCCGAGCTCTTTGTCGAGCGTGGTGGAGCTTGACAAGGGAGGCCGGACGAGTTGGAAGGGAACCACTCGAGTGGATCCTGCGTCAGCCTCAAACTAACCGCCATAAATAACTGGCTGCATTAACCACGCCTGATACCGAGCCACAACGTGGCGCCAGTCCACTTCTCACTCATGACCTATGGACCCCTCGAGCTGCATAACACTCAAGAGTCAAGACCTACGAGCCCCCGGACTATGGCGCATTAATGGCCCGCACACCCCTTGACCTGCGACATACTTATGACCTATCATACTAGGCCTAAATGCGCAGACCTCCCGCAGGGCACTACAAGATGGGCCATGCCGAACCCCAGGCTAAGGAGGCCAAAGGTTGGCGTAGCCAGATGATGACGCCTGGGACCATCACCGCCCCCACGTCATCCACCACAAAAAATACGCGCCAGCTAAGCAGCCTTGGACCCCATGAGTATGTGTGGCCTCACCTGGGATAAACACTGTTTTTATCCTTATCTTATGGATCCTTCCTTGGGAAGCCACCGTTGGTCGACCCCTCTCCCAGCCTATAAAAGGGAGAGGCCAGCCTCTAGATAGAGAGATGGATCGACCAGAAGGAGAGAGCTCTTGGAGGTAACCGGAGGCCTTCAAACAGAGACGAACCCATAAGGACGAACATTGGTTTTCCTTTTTCAAGACAGGAGCAGCTGCAATATTAGGGTTACTTGATTGGGCCCCATCGCTAGACGAGGAGGTAAAGAGATCCTCTTTGGAATCAGATTTACCAGGGGAAGGCTTCAATCTCTAGCTGAGATTATGATTCTTCCCCAAGACTGCACACCATGAGGAGTGTCACACCCGGATCTTGAGGCCAAACCCGGGCGTGAATCAAATGTGTGCAAGGATCAAGTCTCACACATATGATGACTCATGGTACATAAACGAACGTCACATCATTAATATATAATGGAGTTCTGTACAAAATGGTTAAATAATTACATCATACGAAGACAACAATCCACCAACCATAGTTGACTGGGAGACGACGACCTAGACCTCTCACGAACTCATCACGACATCCTTCATGCTCCTTATCCTGCATTACCTATTCTTGACCTGGGAGGGATGTGAGTACAGCAAGGGTGAGCTCACATATGTTCATCGCTCAAGAAGTTGTGGGGAATAATGTTCATGAGCTCACTTATGGTGGGGGCTCACGTGAAGTGTAAGGCTTACTAAAGGAGATGGTTAAAGCTGAGCATTACTTTTAAAGTTAGTTAAAGTTTTATTAGCAGTTACTAAGTGTCGGGGACCATAATTAGGGGTACCCTCAAGACGCCTAATTCTCAGCTGGTAACCCCCATCAGCGTAAAGCTGCAGAGGCCTGATGGGTTTGATTAAGTCAGGGATCAGTCCATACGAGCGACTCGATCACGCCACGCCCGAGCCTAGCCTCGGGCAAGGGCAGCCGACCCTCAGGTGTTTCCGTCTCGCCCGAGGCCCCCTTTTTTACGGCAGACGCATCTCCGGCTCGCCCGAGGCCTTGCCTTCGTTAAGAAGCAACCCTGACTAAATCACCGCGCCGACCGACCAAGTCACTGGGGCATTTAACGCAAAGAGTGAGACTGACGGGCGGCCAGGCTTTGCCAAAGGCGCCATAGGAAGCTCCGCCCGACCCAGGGCTCGGACTCGGGCTAAGGCCCCGGAAGACGGCGAACTCCGCTCCGCCCGACCCAGGGCTCGGACTCGGGCTAAGGCCCCGGAAGACGGCGAACTCCGCTCCGCCCGACCCAGGGCTCGGACTCGGGCTAAGGCCCCGGAAGACGGAGAACTCCGCTCCGCCCGACCCAGGGCTCGGACTCGGGCTAAGGCCCCGGAAGACGGCGAACTCCACTCCGCCCGACCCAGGGCTCGGACTCGGGCTAAGGCCCCGGAAGACGGCGAACTCCGCTCCGCCCGACCCAGGGCTCGGACTCGGGTTAAGGCCCCGGAAGACGGCGAACTCCACTCCGCCCGACCCAGGGCTCGGACTCGGGCTAAGGCCCCGGAAGACGACGAACTCCGCTTCGCCCGACCCAGGGCTCGGACTCCGCCCTGGCCTCTGCCGAACGACCTCTGCCTCGCCCGACCCAGGAGCTCAGACTTGACCTCGGCCTCGGAGGAGCCTCCATGTCGCCCGACCTAGGGCACAAGTCCGCCACGTCAACAGGAAGCGCCATCATCACCCTGCCCCGAGCCGACTTGGGTCGCAGAGAACAAGACCGACGTCCCATCTGGCTAGCTCCGCAAGATAGGCAATGATGGCGCCCCGCTAGACCCATGACGACGGTGGCTCTCGGCTCCCTTACGGAAGCAGGGGGACGTCAGCAAGGGCCCAACCACTCCGACAGCTGTCCCTCCGCCAGGCTCCATTGCTTCTCCGACAGCCACGACGCCACACCAGCTTGGTGCCAAGATCTCTCCGGCTGCCACCTTGGCATGTACTTAGGGCACTAGCTCTCCCCCGCTAGACACGTAGCACCTTGCTACACCCCCATTTGTACACCTGGATCCTCTCCTTACGCCTATAAAAGGAAGGACCAGGGCCTTCTTAGAGGAGGTTGGCCTCGCGGGAACGAGGGCAGGGGCAGGCGCTCTCTTGGGGCCGCTCGCTCCCCTCACCCGCGCGGACGCTTGTAACCCCCTACTGCAAGCGCACCCGACCTGGGCGCGGGACGAACACGAAGGCCGCGGGATCTCCGCCTCCCTCACGACCCGGCTCCGGCCACCTCGCTCTCCCCCCTTCGCGCTCGACCACACGCTCGACCCATCTGGGCTGGGGCACGCGGCACACTCACTCGTCGGCTCGGGGACCCCCCGGTCTCGAAACGCCGACAGTTGGCGCGCCAGGTAGGGGCCTGCTGCGTGTTGACGAGCAGTTTCCCGTCAAGCTCCAGATGGGCAGTCTCCAACGACCTCTTCAACCCGGGACGGTGCTCCGTTTCGGGAGCCTCGAGTTCATGTCTTTCGACGGCAGCTACGACATGATACTCCTTCCACCGCCGCGCGACAGCGACAATGGTGGCGGACAGCCCGCCCGCCGGCGGCGGAATCGACGACGTCTTTCCCGCGTGGGGGAAGGACAACTTTCGAGCTCGCCCCATCATCTCCCTCGCCATCGGAGGAGGAGGCGGGGCAACCAGGGCCGAGCGGGAGGCTGCGCTCAGTCGGCTGTCGAGCAAATCGACATCCCCAGCGCCCCAACGGAGGACGCGTCGGGCGTTACCCTCGCGTTTGAGGCGAAGGCGAGCGTCGTCCCCCCGCGACACGCCAACCCCGAGCAAGTGGACGACGCCAGTGCGCTCACGGAGGGCCTGCAGGACGTCGCACTCGTACCCAGGACGACGGCGCGATCAGCCCCCGATGTGACTTCGTCGCTCCTCGTCGACCAAATGGTACCGGCTGATTCCCATCCTTTGTCATTTCAACTCGATCTCAACCCGCCCAGTGACCTCGCTCTGGCGGGCGCTCACGTTGAGGCGAGTGCAACCCCTTTCGGGTTTCGTGTGCGGTCGCCTTGGGACCGATTGACGGGCGTCTCGACCTACGGACCCTCTGGGTCCGAGGAAGATGACGACCCCAGCATCTGCTGGGATTTCTCTGGATCTGGCAACCCCAGTGCCATGCGGGACTTCATGACCGCATGCAACTACTACCTCTCCGACTGTTCCGACGGCAGCCGCAGCCTTGACGACAAGGACTGCGGCCCGAGCCGCGAATGTTTCCACGTCGAGCTAGGGGATCCCTCCGGAGGCAGCTGTCTCGGCATGCCGGAGGATGGTGATCTCCCTAGGCCAGCGCCTCGCGCCGACATCCCGCGGGAGCTAGCTGTGGTCCCCGTTCCGGCGGGGGGTCACGACCCACAGCTCGAGCAAGTCCGCGGGGCGCAGGCCGGGCTCGATGAGGAAGCAGGAGCGCTCGAGGCAATCCGCCGGGACGTCGGGCAGGTATGGGCGGGCCAGCCCCCGGCCGGAGAAATACGTCACCTGCCCCAGGGTCTCCAGCACCGCATCGCCAACGATGCCAGGGAAAGACCGCCACCCGCATCCGGCGGAACCGGTCAGGACCTGGCAGCCGCAGCGATGCTCCTCCGCGCGATGCCGGAGTCATCAACCACCGAGGGTCGGCGAATCCAGGGAGAGCTCAAGCATCTCCTGGAAGGCGCTGCGGCCCGGCGGGCCGAGAGCTCTGCCTCCCGAAGGCAGGGGTACCCCTCGGAACCTCATGCCGCGACTTCCCGACTCATGCGGGAAGCCTCGGTCTACACCGGGCGCACGCGCAACACCGCGCCTGCGGCCCCGGGCCACCTCGGCGACGAGCACCCTCATCACGACCGTCGGGCCCGCCTCGACGAAAGGGTGCGCCGAGGTTATCACCCCAGGCGTGGGGGACGCTACGACAGCGGGGAGGATCGGAGTCCCTCGCCCAAACCACCCAGTCCGCAGGTCTTCAGCCAGGCCATTCGGCGGGCGCCGTTTCCGACCCGATTCCGACCCCCGACTACTATCACAAAGTACTCGGGGGAAACGAGACCGGAATTGTGGCTCGCGGACTACCGCCCGGCCTGTCAACTGGGTGGAACGAACGACGACAACCTCATCATCCGCAACCTCCCCCTGTTCCTCTCCGACACTGCTCGCGCTTGGTTGGAGCACCTGCCTCCGGGGCAGATTTCCAACTGGGAGGATCTGGTCCAAGCTTTCGCTGGCAACTTCCAGGGCACGTACGTGCGCCCCGGGAATTCCTGGGACCTCCGAAGCTGCCGGCAACAGCCGGGAGAGTCTCTTCGGGACTACATCCGGCGATTCTCGAAGCAGCGCACCGAGCTGCCCAACATCACTGACTCCGATGTCATCGGCGCGTTCCTTGTCGGCACCACCTGCCGTGACCTGGTGAGCAAGTTGGGTCGCAAGACCCCCACCAGGGCGAGCGAGCTGATGGACATCGCCACCAAGTTCGCCTCTGGTCAGGAGGCGGTCGAGGCCATCTTCCGAAAGGACAAGCAGCCCCAGGGCCGCCCGTCGGAAGATGCTCCCGAGGCGTCTACTCCGCTCGGCGCCAAGAAGAAAGGCAGGAGGAAGTCGCAAGCGAAATGCGACGCCGCCAGCACGGACCTTGTCGCTGCCGCCGAATACAAGAACCCTCGGAAGCCCCCCGGAGGTGCCAACCTCTTCGACAAGATGCTCAAGGAGACGTGCCCTTACCATCAGGGGCCCGTCAAGCACACCCTCGAGGAGTGCGTCATGCTTCGGCGCCACTTCCACCAGGCCGGGCCACCCGCAGAGGGTGGTAGGGCCCGCGACGACGACAAAAAGGAAGATCACCAAGCAGGAGAGTTCCCCGAGGTCCGCGACTGCTTCATGATCTACGGAGGGCATGCGGCGAATGCCTCGGCTCGGCATCGTAAGCAAGAGCGTCGGGAGGTCTGCTCGGTGAAGGTGGCGGCGCCAGTCTACCTAGACTGGTCCGACAAGCCCATCACCTTCGACCAAGATGACCACCCCGACCACGTGCCGAGCCCGGGGAAGTACCCGCTCGTCGTCGACCCCGTCATCGGCGACGTCAGGCTCACCAAGGTCCTGATGGATGGGGGCAGCTGCCTCAATATCATCTACGCCGAGACCCTCAGGCTCCTGCGCGTCGATCTGTCATCCGTCCGAGCAGGCGCTGCGCCCTTCCACGGGATCATTCCTGGGAAGCGCGTCCAGCCCCTCGGACAGCTCGACCTTCCTGTCTGCTTCGGAACGCCCTCCAACTTCCGAAGGGAGACTTTGACGTTCGAGGTGGTCGGGTTCCGAGGAACCTACCACGCAGTATTGGGAAGGCCATGCTACGCGAAGTTCATGGCCATCCCCAACTACACCTACCTGAAGCTCAAGATGCCGGGCCCCAACGGGGTCATCACCGTCGGCCCCACGTACAAACACGCGTTCGAATGCGATGTGGAGTGCGTGGAGTACGCCGAGGCCCTCGCCGAGTCCGAGGCCCTCATCGCCGACCTGGAAAGCCTCTCCCGAGAGGTGCCGGACGTGAAGCGACACGCCGGCAACTTCGAGCCAGCGGAGACGGTTAAGGCCGTCCCTCTCGATCCCAGTGACGACACCTCCAAGCAGGCCCGGATCAGTTCCGGGCTCGACCCCAAATAGGAAGCAGTGCTCGCCGACTTTCCCCGCACAAACGACGACATTTTTGCGTGGGGTCCCTCGGACATGCCCGGCATACCGAGGGATGTCACCGAGCACTCGCCGGATATTTGGGCAGGTGCCCGACTCATCAAACGGCCTCCGCACGGACGACGCCCGGGGGCTGCGCCCTTCCCCCATTCACACACGAGAATCAGTCATCAAGGAAGGGTCGGCCTCGCCCCGGCGGAGCCCGACCCTCCCTCGGGGGCTAAAAAGGGGAAACCCCTCCGCGTCGAGATCGGATGCACTTTTTCGCGTCAAAAAAGTTTTTTGATCAAGAAGGGGCTTTTGCGTTCTCCCGGATGTGTCAGAAGCAGGGTCTCGAGGAGCGAACGTGGGTACAGATAAGCGGCGACACCGACTGAGCCGAGGAACACCTACGCCTCCGGGCTAGGGACGCCTCACTCATCGCTTGCCGCGAAAAAGGACCCAACTCGGGAAATCACCCTATTGTTGACAAGTCAGGCCAGGTGCGAAAATTAAAAGAAAAGAGAGTACGACTTCGTGCAAGAAAAGTAAAGTGTCCAGGCCTCGGCGGCCGCGGTAAAGCGCACATCCAACATAAACTGCCCCAACAAAAATTAGGCGCCGCCCTGGGAGGGCGCCGCGCCCTCAGTTCCGCCCTCGCCGTCGGTAAGGTCCACCTCCGCCTCCAGCGGCGGCGCAGGAGGAAGGATCTCCGCCTCAAAGGTGGTCGCCAGCGCCGCGCTCGAACCCGCGGCGACCGCGTCGAGCCGCTGAACTTCTGCCAGGGCGGCTTTGTCTTCGTCAGGAAGACAATACCCCTCGCTGACCCGCTCCAGGTCCACCACGTAATGGGAAGCGAGCACGGCGAAGGCCCGCCTGACGCCGTGGTGTAGCGCCCCGCGGACTTTACCGCGCGCGTAATCACCTAAGGCTTGAAGACGGCTTTGAGGGGAGCTTCCTGAAGGGACGTCGCCAGGGCCAAGGATCCGATAAACATCCGAGACGGCCTCGGACATGGCCGTGAGGTCAGCCTCCCTCTGCTCGGCAGCCCCAGCAAGCGCCTCGGCAAGCGCTTTGGCAGACTCGTCAAGGGCAGACTCGAGCTCTGCGAACAACCAGAAGAAAGACCTCAAGCACAAGCAGAAGAAACGGACAAGAACGAGAACCGAGGACGGTCGAGGCATACCTCCGGCCCGGACGCGCTGCTCCGAGGCTGCGACTTGGGCTGCGGCTAGATCGGCCGTGAGGGTCTTAGCCCGGCTTTCGGCCTCGGCAGCCTGGCCCCGAGATTGGTCCCGCTCCTTGGCAACCTGGACGAACTCTGACCGCTGCCGTAGCACCTCCGCGCGCGCCGCCGCCGCCTCGGCCCTCAGATCAGCGCAGAGCAACTGAAGGTCCGCTATCTTAGCGTCCTGCTGAGAAAGGCGCGCGGTAGCCCCGGCGAGCGAAGTCCTCAGGGATCGCAGCGAGCCCCAGACGTCGGCCTCGCGGCGGATGAACGACGACTTGGCGGCGCTCCGGTCCGTCAGATCCTGGAAAGGAAAACAAGGCGTCATGACGAACGCCTCGCTCACAGAAGGGAGAAGGTATGCCTGAAACCGTTACCTGGAGGATTTTGGGGACGTCCCCGCAGAGAACCTCCAGCGACGATCGGAGCGACCCCACCGTTGCTTCCGCACGCTTGCGCAGCTCGTCCCAGGACTGGTCCTCCTGTTCGTCGTCAAGAACGAAGATAGGGTCCGAGGCCTCGCGGGTCCGGAATCGGAGCAACTGGCCTCGGGCCTCGGGGCTTCGCCGCAAGGCGACGAGGCTGCCGCCCGCCTGGATGAACTGCGCGTCCACGCCCACCTCTTCCGAGGCCCTGGGCACCGACGCTGCGGCCATCTCGACGCTGGCAGCGACCAGATGCTCTCCGACTGGGACGGTGGCAACTGCGGTGGCGGCAGGCGCCAGCACGGCCGGCACGGCAGACGGGCTCGGGACCGCGTCGGCGCCGGCCGCCTCCCCGATCACGATGGCCGCCTCGGCGGAAGAGCCCGCCTCGGGGACCTGCTCCCCCGAGACATGCGACGCTCGAGCCCCATGCGGCGAAACGCCCTGCGAAAGGGTCGGCTGAGCGGCAGGGCCTGGGGTAGCGCCAGCCGCCCGCGCCGACGCCGTCTTAAGGACTTTCCGGGGCGCCAGGTCGGTGTGGCCATGGCTCCGCTTGCTGGAAAAAAGAAGAAAGAGAAAGTCACGGCCGGGACATATGAATGAAGCGCCGGGACGAAGACATTCCAAGATACTCACCCGCTCCGGGCCATGATCCACTGTGCCTGGGGGAGGTCTCTTGGCTCCCGCTCCCTGGAACCGCCGCCGAGGTCCGCTTTGCCGACGGCCTCGGCACCACCCTCGCTTTGGGCGCCCCCGACGCCGAGGAGGCGGACTGCCCGGGCGCCGCCATGGCGACCTGAGGACCGCTCCCCCGCGCTGCCGGCACGGGTGGCGGCTCTCGAAGGACGGGTACCTCGGCCCGGCTCCCTGAAGTCGCGTTAGCTCCTCCAGCCGAGGGGTCAAGTACCCTCTCGGGTTGCCCCTGCCCCTCGGGTCGGGGATCCGGCATCCCGGCTCCGGGAACCAACGGCATCGGCCCGCTCGGGGGCTGACTCGACGGCCCCTGGCCACACCCCAAGCTGGGGCTGAGGCCGAGCCGGGCGGCCATGTCGTCCTCCTCCTCTTCACCATCGTCGTCATCGTCGTCGGATGTCTCCAGCGACAGCTCCCTTGGGAGTCCTTCCCTCTCCTGCTGGCGACGGTGTTTCTCCAAGGCGTCCCGAGCCCGCCTCCGCTTGCGGGCCCGGGCCTTCTCCGCATCCTTCCGCTTCTTCTCCTCCTCCGCGGCGACTCGCCGCGCTGCCCGACCCGCCGCGTCCTCCGGGACCCGCGGCAGGGAGGGTTTGTGCCACCCCACCTCCTAAAAGGGGGGGGGAGAAACCCAATCATGAGAACTAGGAGCAACCCGATATGTGAAGAAGGAAGGAGCAAACACTCACCAGAGTGACGCACCCCTGGTCGGGGCGCATCCGAGGCTGTGAGAAGGCGTGGGGGTCCGGCTTCCCCATCGCGGCCGACACCCGCCATTGAAGGGCGTCGAGGGGAAGAGAATCAGGGGACATTCGCGACCCCTCCCAGTCGGCCTCCAGGGTCATCTCCCAAAGCGACAGCCGCCGCTCCGCCAAGGGGAGCACTCTCCGCCGGTGGATGGTGGCAACCACTCCCGCGGCGGTAAGTCCTCCCTCCCGCAACGCCTTCAGGGCCTGGAGAAGAGGTTCGAGGTTCTTCTGCCTCTCGTGTGGAGTCCCGTGGCGCCAGGCGTCGGTGGCGGCGGTGACGACCAGCTGAGAAAACGACGGGAGCAACTCTTCGTCATTCCGGAGGTAGAACCACCGGCGCTGCCACCCCTTGTTCGAGGATGCGAGGACGGCAGGGATATACTGCGATGACCGCGACTGCCTCAACAAAAGGGTGCAGCCGCCGGCCCGCACCGCTGCGCGGACCTTCCTCTCCCCCGTCGGCAAGGCAAAAAGCTCGGCGAAGAAGAGATGGGTCCACAAATCCCAATGGGGGCGATCCCCAAATACCCTTCGCACACCGCTACGAAGATAGCGGCCTGCGAGATGGAGTTGGGGGTGAGGTTGTGCAACTCCACCCCATAATGAAACAGGATGGCCCGCATGAAGCGGCTCGCCGGCACACCAAATCCCCGCTCATGGAAGGAGACGAAGCTCACGACGTACCCCGGCGGTGGGGATGGAGTGACTCCGCCCGTGGGTGGAATCCATTCCGGCCGCTGCTCATCGGTGAGAGGGCGGAGCAAACCCTCGCCGACGAGGTCCTCCAGATCACTCGCCGTCACCGTGGAGAAGGGCCATGGGTTGCGCGGTGAGATGATGGTCACCCGGTCAGCCATCGCCGAGCGGAAAGGGTGGCGGCGCGAAGGACAGGGAGGGCGGTTTTCTTTTCCCTGGCTAGATCTCTCAAGCTGCAAAAAACCTAAGAGGGAGACAAGAAGCGGAGTCGAGAACCGTCACCGGACCCTCTCCGGGGTATATAAAGACCAAAGCCAAGACGGTTCCAACTTTCCGCCCGGACCGGACGCGGGGTTCAAAAAACGCGAAGCGAAACAGCCGTTCCTCGAACGGCTCGCGCACGCGCAACGGCAGCCTCGCCGACTACTCGCCCCGGCGCATTAACTCCGCGGCTGGACAGGCGACGCTTCTGGCAGGAGCAGCTGGCGACGCTTCGCCTTCGCCAAAACGACCACACCAAAAAAGGTACGCCACGTCGTTCAATTTCGTATCCTTTTTCCCTTTTTCCTCTTTCTCTATCTCTTGCAACAGGGACCAGGAAAGGGGATACCCCCAAAGGGATCCTTCCCCGTGAAGGAACTAGGCTCCGAGCCTCCTTACTGATCAGGGGTTCGAAGGCTGGCCCCCCGAAGGGTTCAACAGCCGCCTCAGATCGCGTGGGCCCAACACCCACTACTGGTCAGGGGTTCGAAGGTCGGCCTCCCGAAAGGTTCCACGACCGCCTCAGGCTACTCGGGCTCCGCGCCCATTACTGATCAGGGGTTCGAAGGCTGGCCCTCCGAAGGGTTCACAGTCACCTCAGACACCGAGCGAGGGATGACCAGGGGTACGTTCGATACATAACCAAGGCTCGGGCTGCGCTCCCGAGGTACCCTAGGACATTTCCGAGACCAGCGGGAACGATCCTGTAACGGAATCCCATCGGAGGGAGGCAACGAGCCCTCGGACCCCGTCGCCAGGGGACCGGGTCCGGCAGATCACCCGCAGGTACTTTTGGGCGTGCCTCCGGGCCCCTAGCCGACCCCCAACGAACGGGGCACGGACGTCCACTCGGATTACCCGCTTGCAGCTCACCGGAGACACCATGTTCGGTGCCCATCGAGGGTAACATGGCGCTCTCCCCCCCTCCTCCTTGCGGAAAGGCGACGTAGGGGCGTATGTAAAAAAGCCGAGTCTGTCCCTGATCGCCCTCTCACCCTGTGCGGAGGCTCGGGGGCTGCTCTCGCAAACCCGGCTCCGGCCAAACCGTTGACAGCGTCAACATACCAGCCCGAGAACTTGGGCCCCGACAGTGCACCCGGGCTACGGCCTGTTCGCATGAGGGAACCGCCAGACCAGCCGAAGCATTACGCAATACATTAAGACCTCGAAGGAGTGAAACCACTCCTCCGAGGCCTCGGGGGCTACACCCGGTGGGTGCGCTCGCGCGCACCCACCGGAACAAAGTGCAACCGAGAAAGGCTGGTCCCCTTGCAAAAAAGTGCGACGAAAGCCTCCAAGCGAGTGCTAACACTCCCTTCGAGGCTCGGGGGCTACTGTCGGGGACCATAATTAGGGGTACCCTCAAGACGCCTAATTCTCAGCTGGTAACCCCCATCAGCGTAAAGCTGCAGAGGCCTGATGGGTTTGATTAAGTCAGGGATCAGTCCATACGAGCGACTCGATCACGCCACGCCCGAGCCTAGCCTCGGGCAAGGGCAGTCGACCCTGAGGTGTTTCCGTCTCGCCCGAGGCCCCCTTTTTTACGGCAGACGCATCTCCGGCTCGCCCGAGGCCTTGCCTTCGTTAAGAAGCAACCCTGACTAAATCACCGCGCCGACCGACCAAGTCACTGGGGCATTTAACGCAAAGAGTGAGACTGACGGGCGGCCAGGCTTTGCCAAAGGCGCCATAGGAAGCTCCGCCCGACCCAGGGCTCGGACTCGGGCTAAGGCCCCGGAAGACGGCGAACTCCGCTCCGCCCGACCCAGGGCTCGGACTCGGGCTAAGGCCCCGGAAGACGGCGAACTCCGCTCCGCCCGACCCAGGGCTCGGACTCGGGCTAAGGCCCCGGAAGACGACGAACTCCGCTCTGCCCGACCCAGGGCTCGGACTCGGGCTAAGGCCCCGGAAGATGGCGAACTCCGCTCCGCCCGACCCAGGGCTCGGACTCGGGCTAAGGCCCCAGAAGACGGCGAACTCCGCTCCGCCCGACCCAGGGCTCGGACTCGGGCTAAGGCCCCGGAAGACGACGAACTCCGCTTCGCCCGACCCAGGGCTCGGACTCCGCCCTGGCCTCTGCCGAACGACCTCTGCCTCGCCCGACCCAGGAGCTCAGACTCGACCTCGGCCTCGGAGGAGCCTCCACGTCGCCCGACCTAGGGCACAAGTCCGCCACGTCAACAGGAAGCGCCATCATCACCCTGCCCCGAGCCGACTTGGGTCGCAGAGAACAAGACCGACGTCCCATCTGGCTAGCTCCGCCAGATAGGCAATGATGGCGCCCCGCTAGACCCATGACGACGGCGGCTCTCGGCTCCCTTACGGAAGCAGGGGGACGTCAGCAAGGGCCCAACCACTCCGACAGCTGTCCCTCCGCCAGGCTCCATTGCTTCTCCGACAGCCACGACGCCACACCAGCTGGGTGCCAAGATCTCTTCGGCTGCCACCTTGGCATGTACTTAGGGCACTAGCTCTCCCCCGCTAGACACGTAGCACCTTGCTACACCCCCATTTGTACACCTGGATCCTCTCCTTACGCCTATAAAAGGAAGGACCAGGGCCTTCTTAGAGGAGGTTGGCCTCGCGGGAACGAGGGCAGGGGCAGGCGCTCTCTTGGGGCCGCTCGCTCCCCTCACCCGCGCGGACGCTTGTAACCCCCTACTGCAAGCGCACCCGACCTGGGCGCGGGACGAACACGAAGGCCGCGGGATCTCCGCCTCCCTCACGACCCGGCTCCGGCCACCTCGCTCTCCCCCCTTCGCGCTCGCCCACGCGCTCGACCCATCTAGGCTGGGGCACGCGGCACACTCACTCGTCGGCTCGGGGACCCCCCGGTCTCGAAACGCCGACACTAAGTATCAGTAGACACCAACCCAAATAAATAATAGATCACAATTAATAATAACACCCACAATGCAATGCAAATGACAAATTAAGTTTAGGTCCATAAATTACGCATGTGAGGGTCCAAGCTGCTCATGACAGTGAGCACGACTGATATACCAATTTTACACTCTACAGAGGTTGCACATCTTTACCCACAAGTCGTGTTACCCATTTGCCACAGGGTCATGAATCACATACATCTCTACCGAGGAGACGAGGCATGGTAGCACTACGGGGCCTTTACAAAGTTCCACTAGCTTCAGAAAACCTGCTATGGTTTCTGAGAAGAGCAATATAGGAACCCCTGAAAGTCGCCTAGAGGGGGGTGAATAGGCGGAATCTTAAATTTACAACTTTAAACACACTACAAGCCGGGGTTAGCGTTAGAACTAAAATCAAATCTAGGAGAGAGGGGGGAAAACAAATCAAATGAGAATCAAGCGAATGAACATGGTGATTTGTTTTACCGAGGTTCGGTTCCAAAGAACCTAGTCCCCGTTGAGGTGGTCACAAAGACCGGATCTATTTCAACCCTTTCCCTCTCTCAAACGGTCACTTAGACCGAGTGAGCCTTCTTCCTTAATCTCACGGGTCACTAAGACCCCGCAAGGACCACCACACACTTGGTGTCTCTTGCCTCGCTTACAAAGCACTTAAGAGTAAGAATGGGAAAAGAAGAAAGGCAATCCAAGCGACAAGAACTCAAATAAACACAAAAATCTCTCTCTCACAAGCCACTAAGTGTTTGGAGTGAATTTGGGACTCGGAGAGGATTTGATCTTTTGTATTGTGTCTTCGAGTGAATGCTAGAGCTCTTGTATTGAATGTTATCTTCAGAAAACTTGGATGCTTGAAGTTGTGGTGGTTGGGGGTATTTATAGCCCTCAACCACCAAAGTAGCCGTTGGGGAGGCTGCTGATGATGGGCGCACCGGACAGTCCGGTGCGCCACCGGACAGACACTGTTCAGTGTCCGGTGCGCCACCACGTCACCCAACCGTTAGGGTTCAGAGTCGAGTCGACTGTTGGGGCTTTGTCCCCTTGCGGCACCGGACAGTCCGGTGCCACACCGGACAGTCCAATGCCCTCTGACTTCGCGGCTCTGACTTCTGCCGTGTACTGTGCTGCACTGTTCCCGCACTGTTCTCGCTGTCAGAGTCGACCATTGCGTGCTGGATAGCTGTTGCCCGCTGACTCACTGGACAGTCTGGTGGCACACCGGACAGTTGGGTGAATTATAGTGGAGCGCGCGTGCGTTTTCCCGAGAGTGGCTGGTCGACCCCTGTACGGTCCTGGTGCACCGGACACTGTCCGGTGTGCCAGTCCACAGCATACTCAAGTTCTTTTGCTCCGTTGAATTTGTGTCTCTAACTTGAATCTTTTATTGGTTTGTGTTGAACCTTATGCACCTGTAATACATGAGTTCTAGAGCAAACTAGTTAGTCCAAATGTTTGTGTTGGACATTCAACCACCAAAATTAATTGTAGGAAAAGGTTAACCCTATTTCCCTTTCAATCTCCCCTTTTTGGTGATTGATGCCAACACAAACCAAAGCAAATATATAAAGTGCAGAAATGAACTAGTTTGCATTTTGAATGTGCATAGGTCACTTGGAATTAAACCAATTGATAAACTCACTAGATATGAATGGATTGCTTTTCTTAACATTTTGGACCACCTTTACACCACTTGTTTGTTTTTGCAAATTCTTTTGGAAAATCTTTTCAAAGTCTTTTTGCAAATAGTCAAAGGTATATGAATAAGATTGCAAGAAGCATTTTCAAGATTTGAAATTTCTCCCCCTGTTTCAAATGTCTTTCCTTTGACTAAACAGAACTCCCCCTGAATGAAATTCTCCTCTTAGCTTTCAAGAGGGTTTTCAGATATATATTAATTTGAATTATAGATACCAATTGAGATATTAATTCTCGAGGAGTACCAATTTGAAAAATACCAATTAAAAGTTTTATTTCAAAATTTTTGAAATGGTGGTGGTGCGGTCCTTTTGCTTTGGGCTTAATAATTTCTCCCCCTTGGGCATTAATCGCCAAAAATGGAGAACATTGGAGCCCTTTCCTACTTTCTCCCCCATTGGTAAAGAAATATGAGTGAAATGTTATACCAATTTGAGAGATATACGAGTAATGGCAAAGGGTCAGTGATACCGTTAGAGTTTGAGTGGAAGCCTTGTCTTTGTCGAATACTCCATTCTCTTTCAATCTAAGACTAAGGATAGAAATATACTTGAAAACACATTAGTCTTAACCTTGGCACAAGGATGATAAAAAATATGCATTTGTACCATATGAAAGAGATATGATCAAAGGTATATAAATGAGCTATGTGTGCAATGTTTCAATCAAAATTCCGAGAATCAAGTATATTTAGTTCATTCCTAAGTTTGCTAAAAGTTTTCTCATCTAATGGCTTGCTAAAGATATCGGCTAATTGATTCTTGGTGTTTACATAAGCTATTTCGATATCCCCCCTTTGTTGGTGATCCCTCAGAAAGTGATACCGAATGTCTATGTGCTTAGTGCTGCTGTGTTCAACGGGATTATCCACCATGCGGATTGCACTCTTATTGTCACATAGGAGAGGGACTTTGCTCAATTTGTAGCCATAGTCCCTAAGGGTCTGCCTCATCCAAAGTAATTGTGCACAACAATGGCCTGCAGCAATATACTTGGCTTCATCGGTGGAAAGAGCTACTGAGGTTTGTTTATTTGAAGCCCATGACACCAGGTATCTTCCTAGAAACTGACAAGTCCCTAATGTGCTCTTTCTATCAATTTTACACCCTGCCCAATCGGCATCGGAATATCCTATTAAACCAAAAGTGGACCCCTTGGGGTACCAAAGCCCAAACTTAAGAGTGTAAACTAAGTATCTCATGATTCTCTTCACAGCCCTAAGGTGAACTTCCTTAGGATCAGCCTGGAACCTTGCACACATGCATACAGAAAGCATAATATCTGGTCAAGATGCACATAAATAGAGTAAAGATCCTATCATCGACCGGTATACCTTTTGATCTATGGATTTACCTCCCATGTTGAGGTCGAGATGCCCATTGGTTCCCATGGGTGTCTTGATGGGTTTGCCATCATCCCAAATTTCTTAAGTATGTCTTGAATGTACTTTGTTTGGTTGATGAAGGTGCCATCTTGGAGTTGCTTGATTTGAAATCCTAGGAAATACTTCAACTCCCCCATCATAGACATCTCAAATTTTTGTATCATGATCCTACTAAACTCTTCACAAGTTAATTTGTTAGTAGACTCAAATATAATATCATCAAAATAAATTTGGCATACAAACCAATCTTTTGCAATAGTTTTAGTAAAGAGAGTAGGATCGGGTTTTCTGACTCGAAGCCATTAGTGATAAGAAAATCTCGCAGGCATTCATACCATGCTCTTGGGGCTTGCTTGAGCCCATAAAGCACCTTTGAGAGTTTATACACATGGTTAGGGTACTCACTATCTTCAAAGCCGGGAGGTTTCTCAACATAGACATCTTCCTTGATGGGTCCATTGAGGAAGGCACTTTTCACGTCCATTTGATAAAGCTTAAAGCCATGTTAAGTAGCATAGGCAAGTAATATACGAATTGACTCAAGCCTAGCTATGGGTGCATAAGTTTCATCAAAATCCAAACCTTCGACTTGTGAATAACCTTTGGCCACAAGTCGGGCTTTGTTTCTTGTCACCACACCATGCTCATCTTGCTTGTTGCAAAATACCCACTTGGTACCTACAACATTTTGATTAGAACGTTGAACTAAATGCCATACCTCATTCCTCGTGAAGTTGTTGAGTTCCTCTTGCATAGTCAGCACCCAATTCGGATCTCTTAGTGCATCCTACACCCTGTAAGGCTCAATAGAGGACACAAAAGAGTAATGTTCACAGAAAAGTACAACTCGAGATCTAGTGGTTACCCCCTTATGAATGTCACCAAGGATGGAGTTGACGGGGTGATCTTGTTGAATTGCTTGGTGGACTCTTAGGTGTGGCGGTCTTTGACCCTGTATTTCTTGATCATCTTCCTTGTCTTCATTATCTTTATCTCCCCCTTGATCATTGTCCTCCTCTTGAGGTGGCTCATCTTGTTGATATTCATTTTCACCATCTTGAGCCTGTTCCTCATCTTGGGTGGGTGGAGATGCTTGATTGGAAGATAATAGTTGATCTTGTGCTTATGGAGGCTCTTCGGATTTCTTAGGGCACACATCTCCAATAGACATGTTCCTTAGCGCAACGCATGGAGCCTCTTCATCATCTAGTTCATCAAGATCAACTTGCTCCACTTGGGAGCCATTAGTCTCATCAAACACAATGTCACAAGGAACCTCAACTAATCAAGTGGGTTTGTTGAAGACTCTATATGCCCTTGTGTTTGAGTCATAACCTAGTAAAAAGCCTTCTACAGCCTTAGGAGCAAATTTAGATTTTCTACCTCTTTTAATAAGAATAAAACATTTACTCCCAAAGACTCTAAAATATGAAACATTAGGATTTTTACCGGTGAGGAGTTCATATGATGTCTTCTTGAGGATTCGGTGAAGATATAACCGGATGATGGAGTAGCAGGCGGTGTTAATCGCCTCGACCCAAAACTAGTCTGGTGTCTTGTACTCATCAAGCATGGTCCTCGCCATGTCCAGTAGAGTTCTATTCTTTCTCTATACTACACCATTTTGTTGAGGTGTGTAGGGAGAAGAGAACTCATGCTTGATTCCCTCATCCTCAAGAAATTCTTCAATTTGAGAATTCTTGAACTCCGTCCCATTGTCGCTTCTTATCTTTTGATTCTCAATCCGAACTCATTTTGAGCCTGTCTCAAGAATCCTTTTAACGTCTCTTGGGTTTGAGATTTTTCTTGCAAAAAGAACACCCAAGTGAAGCGCGAATAATCATCCATAATAACTAGACATTATTTACTCCTGCCGATGCTTATGTAAGCTACCGGGCCAAATAAATCCATGTGGAGTAGCTCTAGTGGCCTGTCCATCGTCATAATGTTCTTGTGTGGATGATGAGTGCCAACTTGCTTTCCTGCTTGGCATGCGCTACAAACCCTGTCTTTCTCAAAATGAACATTTGTTAGTCCTAAAATGTGTTCTCCCTTTAGAAGTTTGTGGAGATTCTTCATCCCAACATGAGCTAGTCGACGATGCCAGAGCCAACCCATGTTAGTCTTAGCGATTAAGCAAGTGTCTAGTTCAGCTTGATTAAAATCAACTAAGTATAGCTGACCCTCTAGCACTCCCATAAAAGCTATTGAATCATCACTTCTTCTAAAGATAGTAACACCTATATCAGTAAAAAGACAGTTGTAGCACATTTTACATAATTGAGAAAATGAAAGCAAATTGTAATCTAAAGAATCTACAAGAAAAACATTAGAAATAGAATGGTCAGGTGATATAGCAATTTTACCCAAACCTTTGACCAAACCTTGATTTCCATCCCCGAATGTGATAGCTCATTAGGGATCTTCGTTTTTCTCATAGGAGGAGAACATCCTTTTCTCCCATGTCATGTGGTTTGTGCACCCGCTATCGATTATCCAACTTGAACCACCATATGCATAAACCTACAAAACAAATTTAGGCCTTGTTCTTAGGTACCCAAACAGTATTGGGTCCTTTGACGTTAGAAACAAGCACCTTGGGTACCCAAACACAAGTCTTGGAGTGTCACACCCGGTTTTGGAAGGCAAACCGAATGCGAACCATGTACGTGCCAGGATCAGAAACTCACGTACACAACGATTACATAATTGGACATCATCACACAATGCTCGAAATAAATAGCGAAAAGGTACTTGATTACATTAAGATGTCCAAGACATCCATAGAGTCTATTACATAACCATTGTTCAACATAATTATTAAAGTGCGGAATTACGAAACGTAGAAGCTAAGCCTACACAGGCAGCTCACTAAGGGTTTGCCACTAAGAAAGAACTAGAACTCGTCATATTCCTGGAACTCCTCGAAGTCATCCATGTTGCCTACTTCACCTCCTAAGCACTGAGAACAGTGGGGACAACCTAGGGTGGGGTGGTTTGTAAAGCAAGGGTGAGTACACATCAACGTACTAAGCAAATGTCCCGTTTGGCTAAAGTGGACTAGTTGTATATGGAGTTGAGGTTAAGCAGCTGCTTTTAGTTGGTCAAGTATTTATTATTATTAGTAGAGCCAGGTTTTAGTAATAAACCCAGTTATTACCCACAAGTACCTCCTCAAAAGAGGAAATACCGGAGATCAGATTTTATAACATCATTGTTAATCATCAACATAATAGTATCCAAAGTTCTTCTAATCAAAGAGGATCCCAAGGCTGTTCTTAACCGTGAGCTCGGTTGATATACCAGTTTTTAACACTCTGCAGAGGTTGTACACTTTACCCACAAGTTGTGATCCCTTTCTAGCCTAGGTTGTACAGACCCGATCTTCACTACCAAGGTGAATGGCCAGGGATACACTACGTAGCCTTTACAAAGACTCCCATGGTGCATAGCTACTCGTTAGGTTTCGCCAGTCGTACAAACGCAGTACACTTCCCCAAGGTGGGTGACTAACAAAACCAAATCGAAAGAACCTCTACACCCCAACCTTGGCAGAGCGAGCACTACGCCCCGGCCCCCATTAACGGCCCTCTGGCAAAGCCAACTACACCCCCAGGTTCATCTAATTAATCAGCTAAGGGCGTCCCGTTCCACCCTCATGGTTGTACTGTTATCTCGGGTGGTCACTCCACGAACAGGTCCTTACGGAGAGGTACTCAGGAAAAAGGCCTGAGCCCCCTAAGGTATCACAAAATCATCCACATAATCAGGATAACAGTATCGTATTATAAATATTCACATCATGTTTATTGATTAAGTTAAGGCAATAGCAACATGCTAACCATGGTAACCCAAAAGGTAAATAAGGATAAGTGAATACAGACTAGTCAATCCTTAGGTTTCATAAAGTAATGCGGGACAGTGAATCATAAAGTATGTAGGACATAATGGGTCAGAGGACACTTGCCTTCACCAGGTTGTTGCTCAGGGAGGTCTCCAACAACACACTCAGGAACCTCGGACTGCTCGTTGTCTAAATAAAGCGAGCATGTATTCAATACATTTGGAAAGTACAAATGAAAATCACACCAAACATGTACAAACATTGGAACACATCTTAAAAAGACATAATACTACATAAGGGATAATGAATTCAAAGTATAACATAAACTATGGCATACATTAACTTTATTTGAAAATAGATTCTTATTTCCCTATGTGTTATTTACAAGTACATAATCATAGATCAATTTATTTTATTGTGACCTATAATTTAGAACAGAGATGAACTCATGCAATACCTATCATTAATTTCACAAGCTTAAACAGGTTTTAAATCTCTAAGGTTCTCCTTTATTTATTAAATAAATAAAACATACACCTACATTAGTTCATATTCAATCCTAAAAATTAGAGTGTGCAGACAGTAAGTGAAACCATTTTATTTAAATAGAGAATAATTCTATAAACATTTTGCAATTTGAATCACTAAATTTGGAGTTCATATACAAAAGTTATGAAATAAACAAGTTTGGGAATTCAAAATATGAAATTAGGGCCAATTCTATGAATATTTAAAAGTCCAGGGCTAAATCTGCAAGATTACAGGGGTCTGCGCGCGAAAACCAGGGACGGCGGGTTGATTTCCAATAAACCGAGGGCCTCTTTAATAAAACTACCGCGCGAAGGGGTATCAGGTGAATCTAACCATCAGATCTAAAACCAACGACTGAGATTAGATCTGCGGCCGAGGGCGCACGCGTGGGCGGGCGAGCGCTGATAGGTGGATCAGGGAGTCTCAGCGACAGAGTGGGAGAGCATGCTGACCGTGCGGGCCCAGCGCCAGGGGACTTGGGCGCTGACAGGCAGGCCAAGAGTGCAGGGCGCGCGTGCGCGAAGCGGTACCCGCAGTCCGGGCCGTGAGATCAGGATCGGACGAAGCGGATCAGACTGGGGAGGGGTGAACGGCTGCGGGCGGCGTTGCTCCTCTCTATGGCGGTGAGGTCGCCGGAGTTGAGGCAGGCGTGAGCTAGGGGGGTCCGGGGTCGCCGGAGTTGGGCATAGAGGAAGAGGACGCCACGACGAACTCAATGGCGGGGAAGGGGCCATGAATCCACGGGCAGAGAGGGGAGAACGGCGGTGAGAAAGCCTCGGGCGGGCCGGAGGAACTCCGGTGAGCCATTCCGGCCATGGGAAGGGGACTTAAGGCGCGCTAAGGCATGGGTTAGCTTCAGCAGAGGCAGGGGTGACACAGGGACCTACTCTGGTGAACTAGACCAGGCTAAATCGGCCAGCCACCACGCGAGCACGGCGGACCGTCGCGGCCGAGCACCGGCGAAGGTGAAATTGGCCGAACACAGGGCGAAACTAGGGAAATTGAGCACGGGCAAAGGTGTCTCACCTTGGGGCGGAGCTCGGAGAGGCTTGGAGCGGTCTCCGGCGAGCTGGATGGTCGGGAACGCAGGCGCGGGTCTCCGACCGCAGCTGGCGGCATGGGCAGAGTGCGAGAGAGGGTGAAGCTGAGTGAAATGAGGCGAGGGGTGTGCGCGGGGCACTGGCGGGGCTCTAAGAAGGGAGCTAGGCGTGTGGGCGGGTGTCATGGCCGAGAAATCCGGCGATGTGCGCGAGTGCGCACGCGCCGGTCCACGGCGAGCGCGGAGGGGGCGGAACTGACAGGGCAGGCCCATGGCGCAGAGAGAGGAGAAATGGGCGTGCAGGGCAACGACTCGGCGACTGGTGGACCGGGCCCATGAGACAGAGAGAGAGAGAGGGAGCGCGCGGGAAAAAAAAACTGGCGCCGACAGATCGGCCCCACTGGGCAGCGAGCGAGAGAGGGAGGGCGCGCGCGAGGGAGAATTGCCGCTGACATGCGGGGTCCGCCTGTCAGGCGGTGCGGGCGCGCGGCCTGGCTGGGCTTAGTGGGCCGACTGGGCTGCTTTATCTTTTCCTTTTTCTCTGGATTTTCTAATTCCTTTTCCATTTCTTTTTCTATAGAGTTTTCAAATCCAAATTCAAACTAGGTTTCAAATTCAAATAAATTCAAACTTGTGCAACACTTCAAAGAATATTTTAAGCTTAGCATGATGCAACATGTTACTCTTCTCTCTCTCACCCTAGGATTTATCTCTCTCTAGATCCTCTCTTTTTTCCCTTTTAAGTAGAATTAGCTTAAAGTTAAGGGATTTAATTATTTATATTTGCCAAAACATTATGAGTCATGACATGTTGCATCATGTTGAGCTTATTTATTCTTTGAAGTGTTGCACATGTTTGAATTTATTTGAATTTGAAACCTAATTTGAATTTGGAATTGGAAACCCTAGAAAAAAGAAATAGAAAAAGAATTAGAAAATCTAGAGAAAAAGAAAAAAAGGAAAAGCAGCCCAGCAGCCTAGCTTGGCCTAGCCAGGTCGCGCGCCCGCGCCGCCTGACAGGTGGGATCCACCTGTCAGCGGCACCTTTCTCTTCCTCGCGCGCTCTCTCTCTTTCGCTCTCTGCCCGCTGGGGCTGACCTATCGACACCTGTTGTTTCCCCCTCCACGCCCCTCTTCCCTCTCTGCCTCGCGGGCCCATGCTGCCAGGCGCTGAGCCATTGCCCCATGCGCCCCTTTTTTTTCTCTCTCTCTCTCTCTACGCCGTGGACCCTCCCTGTCAGTTCCGCCCTCCCCGCACCCGTTGTGAACCGGCGCGTGCGCACTCGCGCACATCGCCGGAATTCTCGGCCACGACGCTCACCCACGCGCCCCAGCTCCCTCTTAGAGCCCCGCTAGCGCCTGCACTCACTTCCCCGCCTCATTTCGCACAGCTCCGCCCTCTCTCACGCTCTGCCCATGCCGCCAGACGCCACCGGAGACCCACGCCCGCCTCCCCGGCCATCTACCTCACTGGAGACCGCGCCAAGCCACCCCGAGCTCCGCCCAGAGGTGAGACACCTTTGCTCGTGCTTAATTTCCCCAATTTAACTTTGTGCTTGGCCAATTTTGGCATCGCCGGTGCTCGGTCGTGGCGGTTCGCCGCGCCCACGCGGTGGCCGGCCAGTTTAGCCCGGTCCAGTGCCCCGATGTAGGTCCCTGTGTCACCCCTGCCTCTGCTGAAGCCTTCCCAGGCCTTAGCGCTCCTCAAGCCCCCTCCCCGTGGCCGGAATCCCTCACCGGGGTTCCTCCGATCTGCCAGAGGCCTTCTCCCCGCCGTTCTCCAATCTCTGTCCTCGGATTCGTGGCCTTTTCCCCGCCACTGAGTTCGTCGTAGCATCTTCTACCTCTCTGACCAATCCCGGCGTCCCCGGAGCCACCCTATCATGCGCCTGCCTCAACTCTGGCGACCTCACTGCCATGGAGAGGAGCAGCGCCGCCCGCAGCCATTCATCCCTCCTGGTCTGATCTCCCCGTCCGATCTTGATCGCATGGCCCAGATCATGGATACCGCTTTGTACACGCGCACCCTGCGCCCCTGGCCCCCCTGTCAGCGCCCGTGTCCTTTGGTGCTGGCCCACTCAGTCAATGTGCCCTCCCCCTCTGTCGCTGACATCCCTTGGCCCGCCTGTCAGCGCTCGCTCACCCGTGCGCGCGCCCTCGGCCGCAGATCTAATCTCGCCCGTCGGTTTCTGATCTAACGGTTGGAATCACCCGATACCCCTTCGCGCGATAGTTTTATTAAAGAGACCCTCGGTTTGTTTAGAATCAACCCGCCATCCTTGGTTTTCGCGTGCAGGCCCCTATAATCTTGCAGACTTAACCCTGGACTTTTAAATATTCATAGAATTAGACCTAATTTCATATTTTGAATTCCCAAATTTGTTTATTTCATATCTTTTGCATATGAACTCCAAATTTAGTGATTCAAATTGCAAAATGTTCATAGGATTATTCTCTATTTAAATAAATTAGTTTCAGCTACTGTCTGGACATTCTAATTTTTATGATTAAGTATGAACTAATGTAGGTGTAGAATTATTTATTTAATAAAATAAATAAAAGGAGAACCCTATAGATTTAAACATGTTTAATCTTGTGAGATTAATAATGTGTATTACATGAAATCATCTCTGGTCTAATTTTTAGGTCACAATAAAATAAATTGAACTATGTTATGTATTTGTGAGTAACACTTAGAGAAATAATAATCTATTTCTAAAGAAAGTTAGTCTATGTTATAGTTCATGTTATACTTTGATCTCATTATTCTCTATTGTGTTTTTAAGATGCATTCCTATGTTTGTACATGTTTGGTGTGTTGGTCATTTGTACTTTCCAAATGTATTGAATGCATGCTCGCTTTATTTAGACAATGAGTAGTCCGAGGTTCCTGAGGGCTGATTTGGTGGTCAGGGATCCCGAGGGGATCCATAGGGGAGGAATCCCCTTGTTATTTAAAATTGAATTGCAAGGGGATTTCTTCCCCATGGATCCTCTTGGGATCCCTGACCACCAAATTAGCCCTCAAGTGTGTTGTTGGAGACCTCCCTGAGCAACAACCTGGTGAAGGCAAGTGTCCTCTGACACAGTACTATCTACTTATATTTCACTATCCCGCATTACTAAGTTGAAACCTAAGGATTGACTAGCTTTGTATTTACCTTATCCTTGATTACCTTTTGAGTTATTATGGTTAGCTTCATGCTATTGCTTTACTTTAATCAATGAACATGATGTGAACATTTATGATACAATGATATTATCCTGATGATGATATTGTGATACTCTAGGGGGCTCAGGCCTTTTCCCTGAGTACCTCTTCGTAAGGATCTGTTCATGGAGTGACCACCCGGGATAACAGTGCAGCCATGAGGGTGGAATGGGACGCCCCTAGCTGATTAATTAGATGAACCTGGGGGTGTAGTTGGCTTTACCTGTGGGCCGTCAATGGGGGCCGGGGCGTAGTGCTCGCTCTGCCAAGGGTGGGGTGCAGAGGTTCATTCGATTTGGTTTTATTAGTCACCCACCTTGGGGAGGTGTACTGCGTTTGTACGACTGGCGAAACCTAACGAGCAACTATGCACCAGGGGAGTCTTTGTAAAGGCTACGTAGTGTATCCCTGGCCATTCACCTTGGTAGTGAAGATCAGGTCTATACAACCCAGGCTGGAAAGAGATCACGACTCATGGGTAAAGTGTGCAACCTCTGCAAAGTGTTAGAAACTGGTATATTAGCCGAGCTCACGGTTAAGAGCAGGCTTGGGATCCTCTTTGATTAGAAGAACTTTAGATCCTTTTATGGTGATGGTTAACAATGATGTTATAAATCTGATCTCTGGTATTTCCTCTTTTGAGGGAGTACTTTTGGGTAATAACTGGGTTTATTACTAAAACTTGGCTCTACTAATACTCATAAATTTTTGACCAACTAAAAGCAACTGCTTAAACTCAACCCCCATATAGCTAGTCCACTTTAGCCAAACGGGACATTTGCTGAGTACATTGATGTGTACTCACCCTTGCTTTACAAACCACCCCCACCCCAGGTTGTCCCCATTGTACTCAGTGCTCAGGATGTGATGCTGGCAACATAGAGGACTTCGAGGAGTTCCAGGATTACAATGACTTTTAGTTTATCTTAGTGGCAAACCCCTAGTCAGCTGCCTGTATAGGCTTATCGTCTACGTTTCGTTTCTCTGCACTTTGATATTTATGTTGAACATTATGGCTATGTATTAGACTCTGTGGATGTCTCTGACATCTTGATGTAATTAAGTACCTTTCCGATTATTTAATTCAAGCATTGTGTGATGATGTCCAATTATGTAATCACTGTGTACGTGAGTTTCTGATCCTAGCACGTACATGGTTCGCATTCGGTTTGTCTTCCAAAATCGGGTGTGACATAAGTGGTATCAAAGCCTTGCTGACTATAGAACCGCTAACCTAGACTAGAATGGTCGACCTAAGGACTATATACCCCTACTCTTACCTTGACCTTAGAGTTCTTTCAAAAGTTGGTCATCTTGACCAACTCCATGTTATTTACTTATCCCAAAAAGTTTTGTCTCACTTTTCTTTCTGTTTACTTTCTGGTCTCATAGTTCTACTCTTACTCTTGTGCTTACGATGTCTTTTGTAGATGGCCCGTATCAGGTGCACTGCACGTAAGTCAGTGATCCCCTTTTTGCCTTCTCGCCTGGCGGAGCATCCACTGCGTCGCACGGTACCAGGTCAGTCCAGTCACCTGGAGAGACTGCATCATCGCCTGCATGAGGAGCAGGAGCACCGACGCCAGGACCAGGAGTAGGAGCAGCAGGACTCTTCCCCCTCGCCTCAGCAGGGGTGGAGTCTGAGAGGCCGCCTTCCCCTGCACCCTAGCCAGAGATGCCCCCTGCACCACCATAGGGCATCCCGGCTACTGGAGGAGACCCTGACGGAGACGGAGATGACGACGACGCTGGTGGCAGTTCGAGCCACAGCATGGAGATCTCGGAGGAGCCGGAGTCGGAGGGATGGATCGCTAGACCCATCACTCGTGACGCTGCTCGCGAGTGTCACTTCCATGATGCTCTCGACACCCTGCTGCGTTGGGCCTTCGAAGGACACACTTGGTCCATCGAGTACCATTGTGTAGTCTACCGGCATCATCGCGGGTTATACCCAGACCAGTGGGAGGCTACTTGCTTGGTGCGCCGTCCAGACGATGATCTCCGGGGTGCAGAGGCCTTCTCGGAGCATTATTCTATTACTGAGAGGGATACTGTCGAGGCAGCCATGCAAGATGCAGTACGACATGCACTTTCTCAGTATTGCTCGTTGTTCAGCGGGGTAGCTGATGGCCTCGACCTGAAGTACTACCCTTGCTGTTTGACCGGCAGTGCTGGAGGTGTGATGGTCTCGCCAGTTGGTGAGGGCGATCCCAGGCTGAACAGCATGGTCAACCTGGCTGCCGTGCTCAACACAGAGTTGGACCACGCCCTTGACGAGTTGGGCAAGGTTCGGGCAGAGATTGCGGAATTGCGTGCTGAGTGCACAACACACCACTATCTAGATGGTGGTTCTCCCACCTCTATCGGGATTCAGCACCCTTACCGTTCACCACCCCGTGGTCGCTTCGACTATGGTACCCCAGACTACAGGACCCGGATAGATTTGGATCCCTAGATCGACAGAGTCAGAGTCTGTAATAATGCTTGGTTCAGTGTCTTAGTCTAGTTAGTTTTAGTTAGAGTTAGTTTGCTTATCTTATGTTGGATGCTTGTTATGATGGACATGTACTGAAGTTGGATCTTTGTAATGATTGTCACCAAGGTGTGGGTATCCCCTGCAACTTGGTGTAGTTATTAATAAAGTCAGTTATTTAGTTGGGTAATCCATTTATTTCCACTTTCCTCTTTATCTGAGAAGCTGTCAGTGAAGATGGTCATTTGTTCAGTGCTATGAGGATTTTCTATACATCTTTTCTTATGCTGAAGGACTGCAGAGTCAGATTTGATATATGTGTGTGATTTCTATAGATGTCTGAGAACAGGCGCAAAGGTGCGAGGCATGCTCAGCCAGAACAGCAGGCACCCCAAGAGGATGCAACCCAGCAGCAGCAGTTGCCACCGCCACCACCGATGATAGTCGAGCAGATGTTCATGATGCAGACACAAGCAGTTCAGGCAATCGAACAGACCTTAGCAGCAATGCAGCAAGTGCAGCAGCACCCACCCCTGCCTCAACCTCTAGTGCAAGTCCAGATGCCACAAGTGCCCAGAGACAAGCGGGCAGAATTCATGAGGGGCCATCCCCCAGTCTTTGCCCACTCTGCTGATCCCATGGATGCCGAAGATTGGCTGCGTACCGTGGAGCATGAGTTGCACACTACCCAGTGCAACGATCGTGAGAAGGTGTTGTACGGTCCCTGATTGCTGAGGGGAGCAACCCAGTCTTGGTGGGAGTCTTACTTTGCCACCCATGCTAACCCTGAAGCCATCACTTGGGAAGAATTCAGGGACAACTTCCATCGCTACCATGTGCCCGAGGGGCTAATGATAGTGAGGAAGGAGGAGTTTCTCGCCCTGAAGCAAGGTCCCCTGTCCATCAGCGAGTACAGGGACAAGTTTCTGCAGCTGTCGTGTTATGCCCCAGAAGAAGTCAACACGGATGCCAAGAGGCAGTACCGCTTCTTGAGAGGATTTGTTGATCCCCTCCACTACCAACTGATGAACCACACCTTCCCTACCTTCCAGCATCTGATCGACAGGGCTATCATGACAGAAAGGAAGCATCGAGAGATGGAGGACAGGAAACACAAGATTGGTGGATCTCAGGACAGGAGTAGCAGTCGTCCTCGCTACTCAGGCAACCCACCTGAGCCATTCAAGTAGGGTCACCAGCATGACAGCACCAGCATCAGCGTCAGAACCAGCAGCAGCAGTACTAGAGGCAGTTTCCTCAACAGCAGCAGCAGTACCGTCAGAATAACTAGCAGGGAGGAAACCAATACCAACATTAGAGCAACCAGGCAGCCCATCTTCCTGCCCTAAAAACCAACCAGAACAACCAAGCAGCGCCAGTGCAAGGAGAAAGTCGTGTGTGTTTCCACTATGGGGAACAAGGCCATTGGGCAAATCATTGCCCAAAGAAGGTAGCTCAGCAGCAGCCAGCTCCTAATGCCCCAGTTGGACAGAATACAATGCAGCAAGGAGGCAACAACCGTGGGCAGCCTCATGCCCAGTATGGAAAGGTGAACCACTTGGAGGCCGACACAGTCCAGGAGACTCCAAGAGTGGCACTAGGTACGTTTTCAGTCGAGTACCATTCTGCAAATGTGTTATTTGATACTGGAGCAACGCATTCTTTTGTGACTGCATCATGGGTAGAATCACATAATATACCAGTAGCACCCATGTATCCACCTATGAGGGTTAGTTCAGTTGGTGGGAGGACCAAACAGATAGATTTTGCCCTAGTGCAAAGGTTCAAATAAGGGGGATAGAGTTCCCCGTTGATTTAATAGTTATGTCATCCTAGGGATGAATTGGCTGACCAAGTGTCAAGCCAGTCTTAGCTGTGACAACAGAACAGTGAAGTTAGTGTCCCTATCAGGAGAAGAAGTGTTAGTGGAGTTGGTCTTGTCTGGACCAAGAAAAGGAAGTTGTCACCAAGTCACCACCCATATTGAGGAGATTAAACCATCAAAGGCTATCAATGTAGTGTCAGAATTCCCAGATGTGTTTCCTGAGGAGTTACCGGGTATGCCACCTGAAAGGAAAGTTGAATTCGCAATAGAGCTTATACCAGGCACCGCCCCTATTTCCAAGAGAGCCTATCGAGTGTCCGGACTAGAGTTGGTGGAACTCAAGAAGCAGATTGATGAGTTGTCAGAGAAAGGCTACATCAGACTGAGTACCTCGCCTTAGGCAGCCCCAGTGCTGTTTGTGGAGAAGAAGGATGGCACGAAGAGGATGTGCATTGATTATCGAGCCTTGAATGAGGTTACTATCAAGAACAAGTACCCCCTGCCTAGAATTGAAGATTTATTCGATCAGTTGAAAGGAGCCAGTGTGTTCTCAAAGATAGATCTGAGGTCAAGCTACCATCAGCTCAGAATCCGACCCTCAGATATACCGAAGACAACATTCATCACCAAGTATGGACTGTATGAGTTCACGACCATGTCATTCGGTTTGACGAATGCGCCAGCCTACTTCATGTACTTAATGAACAGTGTGTTCATGGACTACCTCAACAAGTTCGTAGTAGTTTTCATTGATGATATTCTTATATATTCCCAGAATGAGCAAGAGCATGAGGAGCATTTGAGGAAGGTACTTCAGAGGCTATGAGATTGTCAGTTGTATGCCAAGCTTAGCAAGTGCGAGTTCTGGATCAGTGAAGTCCTTCTCTTGGGTCACATTATAAACCGAGAGGGATTGGTTGTAGATCCCAAGAAGGTAACATGTATCTTGGACTAGAAAGCACCAAAAGATGTCCGAGGAATCAAGAGTTTCATCGGAATGGCCGGTTATTATCGGTGTTTCATTGAAGGTTTCTCCAAGATTGCCAGGCCAATGTCAGCCATGTTGGCAAAGAAGGTTGAGTTCAAGTGGACCCTAGCATGCCAGAAGTCCTTTGAGACATTGAAGGAGAAGTTGACAATGGCACCAGTACTGATTCTGCCAGATGTTCACAAGCCATTCTCAGTATATTGTGATGCTTCATACACAAGACTGGGATGTGTGTTAATGTAGGAAGGGAGAGTAGTGGCATACTCGTCTCGACAGTTGAAGATTCATGAGAAGAATTATCCTACTCATGATCTGGAATTAGCAGTCGTGGTTCATGCATTGAAGACCTGGAGGCATTATCTTTATGGGCAGAAGTGTGATATCTACATGGATCACAAGAGCCTTAAGTACATATTCACTCAGTCAGAGTTAAATATGAGGCAACAAAGATGGTTAGAATTGATCAAAGATTATGAGCTGGAGATTCATTACCACCTAGGCAAAGCAAATGTGGTTGTAGATGCTTTGAGTAGAAAGAGTCAAGTTAATATGTTGGCCGCTCACCCGATGCCGTTTGAGCTAGCGAAGGAATTTGACAGATTGAGTCTCGGATTTCTGAACAACACTCAAGGGGTGACAATCAAGTTGGAACCCACTCTAGAGCAAGACATCAGGAAAGGTCAGAAGGATGATGAGAAAATCAACGAGATCCAGCAGCTGATCATAGATGGGAAAGGCAAGGATTTCCGTGAAGATGCAGAAGGAGTGGTATGGTTCAAGGATAGACTGTGTGTTCTCGACATCAAATCGATCCGGGAACTGATTCTCAAGGAAGCTCATGAGACAACATACTCTATACACCCTGGTAGTGAGAAGATGTACCAAGACCTAAAGAAAAGATTCTGGTGGTACGGAATGAAAAGGGAGATAGCAGAGTATGTGGCTGTATGTGACAGTTGTCAGAGGATTAAAGCAGAACATCAGAGGCCTGCAGGTTTGTTGCAACCGTTGCAGATTCCTCAGTGGAAATGGGATGAGATCGGAATGGACTTTATAGTCGGTTTGCCCCACACTCGTACTGGTTATGACTCCATCTGGGTAGTAGTGGACCGTTTGACAAAGGCGGCCCATTTCATACCAGTCAGGACCACCTATAACAGTGCAGTGTTAGCCGAACTATACATGTATCGGATTGTGTACTTGCATGGCATCCTGAAGAAGATAGTATTAGATAGATGCACTCAGTTCACCTCTCATTTTTGGTAGCAGTTGCACGAAGCTTTGGGCACACACTTGAAGTTCAGCTTACCACCCACAGATAGATGGTCAAACAGAGAGAACCAATCAGATTCTGAAGGATATGTTGAGGGCTTGTGCTTTGCAAGACAAGATAGGTTGGGACAAGAGGCTACCGTACGCAGAGTTCTCTTACAACAACAGCTATCAGGCTAGTCTGAAGATGTTACCATTCAAAGCGCTCTATGGGAGGAATTGCAGAACTCCATTGCATTGGGACCAACCTAGTGAAAGACAGGTGTTCGGTCCAGATATTTTGCTTGAAGCCGAAGAGAACATCAGAATGGTTCGAGAGAATTTAAAGGCAGCACAGTCCAGACAGCGAAGCTATGCCGACACCCGAAGAAGAGAACTGAGTTTTGAATTAGGAGACTATGTCTACTTGAAGGTGTCACCAATTAAAGCAATCAAAAGATTCGGAGTCAAAGGCAAGCTAGCACCTCGATATATCGGACCGTATCAGATTCAAGCAAGACAAGGAGAAGTGGCTTATCAACTCAGTTTACCAGAGAATCTGTCAGCTGTACACGATGTGTTCCATGTATCTCAGTTGAAGAATTGCTTGAGAGTGCCAGAAGAGCAGTTGCCAACAGAGGATCTTGAAGTTCAAGAGGATCTGACCTATATTGAGAAGCCAACTTAGATTCTGGAGACAGCAGATCGGGTCACTCGGAGAAGTACCATCAGGATGTGCAAAGTCAAATGGGGTCACCACTCAGAAGAAGAAGCCACCTAGGAACGAGAGAATGATTTGAAAGCCAAGTACCCTGAGCTCTTTGCTAGCCAGCCCTGAATCTCGAGGACGAGATTCTTTTAGGGGGGATAGGTCTGTAACACCCTAAATTTGGGGGTATAAAATTTCTTTCTAATGATCACCCAAATTCATGTATTACTCTTCTCTCTCTCACCCTAGGTTTTATCTCTCTCTAGATCCTCTCTTTTTTCCCTTTTAAGTATAATTAGCTTAAAGTTAGGGGGATTTAATTATTTATTTTTGCCAAAACATTATGAGTCACGACATGTTGCATCATGTTGAGCTTATTCATTCTTTGAAGTGTTGCACATGGTTGAATTTATTTGAATTTGAAACCTAATTTGAATTTGAAATTGGAAACCCTAGAGAAAAGAAATAGAAAAAGAATTACAAAATCCAGAGAAAAAGAAAAAAAGGAAAAGCAGCCTAGCTCAGCCTAGCCAGGCCACACGCCCGTGCGCCTGACAGGTGGGATCCACATGTCAGCGGCAGCTTTCTCTCCCACGCTCTCTCTCTCACTCTCTGCCCACTAGGGCCAACCTGTCGGTGCCAGTTATTTCCCCCTCCGCGCCCCTCTTCCCTCTCTGCCTCACGGGCCCGTGCTGCCAAGCGCTGAGCCGTTACCCAGTGCACCCATTTTTCTCTCTCTCTGCGTCGTGGACCATCCCTGTCAGTTCCGCCCTCCCCGCACCCACCGTGGACCGGCGCGTGCGCACTCGCGCACGTCGCCGGAATTCTCGGCCACGACGCCCACCCACGCGCCCAGCTCCCTCTTAGAGCCTCGCTAGCGCCCACACTCACTTCCCCACCTCATTTCGCACAGCTCCGCCCTCTCTCGCGCTCTGCCCACGCCGCCAGATGCCGCTGGAGACCCGCACCAGCTTCCTCGGCCATCTATCTCGCCGGAGACCATGCCAAGCCACCCCGAGCTCCGCCCCGAGGTGAGACACCTTTGCCCGTGCTTAATTTCCCCAATTTCGCTCTATGCTCGGCCAATTTTGGCATCGCCGGTGCTCAGCTGTGGCGGTCCGCCGCGCCCGCACGGTGGCTAGCCAGTTTAGCCCGGTCCAGTGCCTTGATGTAGGTCCCTGTATCACCCCTGCCACTACTGAAGCCTTCCTAGGCCTTAGTGCGCCTCAAGCCCCCTCCCCATGGCCGAAATCCCTCACCGGAGTTCCTCCGATTCGCCCGAGGCCATCTCCCCGTCGTTCTTCCCTCTTTGTCCTCGGATTCGTGGCCTTTTCCCTGCCACTGAGTTCGTCGTAGCATCTTCTCCCTCTCTGCCCAATCCCGACGACCACGGAGCCACCCTAGCACGCACCTGCCTCAACTCCGGCAACCTCACCGCCACGAAGAGGAGCAGCGCCGCCTGCAGCCGTTCATCCCTCCTTGGTCTAATCTCCCCAGTCCGATCTTGATCGCACGACCCAGATCGCGGATACCGCTTTGCACACGCGTGCCCTACGCCCCTGGCCCGCCTGTCAGCGCCTGTGTCCCCTGGTGCTGGGCATGCTCGGTCAGTGCGCCTTCCCTCTCTGCCGCTGACATCCCCTGGCCCACCTGTCAGCGCTCAACACCGCGCACGCGCCCTCGGCCGCAGATCTAATCTCGGCCATCGGTTTCTGATCTAACGGTTGGAATCACCAGATACCCCTTCGCACGGTAGTTTTATTAAAGAGACCCTCGGTTTGTTTAGAATCAACCCGTCGTCCCTGGTTTTCGCGCGCAGGCCCCTGTAATCTTGCAGACTTAACCCTGGACTTTTAAATATTCATAGAATTAGACCTAATTTCATATTTTGAATTCCCAAACTTGTTCATTTCATATCTTTTACATATGAACTCCAAATTTAGTGATTCAAATTGCAAAATGTTCATAGGATTATTCTCTGTTTAAATAAATTAGTTTCAGTTACTGTCTACACATTCTAATTTTTATGCTTAAGTATGAACTAATGTAGGTATAGATTTATTTATTTAATAAAATAAATAAAAGGAGAACCCTAGAGATTTAAACATGTTTAATATTGTGAGATTAATAATGTGTATTACATGAAATCATCTCTGGTCTAATTTTTAGGTCACAATAAAATAAATTGAACTATATATGTTATGTATTTGTGAGTAACACTTAGAGAAATAATAATCTATTTCCAAAGAAAGTTAGTCTATGTTATAGTTCATGTTATAGTTTGATCTCATTATTCCCAATTGTGTTTTTAAGATGCATTCCTATGTTTGTACATGTTTGCAGTGTTGTTCATTTGTACTTTCCAAATATATTGAATGCATGCTTGCTTTATTTAGACAACGAGCAGTCCGAGGTTCCTGAGTGTGTTGTTGGAGACCTCCTTGAGCAACAACCTGGTGAAGGCAAGTGTCCTCTAACCCATTATGTTCTATCTACTTATAATTCACTATCCCGCATTACTGAGTTGAAACCTAAGGATTGATGTGTACTCACCCTTGCTTTACAAACCACCCCCACCCCAGGTTGTCCCCACTGTACTCAGTGCTCAAGAGGTGATGCTGGCAACATGGAGGACTTTGAGGAGTTCCAGGATTATGACGAGTTTTAGTTTATCTTAGTGGCAAACCCCTAGTCAGCTGCCTGTGTAAGCTTATCATCTACATTTCATTTCTCCGCACTTTGATATTTATGTTGAACATTATGGCAATGTATTAGACTTTGTGGATGTCTCTGACATCTTGATGTAATTAAGTACCTTTCCAATTATTTAATTCGAGCATTGTGTGATGATGTCCAATCATGTAATCGCTGTGTACGTGAGTTTCTGATCCTGGCACGTACATGGTTCACATTCGGTTTGCCTTCTAAAACCGAGTGTGACACCTCATCCCCTTCGTGCGCGGTCTTGAGGACGTCCCAAATTTCTTTGGCGGTCTTTAACCCTTGCACCTTGTTATACTTCTCTCGACACAAGGAGGCGAGAAGTATAGACATGGCTTGGGAGTTAAAGTGCCTAATTTGGGCAGCCTCATCCGAGTCGTAGTCCTTGACCCCACCTGTGGTACCTACGCTCCAAATTCAACTATGTCCCATATGCTTTCGTGGAGTGAGGTTAGATGATGCCTCATTTTATCACTCCACATACAATAATCTTCACCATCAAAATATGACGGTTTGCCTAGGGGAACGGAAAGTAATGGAGCGCGCTTTGAAATGCGAGGATATCGTAGGGGCATCTTACTATACTTCTTGCGCTCTTGGCGCTTAGAAGCGACGAACGAGTCAGAGCTTGATGTGGAGGGTGACGAAGAGTCGGTCTCGTAGTAGACCACCTTCTTCATCTTCTTCTTCTTGTCACCTCTCCTATGCGACTTGATGGAGGAAGAGGATTCCTCCTTATGCTTGTTCCCAGACTCCCTTGAAAGGGTCCTCCCCGAGCATGCGAGCTTGTCACTGGTCATGATCTCCCTCTTGGCATGATCTCCCGACATCACTTCGAGTTGTTAGACTCTAATGAAGCACCAGGCTTTGATACTAATTGAAAGTCGCCTAGAGGGGGGTGAATAGGCGGAATCTAAAATTTACAACTTTAAACACACACTACAAATCGGGGTTAGCGTTAGAACTAAAATCAAGTCCGGGAGAGAGGGGGAAAACAAATCAAATGAGAATCAAGCGAATGAACATGGTGTTTTGTTTTACCGAGGTTCGGTTCCAAAGAACCTAGTCCCCGTTGAGGAGGTCACAAAGACCGGGTCTATTTCAACCCTTTCTGTCTCTCAAAAGGTCACTTAGACCGAGTGAGCCTTCTTCCTTAATCTCACGGGTCACTAAGACCCCACAAGGACCACCACACACTCAGTGTCTCTTGCCTCGCTTACAAAGCACTTGAGAGTAAGAATGGGAAAAGAAGAAAGGCAATCCAAGCGACAAGAACTCAAATGAACACAAAAATCTCTCTCACAAGCCACTAAGTGTTTGGAGTGAATTTGGGACTCGAAGAGGATTTGATCTTTTGTATTGTGTCTTGTAGTGAATGCTAGAGCTCTTGTATTGAATGTTATCTTCAGAAAACTTGGATGCTTGAAGTTGTGGTGGTTGGGGGGTATTTATAGCCCTTAACCACCAAAGTAGCCGTTGGGGAGGCTGCTGGCGATGGGCGCACCGGACAGACACTATTCAGTGTCCGGTGCGCCGCCACGTCACCCAACCGTTAGGGTTAGGAGTCGAGTCGACTGTTGGGGCTTTGTCCCCTTGCGGCACCGGACAGTCTGGTGCCCTCTGACTTCGCGGCTCTGACTTCTACCGCGCACTGTGCTGCACTGTTCCCGCACTATTCCCACTGTCAGAGTCGACCGTTGCGCGCTGGATAGTCGTTGCCTGCTGACTCACCGGACAGTCTGATAGCACACCAGACAGTCCGATGAATTATAGCGGAGCGCGCCTGCATTTTTTCGAGAGTGGCTGGTTGATCCCTGTACGGTCCTGGTGCACCGGACACTGTCCGGTGGCACACCAGACAGTCTGGTGCTCCGTTGAATTTGTGTCCCTAACTTGAATCTTTTATTGGTTTGTGTTGAACCTTATGCACCTGTAATACATGAGTTCTAGAGCAAACTAGTTAGTCCAAATGTTTTTGTTAGGTATTCAACCACCAAAATTAATTGTAGGAAAAGGTTAACCCTATTTCCCTTTCAACCCCTCGTCCAAAAAATCATCGCGGCATGATAGACCATAGAACCTCCCTATACTGGCACCTCCTCTACTGCCCTTGCCCTTTTTGGGTAAGGTAGTCCTCCACTAGCTTTCCTAATTAGTCAGTCAAGGGCGTCCCATACCACCCTTGTGGTAGCACTATTTTCCTAGGTGGTTCTCCATGTTTCAATTAACACAATGATCTTATCATGAACAATAATAAGCCAACAATAATGGTGGAACATGATCATAATTCATTATAGCATTAACCCCAAAACCAGGTAGAGCAATAGCAAGACTACCCAATAGTTTATTTGTTTTCAAGGTGTGGGGTAAACAAAACTAGGAAAACCTATTAGGTCCCATCAAATTAACCTGAGCATGTCATAGTGATTAACATGAACATTATTAGGTTAAGAAGAGTGATCAAGGGCACAACTTGCCTTAGACTTGAGATTTCTGGTATTTCACCAAGTGGGTCTTCGGGTTTCTCGCGACCTCGCTGCTACTCGTAGCAATACATACAAATAAACAAGGAGTACATAAAAATAACAGTACACCAAACATGAGAACAAACAACGTAAAAATATTCTATGCAATGCTACGAGCGCGTAAGTTTGAGAATCACTAAAAATCGAAGTTGTGGTTAAGGAGATATGGTTTTTAGAAGTTCTTAGGTGATTAAATAGTAAAAATATATTCTATGTTAATTAATATAATCCATGCGAGAAATGTAAAGAAATAACTAAGTTAATTTTAATACCAACTATACTTGATTAGAATTTGTATTTTAGTCAGATTATAGATGGGTCAAATCAAAATGCTATATTAACTTGGATTTCAACAGTTATTCTGAACAAATTAGTTATCTATTTTTGAAAACATGTTAAATGATAAAATGGTGTTACTAGGGTGTAGGCAAATTTGTTACGAAGATTATGCAACTTGAATGAATCAAATCAGAGCTAAAACATAGGAGTTATGAATTTTACAAGTTTTTGAAATTATTTTTGTATAAGAAAAATTTTCAAATATAATTTATATGACTGACCAGCTGATGGACGTCGGGCATGATTTCCTAGAAGGTCAGGGGTTAATATGTACCCCACGTCGGCACCAGCAGTGGCGCACCTAGACCGACGGTGGTGCCATGGCCAGAGAAATCAAATCCAGCGCATGAAGCATCAAAACTACAATTCTAATGGTTCTACACGCAGAGAAGATTACTATAAACACGGTGGGGGGGGGGGGGGGGGGTTCCTTACCACAGATTGGTGCAGTGGTGGCTCTTTTCACGTAGAGATGCGAGGTATGGCGGAGGGGAAGCTGTCGAGCAATTGGCACCGGTTCTCGGCCACCAGAGCTCAACTATAACCGTAGACACATTCCACAAGAGAATTCGAAGCTCCCTGACCCCAAGTTCCACCCTCGAGCGACGACATTCCTCAGCTTCACCTGCGGCGGCGACCCTTCTTCCGCTCCCCCGTTCTCGGTGGCTTGGTTTGGGTCGCTGCAATGGCTGGATTCTAGGTACGAGGAGAGTATGGGGGCCAAATTTATATTCCAGAGGTGAGGGGAGGTCGATTGATGCTTGGCCGGATCGGGATCCCGTGATCGCCGGTGGCGATTTGCAACAACCCAAGCTGTCTTCTGTTCGAGCCCAGGAAGACGAAGTCCGACACGTTGGGCCCACGTGGCAGGGACAAGGGGATGCGACACAGATATGAGGAGCCGGTGAGCGGGACCCACGCGCAAGAGACTCCAGGAATTTTGGCTCCCGCGTGGCTCCGGCTGAGAGGCGGGGGCTATCAGTCGCCGCCAACACCTAAAGTTGGGCTACGTGGAGATGGCTGGCGCGGTAGGGAGTTGGGCCAAGGGGCAAATTCGGCCCAAAATGGGTTTTATTAGTTTCTTTTTTTCATTTCTAGTTTTCTTATGTTTTCAAAATCCAAATTTCCAATTTAATTATGATTTGAATATGAGATTTCAAAGAATATGCAACAACCATAATAAGCTCCAGCATGTTAAATGCAAAATCATATTTGATTATTTATTTCCTTTTCATTACATTCCTTTAAGTATCTGCTTATAAAACATATAATAAAGAGTAATTCATATATTATTTATTTTCTGTTTATTTTAAAAGGAGGTAATGTATACTTTATATTAAGTGTCACTTAAATTATATGAAAAAGTATTTATAGTTTATGAGGAGAACAGATCAATATAGTATCTTTCTACTATTTATTTTCCCAAGTTTCAATTTAGATTCTAGTTCCAAAAAGTTTTGATAGTGCTATTTTAGGAAAATATGCTTTATAAAGAAAGGATTACCTTATTAAAAGACATTTTAAGTTAAATCTCTTTAAAGAACCTTTATAAATCCCAAAATAGATTTTGGGTGTTAAAGGAGCGTCCTTCTGCCCCCAACAATCCCAGTTAGGGTTTCTTGCTTTGAATCCATCGGAGACAACGAACCACCATGGCGGGGATCTTTAGATCCCAATCGTGGCCACTATTCTTCCACAATCATCGGGTGCAGCGGCGAAGTGTGCCAGCCTCCGCGGAAGCTAGATATAGAGAAAGGCAGTAAACTAAGGGAAGGAGTGAGCACTGATAAGGTCAGGAGGCAACCCTAGGGTTTGCCCCGCAAAGTGGATCCGCATGCACTAGAAGAGGGGACGGTTCTAGACACTGGCCTGGGCTACAATACATGGAGAACAATAACCATTAGCGTCCACCCCTGAGCTCCAACCCAACCAACTCATAGACCTAGAACCAGCTCACCCCCTGCGGAAAAAATACCTGAGCCATCTTCCATGGGCCGACATGATAAGGGAAGCTTGCTACGTGAGAACGAGATCTCCGAAATCGGCCCAAGGAAGGGAGACGAGCATCCATGGCGGTTGGCATCGAGACGGCCAAGGGAAGAGGAGGGGGACCCTTCTGTCTGTTACTTTTTTCTTTTGCGAGCCTGTCGGCGTTCCGAGACCGGGGGGTCCCCGAGCCGACGAGTGAGTGTGCCGCGTGCCCCAGCCCAGATGGGTCGAGCGCGTGGGCGAGCGCGAAGGGGGAGAGAGAGAGTGCGAGAGGGAGGTGGCCGGAGCCGGGTCGTGAGGGAGTCGGAGAGTTCCCGCGGCCTTCGTGTTCGTCCCGCGCCCAGGTCGGGTGCGCTTGCAGTAGGGGGTTACAAGCGTCCGCGCGGGTGAGGGGAGCGAGCGGCCCCGAGAGAGCGCCTGCCCCTGCCCCTCGTTCCCGCGAGGCCAACCTTCTCTAAGAAGGCCCTGGTCCTTCCTTTTATAGTCGTAAGGAGAGGATCCAGGTGTACAAAATGGGGGTGTACCAAGGTGCTACGTGTCTAGCGAGGGAGAGCTAGCGCCCTAAGTACATGCCAAGGTGGCAGCCGGAGAGATCTTGGCACCCTGTTGGTGTGGCGTCGTGGCTGTTGGAGAAGCGGTGGAGCTTGATGGAGGGACAGCTGTTGGAACAGCTGTGCTCTTGCTGACGTCTCCCTGCTTTCGTAAGGGAGTCAAGAGTCGCCGTCGTCATGGTCTAGTGGGGCGCCATCATTGCCTATCTGGCGGAGCTGGCCAGATGGGACGCCGGTCTTGTTCTCTGCGACCCGAGTCGGCTCAGGGCAGGGTGATGATGACGCTTCCTGTTGACGTGGCGGTCTTGTGTCCTAGGTCGGGCGTCGTGGAGGCTCCTCCGAAGTCGAGGTCGAGTCCGTCCTGCATGACAGAGGCCGAGCCCGAACTCCTGGGTCGGGCGAGGCGGAGGTCGTTCGGCAGAGGCCGAGGCGGAGTCCGAGCCCTGGGTCGGGCGAGGCGGAGGTCGTCGTCTTCCGGGGCCTTAGCCCGAGTCCGAGCCCTGGGTCGGGCGGAGCGGAGTTCACCGTCTTCCGGGGCCTTAGCCCGAGTCCGAGCCCTGGGTCGGGCGGAGCGGAGTTCGCCGTCTTTTGGGGCCTTAGCCCGAGTCCGAGCCCTGGGTCGGGCGGAGCGGAGTTCGCCGTCTTCCGGGGCCTTAGCCCGAGTCCGAGCCCTGGGTCGGGCGGAGCGGAGTTCGCCGTCTTCCGGGGCCTTAGCCCGAGTCCGAGCTCTGGGTCGGGCGGAGCGGAGTTCGCCGTCTTCCGGGGCCTTAGCCCGAGTCCGAGCCCTGGGTCGGGCGGAGCGGAGTTCGCCGTCTTCCGGGGCCTTAGCCCGAGTCCGAGCCCTGGGTCGGGCAGAGCCTCCTATGGCACCTCTGGCGAAGTCTGGTCGCCCGTCGGTCTTACCTTTTGCGTTAAACGCCCCGGTGACTTGGTCGGTTGGCGCGGTGATTTAGTCAGGGTTACTTCTTATCGAAGGCGGGGCCTCGGGCGAGCCGGTGATGCGTCTGCCGTGAAAGAGGAGGCCTCAGGCGAGACGGAGTCATCTTAGGGTCGGCTGCCCTCGCCCGAGGCTAGGCTCGGGCGTGGCGTGATCGAGTCGCTCGTATGGACTGATCCCTGACTTAATCAAACCCATCAGGCCTCTGCAGCTTTATGCTGATGGGGGTTACCAGCTGAGAATTAGGCGTCTTGTGGGTACCCCTAATTATGGTCCCCGACAGTAGCCCCCGAGCCTCGAAGAGAGTGTTGACACTCGCTTGGAGGCTTGCGTCGCACTTTTTTGCAAGGGGACCAGCCTTTCTCGGTGGTACTTTGTTCCGGTGGGTGCGCGCGAGCGCACCCGCCGGGTGTAGCCCCCGAGGCCTCGGAGGAGTGGTTTCACTCCTTCGAGGTCTTAATGCCTTGCGTAATGCCTCGGCTGGTCTGGCGGTTCCCTCATGCGAGCAGGGCGTAGCCCAGGTGCACTGTCGGGGCCCAAGTTCTCGGGCTGGTATGTTGACGCTGTCAACGGTTCGGCCGGAGCCGGGTTTGCGAGAGCAGCCCCCGAGCCTCCGCACGGAGCGAGAGGACGATTAGGGACAGACTCGACTTTTTACATACGCCCCTACGTCGCCTTTCCGCAAGGAGGAGGGGGGAGAGCGCCATGTTACCCTCGATGGGCACCGAACATGGTGTCTCCGGTGAGCTGCAATCGGGTAATCCGAGTGGACGTCCGTGCCCCGTTCGTTGGGGGTCGGCTAGGGGCCCGGAGGCACGCCCAAAAGTACCTGCGGGTGATCTGCCGGACCCGGTCCCCTAGCGATGGGGTCCGAGGGCTCGTTGCCTCCCTCCGATGGGATTCCGTTACAGAGTCGTTCCCGCTGGTCTCGGAAATGTCCTAGGGTACCTCGGGAGCGCAGCCCGAGCCTTGGTTATGTATCGAACGTACCCCTGGTCATCCCTCGCTCGGCGTCTGAGGCGACTGTGAACCCTTCGACAGGCCAGCCTTCGAACCCCTGATCAGTAATGGGCGCGGAGCCCTAGTAGCCTGAGGCGGTCGTGGAACCTTTCGGGAGGCCGACCTTCGAACCCCTGACCAGTAGTGGGTGTCGGGCCCACGCGATCTGAGGCGGCTGTTGAACCCCTCGGGGGGCCAGCCTTCGAACCCCTGATCAGTAGGGAGGCTCGGAGCCTAGTTCCTTCACGGGGAAGGATCCCTTTGGGGGTATCCTCCTTCCCAGTCCCTGTTGCAAGAGATAGAGAAAGAAGGAAAAGGGAAAAAAGGATACGAAACCAAGCGACGTGGCGTACCTTTTTTGGTGTGGTCGTGTTGGCGAAGGCGAAGCGTCGCCAGCCGCTCCTGCTTGAAGCGTCGCCTGTCCGGCCGCGGAGTTAATGCGCAGGGGCGAGTAGTTGGCGAGGCTGCCGTTGCGCGTGCGCGAGCCGTTCGAGGTACGGGTCACGGGCGCGTCGTCTTCACGCCGTGAGAGGGGGTTCTCTTGCTGCCTCCAGATGGGACATGAGCTTGGCAGATGGCGTGACCGCTGCTCTCGCGCGCCTGCCACCGTCATTACTGCCGGCCCATTTTTGACCGCGTTTGACCGCTGCGCCAGGCTGGCGCTGCTGGGTCGCGGGCTGGGTCGCCTCGAATCGCGGTATCGGTTCCGCAATCGAGGAGGTGCGGTGGTGGAGCGAGTGGCACAGCGGTTCGCATGCAGCACCCGGCGCGCCAGTTGCACGACGCATGGGCTTGAGCCGTCGCGCTGGCCTGTCAGGAGTCGGAGAGGCGCGTCCACTTGGCGCGGTTGCATGCCGCCTGCATGGTCGCCTGCCCCTTTCGCCCGCTGGTCCGGGCAAAAGTGGAGGGTAACTTGTAACCGCTGGGTGGTTGCGTGCGTCGTGCGCGGCGGTTCGGCTTCTTCTGCTTGGAGCCGGTCTGCATGACAGGCGGGCCCCAGCCCCCGCGCTGCAGGGGAGGACTTTGGAGGCGTGTTGGAGAAGACTCAGCCCGTGACGGTTGAGGGTGCAAGCAGGGGGAGTTGCCTTTAAAAGGAGGGCGACCCCTTTCGTAGGGTGACCGTGTCTTCTTCCTCCCTTATGCATTGTGTCTCTCCATCTTTCAAGCCCCCGGATGGGGGGAACCGCCGTCTTTTCGCTCCATCGTTGGAGGAACGCAACTCCGTGGGAGTTGGTACCTTTCAGCCATCGTTCGGCTTCAAGGATTTTCATCACACAGCCCAGCGGCTCCCCTCCGCTGGTGATCACCCAAGACGGTGGCCTCCAGCTCCCGAATGGGGAGGGGCAAACCGGGCTGCGGTCCCGGCCCCGCCCTCAGTGTTGAGGGTGTTCGTCATCCTCGCCGGGGCGGGGAGCGAGGCGAGCCGGGGCCCCACCTCCTACGCGGGTTGGCGGGCCACCTCATTTTCCAGCTTCTGGTGGTGGCAATCGCCTTTTAGCCCCACGGCGGAGACATCCTCCAGTCATGCCGGGGAAGGAGAACTGTTGCTGCCCAGCTAGGATGCAACATTCCGTCTTCCTCCTCGCGTTCGCGGCGAGGACGGCTGCGAGGATCTGCCGGGGTGCTTAGGGGCGTCCCGCGTTTGCTGGTGATTCGCCCAGAGCTTGTTGCTCCACGGGCTTCCCTGGCGGGGAGGTTGTCCGTACCCGCGGGGACGGAACCGGAGTTCCGTTTGTTATGGCACTTCGAGTGCCGGGTTTTTTGTTCATTTTCGGCTTTCGGGGCCTGAACATGTATGTAACCACGGCACGGAGCCGTGTTTTTTCCTCATTTTCGAGCACTAAGACTCGCCTGCTGATTATCTGAACCGCTTCACCAAGCGTGAGTTGCCCCGTGTCAAGGTGACGAGTGAGGTATCCGTATCCCGGAGGCGTAGGAATCCCTCGGCTCGGTCGGACCTGTTGTCCGAGGCTCCTCTAGCTTAGTTAAAGAGACCCCTCGGCCGCTCTTCGACGAGCCGAGGCCAGGGGTAGCGATATCAGCACGAGCAGAGGCGGAGTTGGCTCAGAAATGAAACCTGGTTGGCCGGAGCCTAGCCGGGTTGTCTGTTGGCAGGATTGTCGTCGGAGTTGCTCAGCCGAGGCTTCGGATCGAGCTGGCGCCCTCGGAAGGCGGTCGGCCGAGGCCCCGGAGGTGGCCGGCCGAGCCGTCCGCTCGGGCCGGGTTCTCGGAGAAGTCCCTGGCAGAGATTGCTCGAGCGTGGTGATGACGTCGTCCTTCGGAGCGGAGGCCCTCGGACCGCGTCGCCGTCCGAGGCTAGGTCGGGCCTTGCCGAAGGTGCTGTCGATGCCGAGGGTGTCATCGCCCTCTTCCAGCGTCAAGATCCGAGCCTGCAGGGTCAAATCGTCTTGTAGCGTGGGCCTTGTGCGGCCGTCGAGGCCAGAACACACACCCTTGCTGCGTTATAAAGCTGCGTCTCTTTTCCTCTTGTTTCGAGTATCTGGACTTTTTGTCGGTAGCAGGGATGTTAGTGCGAGCGAGAGTTGCTTCTCGCGGAAGGTGATGAGTGAGGTATCCGTATCCCGGAGGCGTGGGAGTCCCTCGGCTCGGTCGGCCTTGCCGCTTACGCGTACTTTTACCCGTCCATGAGGCTCTGTCACCGACTCGGTCGAGAAGGCTCGAAGAATCGCTTCGACAGAAGAGCTTCCGTACGTAAAGACTCGTTCGATCCGCGGATTCACCTTATCCGAGCGCGAGTTACTTATCGCAGAAGGTGATGAGTGAGGTATCCGTATCCCGGAGGCGTAGGAGTCCCTCGGCTCGGTCAGCCTTGACTGCTTACGTGTACCCCGTCGTTTCCAGGACCCACTTTTCGAAGTAGTCAAAAAGCACGAAAGATATTCTGGCAAAAGAGATTTTTTGTTCAAGGAAAATTTTGACGCAGAGGGGGTTTCCCCCCTTTTAGCCCCCGAGGGAGGGTCGGGCTTTGCCGAGGCGAGGTCGACCCTTCCTTGTTGACTAAACTTTGCGTGGGTGCGGGGTATATGAACAACTTGAAAACATCTCAAGGGTAGAAGCGACGTAGCTGTTGGATGTTCCAAGCGTTGCCGTAGACCTCGCCTTGACTGTTGGCCAGCTTGTACGTTCCGGGCTTCAGAACTTTGGCGATGATGAACGGCCCCTCCCAGGGGGGCGTGAGCTTGTGCCTCCCTCGGGCGTCTTGCCGCAGCCGAAGCACCAGGTCGCCCACCTGGAGGTCTCGGGGTCGGACCCCTCGGGCGTGGTAGCGTCGCAGGGACTGCTGGTACCGCGCCGAGTGTAGTAAGGCCCTGTCCCGAGCCTCGTCCAGCTGGTCCAGCGAGTCTTCTCGGCTTGCTTGGTTACTTTCGTCGTCGTAGGCCCTCGTCCTCGGGGAGCCGTATTCCAGGTCCGTGGGCAAGACGGCCTCGGCCCCGTAGACCAGGAAGAAAGGCGTGAAACCCGTGGCTCGGCTCGGCGTCATCCTCAGGCTCCAGACCACCGAGGGGAGTTCCTTCATCCACCGCTTGCCGAACTTGTTGAGGTTGTTGTAAATCCGAGGCTTGAGCCCTTGTAGGATCATGCCATTGGCGCGCTCTACTTGCCCATTCGACATGGGATGAGCTACGGCGGCCCAGTCCACCCGGATATTGTGATCCTCGCAAAAATCCAAGAATTTTTTGCCGGTGAACTGGGTGCCATTGTCGGTGATGATGGAGTTCGGGACCCCGAAGCGATGGATGATGTTGGTGAAGAATGCCACCGCCTGCTCGGACCTGATGCTGTTCAGGGGTCGGACCTCGATCCACTTGGAGAATTTGTCGACGGCGACCAGCAGGTGCGTGTAGCCCCCGGGCGCCTTCTGCAGAGGGCCGACGAGGTCCAGACCCCACACAGCGAAGGGCCAGGTGATGGGTATCGTCTGCAGAGCCTGAGCGGGCAGGTGGGTCTGCTTCGCATAGAATTGACACCCTTCGCAGGCGCGGACAATTCTGGTGGCGTCAGCCATCGCCGTTGGCCAGTAGAAGCCTTGGCGGAAAGCGTTCCCAACGAGGGTTCGGGGTGCTGCATGATGGCCGCAAGCCTCCGAGTGCATTTCCCGCAGGAGTTCCTGACCTTCGGCGATGGAGATGCATCGCTGGAGGATGCCCGAGGGGCTACGGTGGTAGAGCTCCTTCTCATCGCCCAGCAAGGCGAACGACTTGGCGCGCCGCGCTACCCGCCGAGCCTCGGCTCGGTCGAGGGGCAGTTCTCCTTGGCGGAGATATTGCAGGTACGGGGTTTGCCAATCTTGATCTGGCACGACCCCGTTCTGCTCCTCCTCGATGCGCAGTGCTTCGCCCTCGGGCTCCGAGGGTTCCTCGGGTTGAGCCGAGGATGGCTCGGGCTGGGCCGAGGTCACCTCGGACGGGGCCGAGGGTGCCTCGGGCTCGGGCGCGTCGCCTATCTTGACGGAGGGTTGGTGCAGATCCCGGGAGAAGACGTCCGGGGGAACCGTTGTTCGCCCCGAGGCTATCTTCGCCAGCTCGTCCGCAGTCTCGTTGTAGCGCCGGGCGATGTGGTTAAGCTCGAGACCGTAGAACTTGTCTTCCAGGCGTCGAACCTCGTCACAGTAGGCCTCCATCTTCGGGTCACGGCAGAGGGAGTTCTTCATGACTTGGTCGATGACGAGCTGCGAGTCGCCGCGTGCATCGAGGCGTCGGACCCCTAGCTCGATGGCGATTCGCAATCCGTTGATCAGAGCCTCGTACTCAGCCACATTGTTGGACGCCGGGAAATGGAGGCGTAGCACGTAGCGCAGGTGTTTCCCGAGGATTCACGTCCGGCACCTCTCGGGAGAGGCTTTCCAGGTCGGCAATGAGGGCCTCGGACTCGGCGAGGGCCTCGACGTACTCCATGCACTCCACATCGCATTCGAATGCGTGTTTATACGTGGGGCCGACGGTGATGACCCCGTTGGGGCCCGGCATCTTGAGCTTCAGGTAGGTGTAGTTGGGGATGGCCATGAACTTCGCGTAGCATGGCCTTCCCAACACTGCGTGGTAGGTTCCTCGGAACCCGACCACCTCGAACGTCAAAGTCTCCCTTCGGAAGTTGGAGGGTGTTCCGAAGCAGCCAGGGAGGTCGAGCTGTCCGAGGGGCTGGACGCACTTCCCGGGAATGATCCCGTGGAAGGGCGCAGCGCCTGCTCGGACGGATGACAGATCGACGCGCAGGAGCCTGAGGGTCTCGGCGTAGATGATGTTGAGGCAGCTGCCCCCATCCATCAGGACCTTGGTGAGCCTGACGTCGCCGATGACGGGGTCGACGACGAGCGGGTACTTCCCCGGGCTCGGCACGTGGTCGGGGTGGTCGTCCCGGTCGAAGGTGATGGGCTTGTCGGACCAGTCTAGGTAGACTGGTGCCGCCACCTTCACCGAGCAGACCTCCCGACGCTCTTGCTTACGATGCCGAGCTGAGGCATTCGCCGCATGCCCTCCACAGATCATGAAGCAGTCGCGGACCTCGGGGAACTCTCCTGCTTGGCGATCTTCCCCTTTGTCGGCGTCGTGAGCCCTGCCGCCCTCTGCGGGTGGCCCGGCCCGATGGAAGTGGCGCCGAAGCATGACGCACTCTTCGAGGGTGTGCTTGACGGGCCCCTGATGGTAGGGGCACGTCTCCTTGAGTGCCTTGTCGAAGAGGTTGGCGCCTCCGGGGGGCTTCCGAGGGTTCTTGTGCTCGGCGGCGGCGACAAGGTCTGCATCGGGAACGTCGCGTTTCGCTTGCGACTTCCTTCTGCCTTTCTTCTTGGCGCCGAGCGGAGCAGACGCCTCGGGAGCATCTTCCGACGGGCGGCCCTGGGGCTGCTTGTCCTTTCGGAAGATGGCTTCAACCGCCTCCTGGCCGGAGGCGAACTTGGTGGCGATGTCCATCAGCTCGCTCGCCCTGGTGGGGGTCTTGCGACCCAACTTGCTCACCAGGTCATGGCAGGTGGTGCCGGCAAGGAACGCGCCGATGACATCGGAGTCGGTGATGTTGGGCAGCTCGGTGCGCTGCTTCGAGAATCGCCGGATGTAGTCCCGAAGAGACTCTCCCGGCAGTTGCCGACAGCTTCGGAGGTCCCAGGAATTCCCGGGGCGCACGTACGTGCCCTGGAAGTTGCCGGCGAAAGCTTGGACCAGATCCTCCCAGTTGGAAATCTGCCCCGGAGGCAGGTGCTCCAACCAGGCACGAGCGGTGTCGGAGAGAAACAGGGGGAGGTTGCGGATGATGAGGTTGTCGTCGTCCGTCCCACCCAGCTGACAGGCCAGGCGGTAGTCCGCGAGCCACAATTCCGGTCTCGTTTCCCCCGAGTACTTTGTGATAGTAGTCGGGGGTCGGAATCGGGTCGGGAACGGCGCCCGCCGAATGGCTCGGCTGAAGACCTGCGGACCGGGTGGTTCGGGCGAGGGACTCCGATCCTCCCCGCTGTCGTAGCGTCCCCCACGCCTGGGGTGGTAACCTCGGCGCACCCCTTCATCGAGGCGGGCCCGACGGTCGCGATGAGGGTGCTCGTCGCCGAGGCGGCCCGGGGCCGCAGGCGCGGTGTTGCGCGTGCGCCCGGTATAAACCGAGGCTTCCCGCGTGAGTCGGGAAGTCGCGGCACGAGGTTCCGAGGGGTACCCCTGCCTTCGAGAGGCAGAGCTCTCGGCCCGCCGGGCCGCAGCGCTTTCCAGGAGATGCTTGAGTTCTCCCTGGATTCGCCGACCCTCGGTGGTTGATGACTCCGGCATCGCGCGGAGGAGCATCGCTGCAGCTGCCAGGTCCTGACCGGTTCCGCCGGATGCGGGTGGCAGTCTGGCCCTGGCATCGTTGGCGATGCGGTGCTGGAGACCCTGGGGCAGGTGACGTATTCCTCCGGCTGGGGGCTGTCTCGCCCATACCTGCCCGATGTTCTGGCGGATTGCCTCGAGCGCTCCTGCCCCCTCATCGAGCCCGGCCTGCGCCCCGCGGACTTGCTCGAGCTGTGGGTCATGACCCCCCGCCGGAACGGGGACCACAGCTAGCTCTCGCGGGATGTCGGCGCGAGGCGCTGGCCTAGGGGGATCACCATCCTCCGGCATGCCGAGACAGCCGCCTCCGGAGGGATCCCCTAGCTCGACGTGGAGACATTCGCGGCTCGGGCCGCAGTCCTTGTCGTCAAGGCTGCGGCTGCCGTCGGAACAGTCGGAGAGGCAGTAGTCACATGCGGTCATGAAGTCCCGCATGGCACTGGGGTTGCCAAATCCGGAGAAATCCCAGCAGATGCTGGGGTCGTCATCTTCCTCGGACCCAGAGGGTCCGAAGGTCGAGACACCCGTCAACCGGTCCCAAGGCGACCGCACACGAAACCCCAGAGAGGTTGCACTCGCCTCAACGTGAGCGCCCGCCAAAGCGAGGTCGCCAGGTGGGTTGAGGCCGAGTCGAAATGACGAAAGATGGGTAGCAGTCGGTACCTTTTTGTCGACGAGGAGCGATGAAGTCACGTCGGGGGCTGATCGCGCCGTCGTCTTGGGTACGAGGGCGACGTCCTGCAGGCCCTTCGTGAGCGTGCTGGCGTCGTCCACCTGCTCGGAGTCGACGTGTTGCGGGGGGATGGCGCTCGCCTTTGCCTCGAACGCGAGGGTGACGCCTAGCGTGTCCTCCGTTGGGGCACTGGGGATGTCGATTTGCTCGACAGCTGTCGGAGCGCAGCCTCCCGCTCGGCCTTGGTTGCCCCGCCTCCTCCTCCGATGGCGAGGGAGAGGATGGGGCGAGCTCGAAAGTTGTCCTTCCCCCACGCGGGAAAGACGTCGTTGGTTCCGCCGCCGGCGGGCGGGCTGTCGACCGCCATTGTCGCCGCCGTACGGCGGTGGAAGGAGTACCATGTCGTAGCCGCTGTCGAGAGACATGAACTCGAGGCTCCCGAAACGGAGCACCGTCCCGGGTCGAAGAGGTCGTTGGAGACTGCCCATCTGGAGCTTGACGGGAATCTACTCGTCAACACGCAGCAGGCCCCTACCTGGCGCGCCAACTGTCGGCGTTCCGAGACCGGGGGGTCCCCGAGCCGACGAGTGAGTGTGCCGCGTGCCCCAGCCCAGATGGGTCGAGCGCGTGGGCGAGCGCGAAGGGGGGAGAGAGAGAGAGTGCGAGAGGGAGGTGGCCGAAGCCGGGTCGTGAGGGAGTCGGAGAGTTCCCGCGGCCTTCGTGTTCGTCCCGCGCCCAGGTCGGGTGCGCTTGCAGTAGGGGGTTACAAGCGTCCGCGCGGGTGAGGGGAGCGAGTGGCCCCGAGAGAGCGCCTGCCCCTGCCCCTCGTTCCCGCGAGGCCAACCTTCTCTAAGAAGGCCCTGGTCCTTCCTTTTATAGTCGTAAGGAGAGGATCCAGGTGTACAAAATGGGGGTGTACCAAGGTGCTACGTGTCTAGCGAGGGAGAGCTAGCGCCCTAAGTACATGCCAAGGTGGCAGCCGGAGAGATCTTGGCACCCTGTTGGTGTGGCGTCGTGGCTGTTGGAGAAGCGGTGGAGCTTGATGGAGGGACAGCTGTTGGAACAGCTGTGCTCTTGCTGACGTCTCCCTGCTTTCGTAAGGGAGTCAAGAGTCGCCGTCGTCATGGTCTAGTGGGGCGCCATCATTGCCTATCTGGCGGAGCTGGCCAGATGGGACGCCGGTCTTGTTCTCTGCGACCCGAGTCGGCTCAGGGCAGGGTGATGATGACGCTTCCTGTTGACGTGGCGGTCTTGTGTCCTAGGTCGGGCGTCGTGGAGGCTCCTCCAAAGTCGAGGTCGAGTCCGTCCTGCATGACAGAGGCCGAGCCCGAACTCCTGGGTCGGGCGAGGCGGAGGTCGTTCGGCAGAGGCCGAGGCGGAGTCCGAGCCCTGGGTCGGGCGAGGCGGAGGTCGTCGTCTTCCGGGGCCTTAGCCCGAGTCCGAGCCCTGGGTCGGGCGGAGCGGAGTTCGCCGTCTTCCGGGGCCTTAGCCCGAGTCCGAGCCCTGGGTCGGGCGGAGCGGAGTTCGCCGTCTTCCGGGGCCTTAGCCCGAGTCCGAGCCCTGGGTCGGGCGGAGCGGAGTTCGCCGTCTTCCGGGGCCTTAGCCCGAGTCCGAGCCCTGGGTCGGGCGGAGCGGAGTTCGCTGTCTTCCGGGGCCTTAGCCCGAGTCCGAGCTCTGGGTCGGGCGGAGCGGAGTTCGCCGTCTTCCGGGGCCTTAGCCCGAGTCCGAGCCCTGGGTCGGGCGGAGCGGAGTTCGCCGTCTTCCGGGGCCTTAGCCCGAGTCCAAGCCCTGGGTCGGGCAGAGCCTCCTATGGCACCTCTGGCGAAGTCTGGTCGCCCGTCGGTCTTACCTTTTGCGTTAAACGCCCCGGTGACTTGGTCGGTTGGCGCGGTGATTTAGTCAGGGTTACTTCTTATCGAAGGCGGGGCCTCGGGCGAGCCGGTGATGCGTCTGTCGTGAAAGAGGAGGCCTCAGGCGAGACGGAGTCATCTTAGGGTCGGCTGCCCTCGCCCGAGGCTAGGCTCGGGCGTGGCGTGATCGAGTCGCTCGTATGGACTGATCCCTGACTTAATCAAACCCATCAGGCCTCTGCAGCTTTATGCTGATGGGGGTTACTAGCTGAGAATTAGGCGTCTTGTGGGTACCCCTAATTATGGTCCCCGACAGAGCCATTGCTCACAGATCCCTCACCTAAGGGAAGAATGGACTTCTATCGTCTTGCCACAGATATAGCAGACGATATGATATCTCACGTTTATCTTCTTCTTAAAGTTGGTGATCTATACTACCTTTGGTTTTTCCTTCATTTTCCTAGCATGTATGATATTAGCACTGAACTACGCCTCACATGCCTCACATGCACCATCCTTTGCCTAAGCTTTTCTTCAACATCAAGAGAAGCCAATAAATTCTCAACATTTATATTTTTCCTCTTGTGTTTCATAACCATACAAAATCCTTCCAAGTTGGAGGTAATTTGGCAATGTTGTCGCCTGCCACAAATGCATCAGGCAATATGCGTCCAAGTTATGGAGCTCATGAATAATGAGTTGTATCTCATAAGATTGCTCAATCATAGAACGATTATCAACCATCTTGTAGTCATGATAACACTCAAGTACAACTCAAGCCCAACATCGGAGGCATGGTACTTATGTTTTATAACCTCCACTCCATGAGCTCTCTTGCACTCTTTATGTTCATGTATACATCATAGAGCTTGTCAAACAACACGCTTAAGATATGTTGGGGGCCTTTGTTTTCCGAAGGTCCTCAAAAACACAACTAACATGTTCTTCAAGTATGATACATTCACAGGGACCTTCGGACATGGGATGAAGATATACATAATACAAAGAGCGCGGTCCGAGAGAAGGATGAACCAGTGCCGAAGCTACCCAAGGAAAAGCTTCGGCTTAGCGATGGATAATGGAACCGACTTAAAGGGGAAAAGGCTATCTAGTCCTCGATAGTTTGCCCTAAGTCAATAGCAAATGTCAAGGGCATGAATGTAATTTCACACAGGATGCGCCCTGTGTCTATAAATAGATGAACAGTGACAATGTACTGTTCACGCTGACTTGTATTCACTCGTGCGTCACGTTTGGACTTTTGCTTTCTGTCAAGCCGAAGGTACAAATGTAATTCAATATTGTTTATGTTCATTCATGATGATATAAAAAAGATATATTAATGATGTCATATGATTATTCATGTTATTTCTCATGTTTCATATGCTTCTTCTTTCATTAATATATACTGCGATGATGAAGGTACGTCTTTTATGACCTTCGTCTGAAGATCATTATATCCTAAGGGAGATAATGCTTCGAAGGACGAAGGACTTTAACCATTAACATTTTGTGTTGCCTTGATTCTTAACTCATAGCATTTGAGAACAAGTCCCCAACAAGATACAATCTACTACTATCACATTTTCCTTATTGAACTCAGCGCATTTTTTAATAAATAGAGGACCTTCATAATGCTTGACAACCCAAGATCTATCCATAACAGTGAGCCACAAATCAAGTTTTGTGGACCATCTCTTAATGCTTGATCCATCGAACATATCATGTTTCATAGCATCAACAAAACTATTACCTATCTTAAAGTGTATATTAGGTTTTTGTTTGTTAGAAAATTGTGCACTTTTAAGATTAAATTAATTCATAAAGCAATCACTATATAAATAATGTATAAGCCACACAGAAAATAAAAACATGTTCACGTAATAGATGAAATCTATGTTGAATGAACTCGTCACTATCCATAGTGGGAATTGCTCCGGCCTAGTCGAAGATAAGTTCACAGTGTTGTTGAAGTCCATGGATGTCGCAGTATAGATCAACTTAGCGAGCAGTCACATGACCATTGCCCAAACCTTATTCGCCCCAACCTGCGCAGGTTCTTGAGTGGAGTGAGGTTCCGAAGATAGTGCCCTCCCCGTCGCTGTTAAATCACGTACTACCGAGGACTCACTAGTCTAAAACTCTAACTTATAGTAGATTAGTTGTTTCTCTAGAGGAATGGACTCTCTATTACTATATGCAAAATAATATAAAACTGAAGCAGACTTGGTAACGATCTTTAGATTTAATGGATTCAATTTTAAACTTGTCACGCAAGGCAAGGCAAAGCAAAAGTTGGAAACATAATTGAGTCTTTAAGATTTTCCTTAATTTACTGTTAAAAATTGTACAATAAACTTTAACAATAAAAAATATTGTTACGAAAATTAGATTTGCATTGGTGGTGTACTGGTGTCCTATAAGGTAGCAACAGGCCAACAGGTGGATTAGGTCGGAGTGTTGCGTCACTTGAGCGGCTGAGCCTGTGCGTGTGGCCAGGGATGCCGCAGCGGCTGCCGCCCATTCTGTCGCCCTGTTCTTGTGTTCATCTGAATTATTACGCGATAGTAATTGTACTATTTGTCCGCCATGGCATTCTCAGCCATCAACCATTGATTAATTCCGTATCGATTTGTCCATTTGCTGCACGCATGACTCGACATGGAATTGGATGGGTCCTACTAATGCTGTGGCGCTGCAGCCTATATAAGAACACTACACACATAGCTCGTTGACACACGTCGCTTCATCTAGTCCCAGCACTACTCACTCACTTCCAGTCTCTAGATCCATCGAGATCGTAGCTGAGCGAGTTAGTATTCATGGCAGGAGGCACGCTGCAGGACAGATCGGAGGACGAGGACGTGCGCGTGGGCGTGGACCGTTTCCCGGAGCGGCAGCCCATCGGCACGGCGGCGGACGACCTGGGCCGCGACTACAGCGAGCCCCCGGCGGCGCCGCTGTTCGAGGCGTCGGAGCTCTCCTCGTGGTCCTTCTACCGCGCCGGCATCGCCGAGTTCGTGGCCACGTTCCTCTTCCTCTACGTGACCGTGCTGACGGTGATGGGCGTGAGCAAGTCCCCCTCCAAGTGCGGCACCGTGGGCATCCAGGGCATCGCGTGGGCGTTCGGCGGCATGATCTTCGCGCTCGTGTACTGCACCGCGGGCGTGTCGGGCGGCCACATCAACCCGGCCGTCACGTTCGGCCTCCTCCTCGCCCGGAAGCTGTCGCTGACGCGGGCGGTCTACTACGTGGCGATGCAGTGCCTGGGCGCCGTCTGCGGCGCCGGCGTCGTGAAGGCGTTCGGCAGCGCGCTGTACGAGTCCGCGGGCGGCGGCGCCAACGCCGTCAGCCCCGGGTACACCAAGGGCGACGGCCTCGGCGCCGAGGTCGTGGGCACGTTCGTGCTCGTGTACACCGTCTTCTCCGCCACCGACGCCAAGCGCACCGCCAGGGACTCCCACGTCCCCGCGCTGGCCCCGCTGCCCATCGGCTTCGCCGTGTTCCTGGTGCACCTCGCCACCATCCCCATCACCGGCACCGGCATCAACCCCGCCAGGAGCCTCGGCGCCGCCATCATCTACGACAGCCCGCACGGGTGGCACGGCCACGTAAGTTTGTTTGCACAGGAGCTACCATATATACACATAATGACGGTGCATGCATTAGCATGCATCAAACATTTGCCACGTAAGTTTATTAGCTTCTGACGAAGATTGCAATTGACCACGCTGGCATTATTGGATGGTGACAGTGGATCTTCTGGGTGGGCCCGTTCGCCGGAGCGGCGCTTGCGGCGGTGTACCACCAGGTCGTCCTCAGGGCCATCCCCTTCAAGTCCAGCGCTCACTACTAGTGTTGCTTGCCTTGCCGTCATACACGGAGTTCTGCTGCCACATCGGCCCCTCAATGGACCATCACTCCGAATGTATGATGTGTGTAACTCGAATGTGTGGTTAATTTTCGTTTTCTTACGTGTTTGCATCCACGGAATGTGTCATCAGTGTAAAAATCAACTGTATGTGGCTGTACGTGTCCCAATTGTGATAATGCTAATAAGGCCATAATATACCAAGGCCCATTTACTAAAAAAGATTCACTTGTGAGTTGTGATGGACCGTGGGGTACTTGGTATATGCTATCCCTTGCATCAGAATTCAGAACCAAAAGTCACTGGCCCCCTTTCCAAAAACCCACCGGGACATCCGTCCCGGTAGACCGCACGAATCGCAAAGCATGACTCCGGACAAACTGGAGCCGTCGATGGCGCAAGATGCGCACTCTGGAACCTTCTGTCCCCTCGGCCATCCCCCTTCCCCAAGAAAGCTCCCAGCATATAAACCCCCGACTCCCGTCGCTGTCAAGGCACATCTCGCTCGCAGCGCCCCGCTAGAATCCAAAGCCAAAACCCCAATCGCACAGGAGAGACCGAGAGAGAGGTTTTCCATCCATGGCTCCCGGCGTCGCTTCCGTGCTGGTCCCGCAGGAGCCCGTCCTCCTCAAGGACATCCTCGCCTCACCGTCCCCCTGCGGGAACACCGCTGTCTCCGCCCGCCACCTCTTCGGCAACGGAGTCGCGCCGCCACGCTCCTCGGACGACGGCATCAAGGACGCCGCTGCCGACCGCCACGGTGACCGCGACCTCTCCATCCCCAAGATCTTCACCGGAGGTACTACCACCGTCTCGTTTGGCCTTTCCTTACCCTTGTTTCCTCGAACCTGACTAGCGAAGCGAAAGTGGGAGAGAGATAGATAGATAGAAAGAGCGCGCGAATTGATGATTATTTGGGGTTTTGTGTGCAGACGTGCTGGACCTGCTCGACGATGCTGCGAGGCTGGACCTGATGCTGGCGCTGACGGGGGACGGCGGTGCGGCGTCCATGGCCGGCTTCTCCGCGCGCGGGTGGTGGGTCTCGAAGGAGGATGGCAACGCGGTGCAGCTGAAGGTGCCGATGCCGGGGCTGGGGAAGGAGCACGTGAAGATGCGTGTGGAGAAGGACGCCCTGGTGATCAAGGGGGAGGCCGGCAAGGACCTCGAGGGCGACGACGACAAGGGCCCGGCGCGGTACAGCTACCGCATCGGCCTCTCCTCCCAGGCTTTCAAGATGGACCAGATCAAGGCTGACATGAAGAACGGCGTGCTCAGGGTCACCGTCCCGAAGATCAAGGACGAGGAGCGCAAGGACGTCTTCGAGATCAAGATCGAGTAGGGGGTGTGCATCGGATGGGTCCTCACAGGTCTCGTAGTTGCAGTCCATATCCATATCGTAGTTGCCATGAGCTAGTCGTACTAGTAGTTTCAATTACTGGAGTGCAGTAGTCGTTTCTGTTGCAGAGCAGTCGTAGTACTAGTAGCTTTCTGGTGGTGCTCCGTCTCGTGCCTGATGTGAGGCAGCGTTTACCTTTCTGTTGGTCTTGCAAAGTTCAGTTCCCTGGATGGCGATGATCACTGACGATCTTGTGATGAACTTCAAATGGTAATGGAATCTGCAGTTAATAATCGACATCTATATGACCTTCCTGTGACCGTATATTCTTGTGTTTTACTATCCTGATGTCTTTGTGAAGTTGCGTTTATTTTCTTTGTACGTTTTTTTGATGGAGTGATGATCGAGATGTATTTCTGGTGTCGGTTCTGTGTTCTTGTGCTTGTTGGTTGTTGCATTTCTGCATGCTCTATGAAGTTGTGTTTATTTTGGTTACATCTAATGTCTTGTTCGATTATTTCAATTACACATAGATTATACGTGGATTGAAATAATGTATCGTGATGGGTTAAAATGTATTTTAACTTGCTATTTGCTATGTATTTATACTGACTCAATATCATTCAATCCATGTAGATTATTCTTCAAACAAAAGCCCAAAAAGGGCTGTAATTCAACTAATATTCTATTGCACTGCATGTCTGCATGTGTTTTAAGATGGTCCGGGCTTTCCATTGTAAGAAAAGAGAACATACTAGTACAGAAAATTTCTCAAAGAGTTGTACTCTCAAAATATTAGTCGCTTTAACTCTTGATTTTTATTTATATATGACTCTATATTCAAATGAATGATGATCAATCTAGAAACATATATAAAATAAATATAATAATTAATTTATGAATCAATTAAAAATGTAAAACAAATTTTATTTTAGGAAGAAGAGATTAATAAATAGCAGCCAACTTTAAAATATGAAATATTATTTTGCTTGATGGGTTATCTGGACTCAATTAAAATGATTATTCTTATAAAATGATGTCTCTGAAGGGAAACGAGAGAAGCTCTCATAGCATCCAAGTGCTTAATGGCTGGCAGCCACTTTCTGGGGGTGGAGTTGCCATTGTGGCCTCCACTTCTACTAAGTCTCACAGTATTATGGTTCTCACCGTAATGGCTTAACAAAATGGATGTACACTGATACCGTAATAGGTTAACAAAATTATGGGTTTCTTACCACGAGTGAGAATTTTTTTTCGATACCGTAATAGCTTGACCCGAACTTTCCAGTGATCTGACTCCTGTTCCCCTATCAAAACTTCAGCAAATCTAGTCTACCTCGCCGAATTTGGGTCGATTTGATCACATGACACTTAGGTCTTATTCGTTTATCCAGGAATAGACCAGAAATCAATCTAGCTGATCAAAACTTATATAAATTAGAGAAACCCGCCAGAAATTATTCTATGTCCCTATTTGGGAAGAAACGAAAGGCCCCTTAATCGGACTCAGACCCGGACTCCGCCTCACCACCTACTCAGACTTGATTCAGGTCCGACTCAACACGTACACTCTGGTTCAGACTTAGATTCCTATGACTTTGGGGATGGTTTTGTGTTCATGGCGTACTCCGGACCACACCAAAGATGACACTGACGCAGTGGCCAGAAAATGGAGGAGACAAGAGCTACGTCAACGTTGCCAAGATGCCCACGACCAAATGCATATAGTCAACTATTAGGGCCAGCAAGTCTACACAACACCAATCCAGAATATTATGACCGTAAAACTCTTTTTGAGCAGGCTGTTGGGCACAGGAAATGATCGGACGTACGGTCCGACCCTAAGGCTGGACGGTCCGCGGTCCGGACAGTTTGTATTGGTGACGAGTAGAGCCGGCCTTGAGCCTATGTGATGGAGGCGACGGCCTGGGACCCAAAACTATTATGGACCCAATATTTAGTATCTATAACACTATATAATACACCAGTTTAAATCTTATAAAACCCATCCAACCAAATATCCCCCACACATGCATAATATTTACTAAATCCATCAAACAAATTATACCCATACTTAACATAACATCAAAATCAACGGTTCAGATTGTTAAATAATATCATCTCTCTTGCTCACTCTAATGAACAATATTATTTAATCATCCTTTAGCCCTCCCCTCCCCACGTCCCCACCGCCATCGATGCCTCCCCTTGCGCCACCACTGCATCGTCCACACCTCTCCTCCTCTTTCCAGGACCGTAGCATTAGCACAGGTTAAATGCTAGTAGTAAAATAGTATAGGTAGCCAACAAGGCAGTAGGGATGGGCACACGGACGCCCGGCGCACACGGACCACGAGGCACGCGTTGCCCACTGCCTAGTCATCACGCTCACGTCTCCGAGCATCTATGAGACCACACCCTCCACACAATCGTCGTTCTCCATCTCGCTGATCCAACCCTCCAGGATTCCAGGGAGCTGGGCACCGCTGCGCCAGCTTCTAGGCACTCACGGTCGAGCAATCAAAATTTAGGTTATTCGGCGATCGTCATTCTTATTTCTCACTTGCGAAGTGCTAATCTGCACCAATGTATGTTATCTAGCTTCTTAGATATTTTAAAAAACTAATTTTAATACACATCATCATTTATTTACGAAGTACTAATATGCTCCGTTGCATATCATAGAATTTTTTTACAGTCTAGAGGGCCCACCATGAGCAATTTGCCAAGGGGCCCTCAAAATCATAGGACTGGGGCTGGTGGCGCGGACGGTCCGCGCGCGCAGAATCAGTTAGGGTTTCGAGTTTATTGCGGGATTTGTTAGCTAAAACCGCGGAATTACCTTAGGAGACGGATTGTAACGGTCCAGACCTCCCCTCTCTATATATATGGAGGACTACGACCGATTGGGGACCAACAATCGAATCAATAATCAATTACATCTCGTTTTACCTTATGCATTAGAATTAGTTCTGATTTAGCCCTAGTTTAGCCTTTCTCTACCTCAAATCTTCATCTCTATTCGGCTCTAGGTCGATTAGGTGCATCTTGGGTGGCCTAACGATCCCAAGGCAAAGCCTAGGATATCTTCTCCCCGACGGGGTCCCTCCTGGGAGCGAGATCCAAGCGCTGTTGGCGAACTTTGCCACCCCCGTGCACGCGTGGACCGTCCGACCACCAGGCACGGACTGTCCGGCTCGTTAGGCAGGACCCTCGCCCCTGCGCTAGGTCGCGGACCGTCTAGCTCCTAGCCACGGACCATCCGCGCCTCTGCAGAGATCACCGCCACTGGTTATCATCGCTGTGATTGGCGCACGGATCGGTGCCAACACACTTTTTGGCGACTCCGCTGGGGAATTCGCATATAGACCTATCAGATCGGCCCTCAATGGCCGGTTCAAAAGATAGCTCTAACGTTTCCACCAGCAATATCATAGAGCCAACTTGGGAAACCTTATCGGCTGAAGAACAACTCGAGTTCGAGGAGCATCAGGAGCAGCTGATCAAGGAATCAAAGGCGAAATTCCTGGCCAACTTCAAAGTGGACAGGAACAACAAAGTCGTTCGGCAACGGGCGATAGATTTGGCTTCGCTCTGATCTACTACGGCTACCCCAAGCTGAGCGACACGAACAAACTCCAATCTCTTAAAGCTTACATAGATGAGCAGCGAGACCAAATGCAACAGATTATAGGGGGTATGCAAAAATGATTATAAAAGTCTAGTGCGTGCGTTTGATAAATCTACCATTACAAATTTTCCTTTGCACGAGGTTGAATTGGGGGAAAACACGTGTGAGTCATCGGCTACAGGTTGTCAGGACCAGTCACAACCCCTTTATGGGATGCCGATAGACACGTACCCTAGGCAGCCACAACCTCCTGTGAAAATCGGCGATAAATTCATCGATCTGTGCATGTCCGGACCGTCCGCACATGAGCCCGAACCATCCGGGCCAACGACGGCTGGTCCCATGTTTAGAAATGAATTACTGAGACATGCACCCGAGTCGCCACATCTGCGCAAACCCTAAACTACCCAGTCGGACCGTCCGCATACTGCGACGGATAGTCTGCATACAACAACAGATGGTCCAGCCATATGGCTAGATAGTCCGGGCGCACAGCCAGACGGTCCACATATCTAACCAGATGGTCCAACGCAGAGTTTTTCGAGGAGGATTGTTATCCGAATCCACATTCGTCTCAGCCGAACTTCCCATCACATCATACGACGTACCAACACAATAATATAGCATCCCAAACCCATGGGAGCAAGTACTTTCCGACCCCTAATAGAAGGGCGGAAAGGAATGGCCAGTCCTATGAACCGCATAGGGCAAGTAGTAATGCACCACAAAACCCAAACCAATGGGGGAAGACAACATACTAATAGCCAAACAACTTCACCCTTGTTAGACTAGAGAGCCAGTGATCTCCAACCGACTGCCATTGATATAGTAAGGGAGGAGATAGCTGGGGCGTTCCGAGATAAGCTCGGAGTAAGCATGGTCCCTAGGGGACAGTCATATCGGAGACCTTATGATAGTCGATTTGACCATCACCCATACCCATAGGGAACCAGGATACCCAAATTCGTGAAATTTTTGGGTGACAAAGGAAAGAGCACGCGCGAGCACATAGGCTAGTTCCTAGCACAATTAGGAGAATTGGCCGACACAGAGGTGTTTCGTGTGCGTTTATTTTCATTATCTTTAACATGAACTACATTCGCATGGTATGCCACACTCCCTCCTAATTCTATTTTATTGTGGGGAGATTTAGAACAAAAATTTCATGATCATTTCTTCTCCGGTGATTATGAGATAGATTTAGTAGATCTAGTGGCCCTGCGACAAGGGAAAGATGAATTGGTTAATGATTACATTCGGAGATTCTGGGATACAAGAAATCGATGTTTACAAATTCAGTTGGCAGAAAAACGGCTAGCGGGGTTAGCCTTTAATGGATTGCGCTATTATTTAAAAGAAAGATTAGAAGGCATCAAGTTTTTCATGCTAGCGCAGTTACACCAAAGAGCTTTGGCTTGTGAAAGCCGAAGCAAAGAAACTGCCAAAACAATTCGTCACAACGTCTATATAGTAGAATGTGACCAGAGTAGCTCGGACGACGAATCAAAAGAGGTTTACGCTGCCGAAATGGTTTGGCCCAAGAATGCCAAATCCTTGGTTGTTCCTCCTTGCAGCTGGTTCAAAAGAAACGGCGGGAGGAGGTTAAATTTACATTTAATGTTGGCAAGTATGATAAAATATTTGATGAGTTATTCAAAAATGGCAACATTAAGTTAAACCATATTGTTCCACCCGCCAACGAACTCAAGCGTCGCGCATATTGCAAATAGCACAACTCATTTTCTCATGCCACTAATGATTGTAATGTATTTCGACGACAAATCCAATCGGCCATTAACGAGGGACGATTGAAATTTTAGGAAATGCAGGTGGACGCGGAGCCCTTCCCAATAAACATGATCAACTTCGATGGCAAAAAGGTCCTAATTCGGCCTAGCGCGGCCGATAAGGGCAAAGGCAAGGAGGTCATCATCGACGACGCGTGAAAGGTCGATGAAAATAATAAAAACTCTAGCAGGAAAGTGGTGCTGGAGAGGACTCCCGATGGAGGGGAGACTCTAAAGGTCACCATCACTACCTCTAACGCTGGAGGGCAGGCGCAGGCGCAGGCAGGTAACCAGGCGCGGGTCCCTGTTCTGCGCATCGCGTACGGTCTAGCACATAGACGCGGACGGTCTGGGACATGATCGGACAGTCCGGATCATTCAAGCGAACGGTTCGGCAACGCCCAGGAGCCACAACGACCACGTACCTTCAAACCACGACGACCAGAAATAGGTACGTGGAAAACTAATATATTAAAGGCAGCTGGTTGCATGGTCAAATCTAGCCTGACCTTTGATCAATTATTGTCTAAGTATATGGAACAGAAGGCCAGCCCAAGTGATCGGCCACCAAAGCGACCTTGCTCACCCACTCAGGAGCGACAGCAGGTAAGACCGATTGGACCACCTCACTAATCGGAAAGGACGGGAGGTCATAATGTTCAATTAAGACCTAACGTGCCTGCATGGACACCTCCACCCCCATATCCACCTGTGCCATATCAATATACATACATACCACCGCCATATGTTCTGAATCAAATGTGGAACATGCTACCATATCCATTTGGGATGCCACAGTACCTCATTTCGAGGGCAGCCCAAATATCTGTGTTCGATAGGTTGGCACCTCTTATACAAGACCGATTGAGTGTCCCTCAATCCGGTCACCAGGCACTAGCCCAACAAGATTGCCTAACCACTCGGCCGCAAAGGCTGACCAATTCGGCAGGGGGAATATACGTGCAGCCACCAAGATGACGACAAAGGGGGACATCATCAAAATAGGTACAACATAGGTCGTCATACATAGAAATAATGAAGGGCCGATGATTTTTGGTAAATCGGCCAATACGGGCGAAGAAGACACGGCTGCGAGTAAAACAGCCGACCCAAAATACTCCATGCCCCGGTGGTGTCCATTGGGACTGACATATTCTCAAAAGCAAAAATTGCAGCACTTGAGAGCAAAGGAGAGCAAGGAAAAAGAAGCAGAAAAAATATTTAATGATACGCATCTGCAGTACCCACCACCAAAAAAGAGGTGGAGGCCAAAGGCCATTGAAGTAAATCAAACGGCCACGAAGACAGGAAATAAGATGGCAACGTTACAGCTCTCTGCAGGTACGGAAGATAGTCTGGCCATAAAGGCCGGACCGTTCGCGGATGACACGGACTGTCCGCTCTGCGCCAGGACACCTCCAATGACGTGTCAACACCTATGGAGGAGGACAACCAGTTGACTGGGATAGCAATCGGGCGGGTAGTACACGGATATATAGTTCGTGAATCCATACCCGCGAGACATAACTCAACCCATACCCATAAACGTTCGTGGGTATGGATATGTATCCATACACATACCCGCCGGGTATTCGCTATCCAGTGGATACCCGTTACCCGCCCACCCACTACAATTTTAGCATTCAACACCAAACAACAATTTTATCACATTTTGAAATAATTATGATTCCAGTATCATCAAATGATAATTTCAGCACCAAACAACATGTTATGGATAAAAATTTAAAAAATAAGAATTTATGATAATATATAAATCCGAATGGCCCACATGTTAGATATCCATTGAGTAACGGGTATGGATACTGGATATCCATACCTACGAAAAAATATCCACGGATACCTTATTATATCCATAACCGTACACACGGATAACAAATTCCACCATACCCATATCCAGTGGATAATTATCCACAATTATTTACTCATACATGTACCCATTGCCATCCCTACTGCTGAGAGAAAACTTGGTCGACTATGGAGCTACGCCAGAACACTCAGGTATGGACGTAAATGTTATTATGTTCTCCGCCGATTGTACTATTATCGGTGACGATGAACCTATCGTTGCTCAATTTGATTTTGGTCCTAAAGAGACCGCCTTCACTAAACCAAAAGAATCGGTCAAACATTTAAAGACGTTCTTCGTGCGTGGTCATATCGATGGGATACCGATCGATAAGATGTTGGTAGACGGAGGGCTGGCCGTAAATTTAATGCCTTACTCATTGTACAGAAAATTAGGAAAACAAGATGACAAACTTGTCAAGACCAATATAACGCTCAGCGGTGTTGGGACTGATAGTTCGATTAAAGCCAAGGGAGTCACGTCCATTGAGTTAACCATCGGGAGTAGACCCTTGCTGCTGCATTCTTCGTTGTTGATGTAGAAGGAAATTATAGTCTAATATTAGGCAGAGATTAGATTCATGCTAATCAATGTGTACCTTCTACGTTACATCAAATGTTGCTACAATGGGTAGGTGATGATGTAGAACAAGTGCATGCTGATGCATCGGCCTGCATCACCGTGGCCGATGCCCCTATACGTTGGACCTATGAGAGCGCTACATCTCTCATAGGAGTTGACTTTTCTGATTATCAATTCATAAGTATGGATAGGAAAGGCTTCACCCCTATAATGCTAGAGCCGATAGAAAATTGACTGAATCCCAAGTAAAGTTTAAATGATGAGTACACCCATAAGAAACATGTCCTAGGTCACGGACTGTCCGGCCCCCGAGGCCAGACGGTCCAAGGAAAGGCAAGTAGATTCGTAGGGTTCAACACAGGTCGTGGACAGTTCGGCCCCTGAGGCCAGACGATCTGGCCTCTTGCAGGACAGTTTGGCCCTTGAGACCGGGCAGTCGCCGCAACATAGATCTAGTGTCGTGGACGGTCCAGCCATCGAGACCGGACGATCCGCAGCCACGCAGAGACCGCCTAAATCCTCTGGGGGAGGCATAATAGAGGAACTCAGGGATCTCGACAAGTTAGGACAGGGGTTTACATCGGCCGATCCTTTGGAGGAGATCGACATAGGAGATGGTAAAACTCCGAGGCCGACTTTTGTAAACAAGCCCCTAGAGATCGATTCTAGAGATGAAATGATATGTTTATTAAAAGAATATTCTGATTGCTTTGCTTAGAATTACACTAAGATGTCAAGATTAAGCTGAGAGATAGTAAGGCATCAGCTGCCTATTAAGTCTGGTTTTAGACCTTTCAAGCAGAAACCCAGAACATTTCGTACAGACTTGCTCCCACGAATAAAGGACGAAATTCGTCGGCTGCTAGAAGCTAATTTTATTAGACCTTGCAGATACGCAGAGTGGGTCTCCAATATTGTGCCGATGGAAAAGAAAGAATCAAGTAAGCTCAGAGTATGCATTGATTCCGCAATCTGAATAGAGCAACTGCTAAAGAAGAATATCTTATGCCCATAGCCGACACAATGATTAATAATACATCAGGAAATAGAATTATTAGCTTTCTTGATGGTAATGTAGGGTATAATCAGATTTTTATGGCCAAAGAAGATGCGTCTAAAACAGCCTTTATAATTCTAGGCTTCATAGGTTTATTTGAGTGGGTTGTCATGACATTTGGTCTAAAAAATGATGGCGCTATTTATCAGAGGGCTATGAATTTGATCTGTCACGAGCTATTGGAAAACACTGTGGAAGTCTATATTGATGATATTGTAGTCAAATCGGCTAAGTTTAGTTCTCATATAGCTGATTTGCGCAAAGCCTTTGATAAAATGTGTCGGTACAGTCTAAAAATGAACCCACATAAATGTGCTTTTGGAGTGTCGGCTGGTAAGTTCTTAGGATTTATCATTCATGAACATGGTATAAAGATAGACCCTGACCGAATTAAATCCATTTGGAATGTGGGACCTCCGACCTATAAGCTTGAAATGCAGAAGTTCCTCGGCAAGGTAAATTATTTATGAAGGTTTATTTCTAATCTAGCCGGAAAGATCGATGCCTTCACTCTTGTCCTTCGGCTTAAAAATGATGCTGAATTCACCTAGGGGGCAGAACAACAAGAATAATTTGATCTTATTAGAAGATATTTGTCTTTGGCTCCCGTATTAAAAGCGCCACAGGTAGGAGTGTCGTTCAGATTATAGATTGCAGACGAAGATAAAGTTACTGGAGTTGTTCTGACACAAGAGACCGAAGGAAAGGAGCATGTGGTAACCTACCTAAATCAAAGGCTGGTGGACGCTGAAACAACGTACACTTTCATTGAGAAGTTATGTCTATGCATGTTTTATGAATGCACCAAATACAGGTGTTATTTATTATCTAGTCATTGCATTGTTTCTGATCAAACTGATGTGATCAAATACATGTTGCAAAACCCGATTATGAGTGGTAGAATGGGCAAATGGGCTTATGAACTTATAGAATATGACTTGGCCTATGAACCATTGAAATATATGAAAGGCTAGGTCGTAGCGGATTTATTGTAGAACATCAGATTGATGGTACTTGTATAAGTATCATACCTCACTGGTCGATCATACTGCAATGGATTTTCGAACGAGGGATTCCTATATTGCCCTTCTCAGAAACTGTAGCGGGTTTTCTGAAGTTAGTGGAACTTTGTAAAGACCTCGTAATGGATCCCTAGCCATTCACCTCAGAAGTGTCTCAAGGGCCTTAAAAAACCCTGGCTAGATGGGATATACGACTTGTGGGTAAAGGGCGCAACATCTGCAGAGTGTAAAATTGGTATATCAGCCATGCTCACGGTCATGAGCAGCTCGGACCCTCACATGAGTAATTTATGGAACTAAACTTAATTTGTCATATGCATTGCATTGTGTGTGTTGTTATTAATTTTGATCTCTTACTTATTTGGGTTGGTATATACTTTTACTTAGTAACTGCTAATAAAATTTTTACCAACTCTAAAAGCAATGCTCAGCTTAAACCATCTCCTTTGGTAAGCCTTACACTTCACATGAGCTCCCACCTTTGGTGAGTTTATGCAAATTATTCCCCACAACTTGTTGAGCGATGAACGTATGTGAGCTCACCCTTGCTGTACTCACATCTCCCTCAGGTCAAGGACAGGTACCACAGGATGAGGCGCATGAAGGACGTCACGATGAGTTCGTGAGAGGTCTAGGCTGTTGTCTCCCAGTCAACTTTGGTTGCTGGATCGTTGTCTTCATATGATGTAATTATGTATCTATTTTGTACATAACTCTGTTATATAATAATGATGTGACATTTGTTTCGGTACCATGTGTCATCATATGTGTGAGACTTGATCCTATCATACATGTGAATCACGCCTAGGTTTGGCCCCCTTAAATCCGGGTGTGACATAGTTACCCATTACTTTTGACAGATCGATCAACCTGATCATGTGCCACATCCTAGGCACTATCCTCACATCTTAAATCCAATGGTGGGTGTTGGGGGCCTTCGTCCTCTGAAGGTCCTCAAAAACATGGTTTAACAATATTTTCCAAGTGTAATATGTGAATAGGTACCTTCGGATATAGATCAAAATCATACATGATGTAAGAAGCATGGTCAAGACGAAGGATGCTGCTGCTCCGAAGCTATGGGCGGAGTAGCTTCGGCTCAACAGCGGAAAAAGGAACCGACTTAAAGGGGAAAAGGCCATCCAGTCCTCGTTGAGTTGTCTATAATTCAGTAGTAAACATGAAGGACATAAATGTAATTTTACACAGGTTGCGCCCTGTGCCTATAAATAGATGAACAGTACTTCCGTACTGTTCACACTGACTTGTATTTGCTCGTGCGTCACGCTTGGACTTTTGTCTTCTGTCAAGCCGAAGGTATAAATGTAATTCAATATTGTTCACGTTCATTCATGATGATATAATTAAAAATATTAATGTTGTCATATGATTATTTATGTTATCTCTCATGTCTCATATGCTTCTTCTTTCATTAATATATACTGTGATGATGAAGGTACGTCCTTCATGACCTTCGTCTGAAGATCATTCTATCCTAAGGGAGATAATGCTTCGAAGGGCGAAGGGCATTAACCATTAACCTTTTTGTGTTGCCTTGTTCTTAACTCATAGCATTTGAGAACAAGTCCCCAACATTGGCGCCCACCTCCGGTGAACCCTTTTTTCGACCACCTTCGGCAAGAACTGACCTTCGTCATGCCGTCGAAGAAAGCTTCAGCACCAGGGGCTGCTGCACTACAGCCACTGGACCCAAATCAGGAGACCCTTTCTCTCCGAGAGGCCCGAAGCCAGAAGAGGAAGGCCACTAGTCTAACACTCCAGGAGGAAGAGTTGGACCAAGAAATCAGAAACATGGAGATAATCCATCAGCAAGTACAAAGGAAGAAGGAGAAGATGGCCCGACTGGCTGATCTTCAAAGATAGATCGACGAAGCCACTGAAGAAGTACGCCATCTTGCTCAAGACGAACAAGATCGAAGGCCCCAACACAGGGAGCTTCATCAAGAAGGCTTATTGAACGAGGATGGATGGTATGATGATTTTAATCATGATACCTTTACCTTTGATGCTGCTTCTCCCTTGGTAGCAGAACTGCAAGCTATCCCATGGCCTCCATCATACAAGCCACCTCAGCTCCCTATGTATGATGGGCATTCGGATCCGAAGTAGTTTTTGATGAGTTATGAAGCAACTATATCTTCATATGGAGGCAATGCAGCTATCATGGCTAAGTCCTTTGTCATGGCAGTTCGGAATGTGGCCCAGACATGGTATTTTTCTCTTCGGCCAGGGACTATTACTTCATTGCAGAAGCTCAAGGATATGCTACTGACAAGTTTCCAAGGTTTTCAGACGAAGCCGGTCATAGCTCAGGCCCTGTTTCAATGCACGCAAGACCATGAGGAGTACCTCCACGCATATGTCCGAAGGTTCTTGCGTCTGAGAGCACAAGCGCCTACAGTGCCCAATGAAATTGTCATTGAGGCCATGATCAAGGGGCTTCGTCCAGGACCTACTGCCCAGTATTTTGCTATAAAGCCTCCGCGGACTCTGGAGAAGCTGCTTCAAAAGATGGATGAATACATCCGGGCTGACAACGACTTCCACCAAAGAAAGGAGGAGGCTTACAGGTTCTCTGAGATGACCAGGGGCTTTGGAGGAAGAATCCACCCAAGGCATGTCAGGTCAATTCACAACTCCACTCAGAGTGATGATAGAGGAAGTCAGCCGCAGAGGCCGCAATATACTTCACAATCTTTGGGGCATCAACAAAGCTCTTTCTGGCCACTAGCTCCAAGAGGTAGAGGCGCCATGGGCTTCGGAGGAAGATATGGAGATCAGCCCAGAAAGATCTACTGCTTATTTTGTGGAGAAGACAAGGGCCATGTGACAGAACCTCCCAAGTCATTAGGCCCACCTACAGTTGAACTTGTCCAACGGACCTCAGACAACCCTGCAGGTGTTCCTGAATCACTTGACAAGTTCGGTATCTGCTTTCCTTACCTTCCTAAGAGCATTTTACCCGTCACGCAGACATTACAAATCATCGAAGATACGAAAATGCGGAAGCGATTACATAAACTTACCCTTATTCAAAAGTAAGACAAAGTGCCGAGTATTATTATTATTACAAGCTGAGGGAGGCAAAAACCCCTCCCGATATGTATCAAACAAAAGTTTTTATGGAGGAACCCTTCCTCTCGCAGCTTTACTCTTGATTTTCTTCTTTTGGGACCACCTTGGAATAGAAACAACAAAAGTTTGTCGCTTCCTCACCTAAAAACAATAGGGAATAAAACCCTGAGTATGGAATTACTCAGCAAGACTTACCCGACTAAAGAAAGGACTCTCAAGGGGATGCTGGCTTTAAAGGTGTCAAGGTAAGGCATATCAATGATCAATGACTCTGTTTGCAGAAATGATTACTAAAAGTGGATCCTTAAAATCTAGTTTTATTTATCAAGTTAAGTAAGATTACCTGCCACTAAAGTTCTTTTTACCCTAGTTTAATCACTTGACCTGTACTAGCCAATTTCTTATCAACCCTTCATTTTCATTGGATTTCTACGTATAGGTCAGTGACCAAGTCTTCATAACCGCGAAGGTACGTCGATCCGAATCGATTATACTCAGTTGAGGATCTCGAATCACACGACATATGTAGCACTTAACCCTTGCATATGTCAACCCGCCACCGGGGTTCTTAAGACCAGATCAGGTTCACGCCAACCGAGAGCACAGTTACACCACCGTCCAGCCTCTTGCCACGGAGGGTACACGCTACTCTCGCCGTCTCTCCACTCCCATTGCGTGGTATCTTATTCTGGCCTTAGTCTGCCCGAGGCAAAGCTTACCCATGACGAGGCATGTGACCAGTTAAAGGGTCCTCAGTCATCAAGCCTACATCGACACGGTCCTTAATCGACTCAGACGGAGACACTACACCGAGACTCTCTTCTCGTGCAAGTCACCCGCCTGGTCTCCGCTTTATCATTTCATATCCCAAAGTTTGGTACCTGTCAGAGGTACATCTTTCCCGATGTTGAACCCATCATGGCCATTATGGATCCACCATCAAGTTTTATTTCCAAAAACATCCCTCCCACTTTGCCACATCATATTTTGTAAAAACAAAACCTTTTTCATTGCTAGAGCAAAACCAAGCATAGTAAAAACCTTTTATAAAACAAGGATTCAAAGGAAGGTAATCAAATTCGAGGAAGGTAATGCAAGAATTGTTTTAGCATTCAACTCCTATTACCTAATGCATCAAGCAAGTGAGAAAGATTTTAAAAGAATCAAGGAGGTGGCAAATGCACCGGGGCTTGCCTTGGTTTATAGGTGATTCAGGCTCAGTTCCACAGATGTCAAAATAAAAACAGTTGTCTGCCTGAGGTTCCTAAGGTGGTGGTGGTGAAGTCTTCTCTCCTACTTCAACTTCTTCTTCGTTTTCTAAAGATAACCATACATAATAATGAATGCCCATGTAATGCTCATGAGAATGCAAAGATAATAAGAGTTTATTATCTAAGGTCTTGAATACAATTTTCCTTCACGGTTCTCCGAGAAACTAGGGTTTCCGGAGTCAGTAAAGGAATTCAAAGGGCAGGGGGTAAGGTTTTGGGTTCTAGTTATCAAACAAGGTCCAAATCAAATCAAACTCTACCCAAGGCTTGTAAATGATGTTTAGAGTTCAAATAAAAAGTTTGGAGATTTTTGGAATTATTATCTATTTTCTAAAAATCCAGAAACAATGTTTTAGGCTATTTTAAATACTCCAAAATTCCCCCTTTGATCTAAAAATCATGAAACTATTTTTATTAAATACTAAGGAAAATTAGGAACCTAGGAAAATTGGTTTGATATTTTTACCATTTTTCTGAAATTTTCTAAAATTGTTTTAGTCCTGGCAGAAAAAGAAAAAGAGAAAACGTGAACAGGACTGAGCCGAAAGCAGCCCAAGCGGCCCAAACCCAGGCAGAAGCACGCGCCCGCGCCCGCGCGCCTGCGGCGACTTTGCAAAAAGGCCCTCGGTGTTCACGATAACCAGAAGTGGGTTCTTGCACTGTTCCCGTGAGTCACTGACGGTTTACAAGAAACCCCCTCACGTTCTAATTCTTCGCAGACCGAGGTCCACGACGACGAACGACGTCGACTCGCGCTCCGGCGAGCCTACGCCGGCCGTATACCGCAACGACTGGAGCTCCCGTGCGGCAGGGACCAGATTAGACCCCACCCGCACACTTCCCCTCAACCAATTTCACAAATGGTGGTCTTCCTTGCTCTGCCCACGGTGGCAGCGGGCACCACCGATAATCAACCGCGTTCCCGGCGATCCATGGGGCCTTAGCTCGATTGGGTGGGTTGGTGAGCATCACGGGTTCATGAGAGTACTCAAACGAGAGAGCCGAGAGAATGAGCTGACCTGTATCGCGCTGGCCACGACGAGGTTGCTTTCACGTTGGCGGAAACTCGGTTTGGGGGAAATCTAGAATTAGAGCTCCTCAGTGAACGATTGAGGGTGATTCTTGGTGGCTGGGTGCTTGACTACCCTATGGAGCTCACTGTGGCTTCAATTTATAGCGATTGGTTGCGAACGTAGCGAATTCGAGCAGCAGATTGTGATCGGTAAGACGGGGTGAGTCACTGGTGGCTGCGCAACATGGTCATTACCGTGGCAGCTCCTTCGGCGATCACCGGATATGCATAGCATGGTTAGCCATGACGTGGTAAAGCGTTTGGACACGCGGCGGACGACGGTAACGGCTCAACGGTGGTGAGAATCTGTCCGAGTAATCGGTGAACAAGGGGGGGGGGTACGGCGGCTAGCCATAATAGTTTACTAGCTGGGCTTATCCACGGCGGCGTGACTCCGAGCGTCATTTGATCAACCTGAGCACGAATCGAGACGGCAATGGCATGAATCGCGACGGAGATCGTCGACGGCGAGCTAAGCTGGTGACCTGATCAATTTCAGAGCACTGTACCATGGCGAATTCCTTTCAGTGCACCTGACAGTCAGGATTTAGGGCAGATTTCCTCTTGATTTTATGTAGTAACATGATCGACACTCTTTAGCAAAGTTGTAGCCCTAGGATCCATCTACAACATTGTTATAGCAATACTAAGCAAATTCTTGCTCGATCATGCTTGAATTCATGTCCAAAGTCACTGCAGTTGCACTGTCAGTCTGAAATTCAGACTTTAACAGCCTGATAGCCCATCTTTGGGTTTGATTATCTCCAATTTCTTCATAACAACTGTGCTTACACTCTTAAACAAAGTTGTTCTCCTTTGATAGGTTTACAAATTTGATGTGGTGACCTAGGGTAAATTCTCCCAAGTTGTTCTCCCAAGTTGAATCAATGTCACTGAATTTCAGACTTAGGGTTATAGGGTTTAAGTGGTGCTTTTTGCAAATAGGCCCAAAACTTAGGGTTTAACTTGCAAATTCACATATTTGTGAACCATATGACTTAAAACACCTTACTTTACTAGTTTTTGCACTTTAGTCCAAAAGTGCACTAACTTTGCACTTAGCCCCCTAGGGTTTAGGTTTAGGGTTTTCTAGGGTTCCAATTAGGGTTTTTGGTATCTCAGGGGTGTAAATGTAATGTAGGTCCATTATTAGGAACATTTCATGACCATTTCACTTAAACTTTAGGGTTTTCTCTATTTGGCTCTTGTTTTGCCCTTCAGAACCCTATTTAAGGTTAAGTACCCTATACTAGGGTCTTATTTGCAAAATGCCATAACAATACAACTTGTTTGAATTTTTTGCCTAGTGAATGCACTCTAAGTGTGTCAAACACATGAAATGCTGATGCTTATGGTGTTATGCTCCAGTTTTTGTGACAATAACACCAAGGGTGTTACAGGCCATACTACAAGAATGTGCCAAATCACTATCCAAAAGCAGAAGGAGATCGCAGAAGCCGAAGCTCGGCAAAGTCAACCGAAGCAGGTCCTGCATACTGCTTCGTGTCACTCACCCTACATACCAGAGTATGTGGGCAATCATCGTGCAGCCTCTGTTGCTTCGGCTAATCAGGCACATGCTTCTTGGCCACAGCTTCCACCTCTGCTGCCACTACAACCTACCTATTCACGAGGTCAGCAGCCAGAAGGGAGCCATCAGACCCATTAGCAGCGAGATCTCAGGGAGGAATCCAAACTGTGCCAGAATCAAAACACATCTATTGAGAGGTATCCTACCTCTGAAGCATTTTTATATTCATTGTCATTTTCTTTTTAAAAAAGAACAATCAAAGAAAATCTAGTCTTCTTGTCATTTTTTAATAGCTTCGTTCTTGTGAAATATATCTTTTTACAGATTTACGAAGCTCCAAATTGCTGAAGCTCAAAAGTGTTCCTAAGGGAATACAGAGCTAAAAATCGTATTGTAACTTTTACCGAAGCTATAGAAAGTCATTCCAAAGGAACGCAGCGTAAGTTTGCCGAAGCTACAAAAAGTCGTTCTTAAGGGAGCGCAGTGTATGTTTTCTGCTCAAAAGTCGTTCCAAAGGGAATGTAGAGCCAAATACCGCCGAAATATAAGGCGAAGCGCGAAAAGTCTACGCGAATACCGCCGAAATAGAAGGCGAAGAAGTTCAAAAGACGTTCCTAAGGGGATGCAGAACTTACACCGAAAAATAAGCGGTGAAGCCGAAAAATAAACGGCAAAGAGATTTTGATCGTTCCTAAGGGGACGCAGAGAATGTGTTTCAGTGGGGGTATGTGTCTTCGGCATTAGCATCATTCTTTGCATCATATTATCGCATCATATCGCATAGCATCTCATCATACATCATACCACACCAATGACAACAATTGGAAACGAAGCCGATCTTCGGAGAATGCCTTAGAAAAATGAAAAGGCGCTAAGACACAAAAGCAAGCTAAGAATCACGGCTTCATCAGTTCTGATATGGAAGAAGGGATCTATTATTTACGAAGCATCGACGTTTTTATGAAGCGTGAATGTTCTTACGAAGGATAAATTTTTTTTTTGTGAAGCATGAAAAGAAGGGAAGGTGTTTTTTCGCCAAAGGCTCAAAAACGGTATGTACATAAAATTTCACGCATCGCAAAGAATTGACTTACAAATAACTTACATGTTACATTGAAAAATATAAACACCAAATATTACAAACTCAATTCAGCAAATGTTACATTAATACCCTAGAAATGTTTTTACATTAACTCCTATTCTTCCTTCAGAACTTTCTATGCAACTTCGTTAAGCAGTTTGGTAACAACTTCGTCGATAATAGCTTCGGCCACATTAATGACTTCTATTGCTTTCCTTGTTTCTGGGTCGGCCAATGGGTCGAATAGCTCTGGAGCAGGAGGTAGTTCAGCTGCGGTAGGAAACGTCAATCAGTTCAAAGTCATGAAAATAAACGACAAAGCTAAAAGCCATTAAGAAATACCTATCCGTCTTTCGAGTTCTGCAGCTTTCTTAGCTTTTTTCGTTGCTTCCCGAGCGTCATGAATATCTTTTTCGCTCTTCTTCATTATTTCATGAGCCATCTTTCGGCCGCCATTTTCCCAGATATCAGTGAAAAATTTTCCGCCTATTAAACTTGCTTCGGCTGACGGGTCCTTTGTATCGTCAATAGAGAAAGCACTTTCGACCTGGGCCAAGGTTTTAACATGTTCGCAACCCGCTTTCTCCAGGACAGTGGCAACTCCTCGCGCGCCAGAGAAGGCGCAAATGTCCCCACGATCACTTAAGATTTCCTCAAAAGCTTCGGCTTCACAACTGATCCACTCAATAACGCCCTCAGGGTCGCCTCGTATGGAATTGTCTTCGTTAGAGTAGGCGCCCACGTTGGCGAAGCTAGTCTTCATCTTTTTCACGCACTCCATAGATTTTTCAAAGCACCTTTCCTTCGATGCACGAAGCTCTGCAACTGTCTTTTCAAAATAATTTTTCCAGTACTCACTGGCGTCTCGATCAGCTTCAGCGACAGTGCATTTTAATTTGGCCTCAGCCAATTGTCTCTAAAGATCTTCAATTTCACTCTTTTGGGCCTCAGCTTGAACTTTGGAATTAGCTTCGTCTTCTTTTATTTTGTTTATCAATGAAATTAATATTTTATCTTTTTCAAGGCCTTCGTTCCTTAGTTCAATCACCTCTGAGCGGAGGTTGTTCAGAGCCATTGTATACCCTTCATCTTCGATATTTTTCTGTGCCCTGAGGGCATTGCTAAGGATCAAGCCCTGCAAAAGGAGTACATAATTAAGTATAAATAAATAAAATAATTCATTTTCAAATACAAGAATTGATTTTCATACCTTTATACTATTATATGCTAAACTGTCAGCTATTTCATCCTTTGACAATATGGAGAGGCCATCTTCTAGCTTCAGAAATCTGAAGCTTCTTCCTATCTCCCGGCTGACGGATATCTCTTTGTTATGCGGGAGACAGTATAAAAAATCTTCTTCTCCACTGCCATTAAATACCAGTGCCCCTTTCAGGTATTTCAGTCTTTGGGCATAATGCTGGGCTTCTCGTTTTTCTTCCGGAGTAAGAGTCTTTCCCGAAGCATGGCAGATGATATAATCAATGCTCTCTTTCAAAGCTTCGGGAGCAGGAGTAGCAACCTTTTCAGATGAAGTTTGCTCTAAGGTTTTTTCTTCTGTTACCTTTTCTTCAGTTTCTGAAGGTTTTTTCTCGGCAAGCTCTGAAGGCCCAGCTTCGGCACTAGCTTGGCTTACTGCAGCTTTGATTTCAGTCGGTTTTGTTTCAGATTTGGTTTGCAGTTTCGAAACCTCGACGATTTTCCCTGAAGGAGTAGAGCTTAAAGCCTTTACTGATTCTAACACATCTAGTACATTTGCCATCGTTCTTCTTTTGGGAGTTGCCGCAAAACTTTTTCCAACCTTCGGCATTGTTACTTCTGCCGAAGGGCTTAAAATTCCCAACACTTTTGCTCCTTCAATTTTTGTTTCTTTCACCTTATTTTCATCGGCCTTTGACTCAGCTAGCTCGGATGAAGGTACCTTCGGCATCATAGCCGGATCTTCAGCCTTCTATGTAGAAGGAATAAGCTCCTTTGGTTTAGCAGCTGAAGAAGTTTCCCCGCCAAACTCGGGTACCACGGCCGACTCGATATAGTGTGGCCGGTGGGTAAGGATTTTCAACCTTTTCCTCTTCGGTGCAGGCTCATCTGGAGTGACCGAAGCAGCAGTCTTGGCCGAAGCAGCGGTTTTCCTCTTCCTTCCCCGTCCCCGCAGCAGGTAGCAGTAGTCGGGATAAACAAAGCCAATGGCATCAAAAACTCTATTTAATCTCTTTTTTCCTCGGCCCCCGAAGGATGTGGATAATGCATCATCTTCTGCTTTGGAATATGACTTTTGAAACTTGCACACGGGCGCAAGTTGATCCAATAGGGGGGGAGTGTTAGCACAAACGGGGTTTTAGCACGTGATGGCAAAAGCACTGTTCAACTAGCCTCTCAAGGGCACTGTGCGGGGGTATTTATAGGTGTCCGGGTACCCAGCGTCCCGTGTTAAGGATGCATGTGCCCTCAGACACCTAGGTTATCCCCGGAATATTCCCATAAAGCAGGGTTACAGACTGTAATTACAGGGACGCCTTTATAAATTAGGCCCATAACACGCAGCGGTCACGCAGGGCCTGTTACAATGGGCCGGATCACACGTGGGCCTCCGCGCTGGACGAGTCCGCACGGTGGGATGACCTTGCTACGGGTCTTCGTCCGATGTCGTATGGGGCGAAGGGTGTCCCTGACCGTTGTCTTGTCTCCGTCGGGCCGGCGTTTCCGGCGAAGGCCCCGAGCGAAGGGTGGCGTCTTTGCCTTCGCCCCAACATTTGCCCTCCGAGGGACCAGTTCGACTAAGTCATCTGGTGCCGAAGACGTCGCTAGATGGCGGAGACGCTGCCCTCGCTCGAAGTGGTTCCGCGGGGGTTTTTGACATGACCGTTGATTGACGCCGTACTGTGGGACTGCGGGTTTCCCGAAGCGCCGTGCCCTGTGTATAAAAAAGGGCGGGGGGCGGCGCGTTTTGAAATTTATTCTTCCGCGCTCCGTGAAAACCCTAGCCGCTTTCTCCACCGTCTCTGGCGCTCGTCTGCCCTCCTTGCTCTTGTTCGCCGGAGATCTGGCTCGAGTGAAGCAGACCGCCCGCCGCCGCCGATGGTACGTAGCGATGCCGACCTCTTCTTCTTCTGCTGCCGCTTCGCCGCCGGCCGACGCGTCGTCTGAGGAAACACTGAGTACTGTGGCGGCGGCAGAGTTGCACGCCAGCGATACTATGGATTTTGGTGTGTCGCGGATGTCGTCGGCCCGCGTGCAGGATATGCAGCGGCTTGGTTACTTTGGCGGCGGGGTCGCTCGTGTCCCGGGGACGGAGGAAGTCCCCGAGCTGGAAGGCGAGTTGGTTGTGTTCGAGGCGTTCTTTGCCGCTGGTCTCCGCCTGCCTGCGCACCGATTTGTTGGAGAAGTCCTGCGCAGATTTAATGTTCAGATCCATCAGCTGACTCCGAATGCCATGGTGGCTCTGTCGAAGTATGTCTGGGCGACGACTTCGTACGGCGGGCAGCCATCAGTCGAAGTCTTCGCGAAGTATTATTGCCTGCACTGGCAGAAGAGGATGATTGGAGGTGAAGTTGCCCAGTTTGGGTCCTGTACATTTACGCCGAAGACCGGCAAGACCATGATGCAGGTAGTTGAGTTGGTTCCGTGCGCCCGCAACAAATGGGGCAATTGGCAGGATTTTTGGTTCTACGTCGCGGAGGGTACAGCCGAAGACCATCCGGGGCTCCCCATGTCCGAGATGTGCTCGCATTTTTACTCAGCATACCCGCCTTTCGAAGTGGCGGATGAGGATGCGGATGAAGGGGCCCTTCGGTGCGCCGCCGGCCTGAGCAGCGGGCGCGATTTGGTTGAGGAGTTTGTGGCGTTCGGGGTATGGCCTTTGGCTCATGGCTGGGCGCTGGGCGAAGTGTGCCCTCGCCAGATGCCTTCCCACGGTGGGAAGCTGGTGCGAAGTCCTGCCTTCACGCTGGATCTGCAGAATCGTGATCCGGCCGCCTTTGTGCGCGAGGCGGAGGATGGGGCGGTGCGGATCGTGGGTCGGTATGTGCCTAGGACAGAGGGCTAGCGCAGCTGGGACATTCACGGGTCAAATGATGCGCTGTCCCTGCTGCACCCTGAGGCGACTTCTGCAGGGATAGTGTTCGCGGCAAATTAGTGTTTTTCGCACTTATTGCGCTAGTCCGGCTGCACCCTTAGGCGACTTCTGCGCGGATAGTCTTCGTGGAAGACTTCGATTTTTCGCACTTGTTGTGCTAATCCGGCTGCACCCTTTAGGCGACTTCTGCGCGGATAGTCTTCGTGGAAGGCTTCGATTTTTCGCACTTGTTGTGCTAATCCGGCTGCACCCTTAGGCGACTTCTGCGCGGATAGTCTTCGTGGAAGACTTCGATTTTTCGCACTTGTTGTGCTAGTCCGGCTGCACCCTTAGGCGACTTCTGCGCGGATAGTCTTCGTGGAAGACTTCGATTTTTCGCACTTGTTGTGCTAATCCGGCTGCACCCTTAGGCGACTTCCGCGCGGATTTGTCGCACGCGAGGGCGGCTGCTGCCGGGCCTCGCGGTGACTTTGTATTAGTCGAATGTCGAAGACCGTTGAAGCGGTCTTTTTTCGACGTGGATTTTGCGGGGGATTTTTCTCTTGTATATTACATGACTCCGCCTCGTTAAAAACCTCACCCCCCGGGAGGAAAAGAGTGCGGGCCAGAACAAAATTGTTTTTACAAATTACAAGGGTGGGCTGGCCCCGATGAGTCAAACAAAAAATTTGCGCAGATTATCAATGTTCCAGGAATGCTCTAAGTCTTTGCCGTTTGGCGTTGCAAGCCTGTATGCGCTGGGGGAGGCCTTCGACTTGACAATGTAAGGGCCCTCCCACATGGGCTCCAGCTTGCCTCTGGACTCCGTTCGAGCTATCCGGATGAGGACGAGGTCCCCTTCGCTGAATTCCCTTGGGATGACTGCCTGGTCGCGCCATGCTTTTGTCTGGGCTTGGTATTTGTCCAGGGCCTACAGGGCGAAGACGCGGTCTCCGTCGATGAGATCCTTCGAAGTTGGCTCATCTACGTCTGGGACGGCCGACGCGGCTGTCCGAGGCGACCCATGCTTTATTTCTTGCGGGGTCATGGCCTCCAACCCGTATAATAGGCGAAAGGGGGTAAACCCAGTCGCCCTGCATTCGGTTGTATTCAGTGCCCAGACCACTTCGGGTAACAGGTCGGGCCACTTGCCTTTTTTGTCGTCAAGGAGCATTTTCTTGACAGCTGTGAAAATTTTGCCGTTGGCGCGCTCCACGACTCCGTTGGACTGGGGGTGGTACACGGAGGCGAAGGCAAGCTTGGTGCCGATGGAGAAGCAGAAGTCTTTGAAATCTTGATTGTCGAACTGCTTGCCGTTGTCGACCGTGAGTTCGGATGGTACTCCGAAGCGGCAAACAATATTTTGCCAGAAGAATTTCTGGGCCGTCTTCGATGTGATGGTGGATACTGCCCTCGGTTCAATCCATTTAGTGAAGTATTCAACGGCTACGAAGGTGAACTTAAGGTTCCCCTGAGCCGTGGGCAGGGGCCCGACGATGTCTAGGCCCCAGCGCTGAAGGGGCCACGTGTGGGCGATCAGCTTCGTGAACTGCGAGGGGCGCCCCGAGCGTGGGGAAAATTTCTGACAGGCTTCGCAGGATCTGACAACCCGATTCGCGGCGCAGATAATGGCGAGCCAGTAGAAACCTTGTCGTATCACCTTTGCCGCAAGGGCCCTGGGGCCTGCGTGGGAGCCGCAGGTCCCCCTGTGGACTTCGTGCAGGATTTGAACGCCCTCGGTCTCGGTGACGCACTTAAGCATCGGCTGGCTGACCCCCTTTTTGTACAGTTGGCCCTCGATCAATGTGAAGTCCCGGCTTCTGTGGTGGAGACACTTGGCCTCGTTGCTGTCGACTGGGTGATAGAACCCTTGCAGGTACAGGGTTGTTGGCGCCCGCCAGTCTTCGGTCATGATAAGGTTGATCATGCGCTGGCCCTCGCTGTCGTTGGTTATTTGGAGCCCTTCGGGGCTGCGGACGGCTGGTGTGCCGATGACGTGATAGAACACGTCGGAGGGGAGGGCTTCACCCCTGGCGGCTGCCTTGGCCAATGCGTCAGCTTCTTCATTCTTGGCCCGGTCCACATGCTGCACAGTGAATCCCTTGAATTGTTTCTCGAGGCTTCGGATGGCCGCGAGGTACTGCATAAGTGCGGGGTCCTTTGCTGCATAGTCCTTTTCGACTTGGCCGGCGACTACCCTGGAGTCTGTTCGGACTATGCAGGTGGTGACGCCGAGGGCTCTTAACTTGCAGAGGCCGAGGATGACAGCTTCGTATTCTGCGATGTTGTTTGTGCATCTGTCAGACTCCAGGGCGAAGCTTAAGCGTGCCGCGTATCTGTGCTTGACCCCGGCGGGTGAGGTGATGACTGCAGTAGCGCCTGCCCCCGCATGGCACCAAGCGCCGTCGCAGTGTATTGTCCAAACCTTCTCTGCAGACGGCTCTGGTTGTGTTATTGGCCCGGTCCAGTCGACAACGAAGTCTGCTAAAACTTGTGACTTGATTGCAGTCCTGGGCTCGAAAGTGATGTGGTAGCCGGAGAGTTCGGCCGCCCATTTGGCAATCCGTACCGATGCCTTCAGGTTTCTGAATAATTTGCCGAGTCCCCTATCTGAGGTGACGCGGACCTTGAATGCTTCAAAGTAGTGGCGCAATTTGCGCGAAGACATAACGACTGCATATGCAATCTTTTCGAGCTCCGTCATGTTACACTTTGATGGTGTGAGCACCTCGGAGACATAATATACTGGGCACTGCCTGATCACGCCCTCTACTGTCTGCTCCTGAACCAGTGTCGCACTGACCGCGTGCGGTGAAGCCGCGACGTAGAGCAACAGTGGTAGCGAAGAATCAGGGCTCGTAAGGACGGCCAACTCCATCATGTACTGTTTTAGTGAGGCGAAGGCCGCCGCCTGCTCTGGTCCCCAAGCGAAGTCTTTTGCGCCGCGGAGTGTTTTGAGGAAGGGAAGACTTCGCTCAGCAGACTTGGAAATGAATCTGTTGAGGGCAGCCAATCTGCCCGTCAGACGCTGGACCTCTCTGGCTGACTGCGGGGGCGCCATGTTGATGATGGCCTGGATTTTGGTTGGGTTGGCCTCGATGCCGCGGTGCGATACCAAATAACCCAATATTTTCCCCTGGCAGACACCGAAGACGCATTTATCGGGGTTGAGGCGAAGCCGTGCGTCCCGCATGTTCGCGAATGTCTCGGCGAGGTCTGCGAGATGCTCCTCTTTATTCCTGCTGGCGACGACGATGTCGTCCACGTATGTGAATACGTTTCTGTCGACTTGCCCTTTGAGCACTATTTTGGTGAGCCGGGAGAAGGTGGACCCGGCGTTCTTGAGTCCCTCCGGCATTCTGATAAAGCAATATGTGCCGAAGGGTGTTATGAAGCTAGTGCTGGCCTTGTCCTCCTCCTTCATGTATATTTGATGATAACCAGAGAAGCAGTCGAGGAGTGACATGACCTCGCACCCGGCCGCGCTATCGACTATTTTGTCGATCCGGGGCAAAGGGAAGTTGTAACTTTGGGCAGGCCTTATTGAGGCTGGTGAAGTCTATGCACATTCGCCACTTGCCGCTCTTTTTCTGCACCATTACCACATTGGAGAGCCACGTGGGGTAAGCCACTGGCTCGATAAATTTGGCTTCCAGGAGGCGGTGTACCTCTGCCTTGGCGGCCTCTGTCTTCTCGTCGGACATTTTGCGAAGACGTTGTTTTTTCGGTCTTACCGAGGGGTCGATTCCCAGGCTGTGCTCAATTATGGTCCGGCTGACCCCGACCAGGTCGAGGGCTGACCAAGCGAAGACGTCCTTGTTCTTGGACAAGCAGCACAGGAGCTTTTCCTCGTCATGCGAGGTGAGGTCTTCGCTGATCGTGACTGTTTGCTTAGGTGTGGCCAGGTCGAGGGGGACAGTCTTGGTCCTGTCGTTGCTTTGCAGCTGCGCCTTGTGCTGTTTTTCAGTTGAGCTGGCGGGCGCTGGGACTTCGCGCTGGGCCGTGAGGCAGTGGACATTTCTTTGCCCGGGGACGAAGTTCCGCTCTATGTTGCGCGCGGTCTGCTGATTGCCGTAGACCGAGATGGTGCCCAACGGACCTGGTATCTTCATGCACAGGTACAATCCGTGAATGGCTGCCTCAAACTTGTTGATGGAGCCCCGACCCATGACAGAGAAGCAGTCGAGGAGTGACATGACCTTGCACCCGGCCGCGCTATCGACTATTTTGTCGATCCGGGGCAAAGGGAAGTTGTCCTTTGGGCAGGCCTTATTGAGGCTGGTGAAGTCTATGCACATTCGCCACTTGCCGCTCTTTTTCTGCACCATTACCACATTGGAGAGCCACGTGGGGTAAGCCACTGGCTCGATAAATTTGGCTTCCAGGAGGCGGTGTACCTCTGCCTTGGCGGCCTCTGTCTTCTCGTCGGACATTTTGCGAAGACGTTGTTTTTTCGGTCTTACCGAGGGGTCGATTCCCAGGCTGTGCTCAATTATGGTCCGGCTGACCCCGACCAGGTCGAGGGCTGACCAAGCGAAGACGTCCTTGTTCTTGGACAAGCAGCACAGGAGCTTTTCCTCGTCATGCGAGGTGAGGTCTTCGCTGATCGTGACTGTTTGCTTAGGTGTGGCCAGGTCGAGGGGGACAGTCTTGGTCCTGTCGTTGCTTTGCAGCTGCGCCTTGTGCTGTTTTTCAGTTGAGCTGGCGGGCGCTGGGACTTCGCGCTGGGCCGTGAGGCAGTGGACATTTCTTTGCCCGGGGACGAAGTTCCGCTCTATGTTGCGCGCGGTCTGCTGATTGCGTAGACCGAGATGGTGCCCAACGGACCTGGTATCTTCATGCACAGGTACAATCCGTGAATGGCTGCCTCAAACTTGTTGATGGAGCCCCGGCCCATGATAGCGTTGTACGGATATACCATGTCGATGATGTCGAAGGTTATTTGCTCACTTCGGGCATTGGGCGCTACACTAAAGGAGAGGGGCAACTCTATTTTGCCGATAGGAAAAGTGCCCTTGCCGCCGAAGCCGTATAATGGATTGTCCGAAGGCTTGAGCAAGCTGTGGCTTATGCCCATGCGGTCGAAGGCATGGAGGAATATGATGTCTGCCTGGCTGCCATTATCAACGAGGACTTTGTGCAGGTCCCAGCCTGCCACGCTGCAGTTGATGACCATGGCGTCGATGTGGGGGGCGCTGCGTAGGTCGACGTCTCGGGCGTCGAAAGTTAGCGGTACATGGGACCACTTCGTCTGCACGACTGGACCGGTGATGGCGACGTGGTTGATGTTGCGGTAGTGGTCCCGCTTTTGTCGCTTGGTGTCGAAGTCGACACTGGACCCACCAGTGATCATATGAATGACTCCGCGATACGGCTGATCGGCGAAGTCTTCTTGCTTCGGGGCATGGGGGTGGGGGATGTTTTGTTGTTGCTGGTGTGGAGGCGGGGGTGGGGGAGGTAGGATTTGTACTTCCTGATGGTGCTGGTAAGCATGGTGCGGTGGATGCGGAGCGGGGGCGTGGATATATGGTGGAGGGTGTTGCTGATAAGTGTGTGCGACGACCCTTGGGTTGTCGGCCGGTTGCGCCCGTGCCATCCTGTCTCTGGTGGCCTTCGTTTCTGGGCAGTCTTTTGTTTGGTGGGCGCAGTCTTCGCCGTGGAAGAGACAGTAGAATCGGCGCGGCGGCTGCGCGCGTCCCCGGCCCCTACCGCGAGTTCCACCTCCGCGGCCCTGGGGGGGATACTCCTGGCGGCGAGGGGCATCACCAGCGGGGTGCTGGTTGGCGATGTTGTGCACCTGCTGCTGGTTACGGCCGTCTCGGCCGGAGTCTGGCTGCAGAGTCCTCGTCCACGTGCGGCTGGACTGTGGAGCATCTTTGGGCTTTCTCTGGGACTCAACCTTGCGCTGGTGGAGCTCTTCGGATTTGGCGTATTTTTCAAATAGTTGATATAACTTCTGAAGGTTCTTGGGCGGGTCCCTGATGCAATGACTGTAAAGGACGCCGGCGCGAAGGCCACTGATGGCGTAGTGAATGGCGATCTGGTCATCAACTGAGGGCAGCTGTGACTTGAGTGTTAGAAACTTGCGGTAATATTCCCGCAGAGTCTCTTTTTCCAGCTGCTTGCAGAGTGAGAGTTCGGCCAAGGCGTCGGTGTCTGGGCGGTACCCTTGGAAGTTGAGCAGGAATTTGTCCATTAGGCTTCTCCAGGAGTCAATGGACAGCGGGGGCAACCTGGTGAACCAGGTGAGAGCTGGGCCTTCGAGGGCGATGATGAAAGACTTGGCCATTGTGGCGTCGTCCCCTCCGGAAGATGCAACGGCGACCTGATAGCTCATGATGTACTGTGCACGGTCCGTGCTGCCATTGTACTTGGGATAGGTCCCTGCCCGGAAGTTGGCAGGCCAAGGTGTCACTTGCAGATGTGGCGCCAGGGGACTTCGCTCGTCGAGGTAGTTGACCCCTTGAAATGGTGTGGCGGCTGGGAAGGCGTAGTCGCGCTGGGGGAAGTGCGGGTCTTCCGCCTGCGCGCGCTGCTGCAGGGGTGCCCCATGCTGCAGGTTGCGGTGGCCTTCGCGTGTGTCTTCCACTTGTGCGCGGTGCTGCAGGGGTGGCCCATGTTGTAGGCCGAGGTGGCCTTCGCGCTGCATCAGCGCGATCTCCCGCTCGAGGTCCTGGGCCTTCTGCTCTTCGTCGCGTATCATTTGCCGCACCTTGGCTAGTGCAGACACGCGCTGGCGCTTGGCCTCTAGTATCTCTTTTTGCCTCTGGAGATTGCGGTTCTTGAGGCGCAGTGCGCGCAGCTGTAGCTGTTCTTCCGCTGAAACGCCAAGGACTTCACCGTCCTCAGTGAGGTCCGCGCCCTCCGGTGGAGCGAAGCCGAGGACCTCACCGTCCTCGGTGAGGTCCGCGCCTTCTGGTGGGGCGAAGCCTGGGGGAGGCTGTGGTTGTCCTTCAGGGCCGCAGGTGCGGAGGGCGTCGTCTTCAGCAGCCTCTTGGTGAGTGGAGTGGGTGAGTGCGAGGGCCTTGCCCTTCCTTGCGGCCAGCAGTGCTGCCTTCGCAGCCTCGTCAGCCTTCGAGCTAGCTTTCTTGGGTGCCATCGCGGGTGGTTTTTTCGTAGCACGAATGGTGGGCGCCAAATGTTGAAACTTGCACACGGGCGCAAGTTGATCCAACAGGGGGGAGTGTTAGCACAAACGGGGTTTTAGCACGTGATGGCAAAAGCACTGTTCAACTAGCCTCTCAAGGGCACTATGCGGGGGTATTCATAGGTGTCCGGGTACCCAGCGTCCCGTGTTAAGGACGCATGTGCCCTCAGACACCTAGGTTATCCCCGGAATATTCCCATAAAGCAGGGTTACAGACTGTAATTACAGGGACGCCTTTATAAATTAGGCCCGTAACACGCAGCGGCCACGCAGGGCCTGTTACAATGGGCCGGATCACACGTGGGCCTCCGCGCTGGATGAGGCCGCACGGTGGGATGACCTCGCTACGGGTCTTCGTCCGATGTCGTATGGGGCGAAGGGTGTCCCTGACCGTTGTCTTGTCTCCGTCGGGCCGGCGTTTCCGGCGAAGGCCCCGAGCGAAGGGTGGCGTCTTTGCATTCGCCCCAACAATGACCTAAGCAATTCATCACTTATAGATTTGATACATTTCAGCCAGTCGTCATTTGGTTCATCAAATTTATCTCCATATCTGAAGGTGTATTTCAGTCGAACTAGGTCACCTTCGCTAGACTCGGTGACAGTATCCTTCGGCATCTCCCAATTCTCTACAAGAGGCCATACTCTGAATGCTATATGCTCTTGAACTGGGTCTCTTGTACCAATGAAGAAGCATACAGTACCAAAGGCCTTCTGGCATGCTTCGGCGGCTTCATCGATTTCAACCTTCGGCCTTCGAAGGCCGAAGCGGGACCATATGGGACGCATAATAACCTCCTTAATATCCTCTCTCTCTACCAAATCGTTCTTCACATAGAACCATTCTTCCATCCAATTTCCCGGCCATCTTTTCCTAAATGTTGGTACTAGGTAGCTTGAGTTGGGACGAGTGATGAATCTGTAACAACCGAAGTTGTTGTGATACTGTTCCTTCCCCGTAGCCTTCGTCTCATACATAAGTTCATGCATGCTGCAGAAGCATTTTGCACTTGGTTCTACCCCTTGGCTCCTTACTGCCCAGACGAAGACTCCCATCCTCAATATGGCTTTGGGGTCAGTTGATGAAGGAAAATTTGGAAGGTTTTCAACACTTCCACTATGAACCTGCTCAGTGGGAACCGAAGCCCAGCTTTAAAAAAGCTTTGAAAGATCACAACTTCATTCTTCTCAGGCGCAGGAGTGGTATTGTTTTCGCCAGCCCTCACAATAGATAAATCCCGAAAGTACCTTCCCCTCATGCTCTCAAGGTGACTTTGCTTGATGGTCGACTTTCTGAAAATTGTATGGCTTGGCCTCCACGGCCGATCTTCGGAATCTTCACCCCCACTCTCTGCATCATAACTGTCACTATCACCAGTATCCTCGGACAGGCCCTCCAATATTTATTTTGTAATCTTCTCTGTATTTGATTTTGCCATTGATTCTAGAAACCCAGCTATATAAGGATTCACAGCCTTCTTCTGTTCAAAGAGCTTCTCCTCCTCGGTTAGCTTTGTCTCAGCAACAACTTTCTTATCTTGAGACATCTTCTCTTTGGAAATAACGAAAACATGCCCCTCAAGCCGAAGCTTAGAGAACTCAAAAAACTAAGCAAGCGTTGGTGAGCAAGAGCTATAAAATTGAGCAAATAAACCAAGCGGCACAAATAGCGTACCAAATGTGGTCAGTGTGAGTTCTTATTTATACGCTCAGCTCGCCCCGAGTTGGAGGGTCCCGTCTGTCATTGACTATTGCTATTCTAGCAAAGGGAAGGTATTTTTTCGGACCTTCAGCTTAAGGCCTTCATCTAGGTCACAGTCTGAATTCGTTATCTTAAACAAATTAATACCGTGAGGGGCTATTGTTGGGGGCCTTCATCCTCCGAAGGTCCTCAAAAACATGGTTTAACAATGTTTTCCATGTGTAACATGTGAAAAGGTACCTTCGGATATAGATCAAAATCGTACACGATGTAAGAAGCATGGTCAAGACGAAGGATGCCGCTGCTCCGAAGCTACGGGCGGAGTAGCTTCGGCTCAACAGCGGAAAAAGGAACCGACTTAAAGGGGAAAAGGCCATCCAGTCCTCGTTGAGTTGTCCATAATTCAGTAGTAAACATGGAGGACATAAATGTAATTTTACACAGGCTGCTCCCTGTGCCTATAAATAGATGAACAGTACTCCCGTACTGTTCACGCTGACTTGTATTCGCTCGTGCGTCACGCTTGGACTTTTGTCTTCTGTCAAGCCGAAGGTATAAATGTAATTCAATATTGTTCACGTTCATTCATGATGATATAATTAAAAGATATTAATGTTGTCATATGATTATTTATGTTATCTCTCATGTCTCATATGCTTCTTCTTTCATTAATATATACTGTGATAATGAAGGTACGTCCTTCATGACCTTCGTTTGAAGATCATTATATCCTAAGGGAGATAATGCTTCGAAGGGCGAAGGGCATTAACCATTAACCTTTTTGTGTTGCCTTGTTCTTAACTCATAGCATTTGAGAACAAGTCCCCAATAGTGGGCAATACAACATGGCACCGAGTCCTTATTAATGGAGAAAATAGCCTTAACATTCTTTTTTCTTGGCTAGAAGATGGGGTTGTTTGTGGAGTCCTTGAGGCCGATTCTAGCATTGTTCTAGTCACCTTTAGAACAAAAAAGAATTTATAAACAGAGTTTCTATACTTTAGGTGGCAAATATTAATGCAGCTCACCATTACGATCATCAGAAGACCAGGGTTTGCAAAGTCTATGGTCATCCCACCACCTTGTACTTAAGGAAATAAGGTCGTGGCCTTTTAGCCATAAACTCAATAGTGGAGATGATGTGGAGCTTTCGATAAAGGCCGGAACAGAAGGACCACTTATGTGTGGAGAAGGTCTGAGTCTATCTACGGAGTTACCTAAACGGGAGATTAACACTCGCATGGGCTTCCTTGCATAGGGCTCTGACTAGAGCTAGGAAGAAGCTTGCACACTTCTTAACACATGGGTAAAAATAACAATAAATAAACAAAAGTTTGTATCTCTATCGCATTTAAACTTTTGCATTTATATTTGATTACCTTGGTTATATGCTTTATATTTTTAGCCTAGTTATAGGCTAGTGGATAGATTTAGAAACTAGGTTGAATAGCTCCTTTTGCAATAGGGATAACAACACTTGGTCAAAACCATAGTTGTGCCTAAGTTAGCTTGATTATTTGTATAATTATTTACTAAAAGAAAAATAGAGATCATAGATAGAGAAGAAATTAGTTTGTCAAGTTTATCCCCCGCTTAGGAGTCACCATTCCCAACTAGTGGTGGCAGCATTGGTGCCAGCACCATCGGCGTCGGCCTTGCGCATGACAGCGACAACAATGGTGAGAATTTTGGAGCAAAAGTTGAATTGATGGCAAGGTTTTAAAGTATGCAAGGTTTTAAGGCTCCGATACTATGAAAGAATGACTTGAATTGATGGCTTAAGGCTCCGATACTATGAAAGAATGCAAGGTTTTAAAGTAATCATGACTTGAATTGATGGCACGAGGATTACAAGGTTTGTATAGGTAGCTACTGTTGAATTATTAGACATTTTCCAAATTAAATTCTGAATATAAATCATGACCATCAAATCATATGATGCGTACTGATCAGACATACTGGTAGACGATGTGGGCCAGAAGCAGCAAGGTCGACGACGTCGAAGCAACAGGGTCGATGAAGTCGAAGCAGTAGGGCCGATGAAGTCGAAGCAGCAGGGTCGATGACAAGATCGCGAGCAGTCGCGTGAGAACGCTTCCCAAAAACCTTATTTGCCCTCTCCTGGTGTAGGATCTCAAAGGCAAAGGGTTCTAGAGACCTGCTCTCCCGAACGCAGATGCACGTCGGCGGTCGGGATGAAGAGAACTATGATGGCAGCACAGTTGTGAGCAGAGGCGAAAACCTAACTTGTGTTGCAATGGGTTTGACACTGGCTGCCAGGTGCCTTATATAGGGCCGTGTCCGTGAACCGATAATGATCCGCGATCTAATCTGCACGTTATCCACGAACCGATAGACTCGTGTTCTGTTCAGATCCTTATCACGATCGGTTAGGGCTCTAAACTTAACAATAAAACGACAAAAGGAAGCCACGCCCCCGCAAGGCGAGGGGCCGGATTTTGGCAGACCATTCACGCGCATGTTGTGATAAAACGGCAAAAGGAAGCCACACCCCCGCAAGGCGAGGGGCCGGATTTTGGCGGACCATTCACGCGCTTGTCGTGCGCTCGTGCCCTTCACCCCGCCCCGGCTAGGCCAGGCAAGCGAGCGAGCGCGTGCGTGTGGTTCTCGACACTCTCTCCTCTCATCCATGACTTGGTGAGTGAGTGTGGCCTCCATATTTAAACTAGTTCCACTCCACTTGGACTAGCAATATCACATTATTTGTTCCACCATTCCCTAGCCATACCCATACATAGGCTTTTGAGATTTTTCTAGGATTTAATTGAATTTCTCAATTGGGCCTAGCCCATAAATCCAACAATCCCCACCAGATCTCAAATGCCCATATGCAGTTTTTGCCACTGTTCACTACTGTTTAATATACTAGTGTTTCAGCAGAGACTGTTAAGTTGAACTTCCCTCTAGAACTCCAAGCTACACCAACCCCCAACTTGGATAATGGACTATGCCTTGAATTGCAAGTTTTGCATGAATGGGTTTCACTTAAAGCCATAACCAGTACATGGCTACCAGTAGTCCACTTCTCGGGTGAAGCATATACGTCGTACTCCAAGGTCTCTTCATGAGTCTACTAGAGATCACCCAGATCTCACAGACTGCGACGTTAGACAGTCTAACTTATATAGGTGTGTTCTTTCAAGAATGTTCTATAGGACAACATCTTCGTTAATAAAAGCCAACAAAAACACATTAAGGCGCAAAGCCAACCTGCCTTACAACATTTGAGAGTATTGCATCTTTACTTAGAGAGGGTCAAAGGTTACTCTCCTCAGTTCATCAATGGCTTATTCTTCCCAGGACCTAATTCACGGGATCTCCGATCACATAGACTGGGTTTCCACCATGGCAACTTATACAGGTCTCGTACCCATCTCTCTCGATGCGATTTCTATCACATTACGTGGTAGTCCCTTTGTAAAAGGATCTGCCAGATTTTTATCTATTGAAATATAAGTCACACTTATAACTCCGGAGTTTCTCAACTTTCTGACAGACTTCAATCGTCTTTTGACATATCTTGATGACTTCTCATTATCCTTAGAACTTGTCACTTTAGCAATCACTGTCTGATTGTCACAGTTCATAAGGATACCAAGTATTGGTTTCTCAACCACCGACAAGTCTATCAAGAGTTGACGCAACCATTCTGGCTCAACGGTTGTTGTGTCAAGTGCAGCTAGCTAGGCTTCCATGGTTGACCTCGTCAAGATGGTCTGCTTGCATGACCTCCATGATACCGCACCTCCACCAATAGTAAAGACATAACCACTGGTGACATAAAGCTCGTCTACATCAGATATCCAGTTCGAATCACTATATCCTTCAAGTACTACATGCTGACCAGAATAGTGAATTCCATAGCTCATTGTACCGTGCAAGTAGCGCATAACCAGCTCAAGTGCATGCAAATGATTAGTCCCGGGGTTTGACATGAACATACTCAATTTGGTCACAGCAAACGAAATATCGGGTCTTGTTGCACTAGCAAGATACATGAGTGAACCGACGATCTGAGAATATCTCAATTGGTCTAAACCAATTCTCTTGTTCTTTCGTAGTGTCACACTGGGATCATAAGGTGTTGGAGAAGGTTTGCAATCAGAGAAGCCAAATCGCTTCAAAACCTTTTCAACATAGTGAGATTGCGAGAGAGTAATCCCATCTGCCTTAATTAGCTTTATGTTTAGAATCACATCAGCTTCTCCCAGATCTTTCGTATCAAAACTCTTTGATAGAAAAGACTTGACTTCATTGATCACATCAATGTTTGTGGCAAATATCAATATACCATCAACATATAAGCACAATATAACTCCTTCACCCCCACCACAGCGATAATATACACACCTGTCTGCCTCATTAATGGCAAAGCCTGCAGACGTTAGAGTCGTGTCAAACTTCTCATTCCACTGCTTTGGTGCTTGCTTCGGACCATATAAAGATTTCAATAACTTGCACACCTTGCTTTCTTGACCCTTTACTACAAATCCATCTGGCTGTTCCATATAGATTTCCTCGTCCAGCTCTCCATTAAGAAAAGTTGTCTTTACATCCATCTGATGGACAAGAAGACCATACAAGGCAGCCAAGGAAAGTAGTACTCGAATAGTAGTCATTCTAGCAATAGGTGAGTAAGTATCAAAGAAGTCTTCTCCTTCTTTCTAAGTATAGCCTTTAGCCACAAGCCTAGCCTTATACTTCTCAATTGTACCATCTGGCTTGAGCTTCTTTTTAAACACCCACTTACAACCCACAGGTTTACAACCATAAGGTTGATCAGTGACTTCCCACATACCATTTGAAAGAATGGGGTCTATCTCATTATGAACTGCTTCTTTCCAATCATCTGCATCTGGAGATGCAAATGCTTCTGCAATGGTAGTAGGAGCATCATCCACAAGGTACACAATGAAATCATCACCAAAGGATTTTTCAACCCTTTGTCTCTTTCTCCTTTTAGGAGTATCATTGTCATCCTCCTCTAGGACAATTTCATGTGGCTATTCAGAACTCTCAATAGGTGTACTATGTTCAGGAGTTATCTCAGAAGAGTATCTAGAATTGCTATGAATGTCTTTCATTGGAAATATGTGTTCAAAGAAAGTAGCATCACGTGATTCCATAATAGTATCAACATACACATCAGGAACTTCAGATTTAACTAATAAAAATCTATACACTATGCTACATGAAGCATATCCAAGAAAGACACAATCCACTGTCCTTGGTCCAAGCTTGCACTTTTTATTAATTGGTACATTGACTAGCCATGCACCCCAAGTGCGCAAGTATGAAAGTGATGGTTTTCTCCCAACCCACTTCTCATAAGGGGGTTTCTCTTCTTTGTCCATATGAATTCTATTCAGAACATGACATGAAGTTAGGACTGCCTCCCCCCACCATGACTTAGATAAACCACAAGTGTCTAACATGGCATTCACCAAGTCAGTCAATGTACGGTTTTTCCTTTCAGCAACCCCGTTTGATTCGGGTGAATAGGGAGGCATCCTCTCATGAATAATGCCATGTTCTGCACAGAAATCATCAAAGACTTTGGGAAAGAATTCGCCACCACGATCTGATCTAAGACGTTTGATCTTTCTCTCTAGTTGGTTTTCAACTTCAGCCTTATAGATTTTAAAGTAGTCTAAAGCCTCATCTTTAGGTTTTAGCAAGTATACATAGCAAAATCTAGACACATCATCAATCAATATCATGAAGTATCTCTTGCCACCTTTTATCAACACACCATTCATCTCACAAAGATTAGAATGTATGAGTTCTAGAGGTGCCAGGTGTCTCTCCTCCGCAGCCTTGTGAGGCTTTCGAGGTTGCTTCGACTGCACACAACTATGGCACTTAGAACCTTTGACTATGGTAATATTCGAAATTAAAATCATGGCGGAAAGACAAGACATAGAGCCAAAATTAATATGACACAAATGAGAATGCCAAATACTCACAAGATCATCAACATTAGCGCAAATATGGTTCACAGACTTATTATTGAAATCTAACAGAGAAAAGCGGAACAAGCCTCCACAATCATAGCCTTTACCAATAAATTGTCCAGACTTAGACACAACTAATTTATTAGACTCCAAAACTACCTTGAACCCATCTCTACATAGAAGGGTTCTGCTAACGAGATTCTTGTGTATAGAAGGGACATGCTGCACGTTCTTCAGCTGCACGATCTTTCCCGATGTAAACTTCAGATCGACCGTGCTAATGTCATGAACAGAAGCATGTGACCCATTCCCCATTAGGACAGAGGAATCCCAGGCACCCTAAAATTAATGTCAGAACACACATGAACATTAGCACCAGTATCAAGCCACCAACTAGGTGATTAAAATACTGAGAAGATGAAAGGTAGATTACCATACCCTTTGTCTCCCTCATTGCTAGCGATCACTGTGTTGACATTGCCCTTTTTGCCACGATAATCCGCTTGATCAGGACAGTCCTTGGCAAAATGACCCGTCTCACCATGTGCGAAATATGTCAATTCAGCCTTGTTCTTCTTCTTGAAGTTGGTAGTTTTGTTGGGCTTGTTAGATTTTGTCTTCCTTTTGCCCTTGTTGTGGTTCTTCTGAACCATGTTGGTGCTGGAGTGGCCCTCGCCTCCTTTAGATCTCGTGTCCTTAGCCTGAGCTTTCTCCTTAATATCCAGAGACGATATCAGATTTTCAACTGATATCTCCTGTCTCGTATGTTTCAGAGATGTGGTGAAGTTCCTCCATGTAGAAGGCAACATTACAATAATGCATCCAGCCACAGATCGGTAAGGAAGGACAATATTAAGGTGCTCGAGCTCCTTGGCTATACACTGTATTTCATGAGGTTGCTCTACAACAGAGCGATTATCAGCCATCTTATAATCATGAAAGCTCTCCATGATATACAGGTCACTGCTAGCATCTGATGCACCATACTTAGTAGTAAGTGCATCCCACAACTCTTTCCCGTCTGCGTGCTATATATTTGCATCAACCAGACGGTCAACAAGGACGCTAAGAACTGCTCTCGTAAAGATAGTATTGGCATGGTCGTACTTTTTCTCCTCTTCAGGAGTCAGTCCGCCCTCAGGTCTGCCTTTACTAACATGGAACACATTCATAGCAGTAAGCTAGAGCGTGGCCTTGACTTGCCACCTCTTAAAGTGCATACCACTGAATTTTTCTGGCTTCAGCGCGTCGGCGAAAGCAGCCATAGTTAAACCAGGAAATTGTCTATAATAAGGTTTTTGGATTGTTGAATTATTAGACATTTTTCAGATTAAATTTCGAATATAAATCATGATCGTCAAATCATATGATGAATATTGATCAGACATACTGGTAGACGACGTGGGCTGGAAGCAACAGGGTCGACGACGTCGAAGCAGCAAGGCCGATGAAGTCGAAGTAGCAGGGCCGATGAAGTCGAAGCAGCAGGGTCGACGACAAGATCGCGAGCAGTCGCGTTAGAATTCTTCCTAAAAACCTTATTCGCCCTCTCCCAGTGTAGGATCTCAAAGGCGAAGGGTTCCAGAGACCTGCTCTCCCGAACGCAGATGCACGTCGGTGGTCGGGATGAAGAGAACTACGATGGTGGTGCAGTTGTGAGCAGAGGCAAAAACCTAACTTGTGTTGGGATGGGTTTGACGCTGGCTACCAGGTGCCTTATATAGGGTCGTGTCCGCGAACCGATAACGATCTGCGATCCGATCTGCACATTATCCATGAATCGATAAACTCGCGTTCCGTTCAGATCCTTACCGTGATCAGTTAGGGCTCTAAATTTAACAGCCAAGCAACCAAAGAATAAAACGGCAAAAGGAAATCGCGCCCCCGCAAGGCGAGGGGCCGGATTTCGGCGGACCATTCACGCGCATGCCGTGTGCCCGCGCCCTTCGCCCCGCCCCGGCCAGGCCAGCGCACGCGTGTGGTTCTCCACACTCTCTCCTCTCATCCATGACTTAGTGAGTGAGTGTGGCCTCCATATTTAAACTAGTTCCACTCCACTTGGACTAGCAATATGACACTATTTATTCCACCATTCCCTAGCCATACCCATACACGGGCTTTTGAGATTTTTCTAAGATTTAATTGAATTTCTCAATTGGGCCTAAACCATAAATCCAACAGCTACTTGGGACCATAGGATGAGAGCAATTACAAGAGTAAAAAAGGGCACACAATCAGTCTATCAAGCACATAAATACAGGAGCAAGAATAGGCCGACAATCGATATGTTGAACATTCTGGTTTTGTGATTTTGACAAATTGATGGCCACTGATGATCTTGTCATTAACTTATTGTAAGCAATGGTATTTAAAGTTGGACCCATCTATGTTTCTTGTTCTTGTGTTCTCATGGGTTCTTGTGTTTCTCTTTACACTTGAAACTAGGGCTGGACGAAATGCTCGTGGCTCGTCAGCTCGCTCGAATCATGGTCGACTCGGCTCGACTCGGATCGACTCGTTTTATTTTTTTCACGAGCTGAGCTGACATCCTAGCTCAGTTCATTCACGAGCCAGCTCAGGTTGTTAACGAGCCAACTCGTGAGCTAAATAAACTATCACATTTCAACAAACCGAAACTATATCCATATCATTTACGTAACAATTGATAAACATGATATATGTATGTATGGTGCCTATGTCGAATGAGTTAAACTAATGATTGATGAATTGTGTCTGTGTTAAATTGCTCCATGCGAATATTACTATGGGTTAAACTGAATAACATGTGTGAATTGATGAGTGATGAGTTGTGTTAATTTGATGTTACATTGATGTGGTTTGTGAAGCTATAAGTATAATTACTATTTTCTACTTTTAATTAGTTTAAAATTAACTAGAAATTGCATATTGTATTTTTTGCTTTGGCTCGCGAGCTAAACGAGTCGAGCTGAACTGACTATGTGGCTCGTTAGCTTAACGAGCCTAGCCGAGCTAGCTCGTTAGCTTAACAAGCTAGCTCGAACTCGGACGAGCCGAGCCAAGATGGCTCGATATGCAGCCGTACTTGAAACTGAGTACTTGTTCAGATCCGACTTTGGGATGGTTTGCATGCAGTAGTAATAACTTCACGTGAAATGACAAGTGACATGTTTTCAATATATTTAAATATTCTAATCATGAATAAAACAATCATATCACAAATATTAGAGACATATATAAATAAAATGGAAATAACAGGAGCATCTCCAAAGTTTGCATAAAAAACATAAATACTCAAGTTTAGATTAATATTTAACATGACAAGTAGATGAAGAAGGCAGATTGATAAGATAAACATGATTGTTCAAATATATTACTTCCAAAATAGTGGGTTGTTGTTCAAGACAACCGTCCAGCACTTTATGGTGTTTAAAGATCCTTGACTAACGTGATAACCCACGAGATATAAAACACAGTTTTAGATCATATATTATAGTGTAACACTCTGAATTTGGGGTATAAAATTTCTCTTATAATATCCACCAAATTTAGGTGTTACCCTCTTATTTCTTTGCTTTTCTTCTTTTTTTCTAAATAAAGGTGAGCTATTTTGTTATATATTGGCGTAAGCCTAGTGTAGTGAGCACAAGAGACGCTTTGGTTGTTGCATTCATGCTGTTGCATAGTGTTTGTATGTGCGAAAAGTGTTTGAAACCTGTTAATATACCTTGTAGAAGTTTCCGGTAAATTTTCATATGTTTCTATTTTTTGAAATTCAAAATCTATTTATTTGAGGTACTTAAAAACATTTTCAAAAGTTCTAAATATATTTTTGAGTTCATTGGGTGCCAAATCATGTCTAGTAATTTTCCTAAAATTTTTGGAGCCTTCCAGATATTTTTCGGATATTAAAAACGATTTCAGCATTTTCCTAAAATTACTTTTAATTTTAAAATAGGATTAATTACGAAAAAATATCTTCCAACCCTAACAATATATATGGCTGGAATCCTCTCGTCGATCCTTTTCCGAATTTCGAAACCCCATCCCCAGTCTAGATCTGAAACTCCCAGAATTGCTCGCCGAAATTCGGGACGGTTCCAACTCTGACGAGCAATTACTTTTGATCCGTGTGTCGTTGGCGGAATCCGAGGATACCACTACGTTTGTCTTGTTGAGAGCTTCGTCTTGGTGCCTTCGATCCGTCGATGCGACCGACGGTTCGCCGTCGAACGGTGTTTTCCTTCTCGTCTCTGGTGAGCACCTTCTTCTCTGGTGAGCAACCATCATAATTTTGGTTCCTTTTCTTCATTTTCTTCGCTAATTTGTTGCAGCCCATTTGCTGTCCTGCCCCCTCTCCCTCCCTCCCTCCCTCTCCCTCTCCCTCTCTCTCTTCCCCCTCCTCTCCCTTCTGTTTTCCCTCCATGCTGCTACTTGCCCGCAGCAGCAGGTGGACACGCCCCTGCCCCCTGCGCGCGGCCCCTTGTGGGCACGACCGGCGCAGCCGCCAAGGCCCTACCCCTCCCCAGCCGAGAGACCGTCCTCTCCCGCGTGGGCGAGCCCCATGGCTGGTCCCCATTTTTCTCTCTTTTTGTTCTTGTTCCAAAGAAGAAGAAGACCATTTTGCAAAAAGACCCCCAGTAAAATGTGTAAATAAAACAATAATTTCTGAGTCTCGGTAATTTTATCTGCTAGCCTCAGAAGCTATAATTAATTGAGTGTAGACCCCTGTAATTTCAAACGTACATATCTTTCCCGTTTTAAATCCGATTTGAGCCATTCAAGTTACGTTAGGTTCATATTAATGTGGTCTATGCGTTAAAGTTATCGTCTCATCATGTCACACATTTTAGATAATTTATTAAATATTTGTTTACCTAATATTTTAATATTAGTTTTACGATTAAAGCTAATTTACCGTTTTTAACCCACGCTTTTATAAATAAATGCTAACTTAATTATTACCAACTTAAATGTTTGGATTCAATACTTGTTTAGTATAAATGTGTCATCTATGTAGTATTACTCGCGTGTCGCGTGTCATCGTTTGCGCGCGTTGTAGTTTGCACGTCGTCATGTAGTTTGCGCGCCATCGCCGCTATTCGTGTGCTGTCCGCGTGCTGTTTCGCGTGTGTTCACTACAGCATCCATGCGTTGTCGCGCGATGTTTCGCGCGTTTCACGCGTCGGCAGCATGTTGTTTTACGCGTGACATGGGTGCTGTCCGCGCGCGTGTCAAACTGTTTGCTTATATTTAGTCATGTCAGTTAATTATATATTTGTCTAATCGTCCACTATTAAAATAGTAAGTCAGTCAGAATTAAGTAGTATTAATTTACATTTGATAAAGGTCAATTAATATAATTATGTCGAATTAAATATTCTTATTAATACTTGTTTGGTGTAAATGCTATAACTTCTCGACCGTAGCTCCGACTGTCGCGTTTCTTTTCCTCGCGTGACCGTAGTAGCGAGTTCTATTTCGTATTGCATGTTTTATTATGTTTTTCTTTGAATGGTGGAATGTTCTTATGTATATATATATATATGTGTGTGTGTTTGTTTGCTTGTGCCTGTTCATCTTCGCTTCGCGTTGCGATTAGAATGCGGTCCGTTTCCGAGCTTCGGTGAGCCGACGATCAAGCCTTGGCGACCAAGTGAACAAGCTCCTCGAGTTATACAAGGTTGAAGATCCTGAGCACGTGTTTGGTGAAGGCAAGTGTACTCTGACCTATTTATATCCTATTCACATGATAGTTCATTTTCCCACATTAAATAATTAAAACTTAAGGATTGACTAGCTTTCTATTTACCTTGTCCTTGATTACCTTTTGGATTATTACGGTTAGCTTTATGCTAATGCTCTACTTTAATCAATGAACATGATGAGATATATTTATGATACTATGATTTTATTCTGGATATGATGTTGAACTTGTGGCATTTTAGGAGACTCGAGCTGTTTCCCGAGTACCTCTCTGTAAGGACATGTTCGTTGAGAGACCACCCGGGAAAACATTGCAACCATGCGGGTGGTATGGGACGCCCTAAGCCGATTAATTGGAGGAACATGGGGTGTAGTTTGCTTCATCGTTGTGCCGTCAATGGTGGTTAGGGCATAGTGCTTGCTCTGCTAAGGGTGTGTGCCAATTTTGTTAGTCACCCACCTTAGGGAGGAGTACTATATTTATACGACTGGCGAAACCTAATGGGCGACTACACACCAGGAGAATCTTTGTAAAGGCTACGTAGTGAAACATTGCCGACTCATCTTGGAACTATTTGAGGGTTTGATCAACCCGAGGCAAAAAGGGAATCATAGCTCATGGGTAAAGTGCGCGACCTCTGCAGAGGAATGAAATTGATATATCAATCGTGCTCACGGTTAAGAGCGGCCCTGGGAACCTCTTTGATTAGAGTTACAGATGGTTCGAAATACTATGGTTTTATGTATGGATTTGGTTACAGATGATGATGATGGTTCTATTAATGATGCTTCTAACTATGGATTCTGGTATTTCCTCTATGTCACACCCGGTTTTAAGGAACAAAGCCGAGTGCATCTCATACATGCGCCAAAGAAGACAACATATATAATAACAGAGTGTATAGAGATACATGTCACAATAACATCAGAGTACTTATTACATAGCGGAAGTCTTACAAAAATAAAAGATAAATATAAAATGAACTAAGGATCATCCTTGGCGCTAATAAGTCAACTGGGAAACGCCACCTAGATCAGATCGAACTCCTTGTTGTGTGGCTCCTCTTGATCCATCTGTTCTTCTCCTGTGGGGGGTGTGAGACAACAAGGGTGAGCTCACACATGATCATAGCTCAACAAGTTGTGGGGAAACTAGTGTGCATGAACTCACCAAAGGTGGGAGTTCATGTGAAGTGTAAGACTGATCAACAATAGGGGTTAAAGCTGAGCATTGCTTTTAATAAGTTGGTCAAGTTTTATTAGAAGTTACTAAATGTAAGTAAATACCAAACCATACTAAGAATAATAGAACAAAATTAATAAATAATCCCATGCAATGCATATGACAAGTTGAATTTAAGTTCCAGAAATTAATCATGCGAGAGTCCTGAGCTGCTCATGACCATGAGCTTGGCTAGTATACCAGTTTTACACTCTGCAGAGGTTGTACCCTTTACCCACAAGTCATGTTGCCCATCTACCAAGGGATCGTGATTCCCATACACCTCTACCAAGGAAGCGAGGCAGGGCAACACTACGAGGCCTTTACAAAGTTCCACTAGCTTTCGACAAGCCGCTAAGTTTATGGGAAGAGCACTTGCAAGAATCCCTCGTCTGACCGCCATCGCAGCAAAATCAACCCGAGAACCTCCCTATATGCAACTCCCCTACTGCCCTTGCCCCTTTCGAGTAAGGTAGTCTTCCACTAGCTTTCCTAATTAGTTAGCCAAGGGGTCCCATTCCTCCCTTGTGGTGGCACGTGTTTCTCAAGTTAAGCTCCATGTTCCAATTAACATTAATGATCTTGACATGAACATAAATAAAATAACAAAATAATTGGAACATGGATATAATGAAATATTAACCCAAAACCATGTGAAGCAATAGCAAAACTACCCAAGTGATTCAGGGATAACAAGGTAAAGAGATAAACAATCTAGGGTGACCTATTGGGTCCCATCAAAATTAAAACTATGCATGGTAAATGATTGTAAAGAACATTATTGGGTATAAAAGTGGTCAAGGGCATAACTTGCCTTCAATGAGCTCCTGCTCAGCAACTTCTACCTGCTGGGCACCAGAATCCACAGCCACTGGCTCCTCTAGTAGTCACAATACATACAAGCACATTATAAAGGAGAAATTAACATCACACCAAACATGTAAACAAAATACATAACAATAATCTACACATAAAATAAGATCCTAGGAACAGGAATCATTAATTTTGGAGTTATGGATTTTAGATTATGAATTTCCAAAGGTTTTATATGCTTGATATATGATTAAGTGAGAAATTAATTTTACTACTGTTTTCATGTCAAAACAGAGATTCCAGGCGATAAACAATAATATTACAAAGTTTTAGAAACTAGAATGGATCAATTTGGACTAAGTATGAATTTTCTATGAATTTTGCATAATGCTGAAGCATATTTCTTTTGTCTGATGTCGTGTTTAATCGCGTGTTCGTCTCGTCTCGTTTCGGATTTTGGTTCGCGATCGGATTCCGATCGGTGGTTGTGCGTGTCGTGGGTTTTTGCCCCACGACGCGACCCATCCCAACCCAGCCCAGCCCGGTCTTGCCCGGCCCGGCCCGGCGCGCCCCTGGCGCCCGTGCCTCCCCCATGCGGACCCCCTCCTCTCTCTCCTCTCCCTTTCTCTCATTTGATTTTCCCGCGCAGTAACCTCCTCTCCTCCACCTCTCTCTCTCTCCCCGTGGTGCCCTAGGTTTTGGAGACGGTGATCGCCGGATTTGGACCCTGAGGTGAGCTCCCCTTCCCTCTCCCTCTCCCTCTCCCTCTCCCTCTCTCTCTTCCCCTCCCCTTCTTCACCCCTGCGCGCGACCCCCATCCGCCCCCTCGCGCGCGCTCGGCCCCTACGCGCGGCTCCCCTGGCACGCGGCGCGTGGCCCCCTCCCCGACCCCCTTGCATGGCGGCGCCCCTCCCCCCGGCTCCCTTGGCACGGTGGCGGTCCCCTCCCCGGCCCCCTCGCGTGGCGGCGTGGCCCCGCCCGGCCCCCGGCCCCTCGGGCGTGGCTCCCTGGTGCCCCTGCGCGTAGCCCCCGGCCCCGGCACGCGGCCTCAGCCCTTGGCGCACGACCCCTGCCCTCGGGCAGCGTGGTCCCCGGCGTGGCCCCTGGCGCGGCCCTTGGCCCCTGGCAGCACGGCCCCTCGCGGCTTGCCCAGCGCGTTCCCGCGCGTGCAGCCCCATCGCGCGCAGCGATCGAACCTCGGTTTAATTAGTTTTTAAAATTTAGTTTAATGAACGTGCTGCGTCGCGCGCTTCGTCGTGCGGTGAATTAGTTTGATTTCAGATTCTATTGACGTATTGAGTCGCGCGCTTCGTCGCGCGACGATTCATCTTAATTTCATATTATTTAATATGTGGCGTCGCGCGTCTAGTCGCGCGACGTTTCGTTTTAAATTCAGTTTAGATGGCGTATGTGAAAGTCGCCTAGAGGGGGGTGAATAGGCGGAATCTGAAAATTATAAACTTAAGCACAACTACAAGCCGGGGTTAGCGTTAGAAATATAAATGAGTCCGAAAGTGAGGGCGAAAACAAATCACAAGCAACTAAGAATGGATGACACGGTGATTTGTTTTATCGAGGTTCGGTTCTTGCAAACCTACTCCCCGTTGAGGTGGTCACAAAGACCGGGTCTCTTTCAACCCTTTCCCTCTCTCAAACGGTCACTTAGACCGAGTGAGCTTCCTTCCTTGATTTCCCGGGTCACTTAGACCCCGCAAGGACCACCACACAATTGGTGTCTCTTGCTCGCTTACAAGGTTTTGAGAGTAATAATAAGAGAAAGAAGAAAGCCAACCAAGCAACAAGAGCAACAAAAGAACACAGGTCAATCTCCTCACAAGTCCTAAAAACTAGAGTTGAATTGGGGACTTTGATTCAATCGGAGGCTTTGATTTGTGTCTTGGAGTGTTGTGTATTGCTCTTGTATTGAATGAGATGTAGTGAATGCTTGGATGCCTTGAAGAGTGGTGGTTGAGGGGTATTTATAGCCCCAACCACCAATATGGCCATTGGTGAAGGCTTTTGTCGTATGGCGCACCGGACACTATCCGGTGCGCCAGCCACGTCACCAGGCCGTTAGGTTCCAACCGTTGGAGCTCTAACAATTGGGGCCACCGGACAGTCCGGTGGTGCACCGGACAGGTCCTGTAGACTGTCCGGTGTGCCTTCTGGCGCCTGCTCTGACTTCTGCATGCGCAGGCGCGCACTGTAGCGCATTTAATGTTCTCTACAGACGACCGTTGGCGCGAAGTAGCCGTTGCTCCGCTGGCACACCGGACAGTCCAGTGTATTATAGCAGAGCGGCCTCCCAAATTCCCGAAGCTGGCAAGTTCAGAGTCGTTCCTCCCTGGTGCACCGGACACTGTCCGGTGGTGCACCGGACACTATTCGATGGCACACCGGGCAGTCCGGTGCGCTAGACCAGGGCTGCCTTCGGCATACTTTGCTCTTTTTTTATTTGAACCCTTTATTTGACTTTGTATTGGTTTGTTGTGAACCTTTGGCACCTGTAGAACATATATTCTAGAGCAAACTAGTTAGTCCAATAATTTGTGTTGGGCAATTCAACCACCAAAATTCATATTGGAAAAGGTTTGACCCTATATTCCCTTTCAATCTCCCCCTTTTTGGTGATTGATGCCAACACAAACCAAAGCAAATATAAAAGAGCAGAATTGAACTAGTTTGCATAATGTAAGTGCAAAGGTTGCTTGGAATTGAAACCAATATACTTATTTCAATAGATGTGCATGGATGGTTTTCTTCTTATTTAAAATTTTGGACCACATTTGCACCACGGGTTTTGTTTTTGCAAATTCTTTATAAAATTCTTTTTCAAAAGCTTTTGCAAATAGTCAAAGGTATATGAATAAGATTGAAAGAAGCATTTTCAAGATTTTGAAATTTTCTCCCCCTGTTTCAAATGCTTTTCCTTTGACTAGAACAAAACTCCCTCTAAATAAAATTCTCCTCTTAGGTTCAAGAGGGTTTTACAAATTTTGAAGATACTACTTTCTCCGCCTTTTGAACACAATAAGATATCAATTTTAAAAAAAACTTCATTTTTAAAATTCGGTGGTGGTGGTGCGGTCCTTTTGCTTTGGGCTCATACTTTCTCCCCCTTTGGCATGAATCGCCAAAAACGGATACTTGTGAGTGAAATATAAGCCCTTGTAGTGTCTCCCCAATGGTAAACAAATAGTTATGAGTGAAGATTATACCAAAGTGGAGAATGATGCGGAGTACCGACAAATACCAATGGAGTTGAGTGGAAGCGTCGTTGTTGTCGAATACTCCATTTCCCTTTCAATTCTATGACTAAGCATAAGATTACACTTGAAAACACATTAGTTATAGTCATAAAAGAGATATGATCAAAGGTATATAAATAAGCTATGTGTGCAAAGAATCAATCAAAATTCCTAGAATCAAGAATATTTAGCTCATTCCTAAGTTTGGTAAAGGTTTTCTCATCTAAAGGCTTGGTAAAGATATCGGCCAATTGATCTTTGGTGTTTATATAGGCTATTTCGATATCCCCCTTTTGTTGGTGATCTCTCAGAAAGTGATATCGAATGGCTATGTGCTTAGTGCGGCTGTGTTCAACGGGATTATCCGTCATGCGGATTGCACTCCCATTATCACATAGGAGAGGGACTTTGCTAAATTTGTAGCCATAGTCCCTAAGGGTTTGCCTCATCCAAAGCAATTGCGCGCAACAATGGCCTGCAGCAATGTACTCGGCTTCGGCGGTAGAAAGAGCAACTGAGTTTTGTTTCTTTGAAGCCCAAGACACCAGGGATCTCCCCAGAAACTGACAAGTCCCTGATGTGCTCTTCCTATCAATCTTACACCCTGCCCAATCAGCATCGGAATATCCTAGTAAATCAAATGAGGATCCCTTGGGGTACCAAAGACCAAACTTAGGTGTTTGAACTAAATATCTGTCACACCCGGGTTTTAGTGCACCAAGACCCGGGCGCGAACATAAACACCAGGTATGCTGGGACCAAGTCTCACACATATGATGTATAGTGGCACAGGATCGAATGTCACATCTTTATATATAACAGGAGTTCTATACAAAATAAATAATTACATAATAAGGAGACAACGGTCCAGCAACCCAAAGTTGACTGGGAGACGACGGCCTAGATCTCTCACGAACACTTCACAGCATCCTCCGAGCGCATCATCCTGTGGTACCTGTTCTTGACCTGTGGGGTGGTGTGAGACAGCAAGAGTGAGCTCACATACGTTCATCGCTCAACAAGTTGTGGGGAATAATGTGCATGAACTCGCCAAAGGTGGGAGCTCACGTGAAGTGTAAGGCTTACCAAAGAGGATGGTTAGAGCTGAGCATTGCTTTTAAAGTTGGTCAAAATTTTATTAGCAATTACTAAGTATAAGTAAATACCAAACCCAATTAAGTAATAGAACAAAAGTAACAACATCACCTGCGATGCAATGCATATGACAAATTGAATTTAGTTCCATAAATTAATCATGTGAGTGTCCGAGCTGCTCATGACCGTGAGCACGGCTAGTATACCAGTTTTACACTCTGCAGAGGTTGCACATCTTTACCCACAAGTCATGTTACCCATCTGCCAAGGGATCGCGACTTCCCATACACCTCTACCGAGGAGGCGAGGCAGGGTAACACTACGAGGCCTTTACAAAGTTCCACTAGCTTCAGAAAACCCGCTACAGTTTATAGGAAGTTCCAATGCAGGAATCCCTTGCAGGACCGCCATCGCAGCAAAATCCTCCCGAGGGCCTCCCTACACTGACCACTCCCCTACTGCCCTTGCCCCTTTCGGGTAAGGTAGTCTTCCACTAGCTTTCCTAATTAATCAGCCAAGGGGTCCCATTCCTCCCTTGTGGTAGCACTGTTTTCCCGGGTGGTTCTCCATGTTCCAATTAACATAATGATCTTAACATGAACAGTAAACAACAACTGATAATAAAAGTATAATCATGAATAGTAATGTGTATCTCTATACCCAAAACCACATAAAGCGATAGCAAGTACTACCCAAAGATTAAGTGGTGAACAAGGTATAAAGATAGTCAAACTAGGGTAACCTATTGGGTCCCATCAAAATTAACCTATGCAGATCATTATGATTAATTAGAACATGAGTGGGTAAAAAGAAGTGATCAAGGGCACAACTTGCCTGGCACTTGAGATCCAGGTACCAACTTGCTCTTCAGATGACTCGTGTCCTCACGCTAGTCGTAGCAATACAAACAAACAGTGTATAGGCAAAATTAACATTACACCAAACATATATGCAAAATACATATTAATAATCTACATGTTGAAATATGGTCACAGGAACAAGAATTATTAATTTTTGGAGTTATAGGTTTTAAGTTATGAATTTTTGAAGGTTTCATGTATTTAATACAAGATTAAGTGATAGATAAATTTTAAATCATCTTTCATGTCAAACCAGGGGCACGAATGGATAGACAATAATATTATGAAAATTTAGGAACTGGAATGGACCAATTTGGAGTTCATAGGAATTTTCTACAATTTAAACAAGTTTCTACAATTAAATTTGTACTAAAAATCTATTTTTAATTTAGTTTCCCTGTTTTATCCGATCTCGGGACTGGGCCTCAAATCCTAGAAAGCGCAGGGGCTCTGGCGCAAAACTCCACAGACACAGTGAATAGCGCCCCCAGGACGGCGGGTTTATTATGTGAAAACAGAGGGTCTCTTTATGAAGTTTGCCACGCGAAGAGGTATCGAGAGATCTTGGCCGCCCGATCCGCAACGGTCGGCCCAGATTAGAAGTTTTATACGCTGAACCGGTATGCAATCTGAGCCGCAGGATACGTGATCTACGGCTTAGATTAGTTCCTAACGTGCATCGCACTTCTACCCTTGGATCCAAATCGAGCGGTCCAGACGCGCGATCGATCTGTGCCTTGAGTTAGCAAATCAGCGGCTGCTGATCGTCATCTTCCCCACGGTCATCCGAACGGCCAGGAGCAGAGCACCACGGCGTGCTCACCGGCGAGCACCCGCTGACGGCCCAGTACCCCGAAAGCAATCCCGTGCGGTGCTACACATAGAGAAAGAGATGGCAGAGACAATGAGGTACTACTCACCGGCGGTCGAGTGATGAAGAGGCCCGCCCACGATGTAGTGCGGCCCGACGGTAGAATTGATGCACCGGCGAGCAATTCAACGGCGAGGAAGCCGCGATTGTGCGAACAATCCACCCGAAGCGGTTCCTGGTCGTCGGACGGCATACCCAAAAGACTCGCCAAGGCCCGAGATCTAGCAATTCCTATGAAGCGCCGGTAAGGATCTCCAGTGGCGGCAGGTCACGACACAGAGGTGGCCGAGGAGCGTTTGGTCGTGGGAATCACAAGGCGGAAGAGCGCTGGGTCTGCGGGGAGGATGAGGAGACCGCGACACCCGATTTATACCCTAGCAGCGAAGACCGAGCACGGGCACGAGGAACGAGATCCCCGGCGAGGTAGTCGGCGCCTAGTTGAGATTTGGGGCAAAGTCCGTGAGGTTGAAGACCGACCTGAAGGAGTGGCCCCACGCGTAAGTGACTGGTGCAAGGCGAGTGGCGGCAGGTGGCTGGCCGAGCGGGCCCGCGTGGCAGGAGCTTGTGAGGAGCAAGCGCGCAGAGTCTGGGTGGCTAGCCAGTGGGCCCCGCAACGTCAGCGAGAGGGAATACGCAGGCGCGGGGAAGTGACTGATGGCAGTGGCCCACATGTCGGCACCTTGATCTTCGTGGGCCGCGCGGTGAGAGGAATGGGCTGAGGGGGAGGGAATTCAGCCCAGAATCCGGTTTGTCCATTTTCCCTTTTTTTCTTTTTAATTTCTTTTCTAATTTCCTAATTCAAATTTAGTTTGCAATTCACACTCAAGGTTTGAGTTCAACTTTTAAATGTACAGTGAAAACTCCAGCATGAGATTCAAGTTATTTTGCAGGGAATATTTTATTCAGTTATTTAGAAATATATATTTCAAATGTGAAGTAAACTTATTGTTGAGAAATACCATTTTGGATGTAAGTTTAAAGGTTCTCCCATAAATCAACATTTGTTTTTTTTTATTATTATTTATTAAAATTAAAGGGATATGTTTTATGAAGGATGAAAAAAAACATTTATAGAAGTTATTTTATCTCAATCATTTGGTCATTTTTTTATAACTTCACAAAATAAGATTTTGGGTGTTACAATATCTCAGGATTCGCTTCACGGCCCTAAGGTGAACTTCCTTAGGATCGGCTTGGAACCTTGCACACATGCATACAGAAAGCATAATGTCCGGTCGAGATGCACATAAATAGAGTAAAGATCCTATCATCGACCGGTATACCTTTTGATCTACGGATTTACCTCCCGTGTCGAGGTCGAGATGCCCATTGGTTCCCATGGGTGTCCTGATGGGCTTGGCATCCTTCATTCCAAACTTGGTGAGAATATCTTGAATGTACTTCGTTTGGCTGATGAAGGTGCCCTCTTGGAGTTGCTTGACTTGAAATCCTAAGAAGTACTTCAACTCCCCCATCATAGACATCTCGAATTTTTGAATCATGATCCTACTAAACTCTTCACAAATAGATTTGTTAGTAGACCCAAATATAATATCATCAACATAAATTTGGCATACAAACAAATCATTCTCGATTGTTTTAGTAAAGAGTGTAGGATCGGCCTTGCCGACTTTGAAGCCATTAGTGATAAGAAAGTCTCTTAGGCATTCATACCATGCTCTTGGGGCTTGCTTGAGCCCATAAAGCGCCTTAGAGAGTTTATAGACATGGTTAGGATACTCACTATCTTCAAAGCCGGGAGGTTGCTCAACATAGACTTCTTCCTTGATTGGTCCATTAAGGAAGGCACTCTTTACATCCATTTGATAAAGCTTGAAGCCATGGTAAGTAGCATAGGCAAGTAATATACGAATTTACTCAAGCCTAGCTACGGGTGCATAGGTTTCACCAAAATCCAAACCTTCGACTTGTGAGTACCCCTTGGCCACAAGTCGTGCCTTGTTCCTTATCACCACACCATGCTCATCTTGTTTGTTGCGGAAGACCCACTTGGTTCCTACAACATTTTGGTTAGAACATGGAACTAAATGCCATACCTCATTTCTCGTGAAGTTGTTGAGCTCCTCTTGCATTGCTAGCACCCAATCTGAATGTTTAAGTGCTTTCTCTACCCTATGTGGCTTAATAGAGGAAATAAAAGAGTAATGTTCACAAAAATGAGCAACACGAGATCGAGTGGTTACCCCCTTATGAATATCGCCTAGGATTGTGTTCACGGGGTGATCTCGTTGAATTGCTTGGTGGACTCTTGGGTGTGGCGGCCTTTGATCTTGTTTATCTTCCTTGTCTTGATCATGGGCATCTCCCCCTTGATCATTGCCCTCCTCTTGAGGTGGCTTATCTTCTTGATCTTCTCCTTCATCATCCTGAGCCTCATCCTCATCTTGAGTTGGTGGAGATGCTTGCATGGAGGAAGATGGTTGATCTTGTGCTTGTGGAGGCTCTTCGGATTCGTTAGGACACACATCCCCAATGGACATGTTCCTTAGCGCTATGCACGGAGCCTCTTCATCATCTAGCTCATCAAGATCAACTTGCTCTACTTGAGAGCCGTTAGTTTCATCAAACACAATGTCACATGAGACTTCAACTAGTCCAGTGGACTTGTTAAAGACTCTATATGCCCTTGTGTTTGAGTCATAACCAAGTAAAAAGCCTTCTACATCCTTAGGAGCAAATTTAGATTTTCTACCTCTTTTAACAAGAATAAAGCATTTGCTACCAAAGACTCTAAAATATGAAATATTGAGCTTTTTACCGGTGAGGAGTTCGTATGATATGTCTTCTTGAGGATTCGGTGTAGATATAACCAGTTGATGGCGTAGCAAGCGGTGTTGACCGCCTCGGCCCAAAACCAATCCGAAGTCTTGTACTCATCAAGCATGGTCCTTGTCATGTCCAATAGAGTTCTATTCTTCCTCTCCACTACACCATTTTGTTGTGGTGTGTAGAGAGAAGAGAACTCATGCTTGATGCCCTCCTCCTCAAGAAAGCTTTCAATTTGTGAGTTCTTGAACTCCGTCCCATTGTCGCTTCTTATTTTCTTGATCCTCAAGCCGAACTCATTTTGAGCCCGTCTCAAGAATCCTTTCAAAGTCTCTTGGGTTTGAGATTTTTCCTGTAAAAAGAATATCAAAGTGAAGCGAGAATAATCATCCATAATAACTAGACAGTACTTACTCCCGCCGATGCTTATGTAAGCTATCAGGCCGAATAAATCCATGTGGAGTAGCTCGAGTGGCCTGTCAGTAGACATGATGTTCTTGTGTGGATGATGAACACCAACTTGCTTCCCTGCTTGACATACGCTACAAACCCTGTCTTTCTCAAAGTGAATATTGGTTAGTCCCAAAATGTGCTCTCCCTTTAGAAGCTTGTGAAGATTTTTCATCCCAACATGGGCTAGTCGGCGGTGCCAGAGCCAACCCATGTTAGTCTTAGCAATTAAGCAAGTATCGAGTTCAGCTCTATTAAAATCAACTAAGTATAGCTGACCCTCTAATACTCCCTTAAAAGCTACTGAGTCATCACTTCTTCTAAAGACAGTAACACCTGTATCCGTAAAAAGACAGTTGTAACCCATTTTACATAATTGAGAAACAAAAAGCAAGTTGTAATCTAAAGAATCTACAAGAAAACATTGGAAATAGAATGGTTAGGTGATATAGCAATTTTACCTAATCCTTTGACCAAACCTTGATTTCCATCCCCGAATGTGATAGCTCGTTAGGGATCTTGGTTTTTCTCATAGGATGAGAACATTCTTTTCTCCCCAGTCATGTGGTTTGTGCACCCGCTGTCGATGATCCAACTTGAGCCCCCGGATGCATAAACCTATAAAACAAATTTAGTTCTTGATTTTAGGTACCCAAACAGTTTTGGGTCCTTTGACATTAGATACAAGAACTTTGGGTACCCAAACACAAGTCTTTGACCCTTGTGTTTGCCCCCAACATATTTGGCAACTACCTTGCCTGATTTGCTAGTAAGCACATAAGAAGCATCAAAAGTCTTGAATGAAATGTTATGGTCATTTGATGCAATAGGAGTTTTCTTCTTAGGCAATTTAGCATGAGTGGATTGTCTAGAACTATATGCCTCACTCTTATACATGAAAGCATGATGAGGTCCAGAGTGAGACTTCCTAGAATGAATTCTCTTAATTTTGTGTTCGGGATAACCGGCAAGGTATAAAATGTAACCCTCGTTATCCTAAACCATGGGAGCTTTGCCCTTAACAAAGTTAGATAATATTTTAGGAGGGGCACTAAGCTTGACATTGTCCCCCTGTTGGAAGCCAATGCCATCCTTAATGCCAGGGTGTCTCCCACTATAAAGCATACTACGAGCAAATTTAAATTTTTCATTCTCTAATTCATGCTCAGCAATTTTAGCATCTAATTTAGCTATATGATCATTTTGTTGTTTAATCATAGCAAGGTGATCATGAATAGCATCTACATTAACATCTCTACATCTAGTGCAAATAGAAACATACTCAACGGTAGATGTAGAGGGTTTGCAATCATTTAATTCAACAATCTTAGCATGTAAAATATCATTCTCATCTCTAAGATTGGAAATAGAGGCATTGCAAACATCTAATTCCTTAGCCTTAGCAATTAATTTATCATTCTCAAACTTAAGGCTAGCAAGAGATTCATTCAATTTGTCAATCTTAGCAATCAATTTGGCATTCTCATTTTTAAGACTAACAATTGAATCATCACAAATATTTGACTTCTCAACCTTAGCAATCAAATTGGCATTCTCAATTCTAAGGTTGGAGATAGTGTCATGGCAACTACTTAGCTCACTAGTTATTTTTTCATTTTTCTCTACCTCCTGAGCATAAGCATTTTTAGTCTTAACATGCTTTTTATTTTCCTTAATAAGGAAGTCCTCTTGGCTATCCAAGAGTTCATCCTTCTCATGAATAGCACTAATTAACTCATTCAATTTCTCTTTTTGTTGCATGTTAAGATTTGCAAAAAGAGTAAACAAATCATTCTCATCATCACTAGAATTAGCCTCATCGCTAGATGTTGCATATTTAGTCGAGGATCTTGATTTTACCTTCTTCTTCTTGTCGTCCTTTGCCATGAGGCACTTGTGGCCAACGTTGGGGAAGAGAAGTCCTTTGTTGACGGCGATGTTGGCGGCGTCCTTGTCGGAGGAGGAGTCGGTGGAGCTTTCGTCGGAGTCCCACTCCCGACAAACATGGGCATCACCGCCCTTCTTCTTGTAATACCTCTTCTTCTCTTTCTTCTTCCCCCTCTTGTCATTATCCCTATCACTATCACTAGACAATGGACATTTAGCGATAAAATGACTGAGCTTACCACACTTGTAGCAAACCATCTTGGAACGGGGCTTATAATCTTTCCCCTTCCTTTGCTTGAGGATTTGGCGAAAGCTCTTGATGATGAGCGCTATTTCCTCGTTGTCGAGCTTGGAGGCGTCGATGGGGACCCTACTCGGTGTAGAGTCTTCTTTCTTCTCCTCCGTTGCCTTGAATGCAACGGGTTGTGCTTCGGGTACAGAGGAGGAGGCGCCTTGCTCGATGATCTTCTTGGAGCCTTTGATCATCAATTCAAAGCTCACAAATTTGCCTATTACTTCCTCAGGAGACATTAGTTTATATCTTGGATCACCACGAATCAATTGAACTTGAGTAGGGTTAAGAAATATGAGTGATCTAAGAATAACCTTGACCATCTCATGGTCATCCCATTTGGTGCTCCCGAGGTTGTGCACTTGATTTACCAAGGTCTTTAGGCGGTTGTACATGGCTTGGGGGTCTTCTCCTTGGTTGAGCATGAAGCGACCGAGCTCCCCCTCGATCGTCTCTCTCTTGGTGATCTTGGTTACCTCGTCTCCTTCGTGCGCGGTCTTGAGCACGTCCCAAATTTCCTTGGCGCTCTTCAACCCTTGCACCTTGTTATACTCCTCTCGACTTAGAGAGGCGAGGAGTATTGTGGTGGCTTGTGAGTTGAAGTGCCAGATTTAGGCAACTTCGTCCGAATCATAGTCTTCATCCCCCGGCGAAGGTACCTGTACTCCAATTTCAACAACATCTCAAATGCTAGTGTGGAGTGAGGTTAGATGGTGCCTCATTTTATCACTCCACATATTATAATCTTCACCATCAAACATAGGTGGTTTGCCTAATGGGACGGAAAGTAGAGGAGTACGTTTTGAAATACGAGGGTAGTGTAAGGGAATCTTACTAAACTTCTTGCGCTCGTAGTAGACCACCTTCTTCATCTTCTTTTTCTTCTCCCCACTCCGATGCGAATTGTGAGGAGGTGATTCCTCCTTCTTGTTGCGGGACTCTCCCGATGGAGCCTTCCCGTGGCTTGTAGCGGGCTTCTCGCCGGTCACCATCTCCTTCTTGGCGTGATCTCCCGACATCACTTCGAGCGGTTAGGCTCTAATGAAGCACCGGGCTTTGATACCAATTGAAAGTCGCCTAGAGGGGGGTGAATAGGTGGAATCTAAAAATTATAAACTTAAGCATAACTACAAGCCGGGGTTAGCGTTAGAAATATAAACGAGTCCGAAAGAGAGGGCGAAAACAAATCACAAGCAACTAACAAATGGATGACACGGTGATTTGTTTTACCGAGGTTCGGTTCTTGCAAACCTACTCCCCGTTGAGGTGGTCACAAAGACCGGGTCTCTTTCAACCCTTTCCCTCTCTCAAACGGTCACTTAGACCGAGTGAGCTTCCTTCCTTGATTTCCCGGGTCACTTAGACCCCGCAAGGACCACCACACAATTGGTGTCTCTTGCTCGCTTACAAGGTTTTGAGAGTAAGAATAAGAGAAAGAAGAAAGCCAACCAAGCAACAAGAGCAACAAAAGAACACAAGTCGATCTCCTCACAAGTCCTAAAAACTAGAGTTGAATTGGGGACTTTGATTCGATCAGAGGCTTTGATTTGTGTCTTGGAGTGTTGTGTATTGCTCTTGTATTGAATGAGATGTAGTGAATGCTTGGATGCCTTGAAGAGTGGTGGTTGGGGGTATTTATAGCCCCAACCACCAATATGGCCGTTGGTGAAGGCTTCTGTCGTATGGCGCACCGGACAGTCCGGTGCGCCAGCCACGTCACCAGGCCGTTGGGTTCCAACCTTGGAGCTCTGACAATTGGGGCCACCAGACAGTCCGATGGTGCACTGGACAGGTCCTGTAGACTGTCCGGTGCGCCTTCTGGCGCCTGCTCTGACTTTTGCGCGCGCAGGCGCGCACTGTAGTGCATTTAATGTTCTCTACAGACAACCGTTGGCACGAAGTAGCCGTTGCTCCGCTGACAGTCCGGTGTTACACCAGATAGTCCGGTGAATTATAGTGGAGCGGCCTCCCAAATTCCTGAAGCTGGCAAGTTCAGAGTGGTTCCTACCTGGTGCACCGGACACTGTCCGGTGGTGCACCGGACAGTCCAGTGCGCCAGACCAGGGCTGCCTTCGGTGTACTTTGCTCCTTTTTATTTGAACCCTTTATTTGACTTTGTATTGGTTTGTTGTGAACCTTTGGCACCTATAGAACATATATTCTAGAGCAAACTAGTTAGTCCAATAATTTGTGTTGGGCAATTCAACCACCAAAATTCATATTGGAAAAGGTTTGACCCTATTTCCCTTTCAATATGCCGTTGTACGTTTCGTCGTGCAACGCTTAGCGTCTCTTTATAATTAGTGCAAGTGTCTCGTTGCATGCTCCATCGCGTGACGAGTCGTTTATTTCTTAATTCAATTTGAGTGTTGTGTCGCGCGTTTCGCCACGCGACAATCGTTTTAATTTACCTTTATCTGTTCATAATAATTAACCATGGAACATGACTTTACCCTATGCTAAACGCGATGGTTAAATTAATACCATTCTGTTTAGACGAGTATTTTAAGTTATAATCGTGTGATATGATCGCTCGTCAGCCGTAGCCTCGACCGTTACTTTCCCTTTCTCGCTTAGTCGTAAGTATGAGCCCTGCGTTGAACGTCTATTTATTTATTACATTCTATTGTTTGGTGTATTGTTCTTTTGTATTAAATTTATGGAATGTATGTTTGAAACTTGTATAGATAACAGTCAGTTGGCAGAGTCCGAAGGAGTTGCAGGTGAAGACCCTGAGCAGCAGTCGGTTGGTGAAGGCAAGTGTCCCTTGACCCATCTATGTCCTACTCATTCTTATAATTCACTCCCCACATTTACACAGTTTATACCTAAGGATTGACTAGCTTTTGTTTATCTTGTCCTTGTTTACCTATTTTGGTTGGGTTATTATGGTTTAGCTTCATGCTAGTGCTTCACATTAATCAATGAACATGATGAGATTATCTATGATACGCTCTTTTCCCTTTTGATTATGATGATGGTTCTGTGACATTTAGGGGACTCGAGCTGTTTCTTGAGTTCCTCTCCATAAGGACTGGTTCGTTGGATGACCGGCCAGGAAAATAGTGCAACCATGAGGGTGGAGTGGGACACCCTTAGCTGAGTAATTAGAGGAACTGGGGTGTAGTTCGCTTAGCCGTCGTGCCGTTAATGGGGCTCGGTGTATGCGGCTCGCTCTGCTAAGGTTGGTTCGCCCCTTGGGGAGGAGTGCGGTGCATTTAGGAAAAATAACGTGCGGCTATAGCCCTAGGGAATCTTTGTAAAGGCTACATAGTGAGACCCTACCTATTCACCTTGGTAGTGTTTAAGGGTTTGATCGGCCCAAGGCAAGAGGGAATCACGGCTTGTGGGTAAAGTGTGCAACCACTGCAGAGTGTTATGAAACTCATATATCAGCCGTGCTCGCGGTTATGAGTGGCCAAGGGAGCTCCATTGATTAGAGATACTTGATCAGAGATGCATGGTTTACAGGTGGTGATGAGGAGGATGGTTATGATTATGACTATGGTAATGGTAAGTGGTATTCTTTCTATTTGGAAAGGGTACTTTGGGTTAATAACTTGGGTTAATGCTAAAACCTGGCTTTCTACTAGTAAAAATAACCTGACCAACTAAAAGCAACTGCTTGACTTAACTCCACATAAAGGTAGTCCACTACAGCCAAACGAGACATTTTGCTGAGTATGTTGATGTGTACTCACCCTTGCTTTACACACCAAAACCCCATAGGTTGTCTGTGTTGCAACCATTGCTCAGGAGAAGATGAAGTCGTGGAGGAGGAGTTCCAAGAGTACGATGAGTTCTTGTGATACCCCAATTTTCTTAAAAGAAGTTAAACTTATTTTTCTCTTTTCTTTGATGTTCTGTGGCATTGGGGTATAGAGTTTCAGGAGGCATTCCTTAGAAAATAGTAGATCTTTTGGCATTTTTCCGCTGGGGTTGGGAGCTCAAAGGGGAGAGCGAGTTTGGGCCATTGATCTCGATCCGGTGGATGGGAGCCCCCCCTCTCCTCCCCAACCCTAGCCGCCCCCTCTCCTTCTCCCCAATTGGGTTGCAGCCGCCCCCTCCCTCTCTTGCTCTCCTCCCCATTGGTAGCCGCCGCCTACCCTCTCCATGGCTCCCTCCTCCCTCTAGATCCCCCCCCCACGCAGTAAGGATCGAGAAGAGGAGGAGCACATTGAATTGAAGAGGAAGAGAGGATCAAGGAGATGTTCTTCCCCATCTCTTCTTGAAGATTTTCTTGGGAAAAACCCTAGGTATGTTGAAATCCTTGTTCCTCCCTGTAATTATGTGCTTTTGGAGGTTGTGGATCATGGGGATTAAAGGATTAGAGGTTGGATTAGATGTGGGGTTAGGTTTTGATCTCGAATTTAGTTTTCTGCGCAATGGCAGATTCGACCGTTTCTGTTCATGCCTGTTTTCCGTAGTCTTAGTGGCCTCAAAAAAATTAAAAGTCTATATATGAGTCATAGATAATTTGTAGATCTTTCCGTGGCCGTGAAGAACACCTCAATCGGACATTAGATCAGAAAGTTATTGCAGTTTTATTATAGCAGTTTTTCTGTCTCAAAATTCTGTGCAGAATCTGTTCTCTTAAGATTTAGGCAATTTTATCAACAGAATTCAACCTTGGGTTTGTAAGAAAAGTTGTAGATAATTTCATAAGCTTTCCATATTATTAAAAAGTGCATTCATATGAATTATGAAACTCCAGTTATGTTTGTTTTACTGTGGCTGTTTCTGTTTGCCTGACCAAAATGAGCGGGTCTGTTCACTGGTAGGTTTCATCAGGTAAATGGCCGAATTGGCTCTTCCAACTATGGAGACTTCTGTAGAGGGATAAAAGTTCTTGCTTCCAGTAGAATTTCATGATTTTTGGCGGAGTGGTTTGTGAGATATCGAATTTTCAAGTTAACTACGCTGCTGTCTGAAGCAGATTCAGTCAGTTATCTTGTCAGATGTTTTAGAACTTATAGATGACAGAATTTAATTATCCATTGAATACCAAAGTTGTAGGTTATTTTGTGTAGATACTCCTAGATTATTTGTTTGATATCACCACTGTTATAATTTTAAAGATACAAAATTAACAAACAGCGCTACTACTGTATGGCATGTGGTTCAGGGTGGGAGGCTTACCACCAGGTCTTGGTTTCAAGTGTAGGAGTGATTTGTTGATTGTTGACAAATGTTTGTGAAATATTTATACTAAGTTTTATGCCCACTAGCAGGTGGCTACACTCCAGATTATGCCTAGTACATTTCTTCTTCTTCGTTGAAGGCAAGTGAATGTAGCGGTGGTTGCTTCTATTCTGACCTGTTATTTCTATTGCCTACACTCTAATATTTAGAAGTATTGGATTCTTTCATAATTGGACTCTATGGTGATGCTTTACTTGCTTGCATTATACTGATGCTCAATCATATATTGATGATGATTATGATTCGAGTATGACTCATGAGATTAATTCACACCCCTGAAGGTAAATGAAGTATTATTTGAGGTTGGTATTGTTTCTGAAGGTAAATGAAGTATTATTTGGGGTTTGTGTTGTATCTGAAGGAAGTGAAGTTTATTGATAAATGCAGCATGCCATATACATTGCATGACTCATTTGCATCTGAAGTTTTGTCGTGACCTATGGTCCGACCGTACCGGTACAATTTAGCATCGTACGTTGCCCGAGGAGGGGTACGATGCGGCTTCATACCCTAAGAGGTATGAAGGCAGAGGACATATGCATTGCATTCATATGCATTCATTGAAGTGATATTTTCAGATGATGTGGTTTTATACCCTCAGAGGTATAAAGACAGAGTACCTACACATTGCATTCCTATGCATACATAGAAGTGATATTTGTAGGTATTATTGACGCAGGGAAGTGTTATAGAACCTATTATGGTTGTTCGAGGAAATGAGATGGTATTGGTTATATTGGGACTACTAAGTTCTATATCTACAAGTATTTCTAATCTTAATTGTGATTCTTTTAAAATGTTGATTAATTCAATTTGTGGTTTAAATATCTTGTCAAAACAATTCGCTTGCTGAGATGTTTCATCTCACTCTTGCATTACTCAATGCAGGTGCTTGTTGCTCATCAAGGGAAGTGGGAAGTAGCAGCACATCCACCTTCACTCTCATAATAATGCTGCTTAGGCGCAGTCATGATTTAATTAGAAGCTTCTTGTCAAAGGATGTTTGTTTCTAACTAGTTGTGCGCACTGGTTAATTTAGTTCATGCCGTTATGGTTGTCTTCCCATTGCTAGTAGATTATTAATGTTGATTATGTTTTCTTATCATGATATCTATTTATACTTTGTTGCTTCCCCGTTTATACAATTTTCAAAGGAGATGCTGTCAAAATTTTATATACGAATGTTAGAGGTGTAGTTTAGTAGCATTCTGGGGTGTTTGTGGATCCCGGGGTGTTACAGTTCTAGGCGTGGGTTAGCGGCAAACCCCCAGTCGGCTGCCTGTGTAGGCCGTGTGTATCTATGTTTCTTTTCCGCACTTTGATTATTGTTAAAGACTATGTGGATGTCTTGGACATCATGATGTAATCGACTATTATACCCTCTTTTATGTCTTTATTGAGGACTGTGTGATGATGTCCAGTTATGTAACTGCTGTGTACGTGAATTGCTGATCCTGGCACGTACATGGTTCGCATTTGGTTTGCCTTCTAAAACCGAGTGTGACATAGGTGGTATCAAAGCCGCTGACTGTAGGACCGCTAACCTAGAGTAGAATGGTCGTTCTAAGGATTATAGACCCCTATTATCACCTTGACTTTGGTATCCCTTCAAAAGTTGGTCATATCGACCAAACCTATGTTCTACTATATATTATACCTTGCTAAAAAATTGTTTCATTCTAATTCCTAATTTTTCATGGTTTACTTGCTGGTCATATTAGTTCTGTTCTCACTCTTATGCTTACGGTGTCTTTTGTAGATGGCTCGTCTTAGACACACTGCACGGAAATCAGTCATTCCTTTCTTGCCTTCTCTTCTCGTGGAGCGTCCGCTTCGCCGACCGGTGGCTGGTCAGTCTAGCCACTTGGAGAGGCTGCACCACCGCCTGCATGAGGAGCAGGAGCGTCGACGACAGGAGCTGGAGCAGCAGGGCTCTTCTTTCTCGCTTCAGCAGGAGATAGAGTCTGTGAGGAGCTGCTCCCCTGTGCTCCCGCTGGAGGTGCCCCCTACACCACCATTAAGCGCCCCAGCCGCTGGAGTAGCTGCTGGAGGAGACCCAGACGACGGAGGTGGCGACAGCAGCTCGAGCCACATCCCCGACCTTTCAGAGGAGCAGGAGCTAGAAGGATGGGTTGCCCGACCCATCACCCGTGACGCTGCTCGCGGGTGTCACTTCCACGACGCGCTCGACACCCTGCTGCGCCAGGCACTTGACCGGCGCACTTGGTCTATCGAGTATCGCTGTGTTGTCTTCCAGCACAGTCGTGGGGTTTATCCGAACCGTTGGAAGGCGACCTGCTTGGTGCGCCGTCCGGAGAACAGTCTCTGAGGTGCAGAGATCTGCTCGGAGCACTATTCTATCTCTGAGCGGGACTCAGCCGAGGCGGCCATGCAAGATGCCACACGACGTGCGCTTTCGCACTACTGCAAAGTGCTCGGTGGGTAGCTGATGGTATTAACCTGAAGTATTACCCCCACCGCCCATCTGGTAGCACAGGAGGCGTGGTTGTCTCACCTGTTGGTGAGGACAATCCTAGGTTGAGCAGCATAGTCAACCTAGTCGCCATGCTAAACATGGAGCTGGACCATGCATTAGATGAGCTGAGTAGGGCTCGTGTTGAGATCGCCCAGTTGTGGGCTGAGCGCGCGGAGCATCATCACCTAGAGGATGGCTCCCCCGCTCCAGTCGAGACTCAGCACCCATACCGCTCACCTCAGCGTGGACACCATGCTTATGGTAACCTCGACTGCAGGACCAAGATAAATTTAGATCGTCAGCGTCAGATCTTGTAACTAATGCAAAAATATATATAGAAGCTATAGTCTTAGCATTAGTCTTACTCTTAGTTAGTCTTAGTTAGACAGGGTAGTTTGCTTATCCTGTGCCTTTATGTTTGCCATGATGAACTATGTTGGATTTGGATCTTTGTAATGACTGTCGCCAGGGTGTGGGTATTCCCTGCACTTTGGTTTACCTGTTAAATGTTAATAAAATTAGTTATCTAGTTGGGAAGCCCTTTTTTTCTACTTTCCTCTTTATCTGAGAAGATGTGTTTGCCTGTGTTGGAAGTCAGTGAAGATGTTCATCTGTTCAGTACCGTGGAAGGATTCTATACTCTTTTGTTATGCTGCAAGTTGCAAGATCAGTTCTGATGTGGGATAGCATTATGCAGATGTCAGACAACAGGCGCAGAGGAGGAAGGCATGCTCAGTAGGAGCAAGCAGCACCGCAAGATGAGGCTCCCCATCAGCAGCTACCACCCTCGCCCCCGATAATGATAGAGCAGATGTTCTTTATGCAGACTCAGATAGTTCAAGCCATTGGTCAGACTCTAGCCACCATTCAGCAGTAGTAGCAGCCACCACCTCAGCCTCAGATGCCTCAGATGCCCAGAGACAAGCGTGCTGAATTCATAAGAGGTCATCCCCCAGTGTTCGCTCACTCTTCTGACCCCATGGATGCTGAAGATTGGCTGCACACTATGCAGCGGGAGTTGCACACCGCTCAGTGCGACGACAGGGAGAAAGTTCTGTATGGTCCCCATCTGTTGAGAGGAGCAGCCCAGTCTTGGTGGGAGTCCTATCTCGCCACCCATGCCAACCCCGACACCATCACCTGGGAAGAATTCAGAGATAGCTTCCGTCAGTACCATGTTCCAGCAGGCCTGATGACAGTGAAGAAGGAGGAGTTCTTGGCGCTCATGCAAGGGCCTATGTCTGCCAGTGAGTACCGAGGCAAGTTTCTGCAGCTGTCCCGCTATGCTCCTGAAGATGTCAACACGGACGCCAAGAGGTAGTATCGCTTCTTGAGAGGCTTAGATGATCCTCTACAATATCAGCTAATGAATCATACCTTCCCCATGTTTTAGCACCTGATTGACAGAGCAATCATGACAGAGAGGAAGCACAAAGAGATGGAGGATCGCAAGCGTAAGATCAGTGGACCCCAGCCTGGAAGCAGCAATCACCCTCGTTTCTCAAGCAACCCACCTCAGCAGTTCAGGCAGAACCAGCGCTCACCTCAGCAGCAGCAGTTTCAGAGGTAGTACCCTCAGTACCAGCAGTAGAATCGTCAGAACAACCGGTCAGGAGGAGGTCAGTTCTAGAGGCAGAATCAGCAGGCACCTCGCCTCCCCGCCCCAGCAACCAACCAGAGCAGTCAAGCAGCCCCAGTTTAAGGTGGAAGCAGAGCATGTTTCCATTATGGAGAGCAAGGCCATTGGGTGATGCAATGTCCGAAGAAGGCAGCCCAGCAACAGTCAGGCCCTAGTGCCCCAGCAAAGTAGAATGTGTCTCAGCCTAGAGCAGGCAACCGCTCTCAGCCACGCTATAACCATGGGAGACTGAACCATTTGGAAGCTGAAGCAGTTCAGGAAACACCCGGCATGACAGTAGGTATGTTTCCAGTCAACTCCCATATTGTAGAAGTGTTATTCGATACCGGAGCAACGCATTCTTTTATAACTGCATCATGGGTAGAAGCACATAATCTTCCAATAACTACCATGTCAACCCCATCCAAATTGACTTAGCCGGTGGTAGAATTCGAGCCGATAGCATTTGCTTGAATGTAAGTATGGAAATAACAGGGATAGTGTTTCCCACTAATCTCATAGTAATGGGTACCCAGGGAATAGATGTAATCCTAGGGATGAATTGGTTAGATAAGTACCAAGCAATTATCAGCTGTGATAAGAGGACAGTTAAATTGGTGTCTCCACTAGGATAAGAAGTGGTGGCCGAGTTAATCTCACCTAAGCCAAGGAAAGGAAGTTGCCATTACATGGCTATTGATAACAAGGAGCCAGATTCACTCGAGATTATCAAGGTTGTGTCATAATTTCCAGATGTGTTCCTGGAAGATTTACCAGGTATGCCACCTGAGCGGAAAGTTGAGTTTGCTATAGATCTTCTTCCTGGCACCGCCCCCATTTCTAAAAGAGCCTACAGAGTGTCTGGACCAGAGTTGGTTGAACTCAAGAAGCAGATCAATGAGCTATCAGAGAAAGGTTACACCTCGCCTTGGGCCGTCCCTATCCTGTTCATGAAGAAGAAAGATGGCACCAGAAGGATGTGTATCGATTATTGAGCTCTGAATGAGGTCACCATCAAGAACAAGTACCCCATGCCTAGAATAGAAGATCTGTTTGACCAGTTGAGAGGAGCCAGCGTGTTCTCAAAGATAGATCTGAGGTCAGGTTATCATCAACACAGGATCCGACCTTTAGACATTCCGAAGACGACATTCATTACCAAGTATGGGTTGTATGAATTCACTGTTATGTCTTTTGGTCTAACGAATGCACCAGCCTTCTTCATGAATCTGATGAACAGTGTATTCATGGATTATCTTGACAAGTTTGTGGTGGTATTTATTGATGATATTCTTATATATTCTCAAAGTGAGGAAGAGCATGTGAATCATTTGAAGATGGTATTGTAGAGATTGCGAGAGCACCAATTGTATGCAAAGTTGAGCAAGTGCGAGTTCTGGATCAATGAAGTCATGTTCTTGGGTCACATAATTAACAAAGAAGGATTGGTTGTGGATCCGAAGAAAGTGGCAGACATTATGAACTGGAAAGCGCCAACAGATGCCCGAGGAATCAAGAGCTTCATTGGAATGGCTGGATATTATTGGCGATTCATTGAAGGGTTCTCGAAGATCGCGAAACCGATGACAGCCTTGCTAGGCAACAAAGTGGAGTTCAAGTGGACCCAAAAATGCCAAGAAGCCTTCGAAGCGTTGAAAGAGAAGTTGACTACAACGCCTGTCTTAGTCTTGCCTGATGTGCACAAGCCCTTCTCAGTGTATTGCGACGCTTGTTACATTGGTTTGGGATGCGTGTTGATGCAAGAGGGAAGAGTTGTGGCTTATTCGTCCCGACAGCTAAAGGTTCATGAGAAGAATTATCTAATCCATGATCTAGAGTTGGCAGCAGTGGTTAATGCACTGAAGACATGGAGGCACTATCTTTACGGACAGAAGTGTGATGTCTACACAGACCACAAGAGTCTGAAGTACATATTCACTCAGTCGGAGCTGAATATGAGGCAACGAAGATGGTTAGAGTTGATCAAAGACTATGAATTGGAGATTCATTACCATCCAGGCAAAGCGAACATAGTGGCAGATGCTTTGAGCAAGAAAAGTCATGTCAACATGATGGTCGCTCATCCGATGCCTTATGAATTGGCCAAAGAGTTTGACAGGTTGAGCCTCGGATTTCTGAACAGCATGCGAGGAGTAACCGTTGAGTTAGAGCCCACTTTAGAGCGGGAATCAAAGAAGCACAGAAGAATGATGAGAAGATCAGTGAAATTCGGCAGCTGATTCTAGAAGGAAGAGGTAAAGACTTTCGGGAAGATGCAGAAGGTGTGATATGTTTCAAAGACCGTTTGTGTGTTCCCAATGTCCAGTCTATTCGGGAATTGATCCTCAAGGAAGCTCATGAGTTAGCTTATTCCATACACCCTGGAAGTAAGAATATGTATCAAGATCTGAAGAAAAAGTTCTAGTGGTACGGAATGAAAAGGGAGATCACAGAGCATGTGGCTATATGTGACAGTTGTCAAAGGATCAAGGCAGAGCATCAGAGGCCAGCTGGATTGTTGCAACCGTTGCAAATTCCTCAGTGGAAATGGGATGAAATCGGGATGGATTTCATAGTCAGATTGCCTTGCACTCGAGCCAGCTACGATTCCATTTGGGTAGTGGTGGACCGCTTAACCAAGTCAGCCCACTTCATACCTGTCAAGACTAACTACAGCAGTGCAGTATTGGCAGAGTTGTACATGTCCCGGATCGTTTGTCTTCACGGTGTACCAAAGAAGATAGTGTAAGATAGAGGAATGCAGTTCACCTCTCATTTCTGGCAGCAATTGCATGAAGCTTTGGGTACACATTTGAATTTCAGTTCAGCCTACCATCCGCAGACAGACGGTCAGACTAAAAGAATCAATCAAATTCTTGAAGATATGTTGAGAGCTTGTGCGTTGCAAGATCAGTCCGGATGGGACAAGAGATTGCCTTATGCAGAATTCTCTTATAACAACAGTTACCAGGCCAGCTTGAAGATGTCACCATTTCAGGCGCTTTATGGGAGGAGTTGTAGAACTCCATTACAATGGGATCAGCCTGGAGAAAAGCAAGTATTCGGGCCAGACATTTTGCTCGAAGCTGAAGAGAACATCAAGATGGTTCGGGAGAATCTAAAGATAGCGCAATCAAGGTAGCAAAGCTATGCAGACACAAGAAGGAGAGAGCTGATTTTCGAAGTCGGAGATTTTGTCTACCTGAAAGTATCACCGATCAGAGGAGTCAAAAGATTCAGAGTCAAAGGCAAGCTAGCACCCCGCTATGTTGGTCCGTATTAGATTCTCGCAAAGCGTGGAGAAGTGGCCTATCAGCTCAGTCTGCTAGAAGGATTGTCAGCGGTGCATGATGTCTTCCATGTGTCTTAGTTGAAGAAGTGTCTGCGTGTGCCAGAAGAGCAATTGCCAGTGGAAGGTCTGGAGGTCCAGGAGGACTTGACCTACATAGAGAAGCCAGTGTAGATTCTTGAGACCGCAGACAGAGTCACATGGAGGAAAACTATCAGAATGTGCAAAGTCAAATGGGATCACCACTCTAAGGAAGAAGCAACCTGGGAGCGTGAAGATGATCTGATGGCCAAATACCCTGAACTCTTTGCTGGTCAACCTTGAATCTCGAGGGCGAGATTCTTTTAAGGGGGATAGGTTTGTAATGCCCTGAATTTGGGGTAGAATTTTTTCTTTCTTAATACTCACCAAATTCAGGTGTTACTCTCTTTTCTCTTCCCGTTTCGCTCCTTCCCAAATTCAAAGCAGTATAGCGACTAGTGTTCGTATCGTGTGTAAACAAAAACCTAAGTTGTCATGGGTGTTGCATCATGCCGAAGCATTTTTCTTTTGTCTGATGTCGTGTTTAATCGCGTGTTTGTCTCGTATCGTTTTCGCTTTCGGTTCGCGATCGGATTCCGATTGGTGGTTGTGCATGTCGTGGGTTTTTGCCCCACGACGTGACCCAGCCCGACCTAGCCCAGCCCAGCCCGGTCAGGCCCGGCCCGGCCCGGCGCGCCCCTGGCGCCCGTGTCTCCCCCATGCGTGCCCCCACCTCTCTCTCCTCTCCCTTTCTCTCATTTGATTTTCCCGCGCAGTAACCTCCTCTCCTCCACCTCTCTCCCCCCTCGTGGTGCCCTAGGTTTTAGAGACGGTGATCGCCGGATTTGGACCCCGAGGTGAGCTCCCCTTCCCTCTCCCTCTCCCTCTCCCTGTCTCTTCCCCTCCCCTTCTTCTCCCCTGCGCGTGACCCCCACCCGCCCCCTCGCGCGCGCCCGGCCCTTGCACGCGGCTCCCCTGGCGCGCGACGCGCGGCCCCCTCCCCTGGCCCCCTTGTGCGGCGGCGCCCCTACCCCTGGCTCCCCTGGCGCGGTGGCGGCCCCTCCCCCGGCCCCCTCACGCGGCGGCGCGGCACAGCCCCGCCCTGCCCTCGGCCCCATGGGCGTGGCTCCCTGGTGCCCCTGCGCGCAGCCCTCAACCCCGGCGTGCAGCCTCGGCCCCCGGCGTGCGACCCCTACCCCTGGGCAGCGTGGTCCCCGGTGCAGTGTCCGGCGCGCGGCCCCTGTCCCCTGGCAGCGTGGCCCCTTGTGGCTTGCCCAGTGCGTTCCCCAGCGCGCAGCCCCAGGGCGCACGGCGATTGAACCTCGGTTTATTTAGTTTTTTAAATTTAGTTTAATGAACATGCTGCGTCGCACGCTTCGTCACGCGGCGAATTAGTTTGTTTTCAGATTCTATTGACCTATTGCGTTGAGTGCTTCGTCGCGCGACGATTCATCTTAATTTTAGATTATTTAATGTGTGGCATCGCGCGTCCAGTCACGTGACGTTTTGTTTTAAATTCAGTTTAGATGGCGTATGCCGTTGTGCGTTTCATCGCGCGACGCTTAGCGTCTCTTTATAATTAATGCAAGTGTCTCGTTGCACGCTCTGTCGCGCGAGGAGTCGTTTATTTCTTAATTCAATTTGAGTGTTGTGTCGCGCGTTTCACCGCGCGACAATCGTTTTAATTTACCTTTATCTGTTCATAATAATTAAGCATGGAACATGACTTTACCCTATGCTAAACGTGATGGTTAAATTAATACCATTCTGTTTAGACGAGTATTTTAAGTTATAATCGTGTGATGTGATCGCTCGTCAGTCGTAGCCTCGACCGCTACTTTCCCTTTCTCGCTTAGTCGTAAGTGTGAGTCCTGCATCGAACGTATGTTTATTATTGTTTGGTGTACTGTTCTTTTGTATTAAATTTGTGGAATGTATGTTTGAAACTCGTATAGATAACGGTCAGTTGGCGGAGTCCGAAGGAGTTGCAGGTGAAGACCCTGAGCAGCAGTCAGTTGGTGAAGGCAAGTGTCCCTTGACCCATCTATGCCCTATCATTCTTATAATTCACTCCCCGCATTTATACAGTTTATACCTAAGGATTGACTAGATTTTGTTTATCTTGTCCTTGTTTACCTATTTAGGTTGGGTTATTATGGTTTAGCTTCATGCTAGTGCTTCACATTAATCAATGAACATGATGAGATTATCTATGATACGCTCTTTTCCCTTTTGATTATGATGATGGTTCTGTGACATTTAGGGGACTCGAGTTGTTTCTTGAGTTCCTCTCCAAAAGGACTGGTTCGTTGGATGACCGGCCAGGAAAATAGTGCAACCATGAGGGTGGAGTGGGACACCCTTAGCTGAGTAATTAGAGGAACTGGGGTGTAGTTCGCTTCGCCGTCGTGCCATTAATTGGGCTCGGTGTATGCGGCTCGCTCTGCCAAGGTTGGTTCGCCCCTTGGGGAGGACTGCGGTGCATTTAGGAAACCTAACGGGTGGCTACAACCCTAAGGAATCTTTGTAAAGGCTACGTAGTGAGACTCTGCCTATTCACTTTGGTAGTGTTTAAGGGTTTGATCGGCCCGAGGCAAGAGGGAATCACGGCTTGTGGGTAAAGTGCGCAACCTCTACAGAGTGTTATGAAACTAATATATCAGCCGTGCTCGCGGTTATGAGCGGCCAAGGGAGCTCCATTGATTAGAGATACTTGATCAGAGATGCATGGTTTATAGGTGGTGATGAGGAGGATGGTTATGATTATGACTATGGTAATGGTAAGTGGTATTCTTTCCGTTTGGAAAGGGTACTTTGGGTTAATAACTTAGGTTAATGCTAAAACCTGGCTTTCTACTAGTAAAAATAACCTGACCAACTAAAAGCAACTGCTTGACTTAACTCCACATAAAGCTAGTCCACTACAGCCAAACGGGACATTTTGCTGACCCTTGCTTTACACACCAAACCCTCCAGGTTGTCCGCGTTGCAACCACTGCTCAGGAGAAGATGAAGTCGTGGAGGAGGACTTCCAGGAGTTCCAAGAGTACGATGAGTTCTAGGCGTGGGTTAGTGGCAAACCCCCAGTCGGCTGCCTATGTAGGCCGTGTGTATCTACGTTTCTTTTCAGCACTTTGATTATTGTTAAAGACTATGTGGATGTCTTGGACATCATGATGTAATCAACTATTATACCCTCTTTTATGTCATTATTTGAGCACTGTGTGATGATGTCCAGTTATGTAACTGCTGTGTACGTGAATTGCTGATCCTGGCACGTACATGGTTCGCATTCGGTTTGCCTTCTAAAATCGGGTGTGACAAGGTGACATCAATATCTTCTTTATTTGATGAAAGCTATCTTGGCACTTCGAATCCCACTTGAACTCTCTTCTCTTCTCCAAAAGCGAGGTCATAGGCTTAGCAATCTTGGAGAATCCTTCAATAAATCTCTGATAGTATCCTGCCAGTCCCAAGAAACTCCGGATCTCTGTAACTGTAGTGGGTATGCTCCAGGCCATTATCTCCTTGACCTTAGCAGGGTCCACTGAGATCCCTCCATTAGAAATGATATGTCCAAGGAATGGTACCTCGTCAATCTAGAACTCGCATTTGCTATACTTGACATAGAGTTGATTATCCCTTAGCTTTTTATTACACCCTAAATTCATCATCTAAAAGCAAACCAGTTTAAGTTATTAGTTTTTAATAGAAAGGAAAATAATTATGTTTTCAAATAATGGAATGGTGATATAAATAAACTGAACAATTTCTTGGTTAGAAAAATTTTAAAAAGTGTTTGAATGCATTCATGTCGAAGCATTATTTTTATTTGGTATGCAAATCTATTTTTTTGGATTCAATTTGTGTGAGATGAAAACTTCATTTTATAAAATAAATTTTAAATTGTTAATATATAATCATGTTTAGAAAATATATATTTTGATTGGTTATTTGATTATACGTATTTGGAAAAATTTCTATTTTTAAAGACCATTTTATTTAATTAGTGCATTTATCCTAAAATTAGTTATTTTCAGATTGAGTATTTATTTATGTAAGTATTATATTTGTATTTATTATAATTTTTAGAATATTTAATTATATATATATTATTTTTTAGTTAGAAAAAGAAAAAAAAGAGAAAATAGAAATAAATAAATAAAAAAAGAACGCACGCACACAACACTCGACTTCAATCTCCCATGGCTGTCTCGCTTTTCCAGTACTGCTGCTCACATGTGCCTCGGCCGGCCGTGTCGCACCCGGCCACCATAGTGCCCACGCCGCAATGCCTGCCATCGCACGCCAGCCACGCCCGCGCCGCAACCTGCCCGCGTCGACGGTTTCTTGCTCTTCCACATAACAGCCGCCTGCTCCATTAAGTGCCATTAATGGTCAACGCCGTTTCGTTACCTCCCTTCCCCCACTCACAGCATCGCCGCGCCCTTGTCAGATTGCACCGGCTCGTCTCCCCTGTGTTGGAGCAGCCACCATCGTTGTTGACTGGCTGCTTCCTCTTCTCCACTAGCCGAACAGCCGCTCCTTTTCCTCTCCTCTCCCACTTCCCTATGTAACGAATGTGCCATTAACGACAATAATGGCTGTCGGTTTCTTCCTTCCCCAGCTCTCTCTCCCTCCTCTCTATAAGTATGGATGCCGAACCCCATAGATCTGACCCCGACCACTCAACTCATCCAAACAGCTTCTCTCTACTCGCGAGTTGCCACCATCCGACACTGCCGTCCGTCGCCGCAGTTCGACATCACCGTCCGTCGCCGCGTCCGCCGGTGATCTCGCCGCCGCCCGTGTCATCCTTTTCCGCCCCGTCGACCTCCTACTCCCACAACCACGGCCGTCCGTGCCTTTGCTCCCTCGCCGGCCCCTTCTGCTTGTTGGCATCCCTACCGAGGAACGGAGAAGGGGTAGAAGAAGCTGATTTCGTCCTACGATTAATTCTATTTAGCTGTTTGCAGTAGTCTTTGTTTAGATGTAAAAGATTATTTCTAGCTCAAATTAAATATAGATCTGTATTATTAACTTCATAATCATGTACTAAACATATAGAAATATCTTTTTACAATCACTACTGTGTGCCTAAAAATTAAATATATTTATAATCAATTCACGTGTGAGTTTTCTAAATTAGTAAGAGTAAATAGTAGATCACCTTTTTAGTAACAAAAACATTTAGATAAATAATTACATGATTATCTTTGCATAAAGTGTGATTTAGACATTAATCAAAGTCTTATATATTTTGTGCAACATAGATATTTTTCTATTTACAGTAACAAAGAATATAATTTTATAATAATTTTAAAATGAACTTTTTAATAGATATCATGATTTTGATTTAATAAGATTCGTTATAGATATTTAAGTATAGCCGTATTAAATAGAAACTTGTAGACCATATGTTTTTTTAATAAATAAAAGATAAATATATGTCCAATTAATAGATTATTTATATTTTCTTAATTAAAAGATAGCAAGGGTCATTGCTTTTATAAACTAAAATAGTAGTTTATACATAATTTTCTTTCTAATGAATTAGATCATTTGTTTCTACAATTGAATTAAAGATAATTAATAGGTTAATTATCCTTTATCATAATGTATTAATCAAATCTATAGTCAATTTGTTCTTAATTAGATTTATGGTGTGATTAATGATTTCATAAAATTTAGTCCACATTATATACGAATCACTTAGCTTTTCCTAAAGGATAAAATAAAGTAATAGGAGTTTAGGTTCTTTTAAACTTAAAATGTTACTTTATATATTAACTTCAAATTTAATAATATAGGCTATGTGCTTTCTAATAAAAATAAAATATAGTTGTATGTTCATTATCTTTTACACAAAAGTTCATTTAAGGCATATATCATAACTTTTCATAAGTATGTGTTTAATAGTAATGATCTTTTCACATAAAACCTATTTAGACTTATATATTAATTTGTCATAAGTGATTGGTTAACAATATTTATAATATATTCCATAATGCTTCTAAAATTAATAACATGATTAGTAGCGCATTAACCTTAGATATATAACTTATATCTGTTCTAAAAGGTTAAAAAGGTTTAATATTGTTATAACATGTTTTATCATCTTATAAACCCTTTATCTTAGACATATCACGTATGACGTTTTATAAAAGATTAATTTAGTGAACCTAATATTTGTATATTTTAATTAAGATATTTTTAAGCTCATGTCTTGTTTTTATAAAGTATGGATCACACATTTTTGAAAAGAATACCTTCTTATTATAACCATTACTTGCGACGTTTTTGAAAAGCGAACGCTCTTTTCGTTAGGCTTTCTTTTAGCTTTACGTATGGTGAATGTTGTATGTTATTGAGTGGTGTTTGTTCATCTTGTTTGTTTGTGTGATATTCAGTGGTTGATCTAGTAGTTAAGAATCAAGATCTATTCCTATCTGTGGAAGAACCTCACGTTTTCATTAAGCAAGGCAAGTGGACTTCTCCCTCTGCATACTCTGTTTGATCCCAAACAATACATTTAATAAAGTTTATTCTTTTGGATATATATACATAATTTGACGGGTTACCTATTTAGATAACCTTTCCAACCTTATTCCTCGATCAAACCTGGGAATTATACTTTACCTTCGTAGCTATGCTATTGCTACAACTTAACTTTATGCAGTCACTCCCGCTTATGATATTAATGTTCCAAAATGGTAAGTTTACATTATTGTTGTAAACCCGATGGTTAAACAAGATTATTGCATATTAATTGGAACATGGAGTGACCACCCGGGAAAACAGTTGAACCACGAGTGCTATCATGGCTCTGGCTTTGGTAATTAGCTTTATATGCTTAGTGCCTAGCAACCTTACCTAAAATATGGGCAAGAGGGGGAGCGGTAGGTGTTGGCAGCCCACGTTAACATGGGGACGTATTCTTGGCTAAGGTACCTCACCCAGGGTGACACCACCATCGTCTTTAGAAACCTTAGCAGGTTGCTTCGTATTAACTGTATTTTGTGAAAGCCTCATAGTGGATCCCTAGCCACTCACCTCGGAAGTGTTTACGGGTTTTGGCCGACCCAGGCTAGAGGGGATACACGGCTTGTGGGTAAAGTTGTACCACCTCTGCAGAGTGTAAAACTAATATATCAGCCGTGCTCACGGTTATGAGCAGCCTGGACTCCTCACATGATAATTGAACTTGAAGATGGAAATAAATCGAGATCCGATGATCTACCAATGGTTTGCTTAAGTGGTTTCACTTAAGTGTTTTTGATATACTCTTGTACCTTTGTTTAATGGGAATACTTGGGATTCACACTTATTAGTAAGACAGGTGTTGATAATAAAATGTTGACCAACTAAAATGCTTACTGCTCAACCTTAGCCTCACCTTGTTACCTTGCATTAGTTTTCCCCCACTTGTTGAGCCCCGACCATAAGTGAGCTCACCCTTGCTTAATTTTGATCAGAAGTTGCAGATGAAGATATGATGCTGAACTTTATGGATGCTAGTCTAGTGATACCCCCGGTCATCTTCCTGTGGATGGATGTCCTTGTTTCGTTGTACTTTGATGAATAAAGGTTAAGACATTATGTCTGTTCGAAGTGTAATATGTTAATATACTCGTTATTTACGCTTTTATGCATTGTTTTTTTGATATATTACACTTGTGATGTCAAAATATGTGTGGAAATAGATCATGACACACATATGCGATGCACCCGGCTCTGCTCCTCAGAAAAAGGGTGTGACAGAAGTGGTATCAAAGCAATGTGACTGTAGGTCGCTAGATTAGTTAGAAATGGAAAGCCAAGTCTATTCAAATCATGTCTTATTTTGCTCTTATAAACATAATTTATATCAAAACTCGTCTCTTTTATCTTCAACCCTTCTTGTCTGATTCTTCGTCTATCGGAAGGTTCTAATGAGAAGCATTGCAATATGATCAAGCTAGGATTGTGGAACTTGAAGCGAAGTTTGCCAGAAGAAACCCTTTCGAAGCTATCGACGATGCCCTATTCTCTATCTTATCCCCACTCCGCAAGAAGTTTTGCTTTGAATTCTTTGGATCTATTACCAGACTTATTGGTTAGGTTGATAGGATTTTTTTTAGTATTAAGATTTTCGACTAGATCGGTAAGGGCGATGTTATATTATATTATAAGTGGTTTTCTAATCCCTAATATTGCTATATAACCCCTGACTTCTTATACTTTTGTTTTCTTGCCATTGTATTGCCATCCTTGCGCAATATCTAACTTGATATACTGAATTCTTTGTCTCCTTACTCCTACTTGATAATGCCTCTCTATTTTGTCTCCTTGATAACGCTTTCTCCCTAATCACTTCATATCCTTGGTTGTATAATTTATCCTCGCTTCACCAGTTAGTGGTTATCTTATTTCACTATTGGTCATTAACAATAATGTTTTAATCTTGTCTACCTCCTTGTTATTTCTGATCTGATTCCTTGGTTTTATAATATCTTCCTTATTCCTAACCTTGTCCCTCCTTTCAAAAAAAACTATAAGAAATTGTTTCCCCTAGGCAAGATTGCCTTTTGATTGAATGAATAACATCGAGTTATGTTGTGCTGGTATGTTTGAGTTCATGTTAGTTATCTTTGTGACTATGTTTGATTTGCTTCCTTGTAATGATTGTTGATGTATTGTTTGACTTTTGTCCACAATGACACCAGTTAGCTAGGAAAAACCTTAGATAGATAGGTTTTCTCTGCTCTCTAAAATCTGTCTTTGCTCAACCCTTTCATCCCTTCCATTCTTACATACCCATACAGATGTCAGACCTTGGAATATCAACTACAAGTGATGTCACTAAATGCAAAGAATGTGGTGTGTTGGCAAGTCAAAACAGCACTATAAATAAAATAGCTGATGAACAGACATTCAAGACAAAAAAGGATGCCCAACCAAACCTACAAACAAGTGACCTTGGAACATGTTGTTGTTGTGAGTACTATGGAATTCCTTGTCGCCAGATCAGTACAAACGAAAGTGAAACTACAAAATAGAAGAACCGGATTTTATTTTCTAGCATAAACAGACAGATGTCCCCTCAAGAACAACTAATAGTAGAGTCTCTCATACCTAATGCACTGTCAGTTGATGAATCACAAAGTATTCCCAAAAGGAAACATCACAAGGATGCCCAGCCCCAAGAAGAAACACAGGAGTGTTACATTGATGGATGGACTATTACTTGCACACAGTTTCAGCCTCGTGTTCGCATCAGGTCTAAGAAACAAAAAGGGAAACATGGAAAAAGTCAAGAAATAACTTCAAGAAAAGCTTGCTATCAATGTGGACGTGAAGGTCATTACTTCCGTAACTGTCCTAAGAAGAGTTCACTACAGATCACCTCCGTGATGAAGCTATCTCAGTCTTCAGACATGGAATATGAACAAAAATGCACAGAAACTTCTACCAACAACGTAAAGACAACTCCACCATGTAACTTATCAAGTCGTGCTTGCTTTGGCTGTGGTGATACCGGCCATCTTGTTAATGGTTGTCCTAAGAAAGACGTGGAGATCAATAAGGTCCAAAAGAAAAGAAAACACCCTCAAACTCATGCATCAATAAAGAATAAACAACGGAAAAAGTCCATGGGAAGGATAAGTTATGCAGTGACGGGAACCATTCCATATGATAATGCGGTAATTTTTGGAACACTAGTCGTTCACACAACTACTTCCACCGTGTTGTATGATCCTCGTACAACACATTCTTTTATTAGTGCCCAGTTTGCAATAAAGTATGATGTCTTTAAGTGTCCCTTAAGATCAAGAAAGACCATCAGTACACCCGAAAGAAAAATGTTAGTGAACTACATATGTTCGAAAGTAAGTGTTAAAATCAACAGGATAGATTTTCCAGCTGATCTTGTAGTGATAGAATCAATGGGAAAGGATGTGATTCTTGGAAAGAATTGGTTACAAAGAACTAAGGCAGTAATCCAACATACTGAGAGAACCATATGTTTGGAAACCCCATCTAGAGAAAGAATAGTAGTTGAAGACAATCGACCTCCAGCTCTGAATTTTGGTGCATCTGACAAGGAAGAATAATGTATCATTTAGCTAGAAGAAGGATCAGTATGTCTCACGGAAAAAAATCAAAAGGCTGCTCTCTTAGAGGATTTGTAATTGTTCTAAGTGACATATGAATAAATTTGGAGAATCTTTCGCACCTATTGTGTTTTGCCTCTTTTTAAAAGAGAATAAAGTATGGTGTCATCTGCTTTATGCAAACAATATGATGTTCTATTCTAGTTGCCCTAAAGTCCCGCTCAAGTCTTTCTCTCAAGTTGTGCTCAAAGAAATATTGTTGGATCAGAAAGATGATTTGGATATCATGCTCTGAAATCTATAAGGTTCAAAAGATCTCTGTTAAGGATTATATCACTTGTACACTCTTGTAGTATGATGAAGCTTGGCGGAATCGGAAATCATCCTTAACTAATCTTATATTGGAAATCAAAATGTTGTGTTAGCTCTTTGTCTTAATGTCATACAAGCCTCTTATGCACTCTGCCTCACTAACTCTTTTACCCTCTGACTAGATGATGAACCCCAATGGAAATGAAGTAAATGGTGCCAACGACAATATTCCTACCTTAACAACTATGAACGAGAAAAATGAGTCACAGAGATATTCGATGAATGGAATGAAGAACAACAAAAGGAATAGAAAAATGTTTGGATACATGATTAGTCCACCTCAACCACAAGCAAAAGCCCCAAAACACATGGATACCCAAACAGAAGAATCAAGTCAGGCTTAGCCATATGAGATACAGACACCTAATCAACCCTCACCCCATGTTGGTCAAGCAAAGTTGACTCGCAAAGAACTCAAAGCAAGAGGTGCTTGCTACTACTTAAAAATGAAGGACATATTATTCGTGAATGCCCCAAGAAGCGTCTAGATCGACTAAAGAAGAAGGCTGCACAACATGACCTAAGCAATAATCTAGAAGACCAACCATTTTATAAGTACGATGATGAAGGTCACCTGATTAGTATTCATTGCGGAGCAAAGAAGAAGATAAGTTCCTTAAGTTTGGAAGAGTTCAATGTGAACTAAGAACCTACAAATAATCATGTATCACCTTGTTTTCTTGCTAGCCTTCCCTAATCTCGAGGACGAGATTCTTTTTAGGGGGTAGATTTTGTTACACCCTAAATCCATCATCTAAAAGCAAACCAGTTTAAGTTATTAGTTTTTAATAGAAAGGAAAATAATTATGTTTTCAAATAATGGAATGGTGATATAAATAAACTGAACAATTTCTTGGTTAGAAAAATTTTATAAAGTGTTTGAATGCATTCATGTCGAAGCATTATTTTTATTTGGTATGCAAATCTATTTTTTTGGATTCAATTTGTGTGAGATGAAAACTTCATTTTATAAAATAAATTTTAAATTGTTAATATATAATCATGTTTAGAAAATATATATTTTGATTGGTTATTTGATTATACGTATTTGGAAAAATTTCTATTTTTAAAGACCATTTTATTTAATTAGTGCATTTATCCTAAAATTAGTTATTTTCAGATAGAGTATTTATTTATGTAAGTATTATATTTACATTTATTATAATTTTTAGAATATTTAATTATATATATATATTATTATTTAGTTAGAAAAAGAAAAAAAATGAGAAAATAGAAATAAATAAATAAATAAAGAAGGCACGCACACAACACTCGACTTGGCCCAGCCCACCCATGGCACTCATATCTCTCTCCCTTTTTTTTGTATGACGTTTGGGCTCCACTAGTTAGATGGATGATCTCTATCTGATGTTCGTCTTCAATCTCCCGTGGCTATCTCGCTTTTCCAGTACTGCTGCTCGCGTGTGCCTCGGTCGGCCGTGTCGCACCGAGCCACCACAGTGCCCACGCCGCAATGCCTGCCATCGCACGCCAGCCACGCCCGCGCCGCAACCTGCCCGCGTCGACGGTTTCTTGCTCTTCCCTATAACAGCCGCCTCCACCATTAAGCGCCATTAATGGTCAACGCCGTTTCGTTACCTCCCTTCCCCCCACTCACAGCATCGCCGCGCCCTTGTCTGATTGCACCGGCTCGTCTCCCCTGTGTTGGAGCAGCCACCATCGTTGTTGACTGGCCGCTTCCTCTTCTCCACTAGCTGAACAGCCGCTCCTTTTCCTCTCCCCTCCCACTTCCCTCTGTAACGGATGTGCCATTAACGACAATAATAGCTGTCGGTTTCTTCTTTCCCCAGCTCTCTCTCCCTCCTCTCTATAAGTTAGGATGCCGAACCCCATAGATCTGACCCCGACCACTCAACTCATCCAAACAGCTTCTCTCTACTCGCGAGTTGCCACCATCCGACACTGTCGTCCGTCGCCGCAGTTCGACACCACCGTCCGTCTCCGCGTCCGCCGGTGATCTCGCCGTCGCCCGTGTCATCCTTTTCCGCTCCGTCGACCTCCTACTCCCACAACCGACGACCGTCCGTGCCTTTGCTCCCTCGCCGGCCCCTTCTGCTTGTTGGCATCCCTGCCCAGGAACAGAGACAAGGTAGAAGAAGCTGATTTCGTGCTACGATTAATTCTATTTAGCTGTTTGCAGTAGTCTTTGTTTAGATGTAAAAGATTATTTCTAGCTCAAATTAAATATAGATCTGTATTATTAACTTCATAATCATGTACTAAACATATAGAAATATCTTTTTACAACCATTACTGTGTGCCTAAAAATTAAATATATTTATAATCAATTCACGTGTGAGTTTTCTAAATTAGTAAGAGTAAATAGTAGATCACCTTTTTAGTAACAAAAACATTTAGATAAATAATTACATGATTATCTTTACATAAAGTGTGATTTAGACATTAATCAAAGTCTTATATATTTTGTGCAACATAGATATTTTTCTATTCACAGTAACAAAGAATATAATTTTATAATAATTTTAAAATAACCTTTTTAATAGATATCATGATTTTGATTTAATAAGGTTCGTTATAGATGTTTAAGTATAGCCGTATTAAATAGAAACTTGTAGACCATATGTTTTTTAATAAATAAAAGATAAATATATGTCCAATTAATAGATTATTTATATTTTCTTAATTAAAAGATAGCAAGGGTCATTGCTTTTATAAACTAAAATAGTAGTTTATACATAATTTTCTTTCTAATAAATTAGATCATTTGTTCCTACAATAGAATTAAAGATAATTAATAGGTTAATTATCCTTTATCATAATGTATTAATCAAACCTATAGTCAATTTGTTCTTAATTAGATTTATGGTGTGATTAATAATTTCATAAAATTTAGTCCACATTATATACGAATCACTTAGCTTTTCCTAAAGGATAAAATAAAGTAATAGGAATTTAGGTTCTTTTAAACTTAAAATGTTACTTTATATATTAACTTCAAATATAATAATATAGGCTATGTGCTTTCTAATAAAAATAAAATATAGTTGTATGTTCATTATCTTTTACACAAAAGTTCATTTAAGGCATATATCATAACTTTTCATAAGTATGTGTTTAATAGTAATGATCTTTTCACATAAAACCTATTTAGACTTATATCTTAATTTGTCATAAGTGATTTGTTAACAATATTTATAATATATTCCATAATGCTTCTAAAATTAATAACGTGATTAGTAGCGCATTAACCTTAGATATATAACTTATATCTGTTCTAAAAGGTTAAAAAGGTTTAATATTGTTATAACATGTTTTATCATCTTATAAACCCTTTATCTTAGACATATCACGTATGACGTTTTATAAAAGATTAATTTAGTGAACCTAATATTTGTATATTTTAATTAAGATATTTTTAAGCTCATGTCTTGTTTTATAAAGTATGGATCACACATTTTTGAAAAGAATACCTTCTTATTATAACCATTACTTGCGACGTTTTTGAAAAGCGAACGCTCTTTTCATTAGGCTTTCTTTTAGCTTTACGTATGGTGAATGTTGTATGTTATTGAGTGGTGTTTGTTCATCTTGTTTGTTTGTGTGATATTCAGTGGTTGATCTAGTAGTTAAGAATCAAGATCTATTCCTATCTGTGGAAGAACCTCAAGTTTTCATTAAGCAAGGCAAGTGGACTTCTCCCTCTGTATACTCTGTTTGATCCCAAACAATACATTTAATAAAGTTTATTCTTTTGGATATATATACATAATTTGACGGGTTACCTATTTAGATAACCTTTCCAACCTTATTCCTCGATCAAACCTGGGAATTATACTTTACCTTCGTAGCTATGCTATTGCTACAACTTAACTTTATGCAGTCACTCCCGCTTATGATATTAATGTTCCAAAATGGTAAGTTTACATTATTGTTGTAAACCCGATGGTTAAACAAGATTATTGCATATTAATTGGAACATGGAGTGACCACCCGGGAAAACAGTTGAACCACGAGTGCTATCATGGCTCTGGCTTGGGTAATTAGCTTTATTTGCTTAGTGCCTGGCAACCTTACCTGAAATATGGGCAAGAGGGGGAGCGGTAGGTGTTGGCAGCCCACGTTAACATGGGGACGTATTCTTGGCTAAGGTACCTCACCCAGGGTGACACCACCATCGTCTTTAGAAACCTTAGCAGGTTGCTTCGTATTAACTGTATTTTGTGAAAGCCTCATAGTGGATCCCTAGCCACTCACCTCGGAAGTGTTTACGGGTTTTGGCCGACCCAGGCTAGAGGGGATACACGGCTTGTGGGTAAAGTTGTACCACCTCTGCAGAGTGTAAAACTGATATATCAGTCATGCTCACGGTTATGAGCAGCCTGGACTCCTCACATGATAATTGAACTTGAAGATGGAAATAAATCGAGATCCGATGATCTGCCAATGGTTTGCTTAAGTGGTTTCACTTAAGTGTTTTTGATATACTCTTGTACCTTTGTTTAATGGGAATACTTGGGATTCACACTTATTAGTAAGACAGGTGTTGATAATAAAATGTTGACCAACTAAAATGCTTATTGCTCAACCTTAGCCTCACCTTGTTACCTTGCATTAGTTTTCCCCCACTTGCTGAGCCCCGACCATAAGTGAGCTCACCCTTGCTTAATTTTGATCAGAAGTTGCAGATGAAGATATGATGCTGAACTCCATGGATGCTAGTCTAGTGATACCCCCGGTCATCTTCCTATGGATGGATGTCCTTGTTTCGCTGTACTTTGATGAATAAAGGTTAAGACATTATGTCTGTTTGAAGTGTAATATGTTAATATACTCGTTATTTACGCTTTTATGCATTGTTCTTTTGATATATTACACTTGTGACGTCAACATATGTGTGGAAATAGATCCTGGCACACATATGCGATGCACCCGGCTCTGCTCCTCAGAAAAAGGGTGTGACACTTTTGTAGCACCAATCTCAGATGTTCCTCATGCTCAATATCACTCTTAAATAAATAAGAATATCGTCGATGAATACTACGACGAATCTGTCAAGATACTCCATGAACACCTTATTCATCAGATTCATAAAGTAGGCTGGTGCATTAGTTAGTCCAAATGACATAACCGTGAACTCATATAAACCATATCAGGTCGAGAAAGCCGTCTTGGGAATGTCAGATGGCCTAATCTTCATCTGATGGTAACCCACCGGAGATCAATCTTCGAGAATACCCTAGCACCTCTCATCTGATCAAATAAATCCTCAATGCAGGGTAACAGATACTTGTTCTTCATAGTAACATCATTAAGGGATCTATAATCCACACACATCCTTTGCGATCCATCCTTCTTCTGTACAAACAGAACCGGCGCTCCCCAAGGTGAGGAACTCGGACGAATATACCCAGCCTCTTGTAACTCCGTTAACTGCTTCTTAAGTTCTTTTAACTCTTCTACAGACATCATGTATGGCCGTTTAGAAATAGGAGCAGTCCCAGGTAAGAGATCAATGACAAACTCAACTTCCCTATCTGGTGGCATCCCTGGTAACTCCTCTGGAAAGACATCCAAAAAATCCCTAACCACACGGATGATGTTTCCGAAAAAATCCGCATCTATGAAGAATGCTGCACGTCTGGTAGAGGTGGTTACTGTAATCTCAACGTTAAATCTTTCTCCTTTAGGGCTGGTGAGTTCTATTGTACCCCTACCACAATGTATAATGGTCTTTGCCTTTCTTAACCATGACATACCAAGGATTAGATCTATGCTGCTTGCCTCTAATATTATAGCGGTAGCCCCGAATTCTCTTCCCATAATTATCAATGTCAATTTATGTGTCATATGATTTATCTCAACTAGCCCTTTGGGTGTAATTACTATCATTGGTGTTTTCATTTTTCAGTGGTAACTCATTTGTGTTGGCATATCGAGCAGACATAAATGAATATGTAGCAACAGAATCAAATAATATTGTTGCAGGAATTGCAATAATGTAAAACATACCAAGTGCGATGTCATCCCCATCAGGAGTAGCATCAGCGCTAACTTGATTAACCTTGGCAATAGAGAATCCCTTTCCAGATCCCGGAGTTTGTTGCTTGTTCTAAACTGGGGTAGTAGCAATCCTCTATGGGCAAACATTTGCATAATGTCCAGTCTTCCCACACTTGTAGCAAGTAGTGCCTGCACTCTGTCCTGAAAATTTCGTCGGGGTGCCAGTGGGGGTAGCCTGACGAGTTGGTGGAGTCCCCTGAGGTGAGTGCTAAGCTGGGCGCTGGCCTCCTCTAGTGCAAACTGGTGTACCCTGGGGTGAACTGTAGCGAGGACGGACGCTGCTGCTTCCCTGGCCCTAGGATATAACCTTCCTCTTCAGATCTCCCAGCTGAACACGCTTGTGTTCGATAGCTAGGGCCTTCTCAAGTAGCCTCTGGAATGATGAAAATGTATGTGCCACTAGAGCATATTGCAGAGGTCCATTGAGTCCTTCAATAAAGTGCTCTTGCTTCCTCTCATCTTCAGCAACTTCATCCAGTGCATATCTGGAGAGCTGAATGAACTTATCATGGTACTCACTTACTGACATGCTTCCTTGCTTCAGTGACAGAAATTCCTTCTTCTTAATCTTCATCAGTCTAGCGGGAATATGGTAGTTTCTGAACTGAGTACAAAATTCCGCCCATGTGATAGTGTCAGCAGCATTGTGGGCAGCAGTGTATGAATCCCACCAATCAGCACCATGACCTATCAGACGATCAGAAGCATATAGAACCTTCTCCCGCTCAGAGCACTGAGCAATATTTAGCATCTTCTCTATAGACTTCAGCCAATCATCCGCGTCTAGTGGATCAGGAGAGTTAGCAAATGTCGGTGGCTTATGGCTCATGAACTCCCGGTGCTTGTCCCGGGGTGGAACTAGTGGTGGAGGTGGAGGCAGTGGTGCTTGCTACTATTGCTGTTGCTTTTGCTGTTACGCTCTTCTCTCCTAGCGTATCTCCTCTCGCTCTTGGCGCATCTCCTGGCGTATCTGCTCTCGCTCTTGGCACATCCTGGCATTCCTGTCGCATCTGCGCGTGCATATCTACCATGGTGTCAGCCATCTGTTGCATTATCCTCATCTGAGTTGTAACTACTGGGTCAACTCCGGCTGGTGGAGGATTTGGAGGATTCATCTTGGCTTGCTGTTGTTGCTGTCTAAGTACCCTCCGGTTGAATGGGTTGGCAGGTAAATCAATTCCTCCTCCCTTCCTGGTATTGACCATCTGAGTTAGGAACATATGGTAAGAGAGAAAGGATCGTAGACAAGGTAGGTAATTACAAGGCATGTTACTTTGGGGGATTTATTAGCTAAGTAGATTAATGTCTTACCTACTAAAGCTAATTCATTACCTTATGGTGGTACATGCTAAGATGTCCATTTATAATATCTCAATCAATCAAAGAAGCAAATCAGGCATTTATCATCAGAACAATCAACCAACATTTTTAAATAGAGAAATAGTTTTAATTTCGTCTTAGGTTCCCTATCTCTTAAGAATGTCATAAATGTAGGATTCCAAGGTGTGAAACCCATCTTGTCTTAGAGTGAAAAAGATAAGAGTAATCAGAGTATGATAGCAAAAGGTGAGACAGGATCAAGATAAGATAAGTATAGAATGAATCAAAGTAAGGTAAGTAGGTAAGGGTTTTGTCCATTTCTATCTAGGTTTCGTCCTACAGTCAACATTTGCTCTGATACCACTTCTGTCACACCCGATTTTAAGGAACAAAGTCGGGTGCATCTCATACATGCGCCAAATAAGACAACATATATAATAACAGAGTGTATAGAGATAAATGTCATAATAACATCAGAGTACTTATTACATAGCGGAAGTCTTACAAAAATAAAAGATAAATATAAAACAAACTAAGGATCATCCTTAGCACCAATAAGCCAATTGGGAAATGCCACCTAGATCAGATCGAACTCCTCGTTATGTGGCTCCTCTTGAACCACCTGTTCTTCTCCTGTGGGGGTGTGAGACAGCAAGGGTGAGCTCACACATGATCATAGCTCAACAAGTTGTGGGGAAACCAGTGTGCATGAACTCACCAAAGGTGGAAGTTCATGTGAAGTGTAAGGCTGATCAACAATAGGGGTTAAAGCTGAGCATTGCTTCTAATAAAATGGTCAAGTTTTATTAGCAGTTACTAAATGTAAGTAAATACCAAACCATACTAAGAATAATAGAACAAAATTAATAAATAATCCCATGTAATACATATGACAAGTTGAATTTAAGTTCCATAAATTAATCATGCGAGAGTCCTGAGCTGCTCATGACCATGAGCTTGGCTAGTATACCAGTTTTACACTCTGCATATGTTGTACCCTTTACCCACAAGTCATGTTGCCCATCTTCCAAGGGATCACGACTCCCATACACCTTGTAACACCCTAAAATTCAATCTTGTGAAGACAAAGAAAAATTCTCAAAGATTTTAAATCAAAACACCTTTCCTTAAAGATAATCATAATTTAGGAGTTTCCACTCATGAATATGTTAAAAATACATAATTAAAGATACTTGGATAATCTAAATTGCCTTTGGGTTAGGATATATAAAAGAATTAGGATTAAAACTATTTCTTAATATATATAGTCTACAATATAAATTTGATTTCCCTAGAAATAATAAGGTATGGATTATTCTCTACTATATGATTGAAAACTTGTCTAAAAGAACTAAAATAAATAAAGGAATATATAAAATATGTTTTTGTACAGATATGGTTTGCAAATGAACTAGTCACAAACTTGAGTTTAAATTTGAATTCAAAATTTAAAATAGGAAAGAAAAGGGAAGTAAGAGAAAGAGAAGGGATATAAAACAAAAATATAAATAATATATATATAAATAAATATATTCAGAATTAATATCCCTAACTTCACCAAAAATAAGTTGAAATGATGAGCCATAGAAGTTTGAATTTAAACTTGAATTCAAATTGGATTTGAAAATAGAGAAAAGAAAATAGAAAATAAAAAAAAAAAAAAAAGAAAAAGACTAAAACCTACCTGGGCCGGCGGACATCATTTCGGCCCACCTGCGCTTGCCTTCGCGCGGCCCAACTTCATCCCCTCACGCGCGTCCTCGCTGTCTCACTGACACGCGGGCCATGCTCGTCAGCCTCTCCCTCGCGTCCGCGCCTCGCTCCCTCACTGCCGCACGGTCCCACCATCCAGGCGTGTTTCGCGGGTGTTCGGTTTCTCTGAGTCGCGGGACCCGCATGTCAGCCGCGTAACCACCTCCCCTCTTTCTTCGCTCGCCGGGCGCGAAGTCCGCCGCGAGAACGCCGGCGTTGACCGCCCTCGGATGTTGCTCGCGCTGAATAAAAGCCGCGCGACTCGTTCCGTTCCCTACTACCTTTTCGCTCGAGCCTAGCTTTCCTCGAGCCAGTCGACGCCGCCGTTGCTACGCTCGCGGAGGATTGTGGCCGCCGCCGTCAACCCGGCCCTGTATCGCCGGTGGGTGGCCGGGGTGGTGTCGGGTGTGTTCGACGGTGCGTGGGGATCGTCTGCGTGAAGTATTGCGCTCGGTGACCCGTTCAATCGCCCGGAATTGCTCGTCGGAGTCCATCCTCCGCCGCGGATCCGCACCACACCGTGGCCGGGCCCCTGCACTGCGCATCCTCGGTAAGAAAGCCATCCCTCGTGATCGCTTTGATTTCCGCATGGTAAATCTCGATTCAATTTGAAGCTTAGCCCTTGGGGAACACCGATTTCACCTCACCGGAGTTCAATCGGGTGAGAATCGCGGCGGCGCCGCCGTCTTGGTAGGTCGGGGGAAGAAGATGGGTCGGCCGCCGTGGGATCGTGAATGGACGGTGGGGATTAGAAATGGGCACCGCTTCGGCCGGGTCAATTCGGGCCGTTTGATGCGATCTGTACGATCCCTGTTAGATCTCAATTCATAAAATCCTGACCGACGATCTTTAATCTGACGGCCATAGCTTCATACCGGTTCATTTATGGGCTGATCTAATCTCGGCCGTCCGCGCTTGATCGGATGGCTCTCGTTGGCCGATACCCCTTCGGCCGGGTTGTTTTGCATAAGGGTCCTCCTGTTTCCGTGAAAACAACCCGCCGTCCTCGGACACTATTCCCTGTGTCTTGGATTTTCTTGCGCTAAACCCCCTGCGCTTTTGTCTAATTGAGGCCCGGTCCAGAGAGTTATAAAATCAGGAAAATGAATTAGAAAATAAGTTTTTAATATAAAAATAATTCCTAGAATTTATATAATTCATAGAAATTGCATATGAACTCCAAATTAATCCATTCCACTTCCTATAATTTTGTAATATTATTGTTTATCAATTAGTGCCACTGGTTTTACATAAAAGTCACATTAAAATTGTTATCTTGACTAATCTTGCAATAAGCACATATAACCTTTGAAAATTCATAACTCGAATTCTACAACTCCAAAATTAATAATTCTTGTTCCTGTGATCTTATTTTAATATGTAGATTATTAATATGTATTTTGCATATATGTTTGGTGTAATGTTAATTTTGCCTATACCATGTATGTTTGTATTGCTACGACTAGCAGTGAGGATACGTATCACCTGAAGATCATCCTGGTACCTGGAATCTCAAGGCCCAGGCAAGTTGTGCCCTTGATCACTTCTTTTCACCTACTCATGTTCTAATTAATCATAATGATCTGCATAGGTTAATTTTGATGGGACCCAATAGGTTACCTAGTTTGTCTATCTTTATACCTTGTTTACCACTGAACTTTCTGGGTAGTACTTGCTAGTGCTATATGTGGTTTTGGGTATGAAGATTACACTATTCATGATTATACTCTTGTTATCAGTTGTTATTTATTGTTCATGTTAAGATCATTATGTTAATTGGAACATGGAGCGACCACCCGGGAAAACAGTGCTACCACAAGGGTAGTATGGGATGCCCTTGGCTGATTAATTAGGAAAGCTAGTGGAAGACTACCTTACCCGAAAGGGGCAAGGGCAGTAGGGGAGAGGTCAGTGTAGGGAGGCCCTCGGGAGGATTTTGCTGCGATGGCGGTCCTGCAAGGGATTCCTGCACTGGATCTTCCTATAAACTGTAGCGGGTTTTCGGAAGCTAGTGGAACTTTGTAAAGGCCTCGTAGTGGATCCCTAGCCATTCACCTCGGAAGTGTCTAAGGGCTTTGCAAACCCTGGCGACATGGGATACACGACTTGTGGGTAAAGATGCGCAACCTCTGCAGAGTGTAAAACTGGTATACTAGCCGTGCTCACGGTCATGAGCAGCTCGGACCCTCACATGATTAAATTATGGAACTAAACTCAATTTGTCATATGCATTGCATCGCGGGTGATGTTGTTATTACTTTTGTTCTATTACTTAATTGGGTTTGGTATTTACTTATACTTAGTAATTGCTAATAAAATTTTGACCAACTTTAAAAGCAATGCTCAGCTCTAACCATCTTCTTTGGTAAGCCTTACACTTCACGTGAGCTCCCACCTTTGGCGAGTTCATGCACATTATTCCCCACAACTTGTTGAGCGATGAACGTATGTGAGCTCACTCTTGCTGTCTCACATACACCACAGGTCAAGAACAGGTACTGCAGGATGATGCTCATGGAGGATGCTGCGATGAGTTCGTGAGAGGTCTAGGCCGTCGTCTCCCAGTCAACTTTGGGTTGCTGGACCGTTGTCTCCTTATAATGTAATTATTTATTTTGTATAGAACTCCTGTTATGTATAAAGATGTGACATTCGATCCTGTGCCACTATACATCATATGTATGAGACTTGGTCCCAGCATACCTGGTGTTTATGTTAACCCCGGGTTTTGGACCCCTAAAATCCGGGTGTTACAGAAGTGGTATCAGAGGAATGTTGACTGTAGGACGAAACCTAGATAGAACTGGACAACCAATACTTACTTACCTTACTCTGATTCTTTGCTAAACTTCTCTTAATCTATTCTTATCTATTTCCGCTTTACTCTGATTATTCTTACCTTTTCCTTCTAAAGACAAATGTGGATTTCACACTTTGAAATCCTGTGCCTAAAGTGACTTTAGGAATAGGAGACCTACTCTTAGGAACAAAATCAAAAATATTTTCTTAAGTGTTTATGTATTTGAATGTTTTGTTCTTATGATACTTGTCTGATTTGGATCTTTGATTGAGTGTGATTAGTTAAGGAGTATTGTCCACAACTACATCTGCATATATATATAGAAAAAAAAATGCTTATAAAAGTAACTAGACAAATTAGATCATCCCTCATTAAAAAAAAAATGTATCTAGCTTAATAGATTCATCTCATCTTAAAAAAAAAAAAAAGATTCTATCCTACATAGATCTATCTTATCTCAAAAGATCCTAACTTATCCTAATGTATCTAGATCCATCTTATCTTGAAAAGATTTTATCCTTATCCTAATAGATTCATCTTATCTTGAAGGATTCATCTTATCATAACCACTTTACTTATCCCATCTCAATAAATCTAACTAACCTCACAAGATTCTAACTTATCCTTGTGGATTCATCTTACCTTAAAAAGATTTTATCTGGTCCTAATAAATCCAACTAGCTTCTAAAGATTCTAACATATCCTAATAATATTTACCCTACCCTGTTGGACCTATCTAACCTAAACTAGTCTAATCTAGTCATATCCAATTTAATCTAGATCTTATCTTACCTAATGTGACCTGATCTAGTGTGGTCTAATGTTATCTAACTTAATGTGGTCCACTTAAACAGATTAATGACACTAGTAGAAGAGATTAGACCCCACTAGCCATGTATTAACTTATCTTAGCACATTGGATCAATACAACCATGAGCTAACCCAACCCATAGAACTATGATGAATGGTATAACCTCTCTATTCCCACCTAATAACAAACAAACTTTTAACCTACATCTTGTAGTCTATCTCACCCATATATATCTCTCATCTTGACTGATTCTATCTTACCCTTGGATATTCACCTTATACGATTGGTTACCCCAATCTAGACATAAAACAAAGATTAAGCCCTACCAAAGAATCTTTAGAATATAACCAGCTACTAGCTTATTCATTCCGCTTATTGAATAATTCCCTTGGCAAAACTATTACCATATGCTTCTAACTTTCATGGTCAATACCAGGAAAGGGAAGATTATCACGTAACAACAAACAGAAAATGAATCCTCCAAATCCTCCACCTGTTGAAATCAATCAAGTGGTTGCTACCCAAAGACTGGTCATACAACAGTTAACAGACCTGGTGACCGAGATGCAGAATCAGATAAGACAACAACGCGAAGAAATACGTCAGGCCCGCCAAGAAATAAGGCAAGCGCGGTTGGAAAGACAACAACAACAACAACCTCCACCACCATCACCAGCTTCACCAAGCTACATAGATATAAATTATGATGATTTGTAAGGTCTAGATGTTACTTTAGTTAGTAGATGATATGATATTATTCTAGAAGGAACAATAAGGTCTATTGACCCTATGTTTTGTTAAGGAATTATACCTCATGTTAAGATCTCTTTGTTTGTGCATATGTTCCGAGAACAATATGAGTATACGTCCCTTTTCTTACAAATCTCGAGGACGAGATTATTTTTAAGGGGGGTAGGATTTGTAACACCCTAAAATTCAATCTTGTGAAGACAAAGAAAAATTCTCAAAGATTTTAAATCAAAACACCTTTCCTTAAAGATAATCATAATTTAGGAGTTTCCACTCATGAATATGTTAAAAATACATAATTAAAGATACTTGGATAATCTAAATTGCCTTTGGGTTAGGATATATAAAAGAATTAGGATTAAAACTATTTCTTAATATATATAGTCTACAATATAAATTTGATTTCCCTAGAAATAATAAGGTATGGATTATTCTCTACTATATGATTGAAAACTTGTCTAAAAGAACTAAAATAAATAAAGGAATATATAAAATATGTTTTTGTACAGATATGGTTTGCAAATGAACTAGTCACAAACTTGAGTTTAAATTTGAATTCAAAATTTAAAATAGGAAAGAAAAGGGAAGTAAGAGAAAGAGAAGGGATATAAAACAAAAATATAAATAATATATATATAAATAAATATATTCAGAATTAATATCCCTAACTTCACCAAAAATAAGTTGAAATGATGAGCCATAGAAGTTTGAATTTAAACTTGAATTCAAATTGGATTTGAAAATAGAGAAAAGAAAATAGAAAATAAAAAAAAAAAAAAAAAAGACTAAAACCTACCTGGGCCGGCGGACATCATTTCGGCCCACCTGCGCTTGCCTTCGCGCGGCCCAACTTCATCCCCTCACGCGCGTCCTCGCTGTCTCACTGACACGCGGGCCATGCTCGTCAGCCTCTCCCTCGCGTCCGCGCCTCGCTCCCTCACTGCCGCACGGTCCCACCATCCAGGCGTGTTTCGCGGGTGTTCGGTTTCTCTGAGTCGCGGGACCCGCATGTCAGCCGCGTAACCACCTCCCCTCTTTCTTCGCTCGCCGGGCGCGAAGTCCGCCGCGAGAACGCCGGCGTTGACCGCCCTCGGATGTTGCTCGCGCTGAATAAAAGCCGCGCGACTCGTTCCGTTCCCTACTACCTTTTCGCTCGAGCCTAGCTTTCCTCGAGCCAGTCGACGCCGCCGTTGCTACGCTCGCGGAGGATTGTGGCCGCCGCCGTCAACCCGGCCCTGTATCGCCGGTGGGTGGCCGGGGTGGTGTCGGGTGTGTTCGACGGTGCGTGGGGATCGTCTGCGTGAAGTATTGCGCTCGGTGACCCGTTCAATCGCCCGGAATTGCTCGTCGGAGTCCATCCTCCGCCGCGGATCCGCACCACACCGTGGCCGGGCCCCTGCACTGCGCATCCTCGGTAAGAAAGCCATCCCTCGTGATCGCTTTGATTTCCGCATGGTAAATCTCGATTCAATTTGAAGCTTAGCCCTTGGGGAACACCGATTTCACCTCACCGGAGTTCAATCGGGTGAGAATCGCGGCGGCGCCGCCGTCTTGGTAGGTCGGGGGAAGAAGATGGGTCGGCCGCCGTGGGATCGTGAATGGACGGTGGGGATTAGAAATGGGCACCGCTTCGGCCGGGTCAATTCGGGCCGTTTGATGCGATCTGTACGATCCCTGTTAGATCTCAATTCATAAAATCCTGACCGACGATCTTTAATCTGACGGCCATAGCTTCATACCGGTTCATTTATGGGCTGATCTAATCTCGGCCGTCCGCGCTTGATCGGATGGCTCTCGTTGGCCGATACCCCTTCGGCCGGGTTGTTTTGCATAAGGGTCCTCCTGTTTCCGTGAAAACAACCCGCCGTCCTCGGACACTATTCCCTGTGTCTTGGATTTTCTTGCGCTAAACCCCCTGCGCTTTTGTCTAATTGAGGCCCGGTCCAGAGAGTTATAAAATCAGGAAAATGAATTAGAAAATAAGTTTTTAATATAAAAATAATTCCTAGAATTTATATAATTCATAGAAATTGCATATGAACTCCAAATTAATCCATTCCACTTCCTATAATTTTGTAATATTATTGTTTATCAATTAGTGCCACTGGTTTTACATAAAAGTCACATTAAAATTGTTATCTTGACTAATCTTGCAATAAGCACATATAACCTTTGAAAATTCATAACTTGAATTCTACAACTCCAAAATTAATAATTCTTGTTCCTGTGATCTTATTTTAATATGTAGATTATTAATATGTATTTTGCATATATGTTTGGTGTAATGTTAATTTTGCCTATACCATGTATGTTTGTATTGCTACGACTAGCAGTGAGGATACGTATCACCTGAAGATCATCCTGGTACCTGGAATCTCAAGGCCCAGGCAAGTTGTGCCCTTGATCACTTCTTTTCACCTACTCATGTTCTAATTAATCATAATGATCTGCATAGGTTAATTTTGATGGGACCCAATAGGTTACCTAGTTTGTCTATCTTTATACCTTGTTTACCACTGAACTTTCTGGGTAGTACTTGCTAGTGCTATATGTGGTTTTGGGTATGAAGATTACACTATTCATGATTATACTCTTGTTATCAGTTGTTATTTATTGTTCATGTTAAGATCATTATGTTAATTGGAACATGGAGCGACCACCCGGGAAAACAGTGCTACCACAAGGGTAGTATGGGATGCCCTTGGCTGATTAATTAGGAAAGCTAGTGGAAGACTACCTTACCCGAAAGGGGCAAGGGCAGTAGGGGAGAGGTCAGTGTAGGGAGGCCCTCGGGAGGATTTTGCTGCGATGGCGGTCCTGCAAGGGATTCCTGCACTGGATCTTCCTATAAACTGTAGCGGGTTTTCGGAAGCTAGTGGAACTTTGTAAAGGCCTCGTAGTGGATCCCTAGCCATTCACCTCGGAAGTGTCTAAGGGCTTTGCAAACCCTGGCGACATGGGATACACGACTTGTGGGTAAAGATGCGCAACCTCTGCAGAGTGTAAAACTGGTATACTAGCCGTGCTCACGGTCATGAGCAGCTCGGACCCTCACATGATTAAATTATGGAACTAAACTCAATTTGTCATATGCATTGCATCGCGGGTGATGTTGTTATTACTTTTGTTCTATTACTTAATTGGGTTTGGTATTTACTTATACTTAGTAATTGCTAATAAAATTTTGACCAACTTTAAAAGCAATGCTCAGCTCTAACCATCTTCTTTGGTAAGCCTTACACTTCACGTGAGCTCCCACCTTTGGCGAGTTCATGCACATTATTCCCCACAACTTGTTGAGCGATGAACGTATGTGAGCTCACTCTTGCTGTCTCACATACACCACAGGTCAAGAACAGGTACTGCAGGATGATGCTCATGGAGGATGCTGCGATGAGTTCGTGAGAGGTCTAGGCCGTCGTCTCCCAGTCAACTTTGGGTTGCTGGACCGTTGTCTCCTTATAATGTAATTATTTATTTTGTATAGAACTCCTGTTATGTATAAAGATGTGACATTCGATCCTGTGCCACTATACATCATATGTATGAGACTTGGTCCCAGCATACCTGGTGTTTATGTTAACCCCGGGTTTTGGACCCCTAAAATCCGGGTGTTACACACCTCTACCAAGCAAGCGAGGCAGGGAAACACTACGAGGCCTTTACAAATTTCCACTAGCTTCCAAAAACCCACTACAGTTTATGGGAAGAGCACTTGCAAGAATCCCTCGTCTGACCGCCATCGCAGCAAAATCAACCCGAGAAAGTCCCAACATGCAACTCCCCTACTGCCCTTGCCCCTTTCGGGTAAGGTAGTCTTCCACTAGCTTTCCTAATTAGTTAGCCAAGGGGTCCCATTCCTCCCTTGTGGTGGCACGTGTTTCTCAAGTTAAACTCCATGTTCCAATTAACATTAATGATCTTGACATGAACATAAATAAAATAACAAAATAATTGGAACTTGGATATAATGAAATATTAACCCAAAACCATGTGAAGCAATAGCAAAACTACCCAAGTGATTCAGGGATAACAAGGTAAAGAGATAAATAGTCTAGGGTGACCTATCGGGTCCCATCAAAATTAAACCTATGCATGGTAAATGATTATAAAGAACATTATTGGGTATAAAAGTGGTCAAGGGCACAACTTGCCTTCAATGAGCTCCTGCTCAGCAACTTCTATCTGCTGGGCACCAGAATCCACATCCACTGGCTCCTCTACTCGTCACAATACAAACAAGCACAGTATAAAGGAGAAATTAACATCACACCAAACATGTAAACAAAATAAGTAACAATAATATACACATTAAAATAAGATCCTAGGAACAGGAATCATTAATTTTGGAGTTATGGATTTTAGATTATGAATTTCCAAAGGTTTTATGTGCTTGATATATGATTAAGTGAGAAATTAATTTTACTACTGTTTTCATGTCAAAACAAAGACTCTAGGTGATAAACAATAATATTACAAAATTTTAGAAACTGGAATGGATCAATTTGGACTAAGTATGAATTTTCTATGAATTAACTAAGTTTATGCAATTATTTTTACACTAAAAAGTATTTTTCCAATTGGATTTCTTTGATTTTCTGTTTCCTTGGGCGAGCACATCATTACAAGAAAACCCAGGGTCTACGACGCAAAAACTCTAAGACACAGAGAACAGCTGTAAATGGACGGCGGGTTTATTTCCTAATTCTAGAGGGGTTCATTTGCAAAGTGGTGGCCGAAGGGGTATGGATCACTTCAAGCCGTTGGATCCCGATTAGAGATGTCAATGGGGACCCGGTACCTGCTAACCCGTGGGGAATTCCCCTATTAGGGTACGGGTATAGGACAAAAATTGTCCCCATGGGTATGTATATGGGACAAAATCTCCACCCATTGGGTAAACGGGTATGGGTTTGGGAAGCAATAATCCAAACCCGATTATCCATGGGTATTTTATACATGTACACCTGTCCTGTTTGTATGAATGAGTTGAGGCCGAGTCAGCCATCAAACCCGGCAGACTCCATTTCTTATATTGGTCCCAAAGTCCTGATTTCTTTTCTGATGGATGGATGAATGGATCATGGTTCATGGATGAGTGCTTGCCGATGTGGTGATGTATGAAATCTGTATAGTTTGTGCTAGATGTTAGTACCTAGTTATCCCTTAATTGGGGATGGGGACCCATTGGGACCTGAAACCCGAATGGGGATGGGTATGGGATGAGTTTTGTACCCATGATGGGTATGGGTATGGGTATGGAGATGTATAAAACATGATGGGGATGGGGATGTGGTGCTATAACCCGGTGGGGAATTACCCATTGACATCTCTAATCCCGATCTATGGTCAGGATTAGATTGGATCCTAGATAACAGATACATGCTCCCAGCCGTCGGATCAAGCTCGCACGGCCAAGATTTAAAATAACGAGAGACGACCTAGTGCATCGGATCAAGATCGCGCGGTACGGATTAGGTCCAACCGAACCGGTATAGAGAGGCTTATCTGAGCCGTATAGCAAGAAATTGATGGCACGCGAGATCTCGGTCGACCCCCACCCAACTCCGGCCGCCGGGGTAACTCTACGCGGCGGCGCCATCGCCTGTGTTCCACCGCTAGCGCCCTCAGCTCACGACCTTCACTCAGAATACTGCTAAATGAATAGGATAACATCGCGAACGCGTCGATACGGTTCTTTCCAGAGTCTGAGTGGCATTCTGCCCGGTCCACAGTGCACGGCGGAGATGTAGCGACGGCGAGGAATCTGCCCAGTCACGATGAACAGCAACAACCGTCGAGGCCACGGGCACGTTCCGAGAGGTCCCACACAGCGCCCCAACCACCCATCGAGGCCCCAACCACGGCATCAAGAGGTCTTCGACGGTGGTCGTACCTCGCTCCTCCGCCTTTATTTCCCCCGTACCAATGGTTTGAACTTGGGTGAAGGGCTCGCGGCGAGGTGCGCCTTTATTTCCCCCGTACCAATGGAATCGGAGACGTGGGCAACTCGCGCCGGGAATAGGGGAAGAAGCTCGCCGCGGATCTCGCGTCGTCCGTTGACGGGCAGCACGAAGGGATGCCAGGTGGGTCTGGCTTGTCAAAGGCACACGGAAGACCTCGTGCCTCACCGCGATGTCAGCCCAAGGGCCCCACCAGTCAGCAATGCGTCAGCGCGGGATGGGGGGGAGTCACGGTTGGGTCACGCGCGAGCGGGAGGAAGAGAGGAAATGGGTCAAGTTTCTAGGGTTATGGCCCAGTGAACGTTTTCCTCTTTTTCCTTTCTTTTTATTTTCTTTCCTCCTTATTTTAAGTCTAAATTTTGAATTTCAAATTTGTGGGAATCTGTCCTCACATCTAAATGTTTAAAAATAAATTCTGAACAAGGTATGGATAACTTTATTTATTTACAAATTTATTTTATTTGTATAGTATTTTCTCTCTTGTTTTATTTATATTACTTCCAATTTCCCTAAAGTGCATCTTTGGGTTAAATTTAAATTCCCATCTTATTATTATATCCACATTATCATTATTTTATTAGTTAGTGCACAAACAAGCAAAAACCCAATATGAGGTATATTTTATGGCTATGTCCTCTTTAATTCTTTAAATGTGATTATTTCCATAAAATAATGAATGGATGGCAAAACACGTAACGAGATGAAGTCTTTTATAAATTTGGGTATTACACTCTATGAGGAGGTACTCTTTGGGATAATAACTTGAGATTGTTGATTAAACTTGGCTTATATTAATGAATAAAACTTGAGAAAGTAAAAGCAACCTGCTTTGAGCCTAACTCCACATAAAGCTAGTCCACCTCAGCCAAACGAGACATTTGGTGAGTATGTTGATGTGTACTCACCCTTGCTTTCACAAAATATTAGGTTGCCTTTGGTGCAATCTATGCTTAGGTAAAGAAGAAGAAGAAGGTGTCAAGGTAGGTCTCCATGAGTTCCACGACTTTGATGAGTTCGAGTATTAGGCTAGCGACCTCCCCCAGTTAACCGCCTGTGGTGGGTTTGTGGCTATGTTTATATTATGTGTACTTTTATTTATGTAATGTAAATGACTCTAGTTTGTAATATTATTACTTACTCTTTATTAATATTCGAAGCATTGTGCTATGATGAGTCATTTATGTATCGCTATGTACGTGAATTTCTTATCCTGGCATGTACATGGTTCGCATTCGGTTTGTCTTCTAAAACCGGGTGTGACATAGGCGAAAAGATAAGCAACAATATTATTAAGGTAAAGATAGTGTAAATAGAAATAAAAAGAATAGAACATAATCCAAATAATATGGCAACACAATTTGGTGTTTAACTCGAAAAATAATAAATAATGCTGAAATTATCAACACTCTAAAAACCATCTGACTATCACGTTGTCAGGGATAAGATCCCTGGTCCCCGGGGACCATCGGTCAGCGAGCGCACTAGGGAAAAGCCTCTAGCAACTGGGGTCGTCAGCCAGCTAGAGGAAAGAGGAAATGTCTACCCTAGAAGTATCGCCCCCGGACAAACACCGTGGCACCGAGCCCAGGGTCGAGCATGGCAGAACCAGACAGGCGGTTGGACGAACTGAAGGCGAATCACTCGAGTGGATCCCTCGTCCATTCCGAGACCGACCTGCCATAAGTGACCAGCCGCATTAACTATGCCTAGCACCGAGCCATGATAGAGGCATCGGTCTGCCTCCCACTCATAGCCTATGAGGCCCACGGGCTGCGGTGCACTCATGACCTACAACCCCTCAGACTGTGGTGCACTCATGACCTATTAAGACTAGGCCTAAGTGCCCAGACCACTTGCACGACACAACAAGACAAGCCGCACCGAGCCCTAGGTTATAGAGGCCAGGGGTAGGCGTAGCTCCAATGATGGCGCTCGGGTCACACATTCACTATAAAGAATACAAGACAACTAGACGACCCCAACACATACGGGTGCGCATGGCTTCACCCCGTGGTATAACACTCGATTTTACCATCGCCCGGTGACTCCTTCCTAAATAAGCCATCGCCGAATGACCTCCTCATTGGCCTATAAAAGGATGAGGTTGGCCCTCGTGCATGGAGGGTGAATGAAAGATGAACACACACACAAGCAGATGCCCAGACAGACACCAAGACTCAAAGACAATGGACCGACGGGAGGATGGAGGATGCACCGAGAAGGACCCAAAGGCCAGAGCCCCGACGACAAGCCAAGACTTAGTTAGAACTCCACTCTATAGCCCTTAGCTCCACTTCCTCCACCCCACAGAGACTTGGGAGCCTCTCTTCCCTTTCTCGCCCGCTTGTAACCCCTACTATGAGAATTGATCTTCAATGGTACCGGTAGCGCAAGCCGTCGATGACTAGATATATGGATGTTCTGCCTGAACCAGTATAAATCTTGCGTCGACCACACACACCGTCCGAAGCTCAGAACGCGAGCGAGGTTCGAAACACCGACACACTACAATGCTACTATCATCGAGTAAAATAAATACACCCACAAATGTACAATCACACTCAACCATTAATAGTAGTAGATTGCATAAATATATGTACTAACCAAGAGAGGCAACATGTAACTCAGAACACTATCTCCACGCGGGCTTCATCTACTCAGGAAAGGCCGGATCTCCCCTAGGAATTAGGCTTCTAAACTCGCCATTAGCCTATGACCTAGGGTCTCATCTCTCTTGTTTTCTCATTTGATCAATGATATACATCCTTTTTTATTTTAGCCTCCTTGTCTTTTGTCTTATGGATCGATGCCTAGCTTATAGCATCGAGCTACCGCACGAACGTCATCATGGACATGACATAGCAGCACCTCGATGCTATAGAGTTATTGTTGGGGGCCTTCGGCTTCCGAAGGTCCTCAAAAACATGATTTGATAATGTTTTCCAAGTGAAATATGTGAACAGGTATCTTCGGATCCGGACCATGAGCATACAAAGCATGGTTAGGACGAAGCCTGAGCGAGACGAAGGGTGATTATGATGAAGGACAAGGTGATCACGAAGCTGTACACAGGAAAGCTTCGGCATGACAGTAGAAAAGGGGAACCGACTTAAAGATGAAAAGGCAAATTAGACCTCGAAGGATTACTATAGTGTTATTGGCAAATATAAAGGGCATGAATGTTATTTTACATGGGCTGCGTCCCTTGCCTATAAATAGATGAATAGTATTCCCGTACTGTTCACGCTGACTCAGCATTCGCTTTCCGCATCACGCCTGTACCTTTACTTTCCGTCAATCCGAAGGTACATTTATAATTTGTTATTTTGAATATGATAATGCAAATAAATTTAAGTTGATAATAATATCTAAATTATTCTTCGTATTAGGTATATGAATTCTTATTTATTATCTATCGAGCTTACGAAGGTTTTTTCCTTCATAACCTTCGTCCGGAATTCATTATATCCGAAGGGATATAATGTCTTGAAGGACAAAGGACTTCAATATTTAACACTTTTTATGTTGCCTTGTTCTTAACTCTTAGCATTTGAGAACAAGTCCCCAACATTGGCGCCCACCTCCAGTGAACTCACTTCCATTTTTTGAGTTTTGAACACCTTCGGCAAGCATCACCTTCGTCATGCCGCCAAAGAAAGCTTCAGCAACAGGCGCTGCCACTCTGCAGCCGCTGGATCCCAATCAGGATGTCCTTTCTCTTAGGGAGGCCCGAAGCCAGAAGAGGAAGGCCACCAGTCCAACGCCTCCGGAGGACGACTTGGATCAGGAAATCCAAAATTTGGAGATGCTCCATCAATAGGTCCAACGGAAGAAGGAAAAGATGGCTCGTCTAGCTGACCTGCAAAGGCAGATAGATGAAGCCTCTGAAGAAGTGCGTCATCTTGCTCAAGATGACCAGAACCGAAGGCCTCCACACAGAGAGCTTCATCAGGAGGGCTTCTACAACGAGGACGACTGGTATGAAAATTTCCATCATGGAAATTTTGCTTTTGATGATACTTCTCCTCTATCAACAGAACTGCAGGCTATACCTTGGCCCCAGTCTTACAAGCCACCCCAGCTCCCCATGTACGATGGTCATTCAGACCCAAAGCAATTTTTGATGAGTTATGAAGCAACCATATCTTCGTATGGTGGCAATACTGCAGTCATGGCAAAATCTTTCGTCATGGCTGTCAAGAGTGTTGCACAAACCTAGTACTCCTCTTTTCGGCCAGGAACAATCACCTCATGGCAAAAGCTGAAGGACATGCTGATAACCAGCTTCCAAGGGTTTCAAACGAAGCCGGTCACTGCTCAAGCTTTATTCCAGTGCACCCAGGACCACGAAGAATACCTTCAGGCGTATGTCCGAAGGTTCCTGCGTCTGAGGGCACAGGCACCAACAGTGCCCAATGAAATTGTCATTGAGGCCATGATTAAGGGGCTTCGGCTGGGACCTTCAGCTCAATACTTTGCCAGGAAGCCTCCTCAAACTTTGGAGAAGCTGCTCCAGAAGATGGACGAGTATATTAGAGCTGACAATGACTTCCGCCAAAGAAGGGAGGAAGCATACAGGTTCTCTGAAATGACCAGGGGCTTCGGAGGAAGATTCCATCCGAGGCACGTCAGGTCAATTCACAACTCTACTCAGAGTGATGATAGAGGGAGTCAGCAGCAAAGGCCACAGTACTCCTCGCAAGCTTCGGGGCAGTAGCAAAGCTCTTTCCGGCCGCCAGCTCCAAGGGGCAAAGGCGCCAGGGGCTTCGAAGGAAGATTTGGAGATCAGCCAAGAAAAATTTATTGTCTATTCTGTGGTGAGGACAAGGGCCATACCACCAGGATGTGCCATGTTACCATCCAGAAGCAAAAGGAGATAGCAGAAGCTGTAGCACAACAGAGTCAGCCGAAGCAAGTCATGCATACTGCTTCGTACCATTCGCCTTACATTCCAGAATATGTAGGCAACCACCCTGCAGCTTCTGTTGCTTCGGCAAGCCAACCCCAAGCATCTTGGCAACAACCTCCACCTCCACCACCAATGCAACGCGGCCATCAGCCAGAAGGGAGTCAGCACACTCACCTCCAACGGGACTTCAGAGAAGAGTCTGAAGCTCGCACAGTCAATAGCACTGTGCCAGAGTCGAAGCATATTTACTGACAAATATCCTACCTCGACAGCAGTTTTTCGCATTCAGTATTATTTTCTTTTTAATAAGGAACACTTATGGGAGGCTTAAGTGCTTTTTTGTCGTTTTTAATCTCTTGTAACAGTTTCGCTTTTTACCATAATGAAAATATATCTTCTCCACAGACTCAAGTTGCCGAAGCATAAGAATTTATGGTGGCAAGGATGACCTTCGAATTGTCAAAAATTTTGTTCTAAGGAACGCAGCGTAATTTCGTCGAAGCAGCAAAAAGTCGTTCCTAAGGGAGCACAGTGTAAGTTTTTTGCTCAAAAGTCGTTCCGAAGGGAATGCAGAGCTTACAGCGAAAAATAAATGTTGATTCCGCTGAAAGTAAAAGGCGAAGAAGCTCCTAAGAGAGGCTTACAGCGAAAAATAAACGCTGATTCCGCTGAAAGTAAAAGGCAAAGAAGCTCCTAAGGGAGGCTTACAGCGAAAAATAAACGCTGATTCCGCTGAAAGTAAAAGGCGAAGAAGCTCCTAAGGGAGGCTTACAGCGAAAAATAAACGCTGATTCCGCTGAAAGTAAAAGGCGAAGAAGCTCCTAAGGGAGGCTTGCAGTAAAAAAAAACGTCGACCTTCGGCAAATATCACTTTGCATAACATCACATCATTACAACATTCGCATAGCATAACATCATACATCATATTGCATCAACAACGCAAAGAAGGGGGTCCCAGTATCGACATTCGAAAATTGTTTCGAAGAAATAGTGACAAGGCACAAAAAATAGCTATTGAAGAGTTATACTTTCGTCAAATGGAAACATCTATTGGTTATTAATTTTACGAGGATTGGTTACTGATCATATGAGAACACGGATATTATTTACGAAGCATGAAAAGAAGGGAAGGTGTTTTTTCGCCGAAGGCTCAAAAACGGTATGTATATGAAGTTTCATGCATTGTAAAGAATAGAACCATAAATAGTTAATATATTACATTCAAAGTTACAAAATATTACACATGTTTCTCAACAAACATTATATTCTAAATGTTTTTACAGCAGCATCTAATCTTCTCTTAGAACTACTTCTGTAGCTTCGTTTAGTAGCTGATCAACAACTTTATCCATGATGGCTTCGGTCATTTTCCTAATTTCGTCATCCCATTTCGCGTGGGGGCCCGCAGATGGCTCAGCAGGTTCTGAGGGAGGATAAGATAAGGCTATATTACTATTACAAACCGTGAACAAGTTCGAAATCAAAAAATTACAACAAAGAGTCAAAAACCACTAGTCGATACCTATTTGCCCTTCAGGCTCTGCACTTTTCTCAGCGGCCTTTGCTACTTTTCTAGCGTCATGAATGTCTTTTTTGCTTTTTCGTATAATTTCTTGGGCCATTTTTCGGCCACCATTGTCCCAGATGTCGGTGAAAAATTTTCCACCGACCAGGCTTGCTTCGGCCGAGGGGTCTTTTATATCTTCGGAGGATAAGGCGGCTTCGGATTGTGCCAAAAATTTCACATGCTCACAGCCTTTCCTCTCCAAAATGGTAGCAATCTCCCTGGCACCCGAAAAGGCACATATGTCTCCGCGGCTATTCAAAATTTCTTCAAAGGCCTCAGCTTCGTGACTGATCCATTCGATTGGGCCCTCGGGGTCACCCTTTATGAAATTCTCTTCACTTGAAAAAGCGCCAACGCTCGCGAAGCTGGTTTTTACTTTTTTAACACATTCTATAGATTTCTCATAGCATCTTTTCTTAGATGCACGAAGCTCTTCAATGCTTTTTTCCAAATGGTTTGCCCATTGTTCACTGATTTCTCGTTTCGTTTCTTCAAGTGTGCGTTCCTCTTTAGCTCTGGCTAGTTGTTTTCGGAGATCTTCAATTTCATGCCTCTGAGCCTCAGCTTGAACTTTAAAAGTAGCTTTGTCTTCTTTTATTCTATCTATCAATGAATGCAATATTTTATCTTTTTCGAGACCTTCGTTCCTTAGTTCAATTACTTCGGAACGAAGGTTGCTCAGGGCCATAACACACCCTTCGTCTTCGGCATCTTTTTGGGCCCTGAGGGCATTGCTAAGTATAAAGCCCTGCAAAGAAAAATATGTGTGCGTCAATAAATTTAAGCAAACGAAAAATTTTGGTTTCAAGAAAAAATACGAAAACCTCATTCTCTGCACCTTTAAGCTATTATATGCCAGGCTGTCGGCTAGCTAGTTTTTCGACAGCACCGAGAGCCCGTCTTCTAGTGTTGGGAATCTGAAGCTCTTGCTCATCTCCCGACAGACAGAAATCTCCTTGCTGTCAGGGAGACAATACAAAAAGTCTTCTTCTCCACTGCCGTTGAATATCAACGCCCCCTTTGGATATTTCAATTTTTGGGCGTAAAACTGGGCCTCTTGCTGTTCTTTTTCAGTCAATTTTTTCCCCGAAGCATGACGTAGAATATAATCGAAGGTTTCGGAAGATGTTTCGGGGGCGGCAGTACCAGTTTCTTCAGCTGAAATTTGTTCTGCTGTTTCTGTTTCTTCGACTTCCAAGGATTTCACCTTGGTGGGCTCCGAAGGCCTAGCTTCAGTCTCAGACTGATGTTTTGAAGTTTCGGCATCAAATGCTTCAATATGCACTTCGGAAGATTCAACAATTTTCTTCGGAGTTGTGCTTGAAGACTTAATTGTCTCCAAAACATCCAGCACATTAACCATCCTTTTTCTTTTGGGGGTCACTGCTGGCCCCTGTTGGCTTTTTGCTGCCTCAATTTTTGCTGAAGGACTTAGAACTTCTGATGTCTTTGTTTCTTCAGCCCTCGGTTCTTCTATTTTTTTCCGTCGCTGGCACTTCGGCCAGCCTTTCAATATTTGGCAGGGGAGTTGGTTCTTTAGCTTCGGTGGCCGAAGAGGTCTCACCGGCAAACTCAGGCACTGTGGCCGGTTCAATATAACGTGGCCGGTGTGTGAGAACCTTTACCCTTTTCCTCTTCGGCGCCGGCTCGCTAGGAGCGGCTGAAGCAGCTTCCTTCGCAGAAGATGTATTCTTTCTTTTTTGACCCCGCGTTGGATAATGGTAGTCGGGGTAGACAAACCCAATTGCATCAAATACTCGGTTGAGTCTCTTCTTCTTTCGGCCTCCGAAGGCCGCTGATAGTGCAGTGTCTTCGGCCTTCGAGTATAATCCAAGCAATTCATCACTTATGACCTCAATACTTTTTAGCCAGTCATCATCTGGCTCGACGAATTTATCTCCATATTGGAATGTGTATTTTAGCCTAACTAATCCACCTTCGTCAGTTTCTCTAACGGTCTCCTTCGGCATTTCCCACTTTTCTACAAGTGGCCATATTCTGAAGGTAATGTGTTCTTGGACCAAATCCCTTGTCCCAATAAAAGAGCAAACCACGCCGAAGGCTCTCTGGCATTCTTCGGCTGCTTCATTCATTTCCACCTTCGGCCTCCGAAGGCCGAAGCGTTGCCAGATAGGGCGCATAATGATGTCTTTAATATCTTCCCGTGTTTTCAAGTCATTCTTCACATAAAACCATTCCGTCATCCAGTCGTCGGGCCACCTCTTTCGAAAGGTTGGCATGGGACAGCTTGACCCAGACCGGGCGCCGAAGCGGTAGCAGCCAAAATTGTTGTGATACTGCTCTTTACCCCAGGGTTTTGTCTCATACAATAGCTCATGTATGTTGCAGAAACTTTTTGCATTTGGTTCTAAACCTTGGCTCCTCACGGCCCAGACGAAGATGCCCATTCTTATGATTGCTTCGGGAGTAAGTTTATGAAGGTAGATTTCAAATATCTTCAGTACTTCCACGACAAAACTGCTCAAGGGAAACCGCAGTCCAGCCTTTAAGAAGCTTCGGAAGATTACGACTTCATTCTCTTCGGGAGTAGGCACAGTCTTCTCCCCGTCATCTGCCCTCACAGTAGACATGTCTCGAAAATATCTTCCCCTCATGTTATCAAGATGACTCTGTTTAATGCTCGATTTTCCGAAGACTGTGTGACTTGGTCACCACGGTCGATCTTCGGAGTCTTCACCCCCACTTTCTACATCGTAGCTGTCACTGTCACCAGTGTCTTCAGATAAACCCTCTAAAATCTCCCTAGTGATCTTCTCTGTATTGGTCTTTGCTATTGATTGAAGAAACCTGAGATGCATCTCCTCAGAAAGGCTCAGCTTCGATTCAGCAACAACTTTCTTATCTTCAGACATCTTCGCAAATGCTGAGAAAGTGCTCTCAAATCCGAAGCTTAAAAATTTAAAAATCCAAGCAAGTGTTATTGCGCACAGGCTAAAAGTCGAGTGAGCAAGAGCAGATGGCAAGAAAGCGTGCCAAATAAACTCGTGGTAAGCTCTTATTTATACACCTAGTGCGTTGAAAACTGGAGGGTCCCGCTTGTCAATGACTGTTGCTATTCTAGCAAAGGGAAGGTGTTTTTTCGGACCTTCGGCTAAAGGCCTTCGTCCATGTCGCAATATGAATTTATCATTCTAGCAAATTAATATTGCGAGGGTCTACTATTGGGGGCCTTCGGCTTCCGAAGGTCCTCAAAAATATGATTTGATAATGTTTTCCAAGTGAAATATGTGAACAGGTATCTTCGGATCCAGACCATGAGCATACAAAGCATGGTTAGGACGAAGCCTGAGCGAGACGAAGGGTGATTATGATGAAGGACAAGGTGATCACAAAGCTTCGGCATGACAGTAGAAAAAGGGGAACCGACTTAAAGATGAAAAGGCAAATTAGACCTCGAAGGATTACTGTAGTGTTATTGGCAAATATAAAGGGCATGAATGTAATTTTATATGGGCTGCGTCCCTTGCCTATAAATAGATGAACAATATTCCCATACTGTTCACGCTGACTCAGCATTCGCTTTCCGCATCACGCCTATACCTTTACTTTCCGTCAATCCGAAGGTACATTTATAATTTGTTATTTTGAATATGATAATGCAAATAAATTTAAGTTGATAATAATATCTAAATTATTCTTCGTATTAGGTATATGAATTCTTCTTTATTATCTATCGAGCTTACGAAGGTTTTTTCCTTCATAACCTTCGTCTGGAATTCATTATATCCGAAGGGATATAATGTCTTGAAGGACGAATGACTTTAATATTTAACACTTTTTATGTTGCCTTGTTCTTAACTCTTAGCATTTGAGAACAAGTCCCCAACAGTTATGGTGTTAAGCTCAGTGCCAAAATCTATGGTGTCAAGATTAGGGATGTAAAATGCTTCATAAAATATCCGTCTGAATCTGGATTCGAAGAAGGTGAACACAAGTTTGGATGCAAATTTTGGATATTCGGATGTTTTATCAGATAATGGATACAAATACAAACATTTGGTTTGGATATCGAATTCGAATACAATATGTCGGATATTCTTCGTATTTTGGATATTCGGTTATCTTCCCATATATATCTTCTCGGATCTCCAGATATATTACCAATAGTTGTGTGCATTTTGTTGATTTTTTGCAGAAAGAAAATAATAATACACAAATAGTCTCAGTAATTCATGAAATATGGATCCACAACTTATGTCCACATATAATCCTAAAAATATTTGGACTGTAAAATCCATCATATATCAACATTTCTTCAATTTCACTTTTGTTGCGTGAGTTACACGTGAAATCACTCTAAGTATCCAAGTTTCAACATAATTAATACTTCACTTTAGTTATCATTTTCATCATGGGACTTGAGGTTATCTTTTTATAGAATTTTATTAGTCTTAGTAACTTATTTGCAATTTTCAGTCGTCACTAGAATATTTTATTATTTTAATTGCATTTTGATGTTTTTACATAATAATAATAATAATAATAATAATAATAATAATATATAAATAGCCTCAGAAATTCATGAAATTTTATAGAGGTGCAACATATTCCACATATAATCCTCAAAAATTTTTGGACTGTAAATTCTATAATATGCCAATGTTTTATCATTTCGCTTCCACTTGTTGCGTGAGTTACACGAGAAATCACTCTAAGTATCCAAGTTTCAATATAAGCAATACTTCACTTTATCATTTTCATATGAAGACTTGAGATTATATTCTTATAGAATGTTTATCAGTATTGGTAACTTAATTGTAATTTTCGGTAGAAACTAGAATATTTTATGGATTTAATTGCCTTTTAATGATTTTCTACAAAAAGAAGTTTATAATACACAAAAAGCCTCAAAAATTCATTAAAATTTACGAAGGCACAACATATGTCCATATACAATCCTAGAAAATATTTGGACCATAAAATCTATAATATGTCAATGTTTCTTTCATTTTACTTCCATTTGTTGCATGAGTTACACGAGAAATCACTCTAAGTATCTAAGTTTAAACATAATCAATACTTCACTTTATAATTTTCATGTGAGGACTTGAGATTATCTTCTTATAGAATATTTATTAGTCTTGATAACTTATTTACAAATTTCTTGCGAGGCTAGAACATTTATGAATTCAATTGCATTTTTATGATTTTCTGCATAAAGAAATTAATAATACACAAATAACCTCAGAAGTTCATAAAATTTTATGAAGGCGCAACATATGTTCACATATAATCCTAAAAATGTTTGGACCATAAATCCATAAGATGTCAGCGTTTCTTCCCTTTCACATCCACTTATTGCGTGGGTTACACGTGAAATCACTCCAAGTATCCAGTTTCAACATAAACAATACTTCAGTTTATCGTTTTCATATGGGAACTTCATGTTATCTTCATATAGAATGTTTATTAGTCTTGGTAACTTATTTGTAATTTTCTGTCGACACTAGAATATTTTATGATTTTAATTGCATTTTGATGATTTTATGCAAAAATAAATTAATAATACACACATAACTTAAAAAATCCATGAAATTTTACGGAGATGTAACAATGTACACATATAATGCTTAAAAATATTTGGACTCAAGGAGTGGATAAATGATTACAACCACGATATGTGTGGAGTGATGTCTTACATGGTATCCAATAAAAATTTTGTTACCGAAGATATCTTAGTCCGATTATTTTCATATTCAACGCACGGCTAAATGTATTTTCATCCGAGAACATATGTATTTGTATTCGTATCCGAAGCTATCCATATTCAAATTTGAATCCAAAAAAAATATGAAAACAAATATGGTTTCATTGATATCCAACGCCTAGTCGAGATCCAACGCCTAGGCCACGACTTCTCTTTTTTGTTTGGTAGCTCTCGCTCGCCTACCTCTATTTATTTTTTATCTGCCTTCCCATTTCCCTCTTTCCAGTCCTTTCAATTTTATCTAATCCATTAATTCAATCTTTAAAGCTTGGATTTCATAGACTAAGATATTCTTCCTCTTTCTCAATTTATACATTTTTATTGGTTTATGTTAGGTCTATATTGTAAGTATAGTTTTCTAGGTAGACATGATTTGAATCAATTTTGATTTTGATGTACAAGCAAAGGTATTTAGGTAGAAATGTTTGCAAACACGTGTTTGGTTTCTATCATCGCTTTGTACTTGATATATCAGTGCATGTGGTTTATGATCAGGTTATAATGTTAGTTATTATGTTTAGGTTTGATATAGGTTAAATTCGGTTGTTATGTGAAGGTCTTATTTTGTTAACTATAATATTTAGTTTTGTTAGTTATTTAATTTAGAGTATAGGTCTACATCAATTTAAAATGTTTATATTGTGATATAAGGCAATGAGACTTTTTTCTTATAATCTTTGTTTTGGTACATGCAGGACATATGGCAGGAGGAGAAATGGCAAACAGGGTCATCCCATCGATTTATACCCGAACATGTCTTAAGCTATCGATATCTAATTTTGATTACGGTAAGCTAGCTCACATGTTTCAATTGATGCATACAGATACAACTGCATGTTACTCCTACGCATACCGTCGTTTTAATGTAAGTAATTATTTGTCAATATTTTATTTTATTGTTCATTTATGTTTTATTAAATTATTGATAAGTTTATGGCATCAACTTGTTTAGGACTATGAGAAGTGTTTTTTGTTTTAGTGGATCGATGATCTCGATAAGTTTGATCCAGGATACCTCTTTTTCAACCACTTGTTGAAAGAGGTAGCCACACGAGTCATGGTTCCACCACCTTCCCCAACACTTCATCGATGACGAACAAGGAAGAGTCACCTTCTGTGAATACAACACTAATTCATCTGTTGGAAAGGCCTCGACATGGGCCTCAATGAAGATGGCTCTTCGGAATTTCAGAGCAAGCATAAGCTCCAAGAAGTTCCTCTATTTGGGCCTACCTCATAGGCCTAGGATAAATGAATCTGCTTCGGAATCACTTGAGAAGATGAGAGAAGAGAAGCGAGCTATAAACTTATCATCATCTTAGACACAAGAACCAATATTTTTTTTGTGAAAGGAGATTGAATGGGTCATGCATTAACAGTGAAGGACTATCTAATATACGGATAAGCTGCACTGTTGCGAGTTGTCGGTTGTGGAAGAGCTAAAACATGCGCGACTGAGAATGTATAAAGAAATGAACAATGCATAATGAAGGATTACCAAAGCAGTGTCTTAGTTGTATACTACTCCTTTAGGGGTATTTGATTTCTAGGGACTATTGTTTAGTCCATCTATTTTATTCTATTTTAGTCTCTAAATTAACAAATACAGAAACTAAGACTTTAGTTTAGTTTTCGTATGTGACAATTTAGTACTTAAAAATAGAATTAAATGGAGGGACTAAAAAATAGTTTCTAGACAGCAAACACCCCGCTCTTGTGTGAGAATATTAGTTATACCTGCCATAGAAGACGAGTATCCTTTTTTTGTCAGAGAAAAGCAAAAGTTGGTGCCCCTGCTGATGCAGCCATTATATATATGTTGTGCCTTACGTTTAGAGAATGCCCGACACTACTTGCCAAAACAGGTTAACAACTCGCTTGCATGGGCCAGTAGTTAATTAACAACTGACCATAAGCCTGGAACAGGTGAACGATAAGTTGGATCAGAGGTCATCATGGCACAGGCACAGCAGCGCGAAGGAGCCAACACCCAGGTGCAAGTGCAAGCTTCATTTAGCGATGTTTGTTTACAAAATGAGCGAGCCGTTAGGTCGCCTTTCGTTTCGCCGATACCCGGCCATCCATTCCACGGCACCGTACCGAAAGATTGATTGAAACAGCGTGGAACAGCAACGAACCGAGCACCTCGACCGACGCGCTCATCCACTCTTAACCGACCAAGGTCGCAACCTGGTCGAGCATCACACTACGGCGCCCGCGGCGTTCTGCCTCTCTGCGGCCACCGAGCACCCGTCGTCTCTCCTGTGCCAGCCACCGTGGTGGAGCTGCTGCTGCAGCCGCGCCCAGAAGTTGCCCCTCCTCGCCTTCCTCTCCTGCTGCTCCGCCTGGCGGGCCGCGGCCAGCGCCGGTGCCGCCTCGCTCCCCGTCCCCTCCTGGTGCAGCAGCAGCAGCGCGAGGCTTCCGCGGCGGGGGCGCGGCGCCTGGGCCGACGACGAGTGCGCTGCGGTCTCCTCCGAGTGCGAGGACGGGGAGGAGGAGGACGCCGACGCCGACTCGTGGGCGGCGCCGGCGGAGAGGCGCGATAGGCAGTCTCGTAGGCAGAAAGGGCACACCCCGGCCGCGTGCCGGTGCTTCGGGTGCGTCCTGCACCGCGCGGGGTTCGACCTGCCGGCGCCGGCTGCCATGGTTGGGCGGCGATCGGAAACGGCTGCACGAGCACGAACCCAGCACAGGGCCAAGAAATGAGTGGGGGGTGGGGTTGGGCTTGCGCGCGTGCGGGAGCTGGCGGTGGTGCGGCGTGGTCTGGCCGTGCGGGTGGCGTTGTCCTATATACGCGTGGTTGGCTCGGCTGGATGCCGCTTGGGTCCGGCCGTCTGGCCCGGCGCTACGACGTTGCACAAGCACACGTCCTAGAGCTAGACCTGGCGTGGCGGCTCTGAAGACCGATGCTTCGGTGCTTTTCTTTTGGTTGAACCGCGTCATCGATAGCTAAGCGGTCGATAAAATCAGGTATTAGACTGATGACTGGTTCTTGATGTTTTATTAGATTCACAATAGGAGGAGATATATAATGGACTGTTAGAGTTGATGCGTCATCACAGTTCACAGTGCATCGTCGTCGTTCTACAAGAATCGCTATGAAGCCGACAGTTACATAGCATCCATCTGAATAGACTAGGATAACATTTTAGATTTTATTTACCTCCGTCTCATATTGCAAATTATGCATACGCTTTAATTTCTTTTTGGTAACTCTAGAATATTCTTTATCATCTAATTATGCATATAAAAAGGAAGAGTCTAGTCTATTCATCATAATGTCAAAATATCTTGGTCCATCTTCCGGGTGTTAAAATTAATGTTTCCAAAGGGGTAGTTTTCCAACAGGGGAGTAAATCTTTTTCACATTAGGGAGATTACTTCACCAAATGGAGAGAACTTCTCTAAGGCTATGTTTGGATACTCTAGTATTTAGGCCAATACACATGGGTTGAAGTGGATTGAGGTGTAAATTAGTTTAATTTACATCCCAAACCCTCTCAACCCATATGTATTGTGGTGAATACTAGAGCACCCAAACAAGCCCTAAGGGAGAAATCTTTTGAGATGTCACAAGTTTTTTATGCTTCCTATATGCTTTAAAATGTCTTCCTTCTTAGTGTTTGATTCCAAAGTAGGAGAAATTCGAGGACCAAAACAAATAAAGGCATATTGTTGGTCACTTGTTTTCAAATACTGTGAATTAAAAACAAGGCAACACGATTGTTAAAGATTAAGCACATTCGTCCTTAGGGTCATTATCTCCTTTTGGGTATAATAATCTTCAGACGAAGGTCATCAAGGACACACCTTCATCATTTATCAAAAATCATAATCCATAGAAACAATATGTTATATATTCATCCACTTATTCATTTATGTGTCCAAATTGTAATGTATATATCCATGAACATTAACAAAACTTATATTACATTGGTACCTTCGGCTTGATCGAAGGTGGTGATACGAGGGCAAATACAATTCAGCGTGAACAGTATGGGGGTACTGTTCGCCTATTTATAGATACAGAACACAGCCCAAGTAAAAATACATTTATAACATTAACATGTACACATAATCGTAACATAAGTCATCAGGGATTAACTAGCCTTTTTCTCTTTGGCTCAGCATCATGTTTGACTTTCGTCGCCGTCTTGAGCCGAAGTCGTCGCCCTTCGGCTGAAAGCTTCGGCATTCGACGTTGTTGCTTTCAGACAATATCTTTGTCTTAAGAGCCCTCAGTGGAGAAGAAGACCCCAACATCGCTTACAAACGATATCTTCACCTTGAGGATCTTCGGTGGAGAAGAAGACCCCCAACAGTAGCTAATTCGCGGTGTTGGATTGTTTTTCATAACGAGTTCGATCCACGAAAAATACGAAGGCTTTTGGATGCAGAAGGTCCGAAAAACACCTTCCCTAAGCTTGTTATTAAAAATGAATATAAAATTCACGGCGCTTACCGGTCCACCGATCAGCCACTACGCGCGTCTCGGCGATTCGCCTTCTTCACCTGCGGGGCTATATAAACAGACGAGTTGGTGAGAAGTTACCACAACATTCATTGTTATTGCACCGTTGTGCTGCTGAAATTTTTTACTAAAGCCGAAGCTTTCTACTTTCTGCGAACTTGTTGTATACGCTTCGGACAAACGTTCAATCGTTTAAGTGTAGCTTCGTCTGTCAAAAACTGAAAACTGAAATGGCTAGAGTGAGGTCTACTGCTAAAGTGGCACGCGAAGGAGAAGAGGCTAAGACTTCTGAAATATCCCCCATTTTAGAAATGATGAAGCGTTCTGGGTTGGTTGTACAAGAAGAGAAAGAACCAGTTCCAACAGAAGATGTTGTTGATGCCGAAGCTGAACCGACCACCGCCAAGGCTGATAGTGAAAATGAAGATGATGATGATGATGATGGAATTTTAAGTCCGAGCAAACCCAGCCATATTGAATTTGGGAAATCCATAGTTAAAGGAGAGGATCTAGTTTTAATGAAAAAACTAGGATATTTTGGAGAGAATGATGATGGACTAGTTCGGTTTGCTGGGGAAGAGGTGATTCTAGAACCAAAAGATGACGAAATTGTAGTCTTTAAAAGCTTCTTCAGGGCAAGCCTTCGGTTCCCCCTATACGAGATGATCAGTGAGGTTCTGAAGAAGTTCAAAATTTACCTTCATCAGTTGACCCCCAATGCCATAGTTAGACTTAGTGTGTACAACTGGGCTCTCCGAAGCTAAGGGAAGAGTGCCAATGCTGAAGGGTTTTATCGGGTGCATTAACTCCATTATCTAACGAAGACTAGAGCCGATGGTCTGCGCAAGAATTTTGGATGCTACAACTTTACATACTAAAAGGACACCAAGGCTCCTGTGATTGGTTACCGCACTAAGTGGCCGACCGGGTGGACGAATGAATGGTTTTACGTGAAGGCTAACGAGAAGAAGAGGGAGAAGCTTATGAGTATGGTGATGAGTCCCTTAAAACTGAGCTTCGGCATGACACGGTCCTTGTGCAACATTTGGCAAACTAGCCGAAGTGGAATTTAGAGTCATGGCAGAGCATATTAGCACTAGGGACTTGGTGCAAGAATATTTGGCAAACAGAACATTTCCAACTTCTGGTGGGTGGGGAATGCCGAAGAAAAATGAAGAAAGGAAAAGTATGAACTTTGTCGGGGACCATAATTAGGGGTACCCTCAAGACGCCTAATTCTCAGCTGGTAACCCCCATCAGCATAAAGCTGCAGAGGCCTGATGGGTTTGATTAAGTCAGGGATCAGTCCATACGAGCGACTCGATCACGCCACGCCCGAGCCTAGCCTCGGGCAAGGGCAGCCGACCCTGAGGTGTTTCCGTCTCGCCCGAGGCCCCCTTTTTTACGGCAGACGCATCTCCGGCTTGCCCGAGGCCTTGCCTTCGTTAAGAAGCAACCCTGACTAAATCACCGCGCCGACCGACCAAGTCACTGGGGCATTTAACGCAAAGAGTGAGACTGACGGGCGGCCAGGCTTGGCCAAAAGCGCCATAGGAAGCTCCGCCCGACCCAGGGCTCGGACTCGGGCTAAGGCCCCGGAAGACGGCGAACTCCGCTCCGCCCGACCCAGGGCTCAGACTCGGGCTAAGGCCCCGGAAGACGGCGAACTCCGCTCCGCCCGACCCAGGGCTCGGACTCGGGCTAAGGCCCCGGAAGACGGCGAACTCCGCTCCGCCCGACCCAGGGCTCGGACTCGGGCTAAGGCCCCGGAAGACGGCGAACTCCGCTCCGCCCGACCCAGGGCTCGGACTCTGGCTAAGGCCCCGGAAGACGACGAACTCCGCTTCGCCCGACCCAGGGCTCGGACTCCGCCCTGGCCTCTGCCGAACGACCTCCGCCTCGCCCGACCCAGGAGCTCGGGCTCGGCCTCGGCCATGCAGGACAGACTCGACCTCGGCTTCGGAGGAGCCTCCACGTCGCCCGACCTAGGGCACAAGTCCGCCACGTCGACAGGAAGCGCCATCATCACCCTACCCCGAGCCGACTCGGGCCGCAGAAAACAGGACCGACGTCCCATCTGGCTAGCTCCGCCAGATAGGCAATGATGGCGCCCCGCTGGACCCGTGACGACGGCGGTTCTCAGCTCCCTTACGGAAGCAGGGGGACGTCAGCAAGGGCCCAACCACTCCGACAGCTGTCCCCCCGCCAGGCTCCATTGCTTCTCCGACAGCCACGACGCCACACCATCTGGGTGCCAAGATCTCTCCGGCTGCCACCTTGGCATGTACTTAGGGCACTAGCTCTCCCCCGCTAGACACGTAGCACCTTGCTACACCCCCATTTGTACACCTGGATCCTCTCCTTACGCCTATAAAAGGAAGGACCAGGGCCTTCTTAGAGAAGGTTGGCCTCGCGGGAACGAGGGCAGGGGCAGGCGCTCTCTTGGGGCCGCTCGCTCCCCTCACCCGCGCGGACGCTTGTAACCCCCTACTGCAAGCGCACCCGACCTGGGCGCGGGACGAACACGAAGGCCGCGGGATCTCCGCCTCCCTCACGACCCGGCTCCGGCCACCTCGCTCTTCCCCCCTTCGCGCTCGCCCACGCGCTCGACCCATCTGGGCTGGGGCACGCGGCACACTCACTCGTCGGCCTAGGGACCCCCCGGTCTCGAATCGCCGACAGTTGGCGCGCCAGGTAGGGGCCTGCTGCGTGTTGACGAGCAGTTTCCCGTCAAGCTCCAGATGGGCAGTCTCCAACGACCTCTTCAGCCCGGGACGGTGCTCCGTTTCGGGAGCCTCGAGTTCATGTCTTTCGACGGCAGCTACGACATGATACTCCTTCCACCGCCGCGCGACAGCGACAATGGTGGCGGACAGCCCGCCCGCCGGCGGCGGAATCGACGACGTCTTTCCCGCGTGGGGGAAGGACAACTTTCGAGCTCGCCCCATCCTCTCCCTCGCCATCGGAGGAGGAGGCGGGGCAACCAGGGCCGAGCGGGAGGCTGCGCTCAGTCGGCTGTCGAGCAAATCGACATCCCCAGCGCCCCAACGGAGGACGCGTCGGGCATCACCCTCGCGTTTGAGGCGAAGGCGAGCGCCGTCCCCCCGCGACACGCCGACCCCGAGCAAGTGGACGACGCCAGCGCGCTCACGGAGGGCCTGCAGGACGTCGCCCTCGCACCCAGGACGACGGCGCGATCAGCCCCCGATGTGACTTCGTCGCTCCTCGTCGACCAAAAGGTACCGGCTGATTCCCATCCTTTGTCATTTCAACTCGACCTCAACACGCCTAGTGACCTCGCTCTGGCGGGCGCTCACGTTGAGGCGAGTGCATCCCCTTTCGGGTTTCGTGTGCGGTCGCCTTGGGACCGATTGACGGGCGTCTCGACCTACGGACCCTCTGGGTCCGAGGAAGATGACGACCCCAGCATCTGCTGGGATTTCTCTGGATCTGGCAACCCCAGTGCCATGCGGGACTTCATGACCGCATGCAACTACTGCCTCTCTGACTGTTCCGACGGCAGCCGCAGCCTTGACGACAAGGACTGCGGCCCGAGCCGCGAATGTTTCCACGTCGAGCTAGGGGACCCCTCCGGAGGCAGCTGTCTCGGCATGCCGGAGGATGGTGATCCCCCTAGGCCAGCGCCTCGCGCCGACATCCCGCGGGAGCTAGCTGTGGTCCCCGTTCCGGCGGGGGGGTCACGACCCACAGCTCGAGCAAGTCCGCGGGGCGCAGGCTGGGCTCGATGAGGGAGCAGGAGCGCTCGAGGCAATCCGCCGGGACGTCGGGCAGGTATGGGCGGGCCAGCCCCCGGCCGGAGAAGTACGTCACCTGCCCCAAGGTCTCCAGCACCGCATCGCCAACGATGCCAGGGACAGACCGCCACCCGCATCCGGCGGAACCGGTCAGGACCTGGCCGCCGCAGCGATGCTCCTCCGCGCGATGCCGGAGTCATCAACCACCGAGGGTCGGCGAATCCAGGGAGAGCTCAAGCATCTCCTGGAAGGCGCTGCGGCCCGGCGGGCCGAGAGCTCTGCCTCCCGAAGGCAGGGGTACCCCTCGGAACCTCGTGCCGCGACTTCCCGACTCATGCGGGAAGCCTCGGTCTACACCGGGCGCACGCGCAACACCGCGCCTGCGGCCCCGGGCCACCTCGGCGACGAGCACCCTCATCGCGACCGTCGGGCCCGCCTCGACGAAAGGGTGCGCCGAGGTTATCACCCCAGGTGTGGGGGACGCTACGACAGCGGGGAGGATCGGAGTCCCTCGCCCGAACCACCCGGTCCGCAGGTCTTCAGCCGGGCCATTCGGCGGGCGCCGTTTCCGACCCGATTCCGACCCCCGACTACTATCACAAAGTACTCGGGGGAAACGAGACCAGAATTGTGGCTCGCGGACTACCGCCTGGCCTGTCAACTGGGTGGAACGGACGACGACAACCTCATCATCCGCAACCTCCCCCTGTTCCTCTCCGACACTGCTCGCGCTTGGTTGGAGCACCTGCCTCCGGGGCAGATTTCCAACTGGGAGGATCTGGTCCAAGCTTTCGCCGGCAACTTCCAGGGCACGTACGTGCGCCCGGGAATTCCTAGGACCTCTGAAGCTGCCGGCAACAGCCGGGAGAGTCTCTTCGGGACTACATCCGGCGATTCTCGAAGCAGCGCACCGAGCTGCCCAACATCACCGACTCCGATGTCATCGGCGCGTTCCTTGCCGGCACCACCTGCCATGACCTGGTGAGCAAGTTGGGTCGCAAGACCCCCACCAGGGCGAGCGAGCTGATGGACATCGCCACCAAGTTCGCCTCTGGTCAGGAGGCGGTCGAGGCCATCTTCCGAAAGGACAAGCAGCCCCAGGGCCGCCCGTCGGAAGATGCTCCCGAGGCGTCTGCTCCGCTCGGCGCCAAGAAGAAAGGCAGGAGGAAGTCGCAAGCGAAACACGACGCCGCCAGCACGGACCTTGTCGCCGCCGCCGAATACAAGAACCCTCGGAAGCCCCTCGGAGGCGCCAACCTCTTCGACAAGGCACTCAAGGAGACGTGCCCCTACCATCAGGGGCCCGTCAAGCACACCCTCGAGGAGTGCGTCATGCTTCGGCGCCACTTCCACCGGGCCGGGCCACCCGCAGAGGGTGGCAGGGCCCGCGACGACGACAAAAAGGAAGATCACCAAGCAGGAGAGTTCCCCGAGGTCCGCGACTGCTTCATGATCTACGGAGGGCATGCGGCGAATGCCTCGGCCCGGCATCATAAGCAAGAGCGTCGGGAGGTCTGCTCGGTGAAGGTGGCGGCGCCAGTCTACCTAGACTGGTCCGACAAGCCCATCACCTTCGACCAGGATGACCACCCCGACCACGTGCCGAGCCCAGGGAAGTACCCGCTCGTCGTCGATCCCGTCATCGGCGACGTCAGGCTCACCAAGGTCCTGATGGATGGGGGCAGCTGCCTCAATAACATCTACGCCGAAACCCTCAGGCTCCTGCGCGTCGATCTGTCATCTGTCCGAGCAGGCGCTGCGCCCTTCCACGGGATCATTCCTGGGAAGCGCGTCCAGCCCCTCGAACGGCTCGACCTTCCTGTCTGCTTCGGAACACCCTCCAACTTCCGAAGGGAGACTTTGACGTTCGAGGTGGTCGGGTTCCGAGGAACCTACCACGCAGTGTTGGGAAGGCCATGCTACGCGAAGTTCATGGCCATCCCCAACTACACCTACCTGAAGCTCAAGATGCCGGGCCCCAATGGGGTCATCACCGTTGGTCCCACGTACAAACACGCGTTCGAATGCGATGTGGAGTGCGTGGAGTACGCTGAGGCCCTCGCCGAGTCCGAGGCCCTCATCGCTGACCTGGAAAACCTCTCCCGGGAGGTGCCGGACGTGAAGCGACATGCCGGCAACTTCGAGCCAGCGGAGACGGTTAAGGCCGTCCCTCTCGACCCCAGTGGCGACACCTCCAAGCAGATCCGGATCGGTTCCGGGCTCGACCCCAAATAGGAAGCAGTGCTCGTCGACTTTCTCCGCGCAAACGCCGACGTCTTTGCGTGGAGTCCCTCGGACATGCCCGGCATACCGAGGGATGTCGCCGAGCACTCGCTGGATATTCGGGCCGGAGCCCGACCGGTCAGACAGCCTCTGCGCCGATTCGACGAGGAAAGGCGCAGGGTGATAGGCGAGGAGATCCACAAGCTGATGGCAGCAGGGTTCATCAAAGAGGTATTCCATCCCGAATGGCTTGCCAACCCTGTACTTGTGAGGAAGAAAGGGGGGAAATGGCGGATGTGTGTAGACTACACTGGTCTCAACAAAGCATGTCTGAAGGTCCCCTACCCGCTACCTCGCATCGATCAAATCGTGGACTCCACTGCTGGGTGCGAAACCCTGTCTTTCCTCGATGCCTACTCAGGGTATCATCAAATCAAGATGAAAGAGTCCGACCAGCTCGCGACTTCTTTCATCACGCCCTTTGGCATGTACTGTTATGTCACCATGCCGTTCGGTTTGAGGAACGCGGGTGCAACGTACCAGCGGTGCATGAACCATGTGTTCGGCGAAGACATCGGTCGCACGGTCGAGGCCTACGTCGATGACATCGTAGTCAAGACGAGGAAAGCCTCTGACCTTCTCTCCGACCTTGAAGTGACATTCCGGTGTCTCAAGGCGAAGGGCGTCAAGCTCAATCCCGAGAAGTGCGTCTTCGGGGTGCCCCGAGGCATGCTCTTGGGATTCATCGTCTCCGAGCGGGGCATCGAAGCCAACCCGGAGAAGATCGCAGCCATCACAAGCATGGGGCCCATCAAGGACTTAAAAGGCGTACAGAGGGTCATGGGATGTCTCGCGGCCTTGAGTCGTTTCATCTCGCGCCTCGGCGAAAGAGGCCTGCCCCTGTACCGTCTCTTAAGGAAGGCCGAGTGCTTCACTTGGACTCCCGAGGCCGAGGAAGCTCTCGGGAACCTGAAGGCGCTCCTCACCCAGGCGCCCGTCTTGGTACCCCCAGCTGATGGAGAAGCCCTCTTGGTCTATGTCGCCGCTACCACTCAGGTGGTCAGCGCCGCGATCGTGGTCGAAAGGCAGGAAGAGGGGCATGCTTTGCCCATTCAGAGGCCAGTTTACTTCGTCAGCGAGGTGCTGTCCGAGACCAAGATCCGCTACCCACAAGTCCAGAAGCTGCTGTATGCAGTGATCCTGACGAGGCGAAAGCTGTGACATTACTTCGAGTCTCATCCGGTGACTGTGGTGTCATCATTCCCCCTGGGGGAGATCATCCAGTGCCGAGAAGCCTCGGGACGGATCGCAAAGTGGGCGGTGGAAATCATGGGCGAGACAATCTCGTTCGCCCCTCGGAAGGCCATCAAGTCCCAGGTACTGGCGGACTTCGTAGCCGAATGGGTCGACACCCAGTTGCCGACGGCTCCGATCCAACCGGAGCTCTGGACCATGTTTTTCGACGGGTCGCTGATGAAGACGGGAGCCGGCGCGGGCCTGCTCTTCGTCTCGCCCCTCGGGAAACACCTGCGCTACGTGCTCCGCCTCCATTTCCCGGCGTCCAACAATGTGGCTGAGTACGAGGCTCTGGTCAACGGATTGCGAATCGCCATCGAGCTAGGGGTCCGACGCCTCGATGCACGCGGTGACTCGCAGCTCGTCATCGACCAAGTCATGAAGAACTCCCACTGCCACGACCCCGAAGATGGAGGCCTATTGTGATGAGGTTCGACGCCTAGAAGACAAGTTCTACGGGCTCGAGCTTAACCACATCGCCCGGCGCTACAACGAGACTGCGGACGAGCTGGCAAAGATAGCCTCGGGGCGAACAACGGTTCCCCCGGACGTCTTCTCCCGGGACCTGCACCAACCCTCCGTCAAGATCGGCGACACGCCCGAGCTCGAGACGCCCCCGGCCCCGTCCGAGGTGACCTCGGCCCAGCCCGAGCCATCCTCGGCTCAGCCCGAGGAACCCTCGACCCCTGAGGGCGAAGCACTGCGCATCGAGGAGGAGCGGAGCGGGGTCACGCCAGATCAAGATTGGCAGACCCCGTACCTGCAATATCTCCGCCAAGGAGAACTGCCCCTCGACCGAGTCGAGGCTCGGCGGGTAGCGCGACGCGCCAAGTCGTTCGTCTTGCTGGGCGATGAGAAGGAGCTCTACCACCGTAGCCCCTCGGGCATCCTCCAGCGATGCATCTCCATCGCCGAAGGTCAGGAACTCCTGCAGGAAATACACTCGGGGGCTTGCGGCCATCATGCAGCACCTCGAACCCTCGTCCGGAACGCTTTCCGCCAAGGCTTCTACTGGCCGACGGCGGTGGCTGACGCCACTAGAATTGTCCGCGCCTGCGAAGGGTGCCAATTCTATGCGAAGCAGACCCACCTGCCCGCTCAAGCTCTGCAGACGATACCCATCACCTGGCCCTTCGCTGTGTGGGGTCTGGACCTCGTCGGCCCTCTACAGAAGGCGCCCGGGGGCTACACGCACCTGCTGGTCGCCGTCGACAAATTCTCCAAGTGGATCAAGGTCCGACCCCTGAACAGCATCAGATCCGAGCAGGCGGTGGCGTTCTTCACCAACATCATCCATCGCTTCGGGGTCCCGAACTCCATCATCACCGACAACGGCACCCAGTTCACCGGCAAAAAATTCTTGGATTTTTGCGAGGATCACAACATCCGGGTAGACTGGGCCGCCGTAGCTCATCCCATGTCGAATGGGCAAGTAGAACGTGCCAACGGCATGATTCTACAAGGGCTCAAGCCTCGGATTTACAATGATCTCAACAAGTTCGGCAAGCGATGGATGAAGGAACTCCCCTCGGTGGTCTGGAGCCTGAGGACGACGCCGAGCCGAGCCACGGGTTTCACGCCGTTCTTCCTGGTCTACGGGGCCGAGGCCGTCTTGCCCACTGACCTGGAATACGGCTCCCCGAGGACGAGGGCCTACGACGATGAAAGCAACCAAGCTAGCCGAGAAGACTCGCTGGACCAGCTGGACGAGGCACGGGACAGGGCCTTACTACACTCGGCGCGGTATCAGCAGTCCCTGCGACGCTACCACGCCCGAGGGGTCCGACCCCGAGACCTCCAGGTGGGCGACCTGGTGCTTCGGCTGCGGCAAGACGCCCGAGGGAGGCACAAGCTCACGCCCCCCTGGGAGGGGCCATTCGTCATCGCCAAAGTTCTGAAGCCCGGAACATACAAGTTGGCCAACAGTCAAGGCGAGGTCTACGGCAACGCTTGGAACATCCAACAGCTACGTCGTTTCTACCCTTAAGATGTTTCCAAGTTGTTCATATACCTCGCACCCACGCAAAGTTTAGTCAACAAGGAAGGGTCGGCCTCGCCTCGGCAAAGCCCGACCCTCCCTCGGGGGCTAAAAGGGGGGAAACCCCCTCTGCGTCAAAATTTTCCTCGAACAGAAAATCTCTTTTACCAGAATATCTTTCGTGCTTTTTGACTACTTCGAAAAGTGGGTCCTGGAAACGACGGGGTACACGTAAGCAGTCAAGGCTGACCGAGCCGAGGGACTCCTACGCCTCCGGGATACGGATACCTCACTCATCACCTTCTGCGATAAGTAACTCGCGTTCGGATAAGGTGACTCCGCGGATCGAACAAGTCTCTGCGTTCGGAAGCCCTTCTGTCAAAGCGATTCTTCGAGTTTTCTCGACCAAGTCGGTGATAGGGCCTCATGGACGAGTAAAAGTGCGCGTAAGCGGCAAGGCCGACCGAGCCGAGGGACTCCCACACCTCCGGGATACGGATACCTCACTCATCACCTTCCGCGAGAAGCAACTTTCGCTCGCACAAACATCCTTGTTACCGACAAAAAGTCCAGACACTCGAAACAAGAGGAAGAGAGACGCAGCTTAACACGCGACAAGGGCGTGTGTTCTGGCCTCGACGGCCGCACAAGGCCCATGCTACAGGACAATCTGATCCTGCAGGCTCGGGTCTTGACGCTGGAAGGGGGCGGCGACACCCTCGGCATCGACGGCACCTTCGGCAAGGCCCGACCTAGCCGCGGACGGCGACGCGGTCCGAGGGCCTCCGCTCCGAAGGACGACGTCATCACCACGCCCGGGCAATCGCTGTCAGGGACTTCTCTGGGAATCCGGCCCGAGCGGGCGGCTCGGCCGGCCACCTCCGGGGCCTCGGCCAACCACCTTCCGAGGGCACCAGCCCGGTCCGAAGCCTCGGCTGACCAACTCCGGTGTCGATCCTGCCAACGGACAACTCGGCTAGGCTCCGGCCAACCAGGTTTCATTTTCGAGCCAACTCCGCCTCTGCTCATGCTGATATCGCTACCCCTGGCCTCGGCTCGTCGAAGAGCGGCCGAGGGGTCTCTTTAACTAAGCTAGAGGAGCCTCGGACAACAGGGCCGACCGAGCCGAGGGACTCCTACTCCTCCGGGATACGGATACCTCACTCCTCACCTTGACACGGGGCGACTCATGCTTGGTAAAGCGGTTCAGATAAACAACAGGCGAGTCTTAACGCTCGAAAATGAGGAAAAAATACGGCTCTGTGCCGACGTTACATATATGTTCAGGCCCCGAAAGCCGAAATGAACAAAAAACCCGGCACTCGAAGTGCCATCACAAACGGAACTCCGGTTCCGTCTCCACGGGTATGGACGACCTCCCCGCCCGGGAAGCCCGTGGAGCGACAAGCTCTGGGCGAATCACCAGCAAAACGCGGGACGCCCCTAAGCACCCCGGCAGATCCTCGCAGTCGTCCTCGCCGCGAATGCGAGGAGGAAGACGGAATGTTGCATCCTAGCTGGGCAGCAACAGTTGGCCTTCCCCGGCATGGCTGGAGGATGTCTCCGCCGTGGGGCTAAAGGGCGATTGCCACCACCAGAAGCTAGAAGATGAGGTGGTCCGCCGACCCGCGCAGGAGGTGGAGCCCCGGCTCGCCTCGCTCCCCGCCCCGGCGAGGATGACGAACACCCTCAACACTGAGGGCGGGGCCGGGACCACAGCCCGGTTTGCCTCTCCCCATCCGGGAGCTGGAGGCCACCGTCTTGGGTGATCACCAGCGGAGGGGAGCCGTCGGGCTGTGTGATGAAAATCCTTGAAGCCGAACGATGGCTGAAAGGTACCCACTCCCACGGAGTGGTGTCCTCCGACGATGAGGCACGGAGACGGCTGTTTCCCCCATCCGGGGGCTTGAAAGGTGGAAAAACGCGATGCATAAGGGAGGGAGAAGACATGGTCGCCTTACGAAAGGGGTCGCCCTCCTTTTAAAGGCGACTCTCCCTGCTTGCGCCCCCAACCGTCACGGGCTGAGTCTTCTCCAACACGCCTCCAAAGCCCTCCCCTGCGGCGCGGGGGCTAGGACCAACATGTCATGCAGACCGGCTCCGAGCAGAAGAAGCCGAACCGCCACGCACGGCGCGCGCAACCACCCAGCGGTTACAAGTGACCCTCCACTTTTGCCCAGACCAACGGGCGAAAGGGGCGGGCAGCCATGCAGGCGGCATGCAACCGCGCCAAGTGGACGCGCTTCTCCGACTCCTGACCTGCCAGCACGGAGGCCCAAGCCCACGCGTCGCGCGACCGGCGCGCCGGATGCTGCATGCAATCAACTGTACCACTTGCGCCACCACCACACCTCCTCGGTTGCGGAACCAATACCACGACCCGAGGCGACCCAGCGCGCGACCCAGCAGCGCCAGCCTGACGCAGCGGTCAAACGCGGTCAAAAGTGGGCCGGCAGTAATGACGGTGGCAGGTGCGCGAGAGCAGCGGTCACGCCGTCAGCCAAGCTCACGTCCCATCCGGAGGCAGCGAGAGAGCCCCCTCTCATGGTGTGAAGACGACGCGCCCGTGACCCGTTCCTCGAACGGCTCGCGCACGCGCAACGGCAGCCTCACCAACTACTCGCCCTGGCGCATTAACTCCGCGGCTGGACGGGCGACGCTTCTGGCAGGAGCAGCTGGCGACGCTTCGCCTTCGCCAAAACGACCACACCAAAAAAGGTACGCCACGTCGTTCAAATTCGTATCCTTTTTCCCTTTTTCCTCCTTCTCTATCTCTTGCAACAGGGACCGGGAGAGGGGATACCCCCAAAGGGATCCTTCCCCGTGAAGGAACTAGGCTCCGAGCCTCCTTACTGATCAGGGGTTCGAAGGCTGGCCCCCCGAAGGGTTCAACAGCCGCCTCAGATCGCGTGGGCCCGACACCCACTACTGGTCAGGGGTTCGAAGGTCGGCCTCCCGAAAGGTTCCACGACCGCCTCAGGCTACTCGGGCTCCGCGCCCATTACTGATCAGGGGTTCGAAGGCTGGCCCTCCGAAGGGTTCACAGTCGCCTCAGACACCGAGCGAGGGATGACCAGGGGTACGTTCGATACATAACCAAGGCTCGGGCTGCGCTCCCGAGGTACCCTAGGACATTTCCGAGACCAGCGGGAACGATCCTGTAACGGAATCCCATCGGAGGGAGGCAACGAGCCCTCGGACCCCGTTGCCAGGGGACCGGGTCCGGCAGATCACCCGCAGGTACTTTTGGGCGTGCCTCCGGGCCCCTAGCCGACCCCCAACGAACGGGGCACGGACGTCCACTCGGATTACCCGATTGCAGCTCACCGGAGACACCATGTTCGGTGCCCATCGAGGGTAACATGGCGCTCTCCCCCCTCCTCCTTGCAGAAAGGCGACGTAGGGGCGTATGTAAAAAAGCCGAGTCTGTCCCTGATCGTCCTCTCGCCCTGTGCGGAGGCTCGGGGGCTGCTCTCGCAAACCCGGCTCCGGCCAAACCGTTGACAGCGTCAACATACCAGCCCGAGAACTTGGGCCCCGACAGTGCACCCGGGCTACGGCATGTTCGCATGAGGGAACCGCCTGACCAGCCAAAGCATTACGCAAGGCATTAAGACCTCGAAGGAGTGAAACCACTCCTCCGAGGCCTCGGGGGCTACACCCGGCGGGTGCGCTCGCGCGCACCCACCGGAACAAAGTGCAACCGAGAAAGGCTGGTCCCCTTGCAAAAAAGTGCGACGAAAGCCTCCAAGCGAGTGCTAACACTCCCTTCGAGGCTCGGGGGCTACTGTCGGGGACCATAATTAGGGGTACCCTCAAGACGCCTAATTCTCAGCTGGTAACCCCCATCAGCATAAAGCTGCAGAGGCCTGATGGGTTTGATTAAGTCAGGGATCAGTCCATACGAGCGACTCGATCATGCCATGCCCGAGCCTAGCCTCGGGCAAGGGCAGCCGACCCTGAGGTGTTTCCGTCTCGCCCGAGGCCCCCTTTTTTATGGCAGACGCATCTCCGGCTCGCCCGAGGCCTTGCCTTCGTTAAGAAGCAACCCTGACTAAATCACCGCGCCGACCGACCAAGTCACTGGGGCATTTAACGCAAAGAGTGAGACTGACGGGCGGCCAGGCTTGGCCAAAAGCGCCATAGGAAGCTCCGCCCGACCCAGGGCTCGGACTCGGGCTAAGGCCTCGGAAGACGGCGAACTCCGCTCCGCCCGACCCAGGGCTCGGACTCGGGCTAAGGCCCCGGAAGACGGCGAGCTGCGCTCCGCCCGACCCAGGGCTCGGACTCGGGCTAAGGCCCCGGAAGACGGCGAACTCCGCTCCGCCCGACCCAGGGCTCGGACTCGGGCTAAGGCCCCGGAAGACGGCGAACTCCGCTCCGCCCGACCCAGGGCTCGGACTCGGGCTAAGGCCCCGGAAGACGACGAACTCCGCTTCGCCCGACCCAGGGCTCGGACTCCGCCCTGGCCTTTGCCAAACGACCTCTGCCTCGCCCGACCCAGGAGCTCGGGCTCGGCCTCGGCCATGCAGGACAGACTCAACCTCGGCTTCGGAGGAGCCTCCACGTCGCCCGACCTAGGGCACAAGTCCGCCACGTCGACAGGAAGCGCCATCATCACCCTACCCCGAGCCGACTCGGGCCGCAGAAAACAGGACCGACGTCCCATCTGGCTAGCTCCGCCAGATAGGCAATGATGGCGCCCCGCTGGACCCGTGACGACGGCGGTTCTCAGCTCCCTTACGGAAGCAGGGGGACGTCAGCAAGGGCCCAACCACTCCGACAGCTGTCCCCCCGCCAGGCTCCATTGCTTCTCCGACAGCCACGACGCCACACCATCTGGGTGCCAAGATCTCTCCGGCTGCCACCTTGGCATGTACTTAGGGCACTAGCTCTCCCCCGCTAGACACGTAGCACCTTGCTACACCCCCATTTGTACACCTGGATCCTCTCCTTACGCCTATAAAAGGAAGGACCAGGGCCTTCTTAGAGAAGGTTGGCCTCGCGGGAACGAGGGCAGGGGCAGGCGCTCTCTTGGGGCCGCTCGCTCCCCTCACCCGCGCGGACGCTTGTAACCCCCTACTGCAAGCGCACCCGACCTGGGCGCGGGACGAACACGAAGGCCGCGGGATCTCCGCCTCCCTCACGACCCGGCTCCGGCCACCTCGCTCTTCCCCCCTTCGCGCTCGCCCACGCGCTCGACCCATCTGGGCTGGGGCACGCGGCACACTCACTCGTCGGCCTAGGGACCCCCCGGTCTCGAAACGCCGACAAACTTGTATGACTTCCTTATCGGTTTAAATTCCAAAAAAGCTTCAGCAAGCCCTGCGCTGAATGGTTAGAATTAATAGAAACAATGTGTAATGAAATTCCTGGGAACTACATGAAGAAAAAAGATCAGTTGATGACAGCTGCCTTTGGTACCTGGGAAAATGAAGGTTGAATCGAGTGATGGATGCTCTTAACTTTGAATATCCCGATTACGGAAGGCTTGATGAAGGGGCCGGGAGCAAAGAAAAAGAGGGTTGTGAGTATTCTGAAAAGGCAAGCCATCTAGTCCGTCAAAGAAGATCAGGGGGCTGGTAAAAAGTAGAAAGTTTTAGCGGAGCCGAAGGATTCGACTCCCAAGAAACGAAAACCTGTCAGGATGGCTCCTGCAGAGACGAAGGTACACGATGTACCAGAAAAGACTGCAGGCACTTCTCCGTCTTCCTCTGTTGATGTTTCAGAAATATTGAAGGTAATGACTGAACCTTTCCTGTTTACCATGCTAAGTCCCCTAGGGTCGGATCTGACTAGCCTATTGCAGTCAAAGGAGAAGGGATTTGAACAAAGCTCGGGACAAAAGGTGACTGCTTCAGCTACCAGGGGAAATATTATGGGTCAGAAGAAACGGTGAATGATGAACGCGATGCAAGCCATCCAAAAGACCTCGCCCCCAGCCTCGGCGGAAAAAATTGTTGTACCTGCTAATGCCGAAGATAATGCTGAAGCTGAAACTAATGAAGTCGCGCCTAAAGCTAAGAAGCTCAGGACCACAATGTCAGAGATTGATAGACTTATATCTGATGTGGCTCCTGAGAAGGACATAACTGAAGTATCCACTGATAAAGCTTCGGCTTTAAAATTGAAAGGATTGAAAAGGGCTTCTTCGGAGGACACAGAGTTGGACCTGTAGCACCTAGGCGGCCAAGAACTCTCCGATGAAGATATTTCTGAATTGAAAGAATTCGCCCTTGCTGGCGGATACAAGCCCGGATCTGTGCCCTTTGGCGGCGTGGACGAAGATATTTTGGGGTGTATTCTTGACCGCGCCGGAGAAAAAATTGTTAATATTGTATCAAAGACTATCGGATTTCCAAAGCTTGAGCGGGACCTCAGTAACTATAGGAGACAACACCTTACTGGGAGCTTATTCTACTCGAATTTTAAGGTATAAACTCTTATGTCTGCCTCTTTGACTTTTTAGTTTTAAAATTTCTATGTTTTATGGCTAACTTTTTGTTTTTTTATAGAGCTTACTGCTGAATAAAGCTTTGAAACTTCAACAAGAAGATGAAGATAGGAAGAATGAACTCATTATCAATAACCTGGAGAAATGGGTGAAAGAACTTGAAAGTTCTCTAGCAGCGAAAGATTCGAAGATTAAAAATGTCGAAACAGACCTAACCGAAGCTCATCTTCGGATCAAGGATCAGGCTGCTCATATTTGTGATTAAGATAACGAGCTTAAAAAAGTGCATTCAAAATTAAAGGAAGCTAAAAACCGTTATGAGCACGAAGCCAGAAGCTTGAAAGATAGGATCGAAGCCAAAGCCGAAAAAGTTCTAAATTATCTGAAGCTCTAATGTTGCTTTGGGAGACATGCTCTGGCTTCATAGCTCGATGCTCCACCCGCCTGTGTGAAATTTTCAACTCAGTTGGGACAATATCAGGGGAAAAGAATTACTCTACCGAAGATTCCAAAGGCCCTTGATTTCATGGAAAAAGAAATTAATGAATTTGACGAAGTAATGGAAGGGCATGGGGACTTATGCGCGTTGGTGGCTGCTCGGGGAACGACCAACATCTTCGCAAAAGTTGGATGCAAACACTTAAGAGATATCAACAAGCCCACTTTTGCTATTTCTTCGGCCGACTTAGCTAACATTCTAGCTGAATCTAGAAGTATAGGCAACATGTTTATTGCTCAAATCTGGGCTAAGGGCGGCCGAGAGGCTGCCGAAGACGAAGCTCTAGCTTTGCTTGGCGAAGTATGGCAATTTTCTTTACTTTTATGTTTTTATTTCAGATTTTTCCTTATTACATCTATCAATACCTTTGCCTTGTTGTTTTTTAGGGTGATGTTGGCAGAGACAGATGAACCGAAGCTGACTCTGAGGCTCTGAAGGATGCTTCATAAGTTTTTCTATCTTTTGTTAGTGTCTGCAAAAACACTTTTGAAGTTTCTTTGTACAAGAAAATGTACTATTCAGCGAGGGATTGTAATTGAATGTAAAATTTTTTGTAAATATTTGTGAATACCTTGTAATGTTGCTTTACCTTTTATCCCACTGTTGTTTGCTTTGCTGTGAACGAAACTGATGCTCTAAGTTTTTGAGCCGAAGGCAAAAAACACCTTCCCTTCTTTTCGTTCACATTGAAGTACCTTCGGATCGATATCAATGGCAAAAACCTTTATTTTCCTGTTAAATATCTCCGTTTGTAACAAAGCATCTTCGTGTTGAAGGCAAAAACCTTCTCTTCTTCTTTGTTAGTGCCATGTGCGATATGTCATGATGTGATGAAGCTACAAATGACTAATGTATGCTCGTATGGATGCAAAAAATGATGTGATGGTGTATGCAAATGTATGCCAAAGATGAAAAACTCATGCAGATACACACTTAGACTCTGCATCCCCTTAAGAACGACTTTGGAGTCTCTTCACCTTTTACTTATGTGGTTTTTTAGCTCTGCATTCCCTTAGGAACGACTTTGGAGCTAAGCTCTGCATCCCCTTAGGAACAACTTTGGAGCTTCTTCATCTCTGACTTAGGTGGCATTTTAGCTCTAGATCCCCTTAGGAATGACTTTGGAGCTAAGCTCTGCATCCCCTTAGGAACGACTTTGGAGCTTCTTCACCTTTTACTTAGGTGGTATTTTAGCTCTGCATCCCCTTAGGGACGACTTTGGAGCTTTTTCATACTTTTTTACACTCGATGGTGTAATCTCAAATCTTTACATTTTACATGTGGGGGAAGCTGGCCCTTGTATTGCATCGGGCTTCGCAAGGAAAAATGAAAATTACAACCTGTGGCCCCATTAAAAACCTTTCTCCCCTCTTGAAAGGAAAAGGGTGCCATAGGAAAAGAAGGAAAATTACATAGTTTACACTAATATCTTTGAAGCTCATCTGCATTCCAAGATCTTGGGACGTCATTCCCATCCATGTCCTTCAACCTGTATGATCCGGGTCTTGACGAAGACACTACCAAGAAAGGACCTTCCCACTTAAGTTGTAGCTTCCCCACTGTGTCTGGGTTGGCTATTCTTTGGAGCACTAAATGTCCTAGCTTGATATTCTTTAGTCTTACTTTTCTGTCTCACCACTTGACCATTTCGGCTTGGTATTTATTGATGTGGTCTATTGCCTAAAATCTGACCCCTTCTACAGTGTCTTTTGTTATTTTGTAAGCATCTTCGTCCTCTGCCGAAGCTAGAGTCCTTATTGATCTTGTTCTTGCTTCTTTCAGTGTTATTGCTTCATCCCCGAATAAAAGCTTGAATGGAGTAAACCCTGTTGATCTTGAGACAACAGTGTTATGACTCCATACCACTTTCACCAATTCCTTTGGCCACTTTCCTTTTGGCAAATTGAAGATTGATTTCATTATTCCTGTGATGATGATGTCGTTAGCTCGCTCTACCAATCCATTAGATCCTCGATGTCTCATAGATGCAAAGTGTATCTTTGTGCCAATTTGGTCACAAAAAGTTTTAAATGTTTCAGCACTAAATTGGGTTCCATTATCAACCATGATAGCCTTTGGCACACCAAACCGACAAACGATGCTCTGCTAGAAGAACTTCTGAACTATGGCCGAAGTGATCGTTGCTAGGGGTTTAGCTTCGATGCACTTTGAAAAGTACTCCAGTGCTACCACAACATATCTCAAGTTCCCCTGCGCTAGTGGAAGTGGGCCTAGTAAGTCTAAACCCCACCTTTGTAGTGGCCAAGTGGGCTAAATCAGCTGAGTTAGAGATGAATGTTGCTTTTGATCTCTAGCGCACTTCTAGCAGTTTTCACATTTTTGAACTAGGTCCGCTGCGTTCAAAGCTGCCTTCGGCCAGTAAAATCCTTATCTAAAAACCTTTCCAAGGAGAGGTCTGGATCCGATATGAGCTCCACATATCCCTGCGTGTATCTCTTTCATTAGCTCCTAACATTCGGCTCTAGACAGACATTTTAACAGTGGAGAACAAACTCCTTGTTTGAACAATTCCCCTTCTATGATCCTATATGGTCTTGTTCTGGCTTGCATCCTTTTTATGTAAGCTTCATAATCCAAAGGATAATTGTCTTGGAGGAAAGATACAATCTTAGTTCTCCAATCTTTGTTGTGCACGGGTGAAATTGTAAGCACTGCTCGCTCTATAAGCTCGACTGAAGGTGTTTGAGAGTTTCGAAGAACACTTCTGAAGGGAGTGGGAGCCCCTGTGCCACTAATTTAACTTGTAAATCTGCCTGATCGTTTTCTCGTCTTGGAATGTTTTTCACTGAAAAACCTTCGAACGAAGCTTCCATTCTTTGGACTGTGTCAAGATACTTTTCAAGCTTTGGATCTCTTGCTTTGCTGCTTTTATCAACGTGCCCTATGATGACTTGTGAGTCAAATTTAAGAATTGCCCTTCTTATTCCCATTTCCCTGAGCTTTCGAAGCCCCAAAACAAGAGCTTCGTATTCTGCAATGTTGTTTGTGCAGTTGAACTCCAATCTGGCCGAATAGCAGGTTTTGATTTTGGATGTTGAGATTAGAATAGCAGTTACACCTGCACCGAAAGTGCCCCACGATCCATTATAGAACATTGTCCAAGCTTCAGTGTCTGTTGTGCATCCTTCTTCATGAGCCCCTGGCATCCAATCATCAATGAAATCTATTAATGCTTGTGATTGGATTGAGGATCTATGGACAAAATTGGTAGTGAATTCATTCAATTTTGCAGCCCATTATCCAACTCTTCCTGTAGCTTCTTTGTTTCTTGTGATATCCTTGAGGGGTTGGGATGAAGGTACTATAATGTGGTGTGACTAGAAATAATGTCGAAGCTTCCTGGAGGCCATCAGTACAACATATATTACCTTATCTAGCTTTGTGTAATTTCTTTTTGATGGACTTAATACTTCACAGACGAAGTATACTAGGACTTGCTTATTTGCTTGATCATCTTGTCTCTCTTGTACCAGCGCTGCACTGACGACGTGGGAAACAACCACATACAATAGCAATGGGGCTTCTGACGATGGTGGAGTTAATGTTGTTAGTTGTATTAGATATTGTTTCATATCTTTGAAGGCCTTTTGTTGAACTGGTCTCCATTGGACGACTTCGGCTGATTTTAGCACTTTGAAGAATGGTTAATTTCTTTCTACTGATCTTGAGATGAATCTGTTCAAAGATGCCAGCCATTCTGTTAGCCTCTAAGCACCTTTTCTTGTCCTTGGTGGCTCCATCTGAAGTATAGCTTCTATTTTGCTTGGGTTTGCTTCAATCCCTTTTGTTGATACTAAGCACCCAAGAAATTTTCCCTTCTTCACCCCAAAAACACATTTCTCTGGATTTAGCTTGAGGCCAGCCTTTCTAAAGTTGGCAAATGTTTCTTGCAGATCAACAATATGATTTTCTTGCTTCGTGCTTTTGACTATGATATCATCAACATATGTCAGAACATTCCTACCAATCTGAGAGTTGAGGACGTTGGAATTCATTCTGTTGAAGCATCCTCCAACATTCTTGAGCCCCTCGGGCATCCGAAAGTAGCAGTAAGTTCCACTAGGAGTTATGAAGCTTGTTTTAGACTCATCCTCCTTCTTCATCCAGATTTGATGATAACCTGAATAGCAGTCCAGCAAGCTCATGAGCTTTGAAGTGGCTGCCGCATCTACGAGGGAATCTATTCTTGGCAAGGGGAATTCATCCTTCGGGCACACCTTGTTGAGATCTGTAAAATCAATACACATTCTCCACTTTCCATTGGCCTTTTTACCATAATAGTGTTGGCTAGCCATTCTAGGTATGTTACTTCTCTGATCACTCCGGCGCTGAGAAGCCTTTTAACTTCATTTCTTGCCCCTTCGGCTTTATCATCAGACATCTTCCGAAGCTTCTGCTTCCTTGGTCTGATAGCTGGGTCTACATTGAGTGAGTGCTCAATAACATCTCTATTGATGCCACAAAAATCATTGGCTGACCAAGAAAAAATATCCTTGTTATTGAACAAAAATTTTAGCAGAGCTTTTTCTTGTTCATTAGACAATTAAGACCTAAAAACACCTTCTGCTCAGCTATGTCTTTGCACAAAAGCATACATTTTGGTTGATCCTCTGAAGTAGCTTTGTCTCTTATATGCTTATGCTGCTGATGAGCTTCGGCTTCATCTATGCTATGGATGACCCTTGAATCTGTCCAATTCCCTTCTGCCCTTCTAATAGCCTCTTGACTTTCATGCACAGCAATGGGACCTTGATCTGATGGTATCTTCATGCACATATATGCTGGATGGAGTATTGCTTCGAAGGCATTCAATGTCCCTCATCCAATGATTGCATTGTAAGGGTAGTCCATGTCGACAATGTCAAATACAATTTGTTCTGTTCTTGTGTTATGAACATAACCGAAGCTGATTGGCATTGTAATTTTCCCAAGTGCCACTATTTGTCTTCCTCCAAAGCCACATAAGGGGTGTGTTGCATCATGTATTTTGTCATCCTATTCTTGCATCTTCCTGAAGGCTTTTGCGAAGATAATGTCTGGTGCACTGCCCGTGTCTACGAGGACATTGTGAACCAGGAACCCTTTGATAACACATGATATTACCATGGCATCATTATGGGGGTAATCCTTAAGCTGAAGGTCTTTCTAAGAGAATGTGATTGGTACATGAGACCATTTAGATTTGATGAAGGGTCCTTGCACTCTGACATGATGTACCCTTCTCTGTGCCTCCTTCTTCTGCTTCTTGTTGGTTGGTTCAAAACTTGAGCCGCCTGTGATTGGGAGCACCAGCTTCATAGCCGAAGGTGTCACAACTTGATCACCTTGCGAAGCCATTGTCGTGGTCGTGGAAGTGAGTTCACCAGAGGTGGGCGCCAATGTTGGTCACTTGTTCTCAAATACTGTGAATCAAGAACAAGGCAACACGATTGTTAAAGATTAAGGACCTTTGTCCTTTGGGTCATTATCTCCTTTCGGGTATAATGATCTTCAGACAAAGGTCATGAAGGACACACCTTTATCATTTATCAAAAATAATAATCCATAGAAACAATATGTTATATATTCATCCACTTATTCATTTATGTGTCCAAATTGTAATGTATATATCCATGAACATTAACAAAACTTATATTACATTGGTACCTTTGGCTTGATTGAAGGTGGTGATGCGAGGGCAGATACAATTCAGTATGAATAGTATGGGGTACTGTTCACCTATTGTCACACCCGGATTTAAAGGATAAAGTCGGGTGCGTTTCATATGTGCGCCAAGGAAGAACATCACATATAATGACAAAGTGTATAGAGATAAATGTCACAAATATCATAAATGTCATTGTTACATAGCGGAAGTCTTACAAAAATAAATGATAATAATAAAGCGAACTAAATATTATTTCCCTGGCGCCACAAAGCTGACTGGGAGATTCCACCTAGATCAACTTGAATTCTTCATTGTAGGGCAGCTCCTCTTAGACCACCTGCTCTTCACCTATGGGGGGGTTTATATATCACAAGAGTGAGCTCACAAAAGATCATAGCTCAACAAGTTGTGGAGAATAATGTGCATGAACTCACCAAAGGTGGGAGTTCATGTGAAGTGTAAGGCTGATCAACAAAATAATGGTTGAAGTTGAGCATTGCTTTTAATAAGTTGGTCAAATTTTATCAGCAGTTACTAAATGTAAGTAAATACCAAACCAGAGTAATAATAGATCAAAGTAATCATAAATCCCAATGCGATGCAAATGACAAATTGAATTTAATTCCATAAATTAAGAATGTGAGTGTCCGAGCCGCTCATGACCGTGAGCACGGCTGATATAGTAGAGGTTGTGCATCTTTACCCACAAGTCATGTTACCCATCTGCCAAGGGATTGCGACTTCCCATACACCTCTACCAAGGAAGTGAGACAGGGTAACACTACAAGGCCTTTACAAAGTTCCACTAGCTTCAGAAAACCCGCTATAGTTTCTAGGAAGCTCCAATACAGGGACCCCTCGCCTGACCGCCATCACAGCAAAATCAACCCAAGGACCTCCCTACACTGACCACTCCCCTACTGCCTTTGCCTCTTTCGGGTAAGGTAGTCATCCATTAGCTTTCCTAATTAGTCAGCCAAGGGCATCCCATACCACCCTTGTGTTAGCACGGTTTTCCCGGGTGGTTCTCCATGTTCCAATTATCTTAATGGTCTTATCATGAACAGTAAATAATAAAATGATAATAAAAGTATGATCATAAATAATGTGTATCTCCATACCCAAAACCATATAAAGCAATAGCAAGTACTACCCAAAAATCCAGTGGTAAACAAGGTATAAAGATAGCCAAACTAGGGTAACCTATTGGATCCCATCAAAATTAACATATGTAGATCATTATGATTAATAAGAACATTATTGGGTAAAAAGAGGTGATCAAGGGCACAACTTGCCTTCAATGAGCTTCTGCGCAGCAGTCTCCACCTGCTGAACCCCTAGATCCTCAATGGCTGGCTCGTCTACTCGTAACAATACAAACAAACATGGTATAGTAGAAATCAACATCACACCAAACAATAGATTAGAATGCATGATAATATTCTACGCGTTGTAACGAGATCGCAGGAACAAGTATCACTAAATTCGTAGTTACGGTTATCTAGTTATGAATTTCTGAAGTTATTTAGTACCTAGAATAGAGTAATTCAAGTGGATACTTTTAGTCCAAATTTCATGGCTAAATAGAGGCACTAGGTGATAGACAATATTAAAACAAAATTAATGCCTCTGGAATGAATCAGTTTGGAGCTAAAATGAATTAAATATGAATTTCACAAGTTTCTGGAATTATTTTTGTGCTAAAAATCTATTTTCTAATTTCTTTTCCCTGTTTTACTGATCTCAGGACTGTAGGCACTAATACAAAAGAGCTCGGGGCTAAATCATAATTCTTCCTAAGACTCAGATTGCATCCGCACTGGACGGCGGGTTGATAACCTCGAACCCCGAGGGTTCTTCTGCAAAATCGGCTCGGCGAAACGGTATCACGAGATTTCGACCGCTGGATCAGATCTGAGGGTCGAGATTAAATCGTGAAGCGTTACGTAATGAAATGATCCAAACCGTTGATCCCTGGATCGACGACTAGCATTCACTCGAGCGGAACGCTGTTGCTACATCAGATCTCGGCCATCTGATAGGGATCGGGCAGCGGACACATCATCAACCAGAGGGGGTTCAACTTCTAATCTCGACCGCACCAAACACATCCAACGGCCATGACGTGTCGACTACCAATAGCACGCCCGACGACGGCGCCCAAGCGTGGGCGCAGTGGTGCCATCGCCGGTGTTGTACAGTTTTGCAATTCCCGCCCCCATTCTCTAATTAAACTCGTGCTACAGCTCTACTAGACCATGGCGAGACTGGAGGAGGTGTTCTCACCAGTAATTGACAAGGTGGAGCGGTTGGTTCACGTCAAGGCGCAGGTGGGGGATTGGTGCTCGCACGGATGAGCAATCCCCGGCCTCCGGCTCGTCGATCCCGCTAGGTGCGAAGCGGACGTATTCACCACGGCACCACGAAGCCCGATGACCAATGTTGGGCGTTGAGGGATCCCGCAGAATGGCGGTGGTGGTAACCTTTCCCCAAGGCGGCACTCGGCGAGAAATTCAGGACGGGGCGCAGGTGGGTATGGGTGTGGGAGTGGTGGAAGGCGGGGAGGTCCGCTTTTAGCATCTAGCACACGGAGTCAGTTTGGGGGCGGCTTCAACAGACTCCGAGAATCGCGCCAGGATTGAGCTCGCCCGAGTCGCATGGGCGAAGAAAGGGAATAGGTCTGACGTCCTGGGCTCGCCTGTAAGTCATCATGGAGTCCTACAGGCAACGACAGGGAACAGACAGACATATGGACCCCACTGTGTAGCGGCTCCACGCAATCGTAGATCATCAGTCGATGCAGTCCCCCCTAGGCCCACGCATCAGTGATGGCTAGTGAGATGAGCGTATGTCGTGTGGGCCAGGGCTGTCGGCGCCAGGCGAAGGGTTGGGTTGCGTAGGGGGCTTGCCAGATGGGCCGGCCAACAGGATGTGGCCCAGGTGGGGTTTTCGGTTTTTGCTTTTCTTTTTCTTATTTCTTTCCTTCAAATTTCCAAATTCCTATTTTTAGAGTTCAAATTTGAATTCAAATGTAATTTGAACTTGCACTCATATTAAATGTACAAATTGAACATACCAGTATGGAAGGATTTTATTTATTTATGTATTTATTTTCTTTATTTTGTACAGTATTTTCCTTCTCTTTCTCCAAATTCCAAATTGCAAATCAGGTATTTAAATCCCAATTTGGACATTAATGTATTTCTTATTAATATGATTATTATTATTATTATCAAATGCACACACCAATGAACTCCAACATGATGCACAAGTTGTTCATGTGTCATTTGTTATTTATTATCTTTTAGGAGTGGTGTTCTCATATGATAATAAGTAGAGACAAAATACATAAGGGAGTTATCCTCTTTTTCTATGGTTTACAACTTTGGGTATTACACCTATTTATAGACATGGGACGCAACTCGAGTAAAAATACATTTATAACCTTAACATATACACACAATCGTAACATAAGTCATCAGAGATTAACTAGTCTTTTCCTCTTCGGCTCAGCATCATGTTTGACCTTCGTCGCCGCCTTGAGCCAAAGTCGTCGCCCTTCAGCTGAAAGCTTCGGTATTCGACATTGTTGCTTTCAAACAATATCTTTGTCTTAAGAGCCCTCAGTGGAGAAGAAGACCCCCAACATCGCTTACAAACGATGTCTTCATCCTGAGGACCTTCGACGGAGAAGAAGACCCCCAACACATATCAAATACCAAAAGCACTTTTCTTAAAAATTAAATGTTTTCAAGTGATTGTTTGTGTTGGTTTCGGTCCATAATAGGATGGATGTGGATTATGGACTTAGAGGGACGCTTAAGTCCATAATCACACATTGTGGGTATAATTTTGCATAAGAAAGAATGTTTAAAAATAACATAATCCTTCAATTTGGTATCACATACATCTTGCCTATGCACATGCATCCTAGCAACTAGATTACATATTTTCATTCAATATTTCATATAATTGCTTCTTAGGTTGTGTTGTCATCAATCACTAAAAAGGGAGAGATTGTAAGGAAAATGGACGGGGCCCATTTGCTTAAGTGATTTTGGTGTTTGATAGTGTTTATGTTTATAGTTCAAAGGATGTAGAGTGGACTTGGATTGAGGTGTTGAGGGAGCAACACCTTAAAGAAGACATTAGAAGTTTCATTAAACAGTTACCAACATCAAGCAAGAGTCCAAGACACAAGACAAGAAAGTCCTAAAAGTTCCCTTTGCCTGAGAACAAGATCTGGATGTCTCCTAGGGGGTGAATAGACGAATAAAAAGTACCACAGAAAACTTAGAAATCTTAGTCTACTCGAAGACTAGATGGATCGCAACAGAGAACAAAATGCTTGCCTAGTCCGCGTTGGAGTTAGCCAACCTTGGTTTGGAGTCTATTTCAACTCCTTCCTCTGTTTGCTCAAATCTGTCACCAGGTGGCAGATCGAGGCTTCTACTATGTCAAGGTTGGTTACTGCAGAGACGTGGTTATTTGCAAGTCTTCATAGCACTCCGGCAGAGTAACAGTATTCCTTTGCACAAGATCTTGCTCACTCTAACTTGCAGCAACACTCCTGGCTTATAAGTGCGCCAACACATGAACTAGACAGAAATATGCAAGAGAGGGAGGTAGGGATTATTTGCAATATGTCTACACTTGTATGCTGCACTTGGGTGCCTTGGTGAAGCATCCCAATCCTTTGGGACTCAAATGTGATACAATTACTAGCCCTAGGAGGTTAGTAAACATATTCATTTCATCAGATAGTACAAAGTCTTGCATACTAATTATTGCAATACCAAAAGCAAACTCTAGCGAGCTTGGAATAATAGCGAAGCGGGAGAAAACCAGCCCGAGCCACAGGCAGACTGGTGCATACACAACCCCCTTTTAGTCGAACATTGCAGAAAAAAGTATTTGGTAGTTGAAAACATAAATAAAGCTAGGTGAATACTTATGTATTCCGCAAGCCCATCCTAGCCCGTAATGAGAGAGGGACCTATGCAATACATGCTTGATATGGTAGAGTTGTAGTCACTCTTTATTTTTCTTTGAGAAAGGCGATACTTGATGTTTTTACCCAGAGAAGGGAGAAGTAGCACTTTTTCACACTTAATTACCACTGAGCTTCCCGCTCCCGTGGCCTCATCTTTATTTCCCAAAATACTCACACATTTCCCTTTTTCTTAAGATGAAAACCCTAATTGTCATACCACACCAGACTCGTCCATACCAGCGGACACGGACTATTCGAATAGGTTTCAAACTCTGCGTAGAGGGGTACACTTTACCCACTAGTCTAGCTCTGCGATCTCACTACCATGAGATCCGACACCAAAACTCTTTCCTTCCTTGCATGACCTTACCTTAGTGATTATACCGAAAGGAACAAGGCTACCTCCATGCCCAAACCAGGACAAAACTTTCCCTCTCCTTGTCATCTCGATGCTTCTCAGCCGTCATAACCCTGGGGTTCAGACCGTGTAAGTTCAGATCGAGTGACTGCCCATACAGTCTCGAGTGGTTGTACTGGTCAAGATACAGGTAGTGAAGGATGACAAACTGGTCCTTAGACGAGGGGGACGATCCTTCATGCTCACACCTAACCCGGCTAAGCCATCACCTCGGTCCCTCCCAAACCAGGGAGACCCTGATCATCCCTCTCAGGTGGTGATAAGGGTGATAACCCTTCATCATACACGTTTTGAAAAAACATTTCTCTCTTGAAAACCATTACCCTGTCCCACTTTTTTGTAGCAAAAAGTTATTCTTTAATGCAGGCTATCACTCGACTCATAATGCATAATAACCATCCCATATCCCAGGCTTAGGTAGTGGTAGAAAGAATAGGTAATTTATGCATCAAGGGTAGAATAAACTTGCCTTCATCGAAGCTCTCTTGGCACGAAAGTTCTATTTCTAGGAGGTCGGGCTCCTGCCCTTCTTCCAGAGCTATGGGTTCCAGAAAGTCGGACCCCTCTTCATCTTGCAAAAACAGGCAATAAACAATACATCAAACATTGCTTGCTAAGTAAGGTGTGTCAAGTTCCTAATCATCATTTTTTGTGACTTATATAGTGTTTGGATCATTTTTGGTGTATAAAATATCAACATATAAAAATATGTGTGAAAAGGGGAAAAGGAAAAGGATAAATGTTTTTCGGTTAAACGGACCGAGGGGGAATTTCAGCCCAAGCCAATCGTGGGCGCGCGCGGCCGCGCTGCAACTCGGCCTAGCATGGCTCGCGAGGGATGACGCTGGCGGCGTGGGGATGGCGCCGTGGGCACGGGCCCACATGCCAGTGAGAGGGAGGGAAGGATGACGTTAGGGGGGAACGGCTGTCCGACCGCGGAGGAGGACCGGCCGCCGGCGGGTTCGACAGTGGTTCCTCACCAGTGGTCCGGTTCTCGGGAATTAGGAAGGTGGGCAAGCATGGGCAGGGATAGGTGGTTACGGTGGTGGGATCAATTTGGTCAGTGGAGGCTTGGGACGGCCTGTCCACGCGAGGTGGCGGGCCTCCACGGCGGTGAAGTCGTCGGCGGGGCACTGGAGTGGGGTGAGTGGGGCAGGATGAGGTGCCCAGTGATCGTGGCGACATAGTGAAGTTCACTGGCCACATTGATTTAACAATGGGCCAAGTAAGGAAAATGGACCCTGGGTCATTTGGCTCAATAGGTTTTGGTGTTTGATGATCAACACAACCTGTGGACTAATGCGTTTGCTAGTGTTTTTGTTTGTAGTTCATAGGATGCAAAGAGGATTGGACTAAGGCAATGAGGATGCAACACCTCAAAATACGACATAAAAATAAACATAGAAGTGCAAGACTCAAGAACAAAAGAAGCCCAAAGAATCAGCAAAGAAATCCATGAAGTAGGCAGTCAGCCAGCGCCCTGGTGGCACACCGGACAGTGCACAGTACCTGTCCGGTGTGCACCGGACTGTCTGGTGGGATACCCGGACAGTCTGCGCAAAGGCCCATGATGGTCACACTCGGGCTATAGCATCGGATTGTCCGGTGTGCACCGGACAGTCTGAGTAACGGTCGGATCCAACGGTCGACTGCTATAGACCCCAACGGCCGGCTGACGTGGTAGGCATCGGATAGTGAACAGTGCCCTATCCGGTGAGCACCAGACTGTCCAGTGTGTTCGTCGATAGAAAGCTGCTGATTTCTGTACAACGGCTAGAAATGGGGTTGGGGCCTATAAATACCGCATCAACCGGCCATTTCAAGGTGTAGGAGCCCAAGCAACATTCCAAGTCATAGTGTAGACATTTCCAAGTGCTCAAACACCGAAGTGCTTAATAGAATCACTCGATGATTAGCGTAGGTGCTTTGCGAAGTGTTTAGGTCAGTTAGACCGCTTTAGCACTTGCTCTAGGTGAATCCTAGTTAGTTGAGTGAGTTTAGAAAAAACCACACAACCCCTTGGCTCTTGCGTGAGCCGTTGTAATTGTATCGAGTGGGGCGAGAGTCTTGCGAGACCGTGACAACCGAGTTTGTGTCATGGCCGCCACCGTGTACCGGGGGGAACGAGGCCCACGACGTTTCGGCTAGAAGCTCGTTAGTGGAGACGACGGGGAGCGTCCGAGAGGAGCCGGAAGCGGAGCACCACTTGCGTGTGGAGAAGGCCCGCGGCTCTCTACGGAGTTACTCGACCGTGGTGCTTGGCCCTCACGTGGGCTTCCCTTTGCGTAGGGGCACCAATGAGGATTAGTCGAAACCTTGCATGGTTCCGGATACCTCGATAAAAATATCGGCGTCATCCACAAGAGTTTGCATCTCTACTTTGCTCTTTAGCTTCCGCATTTATATTAAGCATTTAAGTTCCAATCTTGTCTTTATACTGAGATTATTTAGGATTGAAACTTAGGCATTGCAGTAGAGATAGCAACACTTAGACAAAACCTAGTTTGCACATTCTAGTTTGTTTATTTGCATAGGTTTTGATCTAGGGATTTAATTGTGGCCTAGTTTAGAGAAAGTTTTAGAAGTCCTAATTCACCCACCCCCCTCTTAGGCGTCACCTGTTTCCTTCAATTGGTATCAAAGTCTGGTTTGACTCATTTGAAACGCTTTATCTTCACCGCTAAAAGAGCCGACGCTTTTTAGAGAAAGGGGATGGATACCCATAGACCACCACACTTTGACGACACTAACTTCCCATATTTTAGTGCTAGAATGGCTTGTTACCTAGAAGTCGTTGATCTAGGTGTTTGGAGAGTCACTCATGATGGTATGAAACCACCCAAAAATCCCGAGAAACCCACCATGAGTGAGGAAAAAGAAATTCATTTAAATGCTAGAGCCAAAAATTGCTTGTATGAATCTCTTAGCATGGATATTTTTAATCAAGTTTTTACATAAAAAATTTCTAATGAGATTTGGCTAAAATTGTATGAGCTCCATGACGGCACATCCATTGTCTATGAGCAAAAACATGCCTAGTCTTAAATGAGTATAATTATTTTGCTATGAAGGATAATGAGCTTGTTAGAGATATGTATTCTCATTTGAATCTAATCATCAATGAGCTTAATTCTATTGACATTAATAAGCTAGGTGATGTGGACATTGTGAGGAAGATTATCTCCCTACTACCACAACAAAGATGTGGGAGCATCATCACTATTCTTCACAACATGGAGGACATGAGTACATTGACCCCCGACCATTGTGATTGGGAAAATTGCGGCATTTGAAATGTCGCGAAAAATGGGTCGTCAAGAGTAGCCAACTTCCTCAAGGCCATATGCTTTTGCATGTGATGAAAGGAAGGGTAAAACGAAGGCTCCCACTCCAAGTTCCTCAAATGAAGAGGAAGAAGAAGGAAGTGATGATGATGACGATAATCAACCATCAACATCATCCTCCGAGGACGAAGAAACAACTGACCTATCGAAAAGGTAATGGGGATGATCCACAAGATAAATCTAATGGGTGTGCCCCTATAGGTCGAGGATCTTCTCTTTAACATTGATAGGAAAAAAGCAAAGAAAGAGAGGATGCTTCGCATGTGGGAAGAAGGGCTACTTCAGGGACAGCTATCCAAATATGGCCGAACCCAAAAAGGGGAGGAGCAAAGGCAAGGCGCTTACAAGTGTCAAAACTTGGGATGACTCTTCAAGCGAAGATGAACCTCCAAGGATGTGCGGCCATCGATCCTCATCACGGTCATCACGCAAATGCCTTATGGCAAGAGGTAAAATGAGTATTCCATCCTCTAGTGATGAAAGCAGTAGTGATGATGAAGGTGAGGGAAAGCCCTCTGTTGATGAGCTTGCGGAAGCCGTTAAATTTTTTAGGATGTATGCACTAAACAAAACGCTCAACTTAAAACTTTGAAAAATAAGTTGATTAGGTCTCAAAATGATTGTAAGGGTTTGCTAGAAAAATTTGAAATATTTGCAAATTTAAATTGTGATCTATCAACTAAAATTGAGCAATTAGAGTCTAGTGCTCCATCCATAGCTACCGATGATGGTCTTATTAAAAAGAATGAAAAAATTAAGACTACGTTAGCTAGCTCCCAAGATGCCAATGAAAATTTGCTAGGGAAAATGAAAATTCTTAGCATACACAATGATGAGCTAACTACTAAGCTAGAAAACATTGGTAGCACCTCATAAGTATCTTTTGTTGAAATACCTGAAATTATTAAGAAAGATGTTTCTACTTCTTGCTTTGATTTAATTGATAATTCTAACCCATGTAATCAAGTTCTTGTTAAGAATGTTGTTATAGAAACATGTTCAGACAAGATTGCAATGGAGAATGAGCAATTAAAGCAAGAGGTGGCTTGCCTTGGCAAGGCTTTGTATGATAAAAAAGGCGAAGCCAAACAAATCCAACCTCCTAAGGATAACACCACTGCGGGAGTGAACATGCCTGTGGAGGGCAAAACTGTGATTTGTAGGCTATGTCACAAAGAAGGTCACAAGTCTTTCCAATGTAAGACGAAGACCGGGGATAAGTAAAAGCAAAAGCTCAAGCAAAAGCCAACAAGCAAAATCTCCAATATCTACATCAACAAGGTGGACAAAAAGGCTGCTACACCATACTTAATCAAGAAGAAAAAGAATGGAAAGGTGATAGCAATCAAGGCCAACAAGCAAGCCAACAAAGGAAAGGGGGGCCAAACACATCTAGGTGCCAAAGGAAATTGTTTCAACCATGAAAAGCATCAAGAAGGTTTGGATCCCAAAAGGGAAGTGAGGAGTCCGAAGGACAATGGGGAATTTGGAGACTTGGCAAATTTGGGATGTATATCATGGGATGCATCATATTGGATCAAGTCTATTGCCAAGTGGGTTAGTAAATATTTTGGACCCAAATTTCCCCACCCATGACTAAGGTAACAAGATTTGTTGTGTTTCTTATATTAGATATGCGTATCTATTTTCTTGCATCTAGTTTTTACCTTTCATTCCTAGTGTTGCAATTCGTATTTACTTTTGATTAAAAATGCATGCTTACTAGGTCAATCATATGGTAGGATTGCGCACTTTCAATTCATATTCTTGAGCAAACCTACATGGTTTAAAATGTCTAATTAAGCACGCTACATAGCTTATTCAATATTCCAAAGAAAATGATACATCAATTGATATTTTTATATGGAATATACTACAAGTGATATAATACTTCAATTACGCTTCAATTGGTATCATTTAACTTATATGTGCCAAAACTCAGATTATAGATAATTTGCCCCTCTTGATATCAAATCAAAGTGCATGTCTCCTACAAGTATTCAAAACTTGTATGCACACTTTCAGGGGGAGGTTACTCTATAATCTAAGTCTTTGAGACTAATATCGGTTTTCAAGTTTATTTCATGAAGTAGTCTTATTGAAAGGAAAATGGAGTCCCCGGAGATAGACAATAAGCTTCCACTGCAAATCTAAACTCTTATATCTCTCAAGTCTGCCATTGGTCTTCAATTGGTCTGCAGTTGGCCTTCAATTGGTATCTTTGAGACTACATTTGGTATCATTTACATGTCTTCTCCAACATTTGGTTAGACTATATTTCATATCTTATACTTCCCATGTTGCTATACATGCATAAGTTGTTAACTCATATCTGTTACCTATGCATAAGGGAAGCTAGTCTATTTAAATAATGTCTTGCACCTATATTTCTCACATGCTTTTTCCTAAGTAGAAGATCTCTGTCAGGGGGAGTATTTCTTTATCTCTAAAGGGGGAGAAGTTTCTTCCAAAAAAAGAACACTCATTTAGGGGGGGTAATAATTTTTACTGCTTCAATTGGTATCATTGATAAATCTTTTATGAGGGCAAGTCTTATTTGCTTCCTATATGCTTTTAATGTCTTCATTTTTGGTGCTTGATGCCAAAGGGGGAGAAGTTTAGGGACCAAATCAATGAAAATTGTATCAAACACCAAACACCACCAAACTAAAAAACTTCATCCTTCAAGTGGTTTTGGCTCTTTGGTCTTAAATAGGAAGAAAGTGAATTATGGAGTTAGTGGGGCTTAAGTCCAGAATCTCACTTTGTGGGGACAAACATGCATCCTAGCAAGTAGATTGCATATTTTCATTCAAATGTTTGTTATATTTTCTTGCTTTGGTTGTGTTGTCATCAATCACCAAAAATGGGGAGATTGTAAGGAAAATGGACCTCGGGCCATTTGGCTCAATAGGTTTTCATGTTTGATGATCAACACAACATGTGGACTAATGCGTTTGCTAGTGTTTACGTTTGTAGTTCATAGGATGCAAAGAGGATTGGACTAAGGAAATGAGGATGCAACACCTCAAAAGAAGAAATAAAAAGAAGCATAGAAGTCCAAGACTTAAGAACAAAAGAAGCCCAAAGAATCAGCGAAGAAATCCATGAAGTGGGCAGTCAGCCAGCACCCTAGTGGCGCACTGGACAAGGCACAGTACCTATCTGGTGTGCACTGAACTGTCCGATGGGATACCCGGACAGTCTGCGCAGAGAGGCCCACGACGGGCACTCTCGGGCTGTAGCACCAGACTGTCCGGTGTGCACCGGACTGTCTAGGTAACGGTCAGACCCAACGGTCGACTCCTACAGACCCCAACAGTCGGCTGACGTGGCAGGCACCGAACAGTGAACAATGCTCTGTCCGATGCGCACCAGACTGTCTGGTGTGCCCGTCAACAGAAAGTTGCCGCTTTCTGTCCAACGGCTAGAAATGGGGTTGGGGCCTATAAATACCACCCCAACCGGCCATTTCAAGGTGTGGAAGCCCAAGCAACATTCCAAGTCATAGTGTAGACATTTCCAAGTGCTCAAACACCCAAATGCTTAATAGAATCACTCGATGATTAGCGTAGGTGCTTTGTGAAGTGCTTAAGTTAGTTAGACCACTTTAGCGCTTGCTCTAGGTGAATCCTAGTTAGTTGAGTGAGTTTTGAAGAAACCACACAACCCCTCGGCTCTTGCTTGAGCCGTTGTAATTGTACCGAGTGGGGCGAGAGTCTTGTGAGATCGTGACAACCGAGTTTATGTCACAGTCGCCACTGTGTACCGGAGGGAATGAGGCCCACGGCGTTTCGGCCGGAAGCTCATTAGTGGAGACGGCGGGGAGCGTCCGAGAGGAGCCGAAAGAGGAGCACCACTTGCGCGTGGAGAAGGCCCGCCGCTCTCTACGGAGTTACTCGACCGTGGTGCTTGGCCCTCGCGTGGGCTTCCCTTTGCGTAGGGGCACCAACGAGGATTAGTCGAAACCTTGCGTGGTTCCAAATACCTCGGTAAAAATATTGGCGTCATCCAGGAGAGTTTGCATCTTTACTTTGCTCTTTAGCTTCTGCATTTATATTAAGCATTTAAGTTTCAATCTTGTCTTTATACTTAGATTGTTTAGGATTGAAAGTTAGGCATTACGGTAGAGATAGCAACACTTAGACAAAACCTAGTTTGCACATTCTAGTTTGTTTATTTGCTTAGGTTTTGATCTAGGGATTTAATTGTGGCCTAGTTTAGATAAAGTTTTAGAAGTCCTAATTCACCCCCTCTTATGCGTCACCTATTTCCTTCAGGCCACTAGAGAGGGGACGAGAGAGCTTACCGGAGAGAGGGTGGGTGGCGGCGCTAGCCCAATCGAGCTCCGGGGAGGGGGAGAAGAGTGGACGAGGCTGGTGCGAGGGGTGAAGGAGCTCTAGGTGGCCCTTTTATAGGCGCCCGGGGGCGGGGAGCGGTGTGGCCAGCTGGGTATCGACGAGCAGCACAGCAATGGCACAGCGGCAGCGATGTGACGACGCGGCGCGAGGGAGAGGGCGGTGTCGTGCGGGTACGCGAGCACAGTGGCGAGGGGACGAGCAGTGCCTACCTCCACTTGGGGAGTAATGGCTGGGGGGTGAGAGAAGAACGGTGGCCGGCGGTGATTATGGTGATGCCGTGCGCGGGCGAGGAAGAGGGAGCTAACATCTGGGGCTCACTTGGTAGAGGAAGAGCGGGCGCGAGGGAGCGAGAGAGAGAGCATGGCTGGCGAGTGGGGCCAAGCAGGCAGTGAGAGGGCGAGGGCGAGAGTGGGCGAGCATCGCGCGTGGTGGTGGGCTAGGGTGGGCTGAGAGAGAGCGGGCACGATGGAGCTATGGGCCGAAGTCGGCCCAGGGGGAGAGGGTTTTTTCCATTTTGTCTTTTTCTTTTCTTAATTCCTTTTTCCTTTTTATGTAAAAGTATATATATTTATAAGGGATTTTCTAGGTGCAAAAATGAAATGCTAGGTGAGACTACATGTGTGAAGTGCTACTAGCAAACATGGTTTATGCATATGAGAATTAAAATGCTTATGAGGCTTAGGTTTTAATAAAATAAGGAGGGGTTAAGGTGTTTAGGGTTTCTAACCTTGGAGTCAAAAACCGGGATGCTACAAACCTACCCCACTTAAAAGAATCTCGCCCTCGAGATTCAGGTTGGGTTTGAGAAAGGGTAAGGGTACTCCTTCCGCAATGAGTCCTCACTCTCCCAGGTTGCCTCTTCTTCTCCTTCTCTACTCTACTGAACCTTACAGAGCCTTACTTCTGAATTCCTGGTCCTTCGAACAGTTGAGTCAAGAATCTTCACTGGTTTTCTCGGTACTACAGATCTTTCTGAATCTGGATTGACTCTTCTGCGATGTGGCTCTCTGGTACTTTCAAGCATTTCTGGAGCTGGGATACATGAAACACATTATGGATATCTAACATGGATTCTGGTAACTAGAGGCGGTAAGCTACTGGCCCTACTTTACCGATGTAAGGCCTAAAATCTATATAAGAAAAAAATTAATAATAATAAAATAAATACATGAAGGAATGAAATAGCAAATTCAGATATCCCAAATTATACTTGAGAGTTGATTGTGAGGACTGAATTTTAAAACCAAGAATTATATTAGAAAATAAGTAATAGAAAAGTTCCTATTCAACTAAATGAATATGCATTTCATTAAATGATGCACTACAAGCATTTATTCACATGAATATTCATGTTTGAAGTAATTTTTAACTCATGTCCCACAATCAAAATACTATTTTTCTAAAAATAAAGGAACCATATGAGTGAGTCTCATATTTCAAACATTTATCAAACAAATGAATTAATTAGAATAAATAGATGTCTACTACACCATGATTGACTTTTAATGGGTATTAAAGTTGAATCCTTAAACTTTATCTTAGATTAGAATTGGAATTTTGTAATGTCAAAAAGGAATAATGTGGGAATATAATAATGAGATGAGAATTGAGATTTAACCAAAGGTACAATTTTGGAATTAAGAAACGAGAAGAAAATACTATACAAATAAGATGAAATAAATATAGAAATTAAATAAATTCAATTCATATGGATATCTGAATTTAGGCATTTTAACCTAAAGTGTGAAGTTCACAAATAAGTTTGAATTCAAATTGAGATTTAAAAGTGAAAAAGAGGAAAAGAATAAAGAAAAAGAAAAGAGAAAATAGTGTGTGGGCTCAAACTCTCGCTTTCGGCCCGTTAACAATCCCCCCTGCGCAGCCCACCCGCGGTAGCAGGCGCCGACCACTGGGGCCCAGTTGTCAGGGTCTATTCCTGCGCGTGCTCACGTATACCCCTGTCACTGCAGCGCGGACCCGCTCTGTCAGTCTCTTCCCTCCTCACGCGTGTGACTGCTTTCTCGTGGACTTGTGGGACCCCCTTGTCATAACCTTCCAAGAACTCCGACTTCGCCGCGCGGACCGCGCCCGCCTCGCGCGAGGAGCTCGCTGGAGACCTCGGGGTTCGCGAAACCGCCGCTCACCTACACGTCTTAAGGTCACATTCCCTCAGCCGGTGACACTCGCACATGGGATCCGATGGTCAGAGCCGTCGTCCCCGCGATAATCGCGGAGTCTTCACCCGGACGTGGGCAAGTCGCCGCCATGGCCGCAACCGTATCCGCCCGAGTCTTCTGGCACTAGCTGACCGCCCTCGGGTCCGCGCGCTGATAAGTAGCGGCATGGGCGCCCTGGGTGTACCCCCTTTTGTGTAGCAAACCACGTGAACCACCACCGCCAGGAGAGAGCGAGCGAACGGAGTGGGTGCGCCGTCGGTGAACTCCCTTCACACCAGTGTTCCAGCTCGTGAGAGTGGCCGTGAAGAAGCGCCAGGATCTGGGGAGGCTGTCCGTGCCCTCGGGGTGGACTGGGAGTACCCGAATCAAAAGGAATTTCTCACCGGAGAACCGAGCCCGCCGCTGGATCGTGCCACTCCGTGGGCAGCCCCGAATTCGCACAGGTCGTTGGTAAGTTTCCTACCTACCATGTTCGTTATGTTCTCCACGTTGCGTTGTGAGTCTCGGATCGAATTATTACGCGCCCAGGCGTTGGATTGCGTGGCTCCGGCGACGGCTCCGCCGTGGGCTGTGCCAGCGCCGCCGTCCCTGGCTGGAGGTGGGAGGAGACGCGACGACAGTTGGATCTTACACCGACGGTGTTGATTAGACTGAGTATACCGTTTCGGGGTATTTCGCCTGGGGCGTTAGATCAGGATCCGAGGGCCACGACTCGATCTCGGCTTCATTAAATCCTTACCCTTGATCTTAGATCCAAGGGTCTCTGTTGCGTACCGTTGATATCGCGAGCGACGGTCAAGATTGGAATCTGTAGGTAACCCTTCGTTGGAGAGATTTGGTCCAATAGATCAAGATCGAATGGTTCTCGGGCGATCTCGCCTCTTTAAAACTGTAACTGTTGGATTTAGATCCAGGGGCTGTGATCGCATACCGCTTCATTTTAATGATGATCTAATCCAGGCCACCATATTTGAATCGTGCGGCCCAGGTCCGTAGATACCCCTTCGGCCGTGGAAACATTCAAAAGAGACCCCGGGGAAAGACGTAATAAACCCGCCATCCAGTTGACTGTTCTCTGAGTCTTAGGATCTTTGCGCAGAGGCCCCTGTCTTCTATAGAAATTGAGGCGCAGACTAGAATCATAGGAAATTTTTAGAAATTCAACCAGAAAATGATTTTTAGTGTTAAAATAATTCCAGAAATTTATTTAATTCATAGAAAACCCATTCTAGCTCCAAATTAATTCATTCCAGATCCTATAATTTTGTAATATTATTGTTTATCAATTAGTGTCTCTGTTTTGACATGAAAAAACATATTAAAACTTATCTCTTAATAAATCTTGTATCAAATACATAAAACCTTTGGAAATTTATAACTTCCCCATTTTAAATCCGATTTGATCCGTTCAAGTTGCTTTAGTCTCGTATAAATATTTACTATGCAATAACAACATTTATTATATCATGTCTCATTCTTTTATAATTAGATCTTTATTCAACTTATGTGGTTTAGTCTTGTTAATCTGCTTATCATTATAATCTACCAAAATATAATTTATGGTCAATTTATAACTTAGATTAAGGTTGAGATAATTATTTATATAATAACCTCTCATATGATTTATCCTAACCAATTCATAATATAGTTTAATATTTTAATCGCATAGATCTTCCATAAATCATAACTCTTTAACCATGACTCCGATTTTACTAGTTCTCGATCACACGAACTCGTAGCAATGCGTAGATTATTATTATGCAGCTGTTATTATATTTGGTGTGATGTTAATTTTGTCTATACCATGTTTGTTTGTATTGCTACGATTAGCAATGAGGTCGAGGATCTAAGGAATCATCCTGGTAACTGGAATCTCAAGTGCCAGGCAAGTTTTGCCCTTGATCACTTCTATTACCCAATAATGTTCTTTATTATCACTATTCAATGCATATGTTTAATTTTGATGGGACCCAATAGGTCACCCTAGTCTGATTATCTTTTACCTTGTTTACCCCTAAATCACTTGGGTAGTTTCGCTATTGCTTTATATGGTTTTGGGTTAATATTTCATTATATCCATGTCCCAATTATTCTGTTATTTTATTTATGTTCATGTCAAGATCATTATTATCCTTAATTGGAACTGTGGGGGACAGATATCCCCGGGTCCACTGAAAGGGTGAAAGACCTCACGAAAGGCCTGTGGACCCAACAATTCGCAAGGTCATTCCTTCGTGAGCCTGAGGAAGAACGTCTAGTGAAGCAGTTTGACACAAGGTCGGATCGGCGCAAGCCCAGATGGCCCGACGGGTTTGAATTGCTACCACAATAGAGACCCGACTTCCCCGCGCAGGGGCCTCATACGACGGAACGAGGCAGGGGAAGGTCGGCTGGATTATAGGAAGATAAACCCAGTCGGTTTACTATTATTTAGGCTCGCATTATTATCATATCCACATGTAACGCCCCATGGTCAAGTATATAAGGCCTAGGAGGCACCCCCTCAAAAGCATATATCTCACTACTAAGCCCTTCATCTGTTTCTCTACGTCCATAACACCGGAGAGCTCCCTTGTAATTCTCCATATAAAATACTCACGCCAGGACGTAGGGTGTTACGCATCTCAAAGCGGCCCAAACCTGTACAAAACTGTCCACTGCCTCTCGTGCATCCAGCACGAACCATCGAGCTACAGTCGGTAACACCGTCCTACTCCAAAAAGCACCTCGAGGGGCAACCCCGGGTGCGCGGTCGGACCCAAAACACCGACAGCTGGCGCGCCAGGTAGGGGGTGTGTCACTGATCCAAGCTAGCTCAATGGCCATCACGTTCCAGCATAAGATTGTCCTCCGCCCTGGGTCCGTGTTCTGCTTCGGGACCATCTCATCTATAGCAGATGAAGAAGGAACTCTACATCGCATCGTGGATCCGCCGGAAAGAAAATTTTCCTCAAAAATCTCCGGGGAAGTCGGAACGAAACAGGAAAAAGCGCAACCTCCAGCGCTTCAAGCAAAGACCACCTTCAGCAAGCTAGGAGCCGAGGGCCCGTCAACCCGAAGAACTCCGTTGTCCACCTCTCCGATGAAAGCATGGACACGAATCACAAGGAAAAAGGAAGCGAATGAGGTAAGGGATTGTTGAACCGCCCTTTCAGTACCCCCGTCCTCAAAGGAGAATAGAAAGAGGCTCGTCACAACGTCAGCTCCATTCTACCCTGACGTCCTCTTCATCAGGAGAGTGGAGTCGCCCCTCGTCTCCGACGACGAACCAACCACGCCCGGGGAAGAACCTCCTCAGCGGGAATCCCGCCGACGAAGGAACCGACGCCGAAACATTCGGCGACATCACGAGGCTGGAGAGCGGGACCCGGCGCAGCCCGTATCACGAGACGAGGTCTCGGAGATAGGAGAAACTCTAGAAGAACGGGTCTTCAGGGAAAGGAGGAATTCCCGACGATGTGACCGTCGGCAAGCTCAAGAGCAGGCTGAACAGGAAGCGAGGCAACGTCGAGAAAATCCACTTTCCAGATGCAACCTGAACCCCGACTTTGCCCGAGCCATGAACACACCGAGCGAAGTTGGTGGGGTATTGGCTCGGATAGCCGATGGCCTCCCCCAGACTCCAAACGCCGAGGGCTATCAGCGGCTGTTCACTCGGGCGGCTAACCACCTTCTACCTCTCGCTCATCCACCGAGTGACCTACGACACGCCATCAATAGTCGGCGAGACGCGCAGAGCTCCATCAATGCCTCGCGTGAACGATGACATGAGAACGAGATCCGACGCCGGGAACAATATGATCGGGATCATGGCGTTCCTGCGCGGAGTCAGGCCACCAGAACTGAATCAGTGACGGCTTCGACTGGTGGCACAGCCCGGGGACGGTCGAGGTGCCACGACAACAACTCCCCTCCCCAGGACAGACATCATCATCGACGACAGGAGGATACATGTGGAGTATCAGCACTCACCCTGCGCCTTAGGGCCATTCAATGGCCCCCAAACTTCAAAGTCTCCAACATCGATAACTATGAGCCTAAGCAGGTTCCGGGAGGCTAGCTGACCGTCTACACCACCACCGCTCGAGCTGCTGGGGCAACCGAAGACTTGATGACCGCGTACTTGCCTATCGTTCTCGGGCAGGATGCACTGCAATGGCTGCGACACCTACCTCGACACTGCATCGACGATTGGAGCGATTTTAGTCGGCGTTTCACCGCCAACTTCCAATCTCTCTCCGACAAACCGGCACAGCCATGGGACCTCAAATCCATCAAGCGCCGAGGAGATGAGACCCTCCGGTCATATCTCAAAAGATTTCAGACCATGAGGAATCGTATCCCCACGGTCGCAGAAGCAGCAGTGATTGAAGACTTCTATCGGGGATCTAATGACTCGGCCTTCGTCCGCGCCATACTGCAGAAGGCACCAACTACCTCCGAGCAGTTGTTCCGAGAAGCCGACCTCTACATCACCATCGACGAACGAGCTCAGGACCTCATCGGAGGAACAAAGCCTACGCCGGCGGCACCGTGACGCGACACGAACCAACAACCCGACAAACGTTGGGAAAAGAGGCCCCGTGAAGAAGTCCACGCCGCCGGACCGCCTGCCTCTCGCGCCCGAGGAGGACCTCACGGAGGCGAACGCACGCTGGACGACATCCTCGACGCCCAGTGCCCGTACCACAAGGACATGCGCCACACCCTCCGGAACTGCAGAGACTTCAAACAATCCGTGGGGAACGACCGACCCTTCCAACCTCTACCTCCTCCCCCGCCATGAGGAGGACCTAGAGAACCTCGACGGCCCCAACAACATGAGGAGGGGGAGGTGGAGCCTTCCCTCATGTCGACAGAGAAGTCAACGTCATCTTCAGCGGACATGGGTCACAAGAAAGCAAAAGGCAACAAAAGCTCAACTACCGTCAGATATTGTTGGCAGCCACTGGTCCTCCCGCCCCATATCGATGGTCCAAACACCCGATCACCTTCACCCGGGCAGATCAGTGGCTCAACTTCAACCACCCAGGCAAGTACCCGCTCCTCGTCGATCCGGTGATCTGAGAGAGCAGGGTAAAGAAGGTATTAGTGGACGGAGGAAGCAGCATCAACGTCACCTTCCCCCAGACGCTTCAAGGCTTGGAGGTTCCCCTCAAAGAGCTCCATGAGTCGGACACTCCTTTCTTCGGCATCGTGCCGACTGAAGGAGAATATCCACTAGGACATATCTACATGTCGGTCACCTTCAGAACTCCGGAAAACTACAGAACCGAGTTCCTGAGGTTCGAGGTGGCAAACTTCGACTGCGGGTACAACGCCATCATCGGCAGGCCAGGATTGGCAAAGTTCATGGCCATTCCACACTATACGTACATGATATTGAAGATGCCAGGACCACAAGGAATCATAACTGTGCACGCTGACTTCCAAGGCGCCGCGGAATGTTTCCGAGTGGCCATTCAGGCAGCCCTCACCACCAAACCATCGGCAACTTCTTCTGCGCAGGCAATCTCAAAGCCTGAGGAAGACCTCGCGGTACCCGCAAATGAAGCTCAGGTCGTGACCTCTATGCGGTCGACCGAAGAAACCAAAAGAATCAACCTCGGGTTCGCCGATGAGCGCAAGACAGCCATCATCAATTCCAGCCTGGATGACAAATAGGAAAGCGCGCTCGCCCGGTTCCTGTAAGATAACCGAGACGTATTCACATGGCAACCTGCGGATATGCCGGGAGTCCCGAGAGAACTGGCCGAGCACAAATTGAAAGTTTACCCCCAGGCGAGGCCGATCCGACAAAAATTACATCGCTTCACACCTGACAAGAGAGAAGCCATTCGAGCAGAGTTGGCTCGCTTGGTCGCGGCCGGATTCACTAGAGAAGTGTTACACCCTGAGTGGTTAGCAAATCCTGTTCTTGTACTAAAAAAGAATAAAGTGGATTGGCGCATGTGCGTCGACTATACGGATCTCAACAAGCACTGTCCGAAGGATCCCTTCGGACTCCCTAGAATAGACCAGGTGGTAGACTCGACCGCCGGATGCTCTATGCTGTCTTTCTTGGATTGCTACTCCGGGTATCATCAGATCAGCCTAGCAAAAGAAGACGAAGAAAAAACAGCATTCATCACCCCATTTGGAGCCTTCTGCTATACCTCCATGTCGTTCGGCCTCAAAAACGCTAGAGCGACTTACCAGAGGGCTATTCAGACATGCTTAGCCGACCACTGGGGCAAGCGTGTGGAAGCTTATGTGGATGATGTGGTGATCAAGACAGAAAACTCAGAAAATTTCATTAAAAATTTATAGCTGGTCTTCAACAGTCTACGGCGATATCGATGGAAGCTTAATCCTGAAAAATGCGTCTTCGGAGTACCAGCAGGAAAATTGCTTGGGTTAATTGTCAGCCACCGAGGAATTGAGGCCAATCCAGAAAAGATCGAGGCTATCATGAGAATGGAAGCACCACGATCACAGAAGAAAGTACAAAGACTTACCAGATGCATGGCATGCTCTAAGCAGATTCATATCAAGGCTAGGGGAAAAAGGCCTACCGTTCTATATGTTGCTCAAGAAGGTAGACAAATTCTAGTGGACTTCAGAGGCTCAGGACGCTCTAGACGCACTAAAGAAATTCCTGACAACACCACCAGTGCTAAAACCACCACGCCGAGCCACGCCAACTCAACCAGCTGAAGATCTGTTGTTATACATCTCTTGCACGACTCACGTGGTGAGCACCACGTTAGTAGTTGAGCGAGCAGAAGAGGGACACGCATACCCAGTACAACATCCTGTCTATTTCATCAGTGAAGTCCTGGGCCCCTCGAAGAAGAAATACCCTCAAGTTCAGAAACTATTGTATGTAGTACTTCTAACTGCACGCAAGCTCCATCACTACTTCGATGATCACAAAGTCATAGTAGTCACTGGATTTCCAATAGGGGATATTCTCCACAATAAAGAAGCCATCGGAAGAATAGCCGAGTGGGCCTGTGAACTGGGAGCTCATGATATTGAGTTTCGACCTCGCACCGCAATCAAGACTCAAGCACTAGTTGACTTCGTATCAGAGTGGACCGAGCAACAAGTGCCAGATAACCCGAAAATCGCAGAAGTATGGCGAATGTATTTCGATGGCTCGTTGAAGCTACAGGGGGCAGGTGCAGGGATCCTTTTCATTGCACCTAGAGGTGAACAACTCAAATATGCTCTTCAATTGCTATTCCCAACATCCAACAATGCAGCAGAATACGAAGCTTTGATTCATGGGCTGAACATTGCCATATCACTAGGCATCAAGAGACTGATGGTATATGGGGATTCTCTGGTGGTCATAAGTCAGATAAACAAAGAATGGGACTGCTCGAATGATTCCATGGGAAAATATTGCATGGCCGTCCGAAAGCTAGAAGACAAGTTTGAAGGTCTAGAATTTCATCATGTGGAGAGAGACCGCAACACGGCAGCTGATGCATTGTCCAAGCTCGGATCCAGTCAGACTCAGGTCCCGCCTGGAGTTTTTGTCCAGGAAGTACTGCACCCGAGCATTTCACTAGATCGGGTAGAAGAATGCAATATTCTGAGCCAACCAGATTCAGATCCTGATGACTGGAGGGAGCCGATCATCAGGTACATAAAAAATGAGGAAGAGCCGGATGACAAAAATGCAGCAGAGCGCATTGCTAGGCGATCAGCTCATTATACTCTCATTGGGGAAACACTATACAGAAGAGGCACATCAGGAGTCCTCATGAAATGCATTCTTTCGGCTACAGGGAAGCAACTGCTAGATGAGGTCCATGCTGGGCAATGCGGGATACACGCAGCATCAAGGACTCTGGTTGGGAAGGTCTTCAAGTCTGGTTTCTACTGGCCAACGGCAAAAAATGATGCAGCCGAGTTAGTCCAAAGATGTGAAGCCTATCAGTACTTATCAAAACAACAGCATCTACCAGCACAGCGACTGCAAACCATACCTGTAACCTGGTCATTCGCGTGTTGGGGACTGGATATGATTGGACCTTTCAAGAAAGCTCAAGGAGGATACACTCATGTACTGGTTGCTATCGACAAATTCACTAAGTGGATAGAGTTCAAGCCCATTGCCTCTCTAACTTCAGCTAAGGCAGTGGAATTCATACAAGACATAATATTCAGGTTCGGGATACCGAATAGTATCATAACCGACCAGGGATCCAATTTCACAAGCTCAGAGTTCTTCGATTTCTGCGAACAAAGAAGCATTCAGATTAAATATGCCTCGGTGGCACACCCAAGAGCCAACGGGCAAGTAGAAAGAGCCAACGGGATGATATTGGAAGCACTCAGAAAGAAAGTCTTCGATAAGAATGAAAAGTTCGCAGGAAAGTGGATCAGGGAGTTGTCGTATGTGGTCTGGAGCCTAAGAACTCAACCCAGCCAAGCTTTGCATGGAAACACTTCCTTCTTCATGGTCTATGGTTTGGAGGCAGTGCTACCTGCTGATCTCAAGTTTGGGGCACCAAGATTGATCTTCGAAAATATAGCTGAAGCTGAAACTACTAGGCTGGAGGATGTTGATATACTAGAAGAGGAACAGTTGAATATGGTAATTCAGTCAGCTCGGTACCAGCAAACTCTGAGGCGCTATCACGATAAGGCCATACGGCATCGATCCTTCACAGTGGGAGAACTCGTCCTCCGTCGAATTCTAACAGGGGAGGGACGACACAAGTTATCGCCACTATGGGAAGGGCCATTCATGGTAGCAGAAGTCACTAGGCCTGGATCGTATCGTCTTACTCAAATGGACGGCACGGAAATTGGGAACTCATGGAATATATAACATCTCAGAAAGTTTTACCCCTAGCTAGATTTCAAAAGCTATGGGGACAACCTTGTATTCTGTAAATTGGGAAGTAGATCATCAATAAAAAGACTTCGTTCTCAAAGGCACTCCAATTGTTTACTGCTAACCTGCATGCTTACTTAACTCAGGGTGACCACTATACCCTACTAACGGAGCAATCGACTTAAGTCGGCAATGACTTAAGGCAATGTGACATGCTCACGCTTACTTAACTCAGGGTGACCACTATACCCTACTAACGGAGCAATCGACTTAAGTCGGCAACGACTTAAGGCGGTGTGACATGCTCAAGCGTAACTCAGGGTGACCACTATACCCTACTAACCGAGCAGTCGGTTTAAGTCGGTAGCGACTTAAATCGGCACGGCGTGCTCACGACTACTCGACCCAACACAAGCATGTTTATGATTACCCATCTTAGGGCAATCTCTATGCCTCGTGAAATAAGAAGAGATTTCAAAATCATCATACCGCATTTACTTCTGCAATTTTAACTACTGCTGAATTCTAACAACAGGAAAATAATAAGGGCATCCAGTACTGAAAACGCTTTCTGGCAGAACATTCGAGCACACTAACCACGAACACAAGGCATTCAGTGTTTCTACTTGGCAATGTTTTTCTCAGGAGCGACCGATGAAGAGGGGCGACTTGAAGAATCAGGAGCAGCATTCACGTCTGCAACTATGTCGTCAGGAACAATCACACCGGGTCTCCTCATCAAGATTCGCTCCGCGCGAATGGCTTTGTCCATAGCCTTGTCGCGCTGGGCCCTCAAAATAGCGGAAGCATCTTCAGCAGCCTTAACAGCCAGTCGAGCAGCCTCTAGCTCCTGGATGACTGACCTCTTGGAAGTGCGTAGATCCTTGATGATAGAATATTTGCTCGATACCAACTGCCTAAGACGAATCATATCATCCAGAGACTCTTGCAGCCTATAACGATGATTATCCAAGTCCTCCATGGTGAAACGATGGCTCCTTTCCAAGATAGTCAAAGAGTTGCTGGCATCGCGATACAACCTGTCGAGGTTGTCACGAGAAGTTGCAAGGCCACATTTTTCCTCCTACAGACATGAATCAGTTCTCCAACGTCAAGCAAGCATTAAGAACACAGCAGAGAAAGTCAAGTAAAGCTTAATTCACTAGCCACCTTTTCATAGCCAAGCTGAGCATTGAGAGTGGAATTCAGCATGTTGGCATCGGTCAGAGAAGTAGAAACCCAGGCCAAGTCCGTCTGACCTTGAGAATATTTCTCTTCAAGATCAGAGTACCGTCGGGCCATATCTAGCAAGAAACGGTCAAACAAGGATATTCAGTCATAAAGCAGATCAATCGAGCAGCCAATGAGGAAACAAAGGGCACTAACCAGCATTCGCCATCTCCAACTCAGATATTCGCTGATGAAGCAGCACACGATTCCAATGTGTTAGAGACAGAGCTCTTTTTGGGATAGAGGCACCCTGCAATCTCAGCTGACCAGCCATCTTGTCAACCAACGCCTGACATTAAAAATAAACGAGTATAAGAATAGTATTTCACCCGGAGTATAGTCAGGTCAGGAAAAACCAAATTACCTAGAGATTGGAGAAGAACGAAGGAACCCCCAAATCATGGGAACTCAGTTGATGACTTGATGAAGGATTACCAACCAAAGCAATTTGCAGAGCATCAGTGGGGACCTATTCAGCGTCACCAGTGGAAATCAAAACTCTGTCATCAGGCGCGCCGGCCTCTAAGGCGACCTCCTGACCTGAAGCTGGTGCTGTTGCCATGCAACCAAAATGTGGAGGAGAAGACCCGACATGAACATCCATGGAAGTGTGAGGAGAACCCGCTCGGACACCCTCGGGGGCTAGGTCATAGCTCGCGCTGCCCACCTGAGCCGGATCATCACCGGCAACATCCTCAGGGGCTGGGTAAACGCAAGCACCATCCTTGGGGACCGAGTTATCTGTATCAGCCACCTCTAAGGCTGAAGGATTTTCAACCACCTCCATTGGAACAGAGCAATCCAGATCAGCCACTTGACTCTTAAAACCACGCTCCAAGGTCGATGAGGCACGAGACGCTGCTTGGGATAACTCTAACCCGACAGCATGCACATCAGCACAAACTTCCATCGTTCCATCATCTGCCGGCTCCGACAACAGATCTTCAGGGACCATATCTTCGAGAGTCTGATCAAAATTTGCCAAAGACAATTCTTGCAGACCAACGAGGGCAGACAAAGCTGGAGAAGGAATACCACTACTCTTCCCACTGGCTATATAGTGTCGGCTGTTCTTCTGAATTAAGGGGATTTCCTCCTCCTCCTCATCTTCATCAACATTACAGACAGTACACCCATTGGGTTCAGCATCATCAAGGTTACACCCATTGGAATCAACATCATCAAGGTCACACCCATTGGGGTTAGCATCATCAAGGTTACACCCATTGGGTTCAGCATTAGTTGGGTCACACCCATTGGGTTCAGCGTCAGTAAAAGTTAGTACTGGCACCTCCCTGGCAGCAGGAGGAGAAGGGCCAGCATCCTGATTCAAGCATGACACTCGCCGAAGCCGTCTCTTTTCTTTTTCTTCCCCTCAGCAGGTGAAGTTGGATGATTGGTTCGGCGAGGACGCTTCGGGCGAATACTATCAGATCTTTGAATGTCCAAAGTTTTTCTAGACTCCAAGATGGATGCTACAGCTAATGTTTCAGCAGGGACCGAATCAGAGGAATCCTCAGCCAACATGTCCAGCATGGCACTGATTTCTGCGTCACTTGGATTTAAAGGCATCTCAAAATGAACTTGCCTCTCATCATCGGGTATTTCACCAAGCGAAGCAACCAAAGCCTCAACCTCTTTGGGAGAGGGTCCCACTTAAGGCCCAAACCACTATCACTGGCAGGAGGATTTGACACAAAACTGATGAAAGCCTTGGAAGGAGGCAGATTCCATGCTGAATACGCAACAGGAGCGCCGATATTCGACACCTTGCCTCTAAGAATCATTTCAAGCCGGCTTACCAGATCCACGGCAGGAATCCTTCTGTTGGTAACCCAGGTCTAGTCAATGGTGCCACGATACAAATAAGCTGGATACGCTCTGTCTTTCAGTGGCTGAATGTTCTTAAAAACAAAATCGGCGACCACAGCCTCGGCAGTCAGACCCTTCTCCTTCAACAATCCAACCTCGGCAAGCAGAACCCTGGCCTCAGCTATCTCCAAGTCTGTGGGGGATTCAGTCCAACTTGAAGCGCGAACATCCGGCTGTCTCCCTGACCGAGGGGGGAGGGAATTCCCGTGATTCTCCACGATAAACCATTCTAGGCGCCATCCTTTGATGCTGTCCTTGAGCGGGATGTCGAGGTACTCAGTTTTCCTCCCACGACGTGTCTCCAAACTCGCACCCCCCACGAGCTGGTGCTGTCCCCCGGTCATCCCAGGCCGACAGTGATACAAGTATTTCCACAAGCCAAAATGTGGCAGAATACCAAGGTAGGCTTCACACAAATGAACAAAAACGGAAACTTGCATAATAGAATTGAGATTCAGATGGGTCAGATTCAAATGATAGAAATCAAGGAGACCACGGAAGAAAGGAGAAATAGGAAGAGCAAGGCCGCGGATGAGAAAAGGAATATAGATAACAGACTCGTGGGTGTCCTCTGTTGGACAGTGACCCCGCGGCAGATCCGCCAAGAACACAGTTCCTTCAGAGGAAGAACCCCGACAGAGACAAGGTGAAGAAGATCAGACTCAGTAACAACAGACATGTGGTTACCTGCGAAAGGCAACTGGCTGTTGGGATCGATGGGAGGAATGGTTGCGACAGATGAACTCTGAGTCCTCCGCTTGGGCGCCATCTCAATCTTGCTGGCAAGCGGAACAGAAACAATATCGCAAGAAAGCAGAGAAGATCTGGATGCAGAAAAGCAAGACTAGGGCTCAGAATACAAAGGCATGCGACGGCGCAATACAAATGGGGTTTTCCCGGGCCAGATGCCATTTCTAAAAAAGTGCCCAGTCATCGCCTAGCAGTTATTTCTAAAACACTGGTGTGCCATGTCATCACTCGGCTGCTATTTCCAAAACGACCGACGTGACCCAGTATAGCTCAGCTGTTATTTCTAAAACGCTGGCGTGCCATGTCATCACTCGGTCGTTATCTCTAAAACACCGACGTCACCAGTAACTGCTCGGTCGTCATTTCTAAAACGCCGATGTGGCCCGTTATCACTCGGCAGTTCTTTCTAAACTGCCGACATCACCAGTAGTCATTCGGCTGTTGTCCCTAAAGTGACGATGTGGCTCCAAAGGACCCGACTGTTACCTCTAAAATGCCAACGTCGCAAAAAAGGAAAAACTGTTCAGTTACCACCTCTGAAAATACTAACAGTAAATCAGCCGTTTTTTTCTCTACGAATATGCAGGTGAAAGTCGCCTAGAGGGGGGGTGAATAGGGCGAAACTGAAATTTACAAAGTTAATCACAACTACAAGCCGGGTTAGCGTTAGAAATATAATGTGAGTCCGAGAGAGGGCGTAAAAACAAATGGCAAGCGAATAAAGAAGTGAGACACAAGGATTTGTTTTACCGAGGTTCGGTTCTCTCAAACCTACTCCCCGTTGAGGTGGTCACAAAGACCGGGTCTCTTTCAACCCTTTCCCTCTCTCAAACGGTCCCTCGGACCGAGTGAGCTTCTCTTCTCAATCAACCGGGAACCAAACTTCCCCACAAGGACCACCACACAATTGGTGTCTCTTGCCTCGATTACAATTGAGATGATCGCAAGAAAGAATGAGAAAAAGAAGCAATCCAAGTGCAAGAGCTCAAATGAACACAACAATCACTCTCTCTAGTCACTAAAGCTTTGAGTGGAATTTGGAGAGGATTTGATCTCTTTGGTGTGTCTAGAATTGAATGCTAGAGCTCTTGTAAGTAGTTGGAAGGTTGGAAACTTGGATGCCTTGAATGTGGGGGTGGTTGGGGTATTTATAGCCCCAACCACCAAACTTGACCGTTGGTGGAGGCTTCTATCGCATGGCGCACCGGACAGTCCGGTGCGCCACCGGACACTGTCTGGTGCGCCAGCCACGTCACCTGGCCGAAGGGTTCCGATCGTTGGAGCTCTGATCTGTGGGCCCGCCTGGCTGTCCGGTGGTGCACCGGACAGGCCCTGTAGGCTGTCCGGTGTGCCACCCGCGCGTGCTCTGCTCCTCTGCGCGCGCAGGAGCGCATTTAATGCGTTGCAGTCGACCGTTGAGCGCGAAGTAGCCGTTGCTCCGCTGTCACACCGGACAGTCCGGTGAATTATAGCGGAGCGGATTCCCGAAGCTGGCGAGTTCAGAGACGCTCTCCCCTGGGGCACCGGACACTGTCTGGTGGTACACCGGACAGTCCGATGAATTATAGCGAAGCGCCTCTGAGATTTCCCGAAGGTGAAGAGTTCAGCTTGGAGTCCCCTTGTGCACCGGACAGTCCGGTGCGCCAGACCAGGGTGCCTTCGGTTGTCCCTTTGTTCTTTTGTTTGAACCCTTTTTCTTGGTCTTTTTATTGGCTTATTGCGAACCTTTGGCACCTGTAGAACTTATAAACTAGAGCAAACTAGTTAGTCCAATTATTTGTGTTGGGTAATTCAACCACCAAAATCAATTTAGGAAATAGGTGTAAGCCTAATTCCCTTTCAATCTCCCCCTTTTTGGTGATTGATGCCAACACAAACCAAAGCAAGTATAGAAGTGCATAATTGAACTAGTTTGTAAAATGTAAGTGCAAAGGTTACTTAGAATTGAGCCAATAAATATTACTTACTAGATATGCATGGATTGTTTCTTTATTTTTAACATTTTGGACCACGCTTGCACCGCAAATTCCTTTTGTAAATCCTTTTCAAAATCCTTTTGCAAATAGTCAAAGTTAAATGAATAAGATTTTGCGAAGCATTTTCAAGATTTGAAATTTTCTCCCCTTGTTTCAAATGCTTTTCCTTTGACTAAACAAAACTTCCCTTCAATAAAATTCTCCTCTTAGTGTTCAAGAGGGTTTTAAGATACCAATTTTTGAAGTTGCTACTTTCTCCCCCTTTAGAACACAATGAGATATCAATTTGAAAATCATAAGTTTTAAAATTTGGTGGTGGTGCGGTCCTTTTGCTTTGGGCTAATACTTTCTCCCCCTTTGGCATGAATCGCCAAAAACGGATACTTTGATTGAAATATAAGCCCTTTAACTACTTTCTCCCCCTTTCGTAAATAACATATGAGTGAAGATTATACCAAAGATGGAGAGTTGCTCAGAGCGACGGCGAAGGATGAGTTGTGGAGTGGAAGCCTTTGTATTCGCCGAAGACTCCAATTCCCTTTCAATATACCTATGACTTGGTTTGAAATACACTTGAAAACACATTAGTCATAGCATATAAAAGAGATATGATCAAAGGTATATTTATGAGCTATGTGTACAAGACATCAAAAGAAATTTCTAGAATCAAGAATATTTAGCTCATGCCTAAGTTTGGTAAAAGTTTGTTCATCTAGTAGCTTGGTAAAGATATCGGCTAATTGATCTTTAGTGTTAATATATGCAATCTCGATATCCCCCTTTTGTTGGTGATCCCTAAGAAAATGATACCAAATTGCTATGTGTTTAGTGCGGCTATGCTCAACGGGATTATCCGCCATGCGGATTGCACTCTCATTATCACATAGAAGAGGAACTTTGGTTATTTTGTAACCATAGTCCCTAAGGGTTTGCCTCATCCAAAGTAGTTGCGCGCAACAATGGCCTACGGCAATGTACTCAGCTTCGGCGGTTAAAAGAGCCACAGAATTTTGCTTCTTTGAAGCCCAAGACACCAAGGACCTTCCCAAGAACTGGCAAGTCACCGATGAGATCTTCCTATTAATTTTACACCCCGCCCAATCGGCATCCGAATAACCAATTAAATCAAAAGTGGATCCCCGAGGGTACCAAAGCCCAAACTTAGGAGTATATGCCAAATATCTCAAGATTCGTTTTACGGCCATAAGGTGAGATTCCTTAGGGTCGGCTTGGAATCTTGCACACATGCATACGGAAAGCATAATGTCTGGTCGAGATGCGCATAAATAGAGTAATGAACCTATCATCGATCGGTATACCTTTTGATCGACGGATTTACCTTCCGTGTCGAGGTCGAGATGCCCATTGGTTCCCATGGGAGTCTTGATGGGCTTGGCATCCTTCATTCCAAACTTGTTTAGAATGTCTTGAGTATACTTCGTTTGGCTAATGAAGGTGCCCTCTTGGAGTTGCTTTACTTGAAATCCCAATAAATACTTCAACTCCCCCATCATTGACATCTCGAATTTTTGTGCCATGATCCTACTAAATTCCTCACATGTAGATTCGTTAGTAGACCCAAATATAATATCATCAACATAAATTTGGCATACAAACAAATCGTTGTCAAGAGTTTTAGTAAATAAAGTAGGATCGGCCTTGCCGACTTTGAAGGCATTAGCAATAAGGAAATCTCTTAGGCATTCATACCATGCTCTTGGGGCTTGCTTGAGCCCATAAAGCGCCTTAGAGAGCCTATAGACATGGTTATGGTACTCACTGTCTTCAAAACCGGGAGGTTGCTCAACATAGACTTCTTCCTTGATTGGTCCATTGAGGAAGGCACTCTTCACGTTCATTTGATAAAGCTTGAAGCCATGGTAAGTAGCATAGGCTAATAATATACGAATTGACTCAAGCCTAGCTATGGGTGCATAGGTTTCACCAAAATCCAAACCTTCGACTTGGGAGTATCCCTTGGCCATAAGTCGAGCTTTGTTCCTTGTCACCACACCATGCTCATCTTGCTTGTTGCAGAAGACCCACTTGGTTCCTACAACATTTTGGTTAGGACGTGGAACTAAATGCCATACCTCATTCCTGGTGAAGTTGTTGAGCTCCTCTTGCATCGCCATCACCCAATCCGAATCTTGGAGTGCTTCCTCTACCCTGTGTGGCTCAATAGAGAAAACAAAAGAGTAATGCTCACAAAAATGTGCAACACGAGATCTAGTGGTTACCCCCTTATGAATGTCACCGAGGATGGTGTCGACGGGGTGATCTCGTTGGATTGCTTGGTGGACTCTTGGGTGTGGCGGTCTTGGTTCTTCATCCTCCTTGTCTTGATTATTTGTATCTCCCCCTTGATCATTGCTGTCATCTCATCATTTTGATTTTCTCCTTCATCAACTTGAGCCTCATCCTCATTTTGAGTTGGTGGAAATGCTTGCGTGGAGGAGGATGGATGATCTTGTGCATGTGGTGGCTCTTTGGATTCCTTAGGACACACATCCCCAATGGACATGTTCCTTAGCGCGATGCACGGAGCCTCTTCATTACCTATCTCATCAAGATCAACTTGCTCTACTTGAGAGCCGTTAGTTTCATCAAACACAACATCACAAGAAACTTCAACTAGTCCCGAGGACTTGTTAAAGACTCTATATGCCCTTGTGTTTGAATCATATCCTAGTAAAAAGCCTTCTACTGTCTTAGAGCAAATTTAGATTTTCTACCTCTTTTAATAAGAATAAAGCATTTGCTACCAAAGACTCTAAAATATGAAATGTTGGGCTTTTTACCGGTTAGGAGTTCGTATGATGTCTTCTTGAGGATTCGGTGTAGATATAACCGGTTGATGGCGTAGCAAGCGGTGTTAACCGCCTCGGCCCAAAACCGATCCGGCGTCTTGTACTCATCAAGCATGGTTCTTGCCATGTCCAATAGAGTTCGATTCTTCCTCTCCACTACACCATTTTGTTGTGGGGTGTAGGGAGAAGAGAACTCATGCTTGATGCCCTCCTCCTCAAGGAAGCCTTCAATTTGTGAATTCTTGAACTCCGTCCCGTTGTCGCTTCTTATTTTCTTGATCCTTAAGCCGAACTCATTTTGAGCCCGTCTCAAGAATCCCTTTAAGGTTTCTTGGGTTTGTGATTTTTCCTGCAAAAAGAACACCCAAGTGAAGCGAGAATAATCATCCATAATAACTAGACAGTACTTACTCCCGCCGATGCTTATGTAAGCGATCGGGCCGAATAAATCCAAGTGTAGGAGCTCCAGTGGCCTGTCAGTCGTCATGATGTTCTTATGCGGATGATGAACACCAACTTGCTTCCCTTCTTGGCATGCGCTATAAATCCTGTCTTTCTCAAAATGAACATTTGTTAATCCTAAAATATGCTCTCCCTTTAGAAGCTTATGAAGATTCTTCATTCCAACATGGGCTAGTCGGCGGTGTCAGAGCCAACCCATGTTAGTCTTAGCAATTAAGCAAGTGTCGAGTTCAGCTCTATCAAAATCTACCAAGTATAGCTGACCCTCTAACACTCCCTTAAATGATATTGAATCATCACTTCTTCTAAAGACAGTGACACCTACATCAGTAAACAGACAGTTGTAGCCCATTTGACATAATTGGGAAATGGAAAGCAAGTTATAATCTAAGGAATCTACAAGAAAAACATTGGAAATGGAATGGTCAGGAGATATAGCAATTTTACCCAAACCTTTGACCAAACCTTGGTTTCCATCCCCGAATGTGATAGCTCGTTGGGGATCTTGGTTTTTCTCATAAGAGGAGAACATTTTCTTCTCCCCGATCATGTGGTTTGTGCACCCGCTATCGATGATCCAACTTGAGCCCCCGGATGCATAAACCTACAAAACAAATTTAGTTCTTGACTTTAGGTACCCAAATGGTTTTGGGTCCTTTGGCATTAGACACAAGAACTTTGGGTACCCAAACACAAGTCTTGGAGCCCTTGTGTTTGCCCCCAACAAACTTGGCAACTACCTTGCCGGATTTGTTAGTCAAAACATAAGATGCATCAAAAGTTTTAAATGAAATGTCATGACCATTTGATGCATTAGGAGTTTTCTTCTTAGGCAACTTAGCACGGGTTGGTTGCCTAGAGCTAGATGTCTCACCCTTATACATAAAAGCATGATTAGGGCCAGGGTGAGACTTTCTAGAGTGAATTCTCCTAATCTTGCTCTCGGGATAACCGGCAGGGTATAAAATGTAACCCTCGTTATCCTGAGGCATGGGAGCCTTGCCCTTAACAAAGTTAGACAATTTCTTAGGAGGGGCATTAAGTTTGACATTGTCTCCCTTTTGGAAGCCAATGCCATCCTTGATGCCAGGGCGTCTCCCACTATAAAGCATACTACGAGCAAATTTAAATTTTTCATTTTCAAGTTCATGCTCGGCAATTTTAGCATCTAATTTTGCTATATGATCATTTTGTTGTTTAATTAAAGCCATATGATCATGAATAGCATCAATATCAACATCTCTACATCTAGTGCAAATAGAAACATGCTCAACGGTAGATGTAGAGGGTTTGTAAGAATTAAGTTCCACAATCTTAGCACGCAAAATATCATTGTTATCTCTAAGATCGGAAATTGTAACATTGCAAACATCTAAATCCTTAGCCTTAGCAATCAATTTTTCATTTTCATTTCTAAGGCTAGCAAGAGAATCATTCAATTCTTCAATCTTAGCAAGTAAATTAACATTATCATCTCTAAGATTGGGAATTGAAACATCACAAACATTAGAATCAACCTTAGCAATTAATCTAGCATTTTCATTTCTAAGGTTGGCGATCAAATCATGGCATGTGCTTAGCTCACTAGTTAATTTCTCACATTTTTCAACTTTGAGAGCATAAGCATTTTTAACCTTAACATGCTTTTTGTTTTCCTTGATTAGGAAGTCCTCTTGGGAGTCCAAGAGTTCATCCTTCTCATGGATGGCACTAATTAGTTCATTTAGTTTTTCTTTTTGTTGCATGTTGAGGTTAGCAAAAAAGTAAGCAAATTATTCTCCTCATCACTAGCATTATCATCACTAGAGGATTCATATTTAGTGGAGGATTTGGATTTAACCTTCTTCTTTTTGTTGTCCTTTGCCATGAGGCACTTGTGGCCGACGTTGGGGAAGAGAAGTCCTTTGGTGACGGCGATGTTGGCGGCGTCCTCGTTGGAGGAGGAGTCGGTGGAGCTCTCGTCGGAGTCCCACTCGCGGCACACATGGGCATCGCCGCCCATCTTCTTGTGGTACCTCTTCTTTTCCTTTCTTCTCCCCTTCTTGTCGTCGCCCCTGTCACTGTCACTAGAAATAGGACATTTGGCAATAAAGTGACCGGGCTTACCACACTTGTAGCAAACCTTCTTGGAGCGGGGCTTGTAATCCTTCCCTCTCCTTTGCTTGAGGATTTGGCGGAAACTCTTGATGATGAGTGCCATTTCCTCGTTGTCGAGCTTGGAGGCGTCGATGGGTTGTCTACTTGATGTAGACTCCTCCTTCTTTTTCTCCGTCGCCTTGAATGCCACCGGTTGTGCTTCGAGCGTTGAGGAGGTGCCTTGCTCGATGATTTTATTTGAGCCTTTAATCATTAGCTCAAAGCTTACAAATTTTCCTATAACCTCCTCGGGAGACATTAGCTTGTATCTAGGATCACCTCGAATTAATTGAACTTGCGTAGGGTTAAGAAAAACGAGGGATCTAAGAATAACCTTGACCATCTCATGGTCATCCCATTTTTCGCTCCCGAGGTTGCGCACTTGGTTCACCAAGGTCTTCAAGCGGTTGTACATAGCTTGTGGATCTTCCCCTTGGTGAAGCATGAAGCGACCGAGCTCCCCCTCGATCATCTCCTGCTTGGTGATCTTTGTCACCTCGTCTCCTTCGTGCGCGGTCTTGAGTACGTCCCAAATTTCCTTCACACTCTTTAACCCTTGCACCTTATTATACTCCTCTCGACTTAGAGAGGCGAGGAGTATAGTGGTGGCTTGGGAGTTAAAGTGGTGGATTTGGGCCACTTCGTCCGAGTCGTAGTCTTCATCCCCTACGGATGGTACCTGTACACCAAACTCAACAACATTCCAAATGCTTGTGTGGAGTGAGGTTAGATGATGCCTCATTTTATCACTCCACATATTATAATCTTCACCGTCAAAAACCGGTGGTTTGCCTAATGGAACGGAGAGTAAAGGAGTACGCTTTGAAATACGGGGATAGCGTAGGGGAATCTTACTATACTTCTTGCGCTCATGGCGCTTAGAAGTTACGGACGGCGCATCGGAGCCGGAGGTTGATGGTGATGAAGTGTCGGTCTCGTAGTAGACCACCTTCCTCATCTTCTTCTTTTTGTCACCACTCCGATGCGACTTGTGGGAAGAGGGTTTCTTCTCCTTCCCCTTCCCTTTGTTGCGGGACTCTTCCGATGAAGCCTTCTCGTGGCTTGTAGTGGGCTTGTCGCCGGTCTCCATTTCCCTCTTGGCGTGATCTCCCGACATCACTTCGAGCGGTTAGGCTCTAATGAAGCACCGGGCTCTGATACCAATTGAAAGTCGCCTAGAGGGGGGTGAATAGGGCGAAACTAAAATTTACAAAGTTAATCATAACTACAAGCCGGGTTAGCGTTAGAAATATAATGCAAGTCCGAGAGAGGGCGTAAAAACAAATGGCAAGTGAATAAAGAAGTGAGACACAAGGATTTGTTTTACCGAGGTTCGGTTCTCTCAAACCTACTCCCCGTTGAGGTGGTCACAAAGACCGGGTCTCTTTCAACCCTTTCCCTCTCTCAAACGGTCCCTCGGACCGAGTGAGCTTCTCTTCTCAATCAACCGGGAACCAAACTTTCCCGCAAGGACCACCACACAATTGGTCTCTTGCCTCGATTACAATTGAGATGATTGCAAGAAAGAATGAGAAAAAGAAGCAATCCAAGCGCAAGAGCTCAAATGAACACAACAATCACTCTCTCTAGTCACTAAAGCTTTGAGTGGAATTTGGAGAGGATTTGATCTCTTTGGTGTGTCTAGAATTGAATGCTAGAGCTCTTGTAAGTAGTTGGAAGGTTGGAAACTTGGATGCCTTGAATGTGGGGGTGGTTGGGGTATTTATAGCCCCAACCACCAAACTTGACCGTTGGTGGAGGCTTCTGTCGCATGGCGCACCGGACAGTCCGGTGCGCCACCGGACACTGTCCGGTGCGCCAGCCACGTCACCTGGCCGAAGGGTTCCGACCATTGGAGCTCTGACATGTGGGCCCGCCTGGCTGTCCGGTGGTGCACCGAACAGGCCCTGTAGGTTGTCCAGTGTGCCACTCGCGCGAGCTCTGCTCCTCTGCGCGCGCAGGAGCGCATTTAATGCGTTGCAGTCGACCGTTGAGCACGAAGTAGTCGTTGCTCCGCTGTCACACCGGACAGTTCGGTGTGCACCGGACACTGTCCGGTGACTCAATGGACAGTCCGGTGAATTATAGCAGAGCGGATTCCCGAAGCTGGCGAGTTCAGAGACGCTCTCCCCTAGGGCACCGGACAGTCCGGTGGTACACCGGACAGTCCGGTGAATTATAGCGAAGCGCCTCTGAGATTTCCCGAAGGTGAAGAGTTCAGCTTGGAGTCCCCTGGTGCACCGGACAGTTCGGTGGTGCACCGGACACTGTCTGGTGGCACACCGGACAGTCCGGTGCGCCAGACCAGGGTGCCTTCGGTTGTCCCTTTGTTCTTTTGTTTGAACCCTTTTTCTTGGTCTTTTTATTGGCTTATTGTGAACCTTTGGCACCTGTAGAACTTATAAACTAGAGCAAACTAGTTAGTCCAATTATTTGTGTTGGGCAATTCAACCACCAAAATCAATTTAGGAAATAGGTGTAAGCCTAATTCCCTTTCAGCAGGGAAATTTAAAGATGCGGCTCGACGATTCTAAAATCGATTACTCAAGCATTACATCTAGGAACAACGGCTACATTAAGCATAAAAACGATCGACCGATCGACGGGAAGAGAAGCGACGTGAAAGCAAAGGAACGCACACAGAATGGGGCGAAATCTTCTTCATTATAAAGGGAGGGGAAGTATTACCAAATTTAAAAAACCAACTCATTATGAGTCGGCTTTCTTCCCACTGTTCTATACTACTAATTACTACTACATTACATTTCAGTACACTATACTACTAACTACTACTACATTATTTCACTAATACTACTTCTACTATTACCTACCTATACTAATATTTAAACCAGTGGCACTTAGCCACTGGCCTTGTTGCTGCCCCTGCCGCTACCGCTGTCGTCGTCGTCGTCGCCCTTGCCTCTGTCGCTGTCGTTGCCGCCGTCGCCTTTGCCCTTGCCATCACCTTCGCCGCCGTCGTCATCGACGTCACCCCCGCCGTCATCATCGCCCTCGCCATCGCCACCACCGCCGCCCTCCTCAGACGAGTTCGAGGAGTTCTCCTCATCTGAGGAGACCACTGACTCATCCGAACCCTCGAGCCCGGCGCGCTCGACGGCCTGGATGTAGGACCACACCTCCGCGGCGATCCCCTGGGAGTCGTCTGAGTCATCAGACGACGCCGGGGGAGAGGCAGGGGTCGGCGATCCCTCGGACCCGGAGGAGAACTCCTCCTCCGAGTACTCTGAGTCGCCAAAGTCCTCCGAGGGAGGAGTCGGCTCGCGTTTTTGTTTATCACCGGAATGGTGCGAGGAACTCCCACCTTTTTTTGCTCTTGCCCATGGTGGAGTAGAAGGAAAGTGAAGAGAGTAAGCAACAAGCGGCAGAAAGAGATGTGAAGATGCCGGAGAAACAAGCACACTATTTATAGAAGAAGAAGGCAACCGCTCACCTCCTATCACGGCCACTGAACAGTCGCAAAAATTCAATATGCAATTCAAACCGTCTGGAAACACATCAGGCGGCTGGCGCCGTTCTACGTAACACGACACCCATTGGGACTTCAGTCAACTGCTTGGGCGATATGATTACACCGCAGTCACGTCAAGTTACTACTCAGAAGCAGTTTGCCAAACGCTCAGCGCACCAAGCCGTCCCTTGCCCACACCCATTGGGAGGGGGACGTCCAGGAATTTTCAATAAATTTTCCCAAGCAGTCACACCCATACAGTATACGCAATGAATACCTCAAGACAGAAGGAAGATATCAACAGAGATCAGAGAGAAGCCAAATATAGCCGATGAGGTACAAGTCTAATCAACAGAAGCATTGAAGCACGAAGTGATATGAAGACTAGCCAAAGGCCATCTCTCGAACGTCCAATCAGTCGTAGATCAAATAAATTGCAAGACCTAACAAGATATGGGCAGATCGCGTGCTCGATTTCAAAGACAAAAATGAATGCTGACCTCTAAAGCATAATGTTAATAATATAGTGCTGATCTCTAAAGCATTTGACAAAAGGAAAGGATGATTTCTGAAAAATAGCGTGAGATGAAGACCTTCGAGTGGATTATTTACAAAAATCCACTCGAAGCTCTGGGGCTACACCCATTGGGTGCACCTTCGGTGCACCCAATGAATCATCAACCCCAAGAGACAGAATGCTGATTTCTAAAGCATAAGACGAAGCTGAGACAAGGCTGACTTCTAAAAAGCACGAGTGGAAGATAAAAGTGATTCCTGAGAACACTTGAAATGAAGACCTTCGAGTGGATTATTTTCAAAAAATCCACTCGAAGCTCGGGGGCTGCACCTTCGGTGCACCCAATGAATTTTGAAGTTCTAAAAGAGCAAAATGCTGACCTCTAAAGCATAAAACCGAGACAGAACACCGAATTTTAAGGAATAAATAGCAGAGGAAGACAATAAAAGATCATTTTTACTGGGTCACTCAGAGTTCAGAAGCAGTGGCCAGGCAGACTCATTTTCAAGGCATTCCTTATCAAAATCAAAAAACCGCAAGCTGGACCTAAGATCTTTGGGCCGGTTATTGCAAAATCAACCCAAAGATCGGGGGCTTGTGGGGGACGGATATCCCCCGGGTCCACTGAATGGGTGAAAGACCTCGTGAAAGGCCCGTGGACCCAACAATTCGCAAGGTCATTCCTTCGTGGGCCTGAGGAAGAACGTCTAGTGAAGTAGTTTGACACAAGGTCGGATTGGTGCAAGCCCAGACGGCCCGACGGGTTTGAATTGCTACCACAACAGAGACCCGACTTCCCCGCACAGGGGCCTCATACGACGGAACAAGGCAGGGGAAGGTCGGCTGGATTATAGGAAGATAAACCCAGTCGGTTTACTATTATTTAGGCTCGCATTGTTATCATATCCACATGTAACGCCCCACGGTCAAGTATATAAGGCCTAGGAGGCACCCCCTCAAAAGCATATATCTCACTACTTAGCCCTTCATCTGTTTCTCTACGTCCATAACACCAGAGAGCTCCCTTGTAATTCTCCATATAAAATACTCACGCCAGGACGTAGGGTGTTACGCATCTCAAAGCGGCCCGAACCTGTACAAAACTGTCCACTGCCTCTCGTGCATCCAGCACGAACCATCGAGCTACAGTCGGTAACACAGTCCTACTCCAAAAAGCACCTCGAGGGGCAACCCCGGGTGCGCGGTTGGACCCAAAACACCGACAGGAACATGGAGCTTAACTTGAGAAACACGTGCCACCACAAGGGAGGAATGGGACCCCTTGGCTGACTAATTAGGAAAGCTAGTGGAAGACTACCTTACTCGAAAGGGGCAAGGGCAGTAGGGGAGTTGCATGCAAGTAGGTTCTCAGATTGATTTTGCTGCGATGGCTGTCAGATGAGGGATTCTTGCAAGTGCTCTTCCCATAAACTGTAGCGGGTTTTCGGAAGATAGTGGAACTTTGTAAAGGCCTCGTAGTGGATCCCTAGTCATTCACCTCGATAGTGTCTAAGGGCCTTGCAAACCCTGGCGACATGGGAAACACGACTTGTGGGTAAAGGGCACAACCTCTGCAGAGTGTAAAACTGGTATACTAGCCGAGTTCACGGTCAAGAGCAGCTCAGGACTCTCGCATGATTAAATATGGAACTTAAATTCAATTTGTCATTTGCATTTGCATGAGATTATTTATTAATTTTGTTCTATTATTTATTATGGTTTGGTATTTACTTACACTTAGTAACTGCTAATAAAATTTGTCCAACTTATTAAAAGCAATGCTCAGCTTTAACCTCTATTGTTGATCAGCCTTACACATCACATGAACTCCCACCTTTGGTGAGTTCATGCACACTGGTTTCCCCACAACTTGTTGAGCTATGATTATGTGTGAGCTCACCCTTGCTGTCTCACACCCCCCCACAGGTCAAGATCAGGGGGTTCAAGAGGAGCCACACATCAAGGAGTTCGATTTAATCTAGTTGGCGTCTCCCAGTTGACTTTATGGCGTCAAGGATGATCCTTAGTTCGTTTTGTATTTATCTTTTATTTTGTAAGACTTCCGCTATGTAATAAGTACTCTAATTATATTGTGACATTTATCTCTATACACTCTATTATTATATGTGTTGTCCTCTATGAGATGCACCCGGCTTTGTCCCTTAAAACCCGGGTGTGACAGCCGATGATAGGATAGGGGCCGACGTAGCGTGGGGCTAACTTTCCTTTTTCTTGGAACCTCCGAACACCTTTTATTGGAGAAACTTTGAGATAGACGAAATCACCTTCTTGAAAGTTGAGTTCCCTCCAGTTGTCAGCATAGTTCTTTTGCTGGCTCTGGGCTTCGAGAAATCTTTTGCGAATCAAAGCAACTTTTTCTTTTGCCTCCTAGATGAAGGCAGGCCTTTCTAGGGTCTTTTCTCCCATGTTCGACCACATCAGAGGGGTCTGGCATCTCCTCCCATATAAAGCTTCGAAGGGTGACATTTTGATGCTGGCTTGGTAATTGTTGTTATAGGAGAACTCCGCATACAGTAAACTGGACTCCCATTTTTTGTCAAAGGTCGGTACACAGGCTCTCAATAAATCTTCAAGGACTTTGTTGAATCTTTCTGTCTACCCATCTGACTGGGGGTGGTAGGCGGTGCTGAAATCTAGCTTGGTGCCCATGGCTTGCTGTAGACTTAACCAAAATTTTGAGGTGAACTGTGTTCCTCTGTCTGATACTATTCTCCATGGAATGTCATGCAGTCTGACTATTTCCTTGAGATACAACCGAGCGAGGGTAGCTCCTCCTTTGATAGTCTTTACTGGTATGAAATGAGCTACCTTGGTAAGATGGCAATTATGACCTAGATGGAATCATTCCCTTTTTCGGTTTGGGGTAGTCCGATCACGAAATCCATGCCTATCTCTTCCCACTTCCATTTGGGCACTGGAAGGGGTTGCAGTAATCCTGCAGGTTTTGATGTTCTGCCTTAGTCCGCTGACAAGTGTCACACCGAGCTACATGTTGAGCTAAGTCCTTTTTCATTCCCTTCCACTAGTATTTGGTTTTGAGGTCTAGGTACATCTTGGTAGACCCTGGATGGATAGAATAGGCTGAAATGTGGGCTTCATCTAGCATAATTTCTCGTGCCTCTCCCTTTGGCACACACAAACGGTCTTTGAACCAAAGGGTTCCCCTTTCATCTATTCTGAGATCTGAGGGTTGTTCTTTGTTAGCCTTTTCTGCAAGCCTTATTGTCTCCTCATCCAAGCATTGAGCTTTGCGAATGCAATCTTCTAGCAGGGGTTCAACTTCTATGCTACCTTTCTCCCCCAAGCAAATATTTAGTTGAGCAGACTATTTTTTCCAGTCTTCCAGAAAATTTGTTGCCTTTTTCTGGAAAGGCTTTCGGCTGAGGGCATTGGCCACCACGTTTGCCTTTCTAGGGTGGTAATGTACTTCAATGTCATAGTCTTTGATCAGCTCCAGCCATGTTCGCTGACTGTGACACCCGGGCTTTAAGGGACAAAGCCAGGTGCATCTCATACATGCGCCAAAGAAGACAACATATATAATAACAGAGTGTATAGAGATAAATGTCACAATATAATCAGAGTACTTATTACATAGCGGAAGTCTTACAAAATAAAATATAAATATAAAACAAACTAAGGATCATCCTTGGCGCAAGTCAACTGGGAGACAACGACCTAGACCTCTCACGAACACAGCGCCACATCCACCATGCGCCATCCAGTGGTACCTGTTCTTGACCTGTGTGGGGTGAGACAGCAAGGGTGAGCTCACACATGTTCATCGCTCAACAAGTTGTGGGGAATAATGTGACATGAACTCACCAAAGGTGGGAGATCATGTAAAGTGTAAGGCTTACCAAAGAGAATGGTTAAAGCTGAGCATTGCTTTTAAAGTTGGTCAAACTTTTATTAGCAATTACTAGATGTAAGTAAATACCAAACCATAATAAATAATAATAGAACAAAATTAATAACAAATCCCATGCAAATGCATATGACAAATTGAGTTTAAGTTCCATAAATTAATCATCAGAGAGTCCTGAGCTGCTCATGACCGTGAGCTCGGCTAGTATACCAGTTTTACACTCTGTAGAGGTTGTACCCTTTACCCACAAGTCGTGTATCCCATGTCACCAGGGTTAACTAGACCCTTAGACACTACCGAGGTGAATGGCTAGGGATCCACTACGAGGCCTTTACAAAGTTCCACTAGCTTCCGAAAACCCGCTACAGTTTATGGGAAGAGCACTTGCAAGAATTCCCCGGTTGACCGCCATCGCAGCAAAATCAACCCGAGAACCTCCTTGCATGCAATCCCCTACTGCCCTTGCCCCTTTCGGGTAAGGTAGTCTTCCACTAGCTTTCCTAGTTAGTTGGCCAAGGGCGTCCCATTAAACCCTTATGGTGGCACGTGTTTCTCAAGTTAAGCTCCATGTTCCAATTAACATTAATGATCTTGACATGAACATAAATAGAATAACAAAATAATTAGAACATGGATATAATGAAACATTTATCCCAAAACCATGTAAAGCAATAGCAAAACTACCCCAGTGATTCAGGGATAATAAGGTAAAGAGATAAACAATCTAGGGTGACCTATCGGGCTCATCAAAATTAATCCTATGCATGGTAAATGATTATAAAGAACATTATTAGGTAACAAAAGTGAATCAAGGGCATAACTTGCCAGGCACTTGAGATTCCAGTTACTAGGGTGATTCTTCAGATCATCGTGACCTCACTGCTAGTCGTAGCAATACAAACAAACATGGTATGGATAAAATTAATATCACACCAAACATAAGTACAAACTGAATAATAATAATCTACGCGTTGCTACGAGATCGTGGGAATGAGAATCACTAAGATCAGAGTTACGGTTACTGAGTTGTGAATTTTTTACGGGTGATCTATGTGATGAAGAATTTAAAACTAAGTCTTGAGTTGATTTTATAAAGATAATCTAATCAATTCACCTTTAATCTTAATTATAACTTTACTAAAGATTATATTTTAATCAAACTATAGTCATAAGATCAGAATATTATATTAATATTAGAAAAGTTAATCCAATAAACATAGATTGATCCCATTAGTTACTTAATTATAAAAGTATGGAATATCATATAATCAATAATGCTACTGCGTAGTGAATATCTATAGGAGGCTAACACAACTTGAATGGATTGAAACCGAGATAAGACAAATTAGTTATGATTTTCTGAAGTTTGTATGTGCTTGATACCAAATTAATTAGGTGATCCAATTTAATATGGGTTTCATGTTAAAATAATGGTACTAAGTGATAATTAATATTAAAACAAAATTATAGGAACGGGAATGGGTCAATTTGAACCTAATATGAATTTTATATGAATTAAACAAGTTCTGGATTTATTTTTGTATTAAATCAACTTCCAATATTGTTTTTCTTAATTCTCTGGCTGCTAGACTGCGCATCAAATACTAAATAGCACAAGGGTTAACTTGCAAAGTTTCCCAAGACTCAGACAACACCTGGGTGGATTGCGGGTTCTATTTAGGGAATCCTGAGGGTCTCATATGTAAATCTGTCGCGGCCGAGAGTATGGATGGATTCTGGCCATCGGATCTCATTCTGAGGGCCCTGATTAGATGTCACATTGAGTGAACCAGTACGCATATCTGTCCCTAGGATCTAAGTTCAACCGTTCGGATCGGATCCCAGCCGAACAGATGCACCAGACCAAATCTAGCTGTCCATCCAACGATCCAGGGCTATCCTAGCGTCTTCCTCCTCGCGACGCACAGCCACAGCTAGCCGAGCACCGCGATGGCAGACCTGCCCTACCATCGTCTTCAACCTCGCGCACAGGCCAGCGCGCCACTCCGACGGCCAGACGCCCCCCTGATGGCAAACCGATCGCTATCCCGTACGTGCAAACGAAGGAAAACATCTCGTAGCGAGGAGATGAAACTCACCGCACTAGAGGCGAATAGGCCGACGCTGCTGCTATGGAGATGAAGCCCACGATGCCGCTGCGGTACCACACCGAGACATAGTCGCGAGGTCCCGACGAGCACCAGTCGGCTCGGTTGGACGATGTCACCTGCGCAATGCGCTCCGGCGAGCAGCAGTGGCTTCGCGATGGGCTCAGTTGTCCACCAACGACGACCCACGCTACAACTTTATCCTCGACCCTCTCTCTCTTACCGGTGGCTACGAATGGAGGAGATCCTAGATGGCAGCGCCGTGAGGTTGGGCGGTACTGGTGAGATGAGCATAAGCGAGGGCTTCCTCTCTCCCTCGATTCTTCATTTCCTGGCTGCACAGGTTTCCCCAATCCTAAGCAACGATTCGATCGGGTTTGGGTAAGCTCCAGGGCGGTTTGGCTTTTATAATCCTAGGTAAGGAGTCCTAAAAGGGAACGACGCGATCAAGCTAACAGATTTCCGTTGGAGATACCCTATTCTAGCGGTGATCCGATGGTGGACTTCCGTTCCCCGTAGGCGTCGCGTTTCTATTTGGAGCAGGGATAGGATATGGGCAAGACAGGGAGGTCCCACCATGCAGAGACAAGAGACGCAAAAACCAGTAAGGCGCACAGCAGGAATCGGACGGAACCATGGACCCACAGGCAGTGAAACATGCCATGCGCGAAGAGTACACCGGCCGACCAATTTTGGCCCAAGCTGAGGGATGTTCCATTTTTTCTTTTCTTTTCCTATTTTCAAATTCCAATTAGATTTAAATTCAAACAAAGTTCTAATTTGCACACAAAAAAAATATTCCAACATGAATGCAAGGTTCATGTATTAAGTTTTTTTCATTTATTTATTACTCTATTTATTTAGGCAATGTTTTCAATATGCAACACATAATATTCATTTTACAAAAGTATTTCAAATGTGTAGTCCATTAGAAGTTTATTCCAAAGCTTTAATAGTTATTTACTTTTAAATGTGGTGTTCACATGTGTTGGAGACTTGTTCTCAAATGCTTCGAGTTAAGAACAAGGCAACATAGAAGATGTTAAACATTAAGGTCCTTCGTCCTTCGAAACATTACGCACCTTCGGGAAATAATGCTTTAGGACGAAGGTCACAAGAAACATACCTTCGTAAATATAATAAATAATGTCGAAGGATTCATATAAAGCGTGAAATATAAATATCAACATAGGATCATTTCTATTTTATTAACATGGAGAAATAGAAATGATTTCAAATTACAAATGTACCTTCGGTCCTGAGAGAAGGTATAAGTACAAACGTGACGCAAAAGCCAATGCCCAGTCAGCGTGAACAGTACGGGAGTACTGTTCATCTATTTATAGACGCGGGACGCAGCCCACGTAAAATTACATCCATGTCCATTACATTTGTTAACGGTTTATGGAAATCTGTCGAGGCCCCCGAAGTCTTTTCATCTTTAAGTCGGTTCCCCCTTATGCCATCGCGCCGAAGCTTCCCTGCGCACAGCTTCGGCTGCCCTCGACCTTCGTCTGGTTCAGGCTTCGTCCTGGTCGTGCTCCTTATCCATAATTCTGAATCCGAAAATACCTGTTCATATAATCCACTTGGAAAACATTGTCAAATCATGTTTTTGAGGACCTTCGGAGGACGAAGGCCCCCAACAGTAGCCCCTCGCAATATTAATTTGTAAATAATAAATTCAGATTGCGATATGGACGAAGGCCTTGAGCCGAAGGTCCGAAAAAAACACCTTCCCTTTGCTAAAATAGCAACATTCACTGACAAGCGGGGCCTTTCAATTTTCAACGCCCTAGGCGTATAAATAAGATCACATCGCGAACTCATTTGGTACGCACACTTGCCTTTTGCTTCGGCCCACTAAAATTTTTAGCTCTTGTTCGTTAAGATTTGCTGGTCTTTTTGATTTCGAAGCTTCGGCCTTGGGAACAATTTTTTAGCGTTCCCGAAGATGTCTGAAGGCAAGAAGATCCCTGCTGAGACAAAGCTGAAGATCCCTGCTGAGACGAAGCTGAGTCTCGAGGAGGAGAAGAATCTGGGGTTCCTGATAGCGATGGCAGAGACCAATACAGAGAAAATCACGAAGGAGATTCTCGAAGGTTTGTCCGAAGATACTGATGACAGCGACAGCTTTGATGTGGAAAGTGGTGGGGAAGAGGCCGAAGATCGACCGTGGCGACCAAGCCACACAGTTTTTGGGAAAACGACCATCAAGCAGAGTCACATTGATAATATGAGGGGGCGATATTTCCGAGACATATCTATTGTGAGAGCTGATGCCGGGGAAAAAACTTCTCCCACCCCCGAAGAAGATGAAGTTGTGATTTTCCGAAGCTTCCTCAAAGCTGGGCTACGATTCCCCCTGAGCAACTTTGTTGTTGCGGTACTAAAGACATTTCAAGTCTATCTCCATCAAATCACTCCCGAAGCCATCATAAGAATGGGAGTGTTTGTCTGGGCTGCGAGGAGCCAAGGTTTGGAACCGAACGCTAAAAGCTTCTGCAACATTCATGAGTTATTATACGAGACGAAGCCCTGGGGAAAGGAGCAATACCACAACAACTTTGGGTGCTACAGCTTCGGCGCCCGCTCCGGGTCAAGCTGCCCTGTGCCGACCTTTCGGAAGAGGTGGCCCGGAGCCTGGATGACTGAATGGTTTTATGTAAAGAATGATCTAACAGCTCAAGAGAATGTGAAGAGTATCATTATGCACCCAATCTGGCAACGCTTCGGTCTTCGAAGGCCGAATGTCGAAATGGACGAAGCCGCCGAAGAATGCCAAAGAGCCTTCGGGGTAGTCTGCTCGTTTATTGGGACAAGGGACTTGGTCCAAGAACACATTGCCTTCAGGGTATGGCCACTTGCAGAAAAGTGGGAAATGCCGAAGGAAACCATTAAAGAGCCCGACGAAGGCGGACTAGTCAGATTAAAGTACACATTCAAATATGCAGATAAATTTGTTGAACCTGATGATGACTGGCTGAACAGCATTGAAACATTAAGTGATGAATTACTTGGGGCATATTCGAAGGCTGAAAATACTGCACTATCAGCAGCCTTCGGAGGCCGAAAAAAGAAGAGACTCAACCGAGTGTTTGATGCAGTCGGGTTCTTCTACCCTGATTATCGTTATCCCATCCGAAGGCAAAAAAGGAAAAACATAACCTCTGAAAAAGAAGAAGCTGCAACCGCTCCTAGCGAGCCAGAACCGAAAGAAAAAAGGTTGAAGGTCCTCACACACCGACCACGCCATATTGAACCAGCTTCGGTGCCTGAGTTCACCGGAGAAACTTCTTCAGCCGCCGAAGCTAAACAGCCAGCCTTGCTGCCAGAAATTGCAGAGATGGCCGAAGCGCCATCCACAGAAAAAATGGAAGAAGCGAAAAATCCGACTAAGGAAAAAGCATCAGAAATTTTGAGTCCTGTAGCAAATGTCGAAGCAGCAAAAATCCAAAAGGGTACAATGGTGACCCCAAAAAGGAAGAGAATGGTAAATGTACTAGATGTCTTGGAGACAATTAAGTCTTCAAGCACAACTCCAAAAAAGAGTGTTGAAATTGCTGAAGCTTCTTCTGAAGCTCCGACGCAACAAGCTGAAGCTGAAGCTGGGCCTTCAGAGCCCTTCAAGGAGCAAACTTTGGAAGCCGAAGCAATAAAAATAACAGAACCAATTTTAGTTGAAGAAACTGACACTGCCATCCCCGAAGCGCCTGCCAGCATGTGTGATTACATCATACGACATGCTTCGGGGAAAAAACTATCTGAAGAAGAAACTCATGAAGCTAACCATTATGCAAAGGAGCTAAAATATCCAAAGGGGGCAGTAATATTCAATGGGACAAATGAAGATGATTTCTTATACTGCCTGCCTGACAACAAAGAGCTATCTGTCTGCCGAGAGATGGCCAGGAGTATTGGTTTCCCGAAGCTTGAATCTGGATTAAGCGCCATGACGAAAGAAGATCTCGCAGACAGTCTTGCGTACAACAGCCTGAAGGTACGGGAATTAAACGCTTGAAAAAACCCCCTTATTATTTTTTTACGCAACTCATTCCTTTTTTCTTATATGAATTCTTTTTCGTATAGGGCCTGATCCTAAGCAACGCGCTAAGAGCGCAAAAGAGCGCCGAAGATGAAAGTTATGAAATTGCGTTTAATAATTTACGCTCCGAAGTTATCAAACTGAGAAACGAAGCTTTGGAAAAAGATAAAATTCTGCTTACACTGGTAGATAAAGTGAAAAAAGACGAAGCTGCTTCAAAGGCCCAAACCGAAGCTCAAAAACGCGAGATTAAAGATCTTCAGAAACAGCTGGCTAGAGCTAAAGAGGAGCGCGCGCTTGAGGAAACGAAACGAGAACTTAGTGATTTTATGGTCAGCAAATTGGAATCAAGAGTTAAGGAGCTTCGCACATCTCAGGGGAAATGCTATGTTAAATCTATAGAATGCGTGAATAAAATTAAAACCAGCTTTGCTAGCGTCGGCGCCTTTTCCAGCGAAGAGAATTTTTCTCGAGGCAATCCCGAAGATCCGCTGGAATGGATTAGCCACGAAGCAGAGGCCTTCGAAGAGATTCTGAACAGTCGTGGCGACATATGCGCTTTTTCGGGCGCCAGAGGAATTGCTTCTGTCTTAGAGAAGAAAGGTTGCGGGCATATAAAATTTTTAGCTCAGTCCGAAGCTACCTTATCTTCCGAAGATATCAAGGACCCCTCGGCCGAAGCAAGCGTGGTTGGTGGCAAATTTTTTACTGATATCTGGAACGACGGCGGCCGAGGAATGACGCAAGAGATCATCCAAAGAAGCGAAAAAGGCATTCATGATGCTAGAAAAGTAGCAGAAGCTGCCGAAAGGAGTACGGAGCCCGAAAGACAATTAGGTACCAATTAGTCGTTCTTGTTGCGTTGTAATTTTCATTTTAAACTTTGCTCGCGATTTGTAAAAGTAATGAAGAAGTGTTCTCTTCGCTCAGAAACTGTTGAACCAACTGCCGACCCCCACACAAAAGGGGATGAAGAAATTAAACAGATGGCCGAAACTATCATGGACAAGGTTGTTGACCAACTTCTGAATGAAGCCGCCGAAGCAGTATTAAGAGAAGATTAGATACTATTTGGAAAAAATATTTAAAGTGTAATCTATGCAACACTTTGTACATTTGAATGTAATATGCAAGTCTCTTTTCATTATTGAATTCTTTACGATGCATGAAACTTTAAATACATACCATTTTTGAGCCTTCGGCGAAAAAACACCTTCCCTTCTTTTCATGCTTCGTGAAGAAGACATTCTTCGTTAAAATTACTCTGAAGAATGATATCCATGCTTCGTGAAGACATTCTCCGAAGCTATATTCCGAAGCTATACAACTTTGATATTGATCTGATAAAATTCGCCCACGTTTCGTAAAAATATTCTTCGAAACTGTATTCCGAAGCTATACAATTTCGATGTCACTTTCTCAAAGAATCTTTTCGAAGGTTGAGAGTATCCCCTTCTCTTGCCAAATGCAATATGATGTATGATGCTTATGCTATGCAAAATGATGTGATGATGTTATGTTATGCATGTGTCATTTGTTCCGAAGATACACATAAAATATATTCGTAAGCTCTGCATTCCCTTAGGAACGTCTTTGGAGCTTCTTCGTCTTTTACTTAGACGGTTTCAGCGTTGACTTTTCGCTGTAAGCCTCCCTTAGGAGCTTCTTCGCCTTTTACTTAGGCGGTATCAGCGTTGACTTTTCGCTGTAAGCCTCCCTTAGGAGCTTCTTCGCCTTTTACTTAGGCGGTATCAGCGTTGACTTTTCGCTGTAGGCTCTGCATTCCTTTAGGAACGACTTCTGAGCAGAAAACTTACACTGCGCTCCCTTTGGAACGGCTTTTTGTGACTTCATAAACTTACTCTGCGTTCCTTAGAACGACTTTCTACTACTCCGAAAGATTTTTGATCCGAAGGTCCTCCTTGGTAACGGAAAAAGTTTTAGGCTTCAGCAACTTAGGCTTGTGGAGCAAATAGATTTTCCTCGCAGGAAACAACGAAATTATTACATGAAAACTATCAATGTTTTTTGCTTCACAGAAAATAAAACTGAATGGAAAAGACTGCTATCAAAGGTAGGATATGTCAATAAATGTGCTTCGACTCTGGCATAGTGCTGTTGACTGTGCGAGCTTCGGACTGTTCTCTGAAGTCCCTCTGATGTGGAGCGTATTGACTCCCTTCTGGCTGTTGACCTTGCTGCAATGGAGGTGGAGGCGGAAGCTGCTGCCAGGAAGCTTGAGGTTGACTTGCCGAAGCTACAGAAGCTGCAGGGTGGTTATCTATGTATTGTGGGATATAAGGCGGATGATACGAAGCAGTATGCATGACCTGCTTCGGCTGAGCTTGTTGAGATGCAGCTTCGGCTATTTCCTTTTGCTTCTGGATTGTAACATGGCACGTCCTAGTGGTATGGCCCTTGCCTTCTCCACAGAACAAGCAAAACAGTCTCCTTGGCTGATCTCCGAATCTTCCGCCGAAGCCCCTGGCGCCTCTGCCTCTTGGAGCTGGTGGCCGGAAGGAGGTTTGTTGTTGCCCCGAAGCCTGTGAGGAGCACTGCGGCCTGTTTTGCTGACTCCCCTTATCATCATTCTGAGTGTTGTGGATGGAACGGACATGCCTCGGGTAGTATCTTCCTCCGAAGCCCCTGGTCATTTCAGAAAATCTGAAGGCCTCCTCCCTTCTTTGGCGAAAGTCATTGTCAGCACGAATGTACTCATCCATCTTTTGGAGCAATTTCTCTAGGGTCTGAGGAGGCTTCCGAGCAAAGTATTGAGCTGCAGGTCCAGGACGAAGCCCCTTGATCATGGCTTCGATAACGATTTCATTGGGCACCGTTGGTGCCTGCGCCCTCAATCGTAAGAACCTTCGGACATACGCCTGAAGGTATTCTTCGTGATCCTGAATACACTGGAAGAGGGCTTGAGCTGTGACCGGCTTCGTTTGAAATCCTTGAAAGCTGGTCAGTAACATATCCTTCAGCTTCTGCCATGAAGTGATTGTTCCTGGCCGAAGAGAGGAATACCAAGTCTGAGCAACATTCCTGACGGCCATAACGAAAGACTTCGCCATGACTGCAGCATTGCCCCCGTACGAAGACACTGTTGCTTCGTAGCTCATCAAGAATTGCTTCGGGTCGGAGTGGCCGTCAAACATGGGAAGCTGGGGTGGCTTATAGGATGGAGGCCAAGGTGTAGCCTGCAGCTCAGCAGACAGAGGAGAAGCATCATCGAAAACAAAATTTCCCTGATGGAAATTATCATACCAGTCATCTTCGTTGACGAAGCCCTCCTGATGAAGGTCTTTCTGATGAGGCCTTCTGTTCTGCTCATCGTGAGTGAGATGGCGAACTTCCTCAGAGGCTTCGTCTATTTGCCTTTGCAACTCAGCTAGGCGGGCCATCTTCTCCTTCTTCCTCTGCACTTGTTGATGTAGCATCTCCATCTCTCTGATTTCTTGGTCTAGCTCTTCTTCCTCAAGCGTCGGGCTGACGGCTTTTCTCTTCTGGCTTCGGGCCTCCCGAAGAGAGACGGTCTCCTGGTTGTGGTCCAGCGGTTGTAGTGCTCCTGCCCCAGTCGCTGAAGCTTTCTTCGGCGCCATAGCGAAGGTCTATAGCTTCCGAAGGTGTTCACAAAAACTCGAAGTGGAAGTGAGTTCACCGGAGGTGGGCGCCAATGTTGGAGACTTGTTCTCAAATGCTTCGAGTTAAGAACAAGGCAACATAGAAGATGTTAAACATTAAGGTCCTTCGTCCTTCGAAACATTACGCACCTTCGGGAAATAATGCTTTAGGACGAAGGTCACAAGAAACATACCTTCGTAAATATAATAAATAATGTCGAAGGATTCATATAAAGCGTGAAATATAAATATCAACATAGGATCATTTCTATTTTATTAACATGGAGAAATAGAAATGATTTCAAATTACAAATGTACCTTCGGTCCTGAGAGAAGGTATAAGTACAAACGTGACGCAAAAGCCAATGCCCAGTCAGCGTGAACAGTACGGGAGTACTGTTCATCTATTTATAGACGCGGGACGCAGCCCACGTAAAATTACATCCATGTCCATTACATTTGTTAACGGTTTATGGAAATCTGTCGAGGCCCCCGAAGTCTTTTCATCTTTAAGTCAGTTCCCCCTTATGCCATCGCGCCGAAGCTTCCCTGCGCACAGCTTCGGCTGCCCTCGACCTTCGTCTGGTTCAGGCTTCGTCCTGGTCGTGCTCCTTATCCATAATTCTGAATCCGAAAATACCTGTTCATATAATCCACTTGGAAAACATTGTCAAATCATGTTTTTGAGGACCTTCGGAGGACGAAGGCCCCCAACAACATGTGTTAATGAGTGGTAGCCACACACTTAAAGGGATAAATCACTATTCTTATTATTTACAATTTGGGCACTACAAATCCTACCCCCTTAAAAAGAATCTCGTCCTCGAGATTTAAGAAGGACTAGGGAAAAGATGGGGAAAATCTATGCGAAGCTCTTCTCTTTCCCATGTAGCTTCGTCTCCTCCGTGGTGACTCCATTGAACTTTGCACCACTTTATTCCTTGTAATTCGAGTCAAAGTGTCAATAATCTTAATAGGATATTCCGTATAGGCCAAATCTCCCTGAACACTGAGCTCCTCCATTGGTAACTGTTCCTCAGGGGCACTGAGACACTTCTCCAGTTGTGACACATGGAATACATTATGCACATCAGATAGATTATCAAGTAGCTCGAGTTGATAGGCCATCTCTCTAACTCGCCTAAAAACTCTGAATGGTCCAATATAGCGAGGGGACAATTCGCCCTTAACTTTAAATCTCCTCATTCCATGAAGTGGTGACACCTTGAGGTACTCATGATTTCTTCCCTCAAATTCCAGTGGTCTTCTTCTATTATCTTCATAGCACCTTTGTCTGGTCTGAGCTACCCTCAAGTTCTCCCTGATTATACAGACTTGTTCTTCTTCCTCTTGAATAAGTTCAGGTCCAAAGAACTGGCTTCCTCCAGTCTGATCCAATATAGAGGAGTCCTGCATTTCCTGCCATACAGAGTCTCGTACGGTGACATCTTCAGACTGGCCTGATAACTATTATTATATGAGAACTCAGCATAAGGTAGACTCTTGTCCCAACTACTACCATGCTGAAGGGCACAAGCTCTCAACATGTCTTCCAATACTTGATTAGTCCTTTCAATCTGTTCATCAGTCTGAGGATGGTAGGCCGAACTAAAATTCAACTTCGTATCCATATTTTCATGAAAACTTATCCAAAATCTGGAGGTAGGCTGTGATCCTCTATCCAAAATGATCTTCTTCGGTACACCGTGTAGAGACACAATCCGAGCCATATATAACTCAACCAATTGAGATCACTTATAAGTAGTCTTGACTGGAATGAAATGAGCAACTTTGGTCAGTCTATTCACAATAACCCATATCGAATCATATCCTTTCGAGGTGCGAGGCAATCCAGTAATGAAATTTATACCAATCTCTTTCCACTTCCACTCGGGTATCTTTAATGGGTATAATAGTCCAGCTTGTCTTTGGTGTTCGGCCTTAACTCTTTGACATACCTCGCACATAGCCACATGTGTAGCCACATCTCTCTTCAATCCATACCACCAGTATTCTGCTTCAAATCCTGATACATCTTAGTGCTACCAGGATGAATAGAACAGTCCGAGTCATGGGCCCCTTTAAAATAGTCTCATGAAGGCTTTCAATCTCAGGAACACATATCCGATCCTTGAACCATATTGTGCCTTGCTCATCTTCCATGAATTCCGGACCTCGACCTTCAGTAATCAGATCCCTAATCTCTTGTATCTTAGCATCACCAATCTGTCCTTTTGTGGATTTCTTGCTCCAAGGTAGGTTCCACATCAATAATAACTCCTTCAGTGTGAGCAACTATCCCCAGGTTAAGTCTCCTGAAATCCTCAACAATCTCATCGGGTAGCTGGGCAACAACAGCTGAATGAACATGCTCCTTTCGACTCCAGGCATCTGCAACCAAATTTGCCTTGCCCGGGTGATAGTGAATCTCCAAATCATAATCCTTAATAAGCTCCAACCAACGGCGTTGCCTAAGGTTGAGATCCTTCTGAGTGAAGATATACTTCAAACTCTTATGATCTGTGTATACTTGACACTTGGTTCCCATGATATAATGTCTCCAAATCTTAAGCACATGCACAACGGCTGCAAGTTCTAAGTCATGGTGGGGTAGTTCAATTCATGTTTCCGCAACTAACAAGACGCATAGGCAATCACATGTCCTTCTTGCATGAGCACACATTCTAAGCTTTGGCCACATGCATCACAATAGATATCAAATCCCTTCTATAGATCTGGAATAACCTACACTGGTGGTGACATCAATCTCTTCTTTAATTGATCAAAGTTGTCTTGGCACTTCCCGTCCCACTTAAACTCTCTTCCCTTCTCTAGAAGCGAGGTCATAGGCTTAGCGATCTTAGAAAATCCTTCAATAAATTTCCGATAGTATCCTACAAGTCCCAAGAAACTCCGAATCTCCGTAACTGTAGTGGGTATGCTCCACACCACTATCTCCTTGACTTTAGCAGGATCCACTGATATTCCGCCATTAGAAATGATATGTCCAAGAAAGGGCACCTCGCTAATCCAAAACTCGCATTTGCTATACTTGGCGTAGAGTTGATTGTCTCGTAGCTTTTGTAGCACCAATCTCAGATGTTCCTCATGATCACTATCACTCTTGGAAAATATCGTCGATGAAAACCACGACGAATCTGCCCAGATCATGCACACCTTATTCTTTAGATCCATAAGATAGGCTGGTGCATTAGTTAGTCCAAATGACATAATGGTGAACTCATATAAACCATATCGGGTCGATAAAATCGTCTTGGGAATATCTGATGGCCTAATCTTCATTTGGTGATAACCCGGTCGGAGTTCAATCTTCGAGAATACCCTTGCACCTCTCATCTGATCAAATAAATCTTCGATGCGGGGTAATGGATACTTGTTCTTCATAGTGACATCGTTAAGAGTCCTACAATCCACGCACATCCCTAGCGATCCATCTTTCTTCTGTATAAATAGAACTGGCGCTCCCCCCAAGGTGAGGAACTTGAACGAATGTACTCAGCCTCTTGTAACTCCGTTAACTGCTTCTTAAGTCCTTTTAACTCTTCTACAGACATCCTGTATGACCGTTTGGGAGTAGGAGTAGTCTCAGGTAAGAGATCAATAGCGAACTCAACTTCCCTATTTGGTGGCATCCCTGGTAACTCCTCTGGAAAGACATCCGGAAAATCCCTAACTGCACGGATGTTGCCACCCACAAACTTCTCATCTACTAAGAATGCCACTAATCTGGTGTTGGTAGTTACTGCAATCTCAACTTCGAATCTTTCTCCTTTGGAACTAGTGAGTTCTAAGGTTCCCTTAGCCCAGTGTATAAACTGTCTTTGCCTTTCTTAACCATGACATACCAAGGATCACGTCTATAGTGCTCTCTTCTAACACTATAGGGGTAGTCCATCTGGGTTAGAAACACAGGGTACGAAAGAAAGGGTTGTAGACAAGGCATGTAATTACGAGGCATGTTATTTTGGGAGATTTATTAGCTAAGTAGATTAGTGTTTTATCCACTAAAGCTAATACATTACCTTATGGTGGTACATGCTAAGATGCCCAACTATAATGTCTCAATCAAACAAAGAAGCAAATCAAGCATTGATCATCAGAACAATCAACCAACATTTTTAATAGAGAAAATAATTTTTAATTTCTTTTTTTTGTCTCCTATCTCTTAAAAAGGTCATAAATGTAGGATTCCAAGGTGTGAAATCCATCTTGTCTTAGAGTAGTAAAGGTAAGAATAATCAGAGTAGAACAGCAAAAGGTGAGACAGGATCAAGATAAGTATAGAAAGATTCAGAGTAAGGTAAGTAGGTAATGGTTGTCCAGTTCTATCTAGGTTTCGTCCTACAGTCAACATACCTCTGATACCACTTCTGTAACACCTGGGCTTTAAGGGACAAAGCCAGGTGCATCTCATACATGCGCCAAAGAAGACAACATATATAATAACATAGTGTATAGAGATAAATGTCACAATATAATCAGAGTACTTATTACATAGCGGAAGTCTTACAAAAATAAAATATAAATATAAAACAAACTAAGGATCATCCTTGGCGCAAGTCAACTGGGAGACGACGACCTAGACCTCTCACGAACACAGCGCCACATCCACCATGCGCCATCCAGTGGTACCTGTTCTTGACCCATGGGGGTGTGAGACAGCAAGGGTGAGCTCACACATGTTCATCGCTCAACAAGTTGTGGGGAATAATGTGACATGAACTCACCAAAGGTGGGAGATCATGTAAAGTGTAAGGCTTACCAAAGAGAATGGTTAAAGCTGAGCATTGCTTTTAAAGTTGGTCAAACTTTTATTAGCAATTACTAGATATAAGTAAATACCAAACCATAATAAATAATAATAGAACAAAATTAATAACAAATCCCATGCAAATGCATATGACAAATTGAGTTTAAGTTCCATAAATTAATCATCAGAGAGTCCTGAGCTGCTCATGACCGTGAGCTCGGCTAGTATACCAGTTTTACACTCTGCAGAGGTTGTACCCTTTACCCACAAGTCGTGTATCCCATGTCACCAGGGTTAGCTAGACCCTTAGACACTACCGAGGTGAATGCCTAGGGATCCACTGTGAGGCCTTTACAAAGTTCCACTAGCTTCCGAAAACCCGCTACAGTTTATGGGAAGAGCACTTGCAAGAATTCTCCGTCTGACCGCCATCGCAGCAAAATCAACACGAGAACCTCCTTGCATGCAATCCCCTACTGCCCTTGCCCCTTTCGGGTAAGGTAGTCTTCCACTAGCTTTCCTAGTTAGTTGGCCAAGGGCGTCCCATTAAACCCTTGTGGTGGCACGTGTTTCTCAAGTTAAGCTCCATGTTCCAATTAACATTAATGATCTTGACATGAACATAAAAAGAATAACAAAATAATTGGAACATGGATATAATGAAACATTTATCCCAAAACCATGTAAAGCAATAGCAAAACTACCCCTGTGATTCAAGGATAACAAGGTAAAGAGATAAACAATCTAGGGTGACCTATCGGGTCTCATCAAAATTAATCCTATGCATGGTAAATGATTATAAAGAACATTATTGGGTAACAAAAGTGAATCAAGGGCATAACTTGTCTGGCACTTGAGATTCCAGTTACCAGGGTGATTCTTCAGATCATCGTGACCTCACTGCTAGTCGTAGCAATACAAACAAACATGGTATGGATAAAATTAACATCACACCAAACATAAGTACAAACTGAATAATAATAATCTACGTGTTGCTATGAGATCGTGGGAATGAGAATCACTAAGATCAGAGTTACGGTTACTGAGTTGTGAATTTTTTACGGGTGATCTATGTGATGAAGAAATTAAAACTAAGTCTTGAGTTGATTTTATAAAGATAATCTAATCAATTCACCTTTAATCTTAATTATAACTTTACTAAAGATTATATTTTAATCAAACTATAGTCATAAGATCAGAATATTATATTAATATTAGAAAAGTTAATCCAATAAACATAGATTGATCCTATTAGTTACTTAATTATAAAAGTATGGAATATCATATAATCAATAATGCTACTGCATAGTGAATATCTATATGAGGCTAACGCAACTTGAATGGATTGAAACCGAGATAAGACAAATTAGTTATGATTTTCTGAAGTTTGTATGTGCTTGATACCAAATTAATTAGGTGATCCAATTTAATATGGGTTTCATGTTAAAATAATGGTACTAAGTGATAATCAATATTAAAACAAAATTATAGGAACTGGAATGGGTCAATTTAGACCTAATATTAATTTTATATGAATTAAACAAGTTCTGGATTTATTTTTGTATTAAAATCAACTTCCAATATTGTTTTTCTTCATTCTCTGGCTGCTGGACTGCGCATCAAATACTAAATAGCACAAGAGTTAATTTGCAAAGTTTCCCAAGACTCAGACAACACCTGGGTGGATTGCGGGTTCTATTTAGGGAATCCTGAGGGTCTCATATGTAAATCTGTCGCGGCCGAGAGTATGGATGGATTCTGGCCATCGGATCTCATTCTGAAGGCCCTGATTAGATGTCTCATTGAGTGAACCGGTACGCATATCTGGCCCTAGGATTTAAGTTCAACCGTTCAGATCGAATCCCAGCCGAACAGATGCACCAGACCAAATCTAGTCGTCCATCCAACGATCCAGGGCTATCCTAGCGTCTTCCTCCTCGTGACGCACAGCCACAGCTGGCCGAGCACCGCGACGGCGGACCTGCCCTACCATCGTCTTCAACCTCGCGCATAGGCCAGCGCGCCACTCCGACGGCTAGACACCCCCCCCCCCCCCGACGGCAAACTGATCGCTATCTCGTACGTGCAAACGAAGGAAAACATCGTGGAGCGCGGAGATGAAACTCACCGCACCAGAGGCGAACAGGTCGACGCTGCTGCTATCGAGACGAAGCCCACGATGCCGCTGCGGTACCACGCCGAGACATAGTCGCGAGGTCCCGACGAGCACCAGTCGGCTCGGCTGGACGATGTCACCTGCGCAATGCGCTCCGGCGAGCAGCAGTGGCTTCGCGATGGGCTCAGTTGTCCACCAACGACGACCCACGCCACAACTTTATCCTCGACCCTCTCTCTCTCTTACTGGTGGCTACGAATGGAGGAGATCCCAGATGGCGGCGCCGTGAGGTTGGGCGGTACTGGTGAGATGAGCACAAGCGAGGGCTTCCTCTCTCCCTCGATTCTTCATTTCCTGGCTACACAGGTTTCCCCAATCCTAAGCAACGATTCGATTGGGTTTGGGTAAGCTCCAGGGCGGTTTGGCTTTTATAATCCTAGGTAAGGAGTCCTAAAAGGGAACGACACGATCAAGCTAACAGATTTCCGTTGGAGATACCCTATTCTAGCGGTGATCCGATGGTGGACTTCCGTTCCCCATAGGCGTCGCGTTTCTATTTGGAGCAAGGATAGGATATGGGCAAGACAGGGAGGTCCCACCATGCAGAGACGAGAGACGCAAAAACCAGTAAGGCGCACAGCAGGAATCGGACGGAACCATGGACCCACAGGCAGTGAAACATGCCATGCGCGAAGAGTACACCGGCCGGCCAGTTTTGGCCCAAGTTGAGGGATGTTCCATTTTTTTCTTTTCTTTTCTTATTTTCAAATTCCAATTAGATTTAAATTCAAACAAAGTTCTAATTTGCAGACAAAAAATATTCCAACATGAATGCAAGGTTCATGTATTAAGTTTTTTTCATTTATTTATTACTCTATTTATTTAGGCAGTGTTTTCAATATGCAACACATAATATTCATTTTACAAAAGTATTTCAAATGTGTAGTCCATTAGAAGTTTATTCCAAAGCTTTAATATTTATTCACTTTTAAATGTGGTGTTCACATGTGTTAATGAGTGGTAGCCACACACTTAAAGGGATAAATCACTATTCTCATTATTTACAATTTGGGCACTACACTGACGGAGATCGAGGTCTGGCTGGATGCAGATGTATTTTAGACTCCTATGGTCTGTGAACATATTACACTTGTTCCCGATCAAGTAATGTCTCCATATCTTGAGAGCATGCACTATGGTTGTCAATTCCAAATCGTGGGTTGGATAATTTTTCTCATGTGGCTTGAGTAGCCGTGATGCATACGCGCTGACTTTCTCATTTTGCATCTGTACACATCCTAAGCCTTGCCTTGATGTGTAACAGAAGATAATGAAACCCCTATGAATATCTGGCAACGTCAACACAGGTGAGGTTGTAAGCTTCTTCTTTATGTCTTGAAAACTTTCTTCACATTTCTGGGCCCAAACAAACTTGTTTTCTTTCTTGAGAAGTTCTATCAAGGGTTTTGCAGTGCTGGATAATCCTTTGATAAAACGTCGGTAATATCCTGCCATTCCCAAAAAGCTTCAGATTTCACTAACGTTGGAGGGTTGCTTCCATTTAGACATTGCTTCTACCTTTGATGGATCCACCTTTATCCCTTCTGCAGTCAAAATATGCTCGAGGAAGGCTATCTTCTCTAGCCAAAACTCGCATTTACTAAACTTGACATAGAGTTGATGTGCCCTGAGTCTCCCAAGGACAATTCAGAGATGGTGCTCATGATCTTCCTAACTCTTGGAGTAGATGAGGATGTCGTCAATAAATACTATGACAAACTTATCCAATTCTTCCAAGAATACTTTGTTCATGAGGTTCATGAAGAAGGCGGGTGCATTGGTTAGGCCAAAGGGCATTACTGTAAACTCATACTAGCCATACCGGGTAACGAAAGTTGTCTTCAGAATATCTGCTTCCTTGATTCTTAACTGATGGTATCCTGATCTTAGATCAATCTTCGAGAAATACTTGGCCCCTTGAAGTTGGTCAAAAAAGTCATCAATCCGAGGTAACAGATACAGTCCGGTGCACCACAGGCTGGTGCAAGTTTTGGCTAGACTTAGCCAAACTTCTCCAATTCATTTCCACTTTTCTTGACAAGATTCCTAGCACTTAGTGAAATATGTTAGTATCAAAAACAATTCACTAAGGCTAGAAACATACCTTGATTCTTGATTTGCACTTCTTTATCATTTGGCACATATCACCTTAAAACACTATGTGTTGGACATCTAATCACCAAAACATTTATAGAAATGGCCCAAGGGAACATTTCCCTTTCAACTAAAGCCTAAGTCCATGCTTTTGGGCTAAGTTTATACCATGTATTTTATACCCACATGTTAGCGGGTATGGGTGAGGGTTAGAACCCGTTTACCCATTGGCTAAGGTTTTTGCCCAATAAGAGACCCAAGGGGAGAACATTTTTCCCATACCCTAATAGAGTAAATACCCATCGGGTATTGGGTCGTGGGTACCCATTGCCATCTCTAAGTGAAAGGACAATGTGCCCTTATGCCATTTCTAGTTGTGTTGGTGATTAGATGCTCAACATAGTACTATGGACTAACAACACCACATATGAGCATAAGCACATGTATTTGAAAGGCAAATTGAGAAACATAGGAAAAGTGCATTTTTGGTGTATATTGCAAGTCCTATTGCATTGAAGGAACAAAGGTATGATTCTAGCATTTAGTAAATTGTTTTAGTTGCTAACTATGTTCATCTAAGTGCTAGGAAACTTCTCAAGTTGAACCAATTTGGAGAAATTATGTTTGGCTAAGTTTAGCAAAACTTGTGCCAGTCTGGGGTGGAGCACTGGACTATCCGGTGTGCACCGAACACTGACCGGTGTGCACCGAACAGTGTCTAGTGCCCAGGCTGTCAGACGGCGAACAAGCAACCCAGTGAATGTCCTTGTGAGAGTTAGACCATGATGGTCATTTTACTTGTTGATCTGAAGTCAACTTCTTGCTCCAAACGACGAATGGTATGCATGAGCCCCTAAAGGACCCTTATGAATAACATAGTATTGTGCATATCAGTCTAAATCTTAATAATTAATTGTGTATTTGGTAATAATAACAATAAGTTTGCAGAATTGTAACCACAAAGCAACTTGTTGCGTTTCTCGCTGGATGTTGAGACTAACCCTTCATGTTGAAGGATAAATATGTAGAATTTATGCCACTATATTAATCTAAGTCCAAAGCTCACTGCATAAATCCTCTATCAGTAATGTGCATAAGATTTCTAAAATAAATCACCACAATAGCATACATTGGCCACAACTAGATGATTGTGGTTGGGAAATTTATTTGTATGCATTTAGAACATCTCGTCATTAGGGAGAGAAATGCCCATCTAGTGTAATGCCTCAATATTCTATTAAATGCACAAAAGCCAAATTGAACCTATCGTTCGGTATGTACTCCTATGTATATGGAGTTTGCCAGAAATAGTTGAGGAGTAACCATATTGGTTTGAATGCTTCTACCTGATGTATATATGGATATACCCGGGATTAATATCATATCCACATTTGACTTATTGGCATTTAATCTATTCTCGGGGACGCCTGCGAATATGATCCACAGACCTTAGTCAAAGCATATGCTCTGATTACAGATCCACGTGGTCTGTGATAACTCTCCCCCGATTAATTCACCCTGATGGTGATTTGCCTCACAAAGAGGTTCTCTTAATGATGAAATTCCTAATGATGCACATAATATCATTGTGCTCAGAATACGGAACAATAAATCTTTCGTTTTTCGAAATGACGAAGATCATTATTAAATGTGGGAGACAAATGTGTCGACACCTATCTTGTCTCTGTAGATTGCAAATGGATCCAAAACAAAGTCCTAGACATGAATGCTTGAAGCTCTCTTATCGGGTCAATGATAAATGCAAGCGAGGCTGAACCAATAGTCGCAAAATGAAAGTCGTGAGCCTAAAGTTCAGACATTTATGGGCACTATTGAAATAATGTGGTGGTGAATGCGATGGTTCAAGTGGTCTTGTTAGAGACCCATCCCACATATGTATTAAATAAACATGGTTCTGCTATGTAATATATTTATATTTGACAAATGACATGAATTACAATATGCAGTTAATATGATTCTGAAGGTCCGTTGTGAGATCCTATAAAGACTCATATCTTTGAATTATAAATATGCAACATATAAATCTCATGCTGGATAATACATTCCTGATGAATGATCACTCTTCTGTGTAGAGAGAATATTTCCTCGTTGAGATTATAGTTCCTAGATGGAACCTTTCTAGAAGAAAAAGTCTATGTTGAACACCAAAGTTTGATAACCCCTATAAAGGGATAAAGACCCATACAGACCCGAGAAGGAATAAGATGAAGGTACCAAATGACTTGAAGTTCAACGAATAAGCACATGTGCATTCTACAAGTTTTACTCGTGGTATATTCCACTACATGTGAAATAATGATATCCTCTAAGCCCTGATGACAATAACCCTGATGGTTTAGGTGTTACTGACAAAATATCCCTATTATGCCAAAATGACAGACTATAACGATGTATCTGATCGATGAAGAATCCCTGATGGATTACGATCTTTAATGGACTTATGTTACGCCATCATATAAGTTGTAATGAATGGACGCCTAAAGCGATGAGTCATATCTAGAATATGTACTACTACAACTATAATATCCCCTAAGTCCTATGGAAGGACAAAGTATTTGCTTTGCACAACTATGTATACATTGTGGTGTATGATAGAGAATGAAAGGTGTAGCCCCTAGCCCCATCCATCCTTATTATTCCAGATGAATAATGAGACACGTATCTTGAAGAAATATGTTTGAGTTATGAGGGATAATGACTTTGACATGTCATCGTCAGAGGGAACGAACGATTAATATTGATAATAATTATGAGACATTGAATGTCATATTGTATGCCCTGAAGGCGTCAACTTGATGATCAATATGTAAACCTTTATAAAGTTTCTATCAAATATGTAGATCCAGACGATCGAACACCACCAATCAAAGTAACTTATTTATGTTGTTACGTGCACTTACCTCGTGTATCCTAGAAGTGAGTTGAGGTGAAGTTTCTGAAATAATCCTTGCAAGGATATGCAATTCGTTTGCTAAATCTCTATGTGCATATAATGTACTTTTAGAAGATGTTTTGTCATATTGATACAGTTTTGCAAGGATCAGGGGAGCATGTTTCTAAATAGCCCTTGTAGAAGATGTGAGTTGTAGAAGATTCGATGGAATCTAGATCCAGAAGATCGAAATCTGTCTTGATGATAGTTGTTATACTCTTTTTCCCTTAGTGAGTTTTCTGAAGTTTCTCGCATAAGTTTTTTAATGAGACAATAAAGTGCAAATGTAATTTTCGTCACCATGTACTTTTTCTATATATTTTTCTCACTGGGTTTTTGGAGTTTTAACGAAGTATGTGTTGGTCGCGGTATTCATCCAAGGGGAGTGTTAAGTAACCCTAATTAGGGTTATGTGAGTAAATGCCAACTTTGTCTCTAAAGGGTCTCACGTCTCTATAAAAAATACCTTTATAAAATAGCAATGAGAAAAAAAATTAGATGTTCAATTCTATATTTGATATGTTTTTCTGTCGTATTTTTAGGAAGAGAGACATGCTTGTGGGAAAAGAGATGGATCTTAAACTGCTGATGTAGGAAAAGAGATGTATTTGATATGTTCAACAGTCAAAGCCGTTCTCTCGGGGCGCATCTACTTCCACGGACGGTCTCTCCTGTCGGCTGCCACCGTCGCCGAGAACCTTTCTTTTTGGTGGATTCCTACCACTCCCCCGACGAGGCAAGCAGCAAGCGTTAATTCCATTCCTTAATTGCCAATGGCGACCGCCTTCGCCAGTACGGCCTTGCGGCGGGCGCCTTGGGATAAACTCCGCGGCAAGGAAGGCATCCGAAGCCTCGGGGGGCTTAATAGCTTCTTACTCCCGTGGCTGAGACTCTGGTCCCGCGGGCTGGTAGGGCATCGGCATGGGTGGTCTTGTTGTCTCTGCCTTCGTGCTGTTTTCTTGGGTGCTTTTCTTGTCCTGCATCTTCTCAGGTGAGATGCTTGTTTGTGCACTTTAGAGTCCTGATGAGTTTTTGTCTTTCGGGGAGCAAGATTCTATGTTGAGCTAATTTCAGGCAAATAGTAGACTCCGATCACTAGATGTTAGTGCAAAATGCAAATAATCCATTATGATATACATACCAATGTATTACAATTCTGCATGGACAAGGACAAAAAGATATTGATGATTGAAGAACTGCACTGTATTCACATACAGTTTTTTGGTATACTTTTAGCGATTCCACTTATGTATATTTTTAAAATAAATTTGAACTGAAATATGCAATTTGCTGTAGACATTGTTGATATTGTTTATCTAACTGAGTTAAATATACCTTTGTACTATTGAAGAAAGTGGTTAGTAAAATTTGCTGAAAATTTTACAGTTCAGTGATTCTTGTTAAAAATGGTAATCAAGCTGCAAGTCTTAGGTTGTATGGTGTTCTCAATAAAATTTTTGCATAACACCATCTGTGGCTATTTTCTCTGCAGTGGATGGACTGTCTAAAGTGAGGGGTGTTAACTTGGGAGGATGGTTGGTCATTGAAGGGTGGATTAAGCCATCACTTTTTGACGGGATTCCAAATGGGGATATGCTCGTAGGTGGATTGATCTTTGTTATTCACTGTGTGTTCTTGGTAAACTGATGCCTGCATGGTTTTAATCCTCTATGGGGTTGTGTTTGCACTTTGCAGGATGGGACACAGGTGCAGATCCGCTCAGTGGTATTAAACAAGTATGTTAGTGCAGCCAATGGTGGTGGCTCAAATGTGACAGTGGACCGTGATGTGGCCTCAACGTGGGAGACATTCAGGGTGAGAGTACATGGAATGTCTTAGTTTGATTTCAAAGAAATATTAGTCTGCTGCTTTCTGTTTTACAAGGGGCTAATTCTCTACGTTATTAAGGCAAATGATAGTATCTCAAACGTATTGGTCTGATTTCAAAGAAGTATGAAATGTATTGGCCTTACTGTTTGTTTTAGTTAAACTTTACATTAGGGTAAACCTACAAGAACTGCTTAAGTACAGGCTAAATTCTAGTTATACCTCTCTTGCTATGACCTTAAGTATGTTGCAATAGACTACCCCTTAATTGCACTCCAAGTTATGCCACTGGGTAAAATTTCTCAGCTTTTGCTATATTGTTTTTCTGACTTAGTTTGACCAGATATCATGAATTGTTGTTCTTTAGTTCTTATTAATCGTTATCATTAAATCAGTGGCCATGGCCACTGGTGTTTCACATTACAAGAAATTAATGATAATTTAAACCGCTGAAAGTTTAATTGAACACTGAATTGCATAGGGGAAGGACTGCTGATACATTTTGTGTTGTGTGGTCAAAATGTTTGTACACTCAACAGCCATGCGCTTCCGAAACAATTTTAACGCCAATTCACATGTAGGATTGTCATGAACAGATATGGGACATCTATAGTTTAACAGTTTTTTCCTTAAATAGTTAGAAATATGATCATTATCATTTTATTATCTTTTGCGATATGGTTAGTATTGAAGCAACTGCAAGTCATTGAATTGGTATAATGCTATTATTTACCTGCACCTTTTGATTTTCTAATTGTCATTCCTCTTAGTATTGGTTGAGCTTAAGTATGGCCTTAGTGGTTTTCCTTTTAAAACAGCTTTGGAGGGTTTCAGATAATGAATTTCAGCTTCGGTGCCTTGGAGGTCAATTTTTGACATCAAACAGTGAAGATGGTTTGATCTTGGCTACTTCAAAGCATCCATTGTCCACTGAGACTTTCTCCATTGAAAGGAATGCTAGAAGGGTTCATATCAGACTTCTGAATGGAGGCTATGTGCAAGTATTGCTCGGTCCATAATTTCAAAATTGTTATGTGATTGTCCCTTAGTCGCCTTCATGCAAGTTGTGCCATTAATAAGACATTGCAATCTCCTTTAACTTAGGCGACAAACGATCATCTGCTTATTTCCACTTATCAATTCCAACCAGGATGGGATAATAATTTAGCGACATTTGAATTGGTGATCGTTGCCAATAACTTGCATGGGGACTACCAGCTTGCCAATGGTTATGGTCCTGACAAGGCGAAGATGGTCTTAGAAGTATGTCTTTGGCACTCACTTTCTTTGGAATTTGCTGGACAAATCCTCTTTACTTTATGCATAACATCCCTTGACTCTTCCTTTTGCTTTTTAAGGAGCACAGAAGAAGTTTCATTACAGCAAAGGACTTTGATTTCCTGTCTCGCCATGGAATTAATACTGTGAGAATTCCTGTCGGATGGTGGATAACACAAGATCCTTATCCACCTTCTCCATTTGTTGGAGGGTCTTTGGCAGCCCTGGACCTAGCATTTTCATGGGCACAGTATGTCGTGCCTCCAAACTCTTCTTTGCAGTATTTAATATCCCTGACCTTTCCTGATGCTATATTTACTTCTGTTGGATTAGATCTTATGGTTTGAAATGTATAATCGATCTTCATGCTGCTCCTGGTTCTCAAAATGGAATGGAACATAGTGCGAGCAGGGATGGTTCCGTGGCCTGGCCCTCGCCTGAATATATCTCACAAACATTGGAAGTCATTGACTTCCTGGCGACAAGGTATTCGTTCACTTATCATTTCAGCTTAAACCGTTTGAATGGTACTACCTCCGTTCTCGAATATTTGTCGCCCGCTAGTTCATTTTTGAACTAAACCGCGACAAATTAAAAAGAACGGAAGGAGTAATTACCTGCAATTCTCCTGAGCTGGTTATGTCAGCGATTGCATCTTCTCTCACTGAGCATGAAAACTGCATTTGCTAGTAGCTTCTGATGTTATTAGATATCCTAGTCTGTCCTTGGAATGTTATAGGCGACTTTCCTGGACTTGTGTTTTGCAGGTATGGAGGCCATCCTTCCCTTTTGGGTATTGAGCTTCTGAACGAACCTTCTGCAGCTACAGTTACTTTAGATGTTCTTATGTCCTACTATATGAGGGGATACCAAATTGTGCGAAACCATTCGTCAACTGCATATGTTATTCTCTGTCAAAGAATTGGGAATGCAGACCCAATTGAACTGTTTCAAGCTGGTATTGGTCTTTCAAATGTCGTAGTTGATTTACACTACTACAACTTGTTCAATCCATACTTTGCCACCATGAATTCCAGTCAGAATATTGATTTTATTTACAAGATGAGAGCACCACAGTTACAAGACCTTAAGGGCATGAATGGGCCTCTTGTCTTCATTGGTATGTTTACTACCCTACGATTTACATTTTTACAGTAGCTCTTCTTTGCTGGCCCTTCTTCAAATTAATAGTACCCCTGCATACTATTGTCCTGTATTGGTTCCATCTTATTTTTTAAATCTGGAGTTTTGACCTGTTAGGCATTACACTTCCTACATTTTCTTTCCAGTACTGATGGATAGAGGTCACTTGAAAGTTGAAACATGTGTGCTAAACCACCAACAGTCCCTCTTGTTCTGTTTATTTTGTTCCAGTCCTACTAGATTATTTCCGAAATCATGTACTGGCACGCATCATCCTGATTTGTACTGAACATGATGTTGTGTCCCTATGTTGTTCAGGTGAATGGGTTAATGAATGGGACGTGCAAAATGCATCTCAGTATGAGTATCAGAAGTTTGGCAGTGCTCAGTTGGATGTTTATGCCAACGCTACCTTTGGGTGGTCGTACTGGACACTTAAGAATGACATGATCCATTGGGACTTCGAGTGGAATATTAAGAATAAGTACCTATTATTCAGTAAGTACACTGGCCATGCTAAACCATGCCTGTATTTCGTCTATTACGTCATTGATCTTACAACTCGGAAGCCAAAAGCCATGACTATTGTTAAATTGTGTTTTCTGGTACTACCCTGTCATAACAAGTAACTGATGATTCCATGTATGCATAAAGGAGATATTGTAAAATAATCTTTTTTTTAATTATGTGGACATTTTTGGACAGATACTGAGCCTGTTTTGGTTCTCACAAATTCTCACCATAATATGCATCTTCTGTCTAGGTGGTTCATCCATGCTGAAGACACCATGCTTCCTGCTGCTGCTAGCGTTAGGATGGGGAATTCACCTGATCGTCATGCCAAGATAACCTGGATTCTAGGAACTAAGCTGATTGGAAGCGTGGATGTACACATAGACTACTCAAATCCGAATTATAGTTGAGGCAAAATTGGTGACTATATCTTTCTTATATAAAGTCATGTAGTTGCTCCTAGGTTTCTCCAGTTTTTTTATGAAAAAAAAAGAAATCCCGGATTACTCGAGCATCTCGTAGCACACCTTCGTCTCTACTAACTATTAAGACATTAGTGTAGACCGTCGGGGTGTCCTCGCCTCCCCCTCTCAGCAGCAGCAGCGCCCACTTGCCTGAAGCGCGAGTTTTACCACGAGCAAATCACGGCGGCGCTCGTGCCCGTGCCTCCCACGCTGAACCCTAGCGCAAGCACCAGATCCAGAGATCCCGCGTGGGCGCGGGCGGGACCCTAGGCCTCTGACTCAACTCAGTCCCTGCACCCGCCAATGCCACCCCTCGGCGCTGATCAGATCCCGCCGCCGCCGACACTCGCGGACCCGGCCCCATGGATTTCGCCTGGAGCTGGCTCCAGAAGCTATAGCCGCGGGACAAGGACATAGAGCGGGGCGCCAAGACGCCAGCGCTGACGTCGCCCAACGGCGGCGCCGGCGGCTCCACGAGGATGGCCGCCGCGGCAGGGGAAGAGGCGCTATCTAGCGCCACCAAGCAGAAGGGTACACGTTGCATGAGTTGGGGCCAGTGGGCATGACGAACCTGAGCCGCACCAAGGTGCACACGCTCATGGTGGAGCTCGCCGCTGACTTCCTGGGAACGCCTCGACCAGGACGACGATTCAATTCGCGAACGAAGCCAGCCGTAGTACTCCCTTCTTAGATCTGTGCAGTCGTGGTGCAGGAGCGCTCCTAGCACCCCGCCGCGTCGGTGGCTAGGGTCCCCTCGTCGACGCTGGCGTCCAAGTCGTGCCAATCACCTCAACCGCGCTGGTGTCCGTCTCTGCCGTATGTGCGTTCGTCCACCCTCCATTTGTAGATTTGTTTGCATCTGCTCTTTGCGGATCGTCGACTCATTGTTCATGTCGTATGTGTTCGAACCGTTTCTTTCCGATATCAAGAGGTGGATCTTGTTTCTGTAGTGAGTTGCTGATCTGGAGACAATCGAGAGTAGAGTGTTGAAGGCACATCTCCAATATTCCTACACAAAAACACAATGCACATCAACTAACAGAAGTGCAATACCCTCTCATGTGAGTCTATTCACATCTTTCTTTTTTTGGATGATTCGTTTAAACCTCACTGTGTACAGGGCAGAATCACAGTCCTTGCATCACTGGCTTGCCATGTTTTCTCTCTCATAGGTCAACTATTGCTATTGCTTCCAGTTCAGATGGAAAACACTTGCATCCACAAGATCATTTTATACAAACTGAACTAAAAGACATTTATTTTGTTAGTGGCGACCATACAGTGAAACTAATTGACTGTCATATAGGGAAATGTTTGAAGGTTTTGAGTGGACATCACAATACAAACTGAACTGAAAGACATTTATTTTTTTCAGTTATCAGCCTCATCAAACTGTATTGAAAGACACCAAACTGAACTGAAAGACAACAAACATGCCAGGTAACTGTATTGCAAAAGAATATGGTACTTGTTGGGGGCCTTCGTCCTCCGAAGGTCCTCAAAAACGTGATTTAACAAAATCTTCAAGTGTGATATGTGAATAGGTACCTTCGGACTCGGGCTAAAAGCATGTACGACGTAAAAAGCATGATCGTGACGAAGGTTGGAGTTGCTCCGAAGCTACGTGCAAGGGAGCTTCGGCTAAATGGCGGAGAAAGGAACCGACTTAAAGGGAAAAGGTTATCTAGTCCTCATAGAATTGTCTATAAGTTAATAATAAATGTAAAGGGCATGAATGTAAATTCTCACAGGCTGCGTCCTGTGCCTATAAATAGATGAACAGGTTCACGCTGACTGGTACTTGCTCGTGCGTCACGCTTGTACTTTTACCTTCTGTCAAGCCGAAGGTACATATGTAATCTAATTTTGTTTCTATTTTTCCATGATAATATAATGAGGACGAATTGATAATGTTATATAATTGTTCATGTTGTTTCTTGCATTTCATATGCTTCTCCTTTTATTAATATATACCGCAATGATGAAGGTATGTCCTTTATGACCTTCGTCTGAAGATCATTATATCCTAAGGGAAATAATGCTTCGAAGGACGAAGGGCATTAACATTTAACATTTTATGTTGCCTTGTTCTTAATTTATAGCACTTGAGAACAAGTCCCCAACATTGGCGCCCACCTCCGGTGAACTCTTTCGACCACCTTCGGCAAGTACTAACCTACGTCATGCCGTCGAAGAAAGCTTCAGCGCTAGGGGCTGCTGCATTGCAGCCGCTGGACCCAAACCAGAAGACTCTCTCTCTTCGAGAGGCTCGAAGCCAGAAGAGGAAAGCCACCAGTCCAACACTCCAGGAGGAGGAGTTGGACCAAGAGATCAGGGATATGGAGATCATCCATCAGCAAGTACAAAGAAAGAAGGAGAAGATGGCATGGCTGGCTGGTCTCCAAAGGCAGATCGACGAAGCTACTGAAGAAGTGCGCCATCTTGCTCAAGATGAACAAAACCAAAGGCTCCAGCACAGGGAGCTTCATCAGGAAGGCCTATTCAATGAAGATGGATGGTATGATAATTTTAATCATGATATATTTACTTTTGATGATGCTTCTCCCTTGGCAGCAGAACTGCAGGCTACCCCATGGCCCCCATCATATAAGCCACCTTAGCTTCCCATGTATGATGGGCACTCAGATCCAAAGCAGTTTCTCATGAGCAACGAAGCAACTATATCTTCATATGGAGGCAATACCGCAGTTATGGCAAAGTCCTTCGTCATGGCAGTCCAGAATGTAGCCCAAACATGGTATTCTTCTCTTCGGCTGGGGACCATTACTTCGTGGCAGAAGCTCAAGGATATGCTGGTGACAAGTTTCCAAGGCTTTCAGACGAAGCCAGTCACAGCTCAGGCCCTGTTCCAATGCACGCAAGGCCATGAGGAATACCTCCAGGCGTATGTCCGAAGGTTCTTGTGACTGAGGGCACAAGCGCCTACAGTGCCCAATGAAATTGTCATTGAGGCCATGATCAAGGGTCTTCAGCCAGGACCTACTACCCAATATTTTGCCAGAAAGCCTCCTCAAACTCTAGAGAAGGTGTTCCAGAAGATGGACGAGTACATCCGGGCTGACAACGACTTCCACCAGAGAAGGGAGGAAGCTTACAGATTCTCGGAAATGACCAGGAGCTTCGGAGGAAGAATCCACCCGAGGCATGTCAGGTCAATTCCACTCAGAATGATGACAAAAGGAGTCATCCTCAAAGGTCGCAATACACCTCGTAATCTTTGGGGCAACAGCAAAGTTCTTTCAGGCCACCAGCTCCAAGGGGCAGAAGCGCTAGGGGCTTCGGGGAAGATTTGGGGATCAGCCCAGAAAGATCTGCTGCTTATTCTGTGGTGAGGACAAGGGTCATACTACAAGAATGTGCCAAATCACCATTTAGAAGCAAAAGGAAATAACAGAAGCCGAAGCGCGGCAGAATCAGCTGAAGCAGGTCTTGCACACTGCTTCGTGCCATTCTCCCTACATACCAGAGTATGTGGGCAATCATCCTGCAGCTTCTGTTGCTTCGGCTAGCCATTCACAGGCTTCTTGGCCACAACTTTCACCCCCACCACCACTACAACCGACCTATTCCTGAAGCCAGCAGCCAGAAGGGCACCAGCACTCTCAGCAGCAACGGGAATTCAGGGAAGAATCCGAAGCTCGCACAGTCAACAGCACTGTGCCGGAATCAAAGCACATTTATTGAGAGATATCCTACCTCTAAAAAATTTCTTACATTTTATGTCTTTTTTGTTTTTCAATAAAGAACAAGTAATGTAAATCTAGTTTTAATTCCCTGTAATAGATTCGTTTCTATTAAAATGAAATATATCTTCCTCACAGATTTATGAAGCTCAAAAATTACCGAAACTCAAAAATTACCGAAGCTCAAAAGATGTTACTAAGGGACGATGTAAGTCTTGACGAAGATATAAAAAAGTCGTTCCTAAAGGAGTGCAGTGTAAGTTTTGCCGAAGCTACAAAAAGTCGTTCCTAAGGGAGCGCAGTGTAAGTTTTCTGCTCAAAAGTCGTTTCTAAGGGAATGCAGAGCCAAATACCGCCGAAATATAAGGCAAAGCGCGAAAAGTCAACGCAAAAAATACCGTCGAAATATAAGACGAAGCGCGAAAAGTCAACGCGAAAAATACCGCCGAAATAGAAGGTGAAGAAGTTCAAAAGACGTTCCTAAGGGGATGCAGAACTTACACCGAAAAATAAGCGGTGAAGCCGAAAAATAAACGGCAAAGAGATTTCGATCATTCCTAAAGGGACGCAGAGATGGTGTGTTCCAGTGTGGGTGCGTGGGTGTGTATCTTCGGCATTAGCATCATTCGCATCATATCGTCACATCATCCCGCATAGCATCACATCATACATCATATTGCACTGATGACACGAATTGAATACGAGGTCGGCCTTCGGAGACTGCTTTATAAAAAATGGAAAGGTGCTAAGGCACAAAGTTAGCTGAGAGAATATGGCTTCGTCAGTTCTATTGCAAAAGAAGGGATCCTTTGTTTACAAAGCTGGGAGGTTTTTATGAAGCATGGATATTTTCACGAAGCATGAATTTTCTTCTTTGTGAAGCATGAAAAGAAGGGAAGGTGTTTTTTCGCCGAAGGCTCAAAAACGGTATGTATATAAAGTTTCATGCATCGCAAAGAACTGAATTACAAATAATTCACACATTAGATTCAAAAATATGCACATCGAATATTACAGTCATGATACAGTGAAGCTACATTGATCGTCTAAAAATGTTTTTACAATATCAGTCCTCTTTTAGGACCTTTTCCGCAATTTCATTCAACAACTTGTTAACAACTTCGTCAACAATAGATTCAGCTATATTGATGATTTCTATTGCTTTCTTCGATTCTGGGTCGGCCAGGGGGTTGAACGGTTCCGGTGGAGGAGACAGTTCAGCTGTAGTAGAAAAAGTTAATCTGTTCGAAGTCACGAAAACAAACGACGAAGCTAAAGGCCATAAAACAATACCTATCTGCCTCTCACGTTCTGCAGCTTCCTCAGCTTTTTTCGCTGCTTCTCGAGCGTCATGAATATCTTTTTCACTTTTCTTCATTATTTCATGAGCCATTTCTCGGCCGCCATTTGCCCAGATGACAGTTAAAATTTTCCACCCATTAAGCTTGCTTCGGCTGAGGGATCCTTCGTGACATCCACGGAGAAGGCACCTTCGGCCTGGGCCAGGGTTTTGACATGTTCGCAACCCGCCTTCTCCAAGATGGTTGAAATCCCTCTCGCACCAGAAAACGCGCAGACATCCCCGCGATCACTTAAAATTTCTTCAAAAGCTTCGGCCTCTCTGCTTATCCATTCTATAACACCTTTGGGGTCGCCTCGAATAAAGTTATCTTCATTGGAATAGGCACCCACGTTGGCGAAGCTAGCCTTTATCTTCTCCACACAGCCTAGGGATTTTTCAAAGCATCTTTCTTTGGATGCGCGGAGTTCTTCGACTATTTTTTTTAAATAATTTCTCAAATATTCACTAAAATCTCGGTTGGCCTCTGCGAGACCATATTTTTCTTTGGCTTTGGTCAGCTGCTTCCGAAGGTCTTCAATCTCATTCTTTTGAATTTCAGCTTGAGCCTTGAAACTAGCTTCATCCCCTTTTACCTTGTGATGAAGACATCCACACTACTGATGCATCTATACCAATACAAGTACCAATTTCTGGTCCCATTACTCGTGCTCGTCAACTCAACCATCAGGTGATTACACTCTTGAGTTCATGTCCATCATATTTAGACCATGGAGACCCGTGCACTCTTGTTTTGCTTAGGAATCAGGGAGAAGACCGAAAGGGAAAAGGATTTGAACATGCTGGATTCGGACTGCAGAAGAACACCAACTTGTGACGGTCACCACGGTTAGATGCGGGCTCGGATTGGAATGTTCAAGCACAACATGGAAAGCTTATCAAGTCTACTTTCATATGGATCCGGAATTATAGTCATATCTGTTCTGAGGCCGCCGTAATCATTGTTTTCTTACCGAGACATTTCCTGCCTTTTCTACCCATGGTGCTGCGTCACCCTATTTTGGCCCAATGGGTCGTGTATCAAGTTAGGTCCATTAGGGACGCATCCTAGGGTTGCAGCACGACCCCAATACCCTTGTGGTCGTCCTCCCATGTTTATAAACCCCCTAGCCGCCACCAAGAACAGCGGGTTTTGTTTAGATCAAGTTTAGCTCTCGCTACTTGCTTGCAAGCGCGCGTGCTAGTTCAGCCGCCCGTCTTCTTGTCTTCGGAACCCCACCATATTGGAGTTTGATTTTTAAACCTACATTTAGATCTGGTAATTCAGTACTTGTTCTACTTGTTCTTGCTAGTTCTTCGATTGCTTGCAGGACGAGTGCCCTAGTGGCCAGGGTGTCACGCTCCACAAGATCGTGACAGCCATAGGAGGTGGTGTATCGGTTGCTAAGGCGCAGCGTCTTTGGAAGGCTGTAGTCGGGCCGTGAACGTCGTCTCCTCCCCCAATCGAGTTATTCCACACCCTCTCATCGAAAGATCGGGCAATCACCCAACGGGTGCACATCAGTTGGTATCAGAGCAAGGTTTATCGGTGAGAGATTTACTTTTCTTCGTTGTTTTCTTATCTCCTATAGTCCAGAAAAAGCCAAAAAATAGTAGATTAGTTTTACCGCAATCCTATAAACCATTGAGCATTTACTAGTACTACTTAGTTAGGGCTTGTTGAGTTTTTGGTTGCATCGGTTGTGTCGAGTTGCTGGTCTTAGTTTATTCCTTTAGAGTTTTGAGTTCTACCACGTTTTGGTCACCACGAGATCCACCATCACCATAAACATCTCTGGTTCGTTTTTGCCACCACGGATACATCTCATGTCCGATTTGGAAGTTTAAATACAATCTGGAAAGCTTATCTTATCTTGTTTCCAACGGATCTGACCTTGTCTCAAAATTCATTCTGAGCGCTCCGCAATCATCGTAGAGATTTCTGGACTTTCTATATTAACAAGATTTGTTAAATCTGATTTAAAGGGGCTGTTAGCAATATCTTTATTGTTTGGGTTGTCATAGTGAAAAAAAGGGTTTAGGTCCCTGCAAAAAAAAACAGAAGAAGAAGAAAAGAAAGAATAGAAAAGAAAAAAAAAGGAAAAGAAGAAGAAGGGAGCTGAATCTCTAAATCTGTTGTTTCTCTTTGTGCTATGCTAGTTGTTCTTTTTCAGTGACTACCTTTGTGCCTAGGCTCACGTCTCTAGCATGGTTTAGCCTAGGACCAGCACAGTACCACCGTTGAACGATTATTCAGCTTGCTTTTGTAACTAACGTGGTACTAGTGTATTCCTTGCTTCAGCCCACCTACAACTCTACATATTTCGACTACAGTTTGACAGGTCGTGTTGCTGCGGCACCGATACACTTATTCCACGGTTGCAGACTTGTTGGTTGCTGACCCCTCCTGTTGTGCAAGGTAAGAATTGGTAAGAGCTTGTGTGGCAGGTTGAGAGTGAGCGCCTTGCAGTAGCTACATCCTAATAGTTGTAGAGTTTTTATTCCTTCACATTTTTTTTCTTGTTGTCTCTGTTCGTCTAACCATGGCAGGATTGGAGGTTGATGATGCTTCTCGTAATACGCCACACTCTCCTCGCACCAAGGGTATCATACAACACTTTGTAAGGCTGGTGAAAACGCACACGGAAGGTCTTGATAATGACATGCAGGTGACGAATGAAAAGATGGGGCAATTGGAGGCCACACAGATCGACACAAACACCAAACTTGCAAATGTGGAAATGACAGTTGCTCATATTGACAAGAGCCTTGTCGCACTCTTGAGGCGATTTGATGAGATGCATGCTAATACCAATGGTGGGCGTGATGAGGGCGCCGAAGGTAACTGGGATGACTATGTTGCTGATACTGAACAAGATGACCAAGAAGCACCTAATCACCGGCGACTACGTACTAACCGTAGAGGTATGGGTGGTTTTCGCCGACGTGAGGTACATGGTAATGATGATGCTTTTAGTAAGGTTAAATTTAAAATACCTCCTTTTGATGGTAAATATGACCCTGATGCTTACATTACTTGGGAGATTGCGGTTGATCAAAAGTTTGCATGCCATGAATTTCCTGAGAATGCGCGGGTTAGAGCTGCTACTAGTGAGTTTACTGAATTTGCTTATGTTTGGTGGATAGAACATGGTAAGAAGAATCCTAATAACATGCCACAAACTTGGGATGCGTTGAAACGGGTCATGCGGGCTAGATTTGTTCCTTCTTATTATGCACGTGATATGTTAAACAAGTTGCAACAATTGAGACAGGGTACTAAAAGTGTAGAAGAATATTATCAGGAATTACAAATGGGTATGCTGCGTTGTAACATAGAGGAGGGTGAGGAATCTGCTATGGCTAGATTTTTGGGCGGGTTAAATAGGGAAATTCAGGACATCCTTGCTTATAAAGATTATGCTAATGTAACCCGATTGTTTCATCTTGCTTGCAAAGCTGAAAGGGAAGTGCAGGGACGACGTGCTAGTGCAAGGTCTAATGTTTCTGCAGGAAAATCTACACCATGGCAACAGCGCACGACTACGTCCATGACCGGTCGTACACCAGCACCAACTCCCTCGCCAAGTCGACCAGCACCCCCGCCTTCCTCCGGCGACAAACCACGTGCATCTTCCACAAATTCAGCAACCAAATCTGCCCAGAAACCAGTAGGTAGTGCCTCTTCAGTAGCCTCCACGGGTAGAACAAGAGATGTTCTGTGTTATCGATGCAAGGGCTATGGACACGTGCAGCGTGATTGTCCTAATCAGCGTGTTTTGGTGGTAAAAGACGATGGTGGGTATTCCTCTGCTAGTGATTTGGATGAAGCTACACTTGCTTTGCTTGCGGCTGATGATGCAGGCACTAAGGAACCACCCGAAGAACAGATTGGTGCAGATGATGCAGAGCATTATGAGAGCCTCATTGTACAGCGTGTGCTTAGTGCACAAATGGAGAAGGCAGAGCAGAATCAGCGACATACGTTGTTTCAAACAAAGTGTGTCATTAAGGAGCGTTCATGTCGTTTGATCATTGATGGAGGTAGCTGCAACAACTTGGCTAGCAGCGACATGGTGGAGAAGCTTGCACTTATGACCAAACCGCACCCGCATCCATATCACATTCAATGGCTCAACAATAGTGGTAAGGTCAAGGTAACCAAGCTGGTACGAATTAATTTTGCTATTGGTTCATATCGTGATGTTGTTGACTGTGATGTTGTGCCTATGGATGCTTGTAATATTCTGCTAGGTAGACCATGGCAATTTGATTCAGATTGTATGCATCATGGTAGATCAAATCAATATTCTCTCATACACCATGATAAGAAAATTATTTTGCTTCCCATGTCCCCTGAGGCTATTGTGCGTGATGATGTTGCTAAAGCTACCAAAGCTAAAACTGAGAACAACAAGAATATTAAAGTTGTTGGTAATAACAAAGATGGGATAAAATTGAAAGGACATTGCTTGCTTGCAACAAAAACTGATGTTAATGAATTATTTGCTTCCACTACTGTTGCCTACGCCTTGGTATGCAAGGATGCTTTGATTTCAATTCAAGATATGCAGCATTCTTTGCCTCCTGTTATTACTAACATTTTGCAGGAGTATTCTGATGTATTTCCAAGTGAGATACCAGAGGGGCTGCCACCTATACGAGGGATTGAGCACCAAATTGATCTTATTCCTGGTGCATCTTTGCCGAATCGTGCGCCATATAGGACAAATCCAGAGGAAACAAAAGAAATTCAGTGACAAGTGCAAGAACTACTCGACAAAGGTTACGTGCGTGAGTCTCTTAGTCCGTGTGCTGTTCCGGTTATTTTAGTGCCTAAAAAGATGGAACATGGCGTATGTGTGTTGATTGTAGGGCTATTAATAATATCACGATACGTTATCGACACCCTATTCCACGTTTAGATGATATGCTTGATGAATTGAGTGGTGCCATTGTCTTTTCTAAAGTTGATTTGCGTAGTGGGTACCACCAGATTCGTATGAAATTGGGAGATGAATGGAAAACTGCTTTCAAAACTAAGTTCGGATTGTATGAGTGGTTAGTCATGCCTTTTGGGTTAACTAATGCACCTAGCACTTTCATGAGATTAATGAACGAGGTTTTGCGTGCCTTCATTGGAAAATTTGTGGTAGTATACTTTGATGACATATTGATCTACAGCAAATCTATGGATGAACATGTTGATCACATGCGTGCTGTTTTTAATGCTTTACGAGATGCACGTTTATTTGGTAACCTTGAGAAGTGCACATTTTGCACCGATCGAGTTTCGTTTCTTGGTTATGTTGTGACTCCACAGGGAATTGAGGTTGATCAAGCCAAGGTAGAAGCGATACATGGATGGCCTATGCCAAAGACTATCACACAGGTGTGGAGTTTCCTAGGACTTGCTGGCTTCTATCGCCGTTTTGTGAAGGACTTTAGCACCATTGCTGCACCTTTGAATGAGCTTACGAAGAAGGGAGTGCATTTTAGTTGGGGCAAAGTACAAGAGCACGCTTTCAACGTGCTGAAAGATAAGTTGACACATGCACCTCTCCTCCAACTTCCTGATTTTAATAAGACTTTTGAGCTTGAATGTGATGCTAGTGGAATTGGATTGGGTGGTGTTTTGTTACAAGAAGGCAAACCCGTTGCATATTTTAGTGAAAAATTGAGTGGGTCTGTTCTAAATTATTCTACTTATGATAAGGAATTATATGCTCTTGTGCGAACATTAGAAACATGGCAGCATTATTTGTGGCCCAAAGAGTTTGTTATTCATTCTGATCATGAATCTTTGAAACATATTCGTAGTCAAGGAAAACTGAACCGTAGACATGCTAAGTGGGTTGAATTTATCGAATCGTTTCCTTATGTTATTAAGCACAAGAAAGGAAAAGAGAATATCATTGCTGACGCTTTGTCTAGGAGATATACTTTGCTGAATCAACTTGACTACAAAATCTTTGGATTAGAGACGATTAAAGACCAATATGTTCATGATGCTGATTTTAAAGATGTGTTGCTGCATTGTAAAGATGGGAAAGGATGGAACAAATATATCGTTAGTGATGGGTTTGTGTTTAGAGCTAACAAGCTATGCATTCCAGCTAGCTCCGTTCGTTTGTTGTTGTTACAGGAAGCACATGGCGGTGGCTTAATGGGACATTTTGGAGCAAAGAAAACGGAGGACATACTTGCTGGTCATTTCTTTTGGCCCAAGATGAGAAGAGATGTGGTGAGATTGGTTGCTCGTTGCACGACATGTCAAAAGGCGAAGTCACGGTTAAATCCACACGGTTTGTATTTGCCTCTACCCGTTCCTAGTGCTCCTTGGGAAGATATTTCTATGGATTTTGTGCTGGGATTGCCTAGGACTAGGAAGGGACGTGATAGTGTGTTTGTGGTTGTTGATAGATTTTCTAAGATGGCACATTTCATACCATGTCATAAAACTGACGATGCTACTCATATTGCTGATTTGTTCTTTCGTGAAATTGTTCGCTTGCATGGTGTGCCCAACACAATCGTTTCTGATCGTGATGCTAAATTTCTTAGTCATTTTTGGAGGACTTTGTGGGCAAAATTGGGGACTAAGCTTTTATTTTCTACTACATGTCATCCTCAAACTGATGGTCAAACTGAAGTTGTGAATAGAACTTTGTCTACTATGTTAAGGGCAGTTCTAAAGAAGAATATTAAGATGTGGGAGGACTGTTTGCCTCATGTTGAATTTGCTTATAATCGATCATTGCATTCTACTACAAAGATGTGCCCATTTCAGATTGTATATGGTTTGTTGCCTCGTGCTCCTATTGATTTAATGCCTTTGCCATCTTCTGAAAAACTAAATTTTGATGCTACTAGGCGTGCTGAATTGATGTTAAAACTGCATGAAACTACTAAAGAAAACATAGAGCGTATGAATGCTAGATATAAGTTTGCTAGTGATAAAGGTAGAAAGGAAATAAATTTTGAACCTGGAGATTTAGTTTGGTTGCATTTGAGAAAGGAAAGGTTTCCTGAATTACGAAAATCTAAATTGTTGCCTCGAGCCGATGGACCGTTTAAAGTGCTAGAGAAAATTAACGACAATGCATATAGGCTAGATCTGCCTGCAGACTTTGGGGTTAGCCCCACATTTAACATTGCAGATTTAAAGCCCTACTTGGGAGAGGAAGTTGAGCTTGAGTCGAGGACGACTCAAATGCAAGAAGGGGAGCATGATGAAGACATCCACACTACTGATGCATCTATACCAATACAAGTACCAATTTCTGGTCCCATTACTCGCGCTCGTGCTCGTCAACTCAACCATCAGGTGATTACACTCTTGAGTTCATGTCCATCATATTTAGACCATGGAGACCCGTGCACTCTTGTTTTGCTTAGGAATCAGGGAGAAGACCGAAAGGGAAAAGGATTTGAACATGCTGGATTCGGACTGCAGAAGAACACCAACTTGTGACGGTCACCACGGTCAGATGCGGGCTCGGATTGGAATGTTCAAGCACAACATGGAAAGCTTATCAAGTCTACTTTCATATGGATCCGGAATTATAGTCATATCTGTTCTGAGGCCGCCGTAATCATTGTTTTCTTACCGAGACATTTCCTGCCTTTTCTGCCCATGGTGCTGCGTCACCCTATTTTGGCCCAATGGGTCGTGTATCAAGTTAGGTCCATTAGGGACGCATCCTAGGGTTGCAGCACGACCCCAATACCCTTGTGGTCGTCCTCCCATGTTTATAAACCCCCTAGCCACCACCAAGAACAGCGGGTTTTGTTTAGATCAAGTTTAGCTCTCGCTACTTGCTTGCAAGCGCGCGTGCTAGTTCAGCCGCCCGTCTTCTTGTCTTCGGAACCCCACCATATTGGAGTTTGATTTTTAAACCTACATTTAGATCTGGTAATTCAGTACTTGTTCTACTTGTTCTTGCTAGTTCTTCGATTGCTTGCAGGACGAGTGCCCTAGTGGCCAGGGTGTCACGCTCCACAAGATCGTGACAGCCATAGGAGGTGGTGTATCGGTTGCTAAGGCGCAGCGTCTTTGGAAGGCTGTAGTCGGGCCGTGAACGTCGTCTCCTCCCCCAATCGAGTTATTCCACACCCTCTCATCGAAAGATCGGGCAATCACCCAACGGGTGCACATCACCTTGTCCACCAACGATAGAAGGATTTTGTCTTTTTCGGTGGCTTCGTTCCTCAGCCTGATAACCTCTGTTCGAAGGTTATTGAGAGCTATAGTGCAGTTCTTGTCTTCAACATTCTTTTGCGCCCTTAGGGCGTTGCTAAGTATTAAGCCTTGCAAAGAAGGATAAAAGGATCAACATAAGAATAAAAAGACTCCATTCCAGAGTCCATAAGCTCCAAAATTCACAACTTCAGTACCTTCAGACTGTTGTACGCAAGACTATCTGCTAGATCATCCTTCGTCATGGCACAGAGGCCAGCTTCAAGCTTCGGAAAACCCATACTTCTGGTCATCTCCCGACAGACAGATAATTCTTTGTTGTCTAGGAGGCAGTACAGGAAATCATCTTCGTTCGTACCATTAAACACTAAGGCCCCCTTCGGATACTTCAGTTCTCGGGCATAGTGTTTAGCCTCAAAAATTTCTTCTTTGGATAATCTCTTCCCCGAAGCATGTCAAATGATATAATCAAGATCTTCGGAGAGTGCTTTGGGGCAAGGGATTCGGCCTTTTTGGCCGCACTTTTCTCAAAAGCTATATTAATATCTGGAGTTACTTCTTCAGCCTTCAGCTCGGTGGCGGCAAGCTTCGTCTTAGTAGGCACCGTGGGCTCCGCCTCGGCTTCAGCCTGGGTTAGTGTAGTCTCGACTTCTATTTGCTCAGTATCAGCCTTAGATTTCATTTTGATAGTGAAAGTCGCCTTGAGGGGGGCTGAATAGGCGGAATCTGAAAATTATAAACTTAAGCACAACTACAAGCCGGGGTTAGCGTTAGAAATATAAGCGAGTCCGAAAGAGAGGGTGCAAAACAAATCAACCAAGGAAATAGAGTAGATGACATGGTGATTTGTTTTACCGAGGTTCGGTTCTTGCAAACCTACTCCCCGTTGAGGTGGTCACAAAGACTGGGTCTCTTTCAACCCTTTCCCTCTCTCAAACGGTCACCGAGACCGAGTGAGCTTCTCTTCTCAATCAAATGGGACACTAAGTCCACTACAAGGACCACCACACAATTGGTGTCTCTTGTTTTGATTACAAGTGTTGTGGAAACAAGAATGAGGAAGAAGAAAAGCAATCCAAGTGCAAGAGCTCAAAAGAACACAAATCTCTCTCTCTCTCTAGTCACTAATTTGTTTGGAGTGATTCCGGACTTGGGAGAGGATTTGATCTCTTTGGTTGTGTCTTGTATTGAATGCTATAGCTCTTGTATGAGGTTTGAAGTCTGAAAACTTGGATGCCATGAATGTGGAGTGGTTGGGGGTATTTTATAGCCCCAACCACCAAAATGGTCGTTGGGGATGGCTTCTGTCGACGGGCGCACCGGACAGTCCGGTGCGCCACCGGACACTGTCCGGTGCGCCAGCCACTGTCCGGTGTGCTAGCCACGTCACCCAACCGTTAGGGTTCGACCGTTGGAGCTCTGACTTGTGGGGCCACCGGACAGTCCGGTGGTGCACCGGACAGGTCCTGTAGACTGTCCGATGCGCCTTCTGGCGCCTGCTCTGACTTCTGCGCGCGCAGGCGCGCACTATAGCGCATTTAATGCCTCTGCAGACGACCGTTGGCGCGAAGTAGTCGTTGCTCCGCTGGCACACCGGACAGTCCGGTGCTTCACCGGACAGTCCGGTGAATTATAGCGGAGCGGCTCCTAGAATTCCCGAGACTGGCAAGTTTGGAGTTGGATTCCCTGGCACACCGGACACTGTCCGGTGGCACATCGGACAGTCCGGTGCGCCAGACCAGGGCTGCCTTCGGTATACTTTGCTCCTTTGTTTTGAACCCTTTCTTTTGTCTTTGGATTGGTTTGTTGTGAACCTTTGGCACCTGTAGAACATATTTTCTGAAGCAAACTAGTTAGTCCAATAATTTGTGTTGGGCGATTCAACCACCAAAATTCATATGGAAAAGGTTTGACCCTATTTCCCTTTCAATCTCCCCCTTTTTGGTGATTGATGCCAACACAAACCAAAGCAAATATAAAAGTGCAGAATTGAACTAGTTTGCATAATGTAAGTGCAAAGGTTGCTTGGAGTTGAAACCAATATACTTATCTCAATAGATGTGCATGGATGGTTTTCTTCTTTATTAAAATTTTGGACCATATTCGCACCACGAGTTTTGTTTTTACAAATCCTTTGTAGAATTCTTTTCAAAATCATTTTGCAAATAGTCAAAGGTATATGAATAAGATTGAAGAAAGCATTTTCAAGATTTGAAATTTTCTCCCCCTGTCACAAATGCTTTTCTTTTGACTAAAACAAAACTCCCCCTAAATAAAATTCTCCTCTTAGTGTTCAAGAGGGTTTTGCAATTTTTGAAGATACTACTTTCTCCCCCTTTTGAACACAATAAGATATCAAATTGAAAACTTCATTTTTAAATTTGGTGGTGGTGCGGTCCTTTTGCTTTGGGCTCATACTTTCTCCCCCTTTGGCATGAATCGCCAAAAACGGATACTTGTGAGTGAAATATAAGCCCTCATTCAAACTTTCTCCCCCTTTGGCAAACAAAAATATGAGTGAAGATTATACCAAAGTGGAGAACGAAGCAGAGTACCGGCAAATACAATTGGAGTTGAGTGGAAGCGCCTTCTTTGCCGAATACTTCATTTCCCTTTCAATATCTGTGACTAAGCATAAGATGACACTTGAAAACACATTAGTCATAGACATAAAAGAGATATGATCAAAGGTATAAAAATGAGCTATGTGTGCAAAGAATCAATCAAAATTCCTAGAATCAAGAATATTTAGCTCATTCCTAAGTTTGGTAAAGGATTGCTCATCTAAAGGCTTGGTAAAGATATCGGCCAATTGATCCTTGGTGTTTATATAGGCTATCTCGATATCCCCCTTTTGTTGGTGATCTCTCAGAAAGTGATACCGAATGGCTATGTGCTCAGTGCAGCTATGTTCAACGGGATTATCTGCCATGTGGATTGCACTCTCATTGTCACATAGGAGAGGGACTTTGCTAAACTTGTAGCCGTAGTCCCTAAGGGTTTGCCTCATCCAAAGTAATTGCGCGCAACAATGGCCTGCGGCAATGTACTCGGCTTCGGTGGTAGAAAGAGCTACTGAGTTTTGTTTCTTTGAAGCCCAAGACACCAGGGATCTTCCCAGAAACTGACAAGTCCCTGATGTGCTCTTCCTATTAATCTTACACCCTGCCCAATCAGCATCGGAATATCCTAATAAATCAAATGAGGATCCCTTGGGGTACCAAAGACCAAACTTAGGTGTATGAACTAAATATCTCAAGATTTGCTTCACGGCCCTAAGGTGAACTTCCTTAGGGTCGGCTTGGAACCTTGCACACATGCATACAGAAAGCATAATGTTTGGTCGAGATGCACATAAATAGAGTAAAGAACCTATCATCGACCGGTATACCTTTTGATCTACGGATTTACCTCCCGTGTCGAGGTCGAGATGCCCATTAGTTCCCATGGGTGTCTTGATGGGCTTAGCATCCTTCATTCCAAACTTGGTGAGTATATCTTGAATGTACTTCGTTTGGCTAATGAAGGTGCCCTCTTGGAGTTGCTTGACTTGAAATCCTAAGAAATACTTCAACTCCCCCATCATAGACAACTCGAATTTTTGAATCATGATCCTACTAAACTCTTCACAAATAGATTTGTTACTAGACCCAAATATGATATCATCAACATAAATTTGGCACACAAACAAATCATTCTCAATGGTTTTAGTGAATAAAGTAGGATCGGCCTTTCGGACTTTGAAGCCATTAGTGATAAGAAAATCTCTTAGGCATTCATACCATGCTCTTGGGGCTTGCTTGAGCCTGTAAAGCGCCTTAGAGAGTTTATACACGTGGTTAGGATACTCACTATCTTCAAAGCCGGGAGGTTGCTCAACATAGACCTCTTCCTTGATAGGTCCGTTGAGGAAGGCACTCTTCACGTCCGTTTGGTAAAGCTTAAAGTCATGGTGAGTAGCATAGGCAAGTAATATTCAAATTGACTCAAGCCTAGCTACGGGTGCATAGGTTTCACTGAAATCCAAACCTTCGACTTGTGAGTACCCTTTGGCCACAAGTCGTGCCTTGTTCCTTGTCACCACACCATGCTCATCTTGTTTGTTGCGGAAGACCCACTTGGTTCCTACAACATTTTGGTTAGGACGTGGAACTAAATGCCATACCTCATTCCTCTTGAAATTGTTGAGCTCCTCTTGCATCGCCAACACCCAATCCGAATCTTGAAGTGCTTCCTCTACCCTATGTGGCTTAATAGAGGAAACAAAAGAGTAGTGTTCACAAAAATGAGCAACATGAGATCGAGTGGTTACCCCCTTATGAATATCTCCTAGGATGGTGTTCACGGGGTGATCTCGTTGGATTGCTTGGTAGACTCTTGGGTGTGGCGGCCTTGGATTTTGTTCATCCTCCTTGTCTTGATCATTTGCATCTCCCCCTTGATCATTACTGTCTTCTTGAGGTGGCTCATCTTCTTGATCTTCTCCTTCATCATCCTGAGCCTCATCCTCAACTTGAGTTGGTGGAGATGCTTGCATGGAGGAAGATGGTTGATCTTATGCTTGTGGAGGCTCTTCAAGTTCCTTAGGACACACATCCCCAATGGACATGTTCCTTAGCGCGACGCACGGATCTTCATCATCTAATTCATCAAGATCAACTTGCTCTACTTGAGAGCTGTTAATCTCATCAAACACAATGTCACAAGAAACTTCAACTAGTCCAGTGGACTTGTTAAAGACTCTATATGCCCTTGTGTTTGAATCATATCCTAGTAAAAAGCCTTCTACAGCCTTAGGAGCAAATTTAGATTTTCTACCTCTTTTAACAAGAATAAAGCATTTGCTACCAAAGACTCTAAAATATGAAACATTGGGTTTTTTACTGGTGAGGAGTTCGTATGATGTCTTCTTGAGGATTCAGTGTAGATATAACCGGTCGATGGCGTTGCAAGCGGTGTTGACCGCCTCGGCCCAAAACCGATCCTAAGTCTTGTACTCATCAAGCATGGTCCTTGCCATGTCCAATAGAGTTTTATTCTTCCTCTCCACTACACCATTTTGTTGTGGCATGTAGGGAGAAGAGAACTCATGCTTGATGCCCTCCTCCTCAAGAAAGCCTTCTATTTGTGAGTTCTTGAACTCCGTCCCATTATCGCTCCTTATTTTCTTGATCCTCAAGCCGAACTCATTTTGAGCCCGTCTCAAGAGTCCTTTCAAAGTTTCTTGGGTTTGAGATTTATCCTGTAAAAAGAATACCCAAGTGAAGCGAGAATAATCATCCACAATAACTAGACAGTACTTACTCCCGCCGATGCTTATGTAGGCTATCGGGCCGAATAGGTCCATGTGGAGTAACTCCAATGGCATGTCAGTCGTCATGATGTTCTTATGTGGATGATGAACACCAACTTGCTTCCCTGCTTGGCATGCGCTACAAATCCTGTCCTTCTCAAAATGCACATTTGTTAGTCCTAAAATGTGCTCTCCCTTTAGAAGCTTGTGAAGATTCTTCATTCCAACGTGGGCTAGTCGGCGATGCCAGAGCCAACCCATGTTAGTCTTAGCGATTAAGCAAGTATTGAGTTCAGCTCTATTGAAATCAACTAAGTATAGCTGACCCTCTAATACTCCCTTGAAAGCTACTGAATCATCACTTCTTCTAAAGACAGTGACACCTGTATCCGTAAAAAGACAGTTGTAGCCCATTTTACATAATTGAGAAATAGAAAGCAAGTTGTAATCTAAAGAATCTACAAGAAAAACATTGGAAATAGAATGGTCAGGTGATATAGCAATTTTACCCAATCCTTTGACCAAACCTTGATTTCCATCCCCGAATGTGATAGCTCGTTGGGGATCTTGGTTTTTCTCGTAGGAGGAGAACATCTTTTTCTCCCCAGTCATATGGTTTGTGCACCCGCTGTCGATAATCCAACTTGAGCCCCCGGATGCATAAACCTACAAAACAGGTTTAGTTCTTGATTTTAGGTACCCAAACAGTTTTGGGTCCTTTGACATTAGATATAAGAACTTTGGATACCCAAACACAAGTCTTTGATCCCTTGTGTTTGCCCCCAACATACTTGGCAACTACCTTGCCGGATTTGTTAGTTAGCACATAAGAAGCATCAAAAGTTCTAAATGAAACATTATGATCATTTGATTCTTTAGGAGTTTTCTTCTTAGGCAATTTAGCATGGGTTGATTGCCTAGAACTAGATGCCTCACTCTTATACATAAAAGCATGATTAGGGCCAGAGTGAGACTTCTAGAGTGAATTCTCCTAATTTTGTGTTCGAGATAACCGGCAGGGTATAAAATGTAACCCTCGTTATCTTGAACCATGGGAGCCTTGCTCTTAACAAAATTAGATAATCTTTTAGGTGGGGCATTAAGCTTGACATTGTCTCCCTGTTGGAAGCCAATGCCATCCTTAATACCAGGGTGTCTCCTACTGTAGAGCATGCTTCTAGCAAATTTAAATTTTTCATTTTCTAAGTCATGCTCATTAATTTTGGCACTAAGTTGAGCTATGTGATCATTTTGTTGTTTAATTAGGGCTAAGTGATCATGAATAGCATCAACATTAACATCTCTACATCTAGTGCAAATAGTAACATGCTCAACGGAAGATGTAGAGGGTCTGCAAGTATTTATTTCAACAATCTTAGCATGCAAAATATCATTCTCATCTCTAAGATTGGAAATAGAAGCATTGCAAACATCTAGTTCCTTAGCCTTAGAAATCAATTTTTCATTCTCATTTCTAAGGCTAGCAAGAGAGGTATTCAATTGATCAATCTTAGCAATTAAATTGGCATTATCATTTCTAAGACTAACAATTGAATCATCACAAACATCAACCTTTTCAACCTTAGCAATTAATTTTGCATTTTCATTTCTAAGGTTGGAAACAATGTCATGGCAAGTACTTAGTCACTAGTTAATTTTTCATTTTTGTCAACTTCCTGAGCATAAGCATTTTTAACTTTAACATGCTTTTTATTTTCTTTAATTAGGAAATCCTCTTAGCTATCCAAGAGTTCATCCTTCTCATAAATAGCGCTAATTAATTCATTTAATTTTTCTTTTTGTTGCATGTTTAAGTTGGCAAAGAGAGTAAACAAATCATCCTCATCATCACTAGAATTGGCCTCATCACTAGATGTAGCATACTTAGTGGAGGATTTGGATTTTACCTTCTTCTTCTTGCCGTCCTTTGCCATGAGGCATTTGTGGCCGACGTTGGGGAAGAGGAGCCCTTTGTTGACGGCGATGTTGGCGGCGTCCTCGTCGGAGGAGGAGTCAGTGGAGCTCTCGTCGGAGTCCCACTCCCGGCAAACATGGGCATCGCCGCCCTTCTTCTTGTAGTACTTCTTCTTTTCTCTCCTCTTTCCCTTCTTGTCGTTGCCCCTATCACTATCACTAGATAATGGACATTTTTCAATAAAATGACCGGGCTTACCACACTTGTAGCAAACCTTCTTGGAACGGGGCTTGTAATCCTTCCCCTTCCTTTGTTTGAGGATTTGGCGGAAGCTCTTGATGATGAGCGCCATCTCCTCATTGTCGAGCTTGGAGGCGTCGATGGGGATTCTACTTGGAGTAGAATCTTCTTTCTTCTCCTCCGTTGCTTTGATTGCAACGGGTTGTGCTTCGGGTACGGAGGAGGATGTGCCTTGCTCGATGATCTTTTTGGAGCCTTTGATCATTAGTTCAAAGCTCACAAATTTACCTATCACTTCCTCGGGAGACATTAGTTTATATCTTGGATCACCACGAATTAATTGAACTTGAGTGGGGTTAAGAAATACGAGTGATCTAAGTATAACCTTGACCATTTCATGGTCATCCCACTTAGTGCTCCCGAGGTTGCGTACTTGGTTCACCAAGGTCTTGAGCCGGTTGTACATCGCTTGTGGCTCCTCCCCTTGGTGAAGCATGAATCGACCGAGGTCCCCCTCGATCGTCTCCCTCTTGGTGATCTTGGTCACCTCATCTCCTTTGTGCGCCGTTTTGAGTACGTCCCAAATCTCTTTGGCGCTCTTCAATCCTTGCACCTTGTTATACTCCTCTTGACTTAGAGAGGCGAGGAGTATTGTGGTGTCTTGGGAGTTGAAGTGCCGGATTTGGGCAACTTTGTCCGAATCATAGTCCTCATCCCCTACGGATGGTACCTGTACACCAAACTCAACAACGTTCCAAATACTAGTGTGGAGTGAGGTTAGGTGATGCCTCATTTTATCACTCCACATGTTATAATCTTCACCGTCAAAAACCGGTGGTTTGCCTAATGGAACGGACAGTAATGGAGTACGTTTAGAAATGCGAGGGTAGTGTAGGGGAATCTTACTAAACTTCTTGCGCTCATGGCGCTTAGAAGTTAAGGACGGCGCGTCGGAGCCGGAGGTGGATGGCGATGAAGAGTCGGTCTCGTAGTAGACCACCTTCCTCATCTTCTTTTTCTTTTCGCCACTCCGATGCGACTTGTGTGAAGGGGATTCCTTCTCCTTCCCCTTGTTGCGGGACTCTCCCGATGGAGCCTTACCGTGGCTTGTAATGGGCTTGTCGCCGGTCACCATCTCCTTCTTGGCGTGTTCTCCCGACATCACTTTGAGCGGTTAGGCTCTTAATGAAGCACCGGGCTCTGATACCAATTGAAAGTCGCCTAGAGGGGGGGTGAATAGGCGGAATCTGAAAATTATAAACTTAAGCACAACTACAAGCTGGGGTTAGCGTTAGAAATATAAGCGAGTCCGAAAGAGAGGGTGCAAAACAAATCAACCAAGGAAATAGAGCGGATGACACGGTGATTTGTTTTACCGAGGTTCGGTTCTTGCAAACCTACTCCCCGTTGAGGTGGTCACAAAGACCGGGTCTCTTTCAACCCTTTCCCTCTCTCAAACGGTCATCGAGACCGAGTGAGCTTCTCTTCTCAATCAAATGGGACACTAAGTCCACTACAAGGACCACCACACAATTGGTGTCTCTTGTTTTGATTACAAGTGTTGTGGAAACAAGAATGAGGAAGAAGAAAAGCAATCCAAGCGCAAGAGCTCAAAAGAACACAAATGTCTCTCTCTCTAGTCACTAATTTGTTTAGAGTGATTCCGGACTTGGGAGAGGATTTGATCTCTTTGGTTGTGTCTTGTATTGAATGCTATAGCTCTTGTATGAGGTTTGAAGTCTGAAAACTTGGATGCCATGAATGTGGGGTGGTTGGGGTATTTATAGCCCCAACCACCAAAATGACCGTTGGGGATGGCTTCTGTCGACGGGCGCACCGGACAGTCCGGTGCGCCAGCCACGTCACCCAACCGTTAGGGTTCGACCGTTGGAGCTCTGACTTGTGGGGCCACCGGACAGTCCGGTGGTGCACCGAACAGGTCCTGTAGACTGTCCGGTGCGCCTTCTGGCGCCTGCTCTGACTTCTGCGCGCGCAGGCACGCACTGTAGCACATTTAATGCCTCTGCAGACGACCGTTGGCGCGAAGTAGCCGTTGCTCCGCTGGCACCGGTGCTTCACCGGACAGTCCGGTGAATTATAGCGGAGTGGCTCCCAGAATTCCCGAGACTGGCAAGTTTGGAGTTGGATTCCCTGGTGCACTGGACACTGTCCGGTGGTGCACCGGACTGTCCGGTGTGCCAGACCAGGGCTGCCTTCGGTATACTTTGCTCCTTTGTTTTGAACCCTTTCTTTTGTCTTTTGATTGGTTTGTTGTGAACCTTTGGCACCTGTAGAACATATTTTATGAAGCAAACTAGTTAGTCCAATAATTTGTGTTGGGCAATTCAACCACCAAAATTCATATGGAAAAGGTTTGACCCTATTTCCCTTTCAGATAGCCTCGACAACCTTCCCTGTGGGAGCAGGGCCTATGGAATCGGTTGTTTCCAAAACATCTAATACATTTACCATCCTCCTTCTCCTAGGAGTTATGGCAGAACTCTGTTGTGCCTTCAGCGCTGTGGCTTCTATCGAAGGACTTAAAATCCCTAGCATCTTTTTCACCTCTTCGGTTGTTGACCTGTTAGCCTTATCTTTGTCAACCTTCGTTTCAATTAGCTCAACCGAAGGTGCCTTCGGCATTGTAGCCGGTTCTTCAGCCTTCTGCATTGGAGGAACAGATTCTCTTGATTCAGCAGCCAAAGAGGCCTCCCCGCCAAACTCAGGCACCACTGCCGGTTCAATATAACGTGGCCGGTGGGTAAGTACCTTCATCTTTTTGCCCGCAGACTTCGGTACAGGTTCAGCCGGGGCGGCCAGAGAAACAGCTTTCCTCTTCTTCCCTTGCCCCCGCACCGGGTAGTGGTAGTCGGGGTAGACGAAGCCAATGGCATCAAAAACTTTGTTTATTCTCTTTTTTCCTCGACCTCCAAAGGCTGTAGATAGTGCATTATCTTCTGCCTTGGAGTATGATTCAAGTAGTTCATCACTTGTAACTTCGATGCATTTCAACCAGTCATCGTTTGGTTCATCAAATTTATCCCCATATCTGAATATATATTTCAACCGAACCAGTTCACCTTCGCTAGACTTGGTGATAGTTTCCTTCAGCATTTCCCAGCTCTCTATAAGCGACCATACTCTGAATGCTATATGCTCTTGAATTAAATCTCTGGTACCAATAAAGAAGCAGACAGTACCAAATGCCTTTTGGCACGCTTCGGTGGCTTCATCAATTTCAACCTTCGGCCTTCGGAGGCCGAAGCGAGACCATATGGGGCGCATGATAACCTCTTTGATGTCCTCCCTCACTGTCAAGTCGTTTTTCACATAAAACCATTATTCCATCCAATTTCCGGGCCATCTCTTCCGAAATGTTGGCACAGGGTGGCTGGCGTTGGGACGGGCGATAAACCCGTAACAACTGAAGTTGTTATGATACTATTCTTTCCCCATGGCCTTCGTCTCATACAGAAGTTCGTGCATGCTGCAGAAGCACTTCGCACTTGGTTCTATCCCTTGGCTTCTAGCTGCCCAGACGAAGACTCCCATCCTCAATATGGCTTCGGGGGTCAACTGATGAAGGAAAACTTGGTAGGTTTTCAACACTTCAACTACAAACCTGCTCAGCGGAAACCGAAGCCTAGCTTTGAAGAAGCTTCAGAAAATCACAACTTCATTCTCCTCGGGGGCCGGGACGTTGTTGTCTTCGCCAGCCCTCACAATAGACATATCCCGTAAGTACCTTCCCCTCATGTTTTCGAGGTGACTTTGCTTAATGGTAGATTTTCCGAAAATTGTATGGCTTAGTCTCCAGGGTCGATCCTCAGAATCTTCGCCCCCACTTTCTGCATCATAACTGTCACTATCACCAGTATCTTCAGACAGGCCCCCCAGTATCTCCTTAGTAATCTTCTCTGTATTTGATTTTGCCATTGACTCGATAAATCCAGCAATGTAAGGATTCACAGCCTTCTTCTCCTCAAAAAGCTTCTCCTCTTCAGCAGGCTTCGTCTCAGTAGCAACCTTCTTGTCTTGATACATTTTTTCCTTCAGAGATGACGAAAATATGTCTTTCTAACCGAAGCTCAGAAAGCTTGAAAAACTAGCAAGCGTTAGTGAGGAAGAGCTATGAAAATTGACAAAATAAAGCAAGTGGCACAAGCAGCGTACCAAATGAGGTCAGTACGAGTTCTTATTTATACGCTCGGCACGCTCCAAATTAGGGGGCCCCGTCTGTCATTGACTGTTGCTATTCTAGCAAAGGGAAGGTGTTTTTCGGACCTTCGGCTTGAGGCCTTCATCCATGTCGCAGTCTGAATTTGTTATCTTAAACAAATTAATACTACGAGGGGCTACTGTTGGGGCCTTCATCCTCCGAAGGTCCTCAAAAACGTGATTTAACAAAATCTTCAAGTGTGGCATGTGAACAGGTACCTTCGGACTCGGGCTAAAAGCATGTACGACGTAAAAAGCATGATCGTGACGAAGGTTGGAGTTGCTCCGAAGCTACGTGCAGGGGAGCTTCGGCTAAATGACGGAGAAAGGAACCGACTTAAAGGAGAAAAGGCTATCTAGTCCTCATAGAATTATCTATAAGTTAATAATAAATGTAAAGGGCATGAATGTAAATTCTCACAGGTTGCGTCCTGTGCCTATAAATAGATGAACGGGTTCACGCTGACTGGTACTTGCTCGTGTGTCACGCTTGTACTTTTACCTTCTGTCAAGCCGAAGGTACATATGTAATCTAATTTTGTTTCTATTTTTCCATGATAATATAATGAGGACGAATTGATAATACTATATAATTGTTCATGTTGTTTCTTGCATTTCATATGCTTCTCCTTTTATTAATATATACCACAATGATGAAGGTATGTCCTTCATGACCTTCGTCTAAAGATCATTATATCCTAAGGGAAATAATGCTTCGAAGGACGAAGGACATTAACATTTAACATTTTATGTTGCCTTGTTCTTAATTCATAGCACTTGAGAACAAGTCCCCAACAGTACTTATGCACCTAAGGAGAAAGGGAAGAAGCATACTTTTTTGGCTTTGGTATGTGTAGCTCCCATTTTAGATTTTACTGAGTATCAAATGTACACTGCTTATTGTTTGATGACTAACATCATGCAGAGGTCTTAATTTTTAAAGAAATATCGCTGAACCTTAAAACATATTCAAACCAATCCTTTTATAGTGGTATGTTTCTACAGCCTTTTTTGCCAATTGGATTTAGTCCAGCATCTGACACTATTGTAGATTTCAATCCATGGATTGATGAGTTAAATGGCTATTTTAAGCTAAAGCTTGTTTTCCTTTACAAGAGGGGATTTTATCTAAAATAATATCTTTGGAGTGGTTCTTTGACAGTCTATGAAACCATCCTTTTTATTTGATACTAATTGTTTTAGCTGACCTATAGTTTATCTAAAAGACTGTAGTCCTTGGAGCTTGGAAGGGGTGCACATCCTACAAGCTACATGGTTGAAGAGATATGGCAGGAGCTTTCTAAAGCAAAATACATCAAATGGGAGAGCTTATCAAGAGACCGAACTTGTCAACTGCAAAAGCTGAAGTGTGTGACTTGAATCTATCTTTTCCGGACAGGGCTATACTGTAGCACCCTAATGTATTTGTTCTGTGTCTTTTAGGGTAGCATGTAAAGAGGCCCTAACTAGTTACAACAGCTTTGATAACCCAGCCACAGGTGCGCCAGTAGAACAGCTAAATGAGCTCGAGGAAGTTTTCAAGAAGGTTGCAAAGACTGATACTCCAGCAGAAGTCCTACACTACCTCACTCAATATTTTATTTTGCTCTGTTGGTATTGTCTGTCTGGTCTAAGTCTAACCACTCAGCCTATCTTATTTGCAAGTACCAGACCATCTCTGTTGCAAAATCACCCGTGCTGAAATTAATCAAGTTACCTATTGATTTTTTTAAAAAACTTGGAGAACTAGAAGTGTTTCCTCACAAGTTTTGTACATGTCTCGTTAATACCATGTAATTTCACAAGATGTTGTGATAAACCACATATATTGTCTGCTAGGTAGAAGGATGAATGATCTCACTAACCAAACAAAGCACTTATAGGGGACAGATTCAAACATGAACTGAATAGGAAAATCCCTAGAACAACATACCTTTCTAAACAGGCCCTAAGAAGAATATTCATTTCATACAGCTAGTGTAACACCCCACTGATCACACACAATGGATATTACCAAAACTCCTCCCACCAAACTTACTCAACACAAGAGATGTAATAAAGAGAGAAAATATTGCAAAATCCGGCAGCACCTCCTTTGAAACAAGCATAACAAGGAGGGGAAACATGTAGTTCATACAGGATATAAAGACAGATAATTCACGTAGTAGAATCTAAATGCAAAAGTGGTAAAACACATTCATGACCCAACAGAAGCAAAATAAATGAGATAAGGAACTCAGCCCACCCCAAAACAAACGCTCAACCAAGAACAAAGTAATTCACTAGACTTGACCCTCTCTGATTAACAACATTATTAAGTGGTGGTTCCTTTATTAAAGGTGTAGTGGTCGTGCTGCTACATCCCTCTTTTCCCAAAGCAGAAATTAGGTGCCTGCATCAAACAATGCAAGATGTGAGATGACACATCTCAGCAAGTAAACATAACAACAACAACTTGGACATTGTAAATCAACTGTGCTTAAACAACCACGTGGTTCAAAACTTCCTTTTTGAACATTAAATTGCAGCAAGTAAACAAGTAACTAAATACTTAACGCCAAGAAGAATCACCATGCACAAGTCTAGATTATCCACATCCACATAATAGATTCCACACCTCTCCCATGAATGCACATGGCTACAGATGCAATAATGACTTCTGCCTCCATATCTCTAAGGATATGAAGCTACATCATACCCCTTCTCAGGCAACATATGATGCTCAATGTACCGGTACGGTCGGACCATAAGATCGCGACGAAACTTCAATGCAATGGATGATGAGTGCATTATGCATGACAACATCATGAGTTCTTCCCAAATAAAATGTGCTAGACATATACTTCCACCCATTCCACATAATAACCACTTGAGTAACATGATCAAACCTCAAACTCAACATATGAAATCCATGAAACATGAACATTTTCAAATGATGGTACTCAATAAAAAAATATGAATATGAACACAATAGCACAACATAATCAAGTATAAGACTCCTCATTTGACAGACGGAATAACCATCACAGTTTTACTTGCCTTCACCGGAAGTTTGGGCAAATCCCTAAGAATGATCCGGAAGTCCACCACCTGTTTTTGACACCCAACTTAGTGCACCAAATTCACATAAAAAGCCTCAAAAACAACGCCGCACCTACGCGCAGTCTCAAACCCCGCCGCGGGTAATAATTGCCCCCCCCCCCCCCCCCCACACCAACCAAACTGCAGCGGCGCTGCTTAACAATTCCATAACTTTAAAATTAAGACAGCAGTGGTGACAACCAAAAACTCCAGAGACAACTACATACATTTCCCCACAAGTTTGGTATACAATTTAGGATTAAATTCTAAAATCTAATTACCCCTAAACGGTCCACAAGACAACCCCTGCAATCTGTTTTTTCCTGATTTGGGCAGCGACATATTCGGATTGAAACAGCGATAACTTTTAAAATATAATTCCGAATCGAGCGCATAAGTACTTGTCGGAAAGATAACATAAAGACCTACATGATTCTCATACTGATTAACACTAATTACTCCCGAAAAATCCCCAGAAACTGCTAATACTGCTGCTGTTCATCCCCCTAAAAATCTGTTTTTTTGGACAGCCGTATACCCGGATTCAAACGGTGATAACTTTTAATTTATAACTCCAAATTGAGCGCATAAATACTCATTGGAAAGGTATGCCAAAGTTCTACATGATTCCCAAACTGATTCCCCTTAATTCTCCACGAAAAATGCCCAGAAATCACTAATTCTGCTGCTGTTCGTCCACCCCCTTAAAATTCTGGACAGCCCTTCTACCAAATCGCACACGCAACATCTAAACAATTGGATTGCCGCACAAATGAACAAGACATAAACACAAAAATCACCTTGGGTTCTCCCCCTTTTCTTCCTCCCTTCCTCCCTCCACCGGAAACCGTTGAAGATTTGCACCACGCGACGGAGATCCGAGCGGCAACGAATGGCACCTTGGGAGGAGAAGATGGGGGGCGGCTAGGGTTTGATGTGTGGCTGCAAGTGCTTGAGAAAGGAGGAGATGGGAGGGGGGCGGCGGCCAAGAGGGTAGGGGAATGGGGGGCGGCTGCACAAAGAAGGGGGGTTAGGGGGAGGGCGGCTAGGGTTATGGGGGTTAGTGGGCCAAAACAAGATTCGTGGCCCAACACGCCCATGAGACAGCTCCCGACCCCGATGCAAGCGCCTAACCAAAGAAATTCTACTGCCCTACTGGTGAATGTTTTTCCTCAAATTCCAAATTCTCAAAATGCAACCACCGAAAGAGAGAAAAAAACAAAAAGAATACCCTCCAACTTCTCTTCTTTGCAAACCGGGTATCACACTCTACCCCCCTTAAAAAGAATTTGACCTCGAATTCTGACGCTTCTATCAGAACAACAAAAGGAAAGATTAATGAATCAACAACACTTACCCACAACAAAAAGTTCCGGATACTTCTGCCGCATCAGCTCCTCAAGTTCCCACGTAGCCTCGCGCTCAGACTGATTAGTCCATAAGACCTTGACATACTTAATTGATCTCTTCCTCAATACACGCTCCGAGAATTCCAATATACGCACCGGACGACACTCCAAAGTCAGATCCTGCTGCACCGCAATTGGTTCCATCTCAATCTGATGGTCCGGATCCCGCAAGAACTTCCTCAACATAGAGACATGAAAAACCGGGTGTACCCCTGCCATGGAATCCGGCAGCAGCAAGCGATAAGCCAGGCTGCCCACTCGGGCCAAAATAGTGCACGGTCCAATGTATCTCGGGCTGAGCTTTCTAGAGACACCGAACCGAACAACTCCTTTAGTAGGTGATACCCTGAGAAGGACTTGGTCACCCACAGCAAATTCCAGATCCCGCCTCCTCACATCAGCATAACTCTTCTGACGGCTCTGAGCTGCCAAAATATTCTGACGAATTTCCCGAACCTTTTCAGAAGTCTGCTGAACCCAATCAGGACCAACCAGGGATCTCTCTCCCAAAGTCTCCCAGCGCAGAGGGGAGATACACCGCCTGCCATACAAAGCCTCAAATGGTGCCATCTTGATGCTAGCCTGGTAGCTGTTGTTATAAGCAAACTCTGCCAGTGCAAGATGATCCTCCCAGCTACCCTCCCATGACAGAACACAAGCACGCAACATATCTTCCAAGGTTTGGATTGTTCGCTCTGACTGACCATCAGTCTGAGGGTGAAAAGCGACACTAAGCGAAAGCTTGGTGCCCAATGCACTATGAAGACTCTCCTAGAATTTGGATACAAATTTGGAGTCTCGATCAGAAACAATAGACTTAGGTACCCCGTGAAGCCTGACTACTTCCTTCATATACAAGGGAACCAAATCTGAAGCTGAATTTGTGGTATTCATGGGAATAAAATGCGCAGACTTAGTCAAGCGATCCACTACCACCCATATAGCATCCCTGCCACGAGGGGAACGAGGTAGACCCACCACAAAATTATGGTGATATGCTCCCATTTCCACTCTGGAATTTCTAATGGCTTCAGCAAACCTGCAGGCCGCTTATGCTCGGCCTTCACGCGCTGACATACTTCACAGGCGGCTACATACTTAGAAACGTCAACCTTCATCCGCTTCCACCAGAAGTTTTGCTTCAAATCTCGGTACATTTTGGTTTCGCCAGGATGGACGGTGTAAGGCGTTTTATGAGCTTCTCTCAAGATATCCAGCTTCACCTCTGATTTCTGAGGCACACAGAGACGGCCCCTGAAACGAACCAAATCATTCTCATCAATGGTGAACTCCCGCGGTTTACCATCACCAACCCTCTTTCGAGCTTCCTGCAATAGACGATCCTGCTGCTGAGCCGCACGCACTCTCTCCATGAGAGAGGATTGAATAAGCATCCGAGTCTCCTCGCTAGCGGTGCCGACATAACACAAAGCGATCCCCAAACGGTCTAGATCAGCGATCAACGGCAAGGCCACCTTTGGAACCCCGGACCTGCTAAGGGCATCAGCCACCACATTAGCCTTCCCCGGGTGATAATGAATGGACAAATCATAATATTTAATCAATTCCAGCCACCGACGCTGCCTCAAATTCAGCTCCTTCTGAGTAAAAATATACTTGAGACTTTTATGATCGGTGTAAATGTCACAAGCCTCGCCATAAAAGTAATGCCTCCACAACTTTAGAGCAAAAACCACCGCGGCCAATTCAAGATCATGAGTTGGATAATTCCCCTCATGCTTCCTCAACTGCCTTGAGCCATAAGCAATCACTCTGCCTTCCTGCATCAACACACAGCCAAGACCAATACGCGAAGTATCCGTATAAACTGTGAAACGCTTACCGCTCTCAAGCAAAGCTAGGATAGGGGCGTCCACCAACTTGCTCTTCAATGTCTGATAACTGACCTCACAATCGCCGGACCAGACGAAGGGAACACCCTTCTCCAAGAGCCTAGTCAAAGGCTTAGCAATGCTAGAAAAATTTGGTACGAAGCGTCGATAATACCCAGCGAGCCCCAAGAAACTTCGGATTTCAGAGACACTAGAGGGTCTCTTCCACTCCACCACAGCCGCAACATTCTTGGGATGAACCGCAATACCCTGCTGATTAATCACGTGCCCCAGGAAAGCCACTTCGGATAGCCAAAAGGCACACTTCTTCAACTTGCCATAGAATTGATTCTTCCTTAGGGCACCCAGAACGAGACGGAGATGCTGCTCATGCTCGGCCTCGGTCTTTGAATAAATCAGAATATCATCCAGGAACACGACCACAAAGTCGTCCAGGAATTCATGCAACATCCTATTCATTGCTTCCATAAAGGCAGCAGGGGCATTAGTTAAGCCAAAAGACATGACTATGAACTCATAATGCCCATACCTGGTGCAAAAGGCGGTCTTCTCAATATCCTCCTCACGAATCCTCAATTGATGATAACCAGAGTTCAAGTCAATTTTGGAGAACACCTGGGCACCCCTCAACTGCTCAAAGAGGATCTCAATTCGGGGAAGCGGATATTTATTCTTGATTGTCACTTGATTCAAAGCGCGATAATCCACACACAGTCGCTTGCTTTTATCCTTCTTCTCAACAAACAATACTGGGGAAGCCCATGGAGACCTGCTAGGCCTAATGAAACCCTTAGCCAGCAGATCATCCAATTGCCGCTTCAATTCAATCTGCTCCTTTGGGGCCATTCGATATGGGGCCTTATGAATAGGCTGCGTACCCAGGATCAGCTTAATCTCAAAAGCTGCATCGCGCTCCGGAGGAATGCCTGGAAGCTCTGCCGAAAACAAGTCAGCAAAGTCACACACCACCCGGATGTCCTGCACCCGCAAGGCAGCCTCACCCTCCACCACCATGGAGAAAAAGATCCCCGACTTCCTTGACCGGCGATCAGGAAGCAATTGCGCCAACAAGGATAACGTGAACTTCGGGGAACTTCCCAAGAATACCACCTCCGTACCCGACGGCGCCTGCAATAACACTGTCTTCCAGAGACAGGATATAACCGCGCGATACTGGGATAACCAATCCATACCCAAGATAACATCGAATGCCCCCAAGGAAATCACCACCAGATTGGCCGAAAAGACCTCATTAGCAAGAATGACGGAACACCCCTGACAAACTGAACAGCTACTAATGGAGCCATTAGCAGATCTAACCAAAATTGGGTGACCCAACCTCTGCATCGAAAGACCAGCCCGCAACACAAAATCCTCCGAAACAAACGAATAGCTAGCGCCAGAGTCAAAAAGAGCATGGGTTGCAAACGAATCAACTGAAATCGTACCTGTCACCACGTCTCCTTGCTCCCTGCCATCCGCAGCGGGTAGCACATAAGCTCCAGAAATACCCACAGAAGAGGAAGCTCCCGGAGTGAAATTAACAGAAGAACCCCACTGAGCCACCGGATGAGGCAGGCGCGGAGCTCCAAACTGAGACGGCATAGGAGTAGATGGTGCAGGAGTAGGCGCGGCCTGATATTGAGGAAAACCCTGCATCGGCACGAACTGAGAAGTCCTAGGCACATAGAGCTGCTGCGGAGGAAGAGGAACTGAAAACTGCTGCTCAGCACTTGACATCATGTTGATAGTGCCCTGAGAAGAGGAGGAAGTCACCGGCTCCCATCTGAGCTTCCCATTAGGATTCCTCCTACACACCACATCCTTATGGTCCTGACTGCAGATAGAACACCTGCCACTCCACTGGCACTCTGAACGGCGATGCATCACCACAGCGGAAACACACCAGCCCCAGCCCGGGCTTAGGAACAGCCCGAAACCTCTGAGTACTTCCTCCCAAAGTACCCGAGTCAGAAGATTTGCCACGGTAAGGATGGTGGCGCTGGTGCTGAGACTTGCCCCTCTTGTGGGCTGGACCTCCCGTGTTGCCCCTCCTCGCGTCCTGGCTACGCGGCTGATCAACACCCGAAGACTTCTGTGACTCCATGGTATACTGGTGTTGCATCTCCACACCCAGTGCCTGCTCCACCGTGGTACGGAAGTCCACCAACGGAAAGGCCCCCAGAGCATGCCTGATAGAAGGCTTCAGACCCTGACGGAACTGGCTCGCCTTCTCCATCTCATTATAAGCCACATGAGGGACAAAGCGGACCATCTTGTTGAAGCCCACCTCATACTCTATGACAGACTTCTTCTCCAGGTTGTAGGACTGCAAGTCAATCTTCATTTTCTCCAGGAAGGTGACCGGGTATAATCTCCTTTCAAACTGCCTGATGAAAACATCCCAAGACAGGACTCCTGGTGAGGAGGAGTGCGCTGCCTGCACGCCTCTCCACCAAATTTGAGCCTCTCCCTTCAGCAGCTGTGTGACAAAGCGAACCTGATCTCCATATGCAATCTCGAAGACATTCATCTTATCCTCCACATAGGTCAACCAATATGCTGCCTCGACCGGAGTACCACTGCCACCAAAAGAATCCAACTTCATGCCCATCCACTGCATCAGAGAAAGACCACTGACTGGAAGAGGCACCTCGGCCCCGCCACCTGGAACAGCACCCGCAGGGACAGCGCCCCGGGCACTTCTCCACCACCATCACCCTGAGCAGCACCCGCAGGGGCAACAGGAATGGCTTGCCTCAGAAGGGCCAACTCCTGCTGCATGGCCTACATCGCGGCTAACATTGCCGCCTACTCATCGAGTCCCCACTAGGAGCTTGCGGACTACCCCGAGCCCTACGAGGCGGCATAGCTGCAGCCACAGGGATGAGAATAATAAGTAAATAAGATTGGCATAACATCTCTTCAGATAATGTCAAACTAGCACAGACAATAACATAACATATCAATAGCAAGCCAGAAATCCCATCCTACATGTGCAGTGTGTCAATTTATTATTACTCCACTTGCTAGGACCTACAGCCTATACCTCTGATACCAACTGTGTGACGGAACCTCCCAAGTAATCAGGCCCACCTACAGTTGTCCTTGTCTAACAGACATCAGACACCCTGTAGATGTTCCTAAGTTACTTGACAAGCTCGGTATCTTTCCCGACCTTACCAGGAACATTTCACCCGTCTTGCAGACATTACAGATCATCGGAGATGAAGATATGCGGAAGCGAATTACATAAACTTACATTTATTTCCAAAAGCAAGCTCGAGTTATTTTATTACAGACCAGTCTAAAAAGTGAGTGCATGAAAGTATTAATTATACAAACCAGGGAGACACAAACTTCTCCCGAAAGACTATAAACAAAAGATCCTAGATGGAGGACCGAGTCCTCCCGCACTTCAGTCTTGTTTTTCTTCTTTGGGAACCACCTTGGCACAGAAGCAGCAAAAGTCTGCTACTTCCCCACCTAAAAACAACAAAGGGATAAACCCTGAGTATGGAATTACTCAGCAAGTCTTACCCGACTAAGGAAAAGACTCTCAAGGGTATGCTGGTTATAGGGGAGTCAAGGTAAGGCTTCTCAATTATCAAGGACTCTGTTTTGCAGAAATGCTTACTAAAGTGGATCCTTAAAAATCCAATTTTATTTGTCAAGTTAGGTAAAATTACCTGCACTAGAGTTCTTTCTACCCTAGTTCAATCACTGGTCCTGCACTAGCCAATTTCTTAACAAAAACCCATTATCTTTAGTGGAATGCTACGTGTAAGTCAGTGGCCAAGTCTCCATAACCGCGGAGGTACGGCGATCCGAATCGATTATACTCAGCTGAGGATCTCCAATCACACGACATATGTAGCACTTAACCCTTGCATATGTCAACCCGCCACCAGGGTTCTTAAGACCGAATCAGGTTCACGCAAACCGAGAGCACAGATACACCACCGTCCAGCCTCTTGCCACGGAGGGTACACGCTACTCTCGCCACCGCTCCACTCCCATTTCGTGTTATCTTATTCCGGCCTTAGTCTGCCCGAGGCAAGGCTTACCCATGACGAGGCATGTGACCAGTTAAAGGGTCCTCGGTCAGCAGGCCTACATCGAGACGGTCCTTAATCGACTCAGACGGAGACACTACACCGAGACTCTCTTTCTCGTGCAAGTCACCCGCCCGGTCTCAGCTTAATCTTTTTAACCCAAAAACTTGGTACCTGCCAGAGGTACATCTTTTCCGATGTTGGATCCATCACGGCCATGATGGATCCACCACCAAGTTTTATTTTCGAAAACATCCCTCCCACTTTGCCAAACATCTTTTGTAAAACAAATCCTTTTGTTTTTCTAAAGCAATACTAAGCATAGTAAAACCTTTTTGTAAAAACAGGACTTCAAGGAGGGTAATCAAGATCAAGGAAGGTAATGCAGGAATTGTTTAATCAATCAACTCCTATCACCTAATGCAGCAAGCAAGTGAGAAAGATTTTAAAAAAACATCAAGGAAGGTGGCAAATGCACCGGGGCTTGCCTTTGTTATCAGATGTGTCCTGCTCGGATCCACAAATATCGAAATAAAAGCAGTTGTCTGCTTGAGGATCAGAGGTTGGTGGTATCCCTTCTTCAGAAACTTCTTCCTCTTCTTCGTGCTCTAATATAACCATATACATGCATAAGAATGGATGTCATGGAATGCTCATGAGGATGCAAAGATAGCATAAACTTATTATTTATGTCTTGAGTACAACTTTCCTTCACGGTACTCCGAGAACCTAGGGTTTCCGGAGTCAGTAAAGGAGTTCATGGAGCAGGGGGGGTGGTTTTGGGTTTAGTGATCAATCAAGGTCCAAATCAAACCAAACTCTACCCATGGCTTCTAATTAATGTGAAAAGCTCACATAAAAAGTTTGGGAAATTTTGGACTTATTAATTATTTTCTAAAAATCCAGAATCAATGGTTTAGGCTATTTTAAATACCCTAGAATTCCCTATTTGATCTAAAAATCATGAAACTATTTTTATTAAATTCTAGGGAAAATAAGGAACCTAGGAAAATTGGTCTCATATTTTTAGGATTTTTCTATAATTTTCTACAGATTTCTAAAGCTCTGTAGAAAAAGAAAAAGGAAAAACTTCAACAGTAACGGGCCGAAACCAGCCCAGGTCGGCCCAACAGCAGCAGAATCGCGCCCGCGCCCGCGCGCGCGATGGCGGCTTTGCAGAAAAGCCCTCGAGGTTTTATCTAACAGGAAGCGGGTTCGGTTACTATTTCCTGGGGTCACTGACACTTCGCACAGAGGCCCCTGCGGTTCTGTCTATTCTGTGTTTTACGTCCTCGACGGCGTTCAAGCGCGGCCGTGCTCCGGCGAGCATCTACGCCGGCCGATTGAGGTTAAGACCGGTGCTAATCTTCGGCTGAGACCAAATCCGAGTCCCCATGAACGTTTCCCCCAACTAAATTGCACTATTGGTGGACTAGGGAGCTCCGGCCACGGTGGCCGTAAGCATCACGGCGAGACAGCCGTGTTCCCGGCGATGGGCGTCGGTCTAGTTCAATTAAAGGGGTCGGGGAGCATCACAGAGGCATGAGAATGCTCAAACGAAGGAGCAGAGGGCGGGAACTGACCGGAGTTGGGCTGGCGACGGTGAGCTCAGTTCCACGGCGGCGGGGATCGGATTTGGGGGAAATTCCAAATTCAAGCTCTCTGGTGGGAGGTTTGGGATGCAAGCGGGTGCGATAGCTAGTAAAGTACATGGCGAAGCCGAGGGGGGGCTCAATTTATAGACTCCGAGAGCGGTGGCCCTCAATTTGTCCGCGACGAGCTGGCGGCCGGAGGCAAGGAAGAAGCTTGGCGCGCGGTGAATACGTGTCGACTGCCGTGGCAAGCTCCCCGTCGACGATGGGATGGCCTAGAGGAGTCACGACGGCGCGGTGGAAAAGCTTGGACACGCGGCGCACGGTGATAATCGACCAACGGCGGCGAACTCTTATCCCGACCAACCGATGAGTAAGGGGGAGGTGTACCGCGGCTGACCGGGTGGCCTCCAGCTCATCGACGGCGAGGACACATACCGGCTGTGCTTATCCAAGGACCACAGAGCGCGAATCTCGGCGAGCGACGATCGACGGCGACGGCTATCGGCGACGAGCACGATTACGATCTTTTTCAGTTACCAGTTACTGTACCATGGGAAGACCCCATCAGTTAGCTTGACAGAGCAAGTTCAGAGCAGTATTTCTCCAAATTTTACACTGCAACTTTGTCAATACTCTGTACCAAAGTTGTAGAGTTACAAACCAGCTACAATCCAACTATAGAGATCAAACTCATTTGAGCACTGGATCCAAATCAAAATCGAGCTCAAAGTTCACCCCATAGCACTGTAACTCTGAAATTTAACTTCAAGCAATCTGACAGCCAGTTTTGGATTGGGTTTTTCTCCAAATTTCTCATAACAACTATGCTTACACTCTTTAGCAAAGTTGTTCTCCTATCATTGGTCTTCAATTTTGATGTGGTAACCTAGGGCAAAAACCCTATACTTTGTAAGTTACAAAGCCCCAAAGTTGAGCCAATGTCACTGAAATCCAGACTTAACCCCAAAAAGGTTAAGTGGGGCACTTTTGCACTTAAGTCCAAATCTCAAGTTTTGGATTGCAAATTCTCATATAAGTGACCCAAATAACTTAAAATACTTATTTGACTTGGTTTTTGCACTTTAGCCCAAAAGTGGACAAATTTTGCACTTAGGTCCCTAGGGTTTGGTTTTAGGGTTTTCCAGGGTTCCAATTAGGGTTTCTGGTATCCCAGGGGTATAAAAGGAATTCAAGTTTGTTCTTAGAGTCATTTTATGACTTTTACCCTAAAGCTTTTAGGTTTTCTCAACTTAGGTTAAGTTTTACCCCTTTAATCACCATTTAGGGTTAAGTCCTTTAACCAGGGTCCTATTTGTAAAACATTAAACAATACAACTTGTTTGAAATTTTTGCCTAGTGAATGCACTCTAGGTGTGTCAAACATATGCAATGCCCATGCTCATGATGCCATGCTCAAGTTTTAGTTATAGTAACACCAGGGGTGTTACATCCTTTCCCCCATAAAAGAATCTCGTCCCGAGATTTAAAGTCCTAGGGTGAGTAATGGAAAAGGAAATGTGTCACATTTTTATTTCCTTATTTCTGGTACAAGGCAGGGGTGGTGTGGGGGTTCATTCCTTTATTACACAGCTATACAAACTTTACAACTTACAAGAGGCTAGAAAGCCTGGGAAATTCTTATCTAAGAAGTCTTGGGTTTCCCATGTAGCCTCATCTTCGGAATGCTGGTTCCACTGTATTTTATAAAACTTGAGAGTCTTTCTCCGGGTAACCCTGTCCTTTTGATCCAGAACTCGAATGGGATGTTTCGAGTACGTTAAATCTGGTTCCAGGACAACATCAGTCACTTCAACGGTTCGATCGGGAACCCGAAGACACTTCTTCAATTGCGATACATGGAACACATTATGCACAGCAGACAATGTTTCGGGGAGTTGGAGTTGATACGCTACTGGCCCATATCTTTGAAGAATAGGGAATGGACCAATGTACCTGGGTGCAAGTTTTCCCTTTACCCCGAAACGCGACACTCCCTTCATTGGTGAAACCTTTAAGTAGACGTAGTCTCCTTCTAAGAAGTATAAGGGCATTCGCCGTTTGTCTGCATAACTCTTCTGACGAGCCTGTGCTTTCTTCATATTATGAACTATTTTCTGAACCTTTTCTTCGGTTTCTTTTACCATATCAGGCCTAAAGAAATACCTTTCACCAGGTTCAGACCAATTTAGCGGAGTTCGACACCGACGTCCGTATAAAGCTTCAAAAGGTGCCATCTTGATGCTTTCTTGATAACTGTTATTATATGAAAACTCCGCCAAAGGTAAACATTCATCCCATTTTGTTGAGAAATCCAGGACACATGCCCGTAGCATATCTTCCAGTATTTGGTTCACTCTCTCAGTCTGTCCACTGGTTTGAGGATGATAGGCCGAACTGTGGAGTAACTTAGTACCCAAAGATTTGTGAAGTGCTTCCCAAAACTTGGCTACAAATTGAGGTCCACGATCCGACACTATGGTCTTTGGAATACCATGCAGACTAAGAATACGAGCAATGTACAATTGGGCGTAGACAGTAACCGGGGAATTTGTCTTGACCGGCAGAAAATGAGCAACCTTTGTAAGTCGATCAACAATCACCCAGATAGAGTCATATCCTTTTGCGGTCCTGGGCAATCCCACAATGAAGTCCATGCTAATGTCTTCCCATTTCCATGTTGGTATTGGTAATGACTGCAATGGACCGGCAGTTTTCATGTGTATGGCCTTGACACGTCTGCAAGTGTCACACTTAGCCACATAGCGTGCAATTTCAATCTTCATCTTGGTCCACCAGTAATGTTGCTTTAAATCTTGGTACATCTTAGTGCTTCCGGGATGAATAGAATAGCGACTAAGATGCGCTTCATTTAAGATTTGCTGGCGGAGTTCTTCATTCTTTGGCACTACTATGCGGTTGTTAAACCATAACACACCTTGATCGTCTTCCTTGAAACATTTGGCTGTTCCAGCCCTTATCTTCTCTCGTATGTGCTTCATGCCCAGATTATCCTTTTGAGCATCAATTATCCTTTGCAAAATGGTTGACTCAAGCTTTAGCTGATTCAGAGTCCCTTGTTGGATTATCCCCAGGTTTAACTTCTCCATTTCTTGACATAAAGTGTTTTCGGAGGTCTTTACCATAAGACAGCGGCAGGAAGTCTTACGACTCAATGCATCTGCCACCACATTGGCCTTGCCTGGGTGATAATGGATTTCCAGTTCATAGTCTTTAATGAGCTCAAGCCATCGTCTTTGCCTCATATTTAACTCTGACTGGGTAAATATATACTTCAAACTCTTATGATCTGTATATATGTGGCAGATATTTCCCAGCAGATAGTGACGCCATATTTTCAGGGCATGAACCACAGCAGCTAGCTCGAGATCATGTGTTGGATAATGCTCTTCATGTCGGCGTAACTGCCTTGAAGCATACGCAATTACTCGGCCCTCTTGCATCAGCACACAGCCGAGTCCACTGCCTGATGCATCACAATATACATCAAAAGGCTTAGTGATGTCCGGTTGAGCCAAAACCGGAGCAGTGGTTAATAGTGTCTTCAATTGCTCAAAGGCCTCATTACATTTAGAAGACCAATTGAACTTAACATCATTCTTCAATAAACTTGTGATTGGCTTCACAAGCTTAGAAAAATCGGGTATAAATCTGCGATAATACCCAGCTAGTCCAAGAAAACTCCGGACTTGATGAACAGTTGTTGGGGGTTTCCATTCCAGAATATCCTTGACCTTGCTAGGATCTACCGCAATTCCTTTAGCTGATAACACGTGCCCCAAAAATTGAATTTCCTCCAGCCAGAACGCGCACTTGCTGAACTTAGCGTACAGCTGATGTTCCCTCAGGCGCGTCAATACAATCCGTAGATGTTGAGCATGCTCCTCTTCATTTTTAGAGTATATCAAAATATCGTCGATGAAGACCACCACGAACTTGTCCAACTCGGGCATGAACACCGAGTTCATCAAATAGGTGAAGTGTGCAGGAGCATTGGTGAGCCCGAAAGACATTACTAGGTATTCGAACAATCCATATCGCGTAGTAAATGCGGTCTTCGGTATATCCTCGGGCCGAATACGGATTTGATGATAGCCCGACCTGAGATCGATTTTGGAAAATACCCTCGCCCCAGTCAGTTGATCAAATAAGATGTCGATCCTTGGAAGAGGGTACTTATTCTTAATGGTGACCTCATTTAGGGGCCGATAGTCCACGCACATGCGCAAGGTTTGATCCTTCTTCTTGACAAAAATGGCGGGACAACCCCACGGGGACGAGCTTGGCCGGATAAACCCCTTATTCAGTAGATCTTGTAATTGAATCTTCAATTCCGCCAACTCATTAAGGGGCATACGGTACGATCTTCGGGAGATGGGAGCCGTACCGGGCTTTAGCTCAATTACGAATTCTACATCTCTTTCAGGGGGTAGTCCAGGCAAATCTTCCGGAAATACATCTGGAAACTCACATACTACCGGAATGTTCTTGATCTCCGGTACAATGGCTTCAAATATTCTACCAGAAGCTTTGGCTGGATTGGTTTTGGGGAGAGACAAGAGAATTTCTTCTTGATTATAACTCAACCTGACGGTTCTGAGTTCAGTGTTGAGAATTGCCTTGTGTTGGGTTAACCAATTCATACCCAAAATTACATCTATATCCTGGCCTCTTAGAACAATCATGTTAGCAGGAAAGTTCCGTCCGGCCATAGTTACTAGCACTTCATAGGCCACTTCTCTAGTAAAAATGTGTCCCCCAGGTGAATGAATTTTAAATCCCTCTTTTGATTCATGACATGCAATGTGATGTTGCTCCACAAATGTCTTGCTAATGAAGGTATGCGAAGCACCAGAATCAAAAAGAATAATTGCAGGGTGACTGGCCACAGGGAACGTACCCATCATCACCGGCTCTCCCTCCGGTGTGGTAGCCACTTGCGTATAATATACTCGCCCCGTTTTCTTGGTATTCTTGCCCGAAGTACTTCCCTTGCCTGGAGCTGAATTTCCCGATCCTTGCTGATTATTAGCCTGATTTTGCCTAGGATAGGGGCAATCTTTAATAAAATGCCCAGATTTGCCACAGTTAAAACATCCAGTTGAAGAACTTGGCAGAGCAGGGAATCGAGTGCCTGGGGCACCCGGCTGACTTTGGACAGTAGGGGCTTTGTTGGGACGAATAATTATGGGCTGCTTGAAAGGGAAAGATGGTGCACTTGAACGGTTCTGGTTAGAGGGCCGGAGAATAAACCGTTGCCTCTTTACCGGGCCCTGACTAGGCCTATCACCACTGGATCCCTTATTCTTTCCAGAGCTTGAGCATTTTGCCTCCACAGATAAGGCTGTGCTGACAGCCTTTCCATAAGTAAGATCAATACATGCAGCCATTTTTCGCTGCATCCGGTCATTCAGACCTCTCATAAAATAGTTCCTTTTCTTCAAATCTGTATTCACCTGATCAATTGCGTATTGTGACAGGTGATTGAATTTGTTGAGATACTGATTAACAGTATCTCCCCCTTGTTTCAGTTTCATGAACTCTTCTTGTTTCATGTGCAGCACTCCCTCAGGAATGTAATGCTCGCGGAATGCTGCTTTAAATTCGTTCCATGTAATTTGATGGTTGTCCGGTTGGATGGCCACAAAGTTCCCCCACCAAGTACTGGCAGGGCCTCGGAGTTGCTGTGCCGCAAACAATGGCTTCTGTGTTTCCGAACATCGAAGAAGGCCAAACTTCTGTTCGATGACTCGTATCCATTCGTCGGCTTCGAGCGGGTCTTCTGCTTTGGTGAAGAGAGGTGGACGAGTCTCGGAAAAGTCCAGATAAGTAGTCTCACGAGGACCTTGTTGAAAACCTCTTCCTGCTTGTTGCTGGAACTGTTGCTGACCCGCCATTTCCCGAAGGAAGCGGGTATTGTCGGCTGTAGCATTTATCAAGGCAGCAATTGCCTCGGCTAGCGTGGGTGGAACTGGTGGTGGATTCGGGGTGACATCCCGACCCCCGGATGTTCCGGCTGTGTCCTGTCCGCGAGTCCGGGTCGGCATCTGAGGCAAAAACATTTGAATAAACATAATGTGCCAAAGAAAACCTTCCGTTTTACATTACTATAAAAAGTAATGATACAGACTCGATATTACACAACAGGATACATTACCCATTTTACAAAAGTTTAACCTATTATACAACAGCACACCCTACAATACACTACTCTACTTTATTACACCATTAGTCCTGCTTTCCGTTGCTTTTGGCGGCTTCATTGTCAGGTGTGGGAGTCCAGACGTCCACCAACCTCAAAGAAGGAGGCGGTTCAAAAAGATCTAACTCCCCACCCAACGCACGTCCCGCAACGTGAGAGGGTCCGGCTTCCGTCTCAGCAGAGTGTGCAGGCTCACTAGGGTGTAATTGTGAGTATAACACATGGACTTCCTCATGCAAAGTATTGCAGTAGACCTGCAGGTTGTCAACAGCTGAGCTAAGTTCTTTAATTCGGGCCTGAGCCCTCGCTTCCTTAGCACATGCCAACATACGAGACTGTACTGCCCAGTCAAGTGCTAAGTCCCGATCAGCCAGCTGATCCTGCAAGTGACGGATGTCCCTTCTTAGTTCATTGATTCTATCTCCGTCTGCGATCCAAGTATTGGTCCTGTGTCGCAGCGTTGCTTGAAGTCGACTCACTTCGGCTTCCAGGTCTCCTATAGGGTCATTACTCCTGCTGCTACTGCTTTCGTGTCGAGGGGCTAGTTGATGCCGGGGTACTCCAATTGGTCCCGTTGACTTACGTGCCGTGAGCCTGGTGCGTGGCGGCATCTTTCTAAGGGGGAAAATGTTATTAGCATAATTCTTAGCATGATGCATGAATAAGTACAGAATCAACCTTGGTCGATTCAACCTTCTATACATTGCACTCTTCCTATCTGGTCTTTAAGATAAACTCTTCAGAATACTTAGGTAAGAAGAGAAAAGAATCTTTAGGTAAGACTTTTGAAAATCTTTTTTTTTGAAGATGCCTTATAATATCTGCAAAGAAGGGCTACGCTCCGATACCAGCTGTGACGGAACCTCCCAAGTAATCAGGCCCACCTACAGTTGTCCTTGTCTAACAGACATCAGACACCCTGTAGATGTTCCTAAGTTACTTGACAAGCTCGGTATCTTTCCCGACCTTACCAGGAACGTTTCACCCGTCTTGCAGACATTACAGATCATCGGAGATGAAGATATGCGGAAGCGAATTACATAAACTTACATTTATTTCCAAAAGCAAGCTCGAGTTATTTTATTACAGACCAGTCTAAAAAGTGAGTGCATGAAAGTATTAATTATACAAACCAGGGAGACACAAACTTCTCCCGAAAGACTATAAACAAAAGATCCTAGATGGAGGACCGAGTCCTCCCGCACTTCAGTCTTGTTTTTCTTCTTTGGGAACCACCTTGGCACAGAAGCAGCAAAAGTCTGCTACTTCCCCACCTAAAAACAACAAAGGGATAAACCCTGAGTATGGAATTACTCAGCAAGTCTTACCCGACTAAGGAAAAGACTCTCAAGGGTATGCTGGTTATAGGGGAGTCAAGGTAAGGCTTCTCAATAATCAAGGACTCTGTTTTGCAGAAATGCTTACTAAAGTGGATCCTTAAAAATCCAATTTTATTTGTCAAGTTAGGTAAAATTACCTGCACTAGAGTTCTTTCTACCCTAGTTCAATCACTGGTCCTGCACTAGCCAATTTCTTAACAAAAACCCATTATCTTTAGTGGAATGCTACGTGTAAGTCAGTGGCCAAGTCTCCATAACCGCGGAGGTACGGCGATCCGAATCGATTATACTCAGCTGAGGATCTCCAATCACACGACATATGTAGCACTTAACCCTTGCATATGTCAACCCGCCACCGGGGTTCTTAAGACCGGATCAGGTTCACGCAAACTGAGAGCACAGATACACCACCGTCCAGCCTCTTGCCACGGAGGGTACACGCTACTCTCGCCACCGCTCCACTCCCATTTCGTGTTATCTTATTCCGGCCTTAGTCTGCCCGAGGCAAGGCTTACCCATGACGAGGCACGTGACCAGTTAAAGGGTCCTCGGTCAGCAGGCCTACATCGAGACGGTCCTTAATCGACTCAGACGGAGACACTACACCGAGACTCTCTTTCTCGTGCAAGTCACCCGCCCGGTCTCAGCTTAATCTTTTTAACCCAAAAACTTGGTACCTGCCAGAGGTACATCTTTTCCGATGTTGGATCCATCACGGCCATGATGGATCCACCACCAAGTTTTATTTTCGAAAACATCCCTCCCACTTTGCCAAACATCTTTTGTAAAACAAATACTTTTGTTTTTCTAAAGCAATACTAAGCATAGTAAAACCTTTTTGTAAAAACAGGACTTCAAGGAGGGTAATCAAGATCAAGGAAGGTAATGCAGGAATTGTTTAATCAATCAAGTCCTATCACCTAATGCAGCAAGCAAGTGAGAAAGATTTTAAAAAAACATCAAGGAAGGTGGCAAATGCACCGGGGCTTGCCTTTGTTATCAGATGTGTCCTGCTCGGATCCACAAATATCGAAATAAAAGTAGTTGTCTGCTTGAGGATCAGAGGTTGGTGGTATCCCTTCTTCAGAAACTTCTTCCTCTTCTTCGTGCTCTAATATAACCATATACATGCATAAGAATGGATGTCATGGAATGCTCATGAGGATGCAAAGATAGCATAAACTTATTATTTATGTCTTGAGTACAACTTTCCTTCACGGTACTCCGAGAACCTAGGGTTTCCGGAGTCAGTAAAGGAGTTCATGGAGCAGGGGGGGTGGTTTTGGGTTTAGTGATCAATCAAGGTCCAAATCAAACCAAACTCTACCCATGGCTTCTAATTAATGTGAAAAGCTCACATAAAAAGTTTGGGAAATTTTGGACTTATTAATTATTTTCTAAAAAATCCAGAATCAATGGTTTAGGCTATTTTAAATACCCTAGAATTCCCTATTTGATCTAAAAATCATGAAACTATTTTTATTAAATTCTAGGGAAAATAAGGAACCTAGGAAAATTGGTCTCATATTTTTAGGATTTTTCTATAATTTTCTACAGATTTCTAAAGCTCTGTAGAAAAAGAAAAAGGAAAAACTTCAACAGTAACGGGCCGAAACCAGCCCAGGTCGGCCCAACAGCAGCAGAATCGCGCCCGCGCCCGCGCGCGCGATGGCGGCTTTGCAGAAAAGCCCTCGAGGTTTTATCTAACAGGAAGCGGGTTCGGTTACTATTTCCTGGGGTCACTGACACTTCGCACAGAGGCCCCTGCGGTTCTGTCTATTCTGTGTTTCACGTCCTCGACGGCGTTCAAGCGCGACCGTGCTCCGGCGAGCATCTACGCCGGCCGATTGAGGCTAAGACCGGTGCTAATCTTCGGCTGAGACCAAATCCGAGTCCCCATGAACGTTTCCCCCAACTAAATTGCACTATTGGTGGACTAGGGAGCTCCGGCCACGGTGGCCGTAAGCATCACGGCGAGACAGCCGTGTTCCCGGCGATGGGCGTCGGTCTAGTTCAATTAAAGGGGTCGGGGAGCATCACAGAGGCATGAGAATGCTCAAACGAAGGAGCAGAGGGCGGGAACTGACCGGAGTTGGGCTGGCGACGGTGAGCTCAGTTCCACGGCGGCGGGGATCGGATTTGGGGGAAATTCCAAATTCAAGCTCTCTGCTGGGAGGTTTGGGATGCAAGCGGGTGCGATAGCTAGTAAAGTACATGGCGAAGCCGAGGGGGGGCTCAATTTATAGACTCCGAGAGCGGTGGCCCTCAATTTGTCCGCGACGAGCTGGCGGCCGGAGGCAAGGAAGAAGCTTGGCGCGCGGTGAATACGTGTCGACTGCCGTGGCAAGCTCCCCGTCGACGATGGGATGGCCTAGAGGAGTCACGACGGCGCGGTGGAAAAGCTTGGACACGCGGCGCACGGTGATAATCGACCAACGGCGGCGAACTCTTATCCCGACCAACCGATGAGTAAGGGGGAGGTGTACCGCGGCTGACCGGGTGGCCTCCAGCTCATCGACGGCGAGGACACATACCGGCTGTGCTTATCCAAGGACCACAGAGCGCGAATCTCGGCGAGCGACGATCGACGGCGATGGCTATCGGCGACGAGCACGATTACAATCTTTTTCAGTTACCAGTTACTGTACCATGGGAAGACCCCATCAGTTAGCCTGACAGAGCAAGTTCAGAGCAGTATTTCTCCAAATTTTACACTGCAACTTTGTCAATACTCTGTACCAAAGTTGTAGAGTTACAAACCAGCTACAATCCAACTATAGAGATCAAACTCATTTGAGCACTGGATCCAAATCAAAATCGAGCTCAAAGTTCACCCCATAGCACTGTAACTCTGAAATTCAACTTCAAGCAATCTGACAGCCAGTTTTGGATTGGGTTTTTCTCCAAATTTCTCATAACAACTATGCTTACACTCTTTAGCAAAGTTGTTCTCCTATCATTGGTCTTCAATTTTGATGTGGTAACCTAGGGCAAAAACCCTATACTTTGTAAGTTACAAAGCCCCAAAGTTGAGCCAATGTCACTGAAATCCAGACTTAACCCCAAAAAGGTTAAGTGGGGCACTTTTGCACTTAAGTCCAAATCTCAAGTTTTGGATTGCAAATTCTCATATAAGTGACCCAAATAACTTAAAATACTTATTTGACTTGGTTTTTGCACTTTAGCCCAAAAGTGGACAAATTTTGCACTTAGGTCCCTAGGGTTTGGTTTTAGGGTTTTCCAGGGTTCCAATTAGGGTTTCTGGTATCCCAGGGGTATAAAAGGAATTCAAGTTTGTTCTTAGAGTCATTTTATGACTTTTACCCTAAAGCTTTTAGGTTTTCTCAACTTAGGTTAAGTTTTACCCCTTTAATCACCATTTAGGGTTAAGTCCTTTAACTAGGGTCCTATTTGTAAAACATTAAACAATACAACTTGTTTGAAATTTTTGCCTAGTGAATGCACTCTAGGTGTGTCAAACATATGCAATGCCCATGCTCATGATGCCATGCTCAAGTTTTAGTTATAGTAACACCAGGGGTGTTACAAACTGTAACACCCCACTGGTCACACACAATGGATATTACCAAAACTCCTCCCACCAAACTTACTCAACACAAGAGATGTAATAAAGAGAGAAAATATTGCAAAATCCGGCAGCACCTCCTTTGAAACTAGCATAACAAGGAGGGGAAACATGTAGTTCATACAGGATATAAAGACAGATAATTCACGTAGTAGAATCTAAATGCAAAAGTGGTAAAACACATTCATGACCCAACAGAAGCAAAATAAATGAGATAAGGAACTCAGCCCACCCCAAAACAAACGCTCAGCCAAGAACAAAGTAATTCACTAGACTTGACCCTCTCTGATTAACAACATTATTAAGTGGTGGTTCCTTTATTAAAGGTGTAGTGGCCGTGCTGCTACATCCCTCTTTTCCCAAAGCAGAAATTAGGTGCCTGCATCAAACAATGCAAGATGTGAGATGACACATCTCAGCAAGTAAACATAACAACAACAACTTGGACATTGTAAATCAACTGTGCTTAAACAACCACGTGGTTCAAAACTTCCTTTTTGAACATTAAATTGCAGCAAGTAAACAAGTAACTAAATACTTAACGCCAAGAAGAATCACCATGCACAAGTCCAGATTATCCACATCCACATAATAGATTCCACACCTCTCCCATGAATGCACATGGCTACAGATGCAATAATGACTTCTGCCTCCATATCTCTAAGGATATGAAGCTGCATCATACCCCTTCTCGGGCAACATATGATGCTCAATGTACCGGTACGGTCGGACCATAAGATCGCGACGAAACTTCAATGCAATGGATGATGAGTGCATTATGCATGACAACATCATGAGTTTTCCCAAATAAAATGTGCTAGACATATACTTCCACCCATTCCACATAATAACCACTTGAGTAACATGATCAAACCTCAAACTCAACATATGAAATCCATGAAACATGAACATTTTCAAATGATGGTACTCAATAAAAAATATGAATATGAACACAATAGCACAACATAATCAAGTATAAGACTCCTCATTTGACAGACGGAATAACCATCACAGTTTTACTTGCCTTCACCGGAAGTTTGGGCAAATCCCTAAGAACGATCCGGAAGTCCACCACCTATTTTTGACACCCAACTTAGTGCACCAAATTCACATAAAAAGCCTCAAAAACAACGCCGCACGTACGCGCAGCCTCAAACCCCGCCGCGGGTAATAATTCCCCCCCCCCCACACACCAACCAAACTGCAGCGGCGCTGCTTAACAATTCCATAACTTTAAAATTAAGACAGCAGTGGTGACAACCAAAAACTCCAGAGACAACTACATACATTTCCCCACAAGTTTGGTATACAATTTAGGATTAAATTCTAACATCTAATTACCCCTAAATGGTCTACAAGACAACCCCTGCAATCTGTTTTTTTCCTGATTTGGGCAGCGACATATTCGGATTCAAACAGCGATAACTTTTAAAATATAATTCCGAATCGAGCGCATAAGTACTTGTCGGAAAGATAACATAAATCCCTACATGATTCTCATACTGATTAACACTAATTACTCCCGAAAAATCCCTAGAAACTGCTAATACTGCTGCTGTTCATCCCCCTAAAAATCTGTTTTTTTTACAGCCACATACCCGGATTCAAACGGTGATAACTTTTAATTTATAACTCCAAATTGAGCGCATAAATACTCGTTGGGAAGGTATGCCAAAGTTCTACATGATTCCCAAACTGATTCCCCTTAATTCTCCACGAAAAATGCCCAAAAATCACTAATTCTGCTGCTGTTCGTCCACCCCCTTAAAATTCTGGACAGCCCTTCTACCAAATCGCACACGCAACATCTAAACAATTGGATTGCCGCACAAATGAACAAGACATAAACACAAAAATCACCTTGGGTTCTCCCCCTTTTCTTCCTCCCTTCCTCCCTCCACCGGAAACCGTTGAAGATTTGCACCACGCGACGGAGATCCGAGCGGCAACGAATGGCACCTTGGGAGGAGGAGATGGGGGCAGCTAGGGTTTGATGTGTGGCTGCAAGTGCTTGAGAAAGGAGGAGATGGGAGGGGGGCGGCGGCCAAGAAGGTAGGGGAATGGGGGGCGGCTGCACAAAGAAGGGGGGGTTAGGGGGAGGGCGGCTAGGGTTATGGGGGTTAGTGGGCCGAAACAAGATTCGCGGCCCAACACGCCCACGCGACAGCTCCCGACCCCGATGCAAGCGCCTAACCAAAGAAATTCTACTGCCCTACTGGTGAATGTTTTTCCTCAAATTCCAAATTCCCAAAACGCAACCACCGAAAGAGAGAAAAAAAACAAAAAGAATACCCTCCAACTTCTCTTCTTTGCAAACCGGGTATCACAGTTAGACCACAAAAATGATTGGAATCCATATTTTTTGATGCGATGATATGATCTGTCGTTATTCTATGTTGTTTTATTTAGCAATTTAGATTAACAAGGCAAGACGATGAGAGGAGCAAGAAGGTGGCCAATGACCTCGCTGCGTCGCTGTTCGCGGTCACTGTGGAGGTGAAGCAGGTCAAAGCGTGGCTCTCCGATGCGCAGGATGAGCTGGAGGCCAGCAACATCGAGGCCGACTTGGTGTGCATTAGTTCCTATGCTTCATGAAAACTGTCTTTGCTGATGATAGACGACTTACATTGACGCATGAATGGTCTGCTCACATATTGTCAACATCTCTGTCCTGCTTGGAGAAATCCTCTCGTGGGGACTCCAATGTTACATCCGGAGAAGGTTCTTGTTGACCGGAAAGGAAACATCAAGGTCTCTTATTTTGGTCTTAGTGCTTTACCATCGTATCTCGGGGTATATGATAAATAGTTTTCTAGACTGTGAAATGATTTCAGCAAGCTGACCGCTCATCGTATTGCATGATATATTTACTTTCAGATTGATGGATTGTTGTATACAACCTGTGGTAGCCCCAATTACATTGCCCCTGAGGTGAAGAAAGCCTGACCACTCGCAGACCACTAGGCCAAACAATTCTTGGTGTCCAGTTATTAATTTCTTGTGATAAATGCTTGCAAGTTCTGTAGACACAGAAGATACGATGTATCATTATCGGATATTTGGTCTTGTGGTGTGATTATTTATATAATGCTCGTATGATATCTTTCGTTTGATGACCAAAACATTGTTGTTATCTATCAGAAGGTACTTAATCAGATAAAAGTGAAGTTTAGTTGTAGCATTTATGTGACATCATTTTAATTATGCTACTTTTTCCTTACACAGTCTAGATTTTTAAGGGTGATACTCAGATCCCAAAGTGGCTTTCTCCTGGTGCATGAAATCTTCTTTGGAAGATTTTTGAACCCAACCCGATGAAGCTGATGTGGCCGGTGCACGAAAGTATATTGTGGCATCATCTAAATGTTGGTGTGTGTTTGTTAACTATGGCCGGTGCGACATCTTAACTTTTTGTCTGGGATGTCAATTGTGATGCATGCAATCTAAATCGAGAATTTTTGTTGTTTGGTGTTTGCAGACTATGTAATGTTGTCTATACATGCAACATGCAAACTATTGAATTAACTGTTGCCTATATCATCATCAGATTTGTCGTTCTGTATCTATGTTTTATACCATTTTTAACTCTCGTGGCAACGCACGGGCATATATCTAGTCATGCAATATGTTACTCGGCTGCCGAAATGTTCAGGTGTGTACAGCGTGTCATTTGATATATTTACTTTTGAAGATGTTGAGGTATCATTTGTTCAGGATGGAGACAGTAGCACTAACCTCATGCCATCTCCAGCAGGCCATGTAAATGGCCGTGTAAAATACTGTTTTATATTGTAGATTGCACTATTTACATAGTGGAATTTGAAATAGTGAGTGAGATAGAGAGTGGAATAAGGAGTCTGCTGGACATAGTCTGTACAAAAAGTATAACGGGTGTAGCTATCTTAGGATGGAGAGGCAAGGATGATACATGTAAGTTATTTTTTAAAAAAAATAAAAATAAAAATTCAAAAAAACCATGGAATCTAATCTATGAATTATTTATTATTTAATTTTATGTTTAAGTTATGTAATTTTATTGATAAACTATGTATTTTTATTATTATGTCTGAGTTATGTAGTTGTTATCGTTATGAATTAAGTAATTTCATTATCTTAATTAGGTAATTAGATGTATTTGAATTTTAATAAAAACGTGTTTGATGTTAAGTTTGTAGAAGAAAAGCTGATATGACGTGAGGTGGCTAGAGGCTGAGAATAAAAGCTATGCATTGGAGTGTTGTCGTAGTCCGCACAGACTGATCGATAACTGATGTGGTGAAAGCTATGCATTGGAGTGTTGTGGTAGTTCGTACAGATTGGTCGATAACTGATATGATGATATAGTGGTAGATATAGTTGTGAAGGGCGGGAACCAGCATGGCATCGAAAAGTATCACAAGGTGCAGTCGAATTCTCACTAGTAGCTTTCTCTATGTCCTCTTCAACCATCATCAACAGCCAAGATCAATTCAACCCTAGAGAATTTTAAGGTGTGTCAACTAGGCAAATTTCTCATCATGTGTTTATTTAGGCTATAGTCAGCAAATCTGACATATAACCATACAAAAACATTATTTTGTACCATATATTATACTATTCACAAAGGCTACGAGCTAGAAGAAACAACCAACAATAGGCGGCCATCGCTAATGCATGGACTGACTATTACTGTAGCACCTGCGCACGACCCTGCACGAGTAGCAAGTTAGGCCATCTCCATCAAGCTGTATAAATGGCCATGCAAAATACTATTTTGTATTGTAGATTGCACTGTTTATATAATAGAGTTTAAAATAGGGAGTGACATAAGTAGTGTGATAGAAAGTCTGCTGGAAATAGTCTTAGCAGCTACCAGACATGTGTTCGTGTTCCGCATTCATCAGACCAAATTTGCCGCAAAATCCTTTTTGGCAAATATTTAGCCGTTTCTGGTGAAATGAAAAATGAGTTTCAAATGTGGCAAAAGGACGGAGAACATCTGCTAGGCCGATGAGGCAACCCATTTCTTTCTATATATTAAACCAGGGAGCAAAGAAGCGCATCTAGGGTATCCACGTAGGATTTTAAATCTCTTCCATACGATCGACATCCAACGGATGCGACTGAGCCTCCAAAGTCCAGTCTGCTATACTTTCGGGGACTCGCGAGCCTTCCAGAGTCTAGACGAAAATGAATGGATGCAAAAAACACCCTCCACAACCGCTGCCAAACGCTTCGTCTCGAGGTGACCGCCGCCAGACGCTGCTCCCTCGTCGTGGTAGATGCCACCGGCGTAGCGCTCTCCACAACACCATAAACCTAGCGGCTCGGAGTTCTCCGCTCCTCTGTGGCCTCCATGAAGAATCCAGGCACCAAACCCTAGCACGTCGCCGCTTCCATAGCCCCGTCACGCCTCAACCCTCATGCTACTCCTCTCCAACCATGGCGAGCCATAGATCGTGCCGTCTGTTGAATCCTCTCGTGGGGTCTACAAATGGAGCTCTCCCAACAAGAGACTGCACACTATGGTAATGCATTCCTTTCCTGTGATTTCGTTTCATATCTCGCAGATTAGCATGTCTCTTGCGTTCTAAAAGGCTAGGAGAGAAACATGTGTGAACATTACTGCTGAAATATTTTTTCTACCAAACACAAGTTGAATCATTTATGCTTCTCAATTTTCTTAAATTCCTGATGTACATACAAACACTCATTTGGGTTTTCCCATTTTTTCACACTCAGCGGCTCTTACCGCAATACGGGATATTGTACTACTGTGGATGGGAGCAAAGAAGCACATCTAGGGTATCCACGTAGGCTTTTAAATCTCTTCCGTACGATTGACATCCAACGGATGCGACTGAGCCTCCAAAGTCCAGACTAATATACTTTCAAGGACTCGCGAGCCTTCCAGAGTCCATATGAAAACAAATGGATGCAAAAAAACACCCTCCACAACCGTTGCCAAACGCCTTGTCTTGAGGTGCCTGCCGCCAGACGCTGCTCCCTCATCGTGGCAGATGCCATCTGTTGGATAGGGATAGTCGCCTATGATTATTGTATATTGATAGGACCCCAAGGGTCAATATATATAGGCAGACAGGAGGGAGGAAACCCTAGGGCTGCCGCCTACAGGAGGGTGGCGGCAGGACAGGGGAAAAACCTCCCAGCAGAGGTGGCGCAGCACCTATGGGCCGGGCCTGTATATATGCAGATGACAGCCTGCCCCCCCACACACACAAGGCCTATACAAATATTCTAACACCCCCCCCCCCCCCCCCCCGCAGTCCCAACTCTAGCCACGACAGACGTTGAGACTGGACCTAAAGTCGATGAAGATCGAGGACGGCAGGCCTTTAGTGAAAATGTCAGCGAACTGAGATGTCGTCAAAACATGAAGGACACGAACATCCCCAACGGTGACCTTGTCGCGAACGAAGTGAAGATCAATCTCAATATGCTTGGTAAGCTGGTGTTGAACCGGGTTAGAGGACATGTAGACGGCACTAACATTGTCACAATAGACCAAGCTGCTGCGAGTCAAAGGGGAATGTAGTTCCATCAAGAGCTGTCGCAACCAGGAAGCTTCTGCAACACCATTAGCCACAGCCCGATACTCAGCCTCAGCATTGGAGCGAGAAACTGTGGTCTGACGCTTGGAGGACCACGACACAAGATTGTTACCCAGGAAGACTGCATAGCCAGAAGTGGACCGTCGAGTGTCAGGGCAACCTGCCTAATCAGCATCAGTGTACACGATGAGCTCAGTTGTAGCGGAACGGTGAAAATGAAGGCCAAAATCCGGAGTACCCTGCAAGTACCGAAGGATGCGCTTGAGAGTAGTCAAGTAAGGTTCACGTGGGTCATGCATATGGAGGCATATTTGCTGGACTGCATAAGAGATATCTGGACGAGTAAACGTCAAGTACTGCAAGGTACCCGCCAGGCTTCTGTATTGTGTAGGGTCACTGACAGGAGCCCCAGAAGTACCAGAAAGCTTGGTAGATGTGTCAATCGGAGTGGCACAGGGTTTGCAATCCGTCAACCCAGCACGAGTAATGATTTCCAACGCATACTATCGCTGATGTAGGAGAAGGCCACGAGATTGCTTCTGCACAGTGATACCCAGAAAATGATGAAGAGTGCCAAGATCCTTCATAGCAAATTCCTTCTGTAATGCAGAAACAGTACGCTGAAGCAAGACAGTACTAGAAGCTGTGAAGACAATGTCACCAACATAGAGGAGCAAGTATGCAGTCTCCACACCATGGCGATATATAAAAAGGGACGTATCTGACTTGGCTTCAAGAAATCCCAAAGATATTAAATAAGAGGCAAATTTACTGTACCATGCCCGAGGCGCCTACTTCAGGCCATAAAGAGATTTGTTGAGACAACACACCAGATCTGGCTGAGCGGAGTCAAAGAAACCAGTAGGCTGTGAGTAGTACACTGTCTCTGTCAGAGTGCCATGAAGAAATGCATTCTTGACATCAAGTTGATGGAGAGGCCAATCACGAGCAATAGCTAGAGAGATAACTGTGCGAATAGTAGCTGGCTTGACAACAGGACTGAATGTCTCATCATAGTCAATGCCTGAGCGCTGTGTGAAACCCCGAAGAACCCAGCGAGCCTTGTACCTGTTGAGACTCCCATCAGCATTAAACTTGTGCGTGAAAATCCATTTACCAGTCACCACATTAGCACCAGGAGGTCGAGGAACCAGATCCCAGATGCCATTAGACTTTAGAGCAACATATTCTTCCTCCATGGTAGCCCGCCAATGCGGGTCAGTAAGGGCAGCCCTGACAGACTGTGGAATCAGTGACACCGCAGTAGCCAGGTATAAAGCCAGCTGTCAGAAGCCAGCTTTGCCACGAGTAACCATTGGGTGCGGGTGAACCATCGGAGGAATGGGCATCGCACCAGGGGGAAGACCTCGAGAGGCAGGAGGAGGCAGTGAAGACGGCGCTGCAGGCAAGGGTGAGACCGAAGCAGGTCCACCCGGCGAAGTGGTCGGTACAGGTACAGTCAGTGAGGCATCCGGTGCATGACCAGCTGAAGGGTGCTGACGGTGGTACGTCAGGACGGGTTCCTGGTACCGGTCTCCAGGGGTTGCACCCATAGTAGGCGCAGGAGGACGAGCCAGCGCAGCAAGCGTGGAAGTCCGAGTAGCCGGTGCAAGGTCCTGGGAGGGCTGGTCTGACTGAGAAGAGGTAGTGTCGGTGGGAGCAACCCTCGAAGGTGGTGCCGTCGGTGCAACCACAGGGGCAACAGAACGAGTACCTACAGGTAAAAGACATGTTCCGATGGGTGAAGGCATCGGATCCATCTCAGACAAAAAAATCAAAATCATTAGTTCGAGGGGGCAAGGCTGCAAAAGGGAAGCAAGCCTCATCAAAGACAACATGACGAGATGTTAAGACCCGATTTGTGGATAGATCAAGACAGCGATAACCCTTATGCTCAGTAGAATACCCTAGAAAAACACACCTAGTAGAGCGGGGAGCAAACTTATGCGGCACGGTGGCAGCGAGGTTTGGATAGCAAGCACATCCAAAAACACGAAGTTGCTCATATGTGGGAGGTGTTTTGTACAGGCCAGCAAAGGGACACGAGGCGCGGACAGTTTTAGTGGGAAGGCAATTGATAAGATAAGTGGCTGTGTGAAGAGCATCTACCCAATAGTGAGGAGGCATAGATGCTTGGAGCAGCAAGGTGCGGATCATATTGTTGGTGGTGCGGAGCATGCGTTCGGCTTTACATTCTGCGGCGATGTATAAGGGCAAGACATACGAAGCTTCACACCATTGGTGAGAAAGAAGGTCCGGGTAGAGGAGTTGTCAAACTCCCGACCATTATCACATTGGACTTGCTTGATCGGGCGCCCAAACTGAGTATGGACATAAGAGAAAAAGTGAGAAATGGTTGAAAAGGTGTCAGATTTGAGGCGCGGAGGAAAAGTCCAAGAATAATGGGAAAAATTGTCAAGGATAACCAAATAGTATTTAAACCTGGAGACACTGATGACAGGTGAGGTCCACAAATCACAATGAACTAAATCAAAACACTGAGTAGCACACGCATGGACCGCGCAAATAGAAGCTAGTGTGCCTACCTAACTGGCAAGCATGACAGATAGGTACATGTTTGGGCTTATTACATGAAATAGCAGAAATACTAGAAAGCTTAGCAAGCACGTCAGGGCCAGGATGACCAAGACATTGGTGCCATAGTGACGCAGGAGCATTAACAGCAGCAAGGGCATAGTGTGTAGTGGCTGGAGGAGCACGCGCAGTAGGAAGACTAATGGTGTACAGGGGCCCAGAGCTGTTGCACCTAAGGACTGTGTTCCTGGAATGGAGATCCTTCACAGAAAGGCCAAATGGGTCAAATTCCATGGAACAATTATTATCAGTTGTAAACTAATGGACAGAAAGAAGATTCTTAATGATATCAGGTGTAACAAGAACATTGTTAAGATAAAACTAGCCAGAAAGCACCGTATCTCCTACAGAGGTGACTGGCAGACTAGACCCGTTTCCAACAACGATGGATGAAGGAATAGTAGAAGTTAGAAAGCAAAAATGGGAGATGTTACCAGAGTCCGGGGTTGTATGGTTGGAGGCCCCAGAGTCAGCAATCCACTCGGTGATGGATTGGGGCTGCTGAAGAGTCATCGTGTTAAAGGAAGAGGCCAGCGACTGCTGATCCCAAGTACCCTACCACGGGTTCCAGGGTGTTTGGGCAACCTGTTGTTGCTGTTGCGCACCATAAGCAGCCTGCACCTGCTGCTGTAGCTAATGTTGCTGCTGGGCAGCATACAGCTGCGCCGAAACAGGGATGGGTGCTAGTGGGGTGGTATGCTGAGATAGACCCACGGGCTGGCCCGGAGCAATGAGGAACACCTGCTGCTGTTGGGGCGTGAGGGTTGCTGCAGTTCACCCATAGTTGGACCGAGGTACATGGAGATTGTCCCAGTCCATGGGTTGTAGAGGGAGGGCCAGGGGGCTGGCGCACCTATCGCCGAGGTGCTGCCATTAGCCTCGTTGCGTGCAGGACCAACAGTGTGCCCTCCCTGCCTGTGATGGTTAGCACCAGAACCCCGACCACCCTTCCCACAGTTGTGGCCATGACCATGTCCCTGTCCCTGGCCGCCACTGCCAGGGGGCGAGAGGAGGATGGTGGCTAGGAGTTATTGGAGTAGAAGGCCTGAGGTGTTGCTGAAGTCGTGTCGGGCCCAAGTTGTAGTTCCTCGAGGACCAGATCATCCCGGAGTTTAAGAAAACTCGGGAAGGGACGACTGCGTGTGATGATCGCCTGAAGATGCTCATACTTCTTGTTGAGGCCATGAAGAACGTTGAGGACGAGGTTCCGGTCCGAGACCGGGCAGTTAAGATCACCGAGGGAGTCCGCCATCGCCTTCATCTTGCGGTAGTACTCAGTCATCGAGAGATCACCTTGGACGAAGTTGCGAAACATGGCGTCGAGGTGAAGGGCACGTGTCTCGCTGTTGCCGATGAACTGGTTCTTGAGCGTCAGCCAGGTCTGACGCGCAGAGATGCCACGTGCCCGGGTGATGTCCTGAAGGTCGACGCTGATGGTGCCGAAAATCTAGGAGACGACAACGCTGTCCATCCTTTTCCAGGATGGATCGTTGGTAGGAGGAGTGTCGAGGAGGACATGGGTGGCGAGTTCGTAGCGCTCGAGGGTGAGCATCACCTAATCGCGCCAGCGGGCGTAGTTCGTTGAAGAGGGGTCCAGAACAATGCCGATCATGTTGCGGATGTTCTGTACACCGCATGCTTGGGCATGCAGGTTGGCAATGACGGCAGACTCATCTCTGATGGGTGGAGGAGTAGTCGCAGCTGCGGACGACGAAGGGATCCACTGTGCCGCAGCCACAACCTTGGCATCAACGGGCTGCGATAACAGCCTATTCTTCCTCTAGGAGAAGGGCGATGGCCCGGACGCGCGCACGAGCTGCTGCAGCCTCCTACTCCGCAGTTTGGAGGGCGTCCAGCTTGTCGTCGTTGAGCCTCTGGAGGGCCACAGAAGCAACAGCGACGTCGTCTGCCATGGGGAGTAGAGGCGGGCGCACCGAGCAGCCCTAGGAGGAGGAGACAGGGTCGCGTGGCCTGGGCTCTGTGCCTGGTCCCGCGCGTCGTCGGGGTGATGGGGCACGACACTGTGCCTGGTCCCGCGCGTCGTCGGGGTGACAGGGCGCGCAGCCTGGGTAGCGCGAAAGCGGGGCGTGCGGCCTAGGTAGCGTGGAAGCGGAGGCGCCTGTTCCCACGTGTTGTCGAGCTTGTGTTGCCGCGCTCCTTCGCCAACTCGTGCAATGCTCTGCTCGCTTATTGCGGCGACGGCTACAGGACGACGGGGAAGGAGGAGGAGATGGCAGTGCCTGAGGAGGTGGCGGCGGCCAGGGCCCGAGGAGATGGCGGTGGCCAACCCTAGGGAGGGAAGGCGTGCTGCAGACCCTAGAGAGAGGGCGGCGGCTAGCCCTAGAGGGAAGCGGAAGCGAGAAAAAAACTGGATGGCTCTGATTACCATGTTGGATAGGGATAGTCGCCTATGATTATTGTATATTGATAGGACCCCAAGGGTCAATATATATAGGCAGATAGGAGGGAGGAAACCCTAGGGCTGCCGCCAACAGGAGGGTGGTGGCAGGACAGGGGAAAAACCTCCCAGCAGAGGTGGCGCAGCACCTATGGGTCGGGCCTGTACATACGCAGATGACAGCCTGCCCCCCACACACACACACACAAGGCCTATACAAATATTCTAACACCATCGGCGTAGCGCTCTCCACACAGCGCCATAAACCTAGCGGCTCGGAGTTATCCGCTCCTCTATGGCCTCCATGAAGAATCCGGGCACCAAACCCTAGCATGTCGCTGCTTCCACAGCCCCGCCATGCCTCAACCCTCATGCTGCTCCTCTCCAACCATGGCGAGCCATAGCTCGTGTCGTCCGTTGAATCCTCTCATGGGGTCTACAAATGAAGCTCTCCCAACAAGAGACTGCACACTACGATAATGCATTCCCTTCTTCTCTGTGATTTTGTTTCGAATCTCGCAGATTAGCATGTCTCTTGCGCTCTAAAAGACTGGGAGAGAAACGTGTGTGAACATTACTATTGAAATATTTTTCTACCAAACACAAGTTGAATCATTTATGCTACTCAATTTTCTTATGAAATTCTTGACGTACATACAAACACTCATTTGGGTTTTCCCATTTTTTCACACTCAGCTGCTCTTATCGCAATACAAAATATTGTACTACTGTGGATGGTCGAGAAGCGAGCAGAGCTTGATGGTCGTTCGCATTGGAACGTTCGTGTGGGCAACACTGATGGCATGATGCATCTGTCAGCAATATCTCCGGTTTTCCACGCTGTTGAATCGACAGGTATAGTAGACAAATACAGAAAAAGGGCTAGCCTGGTTAAAAACGGCTCAGGTTAGCAAGCAGTCTGGCCCGGTTCACAATCAGAAAAAGGGCCCGTATCGAGAAGTTAGCTTCAAGTTTGAGAGAAGGTGGCTTAACGAGACCTGATCGTAAGTTTAACCAGACGAATAAAACCTACTGTGTATGCTCTGCTTCCAATCCAGTTATTAGCTTCAACTTCTCCTTGTGTCGTGTGTGGAATGTTTGCTTCAATACATTAACTTTTTTTTCTTGTGTACACTGTTTGGGTCGATCTAGGCTTTCTCGGCACGCGGTCCGCTGTTGCGCCATCAGAGGAACCGAGAAAGCCCCGTGACAATTATAGGTGGGCCCTAAAATGGGGAAAACCCCCTCAAGTCCCTAGCTAGAGTCTAATCTCTGTTCTGCTGGTGCATACTTGTGTGGATTAGATTTTTTTTGGTTCCAAGACGTCACTATAGATGCCCAAACGAGCGGCCTAGTCCGACTTGGCACAAGCCTAGGAGACATTGGATTCCACTGGCAGTAGAACACACGCTCGTTTGTGATTAATAGTGAATATAAATTGTGTATATGTACTATTTTTTAAATAAAAATATAACTATGTCGGACCGAACTAACACTATGGGCCGAGGCAATGACCTAGACACTATTAATGGGTCATGCTTTGGGTCGGCCTGCCAAAAACAATCCATTTGGCCATCTATAGACGTTAATGCAATGAGAGTTCCATCTCTCTCTCTCGCTTTTGGAAATATCTTTAACCGCTCCATGAACTCAAACGGAAGAGTCTTCTATTGAGTTGGATCTATAGATGGCCAAACAGGCCAGCCTGACCCGACCCGGCACGGCTCGTGTTGGGCACGACCCATTTTAGGCACGGTCCACCAGGCCCGACTAGCGAATAGGGTTGTGCCAGACGGGCCCATGTGCCGCGATAGCGACCTAGGCACGGCTCATCGGCCTGCTAACTGTGCCGGCTCGGCTCGGTAGCACGCTGGCCCATCTGAGTATATTGTATAATTCAGCAAAAAATATATCACTAAGGAGGCTCAAACACGAGCTCACGCGTGTGAGAGGCTTAAAGCCAATGTAGCTGCAGTTTTGTTATGTTATATGCTGAATTCATATACTAAATATATGTATACTACTAATTTTAAAATAAAAAATGTAACCGTGTCCTGCCTGTGCTGGCACTACGGGTCGATATGGTGGCATAGGCACGACCCTATAGACATGTCGTGCGAGACACTAGCACTATGGTAGCCAAACCGGGTCGTGCCTTGGTCATCCTTTTTTGTGTCATGTCTGGACCGGCCCATCATGTTATTGCCAATTGGCCATCTATAGTTGGATCATTCAGCTGGTCTTAGTCTTGACTTATTGTTGGGACCAAGGCGAACACGCCACCCTTCGCTCGTCGTGCGTCCACCTTGCCGCCACCCATCACTCGACGTTTTCCACCTCGCCTTGCGTAGACGAAGACTGCATCCGCATGACCCACCGGCAGACTAAGGTTGCTAACTAGATGGAGGCCTGTTCGACCCCCTTCGCTCTAACAAAACAAGACGAAGGCCCCGCCAAAGACTACTGGACCTCCCACTCCCTCACCACGGAGAGAGGCCCGTGTACAGTTCGGCCCACAGAGCTGGGCCCCGCATGGACATGCGTGAATTAGGTCGTGTCTATAATAAACTTTACCATAATGACTGTCTGTAACCTCCCCTTGTGGGAATATTCTAGGGATAAACCAGGTACTCGAGGGTCTAAATATCTTTGACAGGGACATGCAGCCCCACGAGTACCTATAAATACCCCTGTACTGTGCCCAAGCATGGGAAGATTAGTGTGGCTTTGACATCCCATGTTATTATTGCAAACTCTCTCCCCAATTTCATGTTGGATCAACCTGTCTTGGAGGGCAGGTTCCAACATTTGGCGCCCACCGTTCGTGCGATGAAGAACAACCCGCGATGGCCCCTAAGAGAGCAACTTCAAAGGTTGTTGCATCCATCGACGACGCAGCGAAGGCAGCACTCCTAGCGGAGAAGAAAGGCAAAGCCCTCGCGGACACCACCCTCCAAGAGGCCTTCGAAGATGACGCTGTCAATAGCAAGAGACAGCGCCAGGATCACCCCACCCCCCGACGGCACTGTGCACACCTGCAATTCTGAGGGCACACCACAAGCACCACCACCAGGCTTCGCTCCGCCAGAGGGCGAAGACACCATAGAGGACGGAGAAGTCATCGGCATCTCGGCCGAAGACCAGTTAAAGCTACGAGCTTTGCGCATCAAAAACAACCACCTGTAGAAGCAGAAGGAAATACTCGAAGCCAAGCGACAACGACTCACCATGCAAGCTAAAGTGTGTTAGATGATACAAGATGAGGAGCAGAGAGCTCGTGAGCTAGAGCAAGAGATCATGCTCATTCAAGGCGAAGGCTTATACAACCTGTAGTGCGGACCCCTCGCACCGCCAGTGCCTCTCTAGCAACACACTCAAGCTGGAGACCCATTCCTATCACAGCGCAACCCCTTCATTCCACCAGTTGCCGCTTTCCAGGGGATCAACTATCTCGACAAGTGAAGTCCTCTGGCTCCACAGCTCCAAGCATCACCCTGGCCTGCCAACTTTAGGGCCGACACCTACCCCAAATACAATGGCAGCACTGACCCAGATCAGTACATCATGAGCTACTAGGTCGCCGTTGCATCGTCCGGAGGGGACAATGCCACTATGAACAAGTCCTTCATCATCGCACTCGAAGGCCCGGCCTTGACTTGGTATACCAGTCTACCGCCACTATCCATCGAGTCCTGGAAAGGGCTTCGCGACAAATTACTGCTCAACTTCCAAGGGTACCGACCCGACACGGATGCCCTGGCCGAGCTATCCCTCTGCAAGCAGCAGGAAAAGAAAACCCTTCGCGAGTACTACAGAAAATTTCTGACACTCAAATCACAACTGCCATTAGTTGACGATCACATAGCGATCCACTACGCCATCAGTGGTCTTCGGGCAGGCGTCTTGTACAGTCATTGGATTAGGGATCTGCCCAAGAACCTACAGGAGTTATACCAACTATTTGAGAAGTATACCAGGTCTGAGGAGCTCCATCAACACAAGGTTGAATCTCATAGGAAGCCCAAGGACCCTCCGTAGTCCAGCAGAACTTGGACCCGGCCGGCGCAGTCAGACTCCGGCAGGCACAATCGCAATCATCAACAGGTGCACACCATAGCCAATCAGCACCCAGCCGGAGAGCCCACCCGTTGTCAGGAATACCCCCCTCAAGGCCGCGGCAACGACGCAAGAGGAAGAGGCCGAGGACAGACACAGCAGTCATGAAGGTTCTATTGCTTGTTTCACGGCAAAGACTACGCGCATCCAACAAGGGCATGTCCGGAGACTAAGGCAACCAAGGACAGAATGTCCAGATCTCAACCAGCCGATAACCAGCGGGTCGTCGCGCACACTTACCACCAACAACAACCCTACCATAACGACCAAATCCAACATCAACCCAACCATGTTTACCAGCACCATCAAGAGGTGCAGGTTCTACCACAACCACCCACCACAATTCAGGTCCGCACTCTTTTTTCCTCCCGGGGGTGAGGATTTTAACGAGGCAGAGCCATGTAATATAGCACCAAAAAGCCCCCACAAAAAATCCACCAAGCATCACGGTCACGAGTGTCGAAAAAGACTGCATCGACGGCCTTCGACATTCGACATACAAAACAGTCACCGCAAGAGGCAGCCTAGACTACCCTCGCGTGCGACAAATCCGAGCAAAAGCCGCCTAAGGGTGCAACCAGACATGCACAATAAGTGTGTGCCATCACCCTAAGGGTGCGAAGTCTTTACTATGAGACAAATCCGAGCAAAAGCCAACTAAGGGTGCAGCCGAACATGCACAATAAGTGCGTGACACCACCCTAAGGGTGCGAAGTCTTTACTATAAGACAAATCCAAGCAAAATCCGCCTAAGGGTGCAGCCGGACATGCACAATAAGTGCGCGACACCACCCTAAGGGTGCGAAGTCTTTACTATAAGACAAATCCAAGCAAAAGCCGCCTAAGGGTGCAGCCAGACAAGCACAATAAGCGTGCGACATCACCCTAAGGATGCAAAGTCTCTACTATCCGACACGGCCGAACAAAAGTCGCCTAAAGGCGCGGCGGGTACGCGCCATAAGCGTCCGACATCGCTGCAGGAAGCGAGGTCCCCATCCCATCTAGGTGCCACACCAACACGATCACCAGTCGGGACAATCTTACAACAAGCGTAGCACGCGGTGTCATCATAGTTTACATACACAAAATGAAAGGCCCGTTGGCCACATTGCACAATAATACAAATCACATCTTGTTGCCCTCCCTCTCTATTGCGAACCGGGGGAGGGCAGCGTTTTCACTCACTATCGCAACACGAGAGCAAGGACAGCAAACATGCTACATCGGCTCAGCCTTCGGAATAAGACCTGCCTCCCGGAAATTAAACAACATCATCTTCAACTCTTCACCCTCAAACAGATTCCACAAATCCCCCTCCCCAATACACGTCCCGGACGTCGAGGATAGCAAATCGCGTTGGCCGCCCCGATCTAATCGAGGACGGGATCGTTCCATCCCCATCCGTCGATGCCTCCCACTTCGTGACATCCCACCAACACTGTGCTTCGACACCACCTTTCGCTGGTGGTGCTCTTCGGCTATCGCCCCAACCGGGGAGCAGACTCCTCGCGCACTTTAGGTTGCGGCAAGGACTCCGCCGCGGCCAAATCCAACATAGCAAAATAATCTAAATCTTCATCAGAAGACCCCTTAATCCACAAAAACGGGCTCCCAAAATCATCCCCATCCGATGACCACGACTCAGTTTCAGAACCAGACGAATTTCCATTAATGGGCATTGCATTTGTAGCTGCCACAAAATTAATATCAACGTCAGTGGGGGTTGCTTGCGTAGGCCCGGACGTCGGAACCTGCGCAGCAACCGACCTTCAGTATCACAAAATAAAACCTTAAATCCAACGCCCCTAACGCGACCCTGCCACCTGCGAAGGAGCAGCCGCCGCTGTAGGGTCTTCGCCAGCCGGGGCAGCCGTCGTTGCAGGGTCTCCGCCACGACCGGCTTGAGGCACCGGTTGCTCTTCAGCCCCTGTCCCCGCATCCTCTGCCCGGGTCACCGAGCTTTCCAGGCTATCGAAGTCCTCGACTTCTTCATCGTTCAGCATCTACAAAACACAGCAAAAAAACATGCGCCAATGCTCGGTCGGCCCTCTCCCGGACAGTGTCGCGGCCATGAGGGCCCCACATCCTATCGTAAAGCGCCCCAGCGGACCGCTTTAGCACCTTGTCTCCAACCTGGAAGATCCCGCGGTCGAAGTCCTCGATTACCCGGTCAAAGACTTCGAAATGCCTACATCCCTCACGGGACAAGGCATTCGCAGCCCCCTCATAGGTAACGAGCGTGGCATAGGACATGAGACCGGTTGCGATGGACGGGAGCGTCTCCAGCTCCTCCTGCAGCCATTCAAGGAAGCAGAGGTCCACCTCTTCGCCGGATTGGTCAAAAGGGGCGGTTCGCGTGCCAAGTTGACGGTACGCGTCCACGAGCAATGTGTGCGCTCGATCGACCCCAGCGCGAGTGGAGGCCTCCGTCTTGTCAATGTAGCCGCGTAGACTCTTCAGCCCTGACTCCGCGTCGGTGGCGCGCTTGAGGGCAAGGCTGGCCTCGGCACGGGCCGTCTCCGCATCCTCCCTCTCTGACGCAAGCCAACGACTAAGGTCCTCTTTCTCAGCCTCCACACCGCCGTCAGCTTATCAAGCAGGTTACGACTCCTGTTCTCCACCGCCGACTTGTCGTGGATCGCCTCCGTATGTTGCGTTCGGAGGCGCTCGATCCTCCCCTCAAGTCGCCACCTTTCGGTAGAAAACTTCGAGGTCAACGCCCCCGAAGCAATGCGCTCGGCGAAGGCAGCCGCCTGGCACAAAGACTCTCAAAGTAGAGCTACGAAAGCAATACAATTCCAAAAACACTGGCCACACTCACATGTTTTAGCTGCTGCGCAACTGAGGCGGCCACGTCCTTCGCAGCGACGGCCGAGGCAATTTTGCCGCCGGCGCAGAACTTGGACCACGGGTCCTGTGAGGACCCCTCGCCACAGTTGCCACGACCGTCGGGCCAGCCGCCACGACCGCCGGGACAACAGCTAGTTGCCCGGACTCTGCCCCTACACCATGGTCAAGTCAGAAATGCAGACTTCACTCAAAAAATGATTCAGAAACTCACCAACAGGGGCCAGTCTCGTGTGGGCGTCGAACATCGCGACCTCGCCCATAAGGTAATCGACCACAGAAAGATCCATGGAGACTTCGGCGCCCGCCACTGCTGCCTCAGCATCGCGCGGTGGCGAGGGAGGCCTTCGCTCATGTGTGGGCGTGGCAGGTGGAGGCATGCTGGTGCCGGGGGCGGCAAGCTTCGCGCTCGGACGCGCCATCTTCGCCTCGCGTCTCGGGTCCGCCAACCTGGCGAATGTCCGGCGCTTCCGTGGCGTGTCTTGGTGATCCTTCTCCATCACTGCCGACACAACAGCACCAATATTCTATCCGTAAGGGAAAATCTTCATCTCACGAGCTAATCGAGATGTAAACATGTCTTCGCTAGCCGCCTGGGGTATGTAACATTCCTAAGCCAACGACCCCCGGTAACCTTCAGCATTCACGCGGAAGATTCCTGGAGCTCGGGTGAAGACATCATCTCCCTAGGAACCATGCATGTCTCCAACAAATCCGCAGCAAAACGATCGGAAGACCTCAACCCCTCAGCTGTTGTACCTAATTTCCTTTTCTTGACAGCCGTGCATGGCGTTGTGCCCTATGAAGGGCCCTCGTCGGCCGTTGACTTCGCCTATTGTAACACCCGGTTTTAAAGGACAAAGCCGGGTGCATCTCATACATGCGCCAAGAAGACAACATATATAATAACAGAGTGTATAGAGATAAATGTCATAAACATCAGAGTATTTATTACATAGCGGAAGTCTTATTACAAAATAAAATAATAAAGATAAAACGAACTAAGGATCGTCGGCGCCAATGTCGACTGGGAAACGCCACCTAGATCAGATCGAACTCCTCAGTGTTAGGCGGCTCCTCCTGAACCACCTGCTCTTCTCCTGTGGGGGGGGTGTGAGACAGCAAGAGTGAGCTCACATACGTTCATAGCTCAACAAGTCGTGGGGAATAATGTGGCATGAACTCACCAAAGGTGGGAGTTCATGAAGTGTAAGGCTGATCAATGAAATAAAGGCTGAAGCTGAGCATTGCTTTTATAAGTTGGTCAAAATTTTATTAGCAATTACTAAGTGTAAGTGAATACCAAACCATAGTAATAATAAATAAAAGTAATAATAAAATATCCCAAATGCAATGAAATGACAGGTTAAGTTTAAGTTCCATAATTTAATCATGTGAGTGTCCGAGCCGCTCATGACCGTGAGCACGGCTAGTATACCAGTTTTACACTCTGCAGAGGTTGCGCATCTTTACCCACAAGTCGTGTTACCCATTTGCCACAGAGTTGATCAGACTCCATACACCTCTACCTAGGAAGCGAGGCAGGGTACCACTACGAGGCCTTTACAAAGTTCCACTAGCTTCAGACTACCCGCTACAGTTTATAGGAAGATCCAGTGCAGGGTTCCTGGCTGACCGCCATCGCAGCAAAATCAACCAGGGACCTCCCTACACTGACCTCTCCCCTACTGCCCTTGCCCCTTTCGGGTAAGGTAGCCCTCCCCTAGCTTTCCTAGTTAATCAGCCAAGGGCGTCCCATTAAACCCTCGTGGTAGCACTGTTTTCCCGGGTGGTTCTCCATGTTCCCATTAACATAATGATCTTAACATGAACAAGGAAGAATAAAACAGATAACAATAAATAGTATAACAATGAGTGATGAATATCTCTATACCCAAATCCACATAAAGCAATAGCATGTACTACCCAAAACTTTAGTAGTAAAACCAGTGGTGAAGCAAGGTATAAAGATAGTCAAATCTAGGGTATCCTATTGGGTCCTATCAAAATTAACCTATGCAGATCATTATGATTAATAAGAACATGAATAGGTAAAAGAAGTGATCAAGGGCACAACTTGCCTTCAACGAGCTCCTGCTCAGCTACTTCAACTTGTTGAAGCTCAGGTTCCACAGTGGGTTGCTCGTCTACTCGCATCAATACTATACATACATGGCATAGCATAAATTAACATCACATCAAACATGCAAATAGAATATACAGTAATAAACTAGACATTAAAATAAGATCACAGGAACTGGAATCATTAAATTTGGAGTTATATATTTTAAGTTATGGATTTTCTAATGTTTTATGCATTTAATACAAGATTAAGTGAAAGAATAATTTTAATGTGTTTGTCATGTCAGAACAGAGGCACTAATGCGTAGACAATATTATTACAAAAATTTAGGAACTGGAATGGACCAATTTGGAGTTCATATGCATTTACTATGAATTAAACAAGTTTTAACATTTATTTTTGTATTAAAAATCGATTTCTAATATTAATTTCCTATTTTCAGCTCTCTCGGGACTGGGCGCCATTTTCTGTAAAAACACAGGGGGTTTCGGGTAAGAATTCTACAGACTCAGGCTACTATTCACTGGATTGCGGGTTGATTTAAACTAAAGACGGGGGCTCTTTAGCAAAACGTGCAAGCCGAAGGGGTATCGGCCGAGCACGGCCATCCGATCGAGCGCGGACGGCCGAGATTAGATCGGCCCATATAATGAACCGGTACGCTATAGCGGACGTCCGATTCGCGATCTACGGCTCAGATTTAAATATTCCGTATTGATTTGCTACCGACCGATCAAGATCGGACGGCGCACGATCCCACCCGAAGCGGTACGCTGATTACTCTAATCTGCGCCGTCCAAAGAGAATCTGACGGCGGCGAACACGTCTTCTCTCCTCGTCACCAAACACGGCCGCGCCGCCGCCCCAACACGGCGGAGCATCACCGGTGAGATCCAAATCCAGTGCTCCAGCGCCCTAAACTCTATTCCGACAGGTGCTATGCGTAAAGGAAATCAAGGCGAACTCGGAGGAGGACTTCATACCAGTGATTGCCGTCGCGAAGACCCCTGCCACCGCGTGGTGGCGGAAGCTGAACCACGGCGAGCAATTCCCCGAGCTCCGGTTGATAATCCAGCGCGGTGAGGGTACCACCACACCCGCTCGAACTCGTAGAAGACGCCGGGCACAGTATCGAAGGCCCGGATGCCGACGACCCAAAATCCCCACGCGGCCACACTTCTCTCCTTCTCCGCCTCTCTCTGGTCGCGCAACGTCTGGATGGGTGTACGGGAGAAGTGAGGGGACGGTGTCCTTTAATCCTCCCGACGTGCGGTAGGTCGGTTCCGCGAGGTTCGCGTCAGCAGATCCGAGGATTTCGGTCATGCCATGGAGCTCGGGTTCTGTTGCGCGTTTGTTAAGGCCCGCGTTCGTAGCGAAGGGGACGGTTATGACGAAGGGGTCCCACATATCAGTGAGATGCGAAGGAACCCGTGCGGGCGAGACTGCGAGAGGCTGCCCAGTGGGGCCCAGCCGCAGAGACACCCGGCGCGCGCGGCAACTGATCAGCATGGCCCACCTGTCGGCGTGCGGGTTTTGGTAAGCTGGGCCGCGCGGTGAGAAAGTCCCGGTGGGCCAAATTCCTAGCCGACGGCCCAATTAGGGTTTTAGTCTTTTTTCTATTTTATTTTCTATTTTCTTTTCCCATTTCCAAGTTAAATTTGAATTCAAACTTAAATTCAAATTTCTATGGCTCACCACTTCAACTTATATTTGTGAGATTAGGGATATCAATCCTGAATATATTTATTCATATATATTTTATTTATATATGTATTTTTATAACCCTTCTCTTTTTCTTATTTTCAAACTTTAATTTTCATTTAGGGTTTGATCCAACCTTTAGAATTATTATCTCTTTGTTAGTATCCTTATTATTTTATTTAATGTGCAAACATATAAAACTCCAACATGATGCATATTCTTTTTATCCTTTGTTTTAATTCACCTCCAACTCTCATGTATGCTCTTTTTATGATGCAATTATGGCACATAAGACAAGGAATTCACTATATAATCCTCTTATACAATTTTGAGTATTACAAATCCTACCCCCCTTAAAAATAATCTCGTCCTCGAGATTTAAGAAGATCTAGGGAAAAGATGGGGAAAATCTATACGAAGCTCTTCTTCTCTTTCCCAAGTTGCTTCATCTTCACCGTGGTGACTCCATTGAACTTTGCACATCTTTATAACCTTATTTCTCGTAACTCGAGTCAAAGTATCCAGAATCTTGATAGGGTACTCAGCATAAGTCAGGTCATCTTGGACACTAAGGTCCTCTAGTGGTAGCTGCTCCTCAGGTACCCTGAGGCACTTCTTTAGCTGAGACACATGAAACACATCATGTACATCTGACAGATGATCGGGTAACTCCAGTTGATATGCAACTTCACCCACTCGCTTTAAGATCAAGAAAGGTCCAATGAAGCGAGGGGACAACTTCCCTTTTACTTTAAATCTCCTCATACCCCGAAGTGGTGACACCTTCAAATAGACATGATCACCCTCCTTAAACTCCAGTAGTCTTCTCCTATTATCAGCATAGCTCTTTTGCCTTGATTGTGCAATTCTCAAATTTTCTCTTATCATTTGAACTTGTTCTTCCGCCTCTTGAATAAGTTCAGGCCCAAAGAACTGTCTTTCTCCAGTTTGATCCCAATACAGGGGAGTCCTGCATTTCCTGCCATACAAAGCTTCAAATGGTGACATCTTCAAACTGGCCTGGTAGCTATTATTATAAGAAAACTCAGCATAGGGTAAGCTCTTCTCCCAACTACCACCATGTTTAAGAGCACAAGCTCTTAACATATCCTCCAGCACTTGATTAGTTCTCTCTGTCTGTCCATCAGTCTGGGGATGGTAAGCGGAACTAAAATTCAACTTTGTATCCAAACTCTCATGCAACTTCTTCCAAAACCGAGAAGTAAACTGTGATCCTCGATCAGACACGATCTTCTTAGGCACTCCATGTAGACAAACTATCCGAGTCATATACAATTCTGCTAGCTTGGCTCCCGTATAATTAGTCCTCACTGGTATGAAATGAGCCACTTTCGTTAATCTGTCCACAATTACCCAAATAGAGTCATATCCTGCTGGAGTGCGGGGTAGTCCAACAATAAAATCCATACCAATTTCTTCCCATTTCCACTCAGGTATCTTCAATGGGTGCAATAGTCCAGCGGGTCTTTGATGTTCGGCCTTAACTCTTTGACATACATCACACTTAGCCACATGAGCAGCCACATCTCTTTTCAGTCCATACCACCAATACTTTCGCTTCAAATCTTGATACATCTTAGTGCTTCCAGGGTGGATGGAGTAATCAGAATCATGAGCTTCTTTCAATATAGCCTCACGGAGGCTATCGATCTCTGGAACACATATCCGATCTTTGAACCATATAGTACCTTGCTCATCCTCCGTGAATTCCGGAACTCGACCATCCGTGATCAGATCCTTAATCTCTTGAATCTTAGCATCACCAACCTGACCTTTACGAATCTCTTGCTCCAAGGTAGGTTCCAACTCAATGGTAACTCCTTCAGTATGAGTAACAATTCCCAGGTTGAGCTTCTCAAAATCTTTTGCTAATTCGTCGGGTAACTGGACAACAAAAGCGGAGTGAACATGCTCCTTTCGACTCAAGGCATCAGCAACCAAATTTGCCTTGCCTGGATGATAGTGAATCTCCAAATCATAATCCTTAATAAGCTCCAACCAACGACGTTGTCTGAGGTTGAGATCCTTCTGAGTGAATATATACTTCAAACTCTTATGATCCGTGTACACTTGGCACTTAGTTCCCATAATATAGTGTCTCCAAATCTTAAGTGCATGCACAACCGCTGCTAATTCCAAGTCATGAGTGGGGTAGTTCAATTCATGCTTCCGCAACTGACGAGATGCATAGGCAATCACATGTCCTTCTTGCATAAGCACACATCCAAGTCCTTGGCCACATGCATCATAGTAAATGTCAAATCCCTTCTGCAGATCTGGCATAATCAATACTGGTGGCGACATTAGTCTCTCCTTCAATTGATCAAAGCTCTCTTGACATTTTTCATCCCACTTAAATTCTTTTCCTTTCTCCAAAAGCGATGTCATAGGCTTGGCAATCTTAGAGAATCCCTCAATAAATCTCCGATAATATCCTGCGAGACCCAAGAAACTCCGAATCTCAGTAACTGTAGTGGGCACTCTCCACTCCATAATCTCCTTCACTTTAGCAGGATCCACTGCTATTCCTCCATTAGAAATAATATGACCAAGGAATGGCACCTTGTCAATCCAAAACTCGCACTTGCTGAACTTAGCGTAGAGTTGATTATCTCGCAGCTTCTGTAGCACCAACCTTAAATGTTCCTCGTGATCACTATCACTATGAGAATAAATAAGAATGTCGTCGATGAATACCACGACGAATCTGTCCAAATACTCCATAAACACCTTATTCATCAAATTCATGAAATAAGCTGGTGCATTGGTCAATCCAAACGACATAACAGTAAACTCATATAATCCATATCGAGTCGAGAAGGCTGTCTTAGGAATATCCGATGGTCTAATCCTCATCTGATGGTAACCCGATCGGAGATCAATCTTCGAGAATACCCTGGCTCCTCTCATCTGATCAAATAAATCCTCGATACGGGGTAAGGGATACTTGTTCTTCACAGTAACATCATTAAGAGATCTATAATCCACACACATCCGTTGCGATCCATCCTTCTTCTGCACAAATAACACCGGTGCTCCCCAAGGTGAGGAACTTGGACGAATGTAACCAGCCTCTTGTAACTCCGTTAACTGCTTCTTCAGTTCCTTCAACTCCTCTACGGACATTCTATATGGCCGTTTAGAAATAGGGGCGGTTCCAGGTAAGAGATCAATAACAAACTCAACTTCTCTATCAGGTGGCATCCCTGGTAACTCCTCTGGAAAGACATCCGGAAAATCTCTAACCACCCGGATGTTGTCACCAGCAAACTCCTCAGGCATAAAGAACATTGCACGCATGGATGAGGAGGTTACTGCAATATTAACTTGAAATCTTTCTCCTTTAGTGGTAGTGAGTTCCACGGTACCTCTACCACATGCTATAACGGCCTTTGCCTTTCTTAGCCACGACATACCAAGGATCAGATCTATACTGCTTGACTCTAATATTATAGCAGTAGCTCCAAAATCTCTACCCATAATGGTTAATGTCAATCTACGTGTCATTTGATTCGCCTCAACAGGCCCTTTAGGTGTGATTACTATCAGGGGTTTTCTCATATTTAGCAGTGATATTTCATTTGTGTTGGCATAACGAGCAGACATGAATGAATGTGTAGCACCAGAATCGAATAATATTGTTGCAGGAATTGCATTAACATAAAACATACCAATTACGAGGTCACCACCATCAGGAGTATCATCAACGCTGACTTGATTCACCCTGGCTATAGAATATCCCTTGCCAGGGGTCTGTTGCTTGTTCTGAGCTGGAGTAGTAGCAATCCTCTGTGGGCAGACATTTGCATAATGACCAATCTTCCCACACTTGAAACATTGAGTGCCCGGACTCTGTCCTGCAAACTTCGTCGGGGTGCCAGTGGGAGTAGCCTGTCGAGGAGGTGGAGTCCTCAGTGGTGATTGCTGAACTGGGCGTGGTCCTCCTGGTCGAGTCGGTGTACCCTGTGGTGAACTGTAGCGAGGACGAACACTGCTGCTACCCTGTCCTTGTGAGATAGCCTTCCTCTTCAAATCACCCAATTGAACACGCTTGTGTTCAATAGCAAGAGCCTTATCCAATAGCCTCTGAAAGGATGGAAAGGTGTGTGCCACTAGGGCATACTGCAGCGGTCCATTAAGTCCTTCAATAAAATGCTCCTGCTTTCTCTCATCCTCAGCAACTTCCTCTGGAGCATACCTCGACAACTGAATGAATTTATCCCTGTACTCGCTGACTGACATGTTGCCTTGCTTCAATGCCAGAAACTCCTTCTTCTTGATCTTTATCATCCCAGCTGGAATATGGTAGTTCCTGAACTGCGTACTGAACTCTGCCCAGGTAATAGTATCAGCAGCATCGTGGGCAGCAGTATATGAATCCCACCAGTCAGCAGCAGGACCCGTCAGACGTCCAGAAGCATATAAAACCTTCTCCCGGTCAGTGCATTGTGCAATGTTGAGCATCTTCTCAATTGCTTTCAGCCAATCATCCGCGTCCAGTGGATCAGGTGAGCTTGCAAATGTGGGTGGCTTATGGCTCATGAACTCCCTATGCTTATCTCGGGGTGGAACTGGTGGTGGTGGTGGTGGAGGCAGTGGCACTTGTTGCTGTTGTTGCTGTTGCATTTGTTGTTGCAGCTGCTGTTGTTGTGCCCTCCTTTCCTGACGTATCTCATCTCGCTCCTGGCGCAGCTCCTGTCGTATATCTTCTCTTTCCTGACGCATCTCTTGGCGTTCTTGCTGCATCTGGGCACGCATATCAGCCATAGTATCCGCCATTTGCTGCATCACCGCCATCTGAGCAGCAACCAGTGGGTCAACTCCGCCTGGTGGAGGATTAGGAGGATTCATCTCTGCTGGCTGTGGCTGAGGTTGTCTATATATCCTTCGAGTGTGTCGGTTAGGAGGCAAATCAATTCCACCACCCCTCCTGGTATTGACCATCTGAGTTAGATACATAAGGTAAGAGAATAGTAGACAAGGCAGTAATTACAAATCATGTTACTTTGGGGATTTATTAGCTAGGCAGATTAGTGTTTTACCTACCATAGCTAATTTATTACCTTATGCTGGCACATACTAAGATGTCCATCTATAATAATTCAATCAATCAAAGAAGCAAATCAGGCATTTAGCATCAGCACAATCAACCAACACATTTTTTTTTAAGAAAATAGTTTTGATTTGGTCTTAGGCCTCCTATCTCTTAAGATGTCATAGGGGTAGGGATTCCAAAGTTTGAAATCCATCTTGTCTTAGAATAGAGAAGATAAGAATGATCAGAGTAGAATAGTAGAAGGTGAGACAGGATCAAGATAAGTATAGAAAGATTCAGAGTAAGGTGAGTTTAGAAGAACCGGAATAAGGTAAGTAGGTAAGGGTTTATCCATTTCTAACTAGGTTTCGTCCTATAGTCAACATTTCCTCTGATACCACTTCTGTAACACCCGGTTTTAAAGGACAAAGCCGGGTGCATCTCATACATGCGCCAAGAAGACAACATATATAATAACAGAGTGTATAGAGATAAATGTCATAAACATCAGAGTATTTATTACATAGCGGAAGTCTTATTACAAAATAAAATAAAAAAGATAAAACGAACTAAGGATCGTCGGCGCCAATGTCGACTGGGAAACGCCACCTAGATCAGATCGAACTCCTCAGTGTTAGGCGGCTCCTCCTGAACCACCTGCTCTTCTCCTGTGGGGGGGTGTGAGACAGCAAGAGTGAGCTCACATACGTTCATAGCTCAACAAGTCGTGGGGAATAATGTGGCATGAACTCACCAAAGGTGGGAGTTCATGAAGTGTAAGGCTGATCAATGAAATAAAGGCTGAAGCTGAGCATTGCTTTTATAAGTTGGTCAAAATTTTATTAGCAATTACTAAGTGTAAGTGAATACCAAACCATAGTAATAATAAATAAAAGTAATAATAAAATAATCCCAAATGCAATGAAATGACAGGTTAAGTTTAAGTTCCATAATTTAATCATGTGAGTGTCCGAGCCGCTCATGACCGTGAGCACGGCTAGTATACCAGTTTTACACTCTGCAGAGGTTGCGCATCTTTACCCACAAGTCGTGTTACCCATTTGCCACAGAGTTGATCAGACTCCATACACCTCTACCTAGGAAGCGAGGCAGGGTACCACTACGAGGCCTTTACAAAGTTCCACTAGCTTCAGACTACCCGCTACAGTTTATAGGAAGATCCAGTGCAGGGTTCCTGGCTGACCGCCATCGCAGCAAAATCAACCAGGGACCTCCCTACACTGACCTCTCCCCTACTGCCCTTGCCCCTTTCGGGTAAGGTAGCCCTCCCCTAGCTTTCCTAGTTAATCAGCCAAGGGCGTCCCATTAAACCCTCGTGGTAGCACTGTTTTCCCGGGTGGTTCTCCATGTTCCCATTAACATAATGATCTTAACATGAACAAGGAAGAATAAAACAGATAACAATAAATAGTATAACAATGAGTGATGAATATCTCTATACCCAAATCCACATAAAGCAATAGCATGTACTACCCAAAACTTTAGTAGTAAAACCAGTGGTGAAGCAAGGTATAAAGATAGTCAAATCTAGGGTATCCTATTGGGTCCCATCAAAATTAACCTATGCAGATCATTATGATTAATAAGAACATGAATAGGTAAAAGAAGTGATCAAGGGCACAACTTGCCTTCAACGAGCTCCTGCTCAGCTACTTCAACTTGTTGAAGCTCAGGTTCCACAGTGGGTTGCTCGTCTACTCGCATCAATACAATACATACATGGCATAGCATAAATTAACATCACATCAAACATGCAAATAGAATATACAGTAATAAACTAGACATTAAAATAAGATCACAGGAACTGGAATCATTAAATTTGGAGTTATATATTTTAAGTTATGGATTTTCTAATGTTTTATGCATTTAATACAAGATTAAGTGAAAGAATAATTTTAATGTGTTTGTCATGTCAGAACAGAGGCACTAATGCGTAGACAATATTATTACAAAAATTTAGGAACTGGAATGGACCAATTTGGAGTTCATATGCATTTACTATGAATTAAACAAGTTTTAACATTTATTTTTGTATTAAAAATCGATTTCTAATATTAATTTCCTATTTTCAGCTCTCTCGGGACTGGGCGCCATTTTCTGTAAAACACAGGGGGTTTCGGGTAAGAATTCTACAGACTCAGGCTACTATTCACTGGATTGCGGGTTGATTTAAACTAAAGACGGGGGCTCTTTAGCAAAACGTGCAAGCCGAAGGGGTATCGGCCGAGCACGGCCATCCGATCGAGCGCGGACGGCCGAGATTAGATCGGCCCATATAATGAACCGGTACGCTATAGCGGACGTCCGATTCGCGATCTACGGCTCAGATTTAAATATTCCGTATTGATTTGCTACCGACCGATCAAGATCGGACGGCGCACGATCCCACCCGAAGCGGTACGCTGATTACTCTAATCTGCGCCGTCCAAAGAGAATCTGACGGCGGCGAACACGTCTTCTCTCCTCGTCACCAAACACGGTCGCGCCGCCGCCCCAACACGGCGGAGCATCGCCGGTGAGATCCAAATCCAGTGCTCCAGCGCCCTAAACTCTATTCCGACAGGTGCTATGCGTAAAGGAAATCAAGGCGAACTCGGAGGAGGACTTCATACCAGTGATTGCCGTCGCGAAGACCCCTGCCACCGCGTGGTGGCGGAAGCTGAACCACGGCGAGCAATTCCCCGAGCTCCGGTTGATAATCCAGCGCGGTGAGGGTACCACCACACCCGCTCGAACTCGTAGAAGACGCCGGGCACAGTATCGAAGGCCCGGATGCCGACGACCCAAAATCCCCACGCGGCCACACTTCTCTCCTTCTCCGCCTCTCTCTGGTCGCGCAAGGTCTGGATGGGTGTACGGGAGAAGTGAGGGGACGGTGTCCTTTAATCCTCCCGACGTGCGGTAGGTCGGTTCCGCGAGGTTCGCGTCAGCAGATCCGAGGATTTCGGTCATGCCATGGAGCTCGGGTTCTGTTGCGCGTTTGTTAAGGCCCGCGTTCGTAGCGAAGGGGACGGTTATGACGAAGGGGTCCCACATATCAGTGAGATGCGAAGGAACCCGTGCGGGCGAGACTGCGAGAGGCTGCCCAGTGGGGCCCAGCCGCAGAGACACCCGGCGCGCGCGGCAACTGACCAGCATGGCCCACCTGTCGGCGCGCGGGTTTTGGTAAGCTGGGCCGCGCGGTGAGAAAGTCCCGGTGGGCCAAATTCCTAGCCGACGGCCCAATTAGGGTTTTAGTCTTTTTTCTATTTTATTTTCTATTTTCTTTTCCCATTTCCAAGTTAAATTTGAATTCAAACTTAAATTCAAATTTCTATGGCTCACCACTTCAACTTATATTTGTGAGATTAGGGATATCAATCCTGAATATATTTATTCATATATATTTTATTTATATATGTATTTTTATAACCCTTCTCTTTTTCTTATTTTCAAACTTTAATTTTCATTTAGGGTTTGATCCAACCTTTAGAATTATTATCTCTTTGTTAGTATCCTTATTATTTTATTTAATGTGCAAACATATAAAACTCCAACATGATGCATATTCTTTTTATCCTTTGTTTTAATTCACCTCCAACTCTCATGTATGCTCTTTTTATGATGCAATTATGGCACATAAGACAAGGAATTCACTATATAATCCTCTTATACAATTTTGAGTATTACACCTATTTCCCCCGGCGGACAGCAACATCGGCATAGTCGTCCCCCAGGTAGCCGACATACGACAAACGGTTCAACTCAAAAACTCGGTTCAATCTAACATTTGAACCACGGATATCCCAACTCCTCAGAGTTTCCGTCTTCGGCACATATTTACTATAATCTTCGTGGCCTCAACCTCCACTTCACGCACAAACGCGGTCGTGTTACGACCACGTAAATCCACCACGAAGGCTGGACTTCACACTAGCTGGTCGCCCAGGGTTGGCATCCGACGAGGGGTCACTTCGCCCAATACCCAGCCATGCGCCAAGGCCACACCCCATAAGCAATAAATTCCTCCACCAAGTCTCACCCGCTACTTAGGCGGGCAGCATGTCGAAGGGCCCCTTCGTCTTCCTCCGTGACCTCGAATCGAGGAAACGCCACATAACAGTGTGAGCACAGGATGGCCAGAGCCAGACTCCGCAAGCCTTTGACATCACCAGGAGCCACATAGAACCAAAAATCCCACCAGTTACCCCATTTGTTCCTAGCGCAGGGGACTATCTCCACAACCTCAGCCGAAGTCTTCCCAGTCCTAGGCGTGAAGGTGCACGATCCAAATTGGGCTATCTTATTCCCAATTTTCCTCTTCTGCCAATGCAGGCAATAATTTTTGGTGAAGACCTCCACAGACGGCTACCTGTCGTAGGAAGTAACTGCCCAGACATACTGTGGCGGAACTGCCCGAATTATTCCGACTTAAGTGCCTAAGTCCGACCTTAGAGGCTAGACCACACTTAAATGGGAATAACCCGTCAATCCCTCGGATCTAGTCCGACACGGCCACTGACAGGATCAAGTACCACAGTCTCACTCGATGGTGAGTCACAGAGCAAATACAATAAAGCATAAAACCATGCATGGAAGAGTATTAAATTATTACATCACCAGGGTCATCATTGGAGTTTTCGCAAAGTAACCATCATTGTTTTTGGAGTGCAGCGGAAAAATAAACTAACGGTAAATAAATGGGGGGATGGGGAAGCCTGTCCCATCACTCCTCATGCTCCTCCTCAGCCGAGGCAGGGTCCCACTCGACAGTCCAACCCGGTGGCAGGGTGGATGGCCAAGTCACTCCAGCAACCATGTCCTCCAGAGAACCTGTAAAATTATGCCACAAGCAAGGCTGAGTATACTAATACTCAGCTAGACTTACCCGGTGTGAGGAGTCTATACTCCTCTACCTCTAGACATGCAGCTGTTTGGCTGTGGGGTTTGGTTGCCAAAAGCACTAGCTGAGTTTCTAAATCAAGATTTTAACTTTGTCAAAATTAAGTGTGACTCTCTTAAGGCTAAAAGTGTACTATCTATTCATACATAGTAGCAAGCATTATTAGCAAACAACAGTTTGTATCATCTCAACCAGTTCCACTTGTTACTCAATGTAGCAGCATGGATCAAGCAGTCTCATTAGCTGCGAGAAGCAGACGATTCGAATCGAGTTTTATCCTTGCAAGGTAAACCTAAACACACGACATGCAGGGGCACTCTGTCCCCACACACATCAACCGTCCCCATCGATTCCCCGTCAGCAGATCAGGGCTCACCGTCTTGGCGTACAATGCCTCACTGACCCCGACTGCCGTCGTGCAGTGACCGCACTTGTACCCACCATAACCGGAATGGGAGACTACGTCTCAGGTCGCGTGAGGGGATATGTCTACTGCCAGGTTCAATCAGGTACTAGGCTTACCGATTTACCATATTTCTCGGTATGTGTTTAGTACGTTCAAACGCTTGACTCACGGTACCACACCTTAATCCTTAATCAACTTTTTATCCCGTGAACAACCAATCCCCATGGATTGTTGCCCACAAACCAACCTCAATATGATAAGAAGGTGGATACAACCAATTCCTGACCTCGCGCGAGTGCTAGAAAAATCACTCGACTTCTACCGAGATCCTAATTAATAAAGCAGCTACTCGACCTATCATACTAGTATCCATCTCAAAAGGAATCCTGAGTTCATGCAACTAGGGTTTCAGTCAACTCCTACACTTAAGTGCACAAACAATCCTACAAGCATTAAGTGAAGTAAAATAGCATAAATAACAGGTTATGCATAGAACCGGGGCTTGCCTTCCAAAGCAGTGGCAGGCAGGTCCTCTGGTGCAGGCTCTGGTGCTGGGTCTGGGGCAACCTCCTGGGCAGCTCCTTGCTCCGGCACGAGGACGTACTCTCCGTCAGCAAGATTACAATCTATCGGAATGCAATGAACATGTTTGTCATGATTATGCAAAATTTAAGAACATTAAGCTACAGAAAATTAAGTTAAGAGTTAACTTAGGGTTCCTTGGCCACCTGGTTCTTCTAGTGGTATAGTATACATAGACTTATCACCTTTTAGGTTTAGGTTTTCTTTCTAAAATAACACATTGGATTTGTATTGCCTCTATAAAGTCCAGTGGACAATTATAAAGGTCTTAGGGGGACATTAAATTCCATCATCCATTTTCCTTTCTTAATTCCCACCTAGGGTTTCTAGTAGGGGTTTTGAACTATGATAGTAGTTTAAAACTTTCCAAAAATTCTGTAAAAATTACAGTGGGTTGTCACTGGCTATACTAGCTGGTTTTGATAATTTGAGGCTTAAAGTATAAAAGCTAATCCTTAAACAAAAATAACAATGGTTAGGCAAAATGGGCCACTTTACACTACAAGTCCTTTATTAAAGTGGTTTCTGACCTAATGGTTATTTTTGCTGGCCTCTAGTAGTGATGAAAAGCTCTGGTGCCAAAAATGACAGAGAGCTACATGATGGTTAATTAGTGGTAAATTTCTAAACTTTGGTGCAACAAGGGTGCTTAGAACTAACTTGTCTTTTGAAAAATATCAAACAACAGATTTCAGATTTTTCTTAAGTTCTTATTATCAACACATTAGTTATCCTAAGGTTTGGGGAGGTTTCACCTTAGGGATATTTTTGTAGGGTTTTTCTAAGTTATCCCTATTTTCTTCATTAAAAAGGTATCTTGTTTATTTTACACTACAACAGGGTATGATATATTTTTCCAGTGAACTACATTGACTAAGTATCTCAACAAAAATAGGTGTGCCCTCTGGTTCATCATTTATATCACCTTTTCTATTTTTCTTAAACTTAAGCATATTATGGAATAAGGGGTTAAAATTATCTCAATGTAATAAACAGAGAGGTTTAACATTTTTAACTAGGTCAGTGGGTAGATATAAACTTTTCCAAATTTTTCTAACCCTAGTTAAATAGTGTAACTATTTTTCTTGCTATTATTAAGCTTTTGGCCAAAACTGAAAATAAATCAGAACCTTACATTCTTCTTTAGTTCATATGGGGTTTTATATTTTTCTTAGACAGGTTACATTATTTATAGTTTGGCAAAATTGGTTTGACCAAATTTGGATGATTTAAACAGAAGTTATGCATTTTCAAAGTTGATGTCCAATTTAAAACAGATTTACTTAAGGTTTTCTGGAAAAACCAGTTTGCGCCGAGACCCCTAGGGTTAAACTGATTCAACTCTCGCAGATCTACCCTCAGGTCACTATTCATATGAGTCTTGGGCTTTACACTTAACCCCCCAGGGTTTTCTTCCTCACACCCGCGGTCCTTCCCCTAAACAGAACAGTAGCCGTAGGAAAGAAAGGACGGCGCGGCTTACCGGCGGCGAGGGAGGTCCGGCGAAGGGTGGGGTCGGCTCGGGGAGGCTCTGGCGGTCACGTCGAGGTACGGCTCGTCGTCGGAGGTGGCCGGAATCGCCTGGTCCACGAGCGCAGGCGGGTGTCCTCGTCGGCGGCGAGTATACCGGCCAAATCACGGCGATCTGGTCCAATCCAAGGGCACGGTGAGCTTCACGGGGTCACGCAGCGACTGTGCGCACAAGGAATCGAGGAATGGCTGAGTGGATTACCCGGTCCACGAACTCCGGCGAGGTTAAGTGCTCCGGCGAGGGTGGACTGGCCTCTCCGGCGAAGGGAACTCCGATTCCTCGCGCGGGGAGTCTCGCAGAGGGGTGCACAAGCTTCTCCGAGGGCTGGACGGGGCTGGAAATGGCTGAGCGGGCCGGTCGACGGTGGCAGGGGGACTGGGTGGCCGCGGACAGCTGCGCACGGGCCAACGTCGGCGAACCAAGCTCCGGCGAGGGTCGGGTGGGTGCGGACGGGTATGGTCGATGCTCGGGAGGGTTTTATAGGCGCGGGCGCAGACCAGGGCGCTGGCTTGCCCGTTTGGCGCGACGCGGGCGCGAGGCGCGCGCGCGGGCGTGCTCTGGCGAGCTCAGAGCGCGTCGAACACGTGGCGCTTTGCTTCTGCCCGTGTTCTTCGCTCTGCTGAGCGGCCAAGCGTACGAATCTCGCCATGTCGACTGCGAAAGATCTCTTCCCTGCACCTAGAGCTACCTATTTCATGTGAGTTCCAAGGGAGGATACGCCCTAGGTTAGGAGATAGACCGGCGCCAAGTTTGGTTTGTCTCACTGCCCACTCAGTGACAAAACTGATGTCAAGTGCTGTCAAACGTCCAAGTCTCGGTTTCAAATTTTTCCAGGGGGTGCCTTAAGTGGTATAGCACATTTTTGGTATAGAACCCAAGTGGTTTTGGCGCCATTTTCCAAGTGAACACGGCTGGTCTTTGAATTAGGGCTAAAATGTGACTTAGAGAAAAATAGAGAGCTCTAGCTCTCTCTCCACTTGGAGAATTGAAATGGGGTTTCTCCAGGGGCCTTTTTGCAAAATTTTCCTCTCCAAAATGATGGTTATAATGTTGCTTAGGGTTTGGGTAAAAGTTACTCATGCTTTACCCACTTGATCACTCTCTTTCCCCCCCCCCCCTTACTTAGGGTTTTGGAAGGTATGGCTTTGAAGAAATCTAGGGTTCTTCTCCCCCTATTGTCCAAGATAGTAAATGTGCAAGGATTTAGGGTAATGTTTCTTATGTCATGGGCAACTTAATCAGCACATGAGCCCCAAGGTTCTTAGGTGCTGCCCTAAGCCTTTATCTTTTGTGATCCCAGCTTCTAGTGCCAAGTGGCTCTAGCCATGGTAACACCTGGGTGTTACAACCCTCCCCCCTTAAAGGAATCTCGTCCCGAGATTTAGGTAGAGTTCCTTGGAGGGGTGCTTGAGGGGGTGATGGTGGTGTTTCTCCTTTACCCAAGTTTCTCTTGTTAACTGTTCTTCGAATGTCATCCTCTTTGCAACTTCAGAAGGAAGCCCTTCTTAAGTTGTATCCATAACTTAGACTATCCTTGTTATCTAAGTTTCTCTTATAATTGTATTCAAAGGGCAGGTGGGGGTGGGTTTCGGGGTTACGTACCGGCTTCTTTGGGTAGAAAGTCGGGGAAGCGGGAGCGTAGAAAATCCTCTGTCTCCCACGTAGCTTCTTCTGCTGAATGATGACTCCACTGAACCTTATACATTCTGATTGACCTTGCCCGAGTTGATCTTTCCTTCTGATCCAATACCTTGACGGGGTACTCCTGGTAGGACAAGTCTGGTTCTATCTCAATTTCTGGTTCTGGTAGCACTTCAGTGGGTAGACGAACACATTTCCGCAGCTGAGACACATGGAACACATTGTGAATTGCGGACATATGGGATGGTAATTCCAGTTGGTAGGCTATGGGTCCACAACTTTCCTTGATCTTATAAGGTCCCATGTAGCGAGGGGCCAACTTGCCCTTGATCCCAAATCTCTGGATACCCTTGGTTGGTGATACCTTAAGATAGACATGATCTCCCACCTCAAACTGCAGTGGCTTCCGTCTCTGGTCATGATAACTCTTTTGCCTGGCCTGAGCAGCTTCCAAGTTCTTCTTGATAATTCTAACCTTTGCCTCTGCTTCAAGCACCAAATCTGGCCCAAAAATTTCCCTTTCTGAAAGCTCCCTTTGGCCCGGGAACAGGATCTAGATGTCGCCTAGAGGGGGGGGTGAATAGGCGAATAAAAATTATCACTTTAAAACTTAAATTCTTACTCTACTCAAAGACTTAGTACGCAGTGGAGTGAGAAGACTCTTCGAGTAGGTTGCAGCGGAATCAGAGATCCTGTCTCAAAAATGTCCTGCACTTCAAATAAAGCTTATACCACAGATAAGTATTGAAGTGCAGATATAAAGACGAGTAAGACAGAGAGTCAGGATACAATACAGAACAGAGCACACAGACGCAAGGATTTATCCCGAGGTTCGGCCAAGCCTGAAATGCTTGCCTAGTCCTCGTTGGAGTTAGCCACACCTGGGCTTGGAGTCTATTTCAACTCCTTCCTCCGTTTGCTCAGATCTGTCAGAATGACAGATAGAGCCTTTCACTATTGAGTGGGGTTACAACAGAACCGCGGCTGCTTACAAACTTCTTGGCAGCACCCCGGCAGAGTAACGATACGCTCAAGACCTTGCTCTAGCTCTAAGCAGCACTACTCCTCTCTCTAAAGGCTTATAGCTGTGCCTTCTACACAAACTATAGAGTTACACACAAGAGGGAGAGCGAGAATTGATCCGAGTGATGTCTACACTTGTTGGCTGCACTTGTATTTTGCTTGAGGCGCCTAGGGGTCCCTTTTATAGGCACAAGGGGCCTAGGAGCCGTTGGAGGCAATTCTGGAAGGCCAATCTTGCCTTCTGTCGTCGGGGGCACCGGACAGTCCGGTGCACACCGGACACTGTCCGGTGCCCGATTTGTTTCCTTATCTGGCGCTGCCGACCGTTGCAGCCCGTTGGAGATCTGCGAGCCGTTGGCGCACCGGACAGTCCGGTGCACACCGGACAGTCCGGTGCCGTCTTCCGACCGTTGGCTCGGCCACGTGTCCCGCGCGGATTGCGCGGCCGACCGTTGGCCCTGGCCGACCGTTGGCTCACCGGACAGTCCGGTGCACACCGGACAGTCCGGTGAATTTTAGCCGTACGCCGTCGGCGAATTCCCGAGAGCGGCCAGTTCGAGCCGAGTCAGCCTGGCGCACCGGACACTGTCCGGTGCACACCGGACAGTCCGGTGCTCCAGACCGAGCTGGGTCTTGGCAGCACACAGCCAAGTCATTTTCTCCTCTTCTTTCTTCTTCTTCTTTCTGTTTCTAACATTTAGACAAATATATTAGTACACAAAACCAATGTACTAAGTCTAGAAACATACCTTCTCTTAATTATTACATCTATAGCATTTCACATGCATGAGCTTCGATGTTGGACTCATAAATCATCAAGTCTGCTTGACTTGATCTAGATTGACATTTCTTGGCTCCAACATCCTGCAAAGATCACATAGAACATCTCCAAACCTAGGAACAACCCAAACTAAAGATCAAGGTGAACTTAGCTCTTTTAGGCTGCTTCCAGTTCTGGCTTTGACACTTGTTCTCCTTCTAGTGACCTTGATCTCCTTCTTAGAGTTTGGTCTTGAGCCTTATGACTTACACCACATAACTGTAGCTGTTACCTCATTGGTTGTAAGTCACGTCCTAATGTAGTGATCCTTGGTGTGTTATAGCTCTTCTCAACTCGATCACCCTTGACTTTGCAAGCCTTCTTCTTCACCCTTGGCTTTGGGTTCCTCAGCCTCCTTGACCTTCTCCCGTGCACTTGGTACCTCGAAGCTTCTCTTGCCTCCGTCCTTGGCTTGATCAGTTGTCTCCGAGCTTCGCACCCGAGTCTCACTTTATGCAATGTCCATCTTACTTGTGATGTCCATCATGTATCCATAATCCAGTTCTTGGACCATCACAATTGTTCACTTGTGTTGAACCCTGTAGGCTTTACCTTAAGCACCTGTTCAACACTTAGTACACTTGTTAGTCCTTTAATTGAGTTGTCATCCAAACACCAAAACTCACAAGAGAGCTTTCAATCTCCCCCTTTTTGGTGATTGATGGCAACACAATTAAAGCTTACATAAGAATAAGATTTGAAGCACAAATTTTGAATTCTAAGTTTATAGAATGCTCCCCCTAAATATGTGCTTACTTCAAAAACATAGTTTTGACCTCAGATGCCAATTTGCACATACTTAGGCAATTCGAAACATTTCTACACCTTAGCACTTTTTAGGATGCATTGTGTCAAGAATCAAGCCATGATACTATAACACACAAATGCACATAATTAAACACACAAATGCACATAATCAGAGTTAAACACCATTCAATTTAGTGGATATATCACAGGAATATCAACCTACCACTATTCACCATTAAGATACCAATTCAAACTAATACCAATTTAAACTAAGACACTAAATTTAAGACAATCTTAAAACACCATGACAATCTTAAAGCACCATTAACCACATGACTATCTATTACACTCTAGAGGTCAAATAATTCATAGCAACGGAAGCACTAGTCCATAAGCATTAGTCCATATGATGCAACACATATAATACTGCAGGAAGCATATGAATGACACACTAGGAAAGCTTAAACTAACACACCCCTTAGGATAAGCTTTCCTCTCAACTTGAGATAAGCTTTAATGCACAAATTCTCCCCCTTTGACATCAAACACCAAAAACCATACTCGAGCAAGAACATAGGATGATGTCAAGGGACAGCAGGGTGTCAAGGGGAAAAAAACGACTATCAAAGACTCCCCCTTACTTATTGAACATATGCACTATCAACATTTAGGTAAGATACATATATGCAAAAAGATTAATACTCCCTTTTGTACCTTTACCATGTTGTAGTGTACTTCCCATCTTGAAAGTAGTTAATCTTTCGAGAGCATCGCCACACTTGTGCCTGATTCTTTATCCTAACTTTCCTTGTTGCTAAGACACCAAACTTAGAACAAGTTATAGTATTGGACACACGAAGACTTCTATTCTCATGATTATCAAAAGATGTCAATTGAAGCGAACTATTATGGCTACCAATTGAAAGATACAAATTTAAAGATACCAATTGCAAAGTTCACTTATTATCATGGCTCCATGATATTTAAGAATAAGCATTAAGAATAAGCATTTATTATCACCAGATATTATAGAGCATGAGCAATCTAAAGATATACAATTACTCACAACTTGAGATACCAATTTCTTGACTTACAGAGGTACCCAAGTCCTGATTGCTCCATTTCTTGCTTATCTTCTCTTTTCCACCTAGAGACTATACAAGATCGCTCAAGAAACAGTTAGTCTCAAAAGACACAAGTTATGTGTGCTCCCCCTCAAGTTGTGCATCAAGTATTTGAATGACTTGCACTTTGCACATTCTAGCTTCCTCAGAACTAGAGGGGATCACAACATACCTTGGTCAAGGCATACTCTATCACTGTCATCACACAAGGATGCCAATTTGAATATCAATTGTAAAACCACTTAACACAAATTTAAGGCTAAATGAAAGGTTGACTAAATTCAACAATGCACGCCTCAGCCAAATGAATACTCATAGAAAGTCTAATATTTACGCAACTTGAACATGCTTCATATTTAATTATCATTGCACATACCAATTGAAGATCAACACAATCAAGTATATAATGCGAAATATCTAAGCATGTCATGATTAAGAAGGTTTCTTAGATGCACAAAAGAAACACATTTTAAAGGCATAAATTACCTAAACCAAGATATTACCAATGAAAGACAAGAACATAGCTATGATCACAATGAATGGAATTTCAAGAATATTTAATGAAATTGCATAGCTTCATTTTCCACACCTTTGCCTTTATGAGAGCACTTGTTATCACCAATTCAGGACTCCTTTTGCTCACACACCTCATAGCTCAAAGGGGCACGACATGGATTTGAAATTCACACAATACCAAACCAGGGTAATTATGTGAACATAGACTAAACAAAATGTCATATTTGCACATAGCATGACTTACACAAAGTTACATGTTTATCCATATACACCAAGAGGGTTAATCGTTGTGGATATAACAAATGAAAGAGCTACTCATGAATGATTCAAAAGATATATCCTATAGTGCACTAGTCATGATTAGACAAACATTATTATGATCCATTTAACACAGCCAATCATAAAGCATAACTACTCTAAGCACGACACTTAAATTTAAGAGCAATAACGATAATGTACTTAAGAAACACAGGTACCGTCCTTTGAAGAGACAGATGCGCAATCGAGGCCCTTTGCTTGATTCACCAATAATGATCAAGGACCTATTCCACTTTTTACTTGAGATGAACATGGGATTAGTGTCTCATAATAATTCAACCTTGGGTCAATAAACACCAAAACAATTAACAGCTTAAGCATAGAATTTTTAGATAACCGTCTTAAGCTCTCCCATGGTCTCCAGTCCATCTCATGGCACCTGCATGGTCTAGTTAGCACAATTTGGTACCCACCTCGGGATGGGTCCATAACGATCAACTAAAAGTGCCTTTGGCACCCAAATTGCCTTTGTGCTAGTTCTAGGTGATCTTGTTATAGATCTAGCACAAGTGTATAATATGGGTCTCCTACCTGAATAAGATTGACACAAATTCACTTGCTTAGGAATCTTACCTTTATAACATACCTTGGATAGATGACCCTGCTCACCACACTTGTAGCAGAAGCGTCGCTCAACTTGACACGACGCTTGCTGTGTGTTATTTTCCTTGGTGAGGGTCACCTTGGAGGATGCACATCCTTGATTCTTCATGACCGGACATGAAGTAATCGTGTGGTCCTGATTGTTGCATCCAAAACAACTCCTTGTCCCTTCATTCTTGTCTTTGTACGGACAAGACGCGATGAGGTGGCCTAACTCCTTGCATTTGAAACACCTCCTTTTTCCTCTTCCCTTTTTGTGCTTGAAGGACATGGAGAGATGATTAGTACAAACAACATGACTAATTGAATTTTTACCTTTTTCCTCGTTCATGTTGATTTCATCATTTATAGCTTTGGGAACATTCTTCTTATTGAGCTTAACACTTGCTGCAGTTTTTCCTTTCTCAAGCTTCTTCACCACGCGCCCGTGGATATCTTGAGAGAGTTGAGCTAAGCGTCTTCTCCTCAATTGTCGTTGCTTCTTATTCCCACAGAATTTCTTTTGTGACCCTAAAACTTGTTGCTCAATCAATGATTGGCTTTCTTTTGAGCAACAGGGGTTAGCACATGATGATATACAATTCAAATGCGCACACGTGCGAGAATGAGGTTCACATGAATTTAAGTTTAAAATTACAACCTCATGAGCAACATTAAGCATGATATGGTCATCAACTAGTTTATTATGAGAATTTGACAACATATCATACTCTTTACCTAGAGCAAGTTTTTCTAAATTTAGAATTGCTACTTGACTCTTAAGCATGGCGTTTTCCATTTTAAGTTGAGCAACACAGGATAAAACATCATCATTATTTCTTTGCTCAAATAAAATAGATTCATACCGTTGGACCAAATCGTCATGAGAGCACTTTAGCTCCTCATGTTCTTTGGTCATCTTCTCCAGGCAGTTGTTGGTTTTGATGAGGGTCTCCTCTAGCCTGAGAAGCGTCTCGCCTTGTTCCTTGTTCCTTCTCAACAACTTGACCAAGAGCACTTTGTCTTCTTTGTTGAGATGGGAGTAGAACCGGCGAATCTCCTCTTCTAGTGGTGATGAAGACTCATCCTCGCTATCATCCTCATATTCCTCCTCATCATCGCTTTCGTCTCCACTATCATTGTTAGCAATAAGACATTTATAACTAGTGGAAGACAAACCTGTCGGTGAGGTGGATTCATCGTTTGGATGCCATCGTTCTTGTTCTTCTTCCTTTGAATGGTTAGTATGACAAGCAATATAGGGAGTAGAAGTAGTACAATTTGCCACAAAATATTTTACTTTAATTCTATTCCATAAATCATGAGCATCAACAATTAAATCATTACCACTACTCATGATGGCAAAATAAGCACCTCTAGAAAGAGAATCAACTAAGATGCTGCAAGCACGGTGATTGAGAGAGAAACATCTTAGTTCATCATTAGAGGGATTTTTACTAATATCAGATGGAAAAATACTTCTCCTAAGGATCTGTCTTAAATCAGGATCAACACTCATGAAAGCATTGTAAATAGAGACAGACCAAGATTTGTAATTAGAACCATCGCCTAAAAGAAGTTCTACAGTTACCTCTTGTGACGACATCGTTATCTCCGGACGGCTAAGCCCACACTGGAGAGGCCTAGCTCTGATACCAATTGAAAGCTCCCTTTGGCCCGGGAACAGGATCTAGATGTCGCCTAGAGGGGGGGGTGAATAGGCGAATAAAAATTATCACTTTAAAACTTAAATTCTTACTCTACTCAAAGACTTAGTACGCAGTGGAGTGAGAAGACTCTTCGAGTAGGTTGCAGCGGAATCAGAGATCCTGTCTCAAAAATGTCCTGCACTTCAAATAAAGCTTATACCACAGATAAGTATTGAAGTGCAGATATAAAGACGAGTAAGACAGAGAGTCAGGATACAATACAGAACAGAGCACACAGACGCAAGGATTTATCCTGAGGTTCGGCCAAGCCTGAAATGCTTGCCTAGTCCTCGTTGGAGTTAGCCACACCTGGGCTTGGAGTCTATTTCAACTCCTTCCTCCGTTTGCTCAGATCTGTCAGAATGACAGATAGAGCCTTTCACTATTGAGTGGGGTTACAACAGAACCGCGGCTGCTTACAAACTTCTTGGCAGCACCCCGGCAGAGTAACGATACGCTCAAGACCTTGCTCTAGCTCTAAGCAGCACTACTCCTCTCTCTAAAGGCTTATAGCTGTGCCTTCTACACAAACTATAGAGTTACACACAAGAGGGAGAGCGAGAATTGATCCGAGTAATGTCTACACTTGTTGGCTGCACTTGTATTTTGCTTGAGGCGCCTAGGGGTCCCTTTTATAGGCACAAGGGGCCTAGGAGCCGTTGGAGGCAATTCTGGAAGGCCAATCTTGCCTTCTGTCGTCGGGGGCACCGGACAGTCCGGTGCACACCGGACACTGTCCGGTGCCCGATTTGTTTCCTTATCTGGCGCTGCCGACCGTTGCAGCCCGTTGGAGATCTGCGAGCCGTTGGCGCACCGGACAGTCCGGTGCACACCGGACAGTCCGGTGCCGTCTTCCGACCGTTGGCTCGGCCACGTGTCCCGCGCGGATTGCGCGGCCGACCGTTGGCCCTGGCCGACCGTTGGCTCACCGGACAGTCCGGTGCACACCGGACAGTCCGGTGAATTTTAGCCGTACGCCGTCGGCGAATTCCCGAGAGCGGCCAGTTCGAGCCGAGTCAGCCTGGCGCACCGGACACTGTCCGGTGCACACCGGACAGTCCGGTGCTCCAGACCGAGCTAGGTCTTGGCAGCACACAGCCAAGTCATTTTCTCCTCTTCTTTCTTCTTCTTCTTTCTGTTTCTAACATTTAGACAAATATATTAGTACACAAAACCAATGTACTAAGTCTAGAAACATACCTTCTCTTAATTATTACATCTATAGCATTTCACATGCATGAGCTTCGATGTTGGACTCATAAATCATCAAGTCTGCTTGACTTGATCTAGATTGACATTTCTTGGCTCCAACATCCTGCAAAGATCACATAGAACATCTCCAAACCTAGGAACAACCCAAACTAAAGATCAAGGTGAACTTAGCTCTTTTAGGCTGCTTCCAGTTCTGGCTTTGACACTTGTTCTCCTTCTAGTGACCTTGATCTCCTTCTTAGAGTTTGGTCTTGAGCCTTATGACTTACACCACATAACTGTAGCTGTTACCTCATTGGTTGTAAGTCACGTCCTAATGTAGTGATCCTTGGTGTGTTATAGCTCTTCTCAACTCGATCACCCTTGACTTTGCAAGCCTTCTTCTTCACCCTTGGCTTTGGGTTCCTCAGCCTCCTTGACCTTCTCCCGTGCACTTGGTACCTCGAAGCTTCTCTTGCCTCCGTCCTTGGCTTGATCAGTTGTCTCCGAGCTTCGCACCCGAGTCTCACTTTATGCAATGTCCATCTTACTTGTGATGTCCATCATGTATCCATAATCCAGTTCTTGGACCATCACAATTGTTCACTTGTGTTGAACCCTGTAGGCTTTACCTTAAGCACCTGTTCAACACTTAGTACACTTGTTAGTCCTTTAATTGAGTTGTCATCCAAACACCAAAACTCACAAGAGAGCTTTCACTTTCCCCTGCTTGAGACCAATTTAGCGGGGTTCTGCATCTTCTCCCATATAATGCCTCAAAAGGTGCCATCTTCAGACTGGACTGATAACTGTTATTGTAAGAAAACTCTGCTAAAGACAGACACTTATCCCAATCCTTCCCATAATGTAGTGCACATGCCCGCAACATGTCTTCCAAAATCTGATTCACCCTTTCTGTCTGGCCATCAGTCTGAGGGTGATAGGCTGAGCTTCGGATTACTTGGGTTCCAAGTGATTCTTGCAGTTTCTCCCAAAAGCGTGCCACAAACAGTGCTCCTCTGTCAGAGACTATGGTCCTTGGTATCCCATGCAACCTTACTATCTGATCGATGTAAATTTCCGCATACTTTTCCGTCCGGTAGGTAGTGTGCACTGGTAAGAAATGAGCCGTCTTGGTCAATCTGTCCACAATAACCCATATGGAATCATGGTGCCGGGAGGTATTGGGCAATCCCACTATGAAATCCATGCAAATGTCCTCCCATTTCCAAGATGGTATGGGAAGGGGTTGCAAAGGGCCTGCTGCTTTCAGATGACTAGCTTTCACCCTCTGACAAGTATCACATTCTGAAACGTATTTGGCAATTTCCCTCTTCATCCGGGTCCACCAATAAAGAGGTCTGAGATCATGGTACATCTTGTTGCTACCCGGGTGCGTGGAGAACTTGGAAAGGTGAGCTTCATCCAATATCTTCCTTCTGAGTTCTGGATTTTTGGGAACAACCAATCGATCTTCAAACCATAAGATTTCCTTGCTGTCCTGACGGAAACACTTGTATTTCTCGGCCTTTTGCTTGATCATCTCCTTGATGATCTGAACACCCTTATCCCCAAACTGTGCCTGAGCTATTTGTTCTTGCAGTGTGGGCTCCACTGCAATATATCTTAATTCACCGGAAGGAACAACTTCCAGGTTCAGTTTGCACAACTCATCACACAAGGTGGTGATTCTCGCATCCATGTCCATGCAATTACATTGGGCCTTTCTGCTCAAGGCATCTGCCACAACATTGGCCTTGCCCGGGTGGTAATGCACCTCCAAATCATAGTCCTTGATTAGTTCCAACCATCTCCTCTGTCTCATATTCAGATCTGCCTGAGTGAAAATGTACTTGAGGCTCTTGTGATCGGTGTAAATGTTACAGTGAGCTCCCATCAAGTAGTGCCTCCATATCTTGAGAGCATGAACTACTGCTGCCAACTCCAGATCATGGGTCGGGTAGTTCTGCTCATGGGGTCTGAGGGCTCGGGAAGCATAAGCAATCACTCTGTTCTCTTGCATCAACACACAACCCAATCCGGTACCAGAAGCATCACAATAAACTTCGAATGGCTTGGTATTATCCGGCTGAGCTAGCACTGGAGCTGTTGTCAATTGTTGTCTCAGGGCATGAAAAGCATCCTCACATTTTTGGCTCCACACAAATTTGGCTCCCTTTTTCAACAGTTCAGTCATTGGCTTGGCAATTCTAGAGAAATCCGGAATAAATCGTCGGTAATACCCTGCCAATCCCAGAAAACTCCTAATCTGCTTCACTGTAGTCGGAGGTTTCCAGTCCATCACTTCTTGCACCTTCTCAGGGTCAACTGATATCCCATCCTGAGAGATTGTGTGACCCAAGAATTTTATTTCCTTCAGCCAGAACTCACACTTGGACAACTTAGCATACAACTGATGGTCACGAAGCCTTTGAAGCACAATATGCAGATGCTCCGTGTGTTCATCTTCATTCTTGGAATAAACCAAAATGTCATCAATGAAGACAACCACAAACTTGTCCAGCTCTGGCATGAATACTGAGTTCATCAAGTACATGAAATAAGCCGGGGCATTGGTTAGCCCAAAAGACATCACCAAAAACTCATAGAGCCCATATCTGGTAGAGAAGGCCGTCTTGGGAATGTCACTGGCACGGATCTTGATCTGATGGTAGCCCGAGCGAAGGTCTATCTTGGAGAATACCTTGGCTCCTACCAATTGATTAAACAGAACGTCAATGCGGGGTAACGGGTACTTGTTCTTGATAGTCACCGCATTGAGAGGGCGGTAGTCAACACACATCCTCAAACTCTCATCCTTCTTTTTCACGAACAAGGCGGGACATCCCCATGGTGAAGTGCTTGGTCGAATAAATCCCTTGTCCAACAATTCTTGCAGTTGCTTCTTCAATTCTGCTAGCTCTGCGGGAGGCATCCTATAGGGTCTCTTGGAGATAGGAGCAGTCCCAGGTTGCAATTCAATGGCAAACTCAATATCTCTGTCAGGTGGCATTCCTGGCAATTCATCCGGGAACACATCCGGGTAGTCACAGACTACTGGGATCTTTTCCACTGGGGATTCTACCATAACAAAGGCACAAGACCGTGTGCAACCCTGGTTGGGTAAGTATAGTGTGATTTCACCACAAATTGGTGAGTGCACCTCGATGGCCCTAGCTGCAATGTCAATCACTACCTGATGTTTGGTCAACCAATCAGTTCCCAATATGATATCCACACTATCCAGTCCCAAGATAAGAAGGTTGGTTTTAATTATCAAACTACCAAACTTTAGAGGCACATTCTTGTTGATTTGATAAGTGGCAACTCTGCCTCCGGGTGTTGAGATTGTAATGCCCCCATCGGTATGATGAAAGGGCAACTGGCATTTGGCACTAAACTTGGCACTGATAAAACTATGTGAAGCACCGGAATCAAAAAGAACAACAGCAGGAAAATTTAAAACTGTAAAGATACCAGTCATGACGGGTGCTCCCTCTGGAATGTCAGCCATTGTAGTGAAGTTCAGCTTGCCCTGCCTCACTTGCACTTTCTGCCTCTTTCCCTGGTTCTGGTTGACATTTTGCCCCTGCCTCTGCTGATTCTTGGGGCAATTCTTGGCATAGTGCCCAGTACTGCCACAAGTGAAACACCGGTTATCATTAGCCTGGCGGTACTGCTGCTGCTGGTGGTTCCTCTGAACTGGGAATTGGGCACGGTTGGGTGCCTGCTGCTGCTGCTGCTGCTGCTGTGGTGGCCTGATCACCCACCTTCCCTGCTGCTGCTGGGGTCCCCTGCTCTGGGAGTCAGACACAATCCTGAAGCGCTGGGGCTGTGACGAGGGTCCGGCCACAGGGGTCTTCCTCTTCTTCTCCGCCTGCCGAGCCACGATGCAGTCTTCCTGGGAGATGGCCATGTTGACCAACTCATTGTAACTGTTGGCCCGGACGGTGTTGAGACGGTCACGGAGCTTGGTGCTGAGCCCTCTCCTGAACCTGTCTCGCTTCTTCTCATCCGTATCTGCATGGTATCCGGCATACTGACACAGATCGTTGAAGGCCTGGGCATATTGTAACACGGTCCTGTTGCCCTGAGTGAGTGCCAGAAACTCATTGAGCTTCCGGTCCATGATGCCAGCGGGAATATGATGCCCTCTGAAAGCGGCCTTGAACTCCCTCCACTCCACCTCTCTACCATCCGGCTGCATAGCCAGAAAATGGTCCCACCAAGTCCTTGCGGGTCCGCGAAGCTGCTGTGTGGCGAACCTGACCTTGGTGACCTCCGAACAAGCCCCATGGAGCAATGGGAACTTGGATTCTACCACCCTCAACCACACATCTGCATCCAATGGGTCCTCCGACCTGGTAAACAATGGCGGCTGGGTGCTGAGAAACTCCTGGTAAGTAGCAGCGACGGGGTGACGCTGATGGTCTCCACCATACTGCTGAGGTGGTGGCTGCCGCTGAGCTAGCTGCCTCAGAATCTCATTCTGCTGGGCCATGAGCTCCTGCAGAGTGGGAGGCGGTGGTGGTGGAGGAACGTGCTCATTCTGACCACGGCGCGCTCTCCCAGCCATCTGAAAAAGTCACATGGTTGCTTAATAACATATCTCCAAGCTTAAGGTTTGGACATGGTAGGGGAGTCAAAGTAATTTGATAGATTTCAAATGAAACAAACGAAAACATGATCCTTCCATCCGAATTTAAATTACCCTCAGTCATCCCTAAATATCCAAAAGAGTTTCACTACTGGTTACACCAAGGAGCAAAAGACTCAACTCTACCTAGCCTAGTACCCTAAGGGTGCAAAAGCTAAGCTAGCGGCGAGGAGTCCAACTATCACCAACGTCTAGTCCTAGCCTGGCATCTACCGGGCGAACGAGGCGACGCTAGACTCGGGGGAAGGTGGTCTCCCTGAGCCAGCGGTGTCTACACTGGAGGCAGACTCGTCTCCTCCCTCGATGTCAACGTCCTCGTCAGCCTCCGCATCATGGATCTCTTGGTGATGCATGTCCAGATGCGCATTAGCCTCTGCTAGCTGCTGCTGAGTGTTGAGGAGCTGATCCTCGAGGACCTCGATGGTATTCTCCCTGGTGCCCACCAGCTCTTCCAACTCATGAATCTCGTCAGTCAGCTGCTCCACCTGTAAATCTTTCTCCACCAGCTCCTGGGATAAGTCCACCACGAGCTCCTCCCTGTTATCCAGGGTGATCTTGGTGTCCTCCAGCAATGCCATCAGGTGGGACATGGCCTCCCCACGCATCACTTGCAGACGATACAGAGCATTCATGCATCGCACAGACAAGTGAGCGGTATGGCCTGGGTAGAGAGCCCAGATGTCCTTGGCATGCTCCACCCGGTCCTTCCACATCGGGTCGTCCTCCTTTTCCGCAGGGAACAACCCAATGGGGTGGGTAGCCAACTCCAAGGGGTGAAATCCACAGAAGGTGGTCAGTCCATGTAGAGCGATAGCCTCAACAGTGTCCTCAGCCCGGTATCCATAGGACTCGGAGTCCAGTGAACGCCAGCCTGGTTGCAAGGGATGAGGCTCCAAAGTCATCCTCACCCGGCAGCGAGGTACCCGGTGCTTCTCGAATAGCTGCACCGCGTACTGAGGGGGTGTCAAATATCCTGCCCCCTGAAGCACCTCCCACAAGATGCGGGGAAAACCCTCTCGTGCAAGTCCGTCAGTGTGGGTCAGTGCATCTCCATCCTCAGAGGATCCGTGGGAAGTCATCTGTGCACGGTTAAGCGTAAGTAAAGAAAAAGAAGTAAAAAGAACAGGGAAAACAAAACTCAACCTGCCTCTGGTTAAAAGAAAAAGGTATTGAGGACCTAGTTGGCTGCTATCTCACTTTTAAGTCCTTTTTATTTAGTCAATTATTTACTTAATTAAGAATGCATGCATGCACGTCCTGAACGACCTCACAAGAAAATAAAAGGAATAGGGAAGAACTCCCATCCTGTAAAAGTGGCCTGTAGGGCCTAGTCACTTAGCCACCTAGCTACCCTTCTATCATCCTAAGGCTTCACGTCCTAGGTCTATCCTGCTCGCCCTACTATCTATCCAACATTGTTTCTATCAAATTTTACTTTTTAGAAAAGGGGATGGTATCTATGTTTTATTGATTCCTCTGTGGTGGTACAAGCTCCGATACCAGCTGTGGCGGAACTGCCCGAATTATTCCGACTTAAGTGCCTAAGTCCGACCTTAGAGGCTAGACCACACTTAAATGGGAATAACCCGTCAATCCCTCGGATCTAGTCCGACACGGCCACTGACAAGATCAAGTACCACAGTCTCACTCGATGGTGAGTCACAGAGCAAATACAATAAAGCATAAAACCATGCATGGAAGAGTATTAAATTATTACATCACCAGGGTCATCATTGGAGTTTTCGCAAAGTAACCATCATTGTTTTTGGAGTGCAGCGGAAAAATAAACTAACGGTAAATAAATGGGGGGATGGGGAAGCCTGTCCCATCACTCCTCATGCTCCTCCTCAGCCGAGGCAGGGTCCCACTCGACAGTCCAACCCGGTGGCAGGGTGGATGGCCAAGTCACTCCAGCAACCATGTCCTCCAGAGAACCTGTAAAATTATGCCACAAGCAAGGCTGAGTATACTAATACTCAGCTAGACTTACCCGGTGTGAGGAGTCTATACTCCTCTACCTCTAGACATGCAGCTGTTTGGCTGTGGGGTTTGGTTGCCAAAAGCACTAGCTGAGTTTCTAAATCAAGATTTTAACTTTGTCAAAATTAAGTGTGACTCTCTTAAGGCTAAAAGTGTACTATCTATTCATACATAGTAGCAAGCATTATTAGCAAACAACAGTTTGTATCATCTCAACCAGTTCCACTTGTTACTCAATGTAGCAGCATGGATCAAGCAGTCTCATTAGCTGCGAGAAGCAGACGATTCGAATCGAGTTTTATCCTTGCAAGGTAAACCTAAACACACGACATGCAGGGGCACTCCGTCCCCACACACATCAACCGTCCCCATCGATTCCCCGTCAGCAGATCAGGGCTCACCGTCTTGGCGTACAATGCCTCACTGACCCCGACTGCCGTCGTGCAGTGACCGCACTTGTACCCACCATAACCGGAATGGGAGACTACGTCTCAGGTCGCGTGAGGGGATATGTCTACTGCCAGGTTCAATCAGGTACTAGGCTTACCGATTTACCATATTTCTCGGTATGTGTTTAGTACGTTCAAACGCTTGACTCACGGTACCACACCTTAATCCTTAATCAACTTTTTATCCCGTGAACAACCAATCCCCATGGATTGTTGCCCACAAACCAACCTCAATATGATAAGAAGGTGGATACAACCAATTCCTGACCTCGCGCGAGTGCTAGAAAAATCACTCGACTTCTACCGAGATCCTAATTAATAAAGCAGCTACTCGACCTATCATACTAGTATCCATCTCAAAAGGAATCCTGAGTTCATGCAACTAGGGTTTCAGTCAACTCCTACACTTAAGTGCACAAACAATCCTACAAGCATTAAGTGAAGTAAAATAGCATAAATAACAGGTTATGCATAGAACCGGGGCTTGCCTTCCAAAGCAGTGGCAGGCAGGTCCTCTGGTGCAGGCTCTGGTGCTGGGTCTGGGGCAACCTCCTGGGCAGCTCCTTGCTCCGGCACGAGGACGTACTCTCCGTCAGCAAGATTACAATCTATCGGAATGCAATGAACATGTTTGTCATGATTATGCAAAATTTAAGAACATTAAGCTACAGAAAATTAAGTTAAGAGTTAACTTAGGGTTCCTTGGCCACCTGGTTCTTCTAGTGGTATAGTATACATAGACTTATCACCTTTTAGGTTTAGGTTTTCTTTCTAAAATAACACATTGGATTTGTATTGCCTCTATAAAGTCCAGTGGACAATTATAAAGGTCTTAGGGGGACATTAAATTCCATCATCCATTTTCCTTTCTTAATTCCCACCTAGGGTTTCTAGTAGGGGTTTTGAACTATGATAGTAGTTTAAAACTTTCCAAAAATTCTGTAAAAATTACAGTGGGTTGTCACTGGCTATACTAGCTGGTTTTGATAATTTGAGGCTTAAAGTATAAAAGCTAATCCTTAAACAAAAATAACAATGGTTAGGCAAAATGGGCCACTTTACACTACAAGTCCTTTATTAAAGTGGTTTCTGACCTAATGGTTATTTTTGCTGGCCTCTAGTAGTGATGAAAAGCTCTGGTGCCAAAAATGACAGAGAGCTACATGATGGTTAATTAGTGGTAAATTTCTAAACTTTGGTGCAACAAGGGTGCTTAGAACTAACTTGTCTTTTGAAAAATATCAAACAACAGATTTCAGATTTTTCTTAAGTTCTTATTATCAACACATTAGTTATCCTAAGGTTTGGGGAGGTTTCACCTTAGGGATATTTTTGTAGGGTTTTTCTAAGTTATCCCTATTTTCTTCATTAAAAAGGTATCTTGTTTATTTTACACTACAACAGGGTATGATATATTTTTCCAGTGAACTACATTGACTAAGTATCTCAACAAAAATAGGTGTGCCCTCTGGTTCATCATTTATATCACCTTTTCTATTTTTCTTAAACTTAAGCATATTATGGAATAAGGGGTTAAAATTATCTCAATGTAATAAACAGAGAGGTTTAACATTTTTAACTAGGTCAGTGGGTAGATATAAACTTTTCCAAATTTTTCTAACCCTAGTTAAATAGTGTAACTATTTTTCTTGCTATTATTAAGCTTTTGGCCAAAACTGAAAATAAATCAGAACCTTACATTCTTCTTTAGTTCATATGGGGTTTTATATTTTTCTTAGACAGGTTACATTATTTATAGTTTGGCAAAATTGGTTTGACCAAATTTGGATGATTTAAACAGAAGTTATGCATTTTCAAAGTTGATGTCCAATTTAAAACAGATTTACTTAAGGTTTTCTGGAAAAACCAGTTTGCGCCGAGACCCCTAGGGTTAAACTGATTCAACTCTCGCAGATCTACCCTCAGGTCACTATTCATATGAGTCTTGGGCTTTACACTTAACCCCCCAGGGTTTTCTTCCTCACACCCGCGGTCCTTCCCCTAAACAGAACAGTAGCCGTAGGAAAGAAAGGACGGCGCGGCTTACCGGCGGCGAGGGAGGTCCGGCGAAGGGTGGGGTCGGCTCGGGGAGGCTCTGGCGGTCACGTCGAGGTACGGCTCGTCGTCGGAGGTGGCCGGAATCGCCTGGTCCACGAGCGCAGGCGGGTGTCCTCGTCGGCGGCGAGTATACCGGCCAAATCACGGCGATCTGGTCCAATCCAAGGGCACGGTGAGCTTCACGGGGTCACGCAGCGACTGTGCGCACAAGGAATCGAGGAATGGCTGAGTGGATTACCCGGTCCACGAACTCCGGCGAGGTTAAGTGCTCCGGCGAGGGTGGACTGGCCTCTCCGGCGAAGGGAACTCCGATTCCTCGCGCGGGGAGTCTCGCAGAGGGGTGCACAAGCTTCTCCGAGGGCTGGACGGGGCTGGAAATGGCTGAGCGGGCCGGTCGACGGTGGCAGGGGGACTGGGTGGCCGCGGACAGCTGCGCACGGGCCAACGTCGGCGAACCAAGCTCCGGCGAGGGTCGGGTGGGTGCGGACGGGTATGGTCGACGCTCGGGAGGGTTTTATAGGCGCGGGCGCAGACCAGGGCGCTGGCTTGCCCGTTTGGCGCGACGCGGGCGTGAGGCGCGCGCGCGGGCGTGCTCTGGCGAGCTCAGAGCGCGTCGAACACGTGGCGCTTTGCTTCTGCCCGTGTTCTTCGCTCTGCTGAGCGGCCAAGCGTACGAATCTCGCCATGTCGACTGCGAAAGATCTCTTCCCTGCACCTAGAGCTACCTATTTCATGTGAGTTCCAAGGGAGGATACGCCCTAGGTTAGGAGATAGACCGGCGCCAAGTTTGGTTTGTCTCACTGCCCACTCAGTGACAAAACTGATGTCAAGTGCTGTCAAACGTCCAAGTCTCGGTTTCAAATTTTTCCAGGGGGTGCCTTAAGTGGTATAGCACATTTTTGGTATAGAACCCAAGTGGTTTTGGCGCCATTTTCCAAGTGAACACGGCTGGTCTTTGAATTAGGGCTAAAATGTGACTTAGAGAAAAATAGAGAGCTCTAGCTCTCTCTCCACTTGGAGAATTGAAATGGGGTTTCTCCAGGGGCCTTTTTGCAAAATTTTCCTCTCCAAAATGATGGTTATAATGTTGCTTAGGGTTTGGGTAAAAGTTACTCATGCTTTACCCACTTGATCACTCTCTTTCCCCCCCCTTACTTAGGGTTTTGGAAGGTATGGCTTTGAAGAAATCTAGGGTTCTTCTCCCCCTATTGTCCAAGATAGTAAATGTGCAAGGATTTAGGGTAATGTTTCTTATGTCATGGGCAACTTAATCAGCACATGAGCCCCAAGGTTCTTAGGTGCTGCCCTAAGCCTTTATCTTTTGTGATCCCAGCTTCTAGTGCCAAGTGGCTCTAGCCATGGTAACACCTGGGTGTTACACATACTTCGCAAGCGCCACCACTGTGTTCGGCGTCAACTGGTGGACTTACACCTCAAACCTTCGCAACACCTCCGCCACAAATCGATGTGTCGGGAGGCGAAGACCGGCAGCAAAAAAAGCCTAAAAACTATCAACTCGCCTTCAGGCTCGGGGACCTCCTCTGCACCCAGGGCCCGCCCGACACCGTTACCAAAGTAACCAAGCCGCTGCATCTCCAGCACGAGGACCGAGGAAATCCTCGAGGTACCAAACTCCACGGTATGGTCGGCCTGCAACTCAATCACCGCCAAATCACTCAAGGTCTCCTTAGACGACGGCACGGCCGGCGATGCGCTCGCAGCAAACGAGGAAGAAGACATTGCAATGTACCATCGGTGGCGGCGCGCGGTCTACTTGATACGGGCCAGATTTAAAAAGCAGTGTGAGCAAGGAGGGCAGGCGAGCAACTAAAAAAGCTAGGGTTTCTAACGCGCAAATGCAAGCAGGAAATGGACTCAGCAAAGGTCGGCTTTTGTAGGCGTGACGCGATGCCTCAGGAAACCCGCAGTCAAATAGTAACACGTCTATCAACGGTCACATTTCAAAAAACCCCGTGGGACCACTTCGAGCGAGGGCAGCGTCTTCACCATCTCACGGTGGTCTTCGGAACCAGCTGACTTAGTCGAACTGGTCCCTCAGAGGGCAAATGTTGGGACAAAGGCGAACACACCACCCTTCGCTCGTCGTGCTTCCACCTCTCCGCCACCCATCGGTCGACGTTTTCCACCTTAGCTCGCGCAGACGAAGACTGCATCCGCAGGACCCACCGGCAAACCAAGGTCGCTGACTAGATGGAAACCTGTTTGACCCCCCTTCACTCTGACGAAACAAGACGAAGGCCCCGCAGAAGACTACTGGACCTCCCACTCCCTCACCACGGAGAGAGGTCCGTGTACAGTTCGGCCCATAGAGCTAGGCCCCGCATGGACATGCGTGAATTGGGTCGTGTCTGTAATAAAATTTACCGTAATGACTGTCTGTAACCTCCCCTCGTGAGAATATTCTGGGGATAAACTAGGTACTCGAGGGTCTAAATATCTTTGATAGGGACAAGCAGCCCCACGAGTAGCTATAAATACCCCTGTACTGTGCCCAAGCACGGGGAGATTAACGTGGCTTTTGACATCCCGTGTTATTATTGCAAACTCTCTCCCCAATTTCCTATAGGATCAACCTGTCTCTGGAGGGCAGGTTCCAACACTTATACCAGTGACTACACTAGGCATGAAAGAAGATGAGAGCTGAACAATGCATCCTTAAATACCCTAATTTCGTCATCAAATCAAATTTAAATTAAGATATGTTTGGATCCACTTGACTAAATTTTAGCCCTATCACATTAAATATGTAATAATAGTTAAGAGTATTAAACATAATCTAATTATAAAACTAATTACATAGTTAAATACTAAATAGTACAACGAGTCTATAGAGTCTAATTATGTTACGATTTAATTATGTGATGCTACAGTGAACATTTACTACCTATAGATTAATTAGAATTAATAAATTCTTAATTTTTAATTAAATTATATACTACTTGTCTACTTATAACTAGCATTCACATATGACATGAATTAAATTTTAGTCATAGGAATCAAACACTAGAATAAGTGAATTGAGTGTATAGATATGACTTTGCGAAGCAACGAAATTACCTTTCTGCCATTTTGTAAATACCCCACGGCCATGGATCCGAACTAAAGATGTCAATAGGGACCGATACTCGTTGATCCGTGCGAAATTCCCCTATTAGGGTACGGGTATGGGACAAAAATTGTCCCCATAGGTATGGATATGGGATAAAATCTCCACCCATTAGGTAAATGGGTATGAGTTTAGGAAACAAAAATCCGAACCTGATTACCCATGGGTATTTTATACGTGTGCACCTGTCCTATTTGTATGAATGAGTTGAGGCCGAGTCGACCACCAAGCCCAGCACAACAGCCCACCAAGCCCCAGGTCCTAGCCCAACAAAACAACACGGCAAGGCAATTAGCAGACTAGCAAAAAACAAAACCCTAAAATAAAACCAGTTGTTGAGTACATGAAACGACTGTGCGGACGGTCTGGCTCTGAGGCTGGACGGTCCGTGATCCAGACGGTCCGCAGTGGTGGCGCGGACGGTCCGCTGAAAGTCGCCTATAGGGGGGTGAATAGGCAAACCCTGAAAATTATAACTTTAAACCCATACTTGATCCCTTGATTAGTGGTTAGAACAAGATAACAAATTATCGGAGTATAAAACTAAGTCCTTTGCTTGCAAAGAGTATTGCTTTCAAAGAATGCAGATTTAACAAAAGCAACACAACTAAAATGTTTATGAAAATAATGCAAGAGGACTTAGATGAGAAGAGAAATAACACAAGTTCTTTCTTGTAAGGCGTTGCTTCTATATATGAGAATTTAACTTGAGGCAACACAAAGTAATAACAACAAGAATAGTGCAAGACAACTTAAAGCGGGAGAAGACAAACAAATAACAAGAAATAAACACAAGTGACACGGGTGATTTGTTTTACCGAGGTTTGGTTCACCAAGAACCTAATCCCCGTTGAGGAGTCCACTAAGGACGGGTCTTTTCAACCCTTTCCCTCTCTCCACCGATCACCAAGACCGGCGAGTGTTTCTTCTTAATCTCAAGGATCACTAAGACCCCGCAAGGACCACCACCACTTAAGTGTCTCTTGCTAGCTTTACAAGTCTCTAAAAAGTTTGGAGGAAGATGAATGGGAATCAAAACTCCACGCTCAAATGATCACAAGATGTAGCACACACTTTCTCTCAATGATTCTCACAAGGCACTATCACTAAACACACACAAGTAGCTCTCTTTTGCTTGATCTCTCTTTTGTGGCACTTGTGAGGCTTTGATATGGCCTAAATCTTGTGTTTGAGATAGGTCAATGAATGGAGGTGGTTGGGAGGGCTTGGATATGTCAATTATATGCCTCGATATGTTGCTTGGGCTCCCACACCTTAAAATGGCCGGTTGGGGTGGTATTTATAGGCCCTAACCCCTCATATGGCAGTTGGACTGAAAGCAATAGCTTTCTATCGACGGGCGCACCGGACAGTCTGGTGCACACCCGACAGGCCACTTTTCACTATCCGGTGCTGAGAGTACCTAGAGGGGGGTGAATAGGTGATCCTGGAAAACTTGAAACTTAAGCCACAAAGACTTGGTTAAGCGTTAGCACAATAATCGTCAAGTGGCTAGAGAGGAGTCTCAACAAAACACAATAACCACAAGAGATCAATCACAGAGATGGCACGGTGGTTATCCCATGGTTCGGCCAAGACCAACGCTTGCCTACTCCACGTTGTGGCGTCCCAACGGACGAGGGTTGCAATCAACCCCTCTCAAGCGGTCCAAAGACCCACTTGAATACCACGGTGTTTTGCTTTTCTTAATCCCGTTCGCGAGGAATCTCCGCAACTTGGAGCCTCTCGCCCTTACACTTGAAGTTCACAAAGAAGCACAGAGTAAGGGAGGGATGAGCAACGCACACAAGACACAAAATCAGAATGTCAACACGCACACAAGTCGCAACAAGAGCTCGCAACACAACCCGATGAGTTCACAACTCAACAAGAGCTCTAGATGCTATCACGAAGAAACAAATGCGTGGAATCGAAGTCTTGGTGCTTAGGAATGCTTTGAGTATGCTTGATATCCTCCTCCATGAGCCTAGGGGTCCCTTTTATAGCCCCAAGGCGGCTAGGAGCCGTTGAGAGCATTCCTGGAAGGCAGATCTTGCCTTCTATCGACTGGCGCACCGGACAGTCCGGTGCACCACCGAACACTGTCCGGTGCAGATATCCTTCCTTATTTGGCGAAGCCGACCGTTGGAGTCTGAGAGACGTTGGCGCACCGGACACTGCCCGGTGCACACCGGACAGTCCGGTGCACCAATGTGACCGTTGGCACGGCCACGCGTCACGCGCGGAAACCTCGGCCGACCGTTGCCCCGGCTGACCGTTGGCTCACCGGACAGTCCGGTGCACCACCGGACAGACCGGTGAATTTTAGCCATACGCCGTTAATCATCTCCCGAGAGCGACGAGTTCGCCTGTGAACGGATCACCGGACAGTCCGGTGAATTATAGCCGTACACCACCGTCGAAGTCCCGAGAGCAGCAAGTTCGCTAGAGCCAGCCTGGCGCACCGGACACTGTCCGGTGCACCCAGACTGAGCAGACTTTGGCTGAACAAAGCCATCTCATTTCCAATTCAATTTTTCCTGTTTCCAACACTTAGACACAATACATTAGTCCATAAAACAATGTACTAAGTCTAGAAACATACCTTTTGACATGATTTGTACTTTGTCCACCACTTTACATAGATTAACACAAAAGCACTTGTGTTGGCACTCAATCACCAAAATACTTAGAAATGGCCCAAGGGCACATTTCCCTTTCAATCTCCCCCTTTTTGGTGATTTATGCCAACACAACATAAAGTGACTAGAACAAGTGCAATACCAATGCAAATGAAAACCAAAAGTTGTTTTGAATCAAATTTGGCATATATGGATCACTATTTGCCACCACTTGGTTTGTTTTTGCAAATCAAACTCAAATTTCTATCTCTAAGTCAAACACACTTGTTAAAACATAAAGAGAGTCATTCCAAGAGAAATTGATTCAAGATTCAAAAACTCCCCCTTTTTCCCATAATCAACACTTCTCCCCACAAGAAGCCAACTTTTGACAAGAGAGATAATAAAAGAGTTTTGACAAACCAAAAACTCTATTCTACTATTTTCAAAAACTCTCAAGTGGTAGCTGATCCATTTATTGCTTTGGCCTTTATTTTCTCCCCCTTTGGCATCAAGCACCAAAACGGGATCAATCTTGGCCCTTGAACCCCATTGCCTCACCAAAATCTTCAAATAAGAATACAAAGGCAATAAGAGTACATGAGATGAACTTGGAATAAGTTACCCTCTCATCGGAGTGCAGTGGAAGTCTTTCATGGTCCAAGTCCACCTTTTCCCTTTCAAACCTCCTTTGAGACTAAAACAAGCAAACTCAAACACACGGTTAGTCTCAAAGGGTCAAGTTGTAGCACAGCTCCCCCTAAATATGTGTATCACTTGCAAAAAGGACTTGTGAGGTCCAGGGAGTGTTTGTACAACTTGAGCACCACAAGTAAGCAACAAAATGCAGAAGGAACATGATCAAAAGCATAAACACATGTATGCTATAAATCAATCCAAGTTCCGCGAATCTAGGACATTTAGCTCACTACGCAACCTGCAAAAGGTCTTCTCATCTAAAGGCTTAGTGAAGATATCGGCTAGCTGGTTCTCGGTGCTAACATAAAACACTTCGATATCTCCCTTTTGCTGGTGGTCTCTCAAAAAGTGATGCCGGATGTCAATGTGCTTTGTGCGGCTGTGCTCAATAGGATTTTCCGCTATTCGGATAGCACTCTCATTATCACATATGAGTGGGACTTTGCTCATATTGTAGCCAAAGTCCCGGAGGGTTTGCCTCATCCAAAGTAGTTGCACGCAACATTGTCCTGCGACAACATACTCGGCCTCAGCGGTGGATAGGGCAACGGAAGTTTGTTTCTTAGAGTTCCATGACACCAGGGACATTCCTAAGAATTGGCACGTCCCCGATGTACTCTTCCTATCGACCTTACATCCAGCATAGTCGGAATCTAAATATCCAATCAAGTCAAAGTTAGACCCCTTTGGATACCAGATCCCGAAGCAAGGCGTAGCGACTAAATATCTAAGAATTCGCTTCACGGCCACTAAGTGACACTCCCTTGGATCGGATTGAAATCTAGCACACATGCATACGCTAAGCATAATATCTGGTCTACTAGCACACAAATAAAGTAAAGACCCTATCATAGACCGGTATGCCTTTTGATCAACGGACTTACCTCCTTTGTTGAGGTCGGTGTGTCCGTCGGTTCCCATTGGTGTCTTTGCGGGCTTGGCGTCCTTCATCCCAAACTACTTTAGCAAGTCTTGCGTGTACTTCATTTGGGAGATGAAGGTGCCATCTTTGAGTTGCTTCACTTGGAACCCAAGGAAGTAGTTCAACTCACCCATCATCGACATCTCGAATTTCTGCGTCATCACCACACATGGTCGGGGTACCGTTCATCCTCGAAGCCAGGGGGTTGCTCCACGTACACCTCCTCCTTGATCGGCCCGTTGAGGAAAGCGCTCTTCACATCCATTTGGTACAACCTGAAAGAATGGTGAGCGGCATATGCTAGCAAAATACGAATTGATTCTAGCCTAGCCACAGGAGCGAAAGTCTCCTCAAAGTCCAAACCTGCGACTTGGGCATAACCTTTTGCCACAAGTCGAGCCTTGTTCCTTGTCACCACCCCGTGCTTGTCCTGTTTGTTGCGGAACACCCACTTGGTTCCCACAACATTTTGCTTGGGACGAGGCACCAGTGTCCAAACTTCATTACGCTTGAAGTTGTTGAGCTCTTCCTGCATGGCCAATACCCAGTCCGGATCTAGCAAGGCCTCTTCTACCCTGAAAGGCTCAATAGAAGAGACAAAAGAGTAATGCTCACAAAAATTCACCAATCTAGAGCGAGTAGTCACTCCCTTGCTAATATCACCCAAAATTTGGTCGACGGGATGATTCCTTTGAATCGTCGCTCGAACTTGGGTTGGAGGTGCCTGAGGTGCTTCTTCCTCTTCAACTTGAACATCCTGTGCTCCCCCTTGATCACGCGCCTCCACTTGAGGTACCTGTTCGTCATCTTGGGTTGGGGGATGCACCATTGTTGAGGAAGAAGGTTGATCTTGCTCCAATTGTTCCTGTGGTCGCACATCGCCAATCGCCATGGTGCGTATTGCGGCCGTTGGAACATCTTCTTCATCTACATCATCAAGATCAACAACTTGCTCTCTTGGAGAGCCATTAGTCTCATCAAATACAACGTTGCTAGAGACTTCAACCAAACCCGATGATTTGTTGAAGACCCTATACGCCTTTGTATTTGAATCATAACCTAATAAAAACCCTTCTATAGCTTTGGGAGCAAATTTAGAAGTTCTACCTTTCTTCACAAGAATATAACACTTGCTCCCAAATACACGAAAATAAGACACATTGGGTTTGTTACCAGTTAGCAGCTCATACGAAGTCTTCTTGAGGAGGCGGTGAAGGTAGACCATGTTGATGGCGTGGCAAGCCGTGTTCACGGCTTCCGACCAAAGGCGCTCGGGGGTCTTGAACTCTCCAAGCATAGTCCTCGCCATATCGATGAGCGTCCTGTTCTTCCTCTCTACCACACCATTTTGTTGTGGTGTGTAGGGAGCGGAGAACTCGTGCTTGATTCCTTCCTTCTCAAGGAACTCCTCCACTTGAAGGTTCTTGAACTCGGACCCGTTGTCGCTCCTTATCTTCTTCACTTTGAGCTCAAACTCATTTTGAGCTCTCTTGAGGAAGCGCTTGAGGGTCCCTCGGGTTTCAGATTTATCCTGCAAAAAGAATACCCAAGTGAAGCGGGAAAAATCATCAACTATAACAAGACCATACTTACTTTCTCCTATGCTTAGATAGGCGACGGGTCCGAAGAGGTCCATATGAAGCATCTCCAAGGGTCTTGATGTGGTCATCACATTTTTGGTGTGATGAGAGCTTCCCACCTGTTTCCCTGCTTGACACGCTGCACACGGTCTATCTTTTTCGAAATAAACATTAGTTAGACCTATCACGTGTTCTCCCTTTAGAAGCTTGTGGAGGTTCTTCATCCCCACATGTGCTAAGCGGCGATGCCACAGCCAGCCCATGCAAGTCTTAGCAATTAAGCATGCATCTAGACCAGCCTCTTCTTTTGCAAAATCAACCAAATAAAGTTTGTCGTCTAGTACACCCTTAAAAGCTAGTGAACCATCACACCTTCTAAAGACAGACACATCTACATTTGTGAATAGACAATTATATCCCATATTGCATAATTGACTAACAGATAACAAATTATATCCAAGCGACTCAACTAAAAACACATTAGAAATAGAGTGCTCGGATGAAATAGCAATTTTACCTAACCCTTTTACCTTGCCTTGGTTCCCATCACCGAATATTATTGAATCTTGGGGATCCTTGTTCTTGACGTAGGAAGACAACATCCTCTTTTCCCTCGTCATGTGGTTTGTGCATCCGCTGTCGATAATCCAGCTTGTACCCCCGGATGCATAAACCTGCAAGGCAAATTTAGGCTTGGGTCTTAGGTACCCAACTCTTGTTGGGTCCTACAAGGTTAGTCACAATTGTCTTAGGGACCCAAATGCAAGTCTTGTCTCCCTTGCATTTGGCCCCTAACTTCCTAGCAATCACCTTCTTATTTTTTCTACAAATGGCAAATGAAGCATTGCAAGCATGATATATTGTAGAGGGTTCATTAACTTTCCTAGGAACATTAACAACATTTCTCCTAGGCATATTATGAACAACATTTCTCCTAACAACATTTCTATCATGCATAACATGGGAACTAGAAGCAGTCATAGCATGAAAATCAAAAGCATTATAACTTCTAAAGGCATTCTTAGAATGTCTCCTATCATGATACATGAAGGCATGGTTCTTTTGCACACTACTAGCCATAGGGGCCTTCCCTTTCTCCTTGACGGAGATGGGAGCCTTATGGCTTGTTAAGTTCTTGGCTTCCCTCTTGAAACCAAGTCCATCCTTAATTGAGGGGTGTCTACCAATTGTGTAGGCATCCCTTGCAAATTTTAATTTATCAAATTCACTTTTGCTAGTCTTAAGTTGGGCATTAAGACTAGCTACTTCATCATTTAATTTAGAAATGCAATCTAGGTGTTCACTACAAGCATCAATATTAAAATCTTTACACCTAGTGCAAATTACAACATGTTCTACACAAGATGTTAATTTACTAGATTTTTCTAACTTAGCATTTAAATCATCATTCACACCTTTTAAAGTAGAAATGGTTTCATGACAAGTAGATAGTTCATAAGAAAGCATTTCATTTCTTTTAACTTCTAAAGCATGAGATTTTTGTGCCTCTACAAATTTATCATGTTCTTCATACAACAAATCCTCTTGCTTTTCTAGCAACCTATTCTTGTCATTCAAGGCATCAATTAACTCATTAATTTTACCAATTTTAATTCTATCTAAACCTTTAAATAAACTAGAATAGTCTATTTCATCATCAACACTAGAATCATCATCACTTGAAGAAGCATAAGTGGTATCCCGAGTACATACCTTCTTCTCCTTCGCCTGAGGCATGTGTGATGTTCGTTGGGGAAGAGGGATGACTTGTTGAAGGCGGTGGCGGCTAGTCCGTCGGAGTCAGAAGAGGAGCAATCCGAATCCCACTCCTTTCCGATATGTGCCTCGCCCTTGGCCTTCTTGTAGTTCTTCTTCTTTTCCTGTTTGTTCCCTTTTTCCTGGTCACTTTCATTATCGGGACAGTTAGCAATAAAATGACCAATCTTACCACATTTGAAGCATGAGCGCTTCCCCTTTGTCTTGGTCTTGCTTGGCTGTCCCTTGCGACCCTTTAGCGCCGTCTTGAAGCGCTTGATGATGAGGGCCATCTCTTCATCATTGAGCCCGGCCGCCTCAACTTGTGCCACCTTGCTAGGTAGCGCCTCCTTGCTCCTCGTTGCCTTGAGAGCAATGGGTTGAGGCTCATGGATTGGACCGTTCAACGCGTCGTCCACGTACCTCGCCTCCTTTATCATCATTCGCCCGCTTACGAACTTTCCAAGGACTTCTTCGGGCGACATCTTGGTGTACCTAGGATTTTCACGAATATTGTTCACCAAATGTGGATCAAGTACAGTGAAAGACCTTAGCATTAGGCGGACGACGTCGTGGTCCGTCCATCGCATGCTTCCGTAGCTCCTTATTTTGTTGATAAGGGTCTTGAGCCGGTTGTATGTTTGGGTTGGCTCCTCGCCCCTTATCATCGCGAATCGTCCAAGCTCGCTCTCCACCAACTCCATCTTGGTGAGCAAGGTGACGTCGTTCCCCTCATGAGAGATCTTGAGGGTGTCCCAGATCTGCTTGGCATTGTCCAAGCCGCTCACTTTATGGTACTCGTCCCTGCACAAGGAGGCTAACAACACAGTAGTAGCTTGTGCATTTTTATGAATCTGTTCATTAATAAATATAGGACTATCTGAGCTATCGAACTTCATTCCATTCTCAACAATCTCCCATATGTTTGGATGGAGAGAAAACAAGTGATTACGCATTTTGTGACTCCAAAATCCGTAGTCCTCCCCATCAAAGTGTGGAGGCTCGCCGAGAGGAATGGAAAGTAAATGTGAATTTGAGCTAAGCGAAATACATGAATAATCGAAAGAAAAGTTTGAGTTAACCGTCTTTCGTTTCTCGTAGTCGTAGTCGTCCTTTTGGGAAGAAGTAGATTCGTCGCTGTCGTCGTAGTAGACGATCTCCTTGATGCGCCTTGTCTTCTTCTTCCCATCTTTCCGTTTATGCCCCGAGCCAGAGTCGTTAGGCTTGTCATCCTTCGGTTCGTTGACGAAGGACTCCTTCTCCTTATCGTTGATCACGATTCCCTTCCCCTTAGGATCCATCTCTTCGGGCGATTAGTCCCTTTGTGAAGAGAACGGCTCCGATACCAATTGAGAGTACCTAGAGGGGGGTGAATAGGTGATCCTGGAAAGCTTGAAACTTAAGCCACAAAGACTTGGTTAAGCGTTAGCACAATAATCACCAAGTGGCTAGAGAGGAGTCTTAACAAAACACAATAACCACAAGAGATCAATCACAGAGATGGCACGGTGGTTATCCCGTGGTTCGGCCAAGACCAACGCTTGCCTACTCCACGTTGTGGCGTCCCAACGGACGAGGGTTGCAATCAACCCCTCTCAAGCGGTCCAAAGACCCACTTGAATACCACGGTGTTTTGCTTTGCTTTTCTTAATCCCGTTCGCGAGGAATCTCCACAACTTGGAGCCTCTCGCCCTTACACTTGAAGTTCACAAAGAAGCACGGAGTAAGGGAGGGATGAGCAACGCACACAAGACACAAAATCAGAATGTCAAAACACACACAAGTCGCAACAAGAGCTCGCAACACAACCCGACGAGTTCACAACTCAACAAGAGCTCTAGATGCTATCACGAAGAAACAAATGCGTGGAATCGAAGTCTTGGTGCTTAGGAATGCTTAGAGTATGCTTGATATCCTCCTCCATGCGCCTAGGGGTCCCTTTTATAGCCCCAAGGCGGCTAGGAGCCGTTGAGAGCATTCCTGGAAGGCAGATCTTGCCTTCTGTCGACTGGCGCACCGGACAGTCCGGTGCACCACCGGACACTGTCCGGTGCAGATATCCTTCCTTATTTGGCGAAGCCGACCGTTGGAGTCTGAGAGCCGTTAGCGCACCGGACACTGCCCGGTGCACACCGGACAGTCCGGTGCACCAATGTGACCATTGGCACGGCCACGCGTCACGCGCGGAATCCTCGGCCGACCGTTGCCCCGGCTGACCATTGGCTCACCGGACAGTCCGGTGCACCACCGGACAGACCGGTGAATTTTAGTCGTACGCCGTTAATCATCTCCCGAGAGCGACGAGTTCGCCTGTGAACGGATCACCGGACAGTCCGGTGCACCACCGGACAGTCCGGTGAATTATAGCCGTACACCGCCGTCGAAGTCCCGAGAGTAGCAAGTTCGCCAGAGCCAGCCTGGCGCACCGGACACTGTCCGGTGCACCCAGACTGAGCAGACTTTGGCTGAACAAAGCCATCTCATTTCCAATTCAATTTTTCCTGTTTCCAGCACTTAGACACAATACATTAGTCCATAAAACAATGTACTAGGTCTAGAAACATACCTTTTGACATGATTTGTACTTTGTCCACCACTTTACATAGATTAACACAAAAGCACTTGTGTTGGCACTCAATCACCAAAATACTTAGAAATGGCCCAAGGGCACATTTCCCTTTCAGGTGCCTACCATGTCAGCTAGCCATTAGGGTTTGTAGCAGTCGTCCGTTGGCTCTGCATGTCCTCGTGCTGCACCAGACAGTCCGGTGGCACACCGGACAGTCCGGTGCGACTATCTTCTCTGACCGTTTCTGACTTCCTAACGTCTCTGACGCGAGTGGCAGTCGACAGTTGGAGGAGATGTCCGTTGGGTGTGGGTTTCACCGGACAGTCCGATGAATTTTAGCCACGGGCGTTGAGTTTTTTCGAGAGTAGCCTGTTCGTCGGGCGCCCCAGCCTGGGCACCGGACACAGTCTGGTGCACCGCAGGCTGGTGCAATCCTGACATGCCCCATTCCTTGGATTTATTCGCTGATTCTTTTTTGCTTCTTTTGTTCTTGAGCCTTGGACTACTCTGTTTCTTTTTATGTCTTCTTTTAAACTGTTGCATTCTCATTGCCTTAGTCCAATCCTCTTTACATTTTGATTCTTTCACTCATATATCTTCTTTTGCCCAATACTAGCTCCACAATAGTGATATGTTGATTTCGAGCTTTCCAACCTTTCTAGACGTGTTGAAAAGTTTCCTTAGGATATTTACAATTTGTCCAAAGAATAGAACTATCGGTAGTTCATCTATTCCATGTATTACCCCTATTTGGTTGGAAATGAGCTGATTCTGACTTAGAAACTGAACTGTTGATCTTATGAACCTGTGAATCAGAGACGAGATAGACTGGTCAGCCTGAATGGTTGTGAAGGCCATCAAGCACCAAAATATAAGAAATGTTTTTAAGGCCATTTCCCTTTCATCCACGCTTGTGCAGAGTCAGTTAGGGTTCCGAGTTTCTCGTAGGATTTGTTAGCTAAAACCGTAGCTCGGGAAACAACTTGTAGCGGATCCAGACCTCCCCCTTTATATAGATGAAGGGCTACGACCGATAGAACCACCAACAATCGATCAAATCAAGTCTATTTCTTATTTTACTTATGCATTAGGAGTAGTTCTAGTTTAGCTCTAGGTTAGCCTTTCTCTACCCCAAATTCTTCGCTTCTCTTCGGCTCTACGTCGATTAGAGGTGTCTAGGGTGGCCTACCGACCCTAAATGAAGCCTAGGATCTCTCCTCCTCGATGGGGTCCCTCCTGGAAGTGAGATTCAGGCGCCGCCGGTGAACTCTGCCACCCCTGTACACGCGCGGACCGTTCGGCCTCCAGGCACGGACCATCCGGTCCATTAGGCAGAGAACCCAAGCCCTGCGCCAGGTCACGGACCGTCTGGCTCCTAGACACGGACCGTCTGCGCCTGTGTAGAGAGCACCGCCACAGGTTCTCATTGTAGTGATTGGTGGCTGGATCAGCGCCAACAGACTTTTTGGTGACTCCGCTGGGGAAAGGTGTCTAGACCTACTAAAAATTAGGCCCTCAAATGGTCGGTTCTAAAGATCACACTGATATCTCCCCAGACAATATCCTAAAACCGGCTGTTGATAGTCTGACGGTCGATGAACAACAGCAATACAAGGACTACATGCGTCAGGCGAAGGAGAAATTCTTGTCACAATACACGGTGGATCGCCACCAGAAAGTTGTCAAACATGGTGTCACACCCGGTTTTTAGAAGGTAAACCGAATGCGAACCATGTACGTGCCAGGATCAGTTATTCACGTACACAGCAGTTACATAACATGGACATCATCGCACAGTGCTCAAATAGTATTAAAAGGGAAATAATAGTCGATTTCATCATACGTCTGAGACGTCCATATAGTTCTTACAATAAATCAAAGTGCGGAAAAGAAACGTAGATAACACGGCCTTCACAGGCAGCCGACTGGGGGTTGCCGCTAACCCACACCTAGAACTCGTCGTAGTCTTGGAACTCCTGGAAGTCTCCTTCCACAGCTTCATCTTCTCCTGAGCAGTGGTTGCAATGCTGACAACCTGGGGGGGGGGGGGGGGGGTTGGTGTGTAGAGCAAGGGTGAGTACACATCAACATACTCAGCAAGTATCCTGTTTGGCTGTAGTGGACTAGCTTTATGTGGGGGTAAGTCAAGCAGTTGCTTTTAGTTGGTCAGGTTATTACTTACTAGTAGAAAGCCAGGTTTTAACATTAACCCAAGTTATTAGCCCAATGTATCCTTTCCAAACGGAAAGAATACCACTTACCAATACCATAATCATAATCAGAACCATCAATCTCATTGCCACCTGTACCAAAATATCTCTGATCGAGTGTCACTAATCTCTGGAGCTCCCTTGGCCGCTCATAACCGCGAGCACGGCTGATATATCAGTTTCATAACACTCTGCAGAGGTTGCGCACTTTACCCACAAGCCGTGATTCCCTCTTGCCTCGGGCTGATCAAACCCTTAAACACTACCAAGGTGAATAGGCAGGGTCTCACTACGTAGCCTTTACAAAGATTCCCCGGGGCTGTAGCCACCCGTTAGGTTTCCTAAATGTACCACACTCCTCCCCAAGGGACAAATCAACCTTGGCAGAGCGAGCCGCATACACCGAGCCCTATTGACGGCACAACGGCTAAGCGAACTACACCCCGGTTCCTCTAATTATTCAGCTAAGGGCGTCCCATTCCACCCTCATGGTTGCACTGTTTTCCCGGGCGGTCATCCATTGAACAGGTCCTTACGGAGAGGCACTCGAGAAACCGCTCGAGTCCCCTTAAATGCCACAAGTATGATCATAAATAAGAAGGGAAAACAGCGTATCATAGATAATCACATCATGTTCATTGATTAGAGTTGAACATTAGCATCAGACTAAGCAGTAATAATCCGACCCAAGTAGGTAAACAAGGACATGGATAACAAAAGCTAGTCAATCCTTAGGTATAAATGTGTAATGCGGGAGGTGGATTAAAGAATGAATAGGACAGAGATAGGTCAAAGGACACTTGCCTCCACCAACCGACTGCTGCTCAGGGGCTTCTCCTGCGAATTCCTCGGGCTCTTCGACCGGATCGTTCTCTATGCGAGCGCAAACATACATACATCCACATATTTAATACAAAAGAACAGTACACCATACAAGGGAACAAGTAAAGCGAATATGCATCAAGTATGACATTCGATATCGCATTCATTAAGGTTAGAAAGAAACGGGAAAGGGTCTCGCAGGGGGGTTAAAGTTTATGCACTAATGATCAGTTACAATTGGTTCTTAACAAAAGGATTCTGTTATATATATACTAATGGAAACCTAATTATTTTAGGTTGATCAACATTGCACGAGATAAACAATTAACTACGTGAATCAATAGCATAACGAAATTTTAAATTAAACTTCCTATTTTCCATAGCATAAACAATGATTAGTCTACCTAAAATAAAGTAATTATGATCACAGAAAGTAAATAAAATAAAATAAAAAAAACAGAGGGGGGGCGGTTGAACCGGCCCTAGGGCGGTTGAACCGGCCCTGGGCTGGGCGGCCGAGCTGGGGCGGGGCGCGGGCGCGGGCGGCCGAGCTGGGCGCCGGGGCGGCCGAGCTGGCCCGGTTGAACCGGCGGCTAGGACCGGCCGAGCTGGCGGCCAAGGCCGGCCGAGCTGGCGGCCAAGGGCCAGGCGGGCGGGGGGGCACGGCCGGGGGGCTGGCCGAGGGGCTGGCCGGGGGGGCTGGCTGGGCGCGGCCGGGGGCGGCCGTGGCCGGCTGGGGCTGGGGTTGGCCGGGCGGCGCGGCCAGGGCCGGCGCGGCCAGGGGCGGCCGAGCGGCCGGACGGGGGAAAGAGGAGGGGAGGGGGAAGGAGGGAGGAGGGAGGAGGGGGAGGGGGAGGGGGCTCACCGGCGGGGGCGGCCGACGGCGAGGGGCGGCGGCCGAGCAAGGGGGCGGCGGCGGCGGCCTAGGGCAGGGGGTAGGGCGGCGGTGGGAGAGAGAGAGGGAGAGAATGAGGGAGAGGGAGAGGGGGTTTTGGGAAAAAAGAAAAGGGGGGGCGGTTGGGCCTTTTTGGGCCCAAGAGGGGGGGCGCGCAGGGGGGTTTGGGCCGGCCGGGGTCGGCCCACGGCGCGGGAGAGAGAGAGAAAAAGAGGAGAGAGAAAGAGAGAGAAAAAGAAAGAAAAGATTATTTCCCTGTTTTCGAAATCCGACCTTTCTAGATGAATGCATTTGCACTTTCAAAGCAATCAAAAGAAATGCAAGGTTCGGCATGGTGCATCAAACAACATAAAGTATTTTTAGAGTTTTTCTTACACGGGAAATCCAAACCGAATCCCGCTAAAACTTTGGAAAAGGTCAAGGTTTAGCGAGGGGAAAAGAAAAAGAAAAGGTAACGCCCGAATTTTGGCGAGTAAAGAAAAGAAAAAAAAATTCAACTGCAAAATTCGGGGCGTTACAAACCTATCCCCCTTAAAAGAATCTCGCCCTCGAGATTCAGGGCTGGCTAGCAAAGAGCTCTGGGTACTTGGCCATCAAATCATCTTCACGCTCCCAGGTTGCTTCTTCCTCAGAGTGATGACTCCATCTGACTTTGCACATTCTGATGGTCTTCCTTCGGGTGACTCTATCTGCAACCTCAAGAATCTGAGCTGGCTTCTCAACATAGGTCAAGTCTTCCTGGACTTCCAGACCTTCCACTGGCAACTGCTCTTCTGGCACACGCAAGCACTTCTTCAACTGAGACACATGAAAGACGTCATGCACAGCTGACAAATTCTCTGGCAGACTGAGCTGATAGGCCACTTCTCCACGCTTTGAGAGGATCTGGTACGGACCAATGTAGCGGGGTGCTAGCTTGCCTTTGATTCCGAACCTTCTGACTCCCCTGATCGGTGACACTTTCAGATAGACAAAGTCTCCGACTTCAAAACTCAGCTCTCTTCTTCTTGTGTCTACATAGCTTCGCTGCCTCGATTGCGCTATCTTCAGATTCTCTCGGACCATCTTGATGTTCTCTTCGGCTTCAAGCAAAATATCTGGCCCAAACACTTGCTTTTCTCTAGGCTGATCCCATTGCAACGGAGTTCTGCAACTCCTTCCATAGAGCGCTTGAAATGGTGACATCTTCAAACTGGCCTGATAACTGTTGTTATAGGAAAACTCTGCATAGGGCAATCGCTTGTCCCATCCGGACTGATCTTGCAGCGCACAGGCTCTCAACATGTCTTCAAGAATTTGATTGGTTCTTTCGGTCTGGCCATCTGTCTGCGGATGATAAGCTGAACTGAAATTCAGATGTGTGCCCAAGGCTTCATGCAACTGCTGCCAGAAATGAGAGGTGAACTGCGTTCCTCTGTCTGACACTATCTTCTTTGGCACACCATGAAGACAAACGATCCGAGACATGTACAACTCTGCCAATACTGCACTGCTGTAGGTGGTCTTGACAGGTATGAAGTGGGCCGACTTGGTTAAACGGTCCACTACTACCCAAATAGAATCGTAGCCGGCTCGAGTGCGAGGCAATCCGACTATGAAATCCATACCGATTTCATCCCATTTCCACTGAGGGATCTGCAACGGTTGCAACAATCCAGCAGGTCTCTGGTGTTTGGCCTTGATTCGCCGACAACTATCGCACTTAGCCACATGCTCTGCGATTTCCCTCTTCATTCCATACCACCAGAATTTCTTCTTCAGATCCTGATACATCTTCTCACTGCCAGGGTGAATCGAATAAGCTGTCTCATGAGCTTCCTTGAGAATCAACTCCCGAATAGACTGGACATTGGGAACACACAAGCGGTCTTTGAACCATATCACGCCTTCTGCATCTTCTCGAAAATCTTTGCCTCTGCCATCTAGAATCAGTCGCCGGATCTCACTGATCTTCTCATCATTCTTCTGCGCTTCTTTGATTTCTCGCTCCAAGGTAGGTTCCAATTCAACTGTGACTCCTCGCGAATTGTTCAGAAACCCGAGACTCAACCTGTCAAACTCTTTGGCCAACTCATAAGGCATCGGACGAGCGACCATCAGATTGACTTGACTCTTTCTGCTCAAAGCATCTGCCACTACGTTCGCTTTGCCTGGATGGTAATGAATCTCCAACTCATAGTCTTTGATCAACTCTAACCATCTTCGTTGCCTCATGTTCAACTCTGACTGAGTGAATATGTACTTCAGACTCTTGTGGTCTGTGTAAACATCGCATTTCTGTCCATACAGATAGTGCTTCCATGTCTTCAGTGCGTGAACCACTGCTGCCAACTCTAGATCATGGATTGGGTAATTCTTCTCATGAACCTTCAGCTGTCGGGACGAGTAAGCCACAACTCTTCCCTCTTGCATCAACACGCATCCCAAACCTGTGTAACAAGCATCACAATACACAGAGAAGGGCTTGTGCACATCAGGCAAGACTAAGACAGGCGCTGTCGTCAACTTCTCTTTCAGCGCTTCGAAGGCCTCTTGACATTTCTGGGTCCACTTGAACTCAACCTTGTTGCCTAGCAACGCTGTCATTGGTTTCGCAATCTTCGAAAACCCTTCAATGAATCGCCGATAATATCCGGCCATTCCAATGAAGCTCTTGATTCCTCGAGCATCCGTTGGCGCTTTCCAGTTCAGAATGTCTGCCACTTTCTTCGGATCCACAGCCAATCCTTCTTTGTTGATTATGTGACCCAAGAACAGGACTTCACTGATCCAGAACTCACACTTGCTCAACTTTGCATACAACTGGTGCTCTCGCAATCTCTGCAATACCATCCTCAAATGATCTGCATGTTCTTCTTCGCTTTGAGAATAAATCAGAATGTCATCAATGAATACCACCACAAACTTATCGAGATAGTCCATGAATACACTGTTCATCAAGTTCATAAAGAACGCTGGCGCATTGGTCAAACCAAAAGACATCACTGTGAACTCATATAACCCATACTTGGTAATGAATGCCGTCTTCGGAATGTCCGAAGGTCGGATCCTGAGCTGATGATAACCTGACCTCAGATCTATCTTGGAGAACACACTGGCTCCTCTCAACTGGTCAAACAGATCTTCTATTCTGGGCAAGGGATACTTGTTCTTGATCGTGACTTCATTCAAAGCTCGATAATCGATACACATCCTCTTTGTGCCATCTTTCTTCTCCACAAACAAGACAGGGGCGGCCCAAGGCGAGGTGCTTGGCCGGATGTAACCTTTCTCTGACAGCTCATCAATCTGCTTCTTAAGCTCAACCAACTCTGGTCCAGATATTCTGTAAGCTCTCTTAAAGATAGGGGCGGTTCCAGGAAGAAGCTCTATGGCAAACTCAACTTTCCGCTCTGGTGGCATACCCGGTAAGTCCTTTGGAAACACATCTGGAAATTCAGACACAACCTTGATACTCTCAATTGGGTCTACTTCACTGCTATCGACAGCCATCTGATAACAACTTCCTCTCTTCGGCTCAGGCGGGACTAACTCGGTCACCACTTCTTCTCCTAGTGGGGACACCAACTTGATTGTCCTTTTATCACAACTGATAACTGCCTGATACTTATCTAGCCAATTCATCCCTAGGATGACATCTATTCCCTGAGTACCCATTACTATAAGGTTAGCGGGAAACGCTATCCCCCTTATTTCCACACTTACATTCAAACATATGCTATCAGCTCGAATTCTACCACCAGCTGAGTCAATTTGAATGGGGGTTGACATAGCAGTAATTGGAAGATTATGTGCTTCTACCCATGATGCAGTAATAAAAGAATGCGTTGCTCCAGTATCAAATAACACTTCTGCAATATGGGAGTCGACTGGGAACATACCTACTGTCATGCCGGGGGTCTCCTGAACTGCTTCAGCCTCCAAGTGGTTCAGTCTTCCATGATTATAGCGCGGTTGAGAGCGGTTGCCTGATCCAGACTGAGACGCATTCTGCTTTGCTGGGGCATTGGGGCCTGACTGCTGCTGGGCTGCCTTCTTCGGACATTGCATCACCCAATGGCCTTGCTCTCCACAGTGGAAACATGCTCTGTTTCCAACCTGAGCTGGTGCTGCCTGATTGCTCTGCTGGCTTGCTGGGGAAGGAAGACGAGGTGTCTGCTGATTCTGCCTCTGAAACTGACCTCCTCCTGATTGATTGCTCTGACGGTTCTGGTACTGATGCTGAGGGTACTGCCTTTGGAACTGCTGATACTGCTGACGCTGCTGATGCTGCTGAGGTGGACGCTGGTTCTGCCTGAACTGCTGAGGTTGATTGCCTGAAAAACGAGGACGGCTGCTGCTTCCAGGCTGGGGTCCACTGATCTTGCGCTTACGATCTTCCATCTCCTTACGCTTCCTTTCCGTCATAATTGCTCTGTCAATCAGGTGCTGGAATGTCGGGAAGGTATGATTCATCAGTTGGTACTGAAGAGGGTCGACCAGGCCTCTCAGAAAACGGTACTGTCGCTTGGCGTCAGTGTTGACATCCTCAGGAGCATAGCGAGACAACTGCAGAAACCTGTCCCGGTACTCACTGACAGATGATGACCCTTGCTTAAGGGCCAGGAACTCCTCCTTCTTCACTGTCATCAGACCTGCAGGCACATGGTACTGACGAAAGCTACCTCTGAACTCTTCCCAGGTGATGGCATCGGGGTTGGCATGGGTGGCGAGGTAAGACTCCCACCATGATTGGGCTGCTCCTCTCAACAGACGGGGACCATACAAGACTTTCTCCCTGTCATCACACTGAGCGGTATGCAACTCCCGCTCCACAGTGCGCAGCCAATCTTCAGCATCCATGGGGTCAGAAGAGTGAGCGAACGTTGGTGGATGACCTCTCATGAATTCAGCGCGCTTGTCTCTGGGCATCTGAGGCATCTGAAGCTGAGGTGGTGCCTGCTGCTGCTGCTGCTGAATGGCGGCCAGAGTCTGACCGATGGCTTGAACTGCCTGAGTCTGCATCAGAAACATCTGCTCGATGGACATCGGGGGCGGGGGCGGCAGGTGCTGCTGCTGGGGCACCTCATCCTGCGGGGCGGCTTGCTCCTGCTGAGCACGCCTTCCTCCTCTGCGCCTGTTCTCTGACATCTGCAGAACGCAACCACACATCAGAACTGATCTGGCAAATCTTGCAGCATAAGAGAAGAGTATAGAATTCTCCAACAGCACTGAACAGATGAGCATCTTCACTGATCTCCAACACAGACCACACAGCTTCTCAGATAAAGAGGAAAGTAGAATAAAGGTTTTCCCAACTATATAACTAACTCCATTAACATAATAGGTAAGCCAAAATGCAGGGGATACCCACACTCTGGTGACAGTCATTACAAAGATCCAAACCAAACATAGTTCATCATGACAAACATAAATGCACAGGATATAGCAAACTACCCTGTCTAACTAAGACTAACTAAGACCGAGACTAACGCTAAGACCAAAGCTTCTATGTATATATTTTGTATTAATTACAAGATCCAACTCTAACGATCTATGGTTCTAGATTTATCTTGGTCTTGCAGTCAGGATTGCCATAAGACTGGAGTCCACGCCGAGGTGAGCGATACGGGTGCTGAGTCCCAACGGGAGCGGGGGAACCATCATCCAAGTGACGACGCTCCGCGCGCTCAGTCCGCAGCAGGGCGATCTCAGCACGAGCCCTACTCAGCTCGTCTAATGCATGGTCCAGCTCCGTGTTTAGCACGGCGGCTAGGTTGACTGTGCTGCTCAACCTAGGATTGTCCTCACCAGCAGGTGAAACAATCACGCCTCTTGTGCTGCCAGATGGACGGCGGGGGTAATACTTCAGGTCGAGACCGTCAGCTACCCCACCGAGAACCGAGCAGTAGTGCGAAAGCGCACGCCGTGCAGCATCCTGCATGGCTGCCTCAGCTGAGTCCCGCTCAGAGATAGAATAGTGCTCTGAGCAAGCCTCCGCGCCCTGGAGACTGTTCTCCGGACGGCGCACCAAGCAGGTCGCCTCCCAGCGGTCCGGGTAGACCCCGCGACTATGCTGGTAGACCACACAGCGATACTCGATGGACCAAGTACGCCAGTCAAGTGCCCGACGTAGCAGGGTGTCGAGCGCGTCGTGGAAGTGACACCCACGAGCAGCGTCGCGAGTGATGGGTCGAGCAACCCATCCTTCTGGCTCATGGTTAGAGAGGTCGATGTCGTGGCTCGAGCTGTCGTCGCCACCTCCGTCGTCTGGGTCTCCTCCAGCAGCTACTCCAGAAGCTGGGACGCCCAGTGGTGGTGCAGGGGGCGCCTCCAGGGGAAGCACAGGGGAGCAGCTCCTCACAGACTCTATCTCCTGCTGGAGCGAGAAGGAAGAGCCCTGCTGCTCCTGTCGTCGACGTTCCTGCTCCTCATGCAGGCGGTGGTGCAGTCTCTCCAAGTGGCTGGACTGTCCGGCCACGGGACGGCGAAGCGGACGCTCAGCAAGGCGGGAGGGTAAGAAGGGGATGACGGACTTTCGTGCAGTGTGTCTAAGTCGAGCCATCTACAAAAGACATCGCAAGCAAAAGGGTGAGAACAGAATTAATATGACCAGCAAATAATGAACCATAAATAAATGAAGGATCAGAATAATACATAATTTTCAGCAAGGTATAATATATAGTAGAACATAGGTTTGGTCAGTAGGACCAACTTTTGAAGGGATACCAAAGTCAAGGCAGGGACAGAGGTCTATAGTCCTTAGAACGACCATTCTACTCTAGGTTAGCGGTCCTACAGTCAACACGGCTTTGATACCACTTATGTCACACCCGGTTTTTAGAAGGTAAACCGAATGCGAACCATGTACGTGCCAGGATCAGTTATTCACGTACACAGCAGTTACATAACATGGACATCATCGCACAGTGCTCAAATAGTATTAAAAGGGAAATAATAGTCGATTTCATCATACGTCTGAGACGTCCATATAGTTCTTACAATAAATCAAAGTGCGGAAAAGAAACGTAGATAACACGGCCTTCACAGGCAGCCGACTGGGGGTTGCCGCTAACCCACACCTAGAACTCGTCGTAGTCTTGGAACTCCTGGAAGTCTCCTTCCACAGCTTCATCTTCTCCTGAGCAGTGGTTGCAATGCTGACAACCTGGGGGGGGTTGGTGTGTAGAGCAAGGGTGAGTACACATCAACATACTCAGCAAGTATCCTGTTTGGCTGTAGTGGACTAGCTTTATGTGGGGGTAAGTCAAGCAGTTGCTTTTAGTTGGTCAGGTTATTACTTACTAGTAGAAAGCCAGGTTTTAACATTAACCCAAGTTATTAGCCCAATGTATCCTTTCCAAACGGAAAGAATACCACTTACCAATACCATAATCATAATCAGAACCATCAATCTCATTGCCACCTGTACCAAAATATCTCTGATCGAGTGTCACTAATCTCTGGAGCTCTCTTGGCCGCTCATAACCGCGAGCACGGCTGATATATCAGTTTCATAACACTCTGCAGAGGTTGCGCACTTTACCCACAAGCCGTGATTCCCTCTTGCCTCGGGCTGATCAAACCCTTAAACACTACCAAGGTGAATAGGCAGGGTCTCACTACATAGCCTTTACAAAGATTCCCCGGGGCTGTAGCCACCCGTTAGGTTTCCTAAATGTACCGCACTCCTCCCCAAGGGACAAATCAACCTTGGCAGAGCGAGCCGCATACACCGAGCCCCATTGACGGCACAACGGCTAAGCGAACTACACCCCGGTTCCTCTAATTATTCAGCTAAGGGCGTCCCATTCCACCCTCATGGTTGCACTGTTTTCCCGGGCGGTCATCCATTGAACAGGTCCTTACGGAGAGGCACTCGAGAAACCGCTCGAGTCCCCTTAAATGCCACAAGTATGATCATAAATAAGAAGGGAAAACAGCGTATCATAGATAATCACATCATGTTCATTGATTAGAGTTGAACATTAGCATCAGACTAAGCAGTAATAATCCGACCCAAGTAGGTAAACAAGGACATGGATAACAAAAGCTAGTCAATCCTTAGGTATAAATGTGTAATGCGGGAGGTGGATTAAAGAATGAATAGGACAGAGATAGGTCAAAGGACACTTGCCTCCACCAACCGACTGCTGCTCAGGGGCTTCTCCTACGAATTCCTCGGGCTCTTCGACCGGATCGTTCTCTATGCGAGCGCAAACATACATACATCCACATATTTAATACAAAAGAACAGTACACCATACAAGGGAACAAGTAAAGCGAATATGCATCAAGTATGACATTCGATATCGCATTCATTAAGGTTAGAAAGAAACGGGAAAGGGTCTCGCAGGGGGGTTAAAGTTTATGCACTAATGATCAGTTACAATTGGTTCTTAACAAAAGGATTCTGTTATATATATACTAATGGAAACCTAATTATTTTAGGTTGATCAACATTGCACGAGATAAACAATTAACTACGTGAATCAATAGCATAACGAAATTTTAAATTAAACTTCCTATTTTCCATAGCATAAACAATGATTAGTCTACCTAAAATAAAGTAATTATGATCACAGAAAGTAAATAAAATAAAATAAAAAAATAAAAAAAAACAGAGGGGGAGCGGTTGAACCGGCCCTAGGGCGGTTGAACCGGCCCTGGGCTGGGCGGCCGAGCTGGGGCGGGGCGCGGGCGCGGGCGGCCGAGCTGGGCGCCGGGGCGGCCGAGTTGGCCCGGTTGAACCGGCGGCCAGGACCGGCCGAGCTGGCGGCCAAGGCCGGCCGAGCTGGCGGCCAAGGGCCAGGCGAGCGGGGGGGCGCGGCCGGGGGGCTGGCCGGGGGGGCTGGCTGGGCGCGGCCGGGGGCGGCCGTGGCCGGCTGGGGCTGGGGTTGGCCGGGCGGCGCGGCCAGGGGCGGCCGAGCGGCCGGACGGGGGAAAGAGGAGGGGAGGGGGAAGGAGGGAGGAGGGAGGAGGGGGAGGGGGAGGGGGCTCACCGGCGGGGGCGGCCGACGGCGAGGGGCGGCGGCGGCGGCCTAGGGCAGGGGGTAGGGCGGCGGTGGGAGAGAGAGAGGGAGAGAATGAGGGAGAGGGAGAGGGGGTTTTGGGAAAAAAGAAAAGGAGGGGGCGGTTGGGCCTTTTTGGGCCCAAGAGGGGGGGCGCGCAGGGGGGCTTGGGCCGGCCGGGGTCGGCCCACGGCGCGGGAGAGAGAGAGAAAAAGAGGAGAGAGAAAGAGAGAGAAAAAGAAAGAAAAGATTATTTCCCTGTTTTCGAAATCCGACCTTTCTAGATGAATGCATTTGCACTTTCAAAGCAATCAAAAGAAATGCAAGGTTCGGCATGGTGCATCAAACAACATAAAGTATTTTTAGAGTTTTTCTTACACGGGAAATCCAAACCGAATCCCGCTAAAACTTTGGAAAAGGTCAAGGTTTAGCGAGGGGAAAAGAAAAAGAAAAGGTAACGCCCGAATTTTGGCGAGTAAAGAAAAGAAAAAAAATTCAACTGCAAAATTCGGGGCGTTACACATGGAGGGACAGACGTCGCATCTCTTCTATCTTCGCTTCAAGTCCCCAACGTAAGTAAACCCGACAACATCCAATCTATTAAACAACATGTAGATCATCAACAGAATCAAATGAAACAACAAATTGGAGGGTTAGAAGAATCAATTAGAAAATTAACGCGTATGTTGGAGAAGTCTGTTGCTCCTAGTTTTCCATCATATGAAACTAGTAATAGGATATCTATGTCTAACACATCGGCGCCAAATGGGGATTCGCAGCCCCAACCATTATATGGTATGCCGATGAACTCATATCCAGGGCAAATACCACCGCCGCCGTCCCTGCTTGGCAGATCAGCACACCTGGACACAGTCGGACCATTCGAGCTTTTGCCCGGACAGTTTGGCCCTTACGCAGACCGTCCGGCTTTCCCTATCGGACAGTCTGGGACCGCACCAGGGCTATAGTGTGGCACCCCGATAATAGCGAACACAACCGGCCAGTTCGGATGTACCACCGGACAGACCGGATACACATACGCAGAACCTACTATCGCACACTACGCACCAAATTATTACACACCACAGCAGCAGTACGTTCCGCCCCCTACATATTTAAACCACAGCACGCCATACGATCATAGGCCGATCAACATTATCGATCGGTCACGGCAAGAAGGTAGGCATAACAATGCTCGACCGAATGAACCCCACAACCTAGGGTCCGGTGGTCCACAGCACACCATACGATCACAGGCCGATCAACATTATCGATTGGTCACGGCAAGAAGGTAGGCATAACAATGCCCGGCCGAATGAACCCCATAACTGTAACGCCCCGAATTTTTGCAGTTGAATTTTTTTCTTTTCTTTACTCGCCAAAATTCGGGCGTTACCTTTTCCTTTTCTTTTTCCCCTCGCTAAACCTTGACCTTTTCCAAAGTTTTAGCGGGATTCGATTCGGATTTCCCGTGTAAAGAAAAAACTCTAAAATACTTTATGATTGATGCACCATGCCGAACCATGCATTTTTCGATTGCTTTGAAAGTGCAATTGCATTCATCTAAAAGATCGGATTTCGAGAACAAGCGGAAAATCTTTTCTCTTTCTTTCTCTCTCTTTCTCTCTCCTCTTTCTCTCTCTCTCCCGCGCCCTGGGCCGACCCCGGCCGGCCCAAGCCCCTGGCGCCCCCTCTTGGGCCCAAAGAAGGCCCAGCCGCCCCCCCACCCCCTCTTTTTTCTTTCCCCAAATCCCCTCTCCCTCTCCCTCATTCTCTCCCTCTCTCCCTCCCCACCCAAGCCGCCGCCCCTACCCACCCCTGCCCTAGGCCGCCGCCGCCGCCGCCGCCCCTCGCCGTCGGCCAACCCCCCCCCCCCCCCCCCCCCCGCCGGTGAGCCCCCTCCCCTTCCCCTTCTCCCTCCTCTCTCCTTCCCCCTCCCCTCCTCTCCCCTTGGCCGCTGGCCCCTGGCCGCGCCGCCCGGCCGCCCAGCCGCCCCAGCCTGCGCCCCGGCCGCCCCCTGCTCGCCCCGGCCGGCCGCTGCCGCCCCCAGCCGGCCTCTGGCCGCCCGCGCCCGGCCGCTGGCCGCCCCCGCCCGGCCGCCAGCCGCTCCCAGCCCGCGCCCTGGCCGCCTGGCCCCCTGGCCGCGCCCCCCTGTCCCGGGCCGGTTCAGCCGGCCTCGGCCGACCGGCTCAGCCGCCCCGCCCCAGCTCGGCCGCCCCCCCCCGCGCCCGACCGCCCCAGCTCGGCCGCCCAGCCCAGGGCCGGTTCAACCGCCCTAGGGCCGGTTCAACCGCCCCCCCCCCCCTCTGTTTTTTTATTTATTTTTTTATTTTATTTTATTTACTTTCTGTGATCATAATTACTTTATTTTAGGTAGATTGATCATTGTTCATGCTATGGAAAACAGGAAGTTTAATTTAAAATTCCGTTATGCTATTGATTCACGTAGTTAATTGTTTAACCCGTGCAATGTTGATCAACTAAAAATGATTAGGTTTCCATTAGTATATATATAACAGGATTCTTTTGTTAAGAACCACTTGTAACTAATCATTAGTGCATAAACTTTAACCCCCTGCGAGACCCTTTCCCATTTCTTTCTAACCATAACAAATGCGATGTCAAATATCATACTTGATGCATATTCGTTTTACCTGTTTCCTTGTATGGTGTATTGTTCTTTTGTATTAAAATATGTGGATGTATGTATGTTTGCGCTCGCATAGAGAACGATCCGGTCGAACAGCCCGAGGAATTCGCAGGAGAAGCCCCTGAGCAGCAGTCGGTTGGTGGAGGCAAGTGTCCTTTGACCTATCTTTGTCCTATTCATTCTTTAATTCACCTCCCGCATTACACATTTATACTTAAGGATTGACTAGCTTTTGTTATCCATGTCCTTGTTTACCTATTTGGGTCGGATTATTACTGCTTAGTTTGATGCCATTGCTCAACTCTAATCAATGAACATGATGTGATTATCTATGATACGCTGTTTTCCCCTTCTTATTTATGATCGTACTTGTGGCATTTAAGGGGACTCGAGCGGTTTCTCGAGTGCCTCTCCGTAAGGACCTGTTCAATGGATGACCGCCCGGGAAAACAGTGCAACCATGAGGGTGGAATGGGACGCCCTTAGCTGAATAATTAGAGGAACCGGGATGTAGTTCGCTTAGCCGTTGTGCCGTCAATGGGGCTCGGTGTATGCGGCTCGCTCTGCCAAGGTTGATTTGTCCCTTGGGGAGGAGTGCGGTACATTTAGGAAACCTAACGGGTGGCTACAGCCCCGGGGAATCTTTGTAAAGGCTACGTAGTGAGACCCTGCCTATTCACCTTGGTAGTGTTTAAGGGTTTGATCAGCCCGAGGCAAGAGGGAATCACGGCTTGTGGGTAAAGTGCGCAACCTCTGCAGAGTGTTATGAAACTGATATATCAGCCGTGCTCGCGGTTATGAGCGGCCAAGGGAGCTCCAGAGATTAGTGATACTTGATCAGTGATACTTTGGTACAGGTGGCAATGAGATTGATGGTTCTGATTATGATTATGGTATTGATAAGTGGTATTCTTTCCGTTTGGAAAGGATACATTGGGCTAATAACTTGGGTTAATGTTAAAACCTGGCTTTCTACTAGTAAGTAATAACCTGACCAACTAAAAGCAACTGCTTGACTTATCCCCACATAAAGCTAGTCCACTACAGCCAAACAGGATGCTTGCTGAGTATGTTGATGTGTACTCACCCTTGCTCTACACACCAAATCCCCCCCCCCCAGGTTGTCAGCATTGCAACCACTGCTCAGGAGAAGATGAAGCTGTGGAAGGAGACTTCCAGGAGTTCCAAGACTATGACGAGTTCTAGGTGTGGGTTAGCGGCAACCCCCAGTCGGCTGCCTGTGAAGGCCGCGTTATCTACGTTTCTTTTCCGCACTTTGATTTATTGTAAGAACTATATGGACGTCTCAGACGTATGATGTAACCGACTATTGTTCCCCTTTTAATACTATTTGAGCACTGTGTGATGATGTCCATGTTATGTAACTGCTGTGTACGTGAATAACTGATCCTGGCACGTACATGGTTCGCATTCGGTTTGCCTTCTAAAAACCGGGTGTGACATAAGTGGTATCAAAGCCGTGCTGACTGTAGGACCGCTAACCTAGAGTAGAATGGTCGTTCTAAGGATTATAGACCTCTGTCCCTGCCTTGACTTTGGTATCCCTTCAAAAGTTGGTCCTACTGACCAAACCTATGTTCTACTATATATTATACCTTGCTGAAAATTTTGTTTTATTCTGATTCTTCATTTATTTATGGTTCATTATTATTCTGATCCTTCATTTATTTATGGTTCATTATTTGCTGGTCATATTAATTCTGTTCTCACCCTTTTGCTTGCGATGTCTTTTGTAGATGGCTCGTCTTAGACACACTGCACGAAAGTCCGTCATCCCCTTCTTACCCTCCCGCCTTGCTGAGCGTCCGCTTCGCCGTCCCGTGGCCGGACAGTCCAGCCACTTGGAGAGACTGCACCACCGCCTGCATGAGGAGCAGGAGCGTCGACGACAGGAGCAGCAGGGCTCTTCCTTCTCGCTCCAGCAGGAGATAGAGTCTGTGAGGAGCTGCTCCCCTGTGCTTCCCCTGGAGGCGCCCCCTGCACCACCGCTGGGCGTCCCAGCTTCTGGAGTAGCTGCTGGAGGAGACCCAGATGACGGAGGTGGCGACGACAGCCCGAGCCACGACACCGACCTCGACCTCTCTAACCATGAGCCGGAAGGATGGGTTGCTCGACCCATCACTCGCGACGCTGCTCGCGGGTGTCACTTCCACGACGCGCTCGACACCCTGCTACGTCGGGCACTTGACCGGCGTACTTGGTCCATCGAGTATCGCTGTGTGGTCTACCAGCATAGTCGCGGGGTCTACCCGGACCGCTGGGAGGCGACCTGCTTGGTGCGCCGTCCGGAGAACAGTCTCCAGGGCGCGGAGGCTTGCTCAGAGCACTATTCTATCTCTGAGCGGGACTCAGCTGAGGCAGCCATGCAGGATGCTGCACGGCGTGCGCTTTCGCACTACTGCTCGGTTCTCGGTGGGGTAGCTGACGGCCTCGACCTGAAGTATTACCCCCGCCGTCCATCTGGCAGCACAGGAGGCGTGATTGTTTCACCTGCTGGTGAGGACAATCCTAGGTTGAGCAGCACAGTCAACCTAGCCGCCGTGCTAAACACGGAGCTGGACCATGCATTAGATGAGCTGAGTAGGGCTCGTGCTGAGATCGCCCTGCTGCGGGCTGAGCGCGCGGAACGTCGTCACTTGGATGATGGTTCCCCCGCTCCCGTTGGGACTCAGCACCCGTACCGCTCACCTCGGCGTGGACTCCAGTCTTATGGCAATCCCGACTGCAAGACCAAGATAAATCTAGAACCATAGCTCGTTAGAGTTGGATCTTGTAATTAATACGAAATATATATACATAAAAGCTTCAGTCTTAGCGTTAGTCTCGGTCTTAGTTAGTCTTAGTTAGACAGGGTAGTTTGCTATATCCTGTGCATTTATGTTTGTCATGATGAACTATGTTTGGTTTGGATCTTTGTAATGATTGTCACCAGAGTGTGGGTATCCCCTGCATTTTGGCTTACCTACTATGTTAATGGAGTTAGTTATATAGTTGGGAAACCCTTTATTCTACTTTCCTCTTTATCTGAGAAGCTGTGTGGTCTGTGTTGGAGATCAGTGAAGATGCTCATCTGTTCAGTGCTGTTGGAGAATTCTATACTCTTTTCTTATGCTGCAAGATTTGCCAGATCAGTTCTGATGTGTGGTTGCGTTCTGCAGATGTCAGAGAACAGGCGCAGAGGAGGAAGGCGTGCTCAGCAGGAGCAAGCCGCCCCGCAGGATGAGGTGCCCCAGCAGCAGCACCTGCCACCCCCGCCCCCGATGTCGATCGAGCAGATGTTTCTGATGCAGACTCAGGTAGTTCAGGCCATCGGTCAGACTCTGGCCGCCATTCAGCAGCAGCAGCAGCAGCAGCAGCAAGCACCACCCCAGCCTCAGATGCCTCAGATGCCCAGAGACAAGCGTGCTGAATTCATGAGAGGTCATCCCCCAACGTTCGCTCACTCTTCTGACCCCATGGATGCTGAAGATTGGCTGCGCACTGTGGAGCGGGAGTTGCATACCGCTCAGTGTGATGACAGGGAGAAAGTCTTGTATGGTCCCCGTCTGTTGAGAGGAGCAGCCCAATCATGGTGGGAGTCTTACCTCGCCACCCATGCCAACCCCGATGCCATCACCTGGGAAGAGTTCAGAGGTAGCTTTCGTCAGTACCATGTGTCTGCCGGTCTGATGACAGTGAAGAAGGAGGAGTTCCTGGCCCTTAAGCAAGGGTCATCGTCTGTCAGTGAGTATCGAGACAGGTTCCTGCAGTTGTCCCGCTATGCTCCTGAGGATGTCAACACCGACGCCAAGCGACAGTACCGTTTCTTGAGAGGCTTGGTTGACCCTCTGCAGTATCAACTGATGAATCATACCTTCCCGACATTCCAGCACCTGATTGACAGAGCAATCATGACAGAAAGGAAGCGTAAGGAGATGGAAGATCGTAAGCGCAAGATCAGTGGACCCCAGCCTGGAAGCAGCAGCCGTCCCCGTTTCTCAGGCAATCAACCTCAGCAGTTCAGGCAGAACCAGCGTCCACCTCAGCAGCATCAGCAGCGTCAGCAGTATCAGCAGTTCCAAAGGCAGTATCCTCAGCATCAGTACCAGAACCGTCAGAGCAATCAATCAGGAGGCCAGTTTCAGAGGCAGAATCAGCAGACACCTCGTCTTCCTGCCCCCGCAACCCAGCAGAACAATCAGGCAGCACCAGCTCAGGTTGGAAACAGGGCATGTTTCCACTGTGGAGAGCAAGGCCATTGGGTGATGCAATGTCCGAAGAAGGCAGCCCAGCAGCAGTCAGGCCCCAATGCCCCAGCAAAGCAGAATGTGTCCCAGCCTGGAGCAGGCAACCGCCCTCAGCAGCGCTATAATCACGGAAGATTGAATCACTTGGAGGCTGAAGCAGTTCAGGAGATCCCCGGCATGACAGTAGGTATGTTCTCAGTCGATTCCCATATTGCAGAAGTGTTATTTGATACTGGAGCAACGCATTCTTTTATTACTGCATCATGGGTAGAAGCACATAATCTTCCAATTACTGCCATGTCAACCCCCATTCAAATTGACTCAGCTGGTGGTAGAATTCGAGCCGATAGCATTTGTTTGAATATAAGTGTGGAAATAAGGGGGATAGCGTTTCCCGCCAACCTTATAGTAATGGGTACTCAGGGAATAGATGTCATCCTAGGGATGAATTGGCTAGATAAGTATCAGGCAGTTATCAGTTGTGATAAAAGGACAATCAAGTTGGTGTCCCCACTAGGAGAGGAAGTGGTGACCGAGTTAGTCCCGCATGAGCCAAAGAAAGGAAGTTGTTATCAGATGGCTGTCGATAGCAGTGAAGCAGACCCAATTGAGAGTATCAAGATTGTGTCTGAATTCCCAGATGTGTTTCCAAAGGACTTACCGGGTATGCCACCAGAGCGGAAAGTTGAGTTTGCCATAGAGCTTCTTCCTGGAACCGCCCCTATCTTTAAGAGAGCTTACAGAATATCTGGACCAGAGTTGGTTGAGCTTAAGAAGCAGATTGATGAGCTGTCAGAGAAAGGTTACATCCGGCCAAGCACCTCGCCTTGGGCCGCCCCTGTCTTGTTCGTGGAAAAGAAAGATGGCACCAAGAGGATGTGTATCGATTATCGAGCTTTGAATGAAGTCACGATCAAGAACAAGTATCCCTTGCCCAGAATAGAAGATCTGTTCGACCAGTTGAGAGGAGCCAGTGTGTTCTCCAAGATCGATCTGAGGTCAGGTTATCATCAGCTCAGGATCCGACCTTCGGACATTCCGAAGACGGCATTCATTACCAAGTATGGTTTGTATGAGTTCACAGTGATGTCTTTTGGTTTGACCAATGCACCAGCGTTCTTTATGAACTTGATGAACAGTGTATTCATGGATTATCTTGATAAGTTTGTGGTGGTATTCATTGATGACATTCTGATTTATTCTCAAAGTGAAGAAGAGCATGCAGATCATTTGAGGATGGTATTGCAGAGATTGCGAGAGCACCAGTTGTATGCAAAGTTGAGCAAGTGTGAGTTCTGGATCAGTGAAGTCCTATTCTTGGGTCACATAATCAACAAAGAAGGATTGGCTGTGGATCCGAAGAAAGTGGCAGACATTTTGAACTGGAAAGCGCCAACGGATGCTCGAGGAATCAAGAGCTTCATTGGAATGGCTGGATATTATCGGCGATTCATTGAAGGGTTTTCGAAGATTGCGAAACCAATGACAGCGTTGCTAGGCAACAAGGTTGAGTTCAAGTGGACCCAGAAATGTCAAGATGCCTTCGAAGCGCTGAAAGAGAAGTTGACAACAGCGCCTGTCCTAGTCTTGCCTGATGTGCACAAGCCCTTCTCTGTGTACTGTGATGCTTGTTACACAGGTTTGGGATGCGTGTTGATGCAAGAGGGAAGAGTTGTGGCTTACTCGTCCCGACAGCTGAAGGTTCATGAGAAGAATTACCCAATCCATGATCTAGAGTTGGCAGCAGTGGTTCACGCACTGAAGTCATGGAGACACTATCTGTATGGACAGAAATGCGATGTTTACACAGATCACAAGAGTCTGAAGTACATATTCACTCAGTCAGAATTGAACATGAGGCAGCGAAGATGGTTAGAGTTGATCAAAGACTATGAGTTGGAGATCCATTACCATCCAGGCAAAGCAAACGTAGTGGCAGATGCTTTGAGCAGAAAGAGCCAAGTCAATCTGATGGTCGCTCGTCCGATGCCCTATGAGTTGGCCAAGGAGTTCGACAGGTTGAGTCTCGGATTTCTGAACAATTCGCGAGGAGTCACAGTTGAATTGGAACCTACCTTGGAGCGAGAAATCAAAGAAGCGCAGAAGAACGATGAAAAGATCAGTGAGATTTGGCGACTGATTCTAGATGGCAGAGGCAAAGATTTTCGAGAAGACGCAGAAGGCGTGATATGGTTCAAAGACCGCTTGTGTGTTCCCAATGTCCAGTCCATTCGGGAGTTGATTCTCAAGGAAGCTCATGAGACAGCTTATTCGATTCACCCTGGCAGTGAGAAGATGTATCAGGATCTGAAGAAGAAATTCTGGTGGTATGGAATGAAGAGGGAAATCGCAGAGCATGTGGCTAAGTGCGATAGTTGTCGGCGAATCAAGGCCGAACACCAGAGACCTGCTGGATTGTTGCAACCGTTGCAGATCCCTCAGTGGAAATGGGATGAAATTGGTATGGATTTCATAGTCGGATTGCCTCGCACTCGAGCCGGCTACGATTCTATTTGGGTAGTAGTGGACCGCTTGACCAAGTCAGCCCACTTCATACCTGTCAAGACCACCTACAGCAGTGCAGTATTGGCAGAACTGTATATGTCTCGGATCGTTTGTCTTCATGGTGTGCCAAAGAAGATAGTGTCAGACAGAGGAACGCAGTTCACCTCTCATTTCTGGCAGCAGTTGCATGATGCCTTGGGCACGCATCTGAATTTCAGTTCAGCTTATCACCCGCAGACAGATGGCCAGACCGAAAGAACCAATCAAATTCTTGAAGATATGTTGAGAGCCTGTGCGCTGCAAGATCAGTCCGGATGGGATAAGCGATTGCCTTATGCAGAGTTTTCCTATAACAACAGTTACCAGGCCAGTTTGAAGATGTCACCGTTTCAAGCGCTTTATGGAAGGAGTTGTAGAACTCCGTTGCAATGGGATCAGCCTGGAGAAAAGCAAGTGTTTGGGCCAGATATTTTGCTCGAAGCAGAAGAGAACATCAAGATGGTTCGAGAGAATCTGAAGATAGCGCAATCGAGGCAGCGAAGCTATGCAGACACAAGAAGAAGAGAGCTGAGTTTTGAAGTCGGAGACTTTGTCTATCTGAAAGTGTCACCGATCAGAGGAGTCAGAAGGTTCGGAATCAAAGGCAAGCTAGCACCCCGCTACATTGGTCCGTATCAAATCCTCTCAAAGCGTGGAGAAGTGGCCTATCAGCTCAGTCTGCCAGAGAATTTGTCAGCTGTGCATGATGTCTTTCATGTGTCTCAGTTGAAGAAGTGCTTGCGTGTGCCGGAAGAGCAGTTGCCAGTGGAAGGTCTGGAAGTCCAGGAGGACTTGACCTATGTTGAGAAGCCAGCTCAGATCCTTGAGGTTGCAGACAGAGTCACCCGAAGGAAGACCATCAGAATGTGCAAAGTCAGATGGAGTCACCACTCTGAGGAAGAAGCAACCTGGGAGCGTGAAGATGATTTGATGGCCAAGTACCCAGAGCTCTTTGCTAGCCAGCCCTGAATCTCGAGGGCGAGATTCTTTTAAGGGGGATAGGTTTGTAACGCCCCGAATTTTTGCAGTTGAATTTTTTTCTTTTCTTTACTCGCCAAAATTCGGGCGTTACCTTTTCCTTTTCTTTTTCCCCTCGCTAAACCTTGACCTTTTCCAAAGTTTTAGCGGGATTCGATTCGGATTTCCCGTGTAAAGAAAAAACTCTAAAATACTTTATGATTGATGCACCATGCCGAACCATGCATTTTTCGATTGCTTTGAAAGTGCAATTGCATTCATCTAAAAGATCGGATTTCGAGAACAAGCGGAAAATCTTTTCTCTTTCTTTCTCTCTCTTTCTCTCTCCTCTTTCTCTCTCTCTCCCGCGCCCTGGGCCGACCCCGGCCGGCCCAAGCCCCTGGCGCCCCCTCTTGGGCCCAAAGAAGGCCCAGCCGCCCCCCCACCCCCTCTTTTTTCTTTCCCCAAATCCCCTCTCCCTCTCCCTCATTCTCTCCCTCTCTCCCTCCCCACCCAAGCCGCCGCCCCTACCCACCCCTGCCCTAGGCCGCCGCCGCCGCCCCTCGCCGTCGGCCAACCCCCCCCCCCCCCCCCCCCCCCGCCGGTGAGCCCCCTCCCCTCCCCCTTCTCCCTCCTCTCTCCTTCCCCCTCCCCTCCTCTCCCCTTGGCCGCTGGCCCCTGGCCGCGCCGCCCGGCCGCCCAGCCGCCCCAGCCCGCGCCCCGGCCGCCCCCTGCTCGCCCCGGCCGGCCGCTGCCGCCCCTAGCCGGCCTCTGGCCGCCCGCGCCCGGCCGCTGGCCGCCCCCGCCCGGCCGCCAGCCGCTCCCAGCCCGCGCCCCGGCCGCCTGGCCCCCTGGCCGCGCCCCCCTGTCCCGGGCCGGTTCAGCCGGCCTCGGCCGACCGGCTCAGCCGCCCCGCCCCAGCTCGGCCCCCCCCCCCCGCGCCCGACCGCCCCAGCTCGGCCGCCCAGCCCAGGGCCGGTTCAACCGCCCTAGGGCCGGTTCAACCGCCCCCCCTCTGTTTTTTTATTTATTTTTTTATTTTATTTTATTTACTTTCTGTGATCATAATTACTTTATTTTAGGTAGATTGATCATTGTTCATGCTATGGAAAACAGGAAGTTTAATTTAAAATTCCGTTATGCTATTGATTCACGTAGTTAATTGTTTAACCCATGCAATGTTGATCAACTAAAAATGATTAGGTTTCCATTAGTATATATATAACAGGATTCTTTTGTTAAGAACCACTTGTAACTAATCATTAGTGCATAAACTTTAACCCCCTGCGAGACCCTTTCCCATTTCTTTCTAACCATAACAAATGCGATGTCAAATATCATACTTGATGCATATTCGTTTTACCTGTTTCCTTGTATGGTGTATTGTTCTTTTGTATTAAAATATGTGGATGTATGTATGTTTGCGCTCGCATAGAGAACGATCCGGTCGAACAGCCCGAGGAATTCGCAGGAGAAGCCCCTGAGCAGCAGTCGGTTGGTGGAGGCAAGTGTCCTTTGACCTATCTTTGTCCTATTCATTCTTTAATTCACCTCCCGCATTACACATTTATACTTAAGGATTGACTAGCTTTTGTTATCCATGTCCTTGTTTACCTATTTGGGTCGGATTATTACTGCTTAGTTTGATGCCATTGCTCAACTCTAATCAATGAACATGATGTGATTATCTATGATACGCTGTTTTCCCCTTCTTATTTATGATCGTACTTGTGGCATTTAAGGGGACTCGAGCGGTTTCTCGAGTGCCTCTCCGTAAGGACCTGTTCAATGGATGACCGCCCGGGAAAACAGTGCAACCATGAGGGTGGAATGGGACGCCCTTAGCTGAATAATTAGAGGAACCGGGATGTAGTTCGCTTAGCCGTTGTGCCGTCAATGGGGCTCGGTGTATGCGGCTCGCTCTGCCAAGGTTGATTTGTCCCTTGGGGAGGAGTGCGGTACATTTAGGAAACCTAACGGGTGGCTACAGCCCCGGGGAATCTTTGTAAAGGCTACGTAGTGAGACCCTGCCTATTCACCTTGGTAGTGTTTAAGGGTTTGATCAGCCCGAGGCAAGAGGGAATCACGGCTTGTGGGTAAAGTGCGCAACCTCTGCAGAGTGTTATGAAACTGATATATCAGCCGTGCTCGCGGTTATGAGCGGCCAAGGGAGCTCCAGAGATTAGTGATACTTGATCAGTGATACTTTGGTACAGGTGGCAATGAGATTGATGGTTCTGATTATGATTATGGTATTGATAAGTGGTATTCTTTCCGTTTGGAAAGGATACATTGGGCTAATAACTTGGGTTAATGTTAAAACCTGGCTTTCTACTAGTAAGTAATAACCTGACCAACTAAAAGCAACTGCTTGACTTATCCCCACATAAAGCTAGTCCACTACAGCCAAACAGGATGCTTGCTGAGTATGTTGATGTGTACTCACCCTTGCTCTACACACCAAATCCCCCCCCCCCCAGGTTGTCAGCATTGCAACCACTGCTCAGGAGAAGATGAAGCTGTGGAAGGAGACTTCCAGGAGTTCCAAGACTATGACGAGTTCTAGGTGTGGGTTAGCGGCAACCCCCAGTCGGCTGCCTGTGAAGGCCGCGTTATCTACGTTTCTTTTCCGCACTTTGATTTATTGTAAGAACTATATGGACGTCTCAGACGTATGATGTAACCGACTATTGTTCCCCTTTTAATACTATTTGAGCACTGTGTGATGATGTCCATGTTATGTAACTGCTGTGTACGTGAATAACTGATCCTGGCACGTACATGGTTCGCATTCGGTTTGCCTTCTAAAAACCGGGTGTGACAATAACCTAGGGTCCGGTGGTCTGCCACCAGACGTAATGGAGAAAATTAGGGAAGAGATGGCTGAACTATTTCGAGATAGGCTCAGAGTTAGTGTAACTAGAGTGGGGCAACCATATCAGAAGCCATATGATCACCGGTTTGACATTGTCCCATATCCACAAGAGGCAATGATACCATAGTTTTCTAAGTTTTCTGGTGAAAATGGAAGAAGCACACACGAACATATAGCCCAATTCCTAGCACACCTAGGCGAATTGGCCGATGGGGAAGCATTTCGTGTTTGTTTATTTTTTTATCCCTTACTGGTACCGCTTTTGCATGGTACGTCGTCCTGCCTCCTAATTCCATTAATTCCTGGAATGATTTAGATAGTAAATTTCATTAACATTTCTTTTCCGGGGAATATGAATTAGGGCTAGCTGGTTTAGCTTCAGTCCGACAGGGACGCGAAGAATCGGTTAACGGTTATATCCGGAGGTTTTGGGACACCAGAAACCGATGCTTTTGGATCCATGTCGCAGACAAAGAGCTAGCAGGGCTGGCTTTTAATGGGTTGTTATGCTACTTAAGAGATAAATTAGATGGGACCCAGTTCTTTTCAATAGCTTAGCTACATCAGGGGGCTTTAGCCTGTGGAAGCCGATTTAAAGAGACATCAAAATCGGCCGCCCGTACTATACATCTAGTAGAGCTTGATAATTCAGATGATGAATCCGCAGATGTATATACCGTTGAGTTTGTTTGGCCAATAAAGGCCAGATCTTCTGCATGTTTTTCCTTACAGTCGATTCAAAAGAATCGGCAAGAAGAGATTAAATTTACCTTTAATGTTGCCAAATGCGATAGGATATTCGACGAACTACGAAAAAATGTCAACATTAAATTAACTCATATTATTCCTCCTATGGATGAACTAAAGAGACGTGCTTATTGTAAGTGGCATAATTCTTTTTCTCATGCCACCAATGATTGTAATGTTTTTCGTCGACAGATACAATCAGCCATAAATGAGGACCGGTTGGCTTTTCAGGAAATGCAAGTGGACACGCAGCCATTTCCTATCAATACCATAGAACCCACATGCAAAGAGGTCTTGGTTTGGCCCGAACTGGCCGATAAAGGCAAAGACAAAAACATCGTCATTGGCAATCCTTGCACGTCAAATATATTGCAAGAAGGGATTGCTCAGAAAGCTCTGGATAGAAAGACTAACAAGCTTGATGGTCACCGGGGGACAGGCTCAACTAAGCAGCCGAGCAAAACTCCTTGACTCAAGCATCGCAGACTGTCCGGCACCTGGGTGTGAACGGTCCGGTGCTCATACGGACGGTCTGGCTGACTCAGCCGGACAGTCCGCCCATGGCCAGAGGCGTCAGCCTCGACATAAAGCAAGGAAAGAAACGCACGGGCAAAGCACACATGGTCGGCTGGTCAAAGCCGGCCCTACTTTTGATTAGTTGCTCTCCAAATATGCTAGCAAGAAGGTCGTTCTATGTGATCAGCCAACAAAGAAACCCCAACCACCCGATAAAACAAAACGGTCGAACAAAACAGCCCGAAAGGCGATGCAACAAGCCTTGCATATTCATCTTGTGATGCTAGGATGCTTTCCACCCACCTACTCATCGTTGATATATTGTCCTGTTCAAATATGGGGTGGTACGACGATGAACCCATGGTATACGCATAGTCCCTTTGTCTATTTAGGCTAGGGGCAGAGGCAGACCTAGCGGGTGGTCCATATAGGCCATGGCACACCCTAAGATTACATAAGAGTAGTTAGTATAGTGGTGGAAGTGCTACATTTTGAACTTGGTGGTCAAGGTTTGAGTCTTGTTGATCCTTGTTTTTTGTTTGTTTTTTTATTTTTTTTTCCTGGCACACCCTAAGCATAGTAGCTGGGTCCGCCACTAGCTGGGGGGCACTTCCATTCTATTCCTTTTGATCCATTGATCAAATGGTCATGGCCGAGAAAGATGCAATCCAAAACAGCCTTTATGCATTGGGGCTCGATTGAATGATCATCATATTGGATTGAAAAGCTAGTGACTTGCATCAGGCTTCGTTCATAGGATTTTGGTTCGTCAACCTCCACCAAAAGGTAGGGGGCATATGTTGAGTATAGGAAACGACCGCGCAGACGGTCCACGGTGGTGGCGCAGATGGTCCGCGCGTGCGTAGAGTCAGTTAGGGTTTCGAGTTTCTCGTGGGATTTGTTAACTAAAACCGCGGGATTAGCTCGGGAAACAACTTGTAGCGGATCCAGACCTCCCCCTTTATATAGATGAAGGGCTACGACTGTTAGAACCCCACAACAATCGATCAAAATCAAGTCTATTTATCGTTTTACTTACGCATTAGGAGTAGTTCTAGTTTAGCTCTAGGTTAGCCTTTCTCTGCCCCAAATTCTTCGCTTCTCTTCGGCTCTATGTCAATTAGAGGTGTCTAGGGTGGCCTACCGACCCTAGATGAAGCCTAGGATCTCTCCTCCCCGACGGTGTCCCTCCCGGGAGCGAGATTCAGGCGCCGTCGGTGAACTCTGCCGCCCCTGTACATGCGCGGACCGTCCGACCTCCATGCGCGAACCGTCTGGCCCGTCAGGCAGGGAACCCGAGCCCTGCGCCAGGTCGCGGATCGTTCGGCCCCTGGCTGCGGACAGTCCGCGCCTGTGTAGAGAGCACCGCCGCAGGTTCTCAATGCAGTGATTGGTGCCCGGATCGACGCCAACACTAGCCATATGCTACGCCCTATCCAGCCGGCCAACCGTCGCATGCCTGGACAGTTGCGCTAGCACTGCACACGAGCGACTTCACCAGCGATAAGGAGCACCACCGACTGCTAGGAGCCTAGGACGACAATGATGACCATGGATTCTCAGACGCCAATGAACTCAGATGGTGACCAAGTAAGGTGAACAGACTCCATTTCTCTATTTCTTATATCGTTCCCGAATATTGAATTCTTTCCTGATGGATGGATGAATGAATCATGGTTCATGGATGAGTGCTTGCCGATGTGGTGATGTCTGAAATCTAGATAGTTTGTCCTAGCTGTTAATACCTAGTTATCCCTTAATTGGGGATAAGTAGGGGTGAAACGGTCGGAAACGATCGGAAAACACTAAAACCGTTATTGTTTCCATATTTTTTTATCAGTGACGGTAACTTCGGAAGCGGAAACAATGTCGGTATTTCGGAAACATCGAACAAAAGTTCGGTACAAAAAATACATCGGTACCGGTTGAAACCTTAAATACAATCGGTAACCATATCAATATGAAAATATGTTGATATAACAAGTTCACAATACAACAAAGTTTACAAATATCATAAAGACCACAAGTTCATAATATAACAGGTTGATCACAAAGACCACAAATTCACAATATAACAGGTTGATCACAAAGATCATAAGTTCACAATAATACAAATTGATAACATAGATCACAAGTTCACAATATGATAAGTTGATCACAAAGAACACAAGTACACAATATAACAAGTTCATCATAAAGTTCACAAAGCCACTAGTCCGCAAGTCCCAAGTTCGCAAGGTCACAAAACATTACAGAGCAATTACAGTAAGAAACATTCATAGCATTCATGGTACATTATTATCATCTAGATCTTCATCAACAAGCTTACAACGATGCCTCAGGTCCATCATCATGATCATCATCATCTAGGTCTTCATTCTACATTTTTGTTAAAGAAATATACAATTAAATCATAGATAATGTTTTATGCACCAAAATAGAATAGAAAATGAAGGTAAATTAACCTCAAATGAAATATTTCTTACAAGAGCCTCAAGTTCATCCATTTCATAAACCATATTAGGAATAGCAACAATCTTAGCCTTGGAACCTGGGAATATAAAGATCCATTAGTGCATTAGTAAAATGGTTGTCGGGGACCATAATTAGGGGTACCCCCAAGGCTCCTAATCTCAGCTGGTAACCCCATCAGCACAAAGCTGCAAAGGCCTGATAGGTGCGATTAAGCCAAGGCTCGGTCCACTCAAGGGACACGACCTCGCCTCGCCCGAGCCCAGCCTCGGGCAAGGGCAGCCGACCCCGGAAGATTCACGTCTCGCCTGAGGACCCCCTCAAGCGACGTACACACCTTCGGCTCGCCCGAGGCCCAGTCTTCGCCAAGAAGCAACCTTGGCCAGATCGCCACACCGACCGACCGAATCACAGGAGCATTTAATGCAAGGATGGCCTGACACCTTATCCTGTCACGCGCCCTTCAGTCGACAGAGCCGAAAGTGACCGCAGTCACTTCGCCGCTCCACTGACCGGCCTGACAAGAAGACAGCGCCGCCTGCGTCGCTCCGACTGTCGTGCCACTCGATAGAGTGAGGCTGACAGCAGCCAAGTCCGGCCTCGGGCGCCATAGGAAACTCCGCCTCGCCCGACCCCAGGGCCCGGACTCGGGCTCGGCCCCGGAAGACGACGAACTCCGCCTCGCCCGACCCCAGGGCTCAGACTCGGGCTCGGCCCTGGAAGACGACGAACTCCGCCTCGCCCGACCCTAGGGCTCAGACTCGGGCTCGGCCCCGGAAGACGACGAACTCCACCTCGCCCGACCCCAGGGCTCGGACTCGAGCTCGGCCCCGGAAGACGATGAACTCTGCCTCGCCCGACCCCAGGGCTCGGACTCAGCCTTGACCTCGGACGACAATCTCCGCCTCGCCCGACCCGGGGCTCTGACACGACCTCGACCTCGGAAGACCGACTCGACCTCGACCTCGGAGGAGCCTCCGCCTCGCCCGACCCAAGGCTCAGACCGACCACGTCACAGGAGGGGCCATCATTACCCTATCCCTAGCTAGCTCAGGCTACGGGTAACAGGACCGGCGTCCCATCTGGCTCGCCCCGGTAAACAGATAATGATGGCGCCCCACGTGCTCCATGACAACGGTGACTCTCAGCCCCTTACGGAAGCAAGGAGACGTCAGCAAGGACTCAACAGCCCCGACAGCTGTCCTTCCGCAAGGCTCCAACGCTCCTCCGACGGCCACGACATCACATGAACAGGGTGCCAAAACCTCTCTAGCTGCCACGACGGCATGTACTTAGGGCACTAGCTCCTCTCTGCTAGACACGATAGCGCACTGCTACACCTCCCATTGTACACCTGGACCCTCTCCTTACGCATATAAAAGGAAGGTCCAGGGCTCTCTTATAAAGAGGTTGGCCGCGCGGGAGGACGGGACGGCGCGTAGGGTCCCTCTCTCTCTCTCCCCCCACGCGGACGCTTGTAACCCCCTACTGCAAGTGCACCCGACCTAGGCGCAGGACAACACGGAGGCCACGGGTTTTCCCCTTTTCTCCCTCTCTTCTACCCCCTTTCGTGCTCCGTCTCGCGCCGACCCATCTGGGCTGGGACACGCGGCGACAATTTACTCGTCGGTCCAGGGACCCCCCAGGGTCGAAACGCCGACAGTTGGCGCGCCAGGTAGGGGGCTGCTGCGTGTTGACGAACAGCTTCCCGTCAAGCTCCAGATGGGTAGTCTCCAGCAACCTTTCCAACCCGGGACGGTGCTCCGTTTTGGGAGTCTTGAGTTCATGTCCCTCGATGGCAGCTACAACATGATACTCCTTCCTCCGCCGCGCGACGGCGACAATGGCGGTCGACAACCCGCCCGCCGGCGGCGGAATCAACGACGTCTTCCCCACGAGGCAGAAGAACGACGTCCGAGTTTGTCCCGCCACCTCCCCCGCTGGAGGAGGAGGAGGCGGGGCAATCGTGGCCAAGCAGGAGGCGGCACCTCATCGGCTGTCGAGCGAGTCGATGGCGCAGGTGCCCCGACGGGGGACACGTTAGGCGTCAACCTCGCGTCTGAGACGAAGACGAGCGCCGTTTCCCCGCAACACGCCAGCTCCAAGTGGACGGACGATGCCAGCACGCTCGCGAAGGACTTGCTGGGCGTCACCCTCGTACCTGAGACGACGGTGCAGTCCGCCCCTGACGTGACAATGTCACCACCTGTCGACCAAGAGGTACCGACCGATTCCCATCTCATGTCTTTTGGATTCGGCCTCGACCCACCAAGCGACCCCGCTTTGGTGGAAGCCTTCATAGAGGCATGCACCAACCCTCCGGGGTATCATATGCGGTCACCCTGGGACCGGCTGACGACCGTCTCGACCTACGGACCCTCGGGTTCCGAGGAAGATGACGAGCCCGACTTTGGTTAGGATTTCTCCGGGCTCGGTAACCCCAGTGCCATGCGGGACTTCATGACCGCATGCGACTACTGCCTTTCCGATTGTTTCGACGGTAGCCGCAGCTTCGGCGACGGAGACTGCGGCCCAAGTCGTGAATGTTTCCACGTCGATCTAGGGGGTCCCGACGAAGGCAACCATCTTGGTATACCGGAAAACGGTGATCCCCCTAGGCCTACGCCTCGCGTTGACATCCTTCGGGAGCTAGCTGTGGTCCCAGTCCCTACGGGGGGTCAGGACGCACAGCTCGAGCAAATCCGCGAAATGTAGGCCAGGCTCGACGAGGGGGCAGGAACACTTGAGTCGCTCCGCCGGAACATCGGGCAGGAATGGGTAGACCAAGCTCCGGCCGGAGAAGCGCGTCATCTGCCCCAGGGCATCCAGCTCCGCATCGCCGACGACATCAGGGCAAGGCCACCACCGGCTTCCAGTGGGGTCGGCCAGAACCTGGCTGCGGCAGCGATACTTCTCCGCGCAATGCTGGAACCATCAACCATTGAAGGGCGACGGATCCGGGGAGAGCTCAAGAATCTCCTGGAGGATGTCGTGGTCCGACGGGCCCAGAGCTCTGCCTCCCGAAGGCAGGGATACCCCTCGGAGCACCGCGCCGCGACTTCCCGATTCGTGCGGGAAGCCTCGGTCCACACCGGGCGCACGCGCAACACAGCACCTGCAGCCCCGGGACGCCTCGGCAACGAGCACCACCACCGCAACCATCGAGCCCGCCTCGACGAGAGGGTGCGCCGAGGCTACCACCCTAGGCGTGGGGGACGCTACGACAGCGGGGAGGATCGGAGCCCCTCGCCCGAACCACCCGGCCCGCAGGCTTTCAGCCGAGCCATATGACGGGCGCCGTTCCCGACCCGGTTCTGAACCCCGACTACCATCATAAAAGTACTCGGGGGAGACAAGGCCAAAACTGTGGCCCGCGGACTACCGGCTGGCCTGCCAACTGGGTGGAACGGACGATGACAACCTCGTCATCCGCAACCTCCCCCTGTTCCTCTCCGACTCCGCTCGGACCTGGCTGGAGCATCTGCCTCCGGGGCAGATCTCCAACTAGGACGACCTGGTCCAAGCCTTCGCCGGTAATTTCCAGGGCACGTACGTGCGCCCTGGGAACTCCTGGGATCTCCGAAGCTGCCGCCAGCAGCCGGGAGAGTCTCTCCGGGACTACATCCGGCGATTCTCAAAGCAGCGCACCAAGCTGCCCAACGTCACCGATTCGGATGTCATCGACGCGTTCCTCGCCGGCACCACCTGCCGCGACCTGGTGAGCAAGCTGGGTCGCAAGACCCCCACCAGGGCGAGCGAGCTGATGGACATCGCCACCAAGTTCGCCTCTGGCCAGGAGGCGGTTGAGGCCATCTTCCGGAAGGACAAGCAGCCCCAGGGCCGCCAGCCAGAAGATGTTCCCGAGGCGTCCGCTCAGTGCGGCACCAAGAAGAAAGGCAAGAAGAAGTCGCAAGCGAAACGCGACGCCGCCGACGCGGACCTTGTCGCCGCGGCTGAGTACAAGAACCCTCGGAAATCTCCCGGAGGCGCCAATCTATTCGACAAGATGCTCAAGGAGCCGTGCCCCTATCATCAGGGACCCGTCAAGCACACCCTTGAGGAATGCGCCATGCTTCGGCGCCACTTTCACAGGGTCGGGCCACCTGCGGAGGGTGGCAGGGCCCACCACGACGACAAGAAGGAGGATCACAAGGCAGAGGAGTTCCCCGAGGTCCGCGACTATTTCATGATCTACGGTGGGCCAGTGGCGAACGCCTCGGCTCGGCACCACAAGCAAGAGCGTCGGGAGGTCTGCTCGGTAAAGGTGGTGGCACCAGTCTACCTAGACTGGTCCGACAAGCCCATCACCTTCGACCAGGGCGATCACCCCGACCGTGTGCCGAGCCCGGGGAAATATCCGCTCGTTGTCGACCCCATCATCGGCAACATCAGGCTCACCAAGGTCCTCATGGATGGAGGCAGCAGCCTCAACATCATCTACGCCGAGACCCTCGAGCTCCTGCAGATCGATCTGTCCTCGGTCCGGGCTGGTGCGGCGCCTTTTCACGGAATCATCCCCGGGAAACGCGTCCAACCCCTCGGACGACTTGATCTGCCCGTCTGCTTCGGGACTCCCTCCAACTTCAGAAGGGAAACCCTCACGTTCGAGGTGGTCGGGTTCCGAGGAACCTACCACGCAGTACTGGGGAGGCCATGCTATGCCAAGTTCATGGCCGTCCCCAACTACACCTACCTCAAGCTCAAGATGTCGGGCCCCAACAGGGTCATCACCGTCGGCCCCACGTACCGACACGCGTACGAATGCGACGTAGAGTGCGTGGAGTACACCGAGGCCCTCGCCGAATCCGAGGCCCTCATCGCCGACCTGGAGAGCCTCTCCAAGGAGGCGCCAGACGTGAAGCGCCATGCCGGCAACTTTGAGCCAGCGGAGACGGTTAAGTCCATCCCACTCGACCCCAGCAACGACGCCTCCAAGCAGATCTGGATCGGCTCCGAGCTCGACCCCAAATAGGAAGCAGTGCTCGTCGACTTTCTCCGCGCGAACGCCGAAGTTTTCGCGTGGAGTCCCTCGGACATGCCTGGCATACCGAGGGATGTCGCCGAGCACTCGCTGGATATCCGAGCTGGAGCCCGACCCGTGAAGCAACCTCTGCGCCAATTCGACGAAGAAAAGCACAGAGCCATAGGCGAGGAGATCCACAAGCTGATGGCCGCAGGGTTCATCAAAGAGGTATTCCATCCCGAATGGCTTGCCAACCCCGTGCTTGTGAGAAAAAAAGGAGGGAAATGGCGGATGTGTGTAGACTACACTGGTCTAAACAAAGCATGCCCAAAAGTTCCCTATCCTCTGCCTCGCATCGATCAAATCGTGGATTCCACTGCGGGATGCGAAACCCTGTCTTTCCTCGATGCCTACGCAGGGTATCACCAAATCAGGATGAAAGAGTCCGACCGGCTCGCGACTTCTTTCATCACACCTTTTGGCATGTACTGCTATGTTACTATGTCATTTGGTTTGAGGAACGCGGGTGCGACGTACCAAAGGTGCATGAACCACGTGTTCAGCGAACACATTGGTCGAACGGTCGAGGCTTATGTCGATGACATCGTAGTCAAGACGAGGAAAGCCTCCGACCTCCTTTCCGACCTTGAAACGACATTCCGGTGTCTCAAGGCGAAAGGCGTAAAACTCAATCCCGAGAAGTGTGTCTTCGGAGTCCCCCGAGGCATGCTCTTGGGGTTCATCATCTCCGAGCGGGGCATCGAGGCCAACTCGGAGAAAATCGCGGCCATCACCAACATGGGGCCCATCAAGGACCTGAAAGGCGTACAGAGGGTCATGGGATGCCTTGCGGCTCTGAGCCGTTTCATCTCGCGCCTCGGCGAAAGAGGCCTACCTCTGTACCGCCTCTTAAGAAAGACCGAATGCTTCACTTGGACCTCCGAGGCCGAGGAAGCCCTCGGGAACCTGAAGGCGCTCCTCACGAACTGTAACACCCTGAATTTGGGGGTATAAAATTTCTTTTCTAATATCCACCAAATTCAGGTGTTACTCTCTCAGTTCTTCGCTTTCCTTTCTCTTTTCACTAAAAATGGAGAATTATTTTGTTTTATAATAGTGTAAACCTAGTGGAATGAGCCCTAGAGGCACTTTGGTTGTTGCATTCATGCCGTTGCATGGTGTTTCTAAGTGCAAAATATGTTTGAAACATGTTATCATATCTTATAGAAGCGCTCGGTAAATTTTCATATTTTTCAGAATATTTTTCTATTTTCTGGAAACCAAAATCTATTTATTTAGGGACCTTAAAATGTTTTTAGAAATTCTAATTATGTTTTTTGAGTTCATTAGGTGCCAAAACATTTATAGGAAATTTTCTGGAATTTTTTGAAAGCATATATAATATTTTGAGCATAAAATATGGATTTCTAGGTTTTTTCGAATTTTAAAAAATGGAAAAATCCGAATTTTAACCGAATTTTCATCTCATCCGAACCCTAGATATATATACATGTCCGGCTTCATCTCGTCGAGCCCGTTCCAGAACACAAAACGGTTCATCCAAATCCAATCCCTAGCTCCCGGTATTGCCCGCCGAAGTTTGGGGCGGTTCCAACTCCGGCGATAACTCCGGCGAGCAATTACTCCCAATCCGTGCATCGTCTGCCGAATCCGAGGGTACCGCTGCGTTCGTCTCGTCGGGGGCTTCGTCGCAGCGCGTTCAGTTCGTCGATTGGATCCCCGAATCTCCGGCAATCGACGGATTTCCTCTCGGCTCCGGCGAGGGTCTTCTTCCCCGGTGAGAAACCTCCATTGTTTCACCTAGGTTTTCTTCGTTTCTTCGTTTTCTCGTCCGTGCAGAGCATCTCCCACTCTCCCCTTACCTTCCCCCGGGGCGGCGCCCCTCCCCCCTCCGTTTCCCCTCCCCGGCGGCGCTCATGCTCCCGCGCCCCACGCCCCACGCCCGCGCGCACCCCTCCCGGCAGCGGTGGCCGCGTACCTCGCGCCCGGTGCGGCCGCGCCCGCCCCCGGCCGGCCCGGCCTCGACCTCCCCTTCGCAGCCCTCTCCTCTTTCTCTCCTCTCTCTTCCATGGATGGGAGGAAGAAGATGAAGAGAGGAAGAAGATGGCAGTTCTGTAATTTAGTCCGCGCGAATTACAGTATGGTTTAAAACATTCATAACTTTTGCGTTTTAAACCCGATTCGATTCATTCAAGTTGTGTTAGATTCGTATTAAAATTATCTTAATTTATACATATTTATCCCAATTTTTGCACATTTTATTTAATTTAGTTAAACGTTTGTTTAACCAGTGACTACTAGAACGACGTTTCAATTTAAAAACTTAATTTAGTAATTCGATTTGCGCATTTATAATTAGTCACCAATATGATTAACCTTAACTGAAATGTTGTTTATTAATAATTATTTAGTTTAATCACATTGTTTATTTATTAGTTTCGCATGTCGGTCCGCGTGTGCTGTAGTGCTGTTTCGCGCACGTCGCCGCATGCCTTTCGCGCGTATCGCACGTTGTCCGCGCGCTAAGTCGTTTGTGCCCGCGCGTTGCGCACATCGTGTTTACACGTCGTGTGTCGTTAATTCGTCTCGCTTAGAATCGCTCATATTCATTACGTTACTTGCTTAACTGTCAACTATTAAAATAGTAAGTTAGTCAAAACTAAGTAGTAGTATTAATTTACATTTGATTAATATTAATTAATATAATTATGTTGAATTGGATGTTCTAATTAGTACTTGTTTAACGTAAACGCGCTAACTTCTCGACCGTAGCTTCGACTATCGTGGTTCTTTTCCTCGCGTAACCGTAGAGGTGCTCTCTATTTTATATTGCTCGCTTTTATAACATTTTATCTTGTATGGTGTAATGTTCTTATGCATATATCTATGTTTGTTTGCTTGTGCTTGTTCGTCTTCGCTTCGCGTTGCGACTAGATCGTGATTCGTTTCTGAGCTTCGAGGAATCGACAGTCAAGCTTTGGCGACCAAGTGTTCGCACTCTTCGAGTTCTACGAGATCGAAGACCCTGAGCATCTGTTTGGTGAAGGCAAGTGTTCTCTGACCTATTATGTCCCATTCACTTATAATTCATTGTCCCGCATTACTCAATTGAAACCTAAGGATTGACTAGCTTTCTATTTACCTTATCCTTGTTTACCTTTTGGGTTATCATGGTTAGCATTATGCTATTGCTTTACTTTAATCAATGAACATGATGTGAATATTATGATACGATGATGTTATCCCGATGATGTTCTTGTGATACTTTAGGGGGCTCAGGCTGTTTCCTGAGTACCTCTCCGTAAGGACCTGTTCGTTGAGAGACCACCTGGGATAACAGTGCAACCATGAGGGTGAAATGGAACGCCCTTAGCTAATTAATTAGAGGAACTAGAGGTGTAGTTGCTTCGTCGTCGTGCCGTCAATGGGGTCCAGGCACAGTGCTTGCTCTGCCGAGGCTGGGTGCCGAGGTTCTTTCGTTTTGCTTTTGTTAGTCACCCTCCTGCGGGGAGAGGTACTGTGTTTATCAAACTGGAGAAACCTAACGGGCGGCTATGACCTCTAGGGAATCTTTGTAAAAGCTACGTAGTGATACCCTGCCGGACCACCTAGGAAGTGATCAATGGGGAGTCATGATCCCCGGGCAAAATGGGAATCACGACTCATGGGTAAAGTGTGCGACCTCTGCAGAGGGTAATGAAACTGATATATCAGCCGTGCTCACGGTTATGAGCGACCTTGGGATCCTCTTTGATTAGAGATACATATGATATGAGATACAATGGTTCTATTGATGGTTTTGGCTCGATGACGATAATGATGTTCCTCGATAAGGAAATGATTCACGGGTTGGTTATATGATAAAACTTGGCTTCCACTAATAATAAATATCTGACCAACTAAAAGCAACTGCTTGAGCTTAACCCCACATAAAGCTAGTCCACCTCAGCCAAACGGGACATTTGCTGAGTACGTTGATGTGTACTCACCCTTGCTTTCACAAAACACCAGGTTGCCTTTGGTGCAATCTATGCTCAGGTAAAGAAGAAGGTGTCGAGGTGGACCTCCAGGAGTTCCAGGACGTTGATGAGTTCGAGGATTAGGCTAGCGACCTCCCCCAGTCAGCTGCCTGTGGTGGGTTGTTTACGTTGGCTACGTTTCGATTCTGCGTACTTTGATTTATATTATGTAAATGACTCTAGTCTGTAATATTATTACTTACTCTTTATTGTAATTCGAAGCATTGTGCTATGATGAGTCATTTATGTAATCGCTATGTACGTGAATTTCTGATCCTGGCACGTACATGGATCGCATTCGGTTTACCTTCAAAACCGGGTGTGACACGAACGCGCCCATCTTGGTGCCCCCCGCCGCCGGAGAAGCCCTCTTGATCTACGTCACCGCTACCACTCAGGTGGTCAGCGCCGCGACCGCGGTTGAGAGACAAGAAGAAGGGCATGCATTGCCCGTCCAGAGGCCGATTTACTTCATCAGTGAGGTACTATCCGAGACCAAGATCCGCTACCCGCAAATTCAGAAGCTGTTGTACGCGGTGATCCTGACGCGGCGGAAGTTGCGACACTACTTCGAGTCTCATCCGGTGACTGTGGTGTCATCCTTCCCCCTGGGGGAGATCATCCAGTGCCGAGAGGCCTCGGGTAGGATTGCAAAGTGGGCGGTGGAAATCATGGGCGAGACGATCTCGTTCGCCTCTCGGAGGGCCATCAAGTCCCAAGTCCTGGCGGACTTTGTGGCGAAATGGGTCGACACCCAGCTCCCGGCGCCTCCGATCCAGCCGGAACTCTGGACCATGTTTTTCGATGGGTCGCTGATGAAAACAGGGGCAGGCGCGGGTCTGCTCTTCATCTCGCCCCTCGGGAAACACCTACGCTACATACTGCGCCTCCATTTCCCGGCGTCCAACAACGTGGCTGAGTACGAAGCTCTGGTCAACGGGTTGCGCATCGCCATTGAGCTAGGGGTCCGATGCCTCGACGCTCGCGGCGACTCACAGCTCGTCATTGACCAAGTTATGAAGAACTCCCACTGCCGCGACCCGAAGATGGAAGCCTACTGCGATGAGGTTCGGTGCCTGGAGGACAAGTTCTATGGGCTCGAGCTCAACCACATCGCCCGACGACACAACGAGACTGCAGACGAGCTGGCTAAGATAGCCTCGGGGCGGACAACGGTTCCCCCGGACGTCTTCTCCCGAGACCTACATCAACCCTCAGTCAAGACCGACGACACGCCTGAGCCCGAGAAGGCCTCGACCCAGCCCGGGGCACCCTCGGCACAGCCCGAGGCGCCCTCGGCTCGGCCCAAAGCACCCTCGGCCCCCGAGGGTGAGGCACTGCGCGTCAAGGAAGGGCGGAGTGGGGACCAGCCTAATCGAAACTGGCAGACCCCGTACCTGCAATATCTCCACCAAGGAGAGCTGCCCCTCGACCGAGCCGAGGCTCGGCGACTGGCGTGGCGCGCCAAGTCGTTCGTCTTACTGGGTGACGGGAAGGAACTCTACCACCGCAGCCCATTCGGCATCCTCCAGCGGTGCATATCCATCACTGAAGGCCAGGAGCTCTTACGAGAAATACACTCAGGGGCTTGCGGTCATCACGCAGTGCCCCGAGCCCTTGTTGGAAACGCCTTCCGACAAGGTTTCTACTGGCCGACCGCGGTGATCGACGCCACTAGAATTGTCCGCGCCTGCCAAGGGTGTCAATTCTACGCGAGGCAGACCCACCTGCCCGCTCAGGCTCTGCAGACAATACCCATCACCTGGCCATTTGCCGTATGGGGGCTGGACCTCGTCGGTCCCTTGCAGAAGGCACCCAGGGGCTACACGCACCTGCTGGTCGCCATCGACAAATTCTCCAAGTGGATCGAGGTCCGACCCCTGAACAGCATCAGGTCCGAACAGGCGGTGGCATTCTTCACCAACATCATCCATCGCTTTGGGGTCCCGAACTCCATCATCGCTGACAACGGCACCCAGTTCACCGGCAGAAAGTTCCTGGGCTTCTGTGAGGATCACCACATCCGGGTGGACTGGGCCGTCGTGGCTCACCCCATGACGAATGGGCAAGTGGAACGTGCCAACGACATGATTCTGCAAGGACTCAAGCCGAGGATCTACAACGACCTCCACAAGTTCAGAAGGCAACGGATGAAGGAACTCCCCTCGGTGGTCTGGAGTTTGAGGACAACGCCGAGTCGAGCCACGGGCTTCACACTGTTCTTTCTAGTCTATGGGGCCGAGGCTGTCTTGCCCACAGACTTAGAATACGGTTCCCCGAGGATGAGGGCGTACGACGACCGAAGAAACCAGACTGACCGAGAAGACTCACTAGACCAGCTCGAAGAGGCTCGGGACATGGCCTTACTACACTCGGCGCGGTACCAGCAGTCCCTGCGACGCTACCACACCCGAGGGGTTCGGTCCCGAGACCTCCAAGTGGGCGACCTGGTGCTTCGGCTGCGACAAGACGCCCGAGGGCGGCACAAGCTCATGCCTCCCTGGGAAGGGCCGTTCGTCGTCGCCAAGGTTCTGAAGCCCGGGACATACAAGTTGGCCAACAGCCAAGGCGAGGTCTACAGCAACGCTCGGAACATCCGACAGCTACGTCGCTTCTACCCTTAAGATGCTTTCAAGTCATTCGTACACCTCGTTCACACACAAAGTCTAACCATCAAGGAAGGGTCAGCCTTGCCTCGGCAAAGCCCGACCCTCCCTCGGGGGCTAGAAGGGGGGAACTCCCTCTGCGTCAAAATTTTCCTTGGAAAAAGTCTTTCTGCCAGAGCGTCTTTCGTGCTTTTCGACTACTTCAAAAGTGGGGTCCTGAAAACGACGGAGTACACGTAAGCAGCCAAGGCTGACCGAGCCGAGAGACTCCTACGCCTCTGGGATACGGATACCTCACTCATCACCTTCTGCGATAAGTAACTCACGCCCGGATAAGCGATTCCGCTGACCGAACAAGTCTTAATGCTCGGAGACCTTTTTGCCGAAACGATTTTTCGGGCCTTCTCGACTATATCGTTAGCAGAATCCTATGGACGAGTAAGAGTACACGTAAGCGGCAAGGCCGATCGAGCCGAGGGACTCCTACGCCTCCGGGATACAGATACCTCACTCATCACCTTCCGTGAAAAGTAACTCTTGCTCGAACAAACAATTCTGTTACCGACGAATAAGTCTTGATACTCGAAACAAAGAAAAAAAGACGCAGCTTTACAACACAGCAATAGTATGTTTGGGCCTCGGCGGCCGCAGAAAACATACGCATACTACAAGGTAAACCGATCCTGCAGGTTCGGACCTCGATAAAGGGGGAGCAGCAGCACCCTCGACGTCAACACCACCTTCGGCGAAGTCCGACCGAGCCTCGAACGGCAACACAGTCGGAGGATCTCCGCTCTGAAGGACGACGTCGGCACCACGCCCAGGCCATCGCCGCCAGGGTCTCCTCCAAGAGTCTGGCTCGAGCAGACGGCTCGGCCGGTCGCCCCGAAGCCTCAGCCAGCTGTCCCCCGAGGACATCAGCCCCGCCCATGGCCTCGGCAACTCGACTCCGGCGCCTATCCCGCCAGTGGACGGCCCAGTCAGGCTCTGGCCGACGAAGCTCCCTTTTCCGAGCCAACTTCGCCTCTGTCCACGCTGATACCGCTGCCTCCGGCTCCGGCTCATCGAAGAGCGGCCGAGGGTTTCCTTTAACTAAGCAAAAGAAGCCTCGGGCGGCAAGGCCGACTGAGCCGAGGGATTCCTACGCCTCCGGGATACGGATACCTCACTCATCACCTTCGCACGAGGCAACTCACACTTAGTGAAGCGGTTCAGTTAGCCGACAGACGAGTCCTAGTGCTCGAAATGAGGGAAAACACAGCTTCACGCCAAAAGATACATACATGTTCAGGCCCCGACAGCCACAATGAACAAACACCGGCACTCAAGGTGCCATTACAAACGGAACTCCGGTTCCACCCTCGCAGGTACGAACAAACCCCCACGTTGGAGGGCCTGCGGGGCGACAAAACCCCTGGTGGCTCGCCGACGCCCGCTCCGGCAGCAGCGGCAACAACCTCCGTCCCGGGCGGCAAGACAGCTGCAGCAACGGCTTCCGGGCAGACGCTGCGGCGGAAAGGCTTCCACCCACAAAGGACGAGAACCAGCCATTCAAGCCAGGGGGACGGAGGTCCAGGGGTGCAGGCGGAGTTGGCGGTCTCGTCAGCAGAGAAGCCTTCTCCGGCTGCTGCCGCCCCAAAGCGCACCGGCTGGCTCTCACTCCCGTCCTTGCCACGAAAGCAAGGACAGAGGATGGAATGTTGCATCCTAGCTGGGCAGCAACAGTTCGCCTTCCCCGGCATGGCTGGAGGACGCCTCCTCCGCAGAGCTGGAGGATGGTTTCCACCACCAGAAGCTGGAAGAAAAGGGTTACCGACCCACGCGGAGGCAACCCCCGGCTCGCCTCACTCCCCTCCCCAGCACTGATGACAAACATCCTTGAAGCTGAGGGAGGGGCAGAGATCGTAGCCCGGCTCGCTTCTCCCCACCACCGAACTGGTGGTCACCATCTTGGGTGATCACCGGCGAGGGGAAGCAGCCGGGCTGCCTGATGAAAATCCTTGAAGCCGAACGACGGCTGAAAGGTACCAACTTCCGCGAAGTTGCATTCCCCCAACGACGACAAGGCGGAAGAACCGCGGGCGCCCCCCATCTGGGGGCTCGAAAGGTGGAAAGACACAATGCATGAGGAGAGCGCGAAGACATGGTTGCCTTTCAAGGGAGTCGTCCTCCTTTTAAAGGCAACTCTCCCCACTTGCGTCCTCAGCCGTCGCGGGCTGAGTCTTCTCCAACACGCTCCAAGGTCCTCCCCCTACGACACGGGGGCTGGGCCCCACGCGTCATGCAAGCTGGCGCAGGGCAGACAGGGCCAAACCGCCGCCCACGGTGCGCGCAACTGTCCAGCAGTTACGAGCATTCCTCCACTTTCGCCCAGGCCAGCGGGTGAAAGGGCGGACCGCCATGCAGGCAGTGTGCAACCGCACCCAGGGGGACACACCCTTTTGACTTCGACGCATCCAGCATGGAGGCCCAGGCCCACACGTCATGTAACCGGCGCACCGGTTACTACGTGCAAGAAACTGCACCGCCACTCGCGCCAGTACCGCGCCTTCTCGACTGCGGAACTAGTACCGTGACTCGAGGCGACCCTGCGCATGACCCGACAGTGCCAACCGAGCACATCGGTCACGGGCCGGTCAGCCGCGGGAGAGGGCGCGACGGTCGATACGGCCAGAAATGGGCCGGCAGTAATGGCGGTGGCAGGCGGGCGGAAGCGGCAGTCGAGTCATCAGCAAGCTCACGCCCCCTCCTGGGATAGCGAAAGGACCTTCTCCCACGGCGGAAGACGACATGTCCGCGTTCCGTTCCTCGAACGGCTCGCGCACGCGCAACGGCCGCCCTGTGAACCACTCGTCCCGTCGCATTAACTCTGCAGCAGGACAGGCGACACCTTTGGCAGGCGAAGCAGGCGACGCTTCACCTCCGCCATAATGACTGCGTCAAAAAAGGTGTGCCACGTCATTTGATTTCGTATCCTTTTCACTTCCTCTTTTTCTCTCTTGCCTCAGGGGTCGAAAAAGGGGATACTCCGAAAGGGATCCTTCTCCGCGAAGGAAGCGGGCCCTGAGCCCCCCTACTGATCAGAGGTTCAAAGGCTAGCCCCTCGGAAGGGTTCAACAGCCGCCTCAGAGCACTCGGGCTCCGCGCCCACTACTGGTCAGAGGTTCGAAGGCCGGCCCCTCAAAAGGGTTCAACGGCCGCCTCAGGCCACTCGGGCTCCGCGCCCACTACTGATCAGGGGTTCGAAGGCTGGCCCCCGAAGGGTTCAACAGCCGCCTCAGACGCAGAGCGAGGGATGACCCTGGGTACGTTCGATACATAACCGAGGTTCGGGCTGCGCTCCCGAGGTACCCTAGGACATTTCTGAGACCAACGGGAATGATTTTGTAATGGAATCCCACCAGAGGGAGGCATCGAGCCCTCGGACCCCGTCAAAAGGGGACCGGGTCCGGCAAGTCACCCGCAGGTACTTTTGGAGCGCGCCTCCGGGCCACTAGCCGACCCCTAACAAATGGGGCACGGGCGTCCACTCGGATTACCCGTTAGCAACTCACTGGAGACACCATGTTCGGCGCCCTCCGAGGGCAACATGGCGCTTTCCCCCCTCCTCCTTGCGGAAAGGCGACGCAGGGGCGTATGTAAAAAGCCGAGTCTGTCCCTGACCGTCCTCTCGCTCTGTGCGGAGGCTCGGGGGCTGCTCTCATGAACCCGGCTCCGGCCAAACCGTTGACAGCGTCAACATACCAGCCCGAGAACTTGGGACTCGACTGTTCACCCGGGCTACGGCCAGTTCGCATGAGGGAGCAGCCAGACCGGCCGAAGCGTTACGAAACGTACTAAGACCTCGAAGGAGTCAAACTACTCCTCCGAGGCCTCGGGGGCTACACCCGGCGGGTGCGCTCGCGCGCACCCACCGAAACAAAAAGCAACCGAGGAAGGCCGATCCCCTTGCAAAAAAGTGCGACAAAAGCCTCCAAGCGAGTATCAACACTCCCTTCGAGGCTCGGGGGCTATTGTCGAGGACCATAATTAGGGGTACCCCCAAGGCTCCTAATCTCAGCTGGTAACCCCCATCAGCACAAAGCTGCAAAGGCCTGATGGGTGCGATTAAGCCAAGGCTCGGTCCACTCAAGGGACACGACCTCGCCTCGCCCGAGCCTAGCCTTGGGCAAGGGCAGCCAACCCCGGAAGATTCACGTCTCGCCCGAGGACCCCCTCAAGCGACGTACACACCTTCGGCTCGCCCGAGGCCCAGTCTTCGCCAAGAAGCAACCTTGGCCAGATCGCCACACCGTCCGACCGAATCGCAGGAGCATTTAATGCAAGGATGGCCTGACACCTTATCCTGTCACGCGCCTTTCAGTTGACAGAGCCAAAAGTGACCGCAGTCACTTCGCTGCTCCACTGACCGGCCTGACAAGAAGACAGCGCCGCCTGCGTCGCTCTGACTGCCGTGCCACTCGACAGAGTGAGGCTGACAGCAGCCAAGTCCGGCCTCGGGCGCCATAGGAAACTCCGCCTCGCCCGACCCCAGGGCTCGGACTCGGGCTCGGCCCCGGAAGACGACGAACTCCGCCTCGCCCGACCCCAGGGCTCGGACTCGGGCTCGGCCCCGGAAGACGACGAACTCTGCCTCGCCCGACCCCAGGGCTCGGACTCGGGCTCGGCCCTAGAAGACGACGAACTCCGCCTCGCCCGACCCCAGGGCTCGGACTCGGGCTCGGCCCCGGAAGACGACGAACTCCACCTCGCCCGACCCCAGGGCTCGGACTCAGCCTTGACCTCGGACGGCAGTCTCCGCCTCGCCCGACCCGGGGCTCGGACACGACCTCGACCTCGGAAGACCGACTCGACCCCGACCTCGGAGGAGCCTCCGCCTCGCCCGACCCAGGGCTCGGACCGACCACGTCACAGGAGGGGCCATCATTACCCTATCCCTAGCTAGCTTAGGCTACGGGTAACAGGACCGACGTCCCATCTGGCTCGCCCCGATAAACAGATAATGATGGCGCCCCGCGTGCTCCATGACGACGGCGACTCTCAGCCCCTTACGGAAGCAAAGAGACGTCAGCAAGGACTCGACAGCCCCGACAGCTGTCCTTCCGCAAGGCTCCAACGCTCCTCCGACGGCCACGACATCACATGAACAGGGTGCCAAAACCTCTCTAGCTGCCACGACGGCATGTACTTAGGGCACTAGCTCCTCTCTGCTAGACACGATAGCGCACTGCTACACCTCCCATTGTACACCTGGACCCTCTCCTTACGCATATAAAAGGAAGGTCCAGGGCTCTCTTATAAAGAGGTTGGCCGCGCGGGAGGACGGGACGGCGCGTAGGGTCCCTCTCTCTCTCCCCCCACGCGGACGCTTGTAACCCCCTACTGCAAGCGCACCCGACCTGGGCGCAGGACAACACGGAGGTCATGGATTTCCCCTTTTCTCCCTCTCTTCTACCCCCTTTCGTGCTCCGTCTCGCGCCGACCCATCTGGGCTGGGACACGCGGTGACAATTTACTCGTCGGTCCAGGGACCCCTCGGGGTCGAAACGCCGACAATGGTATTGAACTAATGACTAATTAAATTGTAAATAAATATAAGGTACTGCTATATAACCTTTTCTTGCTCTAGCTACCCAATCTTTGGTGCAGACCAGTGCTTCTACCATGGTAGGGTCAAGGCGAGTACGAAATGGATCAAGTACACGACCACCAGCACTAAAAGCAGATTCTGAAGTTATTGTTGACACTTGCATAGCTAAGACATCACGAGCAAGCTGGCCCAAGAGAGGATATTCTTCATTGTGTGCTTTCCACCATGCTTTGCACTGGGAAAACCAACAGCCAACACAACTTGATATGAAGCCAGCTGCTTCTCTCATAGCCGATTCTGATCTTGATATGAAGCCAGCTGCTTCTCCCATAGCTGCCACACCTGGTTCTTCTCCCATATGACCTTCTCTCTCTCTCTCTCTACTCCACCTGCGCCGGTCGTCTCCCTCACGCGGCCTCTCTTCCCATGGCGCCTTGCCGCGAGCTCCCCTGCGAGCAGCTTCCCCGGGGAGCACAACATCCCTCCCAGCCACCATCTCCGGTTCCTCCTCGGCCAACGACGTCGCGCTTCCCTAGCTCCATTGATGCCTGCAGCTTGTCCCTGGCCGATGCCCGAGCATGTCCCCTTGCTGGCCGAGCTCCATCCGAGCCCCCTCCATGGCGCCCAGGTTGCTCCCTTCAGCGCTCTGCATCTCCGACCACGACGGCTCCTCCTCGACCACCATCTTCACCACCAGCGACACTACGCTTCCCTAGGGTTTCGATCTCGTAGATTACTTACCGGATTGGGGGCAGAGCCGCAGAGGTGCCACAGCCGGCAATGCGTCCGTCCGTGGTTTGGTACTCTGGTAGATCTCCACTCCACATGACGCAGCCGGCAATACGTCAGTGGGTGCCACCGCCGCCGCAGGATTTGGAGCGCTGAGCACTTGAGAAGTAGCGGCTGTGTGCGGTGTGCGGTCTGCTCTGCTGTAGTGCTGTGTGCGCCTGCGGTGCCGACGTGCCGCTATGCAATGGGCGATGGCGCCTGTTAGCCTGTTACACTGTGACCCCTTGCTTGTGGTGGGCCGATGTGTTGCCCATGCCTGTGGTGGGCTGCTGCCTGGCCCATGACTCCATGAGTTGTGAATTTGGAACTCGGGTTGGGAGTTTCGGTAAATTCCGAATTTTGAATTCGGTAAATTCCGACCCAAAACGGTAACCGAAGAAAACGGTCGGTAAAGGACTGTACCGATTTCGATACCGATTCTGATATAAAATTCCGATGACCGATTCCGATTCTGAGAAATACCGACGATTCCGATCGAAAGAATTCAGAACCGGTTTCCGGAATTCCGAAAAATTTCGAAACCGTTTTCATCCCTAGGGATAAGTACCCACTGGGGACCTGAAACCCGAATGGTATGGGATGAGTTTTGCACCCATGATGTGTATGAGGATGTGTATGGGGATGGATCAAACATGATGGAAGATGGATCTAGGATGCTATAACGCGGTGGTGAATTCCCCATTCACATCTCTTATCCGCACGCTACCCTCCGGTTGTCCCGCGCTCCCCGCTCCCCTTCCTCGCTCCCCACCACTCCATCCCATCTAGGGGTGGGCATTTTAAAACCGAAACCCGAACCCCAACCCGAATAAACCGAATTGTCGGTCTATTCGAGTTTTTGGGTTCGGGTTCGGTTTCTATATGTGCTATATTTCGCTTTACGGGTTTGGGTTCGGTTTCTAACCTTTCAAACCCGAATAAACCGAAATATAAAGAACTCTTAATATGTGATGATATTATTATATGATTTATGCACTTATTAGCTAAAAGTTATGATACCATCTTAACGATAGTATATAATACCATCTTAACGATACTATATAATTTTTGTATGCTATTTTTATAGTCACTTGTTGTAATAATAGTATTTCTAATTAATTATTCATTGTATATTTTTAAAAAAGATACTAGTCTCTCTACTATTTAGGTCTATTCAACCGAATAGACCGAACCGAAATTATAAATCTATTCAGGTTCGATTTCTAAAATTATTTTAAAAATTTTAGTTTTCATTTTTTAACCCGAAATTTCACAAAATAGAACAGCCCTAGTCGCGCTCGCGCCCTAGACCCCTAGTCCATCCCTCGCCTGCCTTCGCACGGGTGCGCCGCCCGTTCGACGGCCGCGCCGCGCCGCACAGCTGCCCCGGCACCGGCCCTTCCTCGCCGAGCTCGGGATCGACGTCTCCCGCACCTCCTCGCGCCCGTTCCGGGCTCCACATCCGGCCCCTCCCCGTCCCCAACCTCATTCCGCAGCAGGCGACCAGCACAACATCCGGAATCCCCCGCCGCGCCTTCGGCTCGTCGTCGCTCCTCCTCCGCGTCCCGCCACCCCCCGCACGGTATGATTGGTGTCGCCTCCCACCTCCTCTCCGTTTACCCTGTGGCTGTAGACGAGCTCCAGATCGGGAAAGGGATTTTTTTTGCCTTGTTTCAATTTATCCACTTGTGAGACGCTGATGCGCGCGATTTGAAATTAATTCAACGTTTAGTTTATTGTAGTGGACATGATAGATTGACGAATAGAATAGCAAATGCCTTGCGTCTTTGTTTGTAGCCAAATACGTTCAAGGAGAGTGGAAAGGGAACATATCGTGCACAAGAGACTCGTGCACATGGTGATGCTAGCTGCTTGCTTGTTATGGGTGGAATTTGTCCGTGGACGGGGCAAATGCATTGTGCTCCTTTGTCGGCCTTAGAGCAACTCCAAGAGGTCATTAAAAAATTATTCCTCAAAACTTGTTATTGGGGATTGTTGCAGAAAAAATTTCACTAAAAAAATCTAAACCCACAGAAGACTGCTAATAATTAATTCCTATTTTTTTGAAACAACCTCGTCAGCAGCCAAGCATGGAGGCTCCTGCAATTATTTTGCACACGTCGTCATGTGGCCATGAATGTGGTAGCTGCAACGTGTGGTCAGCACCTTTGCTTCTGATTACAAAAAAATTATAGTCAGGACGAAGCTCTTCGTAGTGGCCGAGCTCCACATGGTGGCCTTGGAATGCCTCGCCCCAGCCTTCTTCGTCTTCGTTAATGCCACCTGCGCCGCCGGGAGCAACCGCGAGTACCTGATGACCATCAAGCAGCTGCACTCCCAATCCCAGAAGCATTTTCTTCCTTTCTTCTCCAATCCACGATCCCCTCTCGGCCTCTCCGGCTCGACCCTCTTCACCGTCGCCGGGTCTTGTCGACCTGGCACGCTTTCGGAATCATCTAGCAGCTCTTCCATACCGCTCTGATTCTTCTCAGGTCTTGTTGATCGCCAGATTCGCCATCCCGGTGACCTTTCAGCCAAGCGCTCAGACGGTTGCAGTCTCCGCAGTCCGAGCCCACCTGTTCCCCATTGGCTCATTGCGCCGCCCCCCCCCCCCCCCCATGGGTCGGTTCGGGTGGCTCAGGCATGCGTCGAGGTTCCTTGCGCCCCAGTCAGGCGAGGTGAGACGAGCCAGCTCTCATTTACCTCCCCGTCCATTTCCCCTTCCTGTTTGGGTTTTGGGGAGTGTGAGACTGCTATTTGTTTACTCTGTTTAGGGTTTTGCTTGCAGGTGGTCCTGCAGAGGCGCGCATGGATTCAGCCGAACACATGTAATGTCCGTTCCATTTTGTGTGTTTTGTTTGATCTCTTGTTGAGTTGGGTTTGAGAGAAGTTTTACTCTTTCAGTCTTCTGATGAAAATCTGTTATTAAAAATCTAGATAATTTGGTAATTGGCCACGAGAAAAAACGGTACAGCTGATTACGTCTTATAAACCGTTAATTTTACAGGCTATTGACTTGCTAATCCTGTTTGCGCAATGCATTTTCTCGTTCATTTGTTTTATTGTTGCATGTTTTTCTTATTTGAATAACTGTAGACATGAATAACTAGCAGAAAGAACTCTTACAACTCACGTCCCGATATGAATATAATATGAAGTATTATTGTGCTTAAACAAATTTTAGATTATGGGCATAGCTGAGCGGCCCGAGCCGACTCAGTTCATACTCATGATTTCCTTGAAATGAGTGTGGGTGGAATTTGGGAACAACTGCACTGTTCTGTCTATACTGGATGTGTTTCTTTGTTTATTGTTGCAGACAAATATTATATGCCACAGACACAATATAACTCTTGATGTCTGCAGTTTACAGATGTAAATTCAGGTCAATTATATATATTTACGCTACTCTCATATTTCTCTGTTCCTTACCCATGTTTGTTTCTGTTTTCATCTGGAGAATTGCAGCTTGCAGTTCTACTGGCATCTATATTAGCAATAAGTTCTATGCTCGATTCATGTTGATACCATTTGTATGGAGCCGGAGTTTTCATGCTACAGGTTATTATACTTGGTTTGCACATCACAATTACTTTTGCAATCACAAAGGGAAGCTAAACATTTATGGTTGCTTTTGCCAGATCACCGTTGTTCGAAACACAAGGACTACTACAAAATTCTTGGTGTTCCCAAGGATGCATCGCAGGATGACATCAAGAAGGCATTTCATTCTGTGAGTATCATTACAGTTCAGTTGATCTTGAGATATTCCAAGGCTTGCTCATGATTGTACTATTTATTTAAGATGAGCATGCTGTGAATCTAGCCATTGATCAAGTGGCAATCTCACCTGTTTCCTATCTTTTCATATCATCATGTGTGATGCTGTACATTTCTGAAGAAGGCACTACATGTGTGATTCTTCACTTGTGTAGCTTTGTTAGGCGTGCTGTTGAATCCTTCCAGCACTGGAAACCTATTCTTGTCATTATACAGACTGCATGGATATCATATACTTATATGACCTTCAAACATATATGCTTTACGAATTTGGCAAATCGGAATTAGGATGAAAATTAGGCAGATATGTTGAACAATGAATGGGGAGGTCAGATTCACTTGTGAATAATAAGGTACAGTATAGAAATGATTGACCTTCAACATGCATGTTAGCAATATGTTCCGTATATTTAAGAAGTACAAATAGTGTGATTTTGATGGTTTTGTTTGCTAATTGAACCATTTACACATCTGCTTCTAAATACAAAAATCTGTGTAGCTTGCAAAAAAGTATCATCCAGACACAAATAGAGGCAATACTGCTGCAAAAAGGATGTTTCAGGAAATAAGAGATGCATATGAGGCAAGTAAGTTACCACAATTTGTGTTTTCCTGTTGATTTTTTTTATTATTGCGCCAAAATTAACAGTCTTGTTATGGCCATTTTGGACTCCAGACACTACGGGACCCTTCAAAGAGGGAGCAATATGACATGGTAATTTGTCATAGTCTGGTTTCCTTTTTTACACCTTTTTAGGAAATGACTTGGATTCTTCCAAGCCCTTTGATTGTAGTGATTTATTTTGGAATCTGGTACAAGTTTATTTTGCGTTGTAATATTGCAGCTATTTTCTAGAGGGTCAAGGGTGGAGTTTGATGGGTCCTATCATGACGCATTCTCAGGATCCAATAATCAGAGACATAATCCTTTCACAGAATTCCGCAGACAGAATGATGGCCATTTCTCTAGTAAATTCTATAAAATATTTTCTGAGGTGGTTTCCTGTCCCTGCAAACACATATTCTTCCATTTGTCATGTCTGTGCAGACCCAGAGTATGAAGTGATACTTGTTTTCTTGGTTTTCAGGTTTTCCAGCAAGACATAAACACACAGGCAAATGATATTAAGGTTCGTTCTTAGGCCTGTTTTTTCTTTTATTTTAAGAGCTAGTTTGGGAACTCCTTTTTCCCAAAGGATTTCTAATTTTCTAAGGGAAAATGAAGTAATTTCCCTTATGGCTAGTTTGGGAGTCCAAAAAACGGAGGGGATTTTAGCCTCTCCAATCCCCTCCGGCTTTATGACTCCCAAACTAGCCCTTAGGAAAATGGAAATCTCTTGGGAAAATGGGGTTCCCAAACTAACACTAAGGCCCCGTTTGTTTCGTTGGAATTGAATTCCATTTTAATAATTATAATTTAGACAAAACTAATTAAGTTCATATATTTATATATGTAATATATTTGTATATTATCCTAAATCATATGAGAGATATAGTTATATAATACATTTATATTATAGCAAAGCAATTAGAAGAGTGTGCTATAAGTTATACATCGGAAAAATAGCATGTAAATCTATAGAATCAATTTTCATCTCTCACCCCATGAATTTGAGATAGGCTTATATGATAACTTTGGAAAGTGGTGGAATGTCACATTCTAAAAAAATAGCCTATTCCATTAGTAAGATTCCGATTCCTCAAAATGAAAGGAAACAAACGGGACCTAAGTGTTGTTTACCTTGTCTTTTTTTTTTCTTGAACTTATTTTATATCTTAAGTAGGTAGAGTTGAATCTGTCTTTTAGCGAAGCTGCCAATGGCTGCATAAAGCAAGTGTCCTATCATGCAAAAAATGTTTGTGATTCATGTGGTGAGTACACTTTTATGCTGGAAGTTATTGCTCAGGAGCATTTATTTATTTCACTTGGCTTTTGCATGCATATCTGTTAAATGAAAAGTTAAGCTTTTGTTTTCATGCAGCTACTGTTAGTAGGCACCTATGTAGAAGTAATTTTCTGAAGTGAGCTTTCAACTGCCTCATACATTGTGCTATGACATTTTCCTAAATTTTTTATTTATCAATTTGCGCATGTCATCTATCTAAATAGTTTATTTGTTGAACAGACACCTACTTTCGAGACACCATTAGTACAATAGCTGTTTCCATGCGTCTAAAATTTAAGCTGATGGTGAAATGACATTCATTATATTCTTAGTTCATTAGGTATGTGCCCATGCGTTGCAACGACATATAAATTATTCGATAAACTGTTATTGCATAACGCTTACATAAAAATGAATAGCACATATTATTGATCTCAATATCTTAATATATGAACTAAATACATGAAACTTAATATATCAATTAAACTGATACATGAAACTTAATATATGAACTAAATACATGAAACAACTAAACCCAAATGGTCAAATCCAGTCTCCCTGAAGTTTATACAAAATTAAATGTCCATGCAATAGGAAGAGTATCTACAAAGAGGCATTCACCGGGCATCTCTACTTTACATCGTCGGAACTCAAAGATGAGAAAGGGTACATCAAAGGAGTGCCCATTAGGAGCAACCTAGAGAACTGGTTTGCTGCCTGTTGGACACCAAAATGAGCGAACTCAGATGTTTATCCTTATCTCGTGCGTGGTTATCCATCTAATCACGTGGGAGTTTGTTGGCTATCTCTTAGGAAAAGGTTCAGACCTCCTCCCCTATAAATATAAAGGGGTACGACCGATTGAGAACCCCCGGACACATTCCAATCGAACCAATTACTTTATTTACTTTTTCTGACTTAGGAGTAGATGTAGCGTAGTTCTAGTTGTAGCCTTCCACATATTCACCTCCATCTCTATTCGACTCTACGTCGTCTAGATCCATCTTGGGTGGCCTGCCGATCCTAAGACGACCCTAGGATCTCACCCCTCCCGGGGGACAAGATCTAGTTGTCCATCCAAGACCTCTTCCTCGAATTGATCTCTTAATTCCTAGGCGACTCCACGTCGTCTGGGGACGCCTCGGGTGACCTATCGACCCGGAGCACCCTAAGATCTCTTCTCCCCCAGGGGACGAGATCTAGATTCCAGCAAGGAGGAGGAAGACGACCCTGTCTCCAGGTCGCGGACCGTCCGGCCCAGAGCTGCGGACCGTCCGGTGTGACGTAGGGAAGACACCGCTCCTGCGCCCAGGTCGCGGACCGTCCGGCCCAGGGCCGTGGACCGTCCGCGCCGCCGCAGAGGGCACCGCCAGGCGGTACACCACCTAGTGATTGGCGCTGCCCAGATCGGCGCCAACATACTTTTTGGCGACCCTGCTGGGGACGAGGTTGCAGATCTACAAAATCAGGCTTACATGGCCGATTCTAAAGATGTCAACAGTGCTTCTCCAAAAGCGACACAAGACCGACTAATTTATCGGCCGCAGAGCATGAAAACTTAAAAGATGACATGAAGAAGATGGATGAAGAGATCCAACGACAACAAGATCAGATGCTCAAGGTGGCGAAAAAGTGGTACCTCTCGCACTTCAAGGTAGATCGCCACCAGAAGGTCGTAAAGGAGAGGGAAATAGACGCCGATTACATGTCATCCGTGCTGCAACAGCTCCCCACGATAGGTGATGCCAGGTCAGTCGATGATATTCCATCTATTAAAATTTCTTTTGATAATCGGATTAAAAGTATCATAGAGGATATAGAAAGGATGACACATGCATTAGGAAAAACTCACATGCCTAGTTTTTTATCACATAAATTAGGCGCCAAAACAATTGCGCCAAACACATCGGCAACAAATGGGTTTCCCCAGCCATATTCTGGTATGCCGATGGAATCATATCCAGGACGACCGTCACCACCATCTTCGCTAAATGGTGAGTCAACTCTGAGCACAACGGGACCGTCCGCACATAATCGTGGATCGTCCGGCCCTCCGTCAGACCGTCCGGCACCCTACGCCGGACAGTCCGGAGTTACACAGAGCCCACCACAAGGGTCACATGTGTTGCCTGACGTGACCGGACAGTCCGAGGATAGTACCAGACCGTCCGATCCACCCGCAGACCGTCCGACTGTGCAGGTCGGACCGTCTGGAGCACCAGAAGTCACCTGTGATCCGCCTAGTGCGGAAGGCCAACATAAATATAACTGGCCACCCAAGCCCCAAGAACCAAAAAAGTCACATGTCCCTGAGCTTGTTTGGCCCACTAAGGCCAAACCTTCTGTTCGCTCTCACCCGCACTCGACACAAAAGGAAAAAGTTAAGTTCACATTTAGTATCACTAAATGTGATAAAATATTTGATGAGTTGCTTAAACATGGTAATATTAAATTGTCATATGTAATTCCTCCGGTTGAACAATTAAAAGGGCGCGTTTATTGCAAATGGCATGGCTCCGTTCTCCATAACACCAATGATTGTGCCGTCTTCCGTCGGCAAATACAATCGGCTATAAACGAAGGCCGGTTGAGGTTTCAAAAAGAGGTGAAAATTGACAGGCCACTTGTCCCTGTCACCACATGAGAGCCGACGAGCAAAAATGCCATTATTCGGCCCTGTGCGGCCGATAAAAGCAAAGATAAAAATATCGTCATTGGTGATCCCCGCACACCAAATATGTCACGCAGAATGGTTACTCGGAAGACTCTGGACAAAAGAAAGACCGGAGGCACCGGGGGACAAGCACGATCGGACACCCGATCACGGTCACCTGTCTTGCGTACGCCGGACGATCCGGGTACTAAGGCCGAACAGTCCGAGACAGGAGCGGACGGTCCGGCTATAATGGTCGGACGGTCCGCAGACAGTCAGAAGCAGCAACCTCAGACCACCGGACCACAAGGTTCCAAAACAAGTGTTAGGGAACAAAATACTACTAAGACGTCTGGACGACTCAGTAGAGTCGGCCCTACTTTTGGTCAGTTGCTTGCCAAATATACGAAGAAGGCCGTTCCACACAACCGGCCAATAAAGCAGACGAAGTCAAAAGGGCGATCTGTGCGAAAGCAAAAGCCGACTAAACGGACCCAAAAGGTAGCACAACCAAGATCGCCTTGTCATCCTCCTCCGGGGATAGCATGGTGCGTCCCGTTCTATCCATCGCCGATGTGTTGTCCTGCTCATGTGTGGGGTGGTACGGCGATGAATTCGTATTACTGGCCCAATCCGTTTGCTTATTTGGGCTGGGGGGCACCACAAGTTTTTGCCTATTGACAGGTTGATCAGGTAGACATAGCCGAAGAGGATGCGATCCGAAACGGCCTCTGTGCATTAAAGTTCCATCAAGTATTTATATTATCTGATCGCAAGAGCCGATGACTTGCATCGAGCTGAGTCCTTACTTCGGGAACAAAAGCTCATGAGGTCAATTGTTTCCGAAGTTTTCGCTGATGCTTTTGGTTCGCTAAGCTCCACCAAAAGGCAGGGGGGCATATGTTGGACACCAAAATGAGCGGACGGTCCGGCCCTTGGGCCCGGACGGTCCGCGTGTCCCGAGATTAGATTAACTCGGATGTTTATCCTTATCTCGTGCGTGGTTATCCATCTAATCACGTGGGAGTTTGTTGGCTATCTCTTAGGAAAAGGTCCAGACCTCCTCCCCTATAAATATAAAGGGGTACGACCGATTGAGAACCCCCGAACACATTCCAATTGAACCAATTACTTTATTTACTTTTCCTGCCTTAGGAGTAGATGTAGCGTAGTTCTAGTTGTAGCCTTCCACATATTCACCTCCCTCTCTATTCGACTCTATGTCGTCTAGATCCGTCTTGGGTGGCCTGCCGATCCCAAGACGACCCTAGGATCTCACCCCTCCTGAGGGACAAGATCTAGTTGTCCATCCAAGACCTCTTCCTCGAATTGATCTCTTAATTCCTAGGCGACTCCACGTCGTCTGGGGACGCCCCGGGTGACCTGTCGACCCAGAGCACCCTAAGATCTCTTCTCCCCCAGGGGACGAGATCTAGATTCCAGCAAGGAGGAGGAAGACGAGACCCTGTCGCCAGGTTGCGGACCGTCCGGCCTAGAGCTGCGGACCGTCCGGTGTGACGCAGGGAAGACACCGCTCCTGCGCCCAAGTCGCGGACCGTTCGGCCCAGGGCCGCGGACCGTCCGCGCCGCCGCAGAGGGCACCGCCAGGCGGTACACCACCTAGTGATTGGTGCTGCCCAGATCGACGCCAACACCGCCCATCTGACGACTCCACACATTATAGCAGAATGGGAATAAGTTCTCCAAATCTGTATAGCCATACATGAGACCATGGTTATAAAACCAAATGCGTAAAAATAATAAAGGGTAATCATGTTTCAAATGAATTGTAGCTCATAAAAATTAAGTTTAACTATAATAGGTAATGTTTATATGTTAATAAATCAAATAAGTCACAAATTGCCTCTAGGAAGTAACATATGGGAGACTGATCCTAGTACATAGTTCTTTCTTCACAGTGTTAGAAAGTGTATCACGGCTGTTGCCTGGCAGATGTGCCGGCCGCCCTGTATGGAAGTGTTGTCTCTGATATAGATAGAGAGGATTAGGGGAGGATCTCAATCCCTCTGATTGAGGATCTGATTCTAGTCTCAATCCCTCTGATTGAGGATCTGATTGTAGTCTAGATCTTTCCTTAGGTGTAGAAGGCTTCCTTTTACCTCTCACCTTCCTCCCCTATATATACTTGTACATGTATTGTCTATCATCATCAATACAAACACACGCTTCCAACTCACTCACATGGTATCAGAGGCCTAGGTCCCGATTCCTGCCCTCCACCCCAGCGCGCCTCCTCTACGGCGCTGCTTCTCCCCATGGCCGACCTCCAGCCCACCTCTCCGGTTATCGTCGATCCTGATGCCGACGTCTCTGCCGACTCTGAGCGCGCGGCCCTGGCTGCCCATGAGGCGGCTTTGGCTCGCGCTGCTGCTGCAGAGCAGGACGCCGCCCTCGCCTAGCGCGAGCGCGACGCCGTCGACGCCCACATCCGCGCGGCTCTCGCCCGTGCAGCCCACGAGCGCGCAGCGACGGCCGTCTCTCCTCCAGTCAATGACATCATCCCCGACGGCACTGGTGCTGACTCCACCGCTCAATTTTCTGCCGCCCTTCTCCAACACGAAGCGGCCGCCCTTCTCAATCTGCATGCTCAAGCCGTCACCGTGCAAAACATCCGGGCCCTTGTATCACTCCTCGACATCAACTCCACCTTTTATTCTCGGTGGCGTGAGTCCTTCCTTCTAACCCTCACCAAATTCTCTCTGGACTGCCACGTGCTTTCTGATGCTGTCCACCACTCGCCCGACTAGATTCGCATGAACGCCGTTGTTCTGTCTTGGATCAACGGCACCATCACCGACAACCTTGCCGATACGATCTCCGAGCGCGGCGCCTCTGCTCGCGTCCTGTGGCTCGCCATCGAGTCCCAATTTCTCGGGAACCGCACGACGCGCACCCTCTACGTCGACCAAGCTTTCCGCTCCTTCACTCAGGGCGATCTTTCTTCTGCTGAGTACTGCCGCCGCTACAAAAAGCTTGCCGAGGATCTTCGCGACCTTGGCGAGCCGGTCTCCGACAAGACCCTTGTCCTCAACATCATCCGCGGCCTCAAAGAACGCTTTCAAGCGCTCGGTCTTCACCTCCGTCGCACCTCTCTCCCCACTATTTTGCAGGTCCGTGATGATCTTACCCTCGAGGAACTCACCATGACCAACGCTGCTCCAGCAGCAGCCCTCACTGCTGTTACTACACCACCTGGCGAGATCGGCGGCTCCAAGCCACCTACATCCACTGCTCCCGTTGGGCGCTCTTCACATCAGCCACCTCACCGCCCTCCCACCATTTCGGGGGCGGTTCTGGTCATGGCTCCTCCTCCGGACAACGAGGCAAGCGAGGCAAGCGCAGTTGTAGAACCTCCGGCAACAACAGCAGCGACATCATTGGCCCTGCACCATCTTCCAACTACAACTACTACAACCCTTGGACGGGGGCCATCTACATGTGGCCTGGCCAACGTCCACCTTCAACTCCTCGTCCGCCTGCTGCCTCGCCCCCACCACCGCACGCCTTCGTCACCGGAGCTCCTGGCCAGTGGGCTGTTCCCACTGCGGCATATGGGTCGCCCCCTGCCTACGCCGATCCTTCTACACCTGCACCCGTCTGGGATCAACACACCCTCGCTGCCAACTTCCAAACTGTCACTCTTCAGCAGCCGCCTCAACAAGAGTGACATTTTGATACTGGTGCCTCCAGTCACATGACATCTGACGCTGGTATAATATCTCATCCCTCCTCTTCCCAGCATCTTCCTACCCATATTATCGTTGGCAACAGTCATCTCATCCCTGTCACCTCCACTGGCACCACCCGTCTTCCCTATAATCTTTCTCTTCACAATGTTTTAGTTTCCCCCTCCCTCATTAAGGGCTGATTTGGTGATCAGGGATCCTAAGGGGGAGAAATCCTCTTGCAATTCAATTTTGAATAACAAGGGGATTCTTTCCCTATGGATCCCCTTGGGATCCCTGACCACCAAATCAGTCCTAAGGATCTGATTTCTGTCCGTCAGTTTACCACTGATAATAATTGCTCTGTTGAATTTGATCCTTTTGGCTGCTCTGTGAAGGATCTACCCACTCGGCGTGAGATCTTCAGATGTAACAGCTCTGGTCCACTATACCCCCTGCGGTTCCCGGCCTCTGCTCTTCTTGCATCTACCTTATGGCACCAACGACTTGGACATCCCGGTCACGCCGTTTTATCTCATTTAGCGCAGTCATCCGCAATTTCTTGTAATAAAAATACTAGTACTCATCCATGTCATGCTTGCCAACTCGGACGACATGTCCGTCTACCATTTCCTACCTCTTCCTCCCGCGCCACCTGTAATTTTCAGTTAATTCACTGCGATCTCTGGACATCACCCATCACCAATGTGTCTGGCCACAAATACTACCTTGTTATTTTGGATGACTGCTCGCACTATTTATGGACATTTCCTTTACGCCTCAAATCTGACACCCTTTCCACCCTAACCAATTTCTTTGCCTACGTCCGTACGCAGTTCGGTGTCACTATCCAGAGCATCCAGTGCGACAATGGTCACGAATTTGACAATCTTCAAGCCCACACCTTTTTCTCCTCCCATGTAGTCCATCTGCGCATGTCTTGCCCCTACACTTCAGCTCAAAATGGTAAGGCTGAACGTGTCATCCGTTCCATCAACAATATCATTCTCACCCTCATTCAATCTAGTGTTCCCCCCAGTTTTTGGGCTACGGCTCTTGGCACCGCAACATATCTCCTCAACATATTACCCACCAAAACACTCGCACTCTCTACACCACACTTTGCTCTCTTCGGCCGCAACCCATCCTATGAGCACCTTCGCGTTTTTGGTTGCAAATGCTACCCCAACCTTTCTGCCACCACTCCACATAAATTATCTCCTCGCTCAACTCTTTGTGTCTTCCTTGGCTATTCCCCCCACCACAAAGGCTACCTATGCTTTGATCGCCAATCCAATCGTACCATTATCTCCTGTCATGTGGTTTTTGATGAAACCTCGTTTCCCTTTTCTGAGGATTTCAATCCACCCACACCAGCGGCCTTCGACTTCCTTGATGATTACTCTAACCCGGTTACAACTCCTTTTGGACTGTTGCCTGTGTCTTCTTTTTCAGGTACTCGTATGGCGCTACCACCCCCACCGGTGGCTTCCTCGCCGGCTGTGCCACCCGCTCCTTCAGAGGTGACGCTTCAGCCACCTGCCGCGCTGGTTGGCCCCATCAGCCCATCGTTAGGGCTGCTACCGCCATCTGCCCCGACGCTCCAGTCCCCTGATCGGATGGCTGGTCTCCCAGGCGCATCGTCACCAACAATACTGCCACCTGGGTCATCTGCAGTTCCTGACGTCCATGGAATGACGACTCCTGCTGATCGTTTCTGCGGACGGGTATACTCCCGTCGCCCGACCACTGCTACTGCTCCAGCACCTCCTCCGACGATCGCCACTGCACCCCCCATTCCTGCCGGTGCAGTTCCTGTCGATCCGGTGGTCAACCACCACAAAATGACAACCCGTGGCAAGAGTGGTCTTCGATTTTCCGCTCTTTTTGAAGCCTCTGCATCGTCCCCTATTCCGAGGACATATCGAGCAGCCCTTACTGATCCCAATTGGCGCTCCGCCATGGAACAAGAATATTCTGCTCTTATTGGTAACCACACTTGGGACCTTCTGCCTCGCCCGCCGTATTGCAATGTTGTGACTGGCAAGTGGGTTTTCAAACACAAGTTCAAAGCTGATGGTTCCCTTGAGCGCTACAAGGCACGATGGGTTCTTCGAGGTTTCACTCAGCGCCCTGGTATTGATTTTCCAGAAACTTTAAGTCCAGTGGTCAAGCTAGCTACAGTTCGAACCGTCCTTTCCCTGGCTCTCTCGCACAACTGGTCGATTCACCAACTTGATGTCAACAATGCTTTCCTTCAGGGGATCTTGTCAGAGACTGTTTATTGTGTTCAGCCCACTGGTTTTGAAGATTCCACTCATCCTGATTATGTGTGCCGTCTCAATCGGTCACTTTATGGGCTCAAACAGGCCCCTCGTGCCTGGTACAACAGATTCGCTTCCCACCTGATTCAAATTGGATTTGTTGAGGCCAAGTCTGACACTTCATTGTTTGTCTATCACAAGGGTGCCGATATGATTTACCTTCTTCTTTACGTGGATGACATTGTGTTAACTGCCTCGTCCATGCCCCTTCTACGGCGCACTATTACTGCTCTCCAACAGGAGTTTTCACTGAAAGATCTTGGTCCTCTTCATCACTTCCTGGGCATGCATGTTCAACAGTCTGCTTCTAGCATCACTCTCTCTCAGCGCCAGTATATGATTGAGATACTTGAGCGAGCTAGTATGAGTTACTGCAAACCCTGTACAACCCCTGTTGATATCAACCCCAAACTTTCAGCTGATGGTGACCCTGTCTCAGATCCCACAGAATTCCGCAGTCTTGCAGGCGCATTACAGTACCTCACTTTCACCCGTCCGGATATTGCGTATGCTGTTCAACAAGCCTGTCTCCACATGCACGATCCTCGGGAACCCCATTTGGCAGCCCTCAAGCATATCCTGCGCTATGTCCGAGGCACTCTTCAGTTGGGCCTTCACCTCAGCCCCTCTTCGCAAATGGAACTTGTGGTTTACTCTGATGCTGATTGGGCTGGCTGTCCAGACACTAGGAGGTCTACTTCTGGTTATGTTGTCTTCCTCGGTGCTAACCTCGTCTCTTGGTCCTCCAAGCGCCAGAACACGGTCTCACGCTCCAGTGCCGAAGCTGAGTATCGCGCTGTTGCCAATGCAGTTGCTGAAGTATCCTGGTTACGTCAGTTGTTGACAGAACTTCATGTTCCTCTCCCCAAGACCTCATTGGTATATTGTGACAACATCAATGTGTTTATGTCCTCCAATCCTGTTCAGCATCAGCGTACGAAGCATGTGGAAATTGATCTTCACTTCGTCCGAGAAAAGGTTGCCCTCGGTGTTGTTCGTGTGCTACATGTCCCAACGACTTCCCAGTTTGCCGACATCTTCACCAAAGGCTTACCGTCAGCAGTTTTCACTGAATTTCGGACCAGTCTTAACGTTCGCTAACACTGCGGGGGGGGGGGGGTGTTAGAAAGTGTGTCACGGCTGTTGCTTGGCAGATATGCCGGCCGCCCTGTATGGAAGTGCTGTCTCTGAAATAGATAGAGAGGATTAGGGGAGGATCTCAATCCCTCTGATTGAGGATCTGATTCTAGTCTCAATCCCTCTGATTGAGGTTCTGATTGTAGTCTAGATCTTTCCTTAGGTGTAGAAGGCTTCCTTTTACCTCTCACCTTCCTCCCCTATATATACTTGTACATGTACTGTCTATCATCATCAATACAAACACACGCTTCCAACTCACTCACACACAGGACCACATTTTTAGAAGATAATACTACTTTATTCCCTCAACTCATGGTTATGATGTAATGATATTTGAGCATGTTAGCAAGCAATGAAAAATAAAAACAAAGGATACATGGAATAGAGAAAGCGAGCCTCAATTTTAGTCCTATTTTAGTGTTTAGCAGGGGACTTCAGATCACGCATGTGACAGAACCTAAGGTTGAAAACCAGCATGTGACAGAACACATGCATCACGGTAGGATGGCGAATCTCTCCATAGTCCACAATTTCACTGGAGTTTAACACAGCACAAATGTGAGATACTACGCTCTTGAAACATTCTTAGAAATCTGACAAGGAAAACAAAAACCTTTTCGCCACTTGCTACAAATGTATCTTTATCTTATAGCAAAGCTACTCACACTGATGTTGTGAAAACACATACTAACTTGTGAGTATACTTGTAACCCCATTAGTGTGTCAGGTTTAGAGCCGACTTTATGGTCAACAAGCATTAGCTAGATGGACATGGCCACACTACTCTAACAAAAGAGTGGCAAAGGAGAAATGCAAGATTTCAGACATCGACCAAATGGTTTTCAAATCACCTAATCGACATAGTCACCATGGTATCAACCAGACGAACTAATTGCAATCAATTGTAGTGCATAACTGATCAGCATAGCACCGATAAACCCCACTAACCACGATTAGTCAAAAAACTTGATAATGTCCATCAAATGTAATTTGTTGATGTGGCACAATTGAAAACAAAAAATAAAACTATCCATTGGGACTGGCCAAATAACCAGAAGGCAGGAAGGATAAGGCACCACTCTGGGTCTAAAGACTTTCAACCTTGCTGCATCCCCACCACAGCATTTGATCCCTAAGGGAAACCATAGAATGAGAAACGAAACAAAGAGGGAGAGTGAGGATGGGATCAGTTCTCTAAGAGTGTACATAAAGAAAAAGGGGTTAGATCCAAAAAGAGGAAGGAAATCAGTGGCTGCTAATTGCCTTAAAGGGGCAGACCCAGTGCCAGAAGTTTCCACATGAGGGCTTGTTCGGTTTGCGTCTAGATCGAAGGGGATTGAAGGGGATTAAATCCCTCTCTAGTTAATTTTTTTTTTCGAACACGTAGGAGAGCTGCGTATCATTTCATTAAAAGAAGGATGATAATTACAAGGACCTAACACACCACTCACACATACACACACAAACAACACTAGTAATAACCACCTTCTAACCGGGGTTGAACACAAAAGCTAGGTCCGAAAGACGGGTCAAGCCTTTGGCCCCCGCAAAACACCACATATTGAACTCATCACTGGCTGAGGTAAAGAATCCAGCTATAGAAGGCTGAGCACCATTGAAAACACAGTCATTGCGGTGTCTCCAGATAGTCCAAGCCCCAAGGATCACCAAGGAGTTAAGGCCATCTCTGAGGTCCTTAGGAGTAACCTCAGCCGATCTACTCCACCAAGCTTCAAAATTGATATCTTCCATCCCGGGGGAGAGGGCGGACAGGCCGACACGCTGGAGAAGAAGATACCAAAATTGCCTCGCGAGGACACAGGAAACAAGCAAGTGATGAATAGACTCTCCTTCCTGGTCACATAAGGGGCAAGAACTAGGATGGGGAAGACCCCTCTTAGCGAGCCGGTCAGCCATCCAACATTTATTATGTAGGACCAACCAGAGGAAAAACTGACACTTCGGCGGCGCTCAGGTGCTCCACACTCTTTCAAAGCCCGCTATGGAGGTAGAACCACAGAACATTATCTCATAAGCAGATTTGGCCGAATAGATACCATTGGAAGAGAACCCCCAATAATGTTTATCTGGAACTCCCGGTTGAAGATCAACGTCAGCCACAACATCTGCCAGCAAAATAAGTCAGCAATGACCTCCCAAGATACCACTCCCCTTAAATCCCCAATCCATGATGAGCTACACAGAGCATCAGCCACTGTCCTTCGCTTCACCAGCCTTTTAGGAACCAAACTAAAAACATGAGGGGCCAAGTCTGCAATCCTCTGACCCAGGATCCATCTGTCATGCCAAAAAAGAGTGGACTGCCCATCACCCACTATGGAGGCCATTGCCAAAGAGCACAAGCTATCCAAGAACCGGTTTGAATGGAATGGCAAATCAGTCCAAGGTTTGGAAGAATCAGTTTTTTGGAGCCAAATCCATCTAACACTAAGGGCCCTATTTAAGCATTGAAGATCAGATATACCAAGCCCCCCTAACTCGTTGGGGCGTGTTACCTTGCCCCAGGCCACCATACAATGACCACCATTAGCCTCTTTACGCCCTCGCCACAAGAACCCACGACGGATTTTATCAATTGCTTTAATAGCCCACTTAGGCACTTAGGCAAATCCAGAGCCATCATTTGATAAATAACAGTAGCAGTGAGCACAAATTGCACCTGGGTAGCTCTGCCAGCACGGGTCATCAGGTCAGCTTTCCAAGCCGGTAAGAGATCAGCCACCTTGTCAATAAGAGGCTGAAGCTGAGCTTTAGATAACTTCTTCAGGGAGAGAGGGAGACCCAAGTATTTAATTGGAAAAGTCTCAAATCTGCAGGGAAGGAGCTGCTGGACCAAATTCAAATCAGCATGTGTGCAACGGATGGGTACAATACTGCTCTTTGCCATATTAGTTCTCAACCCTGAAACATCCCCAAACCGATCCAAAATCCTCACAGCAGTGTTTAAGTCCCTAGGCTCTGGTTTTAGGAAGAGAGCCACGTCGTCTGCATAGAGCGAGATCCGGTGCTGAATAGAAGGGGATTTAATCCCCCTTAATTCCCTTTGATCCAGATGCAACCGAACAAGGCCTGAGTGGGGTAGCCTAAAACAAAAGCAGAGAGGCTACTTTGAACCCGCAACCTGGTGACCTAGTTAGACAGCTCTCATCACTGCACAAAGGTTGGCATCCTAAAACATGTTGGTTAGGAAATAACTTACAAATTGGTCAACATATGAAGGTAACTTACTTGGTCTAAAATCGTACCCTTTTATATACAATATCATAAGATCCCCAAAAACCATTTCCCATTAGATATTTATTTTGATGATTATATTTTAAAATTCTTTCTTATGTCATATTAATGAATAATGATACCTTTCTTAAGCATGCATACAAATGGAAATCATGCATATAGACACACTCAACAACAATTGTAGCATGAAAGATGGCATGTGTCTGTTAAGCTTGCCTATGGGACACCTAGGTGCAAGGAAGTTGTGACTAACACGACTTCGATCAAGAATGATAACTGGGAATTGCCATGTTGTATCATATGAAGAACAAACAGATATGGACGACATGTTTCACCTGATTAGCTGTAGTTTTAACTGAAAGTTTTTTTTTTGCCTCTTTATCCAAAGCTAACCACTTCAGAGAAGCATGAGGTTAATGGTCAACAGAACACACTCGATAAACATAAACAAAACATAATATACATACCACCCATCTAGACCCTTGTAAAGCAGCACCTTCTGCATTCATCTTCTTTACACAAGTGCCTCAAATGAACCAAAATCCTCATCAATGGCCCATCCAAGTTTCCCATGAGGCAGCCCCTGCTATACAAGTATACGACACTTAGGGGTGATTAAATCTGGTAACTGGAAATTTGAAAAGATAGAAAATAAGAATACATTATGCTTCACTGATCAATGCCGGATCAATATTTCAGGCACGCACAACACAACATTTACGGGTAAAGGTTTAAAGGAACAATGCCTCATTATTATCATGATCTGTTGCATTTTTTCCTTATTGATTCAGCAACTGCGATTAGACAGAGAAATAATTATCTCGTCACTGTACTTGAACATGCCCATTAATCAACTACAGTTAATGGTTATTTTAGACAGAGAAAACTGGAACTATGAAACCTCAGGCTATTTTGATTGTCGATCACAAGCCCATTAGTCCCCAAGTTTTTACATTTGTGCAATTAATTTTTAAAAGTTAATGGTTTTGCATACCTAGCTATTATTTGAATCTGTCTAATCATACTCTTTTGTTAACAGAATTAGCAAAACTGTGTACCATGTTAAAAAATGAACTGTTATTGAAGCCTAATGATGTATGAGATATTGTTTCTACTAACCTGTTGTTCTACTCATTAGCTGCTCTTCTGCAAAACTAATCACAAGCCCGTTAGCTGTTGTTCTGCTTACCTGAGGCATTATGTATCAGGTGAGGCGTGCAATTAAGATATTTAGTCAGAAGAAAATAGGTTTATGGTTCCTAATACATGTAGCGACTCTATATGACACTGCTATGCAAATGCCCTACATGGTTAGGTCTTTGGCGAACTAATTAGTGCATGAAACTCAATATGTTGTCAGATACAGAAAAAATGATGCATGCGCATTGTTGAACACCAAAAGTGGCGGACGGTCCGGCCCTAGGGCCCGGACGGTCCGCGCCCCCGCGATTAGATTAACTCGGGCGATTATCCTTATCTCATGCATGGTTATCCATCTAATCACGTGGGGTTTGTTAGCTATCGTCTAGGAACGGGTCCAGACCTCTCCCTATATATATGAAGGTGTACGGCCGATTGAGAACCCCCGAACATATTCCAATCAAATAAATTACTTTCTTTATTATTCCTGTCCTAGGAGTAGATGTAGCATAGTCTAGTTATAGTTTTCCGCATATCCACCTTCATCCCTATTCGACTCTACATCGTCTAGATCTGTCTTGGGTGGCCTGCTGACCCCAAGACGATCCTAGGATCTTACCCCTCCCGGGGCAAGATCTAGTTGTCCACTCAAGGCCTCTTCCTTGAATTGATCTCTTAATTTCTAGGTGACTCCATGCCGTTTGGGGACGCCCCGGGTGACCTGTCGACCCAGAGCACCCTAAGATCTCTTCCCCTAGGGGGCGAGATCTAGATTCCAGCGAGGAGGACTGGAGGAGGAAGACGACCCTGCGCCTTCGTGGACCGTCGAACACTTAGATCAGACTTGGGAGCTCTTTCCCTTTCTCGTCTGCTTGTAACCCTTTTTCTTTCTCTAACGCACAGGAAAACTGTGCATCATTATATTAAGAAGAAATAAGATGGTCCAAAATGGATCCACATACAAGAATTCCCTTCTAAGGAGGTCCAAAGCAAAGATATAAGAAACTATCCATGAACTTAGTAGGAACAAATACATCTGGTGCCGGTATTGTAAGCCACCGAAGACTGGAGTAGGGATATTCGGCCTGAACCAATATAACTCTTGTGTCCGCCTCACATACCATCCGGGCCTAAAGCGTATCACAAATTTACTCGGCGGTGCTTACTCGAAACAATGACACTTGTCTATTAGATCCACCATCAATGACTGAGTGTAATTCCACCTGTGGACAACACGTCCAATTGTGTGAAAACATAGGGATTCTTTAGAAAATAGTTTGAGAAGAGGTGGGATTGCACTTGGCCATAGATGGTGGATCTTATGGACAAGTTTTAATGTTAGCATGTTAGACCCTAATCGTTTTTACACTAGATATGTTGCCATTAATTAATACTAAAGTTTTCTTTGCAAAGCTGCCATCTTGCTTGTTGTAACACCTCGTCCATTCCCGGATCGGTGGTACTCACTCCTGGCAACCCTCTAGGATTATAGACCATTCTCACAGATCAACATGAGTTTTTTGTGCGCACTTTGTCCTCATGCGCACTCGAGAAAATTTCCCGGTCGGTCACCCATCCCAAGATTGGTCTAGGCCAAGCACGCTTAATCCCGAGGTTCTTTTGAGACATATTTCCAAAAAAGGAGATGCACCTTGTTGGTACTTGGTATGAGTGTTCTATTAATCCTATTAAGCCTTGGGACAGGATATCACAATCCACACCTCCTTAGAAGACCGACGTCCTCTGTAAGCAAAGGGACTCTAACTCTCATCCAGAGGATGGCACTACGAGTTGGGGCAATTTTCGTTTATTTTTCACACTCTACTCAAATGCCATACCCTTCTAAGGGTTGGGATACATACTTATAGCCCAAGGAGCTGCCGAAGTGCCGAGCTTATGCTCCTAAGGTGCTGTCCTACACTATGGCTACACTAGATGCTGTCCTACACCTTTACAAAAGCAAATGCTAACTGCTGTCCACACCACACTGCAGCAAGGACTGCTGCTGTTCATACTGCAGCGTCCTACACCTTTACAAAAGTAGATGCTAACTGCTGTCCACACCACACTGCAGCAAGGACTGCTGCTGTCCATACTGCAGCAAAGACCAAAGGACTGTTGTCCTATAGTAAGGACTAACTGCAACAAAGACCAAAGGACTGCTGTCCTGTAGCAAGGACCAACAGACTGCAGGACTGGTGTCCTGTAGCAAAGACCAAAGAGATTACAGGGCTGCTGTCCTGTAGCAAAGACCAAAAGGACTGCTGTTGTCCTTCCCACAAACCACGAGACTTATTCCAACATCCTCGTCAGTCAACCCTAAGCCAGGAACCTCCCCTCTTGGCGACGTCCATGCCTTGTGACCACTCTAGGCTCACATGCTCCATGCGCCATATACCCGAACCCGTAGCCCACACACGCCTGTGAAACCGTGAGGGTCGGCTCTGATACTATTTGTAACACCTCGTCCACTTCCGGACCGGTGATACTCACTCTTGGCAGCTCTCTAGAATCTTAGACCATCCTCATGGACCAACACGAGTCTTTTGTGCGCACTATGTTCTCACTCATGCACACCCGAGAAAATTTCCGTGTTAGTCACCCATCCTAAGATTGCTCTGGGCGAAGCACGCTTAACCCCGAGGTTCTTTCGGGACATGCTTACGAAAAAGAAGATGCACCTTGTTGGTATGAATATTCTTTTAATCCTATTAAATTTTGGACCAGGATACCACCCTTGTATATATAATGATCATTCTGATTTAGCCCATATTCTCTTTATTTTTCTCATTAATACTGATTTTTTTTACTGTTAGGTGGGAGAGGTCACTTGCCAAATGCAAAGATATATGTTTGTCCCTCATGTAAAGGATTGGGAAGAGTAAGTATTTGCTGTTAGTTTCAAAATTTCCATGTGGATACATATAGTACACTCATCTGCTTTGGAGTTTGGACATCACATGTTAGTTTATGCAGGTCACTATGTATCCATTCACATCCGTTTGTAGTTCGTGCAGAGGCATCGGGAAAGTAATAAAGGTAATGTTCCTGCAGGTACCCTAAACATTTTGTGTCTTGCCCTGTCTCATGGATGATAGTTCTCCACAGGATTACTGCTTGACATGCCAAGGTTCAGGGGTGGTAGGTGGTATGAAACATGTAACATTGGATATGCCAGCAGGTACTGTACACTCAGATTCAATTGCCTTTTTTCAATTTCTTTCGTTGTCTAGATACATGCTCATAAGTCTAGACTGTTTGGACTTTGAAGTTACTTTGTGCAATTGTCCTATATTCTAATGGAGTTGCAGAGAGTCATATTTGCACTGGTTCTACTGGAAACTTCCCACCACAACTTGTATGCAGTTGAGCTAACACGTAGTTGCCAAAGTCCAGGTGCTTTTACATACTATACCCATCGGTAGCCGTTGTTGCTCTTTTCACTCTATTCGAAGGATTTGGTTGCTTTATAGTTTGCGGGGGTGGTTTCTTGTCTCTTTGCATATACAGCTTGTTGCCTGGAGGAGTTATTAGTTACACCCTGCCTGATGTTTACTACAGACTGAACATGTAACAATACAGTTTGCATTGTAATAGTGTAATAATTCATTGAAGACGTTTCTTGTTTTCTGCAACACAGGACTTGATTCTGGTGACACAATCGATGTACCGGAGGCTGGAGATAGTGGTGGACTTGGTGTCCAGTCTGGAAATTTACACATAAAAATTCAAGTAAGAGTCCATATCCATGCTCGGTTCTTTTTACACATATATATCGTGTAAGAAAGCATGACACTCGGTTTAAGCTGTTTTGCCCTAACCTATTGGGCAGAGTGCGGCTGAGTATATATAGGGCAGAATACTGCCATCAGGATTACAACATGGCGGGGGTTCAACTCGGGTACAACTACCTTAATCGACTCTTATTCTAACCGTGCTATCTCTAGGACAGATCAAACCAGATTCTTTTCTATCTTTAATCAAAGTCGGTTAAGGTCTTCCTCTATTATAGAACAACAATGTGGACCCTTGATCTGATATGGCCGTATATACAAACACATTCTGTTATAACATCCCCTTCCATTAATAACTTGCACAAGTTAAGATTGTCTCTAAATGAAGCCAACTTCTACATAGTTAGTGCCTTGTTAAAGCCATTTGCAACTTGATCTTTTGTAGATACGATTCTGACCTTGAAAAGTTCTCTAGCTACTCTTTTTTTCTTACAAAATGAAAATCAATCTCGACATGCTCCGTATGACTATGAAATATTTGATTTGCCGTTGACTGTGATGATGTAATCTATGCCATTGTACTTGTTCTGAATCGTCAGCTTGTCCAGATCAGACGTGATGTGATCAGTCACAACCGTGTCGAGGTACTAGTTGGTGTCTACACCATAGCCATGAGTGGCCACAACAACAATCTTAGTGTCAGAGGGTAGCTTTCGTCAAAGCGGTACAACAATCTAGGGCAGCATGCCCTACTTTGCTACGTACTTGTCAGATCTTGTCAGTGCGCCGGGCTTGAGGGCGTCCATTAGATGAGGAGAAAGACACCTTGTTGGCCACATCCACTAGGAGGACCTCCACACCCTCTGCCTCGGCCATGGCTACGACTGCGGTTGTTGCTTCTGTGCCCTCGACCTGCAGTATTTGCAGAAGCTTGATGACCTCCATGAAGTAGATCCATCCTCACGCTGAAGCTAAGAAGCTAGGATGTGGTTTCAGACATGATGATCTGTTCAACACAAACACAAACGCAGAGACCACTGGGCTGTACTCTTCATCAAGTCCCGCTAGGATGTACGAGATGAGTTCTTCGTCTATTCTTTGCAGATGCCATCTCGTCTGCAAGAAACTTTATCTTGGTGACATATCCTAGCACAATCATGTTACCTTTTCTAGTTGTTGCCAGGGCAATCCTCATGATCACAGTCCTTCCCTAGACTGCGATGCATAGGTTGAAACTGACTCATGACTTCTTGAGTAAAGGAGGTTAAGCGCTGCCCATCAGGTGTACTCTAGATTGAGATCTCTTCACGAAACATCATCTTTCTTGGTGCTGATCTCTTCCAGTGCAATAGTCGAGCCATTGAGGTAGCCCTGCAGCTGCGCCCCCCTAAGGTTAGGTAGAACTTGTGCCTTCCAGAGTGTGAAGTTGTTCTTGGTAAGCTTTACCGCCACGGATTGCCCTAGAAGGGGCGTTGGCATAGCAGAGCTTGAGGTAGATGCCATGGAGATTTATTATTGTCGTCGGCTAGGGTTCTAGATTTGAGTGGAGGAGTTGACTCTGATTACAATGTAAGAAAACATGATGCCAGGTTTAAACTGTTCAATGTTCATCCTAACCTGTTAGGGCAAGGGGGGCCAGGGCGCTGAGTATATATAGGGCAAAATATTGCCATCAGAATTATAACATGACAGGGAGTCCAAGTCAGTTACAACTGCCTTAACCGACTCCTATTCTAACTCTGCTATCTCTAGGACAGATCAAGCCTAATTCTATCATATATTTAATCAGAGTCGATTGTGGTCTTCCTCTATTATAGAACAACCGCATGGACCCATGATCTGATATGACTGTAGACTGATATATAAGCACATTCTATTTTAACATAGTCATCTATAAGTTAAGTAAATTCCACTATCCAAAATTTCTGTTTACCTAATTTGAGATATATCTGCAATATAGACTTTTTTTTCCTCGAACACGCAGGAGAGCTGTGTATCTTTGTATTAAAAAGATGAAAAGGGGTAGAGAACCCCAAAACAGATTAAAAAAAAGCTCACAAACCCTGACCAGAACAAACAAACATGACCCGGGCCAAGCTAGAGGATTACTCACCAACCAGCTGACCAGTCAACATCCTAATGCCCTTGGCAACAGCTAGCCTCCAAAGTCTCATCTCCTCTGGTTAAGGACAAGACATGCTGCACATCAGGTTTGATCCTGTCGAAGACACATCGGTTACGGTGCTTCCAAAGGAGCCAAGCACCAAGCAGGATGATGGAGTTGAAACCCTGCTGAAATTGCCCATCCACCACTGCAGCAGAACCTGACCACCATTCTAGGAAGGAGGACGTGTCTGGCCGTGGGGATAGGCGTTGGAGACCCACCATTTGTAACAGCACGAACCAAAATTGTCGAGAGGAGCAAGCAACCAGAAGATGGTTAATGGTTCCTCATCTTGGTCACAAAAAAAAACACGCAGGGTGCTGTAAACCCCGTCTGGCTAGACAGTCAGTCCACCATTTGTGAAGAGCCACCAGCCATATGCAAAAACGGCATTTCTTTTGCGTAAAGGACAGACAAGAGAAGAAGTCAGAAGGGTAGGTTCTCTTTCATCCGTCTTTTCTAGGTGCGCATCTCTATCTACTAATAGCTTCAATGAAAGCCTCCATATATGTCTGTCATCACTCCCAGGCTGCAGCATCACCTGAGACAAAGTGTCCCAGAGATTTAGGTAGTCCTCAAGAGCACCTACAGAGAGTGCACCCTGCAGGTCATTCACCCAACTGGCCAGTGAGGGCCTCCAAAACTGTATGTTTATTGGCAGTCCTTTTGGAGACCAAGGAGAAGAGCCGAGGTGCAAGTTTCTTTATATTTTTTTTCCCAATAACCATCTGTCTGACCAAAAAAGGGTGTGGGAACCATCTCCCACCCAGTGCAAACTGCCATAGAGAAGAAAGATCGGACTTGAGGGTGAAATTGAATCTGGAAAGCAGCCCAAGGCCGATCAGGCTCAGTTTTTTGGAGCCAAAGCCTGCGCATCCTAAGCGCCCAGCCCATCCTTCAGAGATCAGAAATACTGAGGCCTCCAGGATCTAATGGGCGACAAACTTTATCCCATGCAACATGACAATGCCCACCTTGAGATCTTTTCTTCCTCTCCATAGAAAGCGTCTTCGGATCTTATCGATTTCCTTGATAGCCCATGGTGGGAGGTCAACTGCCATGGCCAAATAGACTACCATTGAAGTGAGGACAAACTGTATCAGTATTGATCTTCCTGCTCGACTTAATAAATCTGCTTTCCATCCCGGGAGATGATCAGCAATCCGGGACAAACTTTATGCCATGCATGTCCTTTGCCAATTTGTCACCAGGCTTGATATACAAAATATAATGCAATTTGTACCATGTTTGATTCTCACAACCATGTAAGGTTGGGACCATAACTAACACCCTGTTATTAGGAGTGACCAGGCAGTGCCTCTCTTTGTTTGTAACTACTGATTGCTGATGGGTTTATATGTGTTATGGGGTCCTGTTTTCTGTATTTATTATTTGAGGGTACAGGCTATATCAGCTGTAGCCATTATGATTTTTTTATATTTTGGATGCATTTTTATTGCAGTCTTTTATGAAAGAAAATATCTTCTAATTCTCCACTCAAATTGTGTATATCCTAGGTAGAAATTGATCCATTGTTTACCCGAGATGGTGCTGACATCCATGTCGATAAAAGGATAAGCTTCACACAGGTAATAGCTTCAGTTGTCCTATTTTGCTCCTTTCCATTTGAACATTCTGAAGATATGGTATTTCTCACTCAGCCCCATGAAACTTTTCATAACAATGGAATATTTATCGTCCATCCCCTTTATTAGTTTTTGTATCGTTATTCTAAACTTCATTTCATGACAAATCAAGGCTGTTCAACTAGGGTGTTAGTGTATTCAGAATTTGTAGTTGGTTATAATTTAGGAAATGTGATTATTATAATTCTGTGCAACATTTTAAAGTTGGCACTTCTCTAACAATTTTTATTTTCTTTGACATTTCTGTAAAGAATTTGAGTTTGTGCTTTTGTAGTTTACTTGTGATGTGTTCATGCTGATTTTTCTTGCATAAAACTTGCAGGCAATGCTTGGTGGAAAAGTTGAAGTACCTACTTTAAATGGGAAAACAGAAGTGAAGGTAACAATTCTTGGTGGAACCATGCATGCGTGCACTGACACTAACAGAAACTACAAGACACTTTCTGTATCATCTTATCCGCTTCTTGTGTTGCTTGTCTATAACCACATATGTGCATGGAACCTATTTCAATTCAAATTTCAATGCCTGGTAATTACATGTCTCCATGCACATCGAAATATCTGTTTTGTCAAAACATATCTGCGTGTACTTATTAAGTAGATAGGTTTCAAGTTTAAAATAATATATTTATTCCCCAACATTTTTTAGAAAATTGCGCCAATACCATTGAAACCTATAACTATCCTTATGTTCCATTGAAAAAGTGTCCCTTTATTGCCATCCATTAGGATATTTTCTTCCCTTCTGTGCCACTACCACTAATTTTTAGTAAAGTTAGAAGCTAACGCCTTTAAATCATCATTTGGTAGCACCAATTGTGACTATTTTACCCATCACACATCGCCGATTGTGCATTTTTTCTGCAGAATTTCATTTTTACGAGAGGTTCATTTTTATACATACTTAATAGAAGAATTATATTTTCGTCAAGACAGACATAATCACAATGTTCCATTGAACGTGCATGCTCTTTAGAAGAGGAACAGTAGGCTGGACATGGGCCTATTTATCAATACACAGAAAAATCGAAGGCGTATGATTGTCTTTTCAGCGCCAACTAACACACAAAGTAACCAGCAATGGCACAAGGGAAAGAAAAATTAGAATTGACGGCGTTGAAGGGAACCTAATTTTTTTATGGCACATAAGGGATGGGTGTAGATTTCAATGGCATTGACAAAATTTTCAATTGTCATCATTTTACCTAATTGACGTCCGGTGAATTTATCCAGATACCCAAAGGAGTCCAACCAGGGCAAGTTGTAGTTTTAAGGGGGAAAGGTAACTTATGAAATTTTAGAAATGCCTCACCTGACTTAGTAAAGTGCTGATGATCATAATTTCTATCAGGATTGCCAAATCCGTCAGGATATTTGGGGGACCAATATGTCCGATTCCGAATCCATTTCCCCTCGTAAGCCGACTATCCTTTTCATGGAACATCTTTTGCCGACTTACTATAGCTTTTCTCCATATATATCAAATTGTTGGTATTCCAGTTTATTTGATCATCTGCCTCTGCCCTTGAAGTAAAAGTATATTGGGTCTCTGATTGATTGGTCGTGTGTTAGCTCACATTTTGTTAAAATGATCTTGTTACATTCTTCAGAATAAAAGTAATGATTAGTCATCCCTGGAGCGGAAAAGAGTCGAAACTGTACAGATTTAGTGGATTTGCTGAACTCTTTGGACAGCCTGAAGTCAATCCAGTCTGAAGACAGATGGTTAAGCTGTTCAGTTGGGCTAGCTTTAACTGAGATTGACATGTGATAACCTATTAATAAGTTAACATGTTCAGTTTATTTATGAGTCTAACTCTATATAAATGATAAATGAAGAGTACCAGTATGAGATAATTCTAAATTGCCACAATTTATATGCATCAATAGATGGCATTGAAGCATATGTGGATTGGCCACCTTTCCTCAATAGCTTGGACTATATATAAGCAATATTTGGAATATACTGCTCCGTCAGACTCAGCATCTCTACTCTGGAAAATCTAGTATTTTAGTTGGTTGTTGCCACTGAATAAAATATGGAGTAAACCACCATTGCATAGAAGCGGCAGGCTGTCTGCCATTCTGTTCCTTCTCGTCTCCAGATCTGATGAAACCCCCGGATAGTCTCCTCTGTCCTAGCAGACTCTGTGGCTTCGCCTCCTTGTGGCTTGCCTTTGCATTTAAATTCCCAATGTGACCTGTCCATACTTGTGGACCACCTGCTGGAGGCACTGGTGTCGATGCTGTCCTTTCATTGGCACCACATCCTCTGGTCTTCCTGTCAGCATGGCCTGCAGCTGCAGCATTGCAACATTTGTGTCTATTCTATGCTATTTTGTTCCTCACAGTTGGAATGGCAAACCCTAAACCTAACTCAGGGTTGGGTGATGTATTAATAGACCAAAGGTTGGGTCTGGCCCATTACACAAGGGTCAGACTGATTACTGTGGGAAACCCTAACCCTGGATTAGGGTTGGGTGTTGTATTAATAGACTTGAGTTAACTGGGCTAGACCCATTACAAAGGGGTGAGAGGGTAATTACACGGGGAAAACCCCAAATCCTAAATGGGTATTCTAACACCCCCCGCAGTCGCAACTTACATATGTTGAGATTGGATCGAATGTCTAAAAACACACTCGATGGTAAACCCTTGGTGAAGATGTCGGTGAACTGCAGCGTGGTGGGGACGTTGAGAACCCGAACGTCACTTGCAGCGACACGCTCGCGGACGAAGTGCAGGTCGATCTCCACATGCTTCGTGTGCTTATGCTGCACGGGATTGGTGGAGAGGTAGACGGCGCTGACGTTGTCACAGTAGACGAGGGTGGCGCGCTGAAGGGGGTTATAGAGCTCGTGGAGTAGCTGGCGCATCCAGGAGGACTCCGCCACGCCGTTGGGCACAGCGCGGTACTCGGCCTCTGCACTGGAGCGTGAGACGATGGGCTGTCGCGTGTGTCGGGGCAGCCGACCTAGTTAGCGTCAGTGTAGACCACGAGCTCCGACGTCGGGGATGGTCGAAGTAGGAGGCCGTAGTCGAGGGAGCCGCGGAGGTAGCACAGGATCTGCTTGAGAGCGGTGAGATGGGGCTCCCGCGGGGTGTGCATATGCAGGCACACCTGCTGGACGGCGTAGGCGATGTCGGGCCTGGAGGTGAGGTACTGGAGCGCGCTGGTTAGGCTCCGATAGGACGTCACGTTGGCGATCGGGGGTCCGTCGTCCACAGAGAGCTTCGTCTAAGTATTGACAGGCGTGGATCGGGGCTTGCAGTTGGACATGCCAGCCTGCTCCAGGATGTCGATGGTATATTGGCGCTGGTGGAGGAACAAACCCTGCGGACTAGGCGGTGATGCCAAGAAAGTGGTGAAGAGGCCCTAGGTCCTTCATCGCGAACTCCCGCTGAAGGGCGACGATCATGCACTGTAGAATGTCGGCGGTGGATGCCGTGAGCACAATGTCGTCGACGTAGAGCAGGAGGTAGACGGTGTTGAACAGTGGTGAACTTGACGACGGGGCTGAAGGTCTTGTCGTAGCCCATTCTGAGGCACTGGGTGAAGCCTCAAAGGACCCAACGGGCCTCGTAGCGGTCGAGGGAGGCAGGGAGCCATTCGAGGTCAGCTTGTGGCAAAAATCCACTTGCCGTGACCATGTTGGTGCCTGGTGGACGCTGCACCAGGTCCCAAGTGTGGTTAGCCAGTAGGGCCGCGTACTCCTCCATAGCGCGACGCTTGTGGGGGTCGGCGAGGGCGGCACCAACGGTGGAGGGGATCGGGGAGGCGTCCGGAGGGGAAGCAGCCGTGTAAGTCGTCAGGATCAGCCGCTCGACGGGGCGGAGAACGCCGGTTGTGCGGTGAGTCACCATCGGGTGGACTTGCCCAGGGTCATGGTGGATGGCGACCGGGTGGCACATGGGAGGCTCAGTGCGGGCCGACGTGTCATCGGGAGTCGAGAGAGTGGCCCGCTCGCGGCGGCGGTAGACGAGGGTGGGGTCGGCAAACCAGCCGCGCTCGTCTACGGGGCCAGGTCAGCAGGAGCCGAGGGAGTGGCTCGCCCGCAGCGGTGGTAGACGAGGGTGTGGTCAGTGAAGCGGACCACACGTGGCGAGGGAAGAGACGCGAGCGGAGGCTGCGGGTAGGCGCGCAAGCGGAGGTGTCGGAGCCGCGTGCGGGACGTCTGGGCTGCACGTGGTGAGGGTAGAGGCGCAAACGGTGGCGTCTGAGCCTGTGGAAAAGCAGGCAGGAGCGACCGGAGTGGTGGGGGAACTGGATCGGACTCAAGGAGAGTGCCGAGATCGGTGGGTGGGGAGGAGCCAGCAAGGTGAAACACATCTTCGTCGAAAACAACGTGAGGAGAGATGAATATGCAGTGGGTGACGAGGTCAAGACAGCGATACCCCTTGTGGTCAGAGAAGTAACCGAGGAAGAGGTAGCGAGTGGAGTGAGGAGATAGCTTATGGGGAGCGGTGGCGGAAGTGTTGGGATAGCAGACACAGCCGGACATGCGAAGGTGGTCGTAGGAGGGGGGCTATGCCATACAGGGCGAAGTGAGGAGTGGGGTGGCTCACTGCCTTCGAGGGGAGGCGGTTGAGATGTGTGGCGGTGTGCAGGGCCTCTGCCCATTAGGTGGCAGGGAGAGAAGCCTGGAAGAGAAGGCAACAAATCATGTTGGTGGTGCGAATGATGTGTTCGGCCCGGCTGTTCTGTGGAGAGATGTAGGGGCACGAGAGACGCAACTCGACGCCATGGGTGAGGAAGAAGCGAGAGGCGTTGTTGTCGAACTTGCGGCTAGGGGTGTAAACAGTACGGATATTATCCGAGCATCCGACTGTCCGAAGAGGCTAATTATTCGGTTGGATAGTTTTTTTTGGATATCCGTAGAATTTTCGGATTTCGGATTCGAATTCGGATAGTACAGTTCGGATATCGGATACGGATATGAGATGACCGATATTCGTCGGATTTCAGATATCCGGATATCTTCTCGGATACCTATCCGGATTTCAGATTTCGGATAGTTACATGTGGAATCGCCCTAAATATCTAAGTTTCAACATAATCAATACTTCACTTTATCATTTTTATATGGGAACTTGAGGTTATGTTCTTATATAATCTTTATTGGTCTTGGTAACCCATTGCAATTTTTGGTCGAAAGTGGAATATTTTATGAATTTAATTGCATTTTGATAATTTTCTGTAGAATAATAATAATAATAATAATAATAATAATAATAATAATAATAATAATAATAATAATAATAACAAATAGTCTCAGAAATTCATGAAATTTGATGGAGGGGCAATATATGCCCATATAGCATCCTAAAAAATGTTTGGGCCATAAAATCTAAAGATTGTCAGCTTTTCTTTCAATTCACTTTCACTTATTGCGTGAGTTACATGTGAAATCACCTTAAGTATCCAAATTTTAATATAATCAATAATTCACTTTATCATTTTCACACGTGGAGTTGAGGTTATTTTCTTATATGATGTTTATTAGTTTTGGTAACTTATTTGCCATTTTCGGTCGACATTAAAATATTTTATAGATTTAATTGTATTTTGATAATTTTCTATAGAAAGAAAATAATAATACACAAACAACCTAAAAAATCATGAAATTTGACGGAGGGGTAACATATGTCCACATAGAATTCTAAAAAATATTTGGACTATAAATTTTATAATGTGCCAGGGATTCTTTCATTTCACTTCCACTTATTGCGTAGGCGAAATATGTCCATATAGCATCCTCAAAAATGTTTAACCATAAAATTCACAAGATGTCGGCGATTATTTCATTTGATTTCCACTTATTTGTGTGATTTACATGTGAAACCACCATAAACATCTAAGTCTCAACATAAACAATACTTCACTTTTATCATTTTCATGTGGGTACTTGATGTTATATTCTTGTAGAAATTCATGGAATTTTATGGAGGCGTAGCATATGTCCACATATAATCCTAAAAAATGTTTGGACTAAAGGAGGGGCTAAATGATTACAGCTATGATATGTTTGGAATTGTGTCTTACACGATATTTGACAAAAATATTCGTTACCGACGCTATCCGTGTCTGACTAGTTCCGTATTCGACCCACGACTATCTGTATTTGTATTCGAGAACATCCGTATTTGTATTCGTATTCGAAGCTATCCGTATTCAAATTCGAATCCGAATAAAAATATGAAAACAAATATGATTTCATTGATATCCGTCCGTATTCGATCCGATTACACCCCTACTTGCGGCCATTATCACACTGGGCGATAGAACTGGGTGGAGACCCAGGCGAAGAAGTGGGTGAGGGTGGTGAACGTGTCGGACTTCAGCTGAAGTGGGAAAGTCCAGAGAAAATGGGAGAAGTCGTCTAGAATGACTAGGTAGTATTTGTAACCAGAGATGCCGAGGACATGAGAAGTACAGAGATCACAATGAACAAGATCAAAGGCCTGAGCAACCCTGAACGTGGAAGTGAAAAAGGAAGACGAGAGTGACGGCCGAGCTGACAAGCATGACAGAGGCGCTTAGAGGAGCCTCGAGTATAGGAGACATGTGAGTGGCTGGATAGCTGGGACATCACGTCAGGTCCAGGGTGTTTGAGATGACGATGCCAAATGGCAGAGGTGGTGGTAGTAGCAAGAGCCTAGGGGAGGCTACGGTGGTTGGTGAAGGGGATGTCAAGTGAAGAAAGTAGAGTGGGGCGGAGCTGTTACAACGAGCGAGCACGACACGAGTGGGAAGGTGGCGTATGGTGAGCCCCCATAGATCAAACTCCATAGAACAATGGTTGTCACTAGTGAATCGACGAACCGAGAGAAGGGGATGAGTCAGACCGGGAGCAACATGGACGTCGTTAAGATAGAATGATCCCGGAAGAACCGATGCACCTACTGAGGTGATCGGGAGGGTGGACCCGTTGCCCACAACGATAGAGGATGTGAGGGGTGTGGTGTATGAGAGTGGAATAATAAGCTAGTGGTAGGAGTAGTGTGGAAGGATGCTCCGGAATCGACCACCCAATCGGTGGGAAGGGGAGAGGGTGAAGAAGCTACGGGGTGCACGGAAAGAGCTAGGGGAAGTGCTCTGACAAAGTCACTAGTAGGGGGAGACAACAAGGTCCGGAGCGTCAGGGAGGCAATCACAGCTCTAGGAAAGACAAGTGGTCCATGCACGTGACGGTCCGCATGTGGGTGAAGCTCGATGCAGTCACGAAGGACAGAGCTCATGGTGTGATGGAAGGCCACGAAGGTGCCTCTGACAAGTTGGACGTCGTGGAGGAGGACGAGCACAACGATGCCGGGCGCCAGGGAGGCGGTGGCGGCGTTCGCGCTTTGTGCCGCGCCCGTGGAGGCAAGTAGGACGGCGCTGGGGAGGAGGCCTGTGGTCGCCGCAACGACGGTTCACGCGTCCGCAGCTGGGGCGAGCAGAGCAGCGTTGTGGAGGAGCCCGCGCGCTGGCCATCCATGCAACATGAGCGGTGCTGGAGCACGGGCGTCGCAGCAAGGGAGAGGAGCTCTGCAGGGGGGCGCCGCAGAGCGAGCAGGCGGCCGGAGTCAGGTGGTGGGCTGTGGGCATGGGCGCCACTGCACGCTCTGCACTGAAGCCCGCAGGCAGAACAGAGCACGAGACAACCGAGCGGGGGGGGGGGGGGGTGAAGAGGAGTTGTTGGAAGTCAGTCGCGGTGGCGACGTCGAGGTGGGGGGCGGCCTGGAGAAGGTCGTTCGCGGCGGCGGGGGTAGGGGCAAGGGCGTCAAGCGCGTGGGCGCGACAACGCACGACCCGACAAGGCGAGGAAGAGGCGCGGCGGCCGGAGAGCTTGGCTCGAGTGCCGGCTAGCGCAACCGAGGATGGTGGCGGCGGCCTGGGAGGTCCCAGCGGCCAAGACAAGGCGCAGATCCGAGGAGTCCGGTGACCAGGGCCAGTGACAAGGTAGAGGGTGAGATCGACAATGGGGAAGGGTAGCCGGTGGCTAGGATGTGGGTGGTGCAAGCCCGACGACAATAGGGTGGGAGAGAGAGAGAAACGGGCTCCGGTACTAAGTTGGAATGGGAAACTCTAACCCTAACTCAGGGTTGGGTGATGTATTAATAGATCAAGGGTTGAGCCTGGCCCATTATACAGCGGTGAGACTGTAATTACAAGGGGCTAACCCAAAACCCTAAACAGGTAATAACTGGGCCTGGTGGTTTAGCAATTGGAACTCCGACATCCTGGCCACCACTGCTCACTCTATCTGTCTGCGTTTGGCTTGTGAACTAGAGAAGCTGGGAAGGAACAGACAGCGACTGGGTGAAGCTTTATAATATATTTTTCTTGTTTATTTTTCTAGGGAGAAATTTATGGTTTGGCTGTTATATCCAGAAGATTGTTATGAGGGGTGAGCGTTGTTTGTTACATCCTGAATCCGTGATGCTTAGTGTTCTGCTTTCTTATCCTATATATAGGGGTGATTGAGATGGCTCCAGGTTTTAGCATATCAATTTAATTAGTTTTAATTTTTTAAATCTAAACAATAAACAAAACGACTTATTTAAATGTTTTCTAAAGGCTTACGACTCTAGCTCTATAATTTTCTAGAGCACCTAATGACCTGCTCCATCAACTCCACCAAATTTCCTGGAGCTGGAGCTTTCTCAAACAGGGCTATAGATTCCCTAGCCTAGTTTCCTTGCCTTTCTCAGGCTTATTTCTGTGTTGTACAACTTCTTTTCTTTTCTTTTCTTTCAATAAAATCTTACAGTGGGGAAGGTGTATAAAAAACGTTTAAAGTGTTATCCTTATTCTTTGTACTGCTATTGAAGCTTGTAGTGTAAAATTCTAAAAAAATACTTAACCACAATCAGTTTCTGATAAGAAGTTGGGGAGGAGGGACCTTTTGCAGTGGGTTGACAAGATAGCTAACCGGCTGCCCGGTTGGAAGGCTCCACTACTAAACCTTGCTGGCAGGGCAGCCTTGGTCCGGTTCGTGCTCTCTGCAATCCCCGTATATCTTTTCATCGCCATGAATGTTCCCAAGTGGGTTATCAGTGCTATTGACAAAATTCGGCGAGGTTTCTCGTGGAAGGGTAGAAAAGATGTGAAAGGTGGGCATTGCCTTGTGGTGTGGGATAAAGTCACCAGACCGCTGGACCTAGGTGGACTTGGTATCCCAAATCTGATATATAAGAGTTGGGCTGCAAGCTAAATGGCTTTGGCTCATCAAGACTGACCCGAATAGGCCTTGGAGTGGATTGGATCTCCCTGTTCAGTCACAAGTAAGGAAACTAGTGGCCAGTTCGATGTACACTAATGTGGGTAATGGCAAAAACACCCTTTTTTGGAGGGACAGATGGATAAATGGGTGCTCTATCGCTGAGCTGGCACCTGAAGTGATCTCAAAGGTGGATAAAAAGGTTGCCTCTACCAGGACAGTGCATCAAGCCTTAGAGGGCATGTCGTGGGTCAGGGACATCAAGCCAACCCTCTCCCTTGTAGGGATACAGCAATATCTTACGCTTTGGGACACCCTGGGTGAGATCGTGCTCACTCTTCAGGAGGATCACCATGTGTGGAGATTCGAGTCTTCGGGCCTTTTCTCTTCTAGGTCCTGCTACAAGGTTCTGTTTTTGGGCTCCATCACCTTCGAACCTTGGAAAAGACTTTGGAAATCTTGGGCTCCTCCTAAGTGTAAGACCTTTTTATGGTTAGCCATGCAGAATACGTGTTGGACAGCTGACAGGCTGAAAAAAGAGGTCTTCCCCATCCGGAAGCATGCCCTTTCTGTGAACAAGAGCAAGAAACAGTTCAGCATCTGTTGACTGGTTGTGTCTTCGCCAGGCAGTTTTGGCATAGCATCCTCTCCCCCTTTGGTATGGGCCACTTAACTCCAGGACCAGAGGATACTAATTTTGCTGATTGGTGGGGACTAGTGACCATTCAGGTGCACAGAAACAAGAGAAAGGGAGTCAACAGTGCCATTATTTTGGGAGCATGGTGCCTTTGGTTGCATAGAAACAGAGTTAGTTTCGATGGAGATTTACCAACCATTGGCAAGGTGCATAGAAGCTTCATCGACGAGCTATCCTTATGGGTGCTGGCTGGTGCCAAACACCTCGGAAGCCTTGGGCTTGCTGCTGCTCTAGGCGCAGCAGGCCTGACTTAATTTTTTCTTTGGTCGTCTTTTTGTATCTTAGTACTTTGGATAGTTTTATTTATGCTTGTTGCTGGCCACCATAGGGTGGTTTTTTTTGTACTGGTCCTCTTGTACCTTAATTTCCCCTTCTTCTTAATATAATGATGCGCAGCTCTCCTGCGTTTTTCGAAAAAAAAAACAAGTAGTTTATACTTAATGTAAAACATGTCACTCCTTCGGTCAACAAATTAAAATGTGTTGCCACACAAGGTATTGTAGTGAGCCAGGCTAGGAGACCATGGCGGAGTATAGGAAGTTTTAAAAAATGAGCAGTTTGAACACTGACTGCAATTTATGCTGGCTGCAACTCAATGTTATAGGTGGCTTTTGGTGAGATCTCCTTTTATCCGTGGCACTGTGGCAGTCTACGGGCATACAACTAGTTGGATTAGTTTGTGCTCAATGCATGTTTGCTCTTGCACTCCTGTGTGCGCCTGTCCTATTGGGCCTAGTAATAATAGAATAAAACTTGGTATTTGTATCACTTGTAACTTGTTACTATGTGTATTATTTTTATTCTTGGCGATTTCTTCATCAACATATCAGTTTTCATCCTGGTTTATGCTAATTAAACTTTTGATCATTTGATGGCCTTTGTGTTACTTCTTATCGTTCTTCTAATTCATTATAAGTGAAAGTGCTTGATTAAATGGTCTTAACTTTGTTGCTATTTTGTTTTTTATGGTAAACCACTTGCCTGTCGATTTAATTCATAGCACACATTTTATTCTGAAGGGTGGTTACTGAACGTCAGCGCATGCTGCTGGAAGAATTTGCAGTAGAGGAAGCTGCGAAAGAACATAACACTTTTGTAGCAGGAAATTGGTAAGTTTAGTCAGATCCTCACAATTGCATGATCACATGCACACAAACAACACATGCATTTACACAGCAATTCATCCCCCACCCTTCGTAACATTTGAACGGAAAAGTGTTTTTTTTCTGACTGCACTATTCAGTTCACCATAGATCTGGACTTGCCATTCTATACTGTTTTTGCTTTTTTGTATTCTGTTTGGCTCATAAACTTATTTATAATGCTAGCATGTATCCTCTGCAAAAATTGATAATCTCACTAGTTTAATTTTGCATCTCTTTGTTGTGATATTCGTTAATTTGAATTATTCTTCTACTGCACCTGATATTTCAATTTTCCATTATTATCTCTTATCCTTTCTATCCAATCAACATAAAGCACATGCATACATTGGACTTCATTTCAAAAGAAGCAAAGTCCACTGGTGTCAACTCACTGGTTGCCTTTTTTTAGAAAATAACGAATCTGATCTTTGCGTTGCATTCTAGTATGTATCTTCTGGTAGTGATAAAGATGAAATTTTAAACAGGCTTTATCAGCAGCTATCTACTGGTTAATACTTACAGGTGGGAGCTAGTTGCAGAAAATATGACAAAGCAAAATGTCATGGTCGGAATCGGCATCCTCCTACTGATTCACCTGATGCTGAGCAAAGCTATGAATTAAGGCTTGGACCCATGCATGCTCATTTGTGCTGGGGCAGTGGGGCAACGTCAAACAGTAAAAATTCTCCGAAGATTCAGCATAAAACAATGAGATTGTGAATCTTTAAAGACTATTTTCACCCACTAGAGATAACAATTTTGAAGGTGTTGGTTAGAAGGTTGTTGATTTCTATGGTAAAAAACATTACAATAATATCTGCTCACATAGTTCTGAACTATATGAAGCTGTCAATTGAGTTGCCTTAAGTTTTCCCCCTCTTTCGGTGTAAATGTAAGGTGGATGCTCTACAGTTGGAATAGTTCAACGTGCTGGGTGAAATTGAATGTATCTTTCCCATCTTGTGATCATATTACCTTTTTTTCATTTTCTCGGCGCCGGGGCTATGACGTCGAGGTAACATAGCTCATCGCTACAACCTATGGCTCTGTTTGTTCGAGCTTTTTTCAGCTTCTTGCCACCAAAAGCTGCTGCAGACTGCCAAACACTAGCTTTTTAGCCTGTTTCTATAAGAATTGTTTTGATAAAAATCGTTCAAAATCAACATAAACACAGAATTAGTCGATTTGTCATAATAGTAGGAATCTGTTGCTTTCTAGGGCCCTGTTTGGTACAGCTTATTTTTAGCTTCACAAATTTAAGTAGAAGTTCTGCCAAACAGACAGCTTCTTCAGCAGTTTATCAGTTCAGCTGCTTCTGAGAATGAACTAAAAGTAGCCAACAAGCAGAAGCTGCTTTTAACCAGCTTATCAAATAAGCTGCTTTTTCAACAAGCAACAGCTGTGCCAAACAGGGCTTAGATCCTGAATCTTTTGAACCACTATCTTCTTTCGAACGTAATTCCCACGATACTCAGACTCCTACAACCAGATTTTCAGAAAAGCTAGCTAGAAAAAGCTAAACCAAACATGCCTTATGTGACCCGCTAGTGGTGTGGGCTAACACGGAGGTCGACGTGGCACCTAGCTTGCCGCCACAGATTTGTGACGTCGAGCTACGAAGGCCTATAAATTGATTGTTTCTTGGCCAGGAGCACCGTTTAGCCATTTCAATCTCGTTTCAATCTACTTCCATACTGTTTAGAGGTGCTCGAATCTTTATATTAGAGTTAGAAAACTTTGATTTGATCCTTATTTTTTGAAGACCAATGTATGGTGTTTCACTGATTCGTTTGTTATATATTGCGTTGTATGGTTTTGATTAATTAGTTTTGATTGATGCGCATATTGCTATTAGTTATAATTCCTAGGATATATGGTTCATATGATGACTATAGTTTGTTAGATAGTTTGTGAAAGACATGTATTTATAAGTTAAATTTATTTATGTTATTTCTATATAGTTGTGTTAATATATAATCGTTTGTTAGATGAAAGACATGTATTAGGAGTCGTTGTGGCAGAAGAGAAGTCGCCCTCATGAGTTATATCTGGATAAGGATGCTCCTATTCCTCCTGATCTTTCTATGTCTAATTGCGACTGTGACAGACCGACTTGGATATGTCAATCCAAACATCCAGACACGGCTGCTCGCTGCTTCTACCCTTGTGGCGATTTTAACGTCTATAGCCTATGACTTGTGTGTTATTGAGTTACGCTCAAGGCCACCCACAGATACCAACACTAATACAACTAAATTGAGTTAACAACTTGGTACCACTCTATCTAGGATGGGAGCGGCCTCGACTTGCGACCCTAGTCGAGCAGCTATGTCGAACGAAGTGTCTTCGTCGTCTGACGACTCTTGCTTGGCATAGTCTGCAGCTATCCACTGGCCCTTAAGCTTGCATCTAGTCGCACCAGCATACCAAGTTAAATACATGCGGAAGTGGTAGTTCGTGTGTGGCTGATTGTTGTAGTAGTTATTGTCGCCCATTTGATCCCATTCATCAATGTAGTATCGGTGGTGGGTCTTGAAGTCGGTGACCTTCTTTTGGCTCTTTCTGTCGAACCTGCAAATGGTAGACATCTCTTTTAGGATTTTATTGCATATTTCAAATAATAGTTAGACTAACGAGAGTACAAAGACACTAACTTGTGGAGTTCTACCAAAGTGGAGAAGGGCTGCACCAGAACCTCTTGTCGCAGTCTAAACCGTCGTGCCACTCTGTGGGGCAAGTGGTACTCAACGACATAGAAGAAAATGAGGGGACACCTCATTAGGTAAATGTCCTCGTCCTACATGAAATGGAGCTCAACTGAATGTGGGCGAAAGTTGGCTCATGATATGGTTGCTAGGTCACCTGAAAAAAGATTACAATTCCCATCTAAGTTTATATTAATGGTACCGACGACGTAAAAAGCAAGTTGAATTCCAAACTAAATGTACACAACTCATCATCGAAGGCGTAATTGCGTCTAGCTCGTTGGAGTACTCCATGTAGGCACACTGGTGTCGTGCGAAGGGCTCCTGGATCTAGTCCTAGCGGTAGGCAGCCATTGACCGTAGTCGATGTCCGGCTATGACGAACCAATCACGAGGAGCGAACTCTCTCGGGCGACCAACGGTATGTGTGACCACATCCACAGCTGGAGTAGGTACACACAACCGCTTAAGCTCACAGGCCTCGATGATCGACGATAGGCCTCGTAGAGTTGCCTGTAGAGGAAGGCCAACACTCTAGAAGCCTAGCTGTAGCCTCCCGCCGTGTCCCAGTCAGCCAGGGCAGAAGCGTCCAGGACACACCGTCACCCGTCGTGTCTGGAAAAAGAACTAAGCCAAAAAGGTGGAGGATCCAACCACGACAATGGTAGTGAATCGTCTGCTCGTCTACTCTAGGTGGACATAGCCCAAAAGACCGCCTAAGCCAGGTCAGTGGTACTCCTATGTTGTGGCTACCTCATAGGTCTTCAGGAAGCACTCTCCCAAGGAAGGCCTCGACCCTCTGCCTCCAACCACCAGGTGCTGCCTGACCGGTCACTGGACGACCATGAATGCTAAGACCAAGTAACTTTTGTGATCTACAATTTTTCCTCCAACCACCACCACAAATGCTGACCGGTCACTGGACAACCACGAAAGCTCTTTCTAGGCACAAGTGTGTGGACCAACAATTTTTGTGATCTTAAACTTTCCAGTTTCCTTCTTCTTGCGGGCACATACCCTACAATTACAATCCGACACCTCACACATAATTGTGTAACGTCGCTGTGCATACGAGTGTCTCACCTTAAACAGTCTCTTGTGGTTCAGAAAATATTCCTATAGCCATCTTCTCGGTGTAGGCAAGTCCTTAAAGTTAAGCCTTTCTTAATTTCAATGTTGTCAGCGTTATCTGGAGCCTCTAGCAACTTATGATCTCATCCTTCTGCGTATGCACCATTGGAATGACTTAGACTACTAAATTCATGTACTGCAGGGTCACGTTCCGGACACAAATGTCTGATAAATTCCATTTCTTCCTCGGTCAATTCTTGAACCGGATGGTTGTCATCGGAATCTAAGGCCCGTGCAGCCTCATATGGCTACTCCTCAATCTGAACATCAACACTATTTGAGGCCCTGCATATGTGCTCCATATTGGATGATAGGGGCATAGAAAGATAAGCACCATTATCTAGTTGTGGACCTCCTACATTGCGTCGAAGGAGCAAATACTACATTAAAGTCGCATCAAAGGAATTAACGATGCATGAATAGTGTGACAAAGACACTTACTAGGATGATCCTGGGTCAAAGGGATCTCCTGGGGGGCTACCATAGGATTCGAGGCCCCACAAACGCCAGGTAAATTGAGCATCCGCCACAACAATCACTTGGGACTGGATGAGAAATATCAACCTCATTTGGGGTTGATTGAGCATCCGCCACAACAATCACTTCTTCTGGACAGTCAGGCAAAGGAGCTTCACAAGGAGATGCATTTGACAATTGTGGAGATAACCCGACTGGAGCTTCGCAATGATCTAATGATAACTTTCGAACGATCAGATCCAAACATGAAGGAACAATCGTCATCACAATTTTTGACATATTTCACCCAGTCATCTTCAGAGCCAATGGAGATCAACCGTTGGAATAATGTTCCAGATGCAACATGGGACAATAAACCCTCAATCGATATGCCAGGGTCGTTTAAATTACAACGGATCTCCTCACAAGCCCTAGCGAAAATCTGGCCAAAAGAGGGCCTTTCATCGAACATAACCGTCACCTTCTTCATTCCATCAAAACTAACATTCCCATAAACATCTTCCTCCACGCTTCCTCCATGGTATAGTGTCAATAGGGTGTCCATCTATTGCAAACACGGATTCATAACTCAATAATGCCTAACTAATTACTAATGCCTCAATACTAATGCCTAAATACTCACTAAGTAATAAATAAGTAATAGCTACTTACTAATCTACTAATGCTTAAATACTTACTAAGTAATAAATAAATAATAGTTACTTACTAATTAATAACTATACAATAACTATTAAATGACCACAACAAACAAACTTACATAATCTACGAATAATGTACGAAAACAAGGTATACTTGAGATCGTGGATGAGTCACGCTAATGGTGGCGAAGGTCGAGTCAGACGGACACCAATGTACAAAAAATTTAGTACTGTTATAAAAAATTCGGCAGCACGAACCCTATATGGTGAGGTTTCTAAAACCTGCAAGGAAATAACAACACGATGGCTGCTATGCACACTAACCAACACAGAAAACCTGCAAACAAACCATAACAACAGAAGAACAACACGATGGTTGACACACATATACCATGTACATATACTAACAACTAAATAGTTAGCTAACTATATACACTAACAACTAAATAGCTACCTAACTATATACTACAAAATATGTGCTAGCTAAGTAGTAAAATGATACTAAAATACTAACTAAATAGAAAAACACTAAGACAATACTATAAATACTAAACTACATTAATACTAACTAACCACTAGCTACTAGCTAATAAACTAAATTAATACTAACTAAATAATAAACTAAATTTATACTAACTAACCACTAGCTACTAGCTAATAAACTAATCAAATATTAAAACACTAAATAAATACCGAATGGGAGCGGAGGACGACCGGTATCTGGCCTCCGGGCGCGGGCGACACGGGTTGCGGCTAGGCAATGGAGGCGGGCCACGGCTGCGGCGACGAGCGGACGATGGCAAGGGGGCACGGCGAGGGCGGCGAGAAGGCGGCGACCCGCGGCTCGAGCACACGCTGGGCGTGGCCCGAGCGTGACAAGCGAGAGAAAGAATGGGGAAAAAGGTCGAACGACGCCTAAATCCTAGTTCGGCGCCAAGATCTATGGTACCGAGTTAGGTGCCACATCGACACCGCGTCATCCCTCGCCGCCAGCGGGTCACATACCTTGACGCCATAACCTATGGCGCCGAGCTGTGTTAGCTCGGCACCATGGCATACGGCGCCGAGCAAAGGGTCCAAACACAGAAATAAGTCGTTCATGGGTCTAAAAGTAAATTTTTTTCGTAAAAAGGACCAAAATACAAAAAAATCGGTGGTGCCTCTGGCAATAGTTGTCACTGCACTTGCTTGGTTCAGGTTTCTTGCAGATGGACAAGCTAGGATATTTTTTTGCCAAAAGTTGTCACATTGTTTGAAAAAATATATTGGAAGTACTTGTTTTTAAGAAATGGAAATTGAAATTTTATGTCTAAATGATTTGCCTTGAACTAAAAATTGATTGCTCTAAAATTGTCTCCCCAAATCTGAATTCTATGTCTTGATTGACAAAGATGGAAGGCGGCCATGATGCACCCAGCTGGGAGGGTTATCCTTGTTTGTGTTGTCCCAAGACCATATTCACTCTTTTTTTCTAAATGGGTAACTAAAACAATTAACAATATTCGAAGAGCATTTCCTTCAAAAAGTCACAAAGAGGTAGGGACGGAAACATATATGTTGGAAAAATCCCTCTCTCATTTTTGTTTCCGTATTTTATCACTAGAAACAGGACTAGGTTCAAAATAGTCGGGAACAAAAACAAAACGAAAGTATTAAGTGGAAACTCATAATTTAATACAAATACGTAATATTGATGGTTAACTAGTGATTGACTGGCAGAGCAACAACATAAAACAAATAGATATAGAGGAGCAACACTTCTTTGTTATTTACTTGCTAGTGGTGTATATATAACTATGGTCAGTGTTGTTTGAGCATTTAGACCATTTGTTATTGAGGAAGGACAGTGGCTAGAATGGACATTTCTTCTATAAATTTGATTTGATTTTCTTTTGATCTTTCCTCATGCCTTTCTTCAAAATCTTGATGCTCTCTTAAAGAGGTTCTGTACATGCTATAGTTGTCCTCTTCTTAAGCTTTTTCACCGTGTTGTTACAATTATCTTGATAAGGTTGAGCATGACATTTTCTTTTAAATTGAGTTAAGCTCTTTCTCAATATCTCATTTTCTTTCTTGAGCTCATTGATTTCTTTTGCACATGGAAGGTTACTTATTCCTGAAAATTCTAGCTCAATGAAAGATTACCTTGCTTGATAGCAACAAACATTAGCGCATGGCAAAATAGTTTCAATTTAAACACATGTGCATGAACGAGGTTGATAAGATTTTAAATTAGTTATCACAACCTCATGAGCTATATTTAACATGATATGGTTATCCATACATTTTTCAAGTGAGCATAGGAGCATATCATGTCTTTCTTGAAAAGCTATATTTTAAAATTTTAGCTTTTCTACCCTATCTTTGAGCAAGGTATTTCCATTCTCTAATTGAGCGATACATGATAAGAATTAATTTGCTCAATAGAAATGACTTAATACCTTTGAACCCAGTCACTATGAGAGCACTTTAGCTCCTCGTGTTATTTGATCTACTCTTCTAAGCTTTAGATTTTTCTAATGAGGACATCCTCTAGCTTGTGAAGAGTTTCACTTTGTTCTCTCGCTCTTTTTAGAAGTTTAAGCATGATCATCTTGTCCTCTTTGTTTAGTTGAGCGTAGAGTTGTTGGAAACTCCTTTCATCCTCCTCATCACTTTTGCTTCCGCTATAATTCTCATTATCGACACAACACATATGATAATTATAAGAAGATGAACCTTTTGAAGAGGTGGATTCATCGTTTGGTCTCCAATGATCATTTTCTTCTTCCTTCAAAGGGTTAGTTTCACAAGAACTAGAGGAAGTAGAAGCATCACATAAACTATCATATTTGGAGTCATCAACTTTATCTCTAATTGTAGTCCAAATATCATGCACATCACTAAGGGGTTTGTCATCCCTAATTATGAACGCATGATGAGCTTCTTTGCTAAGAGAGCTACCTAAGATGTCGAAAGCTCAATAGTTTAAACACAAACATCCAGAGGCGGATACAACTCCCAGGCGGGGCGGGCAGGCGCCCGGGCTCTGTCTTGCTGGAGCTAAACCTCAAGTAGGTAGCAACATGACATGTTGATCTATCTTCTCGTGGGCCTGTTGTTGATTAAGGACTAGTCCAGGCCGAGGAAAGGTTATAGCCAAAACATAGCTTGCAAATTACATGACCCTCCTAGCTCACTGCCACTTGCTTGGCACTTGACGATTATAGGGCATGTTTGGTTGTATACATAAGTGCCAGAAAAGTGCCACACATTTTAGCCACATGTGTCTAAGGTTAGACGCTCAAATTCCACACCACATCTTGGCATACCTAAGGGAATCTTACCACACTTTTACAGGCCATTGACGAATGGGACCTATGGAGCGGGAGAAAAATCTGACCGTAGTTGTAGCTACAAACCAAACATATGTCTAACTCGATTAAACCTACCTAAACTTAGGTGTGGCAAACTATGGCAAGTGAGGCAGTGAACCAAGCAGACCCATACTCCTCACGCTCATGCCACAGCTGGTAGTGGTGTTGCTCCTGTCCCACTCAAAAGTTTCAATGTAACTTATGTAATGTGCTCTATTATTCTTATTAAATTATAATAATATTGTAGTGTTGTTACTTATTGGTTGTTGTTAGTCTGGTAGATTTAGTCTGTTCAATATTTTTTATATGGACATCAAGTGATTAGGACATGAAACCTTGTTGCAAAGAGCTTAATAACTAAACCACTTGGCTAAACAAAATTGTTCAATGTCTTTTTCATATATATTAAGACTAAAATTCTAAAATTCAAACATCCTATTTGCATATTCCAGACAAACTATTGAAAAATGAGAAAATTCTTGGTTGATAGAAGAAAATTGTGCATGTCATTATATATATAATTGTTTTTTATTGGTCATAGGCTAGTCCAAGCTCTTTATAAATCTTGGATCCGCCACTACAAACATCTTAGTTCTTCTTCTAAGGAATTTTTAGTATTTATACTAGTGGGCACAATACTCTAGTCTAGATTTGTTCTAATTGTGGATTTGTGGTCCTAAAAGCATTTATCACATTAGTAGACCAAGATACATAGTTAGAACCATCGGAAAGTAATAACTCAAAACTTACCTTCTTGTTCTTGTCTCTCGATGATGTTTTCTTGTTCTTTTGGGATCTTCTCCTAGCTATCACTTCGAGTGATTAAACTCTAAGGTAGTGTTTGGTTCTAGAGTATAGTAGAATGTAACCACTCTGTTCTAGTACTGAGACTGTTTGGTTCGAATCAAAGTGGAATGGAACCACTCTAATATTAGAATATTCTCTCAAGATGCTGGATGCCTAGGCTCCGAAAAAAAGCCGGACCCGAGCGCTTGGCAAGCGATCGACGCCTGTCGTGGCTTCCCGTCGCTCTTGCGTGATATATATATATATAATATTTGCAAGGACGCATGGTGCTAAACGTAATATATATGGTTATATTTAATATATTTATATTTGATATATATAATATGGTTGTATAAATATGGCAAACATAGGATAAAGTCAATTTTTTCTACTTCACTCTAGAACCAAACAGAAAAACAGAGCGACTCTGTTCCGATTGCCAAACACAGAATGGAACCATTCCATACTCAAAATCTAGAATAGAGCCATTCTGTCCAAATTGGCTCTGGAACCAAACACTACCTAAATGAAGTGTCAGACTCCGATACCAATTGAAAGTTGTCTAGGGTGGGTGAATAGACAAAACCTGAAATTTATCACTAAATACAAAAGCTTGATCCCCAAATTAATAGTTAGAATAAGACAAACAATAATCAGAGTATAGAGCTAAGTTCATTTCTTGCAAAAGCGTTGCTTTTTAAGAATGCAAAGTTAAGTTGAATCAACATAGAGGAATATCAATTAATAATAATACAAGAGAACTTAGATAAGAAAGAGTACAAAGTTAAGTTCTTTCTTGCAAGAGAGTAGCTTCTTATGAATGCAAAATTAACTTATGAAGCAACACAAAGCAATATAAGTGAAGAACGATGCAAGAGAACTTTGGGAGGAAAGACAAATCACAAATGAGACAATCACAAGAGACCCCATTGAAGAGTCCACTAAGGATGGGTCATCCCTCTCTCAAGCGGTCACCAAGACCAAAGCTCGAGTGCTCTTTCTTGAATTGAGAGAACAAAATCTCTGTAAGGCTCTCCACAGAAATACGGAGGCTCTCCCTAGATTTACAATGAATGGGAGTCAATACTCCACGCGCAAATGATCACAAGAGGTACCACCAGGGCTGTGCGAGAGGGTGTGCAGGCTGTTCGTTGGAACAGGGGCCCCAAATCTCGAGGGCCCCCAAACGTGTAAGTCTACAATACATCTATAAAATAGAAAGTGTGTATTATTCTCTAATTCTTTACTCACTCGTCTGTATGTTTGCTTTTATTTTATGACCATGAAGCGTGAGTATAGCCACAACTAGAGATGACAATGGTGATCCAATTTCTTGTAGGAGTTTTCCCTACTACGAGACGGGTATGAGGGTAATTTAGTCCACACTGCGATCAAAATAGAGAAATTTAGTCAATGTCGGGTTCATGGACCATCCCTATTCCCCCCATACCCACCCCAAGAAATTCTCTTGATCTAAACTAGTCCATTGACTTGTTAAAATTATACTAAAAACTCAATACAAAGCATATTATAAAATATGCAAACTAAAGTCTAAAGTATATGTCTCTTATAACTTTAAATCTTGTTTATTCATTTTATATTTATTTGATATAATTAATTTAAGTTTATCTTTAAATATTGCACTTCCTAACGGGATGGATCCCCGCATTCCTAACGGGGACATGGATGGGGAAAAGCCTTCCTCGTGAGCGTTCGCGGGGATGGGACGGGGAATTTCCCCTTGCCATTCCTAAGCACAACCCATAAGCCTATAGTTTTGCGATGTTTGGTTTGCAGGTGATCGACACCCTCAACTAATAAGAGAGGCCTCATTTCAGAATCTGTACAGGGCCTCGGATTTTGCCGGGATGGCCCTAAGTAGCACACACTCTCTTCTTAAGTATTCTCATAAGGCACTATCATACAACACACATGAGTAGCTATTCCTTGCTTGATTCTCTATTTTGTGGCACTTATAAGGCTTTGATATCTATTGGATTGTTGCTCTAATGAATAGAAGTGAATACCCAACTCTTGTGTTGAATGAATGGTGAAAGGATCACAATGCCCAAGAGGGGGGTGAATTTAGTCTTTTCTAAAAATTCAACAAATATTAAACCCTAAGCAAAAGTCCAACTTCACCCAACTACTAGCAATAAGTGAATACTACTAGAAAAACAACAACCCTAAGTCATTACTTTAAATACTTGCTAAACAATTGAACAAAGTGAAATGCTCAAATTAAATGCGAAATGTAAAACAAGGTTGAGAAGACTCCTACAATTTTTTGCCGAGGTATCGAAGAGTCGACACTCTTCCCTAGTCCTCGTTGGAGCACCCGCGCAAGGGTATCGCTCCCCCTTGGTCCTCGCAAGAACCAAGTGCTCACTATGAGGTGATCCTTTGCCACTCCAGCACAGTGGATCCCTCACGACCGTGTACAATCTTGAGCTGGGTCACCAACAAATCCTTCGGGGTGATCACCATGCTCCAAACGCCACCAAGCCATCTAGGTGATGCCGATCACCAAGAGTAACAAGCCATAGACTTTCACTTGACCAAAAGAAGCCTAGTGCATGTGGTGTGTGCTCTAGGTGGCTCTCACTAGCACTAATGAGGTCCTAACACGAGATTAAGATTTTCTAATCACCTCACTGGGCTTTGTGGTGCTTGCAATGCTCTAGCAATGTGTGGGCTTTAATATGGGCAGCAATGTGACACCCGGTTTTGGAAGGCAAACCGAATGCGAACCATGTACGTGCCAGGATCAGAAACTCACGTACACAATGATTGCATAATTGAACATCATCACACATTGCTCAAAGTAAATAGCGTAAAAGTACTTTATTACATCAAGATGTCCAAGACATCCACATAGTCATTAACATAACATAGTCATTTTAACATCATCATAGTGCGGAATACGAAACATAGTAGATAAGGCCTTCACAGGCAGCTGACTGGGGTTTGCCACTAAGATAACTAGAACTCGTCGTAGTCCTGGAACTACTCAAAGTCCTCCATGTTACCAGCATCTCCTCCTAAGCACTGAATACAGTGGGGACAATCTGGGGTGGGGTGGTTTGTAAAGCAAGGGTGAGTACACATCAACGTACTCAACAAATGCCCCGTTTGGCTAAAGTAGACTAGCTGTATGTGAAGTTAAGGTTAAGCCATTGCTTTTAGTTGGTCAAGTATTTATTACCAATAGTAGAGCCAAATTTTAGTAATAAACCGAGTTACTACCCAAATGTACTCCCTCCAAGAGGAAACACTAGAGATCATAATTATAACCATCATCATTAAACATCATCATAAAAGTAACCAAAGTTCTTCTAATCAGAGAGGATCCCAAGGCCGCTCTTAACCGTGAGCACAACTAATATACCAGTTTCTAACACTATGCAGAGATTGCACACTTTACCCACAAGTCGTGATTCCCATTCTGCCCGGGGTTCTAGCCTCCCCATTGATCACTACCAAGGTGACCTAGTAGGGTCTCACTACGTAGCCTTTACAAAGATTCCCAGAAGTCATAGCCGCCCGTTAGGTTTCTCCAGTTTGATAAACACAGTACTTCTCCCCACAGGAAGGGTGACTAACAAAACCAAATCAAAGAACCTTTGCAACCAGCCTTGGTAGAGCAAGTACTGTGCCTGTACCCCATTGACGGCCCTACGGCGAAGCCAACTACACCTCAGGTTCCTCTAATTAATCAGCTAAGGGCGTCCCATTCCACCCTCATGGTTGTACTATTATCCTAGGTGGTCACTCAACGAACAGGTCCTTACGAAGAGGTACTCAGGAAATAGCCTAAGTCCCCTAAAGTATCACAAGATCATCATCGCGATAACATCATCGTATCATAAATATTCACATCATGTTTGTTGATTAAGTTAAAGCAATAGCATAAAGCTAACCATGATAACCCAAAAAGGTAAACAAGGATAAGTAAATATAGACTAGTCAATCCTTAGGTTTCTTCGTCCGCCGGTCCGCTCGTCGCTGTGGCTGGGCCTCTGTACTTCATCACCACCGGTGAGAAACCTTTCCCCAGCGGTCGCCTTGCCCTCCACAACCTGTAGCTCTATCCAATTTGGTATTGACACTCGGGAGGGACCGATCGGGCGTCTCGCCGGCGTTGAGCCACCGCGGGGCAGGGCAGCGCCGCCGTGCACTGGGTGGTGAGGTGAGCGATGGCCGTAAGCCACTAATCCTGTTTTGGACGTTGTAAATTAGATGAGGGAATAACCATTGGTTCGGTTTGATCAAGACCATTGATCATTCGATCGAGGGCCAGGATCATATAGATGCCAACTGGTTTAGGGATTGAATCTCGGGCGCTGATCTTCAAACCGAGGGGCGAGATTGGATCTTGGAAACATAAAATTTTGGGCCATTGATCTGGTAGTGAACGGTCAAGATCACGCTATTGCATACCCCTTCGCACAGTCTAATCCGAGCCATAGACATAGATCGATTGGTGGATATGGGTCGATACCCCTTCGGCCATGCATCAATTGCTAAAGAGCCCCTCTTCTTTTCGCAAATAAACCCGCAGTTCATGTTATTTGAAAGAGCCTTATAAGAAAGTCTTGTTTTTAATGATTTAAACCCTGAGCTCTTGGGATTTTGTTTTCTCAGTGCAAATGCTATTAAATTACATAAATAAATCCCAGAGATTGATTTTCGGGTATAAAATAAATCCGAGGAATTAGTAATTCCACAGTTAATTCGTTTTAACTCCGTTTTAATTTGTTCAAGTTGCGTTAGCTTCATAATAAAGTTGTCTATGCTTTTGTAACACTATTTTATCAAATAACATGTTTTCAGAAATAAGCATTCATTCAACCTATGCTTAGTAGATTAATTATTATAATCAAAATTCATATATCTATAACTATAGTTAACTAAAGTATAACCTCTAGTGAAGTTATAACCTGGATTAAAGATAAATTAGTTATTTCTTCATAATATTTCTGACATAATTAATATTAATTAACATAGAAAGTATTTTTACTATTTAATCACCTAAGAATACAGAAAATCATAACTCTTTAACTGTAACTCCGAATTTAGTGGTTCTCAAACCTGCAATCTTGTTACGATTAGTAGATCATTATAATGCAGTATGTTCTCATATTTGGTGTGATGTTAATATTTGCCCATACCTTGTTTGTTTGTATTGCTACGAGTAGCAGCGAGGTTATGAGTCACTTGAAGACCAAGTTGGTGAAATACCTAGGAATCTCAAGTCTAAGGAAAGTTGTGGCCTTAATCACTTTTATCTACCTAATAATGTTCCTATTAATCACTGTGACATGCTCAGGTTAATTTGATGGGACCTAATAGGTTTCCCTAGCATTGTTTATCCCCCACCTTGCAAACATATGAAATATTGGGTAGATTTGCTATTGTTGTACCTGGTTTTGGGAAACTAATGTTTTATTATGATCATGTTCCAATTATGTTGTGGTTTAATTATTGTTCATGATAAGAACATATTGTTAATTGGAACATGGAGAACCACCCGAGAAAATAGTGCTACCACAAGGGTGGAATAGGATGCCCTTGGCCAAGTAATTAGGAAAGCTAGGGAGAGATTACCTTACTCGAAAGGGGCAAGCTGGGAGGCGTCGCTGCTAGAGTATAGGGAGGTCCTTGGGTCAAACTATCAGTAAAGCTTTTCGGACGAGGGATTCCTATGCTTCCTTCTTACCGAATCCGTATCGGGTTTTCTCGAACTAGTGGAACTTTGGAAAGGCCTCATAGTGCTATCCTGCCTCGCTTCCTTGGTAGAGGTGTATGGGGTCCGTACAACCCCATGGCAAATGGGTAACACGACTTGTGGGTAAAGATGTGCGACCTCTATAGAGTGTGAAACTGGTATATCAGCCGTGCTCACGGTCATGAGCGCCCTCTCTTATTTAATTTGGTTGGTATCTACTTATACTTAGTAACTGCTAATAAAATTTTGACCAACTCTAAAAGCAATGCTCAGCTTTAACCATCTCCTTTAGTAAGCCTTACACTTCACATGAGCTCCCACATTTGGTGAGTTCATGCACATTATTCCCCACAACTTGTTGAGCGATGAACGTATGTGAGCTCACCCTTGTTGTAAGCACACCCTAGGTCAAGAACAGGTACAACTGGATAAGGTGCATGAAGGATGTTGTGATGAGTTCGTGAGTGGTCTAGGCCGTCGTCTCTGATAGTCGCCTAGAGGGGGGGTGAATAGGGCGAAACTGAAATTTGCAAAAATAATCACAACTACAAGCCGGGTTAGCGTTAGTAATAAAGAAACGAGTCCGCGAGAGAGGGCGCAAAACAAATCGCAAGCAAATGAGAGTGTGACACGAGGATTTGTTTTACCGAGGTTCGGTTCTCGCAAACCTACTCCCCGTTGAGGAGGCCACAAAGGCCGGGTCTCTTTCAACCCTTCCCTCTCTCAAACGATCCCACGGATCGAGTGAGCTTTCTCTTCTTCTCAATCAACCGGGAACAAAACTTCCCCGCAAGGGCCACCACACAATTGGTGCCTCTTGCCTTGGTTACAATTGAGTGATGATCACAAGAACAAGTGAGAAAGAAAAGAATCCGATCCAAGCGCAAGAGCTCGAAAGAACACAAGCAAATCACTCTCTCTAGTCACTATGGTGTTGTGTGGAATTTGGAGAGGACTTGATCTATTTGGTGTGTCTAGAATTGAATGCTAGAGCTCTTGTAGTAGTTGGGAAGTGGAAAACTTGGATGGCAATGAATGTGGGGTGGTTGGGGTATTTATAGCCCCAACAACCAAAAGTGACCGTTGCTGGAACCTGTCTGTTCGATGGCGCACCGGACAGTCCGGTGCACACCGGACAGTCCGGTGCCCCTGCCACGTCACCATTGCCGTTGGATTCTGACCGTTGGAGCTTCTGACTTCTGGGCCCTCCTGGGTGTCCGGTGCACACCGGACATGTACTGTTTGATGTCCGGTGCACCGGTATGGGCGATCCTGACGTCTGCGCGCGCTGCGCGCGCATTAAATGCACCGCAGGGAGCCGTTGGCGCCGCAGAGAGCCGTTGCTCCGCTGGCACACCGGACAGTCCGGTGCACACCGGACAGTCCGGTGAATTTTAGCGGAGCGGCTGCCGCGCGAACCCGAGGCTGGCGAGTTCCGGAGACGGCGATTCCTTGGAGCACCGGACATGTCCGGTGCACACCGGACAGTCCGGTGAATTATAGCGCGCCGTCTTCCGAGAAATCCCGAGAGCGAGAAGTTTGAAGTCGGAGTCCTCTGGCCGCACCGGATAGTCCGGTGCACACCGGACAGTCCGGTGCCTCCAGCCAGAAGTGCCCTCGGTTGCCTTGCTGCTCCTTTGTCGAATCCAACACTTGGTCTTTTTATTGACTGAATGTGAACCTTTTGCACCTGTATAACTTATACACTAGAGCAAACTAGTTAGTCCATTATTTGTGTTGGGCAATTCAACCACCAAAATTATTTAGGAACTAGGTGTAAGCCTAATTCCCTTTCAATCTCCCCCTTTTTGGTGATTGATGCCAACACAAACCAAAGCAAATATAGAAGTGCATAATTGAACTAGTTTGCATAATGTAAGTGCGAAGGTTGCTTGGAATTGAGCCAATACATATTTATATGATGCGCATGGATTGTTTTCTTTGTTTTTGACATATTGGACCACATTTGCACCAAAAGTTTTGTTTTTGCAAATTCTTTTGTGAATTCTTTTCAAAGTCCTTTTGCAAGATAGTCAAAGGTAAATGAGTAAGATTTGCAGAGCATTTTCAAGTTTTGAAATTTTCTTCCTTTGTTCCAAAATGCTTTTCCTTTGACTAAACAAAACTCCCCCTCAAGTAAGGTCTCCTCTTAGAGTTCAAGAGGGTTTTTCATCAATTTTGAAAAATACTACTTGCTCCCCCTTTAGAACACAAGGAGATGCCAATTTTGAAATTTACCATTGAAAAATCATCAAATTTAAAAATTAGGTGGTGGTGCGGTCCTTTTGCTTTGGGCTCATATTTTCTCCCCCTTTGGCATGAATCGCCAAAAACGGAATCATTAGAGCCCAAGAATTACTTTCTCCCCCTTTGGTCATGAAATGAATGAGTGAAGATTATACCAAAGTTGGAGAGATGATGCGGAGCGACGGCGAAGGATGAGTAGTAGAGTGGAGTGGAAGCCTTTGTCTTCGCCGAAGACTCCAATTTCCTTTCAATATACCTATGACTTGGTTGGAAATACACTTGAGAACACATTAGTCATAGCATATATAAAAGAGACATGATCAAAGGTATATTCATGTGCTATGTGTGCAAGTTTAGCAAAAGAAATTCCTAGAATCAAGAATATTGAGCTCATGCCTAAGTCGGGTAAAAGATTGTTCATCAAGTGGCTTGGTAAAGATATCGGCTAATTGATCTTTAGTGTTAATGTAAGAAATCTCGATATCCCCCTTTTGTTGGTGATCCCGAAGAAAATGATACCGAATGGCTATGTGCTTAGTGCGGCTATGCTCGACGGGATTGTCGGCCATTTTGATTGCACTCTCATTGTCACATAGCAAAGGGACTTTAGTTAATTTGTAACCGTAGTCCCGCAGGGTTTGCCTCATCCAAAGCAATTGCGCGCAACAATGGCCTGCGGCAATATACTCGGCTTCGGCGGTAGAAAGAGCAACCGAATTTTGCTTCTTTGAAGCCCAAGACACCAAGGATCTTCCCAAGAACTGGCAAGTCCCCGATGTGCTCTTCCTGTTAATCCTACACCCCGCCCAATCGGCATCCGAATAACCAATCAAATCAAATGTGGATCCCCGAGGGTACCAAAGCCCAAACTTAGGAGTATAAGCCAAATATCTCAAGATTCGTTTTACGGCCGTAAGGTGTGATTCCTTAAGGTCGGCTTGGAATCTTGCACACATGCAAACGGAAAGCATGATGTCCGGTCGAGATGCACATAAATAAAGCAATGAACCAATCATCGACCGGTATACCTTTTGATCCACGGACTTACCTCCCGTGTCGAGGTCGAGATGCCCATTGGTTCCCATGGGTGTCTTGATGGGCTTGGCATCCTTCATTCCAAACTTGCTTAGGATATCTTGAGTATATTTCGTTTGGCTAATGAAGGTCCCTTCGTGGAGTTGCCTGACTTGGAATCCTAGAAAATACTTCAACTCCCCCATCATTGACATCTCGAATTTTTGTGTCATGATCCTACTAAATTCTTCACATGTAGATTTGTTAGTAGACCCAAATATGATATCATCAACATAAATTTGGCATACAAACAAATCATTGTCAAGAGTCTTAGTGAATAAAGTAGGATCGGCCTTGCCGACTTTGAAGCCATTTGCAATAAGGAAATCTCTAAGGCATTCATACCATGCTCTTGGGGCTTGCTTGAGCCCATAAAGCGCCTTAGAGAGCCTATAAACATGGTTAGGATACTCACTGTCCTCAAAGCCGGGAGGTTGCTCAACGTAGACCTCCTCCTTGATTGGTCCATTGAGGAAGGCACTCTTCACGTCCATTTGATAAAGCTTGAAGCCATGGTAAGTAGCATAGGCCAATAATATACGAATTGACTCAAGCCTAGCTACGGGTGCATAGGTTTCACCAAAATCCAAACCTTCGACTTGTGAATATCCCTTGGCCACGAGTCGAGCTTTGTTCCTAGTCACCACACCATGCTCGTTTTGCTTGTTGCGGAAGACCCACTTGGTTCCTACAACATTTTGATTAGGACGTGGAACTAAGTGCCATACCTCGTTCCTCGTGAAATTGTTGAGCTCCTCTTGCATCGCCATCACCCAATCCGAATCTTGAAGTGCTTCCTCTACCCTGTGTGGCTCAATAGAGGAAACAAACGAGTAATGTTCACAAAAATGAGCAACACGAGATCGAGTAGTTACCCCCTTATGAATATCGCCGAGGATGGTGTCGACGGGGTGATCTCGTTGTATTGCTTGGTGGACTCTTGGGTGTGGCGGCCTTGGTTGATCATCCTCCTTGTCCTCATCATTTGCATCTCCCCCTTGATCGTTGCCGTCATTTTGAGGTGGCTCATCTTCTTGATCTTCCTGTTCATCATCTTGAGCCTCATCCTCAATTTGAGTTGGTGGAGATGCTTGCGTGGAGGAGGATGGTTGATCTTGTGCATTTGAAGGCTCCTCGGATTCCTTAGGACACACATCCCCAATGGACATGTTCCTTAGTGCTATGCATGGAGCCTGTTCTTCACCTGTTTCATCAAGATCAACTTGCTCTACTTGAGAGCCGTTAGTCTCATCAAACACAACGTCACAAGAAACTTCAACAAGTCCTGAGGACTTATTAAAGACTCTATATGCCCTTGTGTTTGAGTCATATCCTAGTAAAAAGCCTTCTACAGTTTTAGGAGCAAATTTTGATTTTCTACCTCTTTTGACAAGAATAAAACATTTGCTACCAAAAACTCTAAAATATGAAATATTGGGCTTTTTACCGGTTAGGAGTTCATAAGATGTCTTCTTGAGGATTCGATGAAGATACAACCGGTTGATGGCGTAGCAGGCGGTGTTGACCGCCTCGGCCCAAAACCGATCCGGTGTCTTGTACTCATCAAGCATGGTTCTTGCCATGTCCAATAGAGTTCGATTCTTCCTCTCCACTACACCATTTTGTTGTGGAGTGTAGGGAGAAGAGAACTCATGCTTGATGCCCTCCTCCTCAAGAAAGCCTTCAATTTGCGAGTTCTTGAACTCCGTCCCGTTGTCGCTTCTAATTTTCTTGATTCTTAAGCCGAACTCATTTTGAGCCCGTCTCAAGAATCCTTTTAAGGTCTCTTGGGTTTGTGATTTTTCCTGCAAAAAGAACACCCAAGTGAAGCGAGAATAATCATCCACAATTACAAGACAATACTTACTACCGCCGATGCTTATGTAAGCGATCGGGCCGAACAAATCCATGTGGAGGAGCTCCAGAGGTCGGTCGGTAGTCATGATATTTTTGTGTGGATGATGGACACCAACTTGCTTCCCGGCTTGGCATGCGCTACAAATCCTGTCTTTCTCAAAATGAACATCGGTTAGTCCCAAAATGTGTTCTCCCTTTAGAAGCTTGTGAAGATTCTTCATTCCAACATGGGCTAGTCGGCGGTGCCAGAGCCAACCCAAGTTAGTCTTAGCAATCAAGCAAGTGTCGAGTTCAGCTCTATTAAAATCTACTAAGTATAGCTGACCCTCTAACACTCCCTTAAAAGCTATTGAATCATCACTTCTTCTAAAGACAGTAACACCTATATCAGTAAAAAGACAGTTGTAGCCCATTTGACATAATTGGGATACGGAAAGCAAATTGTAATCTAAAGAGTCTACAAGAAAAACATTGGAAATAGTATGGTTAGGAGATATAGCAATTTTACCCAAACCTTTGACCAAACCTTGATTTCCATCCCCGAATGTGATAGCTCGTTGGGGGTCTTGGTTTTTCTCATAGGAGGAGAACATCCTTTTCTCCCCTGTCATATGGTTTGTGCACCCGCTGTCGAGTATCCAACTTGAGCCCCCGGATGCATAAACCTACAAAACAAGTTTAGTTCTTTGTTTTAGGTACCCAAACGGTTTTGGGTCCTTTGGCATTAGATACAAGAACTTTGGGTACCCAAACACAAGTCTTAGAGCCCTTGTGTTTGCCCCCAACAATCTTGGCAACTACCTTGCCGGATTTGTTAGTCAAAACATAAGATGCATCAAAAGTTTTAAATGAAATGCTATGATCATTTGATGCATTAGTAGTTTTCTTTCTAGGCAACTTGGCATGGGTTGGTTGCCTAGATCTAGATGTCTCACCCTTATACATAAAAGCATGATTAGGGCCAGAGTGAGACTTCCTAGAATGAATTTTCCTAATCTTGCTCTCAGGATAACCGGCAGGGTACAAAATGTAACCCTCGTTATCCTGAGGCATGGGAGCCTTGCCCTTAACAAAGTTAGATAAGTTCTTAGGAGGGGCATTAATTTTGACATTGTCTCCCTTTTGGAAGCCAATGCCGTCCTTAATGCCAGGGCGTCTCCCATTATAGAGCATGCTTCTAGCAAGTTTAAATTTTTCATTTTCTAAGTCATGCTCTCTAATCTTAGCATTAAGTTGTGCTATGTGATCATTTTGTTTTTTAATTAGGGCTAGGTGATCATGGATAGCATCAACATTAATATCTCTACATCTAGTACAAATAGAAACATGTTCAATATTAGATGTAGAGGGTTTGCAAGATTTTAGTTCAATGACCTTAGCATGCAACAAATCATTCTTAGTTCTAAGGTCCGAAATAGTAGCATTGCAAACATCAAAATCCTTAGCCTTAGCAATTAATTTTTCATTTTCATTTCTAAGGCTAGCAATGGAAACATTCAACTCATCAATCCTAGCAAGCAAATCAACATTATCATTTCTAGGATCAATGCAAACATGAGAATCAACCTTAGCAATTAATTTAACATTTTCATTTCTAAGGTTGGCAATAGTGTCATGGCAGGTGCTTAGCTCACTAGATAATTTGTTACATTTTTCTACCTCTAGAGCATAAGCATTTTTAACCTTGACATGTTTCTTGTTTTCCTTGATTAGGAAGTCCTCTTGGGAGTCCAAGAGATCATCCTTTTCATGGATGGCACTAATTAGCTCATTTAATTTTTCTTTTTGTTCCATGTTAAGGTTGGCAAAAAGAATACGCAAATTATCCTCTTCATTTTTATCATCATCCTCATCACTAGATGTTTCATTTTTAGTGGAGGACTTTGATTTTACCTTCTTTTTGCCGTCCTTGGCCATGAGACACTTGTGGCCGATGTTGGGGAAGAGGAGGCCCTTGGTGACGGCGATGTTGGCGGCGTCCTCGTCGTCGGAGGAGTCGCTTGAGCTTTCGTCGGAGTCCCACTCCCGACAAACATGGGCATCGCCGCCCTTCTTCTTGTAGTATCTCTTCTTCTCCTTCCTCTTGCCCTTCTTGTCGTCGCCCCTGTCACTATCACTAGACATAGGACATTTTGCAATAAAATGACCGGGCTTACCACACTTGTAGCAAACCTTCTTGGAACGGGATTTGTAGTCCTTCCCCTTCCGTTGCTTGAGGATTTGCCGAAAGCTTTTGATGATTAGGGCCATCTCCTCATTGTCGAGCTTGGAGGCGTCAATCGGTTGTCTACTTGGTGTAGACTCCTCCTTCTTCTCCTCCGTTGCCTTGAAGGCCACCGGTTGCGCCTCGGATGTGGAAGGCTCGTCAAGCTCGTTGATCTTCTTGGAGCCCTTAATCATGCATTCAAAGCTTACAAAATTCCCGATAACTTCCTCGGGGGTCATTAGTGGATATCTAGGATTACCACGAATTAATTGTACTTGAGTAGGGTTAAGGAAAATAAGTGCTCTTAAAATAACCTTAACCACCTCGTGGTCATCCCATTTTGCGCTCCCGAGGTTGCGCACTTGATTCACCAAGGTCTTGAGCCGGTTGTACATGTCTTGTGGCTCCTCCCCTTGGCGAAGACGGAAGCGACCGAGCTCCCCCTCGATTGTTTCCCGCTTGGTGATCTTGGTGAGTTCATCACCCTCGTGCGCCGTCTTGAGTAGGTCCCAAATCTCCTTGGCGTTCTTCAACCCTTGTACTTTGTTGTATTCCTCCTTGCTTAGAGAGACAAGAAGGATTGTTGTGGCTTGGGAGTTGAAGTGCTCGATTTGGGCCACTTCGTCCGTGTCATAGTCCTCATCCCCTACGGAAGGTACCTGTACACCATACTCAACAACATCCCATAATCTTTTGTGGAGAGAGGTTAGATGAAATCGCATCAAATTACTCCACATAGCATAATCTTCACCATTAAAAGTTGGTGGTTTGCCTAATGGGACGGAAAGTAAAGGTGTATGTTTAGGAATGCGAGGGTAGCGTAGGGGAATCTTACTATACTTCTTACGCTCTTGGCGTTTAGAAGTGACGGATGCCGCGTCGGAGCCGGAGGTAGATGTCGATGAAGTGTCGGTCTCGTAGTAGACCACTTTCCTCATCCTCTTGTGCTTGTCCCCACTCCGATGCGGCTTGTGAGAAGAAGATTTTTCCTTCTTCTCTTTGTGGTGAGAAGAGGAAGATCTTTTCTCCTTCCGCTTGGAGGAGCTCTTCTTCTTCTCCCTTCTCTTGGTGCGGGACTCTTCCGATGAAGATGAAGTGCTCCCTTGGCTTGTAGTGGGCTTGTCGCCGGTCTCCATTTCCTTCTTGGCGTGATCTCCCGACATCACTTCGAGCGGTTAGGCTCTAATGAAGTACCGGGCTCTGATACCAATTGATAGTCGCCTAGAGGGGGGGTGAATAGGGCGAAACTGAAATTTGCAAAAATAATCACAACTACAAGCCGGGTTAGCGTTAGTAATAAAGAAACGAGTCCGCGAGAGAGGGCGCAAAACAAATCGCAAGCAAATGAGAGTGTGACACGAGGATTTGTTTTACCGAGGTTCGGTTCTCGCAAACCTACTCCCCGTTGAGGAGGCCACAAAGGCCGGGTCTCTTTCAACCCTTCCCTCTCTCAAACGATCCCACGGATCGAGTGAGCTTTCTCTTCTTCTCAATCAACCGGGAACAAAACTTCCCCGCAAGGGCCACCACACAATTGGTGCCTCTTGCCTTGGTTACAATTGAGTGATGATCACAAGAACAAGTGAGAAAGAAAAGAATCCGATCCAAGCGCAAGAGCTCGAAAGAACACAAGCAAATCACTCTCTCTAGTCACTATGGTGTTGTGTGGAATTTGGAGAGGACTTGATCTATTTGGTGTGTCTAGAATTGAATGCTAGAGCTCTTGTAGTAGTTGGGAAGTGGAAAACTTGGATGGCAATGAATGTGGGGTGGTTGGGGTATTTATAGCCCCAACAACCAAAAGTGACCGTTGCTGGAACCTGTCTGTTCGATGGCGCACCGGACAGTCCGGTGCCCCTGCCACGTCACCATTGCCGTTGGATTCTGACCGTTGGAGCTTCTGACTTCTGGGCCCTCCTGGGTGTCCGGTGCACACCGGACATGTACTGTTTGATGTCCGGTGCACCGGTATGGGCGATCCTAACGTCTGCGCGCGCTGCGCGCGCATTAAATGCACCGCAGGGAGCCGTTGGCGCCGCAGAGAGCCGTTGCTCCGCTGGCACACCGGACAGTCCGGTGCACACCGGACAGTCCGGTGAATTTTAGCGGAGCGGCTGCCGCGCGAACCCGAGGCTGGCGAGTTCCGGAGACGGCGATTCCTTGGAGCACCGGACATGTCCGGTGCACACCGGACAGTCCGGTGAATTATAGCGCGCCGTCTTCCGAGAAATCCCGAGAGCGAGAAGTTTGAAGTCGGAGTCCTCTGGCCGCACCGGACAGTCCGGTGCACACCGGACAGTCCGGTGCCTCCAGCCAGAAGTGCCCTCGGTTGCCTTGCTGCTCCTTTGTCGAATCCAACACTTGGTCTTTTTATTGACTGAATGTGAACCTTTTGCACCTGTATAACTTATACACTAGAGCAAACTAGTTAGTCCATTATTTGTGTTGGGCAATTCAACCACCAAAATTATTTAGGAACTAGGTGTAAGCCTAATTCCCTTTCAGTCTCCCATTCAACTTTGGGTTGTTGGATTGTTGTCTTCATATGATGTAATTATGTATCTATTTTGTATAGAACTTCGTTATATATTGATGATGTGACATTCGTTTCTGTACCATGAGTCATCATATGTGTGAGACTTGGTCCCTGCACACTTGGTGATTATTTCGCGCTTGGGTTTTGAAAGGGAAATGTGCCCTTAGGCCATTTCTATAATTGTTTTGGTGATTAGATGCCCAACAAAATGTTTTGAACTCTTATGTGCTAAATGAGCAAGAAGTGCAAATCAAAGAACAAGGTATGTTTCTAGACTTAGTGAATTGTTTTTGAGTACTAACATGCGTATCTAAGTGCTAGAAACAGAGCCAAGAAAAGAAGATTTGAATTGAAGAAGAGTTGGTTGTGTACAGCCAACACCAGCTTGGGCCTAGCGCACCGGACTGTCCGGTGGCGCACCGGACAGTGTTCGGTGCCCCAGGCTGGCTGACGGTGAACATGCTACTCTCGGGAATCGGCCGGGCGTCTTCACTATAATTCACCGAACTGTCCGGTGGTGCACCGAACTGTCCTATGAGACACCTGCGCCCGCGCCCGACTCTTTGGCGATGAACTCGTCGCCCTCGAGAAAAGGAGAAGGCGACATGGCTATAATTCACCGGACTGTCCGGTGGTGCACCGGACTGTCCAGTGAGCCAGCGGCGCTAGCGGCAATGGTCGTCCGTGCGATCAACGCGCGACACGTGGACCGCTCCAACGGTTGGCTGGGTGCACCGGACAGTGTCCGGTACGCCATCTGGCCTAGAGGAGCAACGGTCGGCTATGCTCGATATGGAAGGAGATCGCGCACCGGACTGCTACAGTGGCTGTCCGGTGGTGCACCGGACTGTCCGGTGCACCACTCGACAAAAGGCAAGAATTGCCTACCAAATTGATCTCCAACGGCTCCTAGCTGCCTTGGGGCTATAAAAGGGACCCCTAGGCGCATGGAGCAGTACACCAAGCTTACAAGAAACATCCTAAGACACCTAGACTTTGCATTCACACAATCGGATCATCGTTCTTGAGATTTGAGCACTGTTCGAGTTGTAAACTCTTTGTGCTGTGTTTGTGTTCTCACTTCTTCACTTGTGTGCGTGGTTGTGCTGTGGATTTGAGTCCTACGTGTGTTGCTCTCCCATCCTTACTCTTGTGCTTCTTTGTGATCAATATTGTAAGGGCGAGAGACTCCAACTTGTGGAGATTCCTTGCAAACGGGAAGAATACTCTGAAAGGAAATGTCGTGGTATTCAAGTTGATCATAGGATCACTTGAAAGGGGTTCAGTGCAACCCTCGTCCATTGGAACGCCACAACGTGGAAGTAGGCAAGTGATACTTGGCCGAACCATGGGATAAAAATCGCGTGTGTCTTGTGTTGCTTCTCTGTGATTGTTTTGTTCACAAGAGCTCGCTTCATAGCTACTTAGTCGCACTAACACTTTAATAATCAAGTTTGTGGCTATTTAGTGTTTGATTTTTATAGGATCAGCTATTCACCCCCTCTAGGTGCTCTCAGGTTTTGGGCCCTTAAAACCCTGGTGTGACAGAAGTGGTATCAGAGTAATGTTGACTGTAGGACGAAACATAGATAGAACTGGATAACCCTTATCTACTTACCTTTGCTACTCTGATTCTTTCTAAACTTCTATTAATCTTTTCTCATCTATTGCTGCTTTACTTTGATTACTCTTATCTTTTCTCTGCTAAAGACAAAAGTTGATTTCACACTTTGAAATCCTATACCTGAAGTGACTATTAGGAATAGGAGACCTAATCTTAGAAACAAAAACAAAACTATTTTTGTAGGTATCTATACGCTTGGATGCTTGTTCTTATGATAACTGTTTGATTTGGTGCTTTGATTGAGTGTTATGATTTGTGGAGTAATGTCCACAATTGCTTCTGCATATAATTAGGCATAAAAATGTGACATCAAGATCAACTTATATTATCCACCATTAAAAATATATCTAGCTTAATAGATCTATCTCATCTTAAAAGATTCTATACTCATAGATCCATCTTATCTTAAAAGATTCTAACTTACCCTAATAAGATTCATCTTACCCTAATTGATCCATCTAATCTAAACTAGTCTAATCTAACCATATCCAGTCTAATCTAGACCCCATCTAAATTAAAGTGATCTAATGTGATCTATTCTAAGATGGTTAATCTAGCCTAGTCTAAAGTGAGTTACTTAATAGGTTGGTTAACCCTGGTGAAATAGATTAGACCCTGCTCCTATAAACATGTTTTAATCCAAAATTGGTGTCCTAGACCGGCTTGGCCATGAACAACAACCTAACCTACATAGTGAGTTGTATGACCTATATAGCCCAACCTGGGAACAAAACAACCAACTCTAATTCTACCATTCTCATTTAGCTTAAGTCATCTACTAAGCCAACTGCTCTACCTACTAATCTACTTGGTTTACCTACAAATTTGTCTTAACTACACATCCATGACTCGGATGGAGACACCAAGACTGAAGGAAGTCAAGCTTGTCAAGGGAGTTAGGAGTCAACCAGATCTCCAAATGATTCAAGGACCCACCATCCGAAATAGAAACTCTCTTTGCTATAATCTTTTCCCTTACCTCAACGTTCTCTACTTCTACCTAATAGTCAACATAGAAGATGCCAGTGCTTTTCTTACTACTTGATAAATAGTCTTATTATTATAGACCAAAACAAACTTTCGAATGTTGAATCCTAAACCATAGAATATGTCTCTTCCCTTTTCTATTAATCTCGAGGCCGAGATTATTTTAAGGGGGTAGAATTTGTAACAACCAAAATCTTGTTTTGGTGATTTAAAGTGTTCTCCAAAGATTTGAGAATAAAATGACTTCCAATAATAGATCTCTTTCTTTAGAAGGAATATTTTCCTAAAGTAAATAAATAGTAATATTCAAAGTTTGGCAGTTTAGATGTTAAAACTTTGAAAGTATAATTAATATTTGAGAATATTCACTAAGATATTTAATATTGGTATATCAGAAATTGTTTTCTTAAAACAACATCTTTTGAGAACACTAATTTTATATTGAGAAACATTCTTTGTTAAATAGAAAATGGGATAATAAATAAATAAAATAGAACTGTGCACTCATGCTGGGATTTCTTTTGCTTGCTCATTGAGATGAAGTTTGAACTTTGTTTGGAATTTGAATCTGAGTTGAAAATGGGTAAAATAATTAGAAGAGAAAGCAAGAAAGAATAAAAAATAATGGGGACTATACCCGGGTCATGGGCCGAAACCCGGAGCCGGCCCAACGCCCCCACTCAGCTCTCACTTCACGCCGGCCATGGTGGCCTTTTTCTTTCCAGTACTTCAGCCGTTCCAATGACTCATGGGGTCACTTCGACAGCTGCTACCGCCCGCTCGTTACTTCGTTGTTGCCACTGGTGGGTGGGTCCCAGTTGTCGAGCCATCCCCAACCTCCGGTCCGTTGCAAATGAAGCACATGGATTCTGGGTAAATCCCCCTCCTATCAATCCATCGAGCTCGTGCCTAGCTTCCTTTCGCCTGGGGTATAAACTGTGACCTCCCCTCATCCATCCGTCCCTTGGGTGCCAACACCTCCGATTGAGCCACCACCGAGACCCAACATACCCACTGCAGCCGTAGAGAGAGGAAGGGAGGGCCACCATCGGGGGAACGTGCTTCCTCCGTCGATTGACCCTTGGTGGATGACCAGGGTTGGTTGCTAGGGCATGTTGAAGCCACGACGACTACCAGTCCAAAGAAGGAGGGCACGAATCCATGGCAATTTCTCACCAAACTTGACTTCGTCCATTACACCGTGGCTAGTCCTCTGTACGTCATCACCACCAGTGAGGAACCTTTCCCCAGCGGTCGCCTTGCCCTTCACAACCTATAGCTCTGTCCAATTTGGTATTGACACTCGAGAGGGACCAATTAGGCGTCTTGCGAGCGTTGGGCCACCGCGAGGCAGGGTGGCGCCGCCGTGCACTGGGTGGTGAGGTGAGGGATTGCTGTGAGCCACTGATCCTGTTTTGGATGTTGCAAATTAGATGAGGGAATAACCCCTGGATCAGTTTGATCAAGACCATTGATCATTCGATCGAGGGCCAGGATCATATAGATGCCAACTAGTTCAAGGATTTAATCCCATGCGGTGATCTTCAAACCGATGGACGAGATTGGACCTTGGAAACATAAAATTCTATGTCGTTGATCTGGTAGTGAACAGTCAAGATCACGCTATTGCATACCCCTTCGTGTAGTCTAATCTGAGCCGAAGACCTAGATCGAATGGTGGATATGGGTCGATACCCCTTCGGCCATGCATCAATTGCTAAAGAACCCCTCTTCTTTTCGCAAATAAACCCGCAATCCATGTTAATTGAAAGAGCCTTACAAGCAGGTCCTGTTTTTATTGATTTAAACCCTGAGCTCTCGGGATTTTGTTTTCTCAGTCCAAATGCTATTAAATTACATAAATAAATCCTAGAGATTGATTTTTGGGTATAAAATAAATCTGAGGAATTAGTAATTCCACAATTAATTCGTTTTAGCTTCGTTTTAATTCGTTCAAGTTGCATTAGCTTCATAATAAAGTTGCCTATGCTTTCGTAACACTATTTTATCAAATAACATGTTTTTAGAAATAAGTATTCATTCAACCTATGCTTAGTAGATTAATTATTATAATCAAAATTAATATATCTATAACTATAGTTAGCTAAAGTATAAGCTATAGTGAAGTTATTACATGGATTAAAGATAAATTAGTTATTTATTCATAATAATTCTGACATGATTAATATTAATTAACATAGAATGTATTTTTACTATTTAATCACCTAAGATTTCAGAAAATCATAACGCTTTAACTGTAACTCCGAATTTAGTGGCTCTCGAACCTGTGATCTCGTTACGATGCGTAGATCATTATTATGCAATATGTTCTCATGTTTGGTGTGATGTTAATATTTGCCCATACCATATTGTTTGTATTACTACGAGTAACAGCGAGGTTACGAGTCACTTGAAGACCAAGTTGGTGAAATACATGGGAATCTCAAGTCTAAGGCAAGTTGTGGCCTTGATCACTTTTCTCTACCTAATAATTTTCTTGTTAATCACCGTGTCATACTCAGGTTAATTTGATGGGACCTAATAGGTTTCCCTAGCATTGTTTATCCCCCACCTTGCAAACATATGAACTATTGGGTAGATTTGCTATTGCTCTACCTGGTTTTGGGAAACTAATATTTTATTATGATCATGTTCCAATTATGTTGTGGTTTAATTATTGTTCATGATAAGAACATATTGTTAATTGGAACATGGAGAACCACCCGGGAAAACAGTGCTACCACAAGGGTGGAATGGGACGCCCTTGGCCAAGTAATTAGGGAAGCTATGGAGAGATTACCTTACCCGGAAGGGGCAAGCGGGGAGGCGTTGCTGCTAGAGTATAGGGAGGTCCTCGGATCGAACTTTCTGTAAAGCTGTTCGGACGAGGGATTCCTATGCTTCCTTCTTCCTAAAACTATAGCGGGTTTTCTGGAACTAGTGGAACTTTGAAAAGGCCTCGTAGTGCTACCCTGCCTCGCTTCCTTGGTAGAGGTGTATGGGGTCCGTACAACCCCGTGGCAAATGGATAACATGACTTATGGGTAAAGATGTGCAACCTCTATAGAGTGTAAAACTGGCATATTAGCCGTGCTCACGGTCATGCGCGGCTCGAACACTCACATGATTAAATTATGGAATTAAATTCAATTTGTCATACGCATTGCATTGTGGGTGTTGTTATTAATTTTGATCTCTTCTTTAATTGGGTTGGTATCTACTTATACTTAATAACTGCTAATAAATTTTTGACCAACTCTAAGAGCAATGCTCAGCTTTAACCATCTCCTTTAGTAAGCCTTACACTTCACATTATTTTGCCCAACTCTAAAAGCAATGCTCAGCTTTAACCATCTCCTTTGGTAAGCCTTCGGTGAGTTCATGCACATTATTCCCCACAACTTGTTGAGCGATGAACGTATGTGAGCTCACCCTTGCTGTACCCAGACCCCCTAGGTCAAGAACAGGTACCACTGGATGAGGCGCATGAAGGATGCTATGGTGAGTTCGTGAGTGGTCTATGTCGTTGTCTCCCAGTCAACTTTGGGTTGCTGGATCGTTGTCTTCATATGATGTAATTATGTATCTATTTTATACAGAACTTCGTTATATATTAATGATGTGATATTCATTTCTGTACCATGAGTCATCATATGTGTGAAACTTGGTTTCTGCACACTTGGTGATTGTTGGGGACTTGTTCTCAAATGCTATGAATTAAGAACAAGGCAACATAAAAATGTTAAATGTTAATGCCCTTCGTCCGCTGAAGCATTATCTCCCCAAGGATTTAATGAACTTCGGACGAAGGTCGCAGATTAAATATCATGAAGGTCATACCTTCGTGATTAAGTTTATGAAACAATGTAAAATGAAGCATAACGTGTAAAACATATGTTAGAAGCAGATAACATTATTCTTATATTTCATTATATGGATCTGAATATTAAAACATGACATTTGAGTACGTTTATACCTTCTCCTTGACGGAAAACAATAATTCCAGTGTGATGCGTCAACAATTACAAGATTGCATGAACAGTATAGGGGTACTGTTCATCTATTTATAGGCACAGGACACAGCCTATGTGAAATTACATTTATCACCTTTATAATCAATTACAATACTGACACAAAACATCATGGGTCTTTGAGTCATTTGATCTTTAAGTCGGTTCGCCCCCTTCGTCTTGAGACTTGTCACTGTGCCGAAGCTCTATCGGTGATAACTTCGGCGCTGTTCTTGAAAGGATCTTGCCGAAGGTGTTTTCCTCTTTTAGGATCTTCGGCTACGAAGCATACCCCCAACAGTAGCCCCTTCGCGGTGCTAGATCGTTTTTCGTAACGAGCTTGATCCGTGAAAAAGTCTTCTAGGCTTCGGGATGCCGAAGGTCCAAAAAAACACCTTCCCTGAGCTCGTTGACGAGAAACGATTAAAATAATCCACGTGCGAGGTGGCCCCATCCTGCAGCAGTTGCACGCGCCCTGGCGATTCACCTTCCCGGACCCTGTGGCCCACCGTCCAGTGAGTATGGGTGGCTATTTTTCCGGTGCGGAAGACCTTGACGATTCACCTTCCCGCCTGCAGCACTATATAAACAGACGGGTAGGTGTGAAGTTACCACAACATTCATTGCTATTGTACTGTTGTGCTGTCAAAAATTTAACCATAGCCGAAGCTTGATCATTGTGCTCAAGCGAAGCACCGCTTTCGATTCTGCTTCGTCATAAGAGAAAGAACTTCGAAGAAATCGAGAAAGTCAACAACTTAAAAAAATTTCAAAAATTCATAATCAGATGGCGGGATTGCGTTCTACTGCCAGGATTGACCATGAGGGAGATGAGGCCGAAGCTACTGGAACTGTTCCAATTTCCGAAGCAATGAGGCGGTCTGGGCTGGTAACATCGGAGGATATTCCTATCTCCGAAGCAGGACAAGCTGATGCTGAAGAAACTGATTCCAAAGATGATTATAGTAGTGCAGTGCCGAGCAAACCTAGCCACCTGGACTTCGGAAAGTCCACCATCTCCGAAGCTGATTTTCCTAAGATGGTGAAGTTGGGCTATCTTAGTGAAGCGAAGAAGGAGTTGATTCGTTTTGGTGGAAAAGAAACTATCCCGAAGCCGGGAAAGAATGAAGTAGTGGTTTTCAAAAGCCTTTTCAAAGCTGGTTTAAGATTCCCTTTGAACAAGATGATCGCTGAGGTATTGAAGAAATTTGGGATCTACCTTCATCAACTAACCCCTAACGCTATCGTTAGGCTAAATGTTTATATCTGGGCTCTCCGAAGCCAGGGGGTGGAACCATTCGCTGAAGGTTTTTGCCGAGTGCACGAACTGCACTATCAGACCAAAGCTAGAGGAGATGGTCTTCATGAAAATTTTGGCTGCTACAACTTTGCTTACCGCAAGACTACAAAATTTCCAGTGATCAGTTATCGAAGCAAATGGCCAGATGGATGGAAATCTGAGTGGTTCTACGTCAGAGTGGATGAAGATGAAGATAAGTTGGTCCAAAGTCCGTTAGAATTGATCTTCGGAGAGACCCGACCCCCGTGCAACATGTTACCAGGGAGTCCAAGTCAAATTGCTCTAGCTGAATTTAGAGTGATTGCAGATCATATTGGCACTAGGGACTTGGTGCAGGAATTTCTGGCCTTCATAGTATTCCCGACTGTCGGGGACCATAATTAGGGGTACCCCCAAGACTCCTAAACTCAGCTGGTAACCACCATCAGCACAAAGCTGCAAAGGCCTGATGGGCGCAATTCAAGTCAAAGGCTCTGTCCACTCAAGGGACACGATCTCGCCTCGCCCGAGCCCAGCCTCGGGCAGGAACAATAGACCAAGGCAGATTCACGCCTCGCCCAAGGGCATCCTCAAGTAACGGGCGCACCTTCGACTCGCCCGAGGCCCACCTCGGGCAGGCCTCACAGTGAAGCAACCTTGGCCAGATCGCCACGCCAACCGACCGCATCACAGGAGCATTCAATGCAAGGATCGCCTGACACCTTGTCATGACGCGCGCTCCTCAGTCAACAAGGCCGAAGTGACCGCAGTCACTTCGCCCCTCCACTGACTGACCTAACAGGAAAACAGCGCCGCCTGCACCGCTCCGACTGCCGTGCCACCCGCCAGGGTGAGGCTAACAGCAGCCAAGTCCAGCCTCGGGCGCCATAGGAAGCTCCGCCTCGACCGACCCTAGGGCTCGGACTCAACCTCGACCTCGGACGACGGTCTCCGCCTCGCCCGACCCCAGGGCTCGGACTCAACCTCGACCTCGGACGACGGTCTCCGCCTCGCCAGACCCCAGGGCTCGGACTCAACCTCGACCTCGGACGACAGTCTCCGCCTCGCCCGACCCCAGGGCTCGGACTCAACCTCGACCTCGGACGACGGTCTCCGCCTCGCCCGACCCCAAGGCCCGGACTCAGCCTCGACCTCGGAGGAGCCTCCGCCTCGCCTGACCTTGGGCTCGGGCTGACCACGTCGCAGGGGGGTACATCATTACCCTACCCCTAGCTAGCTCAGGCTACAGGGAACAAGACCAACGTCCCATCTGGCTCGCCCCGGTAAAACAAGTAATGATGACACCCCGCGTGCTCCATGACGACGGCGGTTCTCAGCCCCCTACGGAAGCAAGGAGACGTCAGCAAGGTCCCGACAGCCCTGACAGCTGTGCTTCTACAGGATTTAAGCGCTCCTCTGACGGCCACGACATCACATGAACAGGGCACCAACACCTCTCCAACAGCCACGTCGGCATGTACATAGGACTCTGGATCCTCTCTGCCAGACACGTTAGCACACTACTACACCCCCCATTGTACACCTGGGCCCTCTCCTTACGTTTATAAAAGGAAGGTCCAGGGTCCTCGTACGAAGGAGGTGGCCGCGCGGGAGGACGGGCTGACGAGTAGGCTCACTCTCTCTCTCCCTCGCGAACGCTTGTAACCCCCTACTGCAAACGCATCCGCCCTGGGCGCAGGATAACACGAGCCACGATTCCCCTTATTGTTTTCCCTCTTGTGTTCCATGTCGCGCCGACCCATCTGGGCTGGGACACGCAGCGACAATTTACTTGTCGGTCCAGGGACCCCCCGGGGTCGAAACGTCGACAGTTAGCGCGCCAGGTAGGGGTCTGCTGCGTGTTGACGAACAACTTCCCGTCAAGCTCTAGATGGGTAGTCTCCAGCAACCTCTCCAGCCAGGGATGCTGCTCCATTTCGGGAGTCTTGAGTTCATGTCCCTCGACGGCAGCTACGACATGGTACTCCTTCCTCCGCCGCGCGACAACGACAATGGCGGCCGTCAGCCCGCCCGCCAGCGGCGGAATCGACGACGTCTTCCCCGCATGGCGGAAGAACAGCATCCGAGTCTGTCCCGTCACCTTCCCCGTCGATGGAGGAGGAGGCGGGGCAACCATGGCCAAGCAGGAGGCGGCACCTCGTCGGCTGTCGAGCGAGTCGACGATGCCGGCGTCCCAGCGGGGGACACGTCGGGCGTCGACCTCGCGTCTGAGACGACGACGGGCGTCGTTTCCCCATGACACGCCAACCCCAAGCGGACAAATGACGCCAGCACGCTCACGAAGGACCTGCTGGGCGTTAGCCTCGTACCTGAGATAACGGTGCAGTCCGTCTCCGACGCGACTCCGTCACCATCCGTCGATCAAGAGGTACCGTCCGTTTTCCACCCTTTGCCTTTTAGATTCAGCTTCGACCCACCAAGCGACCCCACTTCAGTGGACGCTTTCATAAAGGCATATCCGAACCTTCCGGGGTATCATATGTGGTCAACCTGGGACCGATTGACGGCCGTCTCGACCTATGGGCCCCCGGGTTCCGAGGAAGATGACGAGCCCGACTATGGTTGGGATTTCTCCGGGCTCGGGAACCCCAGTGCCATGCGGGACTTCATGACCGCATGTGACTACTGCCTCTCCGATTGCTCCGATGATAGCCACAGCCTCGGCGATGAGGATTGTGGCCCAAGTCGCGAATGTTTCCACGTCGATCTAGGGGGTCTCGACAAAGGCAAACACCTTGGTATGTCGGAGGACGGCGATCCCCCTAGGCCTGCGCCTCGCGTTGACATCCTTCGGGAGCTAGCTGTGGTCCCAGTCCCTGCGGGGGGTCAGGACGCACAGCTCGAGCAAATCTGCGAGGTGCAGGCTAGGCTCGACGAGGAAGCAGGGCAACTTGTGCAGCTCCGGCAGAACATCGGGCAGGAGTGGGCAGGCCGAGCACCAGCCGGAGAAGCGCGTCATCTGCCCCAGGACGTCCAACACCGCGTCGCTGATGATGCCAGGGCAAGGCTACCCCTGGCTTCCAGTGGGGTCGGCCAGAACCTGGCTGCAGCAGCAATACTACTCTGAGCGATGCCGGAACCATCCACCACCGAGGGGCGGCGTATCCAGGGAGAACTCAAGAATCTCCTGGAGGATGCCGCGGTCCGACGGGCCAAAAGCTCTGCCTCCTGAAGGCAGGGGTACCCCCCGGAGCATCGCGCCGCGACTTCCCGATTCATGCGGGAAGCCTCGGTCCACACCGGGCGCACGCGGGACACAGCGCCTGCGGCCCCGGGTCGCCTCGGCAACGAGCACCGTCGCCGCGACCGTCGAGCCCACCTCGACGAGAAGGTGTGCCGAGGCTACCACCCCAGGCGTGGGGGACGCTACGACGGCGGGGAGGATCGGAGCCCCTCGCCCGAACCACCCGGTCCGTAAGCTTTCAGCCGGGCCATACGACGGGCGCCGTTCCCGACCCATTTCCGAACCCCGACTACCATCACCAAGTACTCGGGGGAAACAAGGCCGGAACTGTGGCTCACGGACTACCGGCTGGCCTGCCAGCTGGGTGGAGCGGACGATGACAACCTCATCATCCGCAACCTCCCCTATTCCTCTCCGATGCCGCCCGAGCCTGGCTGGAGCATCTGCCTCCCGCGCAGATCTCCTACTGGGACAACTTGGTCAAAGCTTTCGCTGGCAACTTCCAGGGCACATACGTGCGCCCTAGGAACTCCTGGGATCTCCGAAGCTGCCGCCAGCAGTCGGGAGAATCCCTGTGGATCTACATCTAGCGATTTTTGAAGCAGCGCACCGAGCTGCCCAACATCACCGACTCAGATGTCATCGAGGTGTTCCTCGCCGGCACCACTTGCTGCGACCTGGTGAGCAAGCTAGGTCGCAAGACTCCCACCAGGGCGAGCGAGCTGATGGACATTGCCACCAAGTTCGCCTCTGGCCAGGAGGCGGTCGAGGCCATCTTCCGGAAGGACAAGCAGCCTCAGGGACGCCAGCAGGAAGACGTCCCCGAGGCGTCCGCTCAGCGCAGCACAAAGAAGAAGGGCAAGAAGAAGTCACAAACGAAACGTGACGCCGCCGACGCAGATCTTGTCGCCGCTGCCGAACACGGGAACCCCCGGAAGCCTCTCGGAGGGGCCAACCTGTTCGACAAGATGCTCAAGGAGTCGTGCCCCTATCATCAGGGTCCCGTCAAGCACACCCTTGAGGGGTGCGTCATGCTTCGGCGCTACTTCCACAAGGCCAGGCCACCGGCGAGAGGTGGCAAAGCCCACGACAACGACAAGAAGGAAGGCCACAAGGCAGAGGAGTTCCCCGAGGTCTATGACTGCTTCATGATCTACGGTGGGCGGGTGGCGAATGCCTCGGCTCGGCACCGCAAGCAGGAGCATCGGGAGGTCTGCTCGGTGAAGGTGGCGGCGCCAGTCTACCTAGACTGGTCCGACAAGCCCATCATCTTCGACCAAGGCGACCACCCCAACCGCGTGCCGAGCCCGGGGAAGTACCCGCTCGTTGTCGATCCCGTCATCGGCAACATCAGGCTTACCAAGGTCCTCATGGACGGAGGCAGCAGCCTCAATATCATTTACGCCGAGACCCTCGGGCTCTTGCAAATCGATTTGTCCACAATCCGGGCCGGTGCGGCGCCCTTTCACGGGATCATCCCCGGGAAGCGCGTCCAACCCCTTGGGCAACTCGATATGCCCGTCTGCTTCGGGACTCCCTCCAACTTCCGAAAGGAAACCCTCACGTTCGAGGTGGTCGGGTTCCAAGGAACCTACCACGTAGTGCTGGGGAGACCATGCTACGCCAAGTTCATGGCCGTCCCCAACTACACCTACCTCAAGCTCAAGATGCCGGGCCCCAACGGGGTCATCACCGTCGGATCCACATACCGACACGCGTACGAATGCGACGTGGAGTGTGTGGAGTACGCTGAGGCCCTCGCTGAGTCCGAGGCCCTCATCGCCGACCTGGAGAGCCTCTCCAAGGAGGTGCCAGATGCGAAACGCCACGCCGGCAACTTCGAGCCAGCAGAGGCGGTTAAGTCCATCCCTCTCGACCCCAGCAACGACGCCTCCAAGCAAGTCTGGATCGGCTCCGAACTCGACCCCAAATAGGAAGCAGTGCTCGTCGACTTTCTCCGTGCAAACGCCGAGGTTTTTGCGTGGAGTCCCTCGGACATGCCTGGCATACCGAGGGATGTCGCCGAGCACTCGCTGGATATCCGAGCTGGAGCCCGACCCGTGAAGCAGCCTCTACGCCGATTCGACGAAGAAAAGCGCAGAGCCATAGGCGAGGAGATCCACAAGCTGATGGCTGCAGGGTTCATCAAAGAGGTATTCCATCCCGAATGGCTAGCCAACCCTGTGCTTGTGAAAAAGAAAGGTGGGAAATGGCGGATGTGTGTAGACTACACTGGTCTGAACAAAGCATGTCCGAAGGTTCCCTACCCTCTGCCTCGCATCGATCAAATCGTGGATTCCACTGCTGGGTGCGAAACCCTGTCATTCCTTGATGCCTACTCAGGGTATCACCAAATCAGGATGAAAGAGTCCGACCAGCTCGCGACTTCCTTCTTCACACCCTTTGGCATGTACTGCTATATTACTATGCCATTCGGTTTAAGGAATGCAAACGCAACATACCAAAGGTGCATGAACCATGTGTTCGGACAGCACATTGGCCGAACGGTCGAGGCTTACGTCGATGACATCGTAGTCAAGACGAGGAAAGCCTCCGACCTCCTCTCCGACCTTGAAACGACATTCAAGTGTCTCAAAGAGAAAGGTGTAAAACTCAATCCCGAGAAGTGTGTCTTCGGAGTCCCTCGAGGCATGCTCCTGGGGTTCATCGTCTTCAAGCGGGGCATTGAGGCCAACCCAGAGAAAATCGCGGCCATCACCAACATGGGGCCTATCAAGGACTTGAAAGGAGTACAGAGGGTCATGGGATGCCTTGCGGCTCTGAGCCGCTTCATCTCGCGCCTCGGCAAAAGAGGCCTGCCCCTGTACCGCCTCTTAAGGAAGACCGAGCGCTTCACTTGGATCCCCAAGGCCGAGGAAGCCCTCGGGAACTTGAAGGCGCTCCTTACAAGCACGCCCATCCTGGTGCCCCCCGCTGCCGGAGAAGCTCTCCTGATCTACGTAGCCGCAACCACTCAGGTGGTCAGCGCCGTGATCGTAGTCGAGAGACGAGAAGAAGGGCATGCATTGCTCGTCCAGAGGCCGGTCTACTTCATCAGTGAGGTACTGTCCGAGACCAAAATCCGCTACCCGCAAATTCAGAAGCTACTATACGCGGCGAATCTGATGCGGCGAAAGTTGCGACACTACTTCGAGTCTCATCCGATGACTGTGGTGTCATCCTTCCCCCTGGGGGAGATCATCCAGTGCCGAGAGGCCTCGGGTAGTATTGCAAAGTGGGCGGTGGAGATCATGGGCGAGACAATCCCATTCGCCCCTTGGAAGGCCATCAAATCCCAAGTCTTGGCGGATTTCGTGGCAGAATGGGTCGACACCCATCTTCCAGCAGCTCCAATCCAACTAGAACTCTGGACCATGTTTTTTGACGGGTCGTTGATGAAAACAGGAGCGGGCGTGGGCCTGCTCTTCATCTCACCCCTCAGGAAGCACCTCCGCTACGTGATGCGCCTCCATTTCCCGGCGTCCAACAACGTGGCCGAGTACGAGGCTCTGGTTAATGGGTTGCGCATCACCATCGAGCTAGGGGTTCGGCGCCTCGACGCTCATGGCGACTCGCAGCTTGTCATCGACCAAGTCATGAAGAACTCCCATTGCCGTGACCCGAAGATGGAAGCCTACTGCGACGAGGTTCGGCGCCTGGAAGACAAGTTCTACGGGCTCGAGCTCAACCACGTCGCCCGACACTACAACGAGACCGCGGACGAGCTGGCTAAAATAGCCTCGGGGCAGACAACGGTCCCCCCGGACGTCTTCTCCCGAGACCTAAATCAACCCTCCGTCAAGACCGACGACACGCCTGAGCCCGAGAAGGCCTTGGCCCTGCCCGAGGCACCCTCGGCTCAGCCCGAGGCAGCCTCGGTCGTCGAGGGTGAGGCACTGCCCGTCAAGGAGGAGCAGAATGGGATCCCGCCTAATCGAAACTGGCAGACCTCGTACCTACAATATCTCCACCAAGGAGAGCTACCCCTCGACGAAACCGAGGCTCGGCGATTGGCGCGGCGCGCCAAGTCGTTCGTCTTGCTGGGTGATGGAAAGGAGCTCTACCACCACAGCCCCTCAGGCATCCTCAAGCGATGCATATCCATCGCCGAAGGTCAGGAGTTATTGCAAGAAATACACTCGGGGCTTGCGGTCACCACGCAGCGCCTCGAGCCCTCGTTGGAAACGCCTTCCGACAAGGTTTCTACTGGCCAACCGCAGTGGCCGATGCCACTAGGATTGTACACACCTACCAAGGGTGTCAATTCTACGCAAGGCAGACCCACCTGCCCGCTCAGGCTTTGCAAACAATACCCATCACCTGGCCGTTTGTTGTGTGGGGTCTGGACCTCGTCGGTCCCTTGCAGAAGGCACCCGGGGGCTTCACGCACCTGCTGGTCGCTATCGACAAATTCTCCAAGTGGATTGAGGTCTGACCCCTAAACAGCATCAGGTCCGAACAGGCGGTGGCGTTTTCACCAACATCATCCATCGCTTTGGAGTCCCGAACTCCATCATCACCGACAACGGCACCCAGTTCACCGACAGGAAGTTCCTGGAATTCTGCGAGGACCACCACATCCGGGTGGACTGGACCGCTATAGCTCACCCCATGACGAATGGGCAGGTAGAGCGTGCCAACGACATGATTCTACAGGGACTCAAACTGAGGATCTACAACGACCTCAACAAGTTCGGCAGGCGATGGATGAAGGAACTCCCCTCGGTGGTCTAGAGTCTGAGGACGACACCAAGCCGAGCCACGGGCTTCACACCGTTTTTTCTAGTCTACGGGGCCGAGGCTATCTTGCCCACAGACTTAGAATACAGCTCCCCGAGGACGAGGGCATACAACGCCCGAAGCAACCAGACCAACCGAGAAGACTCACTGGACCAGCTGGAAGAGGCTCGGGACATGGCCTTACTACACTCGGCGCGGTATCAGCAGTCCCTGCGACGCTACCACGCCCGAGGGGTTCGGTCCCGAGACCTCCAGGTGGGCGACTTGGTGCTTCGGCTACGACAAGACGCCCGAGGGCGCCACAAGCTCATGCCTCCCTGGGAAGGGCCATTCATCATCGCCAAGACTTTGAAGCCCAGAACATACAAGCTGGCCAACAGTCAAGGCGAGGTCTATAGCAACGCTTGGAACATCCGACAGCTACGTCGCTTCTACCCTTAAGATGTTTTCAAGTCGTTCATATACCTCGTTTACATACACAAGTAAAAGTCTAACCATCAAGGAAGGGTCAGCCTTGCCTCGGCAAAGCCCGACCTTCCCTCAGGGCTAGAAGGGGGGAACCCCCTCTGCGTCAAAATTTTCCTCGGAAAAAGTCTTTCGGCCAGAACATCTTTTGCGATTTTCGACTACGTCGATAGTGGGATCCTGAAAACGACGGAGTACACGTAAGCGGCAAGGCCGACCGAGCCGAGGGACTCCTACGCCTCCGGGATACGGATACCTCACTCATCACCTTCTGCGATAAGTAACTCACGCTCGGATGAACGATCCTGCTAACCGAACAAGTCTTAACGCTCGAAAAACTTCTCTGCCGAAACGATTTTTCATGCCTTCTCGACTATATCGATAACAGAATCCCACGGACGAGCAAAAGTACACGTAAGCGGCGAAGGTTGATCGAGCCGAGGGACTCCTACGCCTCCGGGATACGGATACCTCACTCATCACCTTCCGCGATAAGTAACTCTCGCTCGGATAAACGATTCTGCTACCGACAAGCAAGTCCTGATACTCGAAACAAGAGGAAAAGAAACGAAGCTTTATAACGCGACAATGACATGTTTGGGCCTCGGCGGCCGCAAAAAACATACGCACACTACAGACAAACTGCTCCTGCAGGTTCAGACATCAATAGGGGGAGCAGCAGCACCCTCGGCATCGATTCCACCTTCGGAGGAATCTGACCCGGCCTCGGACGGCAACACGGGCGAAGGATCTCCACCTCGAAGGAAGATGTCGGCACTGCGCCTGGGCCATCGCCGCCAGGGTCTCCTCCAGGAACTCGGCCCAAGCAGACGGCTTGCCCGGCCGCTCCGTGGCTTCAGCCAGCTGTCCCCTAAGGACACCAGCCCGGCTCATGGCCTCGGCAGCCTGACTCCAGGGTTGGTCCCGCCAGTGGATGACCCGGCCAGGCTCCGGCCACCGCTGCTACACCTCCCCGGCCTGGACCGACGAAGCCCCCTTTTTGAGCCAACTCCGCCTCTGTCCATGCTGACACCGCTGCCTCCGGCTTCGGCTCATCGCAGAGCGGCCGAGGGTTTCTTTAACTAGGCAAGAGAAGCCTTAAGTGGCAAGGCCGACTGAGCCAAGGGACTCCTACGCCTCCAGGATACGGATACCTCACTCGTCACCTTCCGCGCAGGGCAACTCAGACTTGATTAAGCGGTTCAGCTAGCCGACAGGCGAGACCTGGTGCTCGAAATAGGGAAGAAACACGGCTCTACGCCCAAATACACAGATGTTCAGGCCCCGACAGCCGCAATGAAAATACGCTGGCACTCAAGATGCCATTACAAACGGGACTCCGGTTCCGTTCTCGCGGGTATGGACAACCTCCACACCGGAGGGCCTGCGGGACGACAACCTCCAAGCGGCTCACCGGCAACCGCTCCAGCAGCAGCGACAACGACCTCCATCCCGGGTGGCAAGACAGCTGCAGCAATGGCTTCAGGGCAAACGCTGCGGCGAAAAAGCCCTCGCCCACGAAGGACGAGAACCAGCCATTCAAGCCAGGGAGACGGAGGTCCAGGGGTGCGGGCGGAGTTGGCGATCTCGTCGGCGGAGAAACCTTCTCCGGCTGCTATCACCACAGCACCGACGGCAGCGTCCACCTGTCCGCTAACACCGCACCAGCAAGCCTTGGCCGCCCTAAAGCTCACCGGCAGGTCCTCACTCCCGCCCTCGCCGAGGCTGCCCCAGAACACGAGCACCGCCCTCGCGGCGTACGACATGCTGGGCAACCCTCTGGCATGGCTGTCGGCGCGAGGAAGACCTGGACATGGCCGGCCCATACGCGGCGCAACCGCCGCCCGGACGAAGGATGGAACGCTGCACTCTGTCCAGGAAGCAGCAGTTCGCCTTCCCCCGCATGGCTGAAGGAAGCCTCCGCAGGGCTGGAGGATGCCTTTCTCCCCCAAACGCTGGGGGAAGAAAAGGGTTACCGGCCCACACGGAGGCAACCCCCCACTCGGTGCGCTCCTCCGCCTCAGCCCGGATGACGAAAATCCTTGAAGCTGAGGGCGGGGCGGAGGTCGCAGCCCGGCTCGCTTCTCTCCACCAAACTGCCCATTGGTGGGGGAATGCAGCCGGGCTGCACGACGAAAATCCTTGAAGCCGAACGATGGCTGAAAGGTACCGATCTCCACGAGATTGCGCTCCTCCAACGGCAGCAAGAGCAAGACGACGCTGGGGCACCCCATCCGGGGGCTCGGAAGGTGGAAGGGCGCAATGCATGAAGAGAATGCGGAGGCGTGACTGCCACCCAGGGAGCCTTTCCCTTTTTAAAGGCAACTCACCCCACTCGCGTCCTCAGGCGTCGTGGGCTAAGTCTTCACCAACGCGCTCAAAGATCCTCCCCCTACGACACGGGGGCTGGGCCCCACACGACATGCAAGCTGGCCCAGGACAGAAGAAGCCAAACCGCTGCGCGCGGAGCGTATAACCGCCCAGCGGTTACAAGCATTCCTCCGTCTTCGCCTAAACCAGCGGGTGAAAGAGCGGACCGCCATGCAGGCAGCATGCAACCGCGCCATGGGGATGCACCCTTTCGACTTCAACGCGTCCAGCATGGAGTCCTAGGCCCACACGTCATGTAACTGGCGCGCCGGTTACTACGTGCGAAAAACTGCAGCGCCACTGGCGCCAGCGCCGCGCCTTCTCGACTGCGGAACCGGTGTCGCAATTCGAGGCAACCCTGTGCGTGGACCAGCAGTGCCAGCCAAACGCGCCGGTCACGGGTCAGCCAGCTGCGGGAGAAGGCGCGACGGTCGATATGGCCAGAAGTGGGCCGACAGTAATGGCGGCAGCAGGCAAGCGGAAGCGGCGGTCAAATCGTCTGCAGGCTCACGTCCCCTCCTGGAGCAGCAGGAGATCCCTCTCCCACGGCGTGAAGACGACGCGCCCGTGTTCCGTTCCTCGAACGGCTCGCATGCACAACGGCTGCCCCGTGAACCACTCGTCCCGTCGCATTAACTCCACGGCAGGGCAGGCGATACCTTTGGCAGGCGAAGCGGGCGACGCTTCACCTCCGCCATAATGACCGCGTCAAAAAAAGGTGTGCCACATCGTTCAATTTCGTATCCTTTTCCTCTTCCCCTTTCTCTCTCTTGCTACAGGGATCGGGAGAGGGGATACTCCGAAAGGGATCCTTCTCCGCGAAGGAAGCGGGCCCCGAGCCCTCCTACTGATCAGAGGTTCGAAGGCTGGCCCCTCGGAAGGGTTCGACAGCCGTCTCAGAGCATTCGGGCTCCGCGCCCACTACTGGTCAGAGGTTCGAAGGCTAGCCCCTCGGAAGGGTCCAACAGCCGCCTTAGGCCACTCGGGCTCTGCGCCCACTACTGATCAGGGGTTCGTAGGCTGGCCCCCCGAAGGGTTCGACAGCCGCCTCAGAGCATGCAGAGTGAGGGATGGCTCTGGGTACGTTCGATACATAACCAAGGCTCGGGCTACGCTCCCGAGGTACCCTAGGACATTTCCGAGACCAGCAGGAGCAATTCTGTAACGGAATCCCATCAGAGGGAGGCATCGAGCCCTCGGACCCTATCAAACGGGACCTGGTCCGGCAAATCACCTGCAGGTACTTTTGGAGCGCGCCTCTGGGCCACTAGCCGACCCTTATCGAACGGGGCACGAGCGTCCACTCGGATCACCCGTTATCAACTCACTGGAGACACCATGTTCGGCGCCCTCCGAGGGCAACATGGCGCTTTCTCCCCTCCTCCTTGCAGAAAGGCAACGAAGGGGCGTATGAAAAAAGCCGAGTCAGTCCCTGACCGTCCTCTCGCCCTGTGCAGAGGCTCGAGGGCTGCTCTCGCGAACCCGGCTCCGGCCAAACCGTTGACAGCGTCAACATACCAGCCCGAGAACTCAGAACCTGACTATGCACCCGGACTATGATCAGATCGCATGAGGGAACAACCAGACCGGCCGAGGCATCACGAAAGGCACTAAGACCTCGAAGGAGTCAAACCACTCCTCCAAGGCCTCGGGGGCTACACCCGGCGGGTGCGCTCGCGCGCACCCACCGGAATGAAGTGTGACCAAGGAAGGCTGGTCCTCTTGCAAAAAAGTGCGACAAAGCCTCCAAGCGAGTACCAACACTCCCTTTGAGGCTCAGGGGCTACTATCGGGGACCATAATTAGGGGTACCCCCAAGACTCCTAAACTCGGCTGGTAACCACCATCAGCACAAAGCTGCAAAGGCCTGATGGGCGCAATTCAGGTCAAAGGCTCCGTCCACTCAAGGGACACGATCTCGCCTCGCCCGAGCCCAGCCTCGGGTAGGAACAGTAGACCAAGGCAGATTCACGCCTCGCCCGAGGGCATCCTCAAGTAACGGGCGCACCTTCGACTCGCCCGAGGCCCAGCTCGGGCAGGCTTCGCAGTGAAGCAACCTTGGCTAGATCGCCACGCCAACCGACCGCATCACAGGTGCATTCAATGCAAGGATCGCCTGACACCTTATCCTGACGCACGCTCCTCAGTCGACAAGGCCGAAGTGATCGCAGTCACTTCGCCCCTCCACTGACTGACCTGACAGGAAAACAGCGCCGCCTGCACCGCTCTGACTGCTGTGCCACCCGCCAGGGTGAGGCTGACAGCAGCCAAGTCCAGCCTCGGGCGCCATAGGAAGCTCCGCCTCGACCGACCCCAGGGCTCGGACTCAACCTCGACCTCGGACGACGGTCTCCGCCTCACCCGACCCCAGGGCTCGGACTCAACCTCGACCTCGGACGATGGTCTCTACCTCGCCCGACCCCAGGGCTCGGACTCAACCTCGACCTCGGACGACGGTCTCCGCCTCGCCCGACCCCAGGGCTCGGACTCTACCTCGACCTTGGACGACGGTCTCTGCCTCGCCCGACCCTAGGGCCCGGACTCAGCCTCGACCTCGGAGGAGCCTCCGCCTCGCCCGACCTTGGGCTCGGGTCGACCACGTCGCAGGGGGGTACATCATTACCCTACCCCTAGCTAGCTCAGGCTACGGGGAACAAGACCGGCGTCCCATCTGGCTCGCCCCGGTAAAACAAGTAATGATGACACCCCGCGTGCTCCATGACAACGGCGGTTCTTAGCCCCCTACGGAAGCAAGGAGATGTCAGCAAGGTCCCAACAGCCCCGACAGCTGTGCTTCTACAGCCGCTCCTCCGACGGCCATGACATCACATGAACAGGGCACCAACACCTCTCCGACAGCCACGTCGGCATGTACATAGGACTCCGGCTCCTCTCTGCCAGACACATTAGCACACTGCTACACCCCCCATTGTACACCTAGGCCCTCTCCTTACGTCTATAAAAGGAAGGTCCAGGGTCCTCGTACGAAGGAGGTGGCCGCGCGGGAGGATGGGCTGACGAGCAGGCTCACTCTCTCTCTCCCTCGCGAACGCTTGTAACCTCCTACTGCAAGCGCATCCGCCCTGGGCGCAGGACAACACGAGCCACGATTCCCCTTATTGTTTCCCCCCTTGTGTTCCGTCTCGCGCCGACCCATCTGGGTTGGGACACGCAGCGACAATTTACTCGTTGGTCCAGGGACCCCCTGGGGTCGAAACGCCGACACCGACTTTGAAGGAGTGGGAAATGCCGAAGCTAGAGGGGAAGAAGAAGAAAGGGGAACTTGTTTGGTTGCCCTACCATTTCAAATTCAAGAAACTTCTCAAGGTACCTTGCCAAGAATGGCTGGATACAATCGAAGTAATGTGTAATGAAATACTTGGAAATTATTCTAAGAAAGAAGACCAATTGATGACTGCGGCCTTCAGCACCCGTCCGAAGCGAAGGCTAAACCGCGTAATGGATGCCTTGGGTTTTGAATATCCTGACTACGAGCGGCTAGATAAGGGTGCTGAAGGCCAAAAGAGAAAAAGAGTAGCTGATGTTCTGAACAAAGACGATGAAGAACAATCGAAGAAGAAAAAACCAGAGTCTGAGCCGAAAATAGGTGTTTCGAAGAAGAGAAAAGCTTCGTCTCCGAAGCAAAAAGCAATTGACGAAGAAGAAGGAACTCCTGCAACACCCTCTACTACTGAAGTAGAGGAAATTTTAAAGGTAATGACTGAATCTTTGCCTGTCAAGCTAAGTCCACTGGGGCCACAACTGACGAAGCTTTTTCAGAAGGAAAAGGAGCCCGTGAAATCGAGGGAAGCAGTTAAAGCAAAGAAGCAAAGAATCATCACGGTGACAGAGGTCATTGAAAAGACACCACCAGGAGCTTCAGCTCCGAAGGCGCCAACTGCTAAAAGTCCGACAGCTACTGAAGCTGCACCTTCGGAGGCCACAGATGCCGAAGCTACTGGAGCCGAAGATATTAATTTAGAAAGCATGGTTGCTGATATAGATAAAATTCTGGTAGACCTAGCCGCAGAAGAAGCTGATGGGGCCATCGAAGAAGCTTCGGCCCCAGAACCTGAGAAAAAGAAATAAATTGCCGAAGAAACATCGGAAGATGAAATTTTCAATTTTCAAAACTTGATTGGGCAAGAACTGACGAAAGCCGAAAAAGAAGAACTAAAAGAGTATGCCATATCTTGCGGCTATCGGTCGGGGGCGCTTCTCTTCGAGGGTGTTGATGATGAGAAGCTAGGCTGCATTCGGGATCAAGCCGGAGCGAAGGTTATTGGTACTCTATCAAAGAGTATCGGTTTCCCGAAGCTCGAAGCCGATATTAGCCGCTACCGACGACAGCACATCGTCGGTAGTTTGTTTTATTCCAATTTCAAGGTAAACAATTTCTCTCTAACTTTTTATTTTTCATAACAAAAATGTTTCCTAATGAAGATTGTTCGTGTACAGAGTATGCTACTAAGCAAAGCTTTGAAGATGCAACAGGATCTAGAAGATAAAAAGCACGAGGTTATAATTGAAAACTTGGAGAATAGAATAAAAGAACAATCAGCTGTTTTTGAGAAGAAAGCGTTCGAACTCCAGACAACTGAAGGCTTATTAGCGGAAGCCGAAGCAAAAATAACAGAACTAAATACGAAGCTTCTTTGCTAGTCAGAAAGTTTCGAACAGGAAAGGCTAAAGCTTAATGAAAAACTTGAGGCCAAAGTCCAGAAGGGTTTAGATTTGAAAAAATCATTGATAGGCCTTCAAAGCAAATGTTTGGAATTCAGCAATCAATGTATTCAACGGCTGAAGAAGGTATTTCATTCGGTCGGGGCCAGCAGTGAAAAGTTTACTCCTTCAGCTGAAGATCTACCAGGAGCCTTCGAACACATCGAAGGTGAGATTGATGACCTCGATGATGTTATTACTGGACACGGTGACTTCTGTGCCCTGGTAGCTTCTCGGGGCACCGCTGCTGCGTTCCTGAAATCTGGCTGTGAGCACGGAAAAATTATCAACAGACCCAATTTCAGCCTATCACCAGCAGTTCTGGATGATATTCCCAGCCTTGCCCGAAGCATTGGGAACAAATTTATAAAGGTGGTATGGACAAAGGGTGGGCGAGAGAAAGCTGGTGACGAAGCTCGGAGTCATCTTAAGCCGGTAACAAAATCATACCTTCGTGCTTACCTCTTCCTTCGAAATTGAATTGTGTTTATAATACTTTAATTCGTGTAGGATGATGAAGCGGAAACCAAAGCTTGAAGAATAAAAATATGACGCCGAAGCTTTTACTGGATAACAATGCTGAAGCTGAAGCTCAACGAATATTGATGAAGCTTAGATAAATGACTGTAAAAGAGATTCTAAAAACTTTCTGTAATAACTTTTACAAATGTAATCAAATTGTATTCTGTGAACTGTGTCCATACCTTGTAATATATTATTACCTTCCCGTCAATGTATGAAGTGCTTTGGTGTGGACGAAATTATCATTTTTGAGCCGAAGGCGAAAAAACACCTTCCCTTCTTTTCGTACACAGCGAAGCAAAAGAAACTGCTTCTTTTTCCTCTTTTGCCGAAGCATGATCTTTAGAGCCGAATCGATTACTTGTGTTATGATGATAATGATCCTACATATGTCTAAATGAATGTTTATGAATGCAAATGCTATGATGCGATGTATCATGCAAATGAGTGTCCAAACACATATCCGAAGCCATAACCATAGTCTCCGTTCCCTTAGGAATAGATACAGTCTCTTTGCCGTTTGTTTTTCGGCTTCACCGTTTACTTTTCGGTGTATCAGCGCTGACTTTTCGCTGTAAGCCTCCCTTAGGAGCTTCTTCGCCTTTTACTTCGGCGGAATCAGCGTTTATTTTTTGCTGTAAGCCTCCCTTAGGAGCTTCTTCGCCTTTTACTTCGGCGGAATCAGCGTTTATTTTTTGCTGTAAGCTCTGCATTCCCTTAGGAACGACTTTTGAGCAGAAAACTTACACTGCGCTCCCTTAGGAACGGCTTTTTTGTAGCTTCGTCGTGCTCTGCATCCCCTTAGGGACGTCTTTTGAGCTTCTCCCTGTTTTCTTTTCTTTTTTCTTTGCACTCGATGGTGCGTGCTCAGCTTTTACATTTACATCTTTGGGGGTTATTGCTCTTATAGAGCTGAAATAAGAAAAGGAGAAATTACATGCTATGGCCCCATTAAAAACCTTTCTCCCCCTTTGGAAAGGAAAAGGGTGCCATAAGAAAAACAGAAAAAAAATACATCAAGCTAGACATAATATCTCTGAAGCTCATCCGCATTCCATGATCTAGGAATGTCGTTGTCGTCCATATCCTTCAATCTATAAGATCCGGGTCTTGACGAAGATACTACCAGAAAAGGTCCCTCCCATTTCAGCTATAGCTTGCCTACTGTATCTGGGTTGGCCACTCTCCGGAGCACCAAATGTCCTGGCTTAATGTTCTTTAGCCGAACTTTTCTATCACGCCATTTTATTGTTTCGGTTTGATACTTATTGATGTTTTCCATAGCCTGAAGCCTGATTCCTTCTATAGCATCTTTCTCCACAAAGTAATCAGCTTCGTCCTCTGCCGAAGCCACTGTTCTTATTGATCCCGCTTTTGCTTCTTCTGGAGTTATTGCTTCGTCACCAAATAATAACTTGAATGGTGTAAAGCCAGTTGACCTTGATGCTGTTGTATTGTGGCTCCACACCACTTTAATTCATCTGGCCATTTTCCTCTGGGCTGATTGAAGATTGATTTCATTATTCCCATCATTATGATGTCGTTAGCTCTTTCGACAAGTCCATTTGACTCTGGATGCCTAACCGATGCAAAATGGATCTTCGTGCCAATTTGTCCACAGAACTCTTTAAAAGTTTCGGCATCAAACTGTGTTCCATTATCCACAGTAATGGCCTTCGGCACTCCGAAGCGACAAACAATATTCTGCCAGAAAAATTTCTGAATGGTAACCGAAGTTATTGTGGCTAAAGGCTTCACCTCAATCCACTTAGAAAAATATTCTACTGCCACCACAACATATCTTAGATTTCCTTGTGCTGGTAGTAATGGGCCTAACAAATCAAGGCCCTACCTTTGCAATGGCCAAGTTGGTTGTATTAACTGAGTCATAGACGAAGGTTGTTTTTGATCTCTTGCGCATTTCTGACAGCCTTCGCATTTTTGAACTAATTCTGCTGCATCCGAAGCTGCCTTCGGCCAATAAAATCCTTGATGAAAAACTTTTCCCAGCAAGGGCCTAGATCCAATGTGAGATCCACACAGGCCTGCGTGTATTTCCTTCATCAATTCTATACCTTCAGCTCTGGATAAACATTTGAGCAATGGAGAACAGACTTCATGCTTGTATAGCTCCCCTTCTATTATGACATATGGTCAGGCTCTTGCCTCTATTCTCTTATTATAAACTTCGTCATCTGAAAGGAAATTGCCTTGGAGGAAAGACATAATCTCAGTTCTCCAATCTTCACTATGAACAGGAGATATATTGAGCACTGCTCTTTCAAGAAGTTCCACCGAAGGTGCTTTTATTGTTTCAAAAAATACTTCCGAAGGTAAGGGCAGCCCCTGTGCTGCTGACCTAGCTAGCAAATCAGCATGTTCATTTTCTCCTCGAGGAATATTCTTGACAGAAAACCCTTCGAAGGAAGCTTCAATGCTTCGGACCATGTCCAAGTATTTCTCAAGCTTTGGGTCTCTTGCTTTACAACTCTTATCAACATGACCAGAAATAACTTGAGAATCGGTTTTGAGAACCACCCTTCTAATCCCCATTGCCTTTAACTTCCGAAGCCCCAAAAGCAAAGCTTCATACTCAGCAATATTATTTGTGTAGTTAAAATCAAGTTTTACTGCGTAGCAAGTTCTAACTTTGGAAGGTGCAACTAACACAGCAGCTGCTCCTGCCTCGAAGGTTCCCCAAGAACCGTCGCAGAATACTGTCCAAGCTTCGTCATCTTTAGTTGTTTCTTCTCCCTGAGCCCCTGGCGTCCAATCAGCGATGAAGTCTGCTAATGCCTAGGACTGTATTGAGGATCTATGCACATAATCAATGCTGAACTCGTTGAGTTCCGCAGTCCACTTTCCAATTCTTCCAGTAGCTTCTCTGTTCCTCATGATATCCTTCAAAGGTTGTGACGAAGGAACAATTATATGATATGCCTGAAAGTAATGTCGTAGCTTCCTGGAGGCCATTAAGACAGCATATAACACCTTTTCCAATTCTGTATAGTTCTTCTTTGATAGACTGAGGACTTCGGAGACGAAGTATATTGGGGCTTGCTTTTTGGTTTGTCCTTCAAGCTTTTCTTGGACAAGTGCCGCACTCACTGCCGAGTGCGAAGCTGCCACATACAACAACAGAGGAGCCCCTGGCGCTGGTGGAGTTAGGGTCGTTAGATCTATCAAATACTGCTTCAGCTCTTCGAAGGCCTTCTGCTGAGCTGATCCCCATTGAAAGACTTCGGCTGACTTCAGCACTTCAAAGAATGGTAGATTTCTCTTTGCTGATCTAGATATGAATCGATTCAGAGATGCCAGTCTTCCTGTCAGCCGTTGAGCCCCCTTCTTTGTGCTTGGTGGCTCCATCCGAAGAATAGCTTCGATTTTATTTGGATTAGCTTCAATTCCTTTTGTTGAAACCAGACAACCAAGGAATTTCCCCTTCTTCACTCCGAAGACACACTTCTCTGGATTCAGCTTCAGACCAGCTTGTCTAAAATTAGCGAATGTCTCCTGCAAATCAGCGATGTGATTTTCTTGCTTCGTGTTTTTTACTATAATATCATCAACATAGGTTAGCACATTTCTGCCTATCTGAGAATGGAGAACATTCGTTGTCATTCTACTGAAGCTTCCTCCAGCATTCTTGAGCCCCTCAGGCATCCAAAGATAACAATATGTTCCACTAGGGGTTATGAAGCTGGTTTTCGGCTCATCCTCTTTCTTCATCCAAATTTGATGATAGCCTGAATAACAATCTAGCAGACTCATAAGCTCTAACGAAGCTGCTGCGTCTACTAGAGAATCGATCCTTGGTAATGGAAACTCATCCTTCGGACAAGCCTTGTTGAGATCAGTAAAATCAATACACATCCTCCATTTACCATTGGCCTTCTTTACCATAACAGTGTTGGCTAGCCATTCTGGGTATTTCACTTCTCTAAAGACTCCAACACTAAGAAGTCTTTTCACTTCATTCCGAGCACCTTCGGCTTTGTCATTAGACATTTTCCGAAGCCTATGCTTTCTGGGTCTAAAGGATGGATCAACATTAAGCGAGTGTTCAATGACATCTCTGTTAACACCACAGAGACCATTAGCTAACCATGCAAAGACATCTTTGTTGTTGAACAAAAACCTTATCAGGGTTTTCTCCTGTTCTTCAGACAATTGAGATCCCAGCAGCACCTTCTGCTCTGCAATATCTTCACATAAAAGCATGAGCTCCGGCTGATCGGTCGAAGCAGCCTTCTCCCTTCTGTACTTGTACTGCTCACAAGCTTTGGCTCCATCTATACTATGGATTGCCTTTGAATCGGTCCAATTCCCTTCAGCCCTTCTGATAGCTTCCTGACTCCCATGAATAGCAATAGGTCCTTGATCCGAAGGTATCTTCATGCAAAGATATGCTGGATGAAGAATTGCTTCGAAAGCATTGAGTGTTCCACGACCAATGATTGCATTGTAGGGATACTCCATGTCGACAATATCAAACACAACTTGCTCAGTTCTGGTGTTGTTAACAAATCCGAAGGTCACTAGCATTGTGATCTTGCCTAGTGCTACAATCTGTCTTCCTCCGAAGCCACAGAGAGGGTGTGTAGCATCATGAATCTTATCTTCTGGCTCTTGCATTTGTCTGAAGGCCTTAGCAAATATAATATCTGCTACACTGCCTGTATCAACCTGAACATTATGGACCAGAAAACCTTTGATAACACAAGAAATAACCATAGCATCATTGTGAGGATAATCCTTGAGCTGAAGGTCCTCTTGGGAGAAGGTAATTGGGATGTGAGACCATCTTGACTTGATGAAGGGTCCCTGCACCCCAACATGCTGTACCCTTCTTTGTGCCTCCTCTTCTGCTTCTTGTTGGCCGGTTCTGAACACGATCCGCTTGTTATCGGGAGCACCAGCTTTGTAGCCGAAGCAGCTCCAGCTTGGTTGTTGAATGAAGCCAATAGCTCAGAAAGTGGAAGTGAGTTCACCGGAGGTGGGCGCCAATGTTGGGGACTTGTTCTCAAATGCTATGAATTAAGAACAAGGCAACATAAAAATGTTAAATGTTAATGCCCTTCGTCCGCTGAAGCATTATCTCCCCAAGGATTTAATGAACTTCGGATGAAGGTCGCAGATTAAATATCACGAAGGTCATACCTTCGTGATTAAGTTTATGAAACAATGTAAAATGAAGCATAACATGTAAAACATATGTTAGAAGTAGATAACATTATTCTTATATTTCATTATATGGATCTGAATATTAAAACATGACATTTGAGTACGTTTATACCATCTCCTTGACGGAAAACAATAATTCTAGTGTGATGCGTCAACAATTACAAGATTGCGTGAACAGTATAGGGGTACTGTTCATCTATTTATAGGCATAGGACACAACCTATGTGAAATTACATTTATCCCCTTTATAATCAATTACAATACTGACACAAAACATCATGGGTCTTTGAGTCATTTGATCTTTAAGTCAGTTCGCCTCCTTCGTCTTGAGACTTATCACTGTGCCGAAGCTCTATCGGTGATAACTTCGGCGCTGTTCTTGAAAGGATCTTGCCGAAGGTGTTTTCCTCTTTTAGGATCTTCGGCTACCAAACATACCCCCAACAGGATTATTTCGCGCCCGGGTTTTGGGCCCCTGAAACCTAGGTGTGACACTTTTTCTACCGTCTTTCTACAGTATATATACCTACATATTCAATTTTGGCACAATTATCAAAGTGTTTGCTATACCTGTTAGATTTAGTTCGTTTAATTGAATTTCTTCGGTTAATTCAGATTTTAACTGCAAGTCACTTGAAAAATGGAAAACAATGAATGCAAAAAATAATATCCATGTTATTCAACACATGTTATGACCTATTTCAGGAATAGACCAGAATTTTCGAGCACCGAGCTCACGAAACAAGCCCGCGAACTTGCAATCCAGTGGTTTTAGAATTGTATAAAACATAAATAAAGTTAGAAAATCATGAAACTTGTCGAGATGTCATGATATCATATGTAGAGACTCTGATAAAAATTTGAAATTGTTTCATAAAAGTTGTTACACACTTTGTGTAGAAACCTAGCCGGCTAGCTGTTGATGAGGCACGGCAGGATGACGACGACGCTCAGTAGGACGCCTCAGGTTCTGGTGCCTCAAGTTCGAGGAACGTCTACTTGCGAGGTCCCGTGAGTCTCCCTCAGCGATCCATACTTTGTGATAGGCGCCCACTGATTCGACCTGATGGGGAGAGGTATGTAACTTTAGATGTTGTCGCTGCTTTTTCATATTATATGTTCAAATTCATAACAGAAACTAATATTTTATCTTTATCACTTGGACAAGTCTTGGAAAGTTGTGGAAAATACAGAGGGTAATGGCCGCAACCTTAATGGCATCCTCGACCTTCTATGCGGGGAACCCTTCCCTGGACTTGTTGAGTACGTCGGAGTAATGGACCCAGCCTACACCTTCGACCACTACGTCATCGCCCCCGATGCAGTAGATCAAGACGGTAGGGAATTCAACAACAAGGCAGAGCGCGTGAAGCAAGAGTTATGGGTAAGTCTTACTCGCACTATATTGTTTAATATGTCGCATTCGTTGCATATTCTTCAAATAATGTATGGATACATCGTCTTTGTATGTAGGATTTATTTAGATGCGAGGCTAGATACGAGACTAAGGTGGATGTGATGGCTACCACAAGCTGTAAGAAGCTCGTCGTGGACATGCATTTCGAGGCGCGAATACAGGCCATCGTCACTTTCCACGGCTCCATCCTTGGGGAGAAGGTGAGCAAGTAGGACACCCGAACCATGTCGTTGACTCGAGACCAGTACTTGTAAGTAAATATAGAACTTTAATATTCATATTAAATACGCTTAATTTTATCTTCTGATAAGTCGTGTACTTGTTTTTTTGTAGATGATTCCTTATTGGTGCGTCGCACATCCTTAGTGCTGGGACGAGGCGCACCACGCTAGCTAGGAACAGCGTCTGATGATGCAAGATCCCTCCCACCACCAAGGCAGCCACAACCTCGGCAAATTCGCAGAAGCATGGATACACACTCTTTTATTTAGGTATCTAACTTTCGATTAGGCATGATTTCTAACCATCTTGTTGGTTTTCCCGTAGTCGGCGTCATATGGTGGCCAGCCTTACCCCATCTTCTCGGCGTATGCTATGGCCCACAAGGACAAGACGACGTCCGACGTCACCTACAACCCAGAGGACGGGCCCGAGGCGTATAGCAACCATGCCGTCTACAGCCGCCTCAGTGAGTACACTGCTATGGCACAGGAGGTCCATGGGCCAGATTACGATCCGAGGACCCAAGACATCGACGGAGGTGTCCTCATGAGTGTCGGAGGAGGCAAGAGGCATGGGTGGTACTGGATTGTCATGGGGCAATCGACTTGTCCTCCACTCCCACTTAATCTCAGGTGTGAGTAAGGAGCGCAAGCGCGAGCCCAGCCATACGACCTCGATAGGACAGTTCATATCATCGGATACAACAACTCAGTGTTCCAGATACTAGAATAAATAATATCTGACGAATTAGAATCATCTTGATGATCATCTCGAGTCTCAGGCTGAATAACCTACTCTTCCTCCGATCTGTAAAGATGAATTTCAATAGCTTGTTCTTATGAGTTTCATGAGTACGATCTAGACTATACCTATTTTATCAGGTTTTTTTTTTCGCATAGCGAGTAGAGGAATAGTTTATAGTTTTGGAACCACCTGAGCAGGAATCGCTGATCCACCTTCACTTGTTTCCTCTAGCAAAGTTATTACTTATGTATTAATCATTCATTGGATATTATATATCTTCTCTTTTCATTATCGTAACATTAAGGCGAAATATTACAGACTCAGCTAGATGATGAAAGGAGGCAATGTGAGATGGAGAAGAGGATGGCGGAGATGTTTTAGTACATGCAGAGCCTTAGCGCCACAGTGCCACATCCGGTTTTACTCCTCCACCTCCATTGTTCCCTCAATTGACCCTACTCAGTTCCATACTCTTGTGAGTATTGAAATTCTAGTACTACATGATATATATTCATCTGGTCTCACACATGCAATCTCTTCTCTATGTAGGGACAATCGGCAGCATCAAACAACCCTCATGGATCGCCCAGCCCGTCGTCGAACCAGTCCAGCTGCCCACCTCGTTGAGATACTTTGTGCACATGATCTTATATTTGTTGGTGTTGTTAATACTTTGTGAGATAACTTGGTCTGAACTTGTTGATGTTGGTAATGCTTTGTGAGATATTTGAGACTTATGTTTGTGAATGTTGGAGACTTATGTTTGTGTTTGAACTTGTTTGATGTGGTGATATTTGCGAGATTTATGGTCTTTGTGAGATATGTGGTGTGTATGATGTATGTGATGATTCTGTGATATATCTTTTGTTTGTTTGGATGGAATAATAAAAACAAATAAAAAAGGGGTATTCCAGTCACTTTGTCAAGTGCCATGACCATAGCACTTGGCAAAGAAGACACAACTAGGAATTGGTAAATCTTCTTTGTCGAGTGCTATGTCCGAGGTACTCGACAAAGAGACTGTCAAAGGGGCCCACTGGTGTTCTCGCTGTCAAGAGCTAGTGCGGCTAGCACTCGGCAAAGGAACTGGCAAAGGGGCCCATGGGGGGCTTCTTTGTCGAGCGCTAGTCTAGCTAACACTCGGTAAAGAGGGAGCCTTTGCCAAGTGTCACGGAGGACACTCGACAAAGGCTCCTTCACTGCCACTTGGCACTGTGACGATGACTTTTCTTTGCCGAGTACCAGGTGGCACTCGGCAACAAAAAGTACTTAGCAAAGAAGCCATTGTCGATGTATAGTTTGTCGAGACTTCTTTACCGAGAGTCACACTGGAAAAAGACTTCGTCGAGTGTTTTCCAGGCTTTGCCGAGTGACTGACGCACTCGGCAAAGCGGATGTGTCTAGTAGTGCTTATGGCCTTGCTTGCGGGGGGAGTGAATACATTAGTATAAACCTACTACATCTGTGCACCCACCATAAAAAACACTGCTGCTCCTGACATGAATAGTTGATTAGTATTCTAAGTAGTACTAGGGAATCATTCATCTCAACAGTAAATTGTTCACAATTTTTGGTGTGGTCAGCGCAGACTTACTGCTCCTAAGAGGTATTTCAAGTCATATCAATTTAATTATATACTTATTTAGTATAATGTTCACAATTTATTGTTCCTAAGATGGTTGAAACTGAAAAGCATATGGTTTTTCCTTTAGTCTATAAGCTTATTGAGTTGTCATTAATACTCCAATTTCAACACCATCGGTTGAAAGGGCCTTCTCTGCAATGAAAATAATTAAGAACAAACTATGTAACGGGATTTCAGATGAATGGTTCAATCACTTGATGGTGTGTTACATTGAGCGGAAATTATTCAAAGCATTTGATAATTCTACCGTAACACGACACTTTTAGAGTATAAAGACTCAAAAATGAGTCTACCTCATGTCATATGAGACTAGCACATTATATGCATGCATCATATGATCTTTTAAAGTTGCCCAGGCTTCTAAAAATTTCTGCCTCTGCCACTGCAGATGAGGACACCAAGTGTGGAATTTGTTATGTTCAATTCAAGCTAGGCTGATGCAGACACCTATCGTGGCGCTGCCACTATGAGGACACGTGCAGAACCCCACCACCAACATCCTTGCAAACCACTTAGAACTTTCAGATGTTCGTTACAAAGGTTTGAGATGTGTTTAAATAACTATCTCATTTAAAAAAAGATCTACACATGTAATATACAGAAATTGTAGCGATGTATGAACATCTACCTAGTACTTAGTTAAAAGCATGTTCGTTGCAGCTTTAATCCACCGACTTCTACTTTTTCTACAGTATTTTATCTCTATAAATTACAGCTGCAGCCGTCAAAATAGCTGGCTTAATACGCAACGAACATGTGCAAAATCGAAAGAGTTTGACCCTCGAAAAGAATAACATTTGTTTAGGACAGAGTACCTCTTAATCTCATACATAGAAAATATTGATTGTATTCATAGCCCATACTAGTGAGTAATATTTAGATCAATCCATGCAATCCATTGAACCTTTAACCCAAATGGATCACCAGTGGCCCAGAAATTCCCAAGCTTAGCGTTGGCAACCACGGTCATGGCTACAAGCGGCTCACGCCTCACCATCATCGAAGCTTCCATATATTGTGATTGCAGAGAAACATTTTAAAAATCCTGATTCCCTTTTGTCACTCGACAAAAAAAGTAACGCATCACCAACAGTTTGCTTTCCTTTGGCCTCTGGTTCCCTCCATATTTTATGTGGGCCCCTGATAATCAAGTTCCCACATAGTTCTGTCACATTTAAATGTTTGTCATCCATTCGAAATGGACAGCGGCAGTGTTTTTCCATATATATAAATATCTGTCATGATTACAACATTGACAGGAATGGCACACGTTTCTGACACGTATGCAGGCCTGTGGGTGTACTGTGTCAAAAGCTTCAGCTAAAAGGATCTGAAACAGGAGAAGAATCCCAGCGACCCAGCCTGAACTCGAGATGTGGAAACTGATGTATGTAACCGGAAAGAACACCGCATGGTGTCTTCACGGTTGCAACTCACGAGCACTAGCCAAGGCTTCTTGAAGACTAGCTGCAGCCTTGTCGTACATTAGAAAACCCATGAACCAGAACTCATGCCCTTCAACGGAAACGACCTGAATGTACTTCTCAGCGGGATTTACTTTGCTTACTGAAGGATTAGCTGCTCTTAGCTGGTGAAGAGGAATGACCACCTGTTTTTGGAAAGCGAAGAAAACATTTTTAATGAACAGACATCTGTTTAATTGAAGTCCTACTGGGAATTGAAAATCAAAACGGATCAAGCAACAACTGGAACAAAAGATCCAAGTTATGTGTTGACAAATTAGCATGCATCTTCTTAAGTGACAGTCAGTGCTTCAGAATGCAACCTGGTTTCATCCATGTATAGGGAAAGCACCATGACCATGTCCTCATTAGAGAGATGGTAACATAAGCCTTGTGACTTCGTGACCATAAAATCAACTTGTATTTACCAGTGCCACTTCTTTTATGATTCAAACTAAAATTTATCACAAATGTGCAAGGCTTCCAAACTAACCAGACTGCAGTTGTCACCTTTTTTTGTTTAGAATTTAATATATATTCCTTCAGAACAGAATCGGACTGAAGAGCATCACCATTCTCATCCTCAAATCCAATGACATTTTTACCAGTGACCCTAAAAAAGGTTTACCTATCCTCATGTAGTATAAATCTATGTAAAACTAACAATGATGAACTATAGAAATCAATTCAGTCCAAATATGATAAACTGAGGTGCAAAACGAAGATTGATTTTGATAGGGATAACTAGATGCTAAGAAGGGAGTAACCCTTACCTTGTAGTAACTCCATTCAGTTTTATTTCCAGCTTTGTATGAAAGAGGATTGTCACTGCAGAAAGCAATCTTCGCTGTAGAAATATACAAGACTCCCATGACAGGACCTGCTGATGTTGAGAGATAGCACGCATAGCATATTTTCAGCTCCTCGTCTGGAAGAACCTCGAAGGTCTGCTTAAATATTTTTTCATAGCCTCCTTCTGCTAAAACTTTAGTCCCTTGTGCTAGGCGTCCCATAGCAGCTTCAGTAAAACTAGGTCCAGTCTTGACTGTTAAATACAATGGCATATTGTCAGGCCTAGGGAAAGCCATGTTAATAGACGAAAGATATTAAGGGTCCCTTTGGCTCAGTTTTCTGAGCTAGATTCACTGTCAAAAAGCTGAAATCCCAACCAAAGAGGTAAATGAGGTAAATAGATTCCTAGAAATCTACATACTCCTTTAGTTCAATCCAAAATCTCCTCCCACTCCCACCACAGATTTTCCAGATTCCTACCATTCAAATTTTCCAAAATATTACCCACCTGTCGCTGTTTATAGGATTGAGTTGTTTTATTTTCTATTCGGATGCCCCCCCCACTGGACTCGACGGCACCTAGGGTTGCCACCGCATCCCTGCACCCGAATCCGGTAGTCAACAATGTGGCTCCTAAACCATTGCATTTGTTCCCCGCGACCAGTCAACACTAATCGCTCAACATCCACACCGTCCGTCCCCATCTAACAACAGTCAACAATGCAGCTCAGTCGTCCCTAAACTGTCACACTTGTTCTCGTTGATCCTTCAGCGCTTCTAACACTCAACATCCATGTCGCCCGCATTGTTTTCAGATCGTCCAACTAATCGCGATTAGTCGGGCTGATCGTTTCTCTGTGCTCGATTAGGGTGTTCGATTCGATTAGTGTTACTGATCGTCCATATCATACCGTTAGATGCGGATATGGAACGATTAATCGTGGTAGCCAATCAGTCGCGATTAATTAGGCTCGGGTAGTCCAACAGTTTGTTTGACTAGACTGGCCCATGATTAATAGAGGTAGTCCCCCCCCCCCCCCACCCACAGCTCTACCTGTCTTTTCATCTTCCCTGGCGGCTGGGAGAAAATCAGAAAACACCCTTCTCTCTCCCTCCAAGGCTCCAACACGGCAACACCTTTCTCTCTACATCGGCTAGGAGAAAAGAGAACACAAGGACTAGAGATGAGCTCCTCATCTGAAGGTATATGTCTAAACTTTTTCTCATTTTAGAGTTTAGATTGAACTATGATAGTATGATGTCTAAACTCTCATTTTAGACATAACTCTGGCTGAGCTCCTCATATCCAAGTCTCTATAGTCTATACTATATAAGTATATGTCTATATATAGTGTTATGTATACATATACATATATATATGTGTGTTAGGAGCCCTAGGCTTCCAATAGCTGGGTGAAAGCCCTGACCCGATGTTGCCAACCGGTTCAGCCGCAACAGGTCCGAAGCGTCTATAAAAGAAGCTCCAGCCCGCTAGGGTTCAGTTTTAGCGACGCCGACGGTTACGACCTCCACCCCCAAGAGGCATGGTCGCGGCGGATTCTGGGAGCAAGCGTGCGACGGCAAATCTGGGGGGCATGGTCGCGGCGCCCCTCTGAGGCACGCACGACAGCGAGGTGGGAGCGGTTGCAACGTCGGATACCGAGGGCACACGTGCGGCGGCAGCCCCTGAGGTGCGCATGATGGCAAAGTGGCAGCGGCCGCGGCGGTGGATCCCAGGGGGCACGATCGCGGCAGCGGCCCCTTGAGGCGTGCACGACAGCGAGGTGGGAGGGGCTGCGGCGGCGCGACGGCGGATCTCGGGGGCACGTGAGCGATGACGGCACCCCTAAGGCGCGCACAACGACGAGGTGGGAGCGGCTGCTGCGGCGGTTCCCGGGATGCACGCGCGCGGGGGTCGACCGCTGAGCTACGCATGACCGCGACGCCATCTAAGGTGGGAGCAGCGACTGCGGACTTCCCTAGGCACGAGCGACGACGGCAGCCTCCCCTAGGCACGAAGCGGTGGCACATCCTAGATGCGAGGCCGCGGTTCTGCGGGGCAGCGGCCCTGTGTTTATGCTATTTCGTATACATATTTATGCCAATGTCAATAGGTTTTTAGGACATATATTTCAGTTCATGGCTCTGCTTCCATCTATTCGTCTCTATGATATTTTTATTCACATTTTACGCAAACGATTTATTGATTTTATGCATTATCTCGTTTACTTAATCCAGCGTGTAATGGGTTCCTACCATTTACGCCATATGTATAACATATATTTACGACGCACACATTTACGCAATGAAATAGAAATTTAGAAAAAGGTAACTGCTCTAAGAAATGAGGTCATTTGCCAAAATTCCATAAATCTCGCGTATGCCAATCCATTTCCTTTTCAACTCACATTCTTGTCATCTTAAATTTGTGCACATGCAGCAGAAAACAAATTTTTACGCAGCCTATCGCAGTGCATAAATATCTTCACCGTGTAGTATATAATTAGTATTAGTATATATCATAAACTGGTTAACGGGCCTTGATAAATGGATGTTGGAGATATGCTATATTTATTGAGAAAATAAAGCATTTAAATCAGATTTTTTGTTTTCATGCATGCCAATCTATTTTCTTTTCAACGCACATTCTTGTCATCTTAAATCTGTGCGCATGCAGCAGGAAACAAAAATTTTACGCGGTGTACCACACTGCATAAATATGTACACAGTGTAGCATAATTAGTATCAGCATATGTCATAAACTAGATACAACGAGCCTAGCTGCATTGCTATTGTAGAATCCTATTTTTATGGACGAGATAAAGCATTAAAATTATATTTTTTTTGTTTTCATGCATGTCAATCCATTTCCTCTCAACACACATTATTGACATACTAAATTTGTGCACATGCAGCAGCAGGAAACTGATTTTTTTACGCAACGTACCGTATTACATAAATAACTACACCGTGTAGCATAGTTAATAGCAGTATATTTCATAAAATGTTTCTAACGAGCCTAGCTGCATGGCTGTTATAGATATCCTATATTTATGGATGGAATAAAGTATTCAAATCAGATTTTTTGCATGATGCAGCAGTTAACGAATACGCTTTCTAATTTCTCGCGCATGCAAATGAAAACAAACTGCACGCATGCAAGGAATGGGACGCATGCGGGACGGAGGCTAGCGGCCAGACTGGTTCGGTGGTGCGGTATGTGTGTGTGTGTGTGTGTGTGTGTATATATATATATATATATATATATATATATATATATGATCGACGCCTAATCGCGACTAATCGTCTGATCGCCCAGTGGGATTGATCAGGCGACTTGAAAACAATGGTTGTCCATGCCCATATGATGTTACCACCTTCAGCACCTCCCCAGCCCCTATTTTGATGTTCAGTGACAGCGAGACTCTATCCCCACGGAAGACAATGACGCAACACCTAGCGGTTTAGTTGTTGCTGCCATTGTGCATGTTGCTCATGTAGGGTGCCATGCATGCGTTGGAGTAGGCGTGACTACAACCACGACGCTTCAGCCTAGCGTTGCGGACATAGGGCCCCCGACCCCCGCGGTACAGCGTACCACTCCCTCGTCGACAATGGCCCGCTGTCGAATTGGCTCGTTCAAGAGGCTAGGGCAGCGTCCCTCCTGTCAGGTTGCCACATCATTCCCATAACCGTCAGCTCATAGCTAGAATCGGATTTTTAGGAATCTAAAGTTGAATCAAATAGACCCTAGGTTTACTTCCCATGACTTCAATTAGATTTGAAGGTTAATACAGGATCTTGCGGGTTGGCTATCAACTATCAGCCAATGTCTCACTTCACTTGGAACAATGGCCAAATTCTTGGAAGATCTATAACATAGCCTATGATCTACAACTATAGGCAATTTTTCAATGATTTGAAGTTTGATCTTATAAGTTCACTGAAGTACATCACAACACGGGACTGCATCATGGCTGTGTTAAGAGGTGTTGTGCTTCAAACTTGGGTTGGATGGGACTTCAATCAACTACTAGAGTTCAAAGTTCTAACCGATCGACTGCAAGAAACTTGGTCATCACAAGTTTTATGAAAATAGGTATTTAGCCAAAAGCCTTAATCAGTTGATACGTAAAAGGTAATGTCATAATCTTACTGTTGTTAGATCTGTTCAAAGATGTTTGGCGAAAGGGCCTCTAGCCTAGTGGTTAAGGCTTTCGAGTAGCACCTCCAAGTCCCGGGTTCCATTCTACTTGGGGGCGGATTTTCGAGCTTGGTTAACAAAATCCCCTCGGTGTGCCTCATCCACTCTCGGGTTACGATGTCTTGTGCGCCACCCTCCGGTTGGGCCGTTGCAGAGTGGACGGTTGATGCCGGCCTGTTAGTGATGAGAGGCCAGGGTTCGGAGATTTCTCGGCCGGGACCAATGCTTCAGTCTCTTCTTAATATTATACTGGGACAAGTTTTTGGGTAACAAGGCTTAAAGAATTATTTTAAAACAAAGTAAACTTATGAAGATACTTAGCCAACAAAGCATAAAGCATATGGAAAGCTACACCAAAATGTTCATGTTGGCTTCTTTTATTGGGGCATCCTGCTTCCCCAGCTCTACAATCCCCAGACCAGACCTCAGCATAATTCTCAAAAGGTGTCTAGCACAGTACGCTTGCAACTTTATATATGTCGATTCTTTCCTTTGATCCTTAGAAAGGTTGCATCCTACCAATCCGTGCAGCTCAAGGAATGAATGAAGCAAAGAAACGAGCACATTGGACTCTTAGAAGGAAAGGAAAAGACCCTGCTATCGCTTGCAGGGCTGCTGAGATCTCACAGTGTTGCCACGTGTCGCGGCTGAGGCTCTCGACCAGCTTGGTGGTCTCCCCCCACGACTTCCCCCACCTTGACAGCGTCTCCCTCATCGCCTCCACGGCGCCTGATAATGGGCCAATACATACATAGTGGAAATCAGAAACGAAGAAATCTCCTCTAGATAAAAGAGCAATACAACCGCAAAGCTGACACAACGCGTCGAGCTAGCCGGTGGGTTTTACCCTTAGACGAGGATGCGGGCCCGCGGGACACGTACTGGCTGGACTCCGCCGAGGCGGCGGCGTGCACGTGCGTCGGCGAGTCGGACGTGAGCTTCTCGCTCCAGGTGACCGTCTTGGGCGCCGGCGCTGGCGGCGGAGGCGGCGGATCGACCGTCTCAGCCGCCGGCGCCGGCGGGGGCGGGGGTGGATCGGATGCGGGGACGGCGGCGCTAGCAGTAGTGTCGGCCTGCGCGGTGGCGGCGGAGGTGGCGGCGTCGGCGGCGGGGTGCATCTCGGTCGCCGGCGGCTGCATCTGAGCTCTGAGGGAGGTAGGCGCGGTGGTGGGGTCCAAGGAAATGGAAGCGGGGAGTGGGGTGCTGGGGGTGGGGAAATGGGGTAGCTCGTCGCAGAACGTGCGTGGGGTTGGCAACTAGTGGGCTAGTGGCCAGTGGTGTGGTGGGGGTCAACCCGTTTCAGTTCCTTGTTGCAACAAAGTCGCAGCTGGCAAGCGGCGCTACAATTACAACGGGCAACTGCCATCCGGTTTGCTTCGACTCGGCTCACGTCTCCATCGGAGTATTATTTCGCCCAAGTTTTTATAAATAAAGAGTAAATATAGACTTAATTAGGTTTAATAAATCCATATATAATTAGTTTTATAATTAAACTATATTTAATACTCATAAATAATATTTAAATATTTGGTTTGATATAATTTAAACTTTAGCTAGTGGAACCTAGCACCACCTTGTTCTACTCTATGGTTCCAAATTCAGCAAATATAATGTGATGAGAAGTTCTAGAGGCGGGCGGATCGGGGCTCGTTCGGGTCATGCCCCTACCGTAGAATGTACTACCTTTAATGTCATATTATTTATCGTTTATGATAATGATACAATCTCCAAAATATAGTTTTAACCATGTTTTTTTTGTTAAAATACCAAGAAAACTCTTAATACATCTATAATTCTATAAAGGTACTTTTTAGGATAAATGAGTGCATATAAATATCAGGTTTCAAAACTAAATAACAAAACAACTATTTGTAGTCAAAACTTTATAAATTAACTTAAATCATGTCCAAAACGACAAATAATAGGACACAAGAGCAAGTACATGGATAGGAGTGAAGGCTATGGACATGTTAGTTGTATAGTTAAGGTGCCAAAAATTATCACACTTTGGCAAGGCTAAGAAATTCTGCCACACTTTTATGAGTCATTGACGAGTGAGACCTATATACTAGGAGAAAATTCTTGCCACATCTATGGCTAAAAACCAAATATGCATCCAAGCTAGTCAAACTTGCCTAACCTTTAGGGATGTTCCTAAAATATTCGACTTATATGACAAATCTAATATTTTAACATAGATATACATAGAATTTAAAGCTAATTTTTGGCAATGAAATTAAGAATATTATGAAGTATTTAAAAAATATATAATTTTTTATGTACATTATTATTTCTCTACAACAAAAAGGTAAAAAACATCTGAATCCGTATTCGGATAGATATCCGAATTTTATATCAATTATTTAAAAAGATATAGAACGAATTTAATGTTTATTTTTTGTGAAGATTAATAGCCTCAATGCTAAAAACAAGAATATAAATTTACATAGCAAATTCTATATGTTATTTGTTCACTGAAAGGATCACGATGCCCAAGAGGGGTGAATTGGGCTTTTCTAGAATTCCAACAAAAGTTAAACCCTAAGCATGAGCCCAACTTCACCCAACTACTATCAATAAGTAAATACTACTAGATGAACAACAACCGAAAGTCATTACTACAAAAACTAGCTAAGCAATTGCACAAAGTGAAATGCTCAAAGTAAATGCGGAATGTAAAGCAAGGGTAAGAAGACTCCTCCAATTTTTTGCCGAGGTATCGAAGAGTCGGCAATCTTCTCTAGTCCTCTTAGAGCACCTGTGCAAGGGTATCTCTCCCCCTTGGTTCTCGCAAGAACCAAGTGCTCTCTATGAGATGATCCTTTGTCACTCCAGCGCGGTGGATCCCTCACAACCACGAACAAACTTGAGCCGGGTCACCAACAAGTCCTCTGGGGTGATCACCGCACTCCAATCGCCACCAAGTCATCTAGGTGTCACACCCGGTTTTAGAAAGCAAACTGAATGCGAACCATGTGCGTGCCAGGATCAGAAACTCACGTACATAGCGATTACATAATTGGACATCATCACACATTGCTCAAAGTAAATAGCAGAAAATAGTATTTTATTACATCAAGATGACTAATACATCTACAGAGTCATTAACATAACATTGTCATTAATATCATCAAAGTGAGGAAAAGCGAACGTAGCAGATAAGGCCTTAACAGGCAGCTGACTGTGGGTTTGCCACTAACATAACTAGAACTCGTCGTAGTCCTGGAACTCCTCAAAGTCCTCCATGTTGCCTGCATCTCCTCCTGAGCACTGAATACAGTAGGGACAACCTGGGGTGGGGTGGTTTTTAAAGCAAGGGTGAGTACACATCAACGTACTCAGCAAATGTCCCGTTTGGCTAAAGCGGACTGGCTGTATGTGGAGTTAAGGTTAAGCATTGATTTTAGTTAGTCAAGTATTTATTACTAATTTATTTGAACCAAGAATATTCTTATGAACATTTTGCAATTTGAACCACTCAATTTGGAGTTCATATGAAAAAGATATGAAATAAACAAGTTTTGAAGTTTGAAATATGAAAATAGGTCTAATTTTGTGTTTATTTAAAAGGGCAGGGGTCCGTTTATAAGATTCCATGGGTCTGCGCGTAAAGTCTAAGGACGGCGGGTTCTATTATCTGATAATTCAGGGTCTCTTTAGCAAAAAATCACACACGAAGGGGTATGAGTTGTTCTTGCCTTCTTGGCCATCGGATCAACGAGCAACGGCCCAGATTAGATCTATCCGAGTGGACGCGCGCGCGAACGTGAGCGCGGGCTGACCAGCGGGCCAGGGGTGTCAGCGGCATGGGGCGAGACGGCCTGACCGGCCGGCCCCAGCTGCAGGGCACGGGTGAGAGAGAGTGAGAGGAGAGCGGTCAGATCTGGATCGGGCGGTCGGGATTAGATCTGGCTTAATTGAAATCGGGTCATCCAATTAGGGTTGGGCGGATAGGATGCGCGCCAGGGGACTTTGTCTCCGCCGGGAAGCCAGGGGCGGCACTCCCCGCGGGCACGGCGGCGTTGTCGCCGGAGGTGAGGCAGACTCGGATTCCTAGGGCGCGAGAGGTCGGTCCGGGTAGCTGGAGAGGTTGGGGAGGACCTGGCGAACACTATGGCGGGTCAGGTTTGTGTGAATGGGACTAAGGCGACCAGACGATAGAGGGGAGTCCTTGGTAGACTAGGGAATACTCTAGCGAGCAATCGCGGGCAAGTAAATGCGAGACAGGGGAAAATAAGGGCGAGGCTAGGACGGTTACCTTAAGGGAAGTCTTAGGAACGCGAGAACGGTGGCCGAGGCACGGTGAGAGCACGGGTCGACGGCGGCGGAGCTGTGGCAGTGAACCGGTGAGCGTGGACCAGGCGAACCAGAGGGGACGAGGGTGAACCAAAGGGCGTCCCGAGCTGCGGGTGATATGGCGGAGCTTACCGAGGCAACAGACGCGGTGAGCTCCCAACGGTGGCGACGGAACGGGCGCGCGGTCATAGCAAACGGCGGTAGAACTCCCCGCGTCGTGCGCACGGTGCGAGGCAGGTGCTGAGGGCTACGAGCGCGCGAATGAGGGAAGAGGAGGGCGAGCGGGTGCTAGGCGGCTAGAAAAAGGCCGGGGTGGGGATGGGCGCGGCCTCGGCGTGCGTCGTGGGCGCGAAGTCCACTGTGACGAGCAGGTCGTGCTCGGGCGATTTGGAGGGGAAGGGTCCGACAGACGGGACCCACCGGTCAGCGAGGGTGAACGAGAGAATGAGCAGTCGGGCTGGCAAGCGGGACTGCGAAAGAAGCTGCGTGAGCATGGGTGAGGTCGGCGCCGACAAGTTGGCCCCACCGGGCAGCGGGCGAGAGAGAGAGGAGAGCGCACGGGTGGGCTGGCGCCGATAGGCGGGGTCCGCCTGCCAGGGGCGGCAGCCGCACGGGGCTGGGCCTAATGGGCTGGCTTGGGCCAAAATGGCCTTTCCTTTTTCTTGGAATTTTCCAATTGCTTTTCTAATTTATTTTCTCTAGGGTTTCCAATTCAAATTCAAACCAAGTTTCAAATTCAAACTAATTCAAACATGTGCAACAATTCAAAGAATATTTGAGCTTAGCATGATGCAACATTTCATGACTCATATTGTTTTGACAAAAAATAACTAATAAATCCCTCACTAATTAAGCTAAATCTACTTAAAAGGAAAATAGAGAGAGAGAGAGAAACTAGAGAGAGATGCAAGAGTAACACCTGAATTTGGTAGATATTTACAAAGAAATTTTATACCCCCAAATTCAGGGTGTTACAGACCTACCCCCCTTAAAAAGAATCTCGCCCTCGAGATTCAAGGTTGGCTAGCAAAGAGTTCAGGGTATTTGTCTTTCAAATCATCTTCTCTTTCCTAGGTTGCTTCTTCTTCTGAGTGATGACCCCATTTGACTTTGCACATCTTGATGGTGCTTCTCTGAGTAACCCGATCTGTTGTCTCCAGAATTTGAGTTGGCTTCTCAATATATGTCAAATCCTCTTGAACTTCAAGGTCCTCCATTGGCAACTGCTCTTCTAGCACTCTCAAACATTTCTTCAGCTAGGACACATGAAACACATCGTGCATAGCTAACAGACTCTCTGGTAAGCTGAGTTGATATGTCACTTCTCCACGTCTTGCTTGAATCTGGTATGGTCCGATGTATCGAGGTGCTAGCTTGCCTTTGACTCCGAATCTTTTGGTTCCTCTGATCGGTGACACCTTCAAGTAGACATAATCTCCCACTTCAAAACTCAGTTCTCTTCTTCGGGTGTCAGCATAGCTTCGGTGTCTGGACTGCTGTCTTCAGATTTTCTCGAACCATTCTGATGTTCTCTTCAGCTTCAAGCAGAATATCCGGACCGAACACATGCCTTTCACCGGGTTGGTCCCAATGCAATGGAGTTCTACAATTCCTCCCATAAAGTGCTTCGAATGATGACATCTTCAGACTGGCTTGGTAGCTATTATTGTAGGAGAATTCTGCATACGGTAGCCTCTTGCCCCAACCTATCTTATCTTGCAAAGCACAAGCTCTCAACATATCTTCAAGAATCTGGTTGGTTCTCTCAGTCTGACCATCCGTCTGCAGGTGGTAAGCTGAACAGAACTTCAAGTGTGTGCCCAAAGCTTCATGCAGTTGCTACCAAAAATGAGAAGTGAACTGGGTACCTCTGTCTGATACTATCTTCTTTGGAACACCATGCAAGCACACAATCCGAGACATGTATAGTTCGACCAACACTGCACTGTTGTAGGTGGTCTTGACTGGTATGAAATGGTTCGCCTTTGTCAAACGGTCCACTACTACCCAGATGGAGTCATAACCAGTACGAGTGCGAGGCAAACCAACTATAAAATCCATCCCGATCTCATCCCATTTCCACTAAGGAATCTGCAACGGCTGCAACAAACCTGCGGGCCTCTGATGTTCTGCCTTAATCCTCTGACAAATGTCGCATACAGCCACATACTCTATTATCTCCCTTTTCATACCGTACCACCAGAATCTTTTCTTCAGGTCTTGGTACATCTTCTCGCTACCAGGGTGTATAGAATATACTGTCTCATGAGCTTCCTTGAGAATCAGTTCCCAAATCGATTTGATGCCGGGAACACACAGTCTATCCTTGAACCATACCACTCCTTCTGCATCTTCATGGAAATCCTTGCCTTTCCATCTATGATCAGCTACCAGATCTCGTTGATCTTCTCATCATCCTTATGGCCCTTCCTGATATCTTGCTCTAGGGTGGGTTCCAGCTCAATTGTCATTCCTTGAGTGTTGTTTAGAAATCCGAGACTCAATCTATCGAACTCCTTTGCTAGCTCATATGGCATGGGGTGAGCGGCCAACATATTGACTTGACTCTTTCTGCTCAAAGCATCTACAACCACATTTGCTTTGCCTGGATGATAATGGATCCAGCTCATAGTCTTTGATTAACTCGAGCCATCTTCGCTGCCTCGTGTTCAGCTCTGACTGGGTGAATATGCACTTAAGACTCTTGTGATCCGTGTAGATATCACACTTCTGCCCATACAAATAGTGCCTCCAGGTCTTCAGTGCATGAACCACTGCTGCTAACTCCAGATCATGAGTAGGATAATTCTTCTCATGAATCTTCAGCTGTCGGGACGAGTACGCCACTACTCTCCCTTCCTGCATTAACACACATCCTAGTCCGGTGTACGAAGCATCATAATATACTAAGAATGACTTTGTGGACGTCTGGCAGAATCAATACTGGTGTTGTTGTCAATTTCTCCTTCAATGTCTCAAAGGACTTTTGGCATGCTGGGGTCCACTTGAACTCAACCTTCTTTGCCAACAAGGCTGTCATGGGCCTGGAAATCTTGGAGAAACCTTCAATGAAACGCCGATAATAACCAGTCATTCCAATGAAACTCTTGATTCCTCAGACATCTTTGGGTGCTTTCTAGTCCAGAATAGCTGCTACCTTCTTAGGATCTACAATCAATCCATCTCAGTTTATAATGTGACCCATGAATAGGACTTCACTGATCTAGAACTCGCACTTGCTAAGCTTGGCATACAACTGACAATCTCGTAACCTCTGCAGTACTTTCCTTAAGTGCTCTTCATGCTCTTGCTCATTCTGGGAATATACAAGGATATCATCAATGAACACCACTACGAACTTATCGAGGTAGTCCATGAACACACTGTTCATCAAGTACATAAAATAGGCTAGCGCATTCGTCAAACCGAATGACATGACAGTGAACTCATATAGTCCATACTTGGTGATAAAGGCTGTCTTCGGTATATCCGAAGGCCGGATTCTGAGCTGATGGTAACCTGACCTTAGATCTATCTTTGAGAACACACCGGCTCCTCTCAGCTGATCGAATAAGTCTTCAATTCTGGGCAGCGCGTACTTGTTCTTGATAGTGACTTCATTCAAGGATCTATAATCGATGCACATCCTTTTTGTACCATCCTTCTTCTCCACAAATAGCACTAGGGCTACCCAAGGCGAGGTACTTGGTCTGATGTAGCCTTTCTCTAAAAACTCATCAATCTGCTTCTTGAGTTCCACCAATTCTGGTCCGGACACTCGATAGGCTCTCTTGAAAATAGGGGCGATTCCAGGTATAAGTTCTATGGCGAATTCAACTTTCCTTTCAGGGGGCATGCTTGGTAACTCCTCAGGAAACACATCTGGGAATTCTGACACTATGTTGATAGCTTATAATGGTTTGATCTCCTCAATATGGGCGGTGACTTGGTGACAGCTTCCTTTCCTTAGTCCAGACAAGACCAACTCCACTAACACTCCCTCTCCTGATAGGGTGTCACACCCGGCTTTAAGGGACAAGCCAGGTGCATCTCATACATGCGCCAAGAAGACAACATATACAATAACAGAGTGTATAGAGATAAATGTCATGATACATTAGAGTATTTATTACAAAGCGGAAGACTTATTACAAAATAAAAGAATAAACATAAAACGAACTAAGGATCGTCGGCGCCAATGTCAACTGAGAAACGCCACCTAGATCAGATCAAACTCCTCGCCCTGTGGCTCCTCCTGAACCACCTGCTCTTCTCCTGTGGGGGGGGGGTGTGAGACAGCAAGAGTAAGCTCACATACGTTCATAGCTCAACAAGTCGTGGGGAATAATGTGGCATGAACTCACCAAAGGTGGGAGTTCATGAAGTGTAAGGCTGATCAATAAAATAGAGGCTGAAGCTGAGCATTGCTTTTATAAGTTGGTCAAAATTTTATTAGCAATTACTAGGTGTAAGTAAATACCAAACCTTAATAATAATAAAGAAAAGTAATAGTAAAATAATCCCAAATGCGATGCAAATGTCAAATTAAATTTAAGTTCCATAAATTAATCATGTGAGGGTCCGAGCCACTCATGACCGTGAGCACGGCTAGTATACCAGTTTTACACTCTTTAGAGGTTGCGCATCTTTACCCACAAGTCATGTTACCCATCTGCCAAGAGACGGCCAATCCCATACACCTCTACTGAGGAGGCGAGGCAGGGTAACACTACGAGGCCTTTACAAAGTTCCACTAGCTTCAGAAATCCCGCTACAGTTTATAGGAAGCTCCAGTGCAGGAATCCCTCGCCTGACCGCCATCGCAGCAAAATCAACCCAAGGACCTCCCTACACTGACCACTCCCCTACTGCCCTTGCCCCTTTCGGGTAAGGAAGACCTCCACTAGCTTTCCTAGTTAATCAGCCAAGGGCGTCCCATTAAACCCTTGTGGTAGCACTGTTTTTCCGGGTGGTCGCTCCATGTTCCCATTAATTTAATGATCTTAACATGAACAGTAATAATAACAAGATAATAAAAGAGTAATCATGAATGTTGTATATTCATACCTAATCCACATAAAGCAATAGCAGGTACTACCCAAAAATATTTCAGGGGTGAACAAGGTATAAAGATAACCAAAACTGGGGTAACATAAAGGGTCCCATCAAAATTACCCTATGCAGATCATTATAATTAATAAGAACATGGCTGGGAAAAGTAAGTGATCAAGGGCACAACTTGCCTTCAATGAGCTCCTGCTCAGCTATCTCTACTTGCTGAACCTCAGATTCCACAGTGGCTTGCTCGTCTACTCGCATCAACACAATACATACATAGTATAGCAAAAATTAACATTGCACCAAACATGTGAATGAAATACACAATAAAATTCTACACATTAAAATAAGAACCTAGGAACATGAATCATAATTTTTAGAGTTATAGATTTTAAGTTATGAATTTCCTAAGGTTTAATGTGATTAAAATAGAATAAATGACAAATTAATTTTCTTACTGCTTTCATGTCAAAACAGAGACACTAAATAATAGAGAATATTATTACAAAATTTTAGAAATGGAATGGCTCAATTTGGAGTTTATATGCATTTTCTATGAATTATACAAATTCTAGGGTTTATTTCCATATTAAAATTCAGATTTTCAATTCATTTTATCAAATTAACTCTGTATTGGATTGGGCCTCATTTTCTGGTAAGTAAGAGGGTCTCTGTGCAAGCTAACCAAGACTCAGGGAATAGTTCCACTGGACGGCGGGTTTATTATGCCTATCCCTGGGGTCTCTTTTGCAAAATGTACCCGCGAAGGGGTATAGTATAATCATGACCGTCCGATCAGACCGAGATGGCCACGATTAGAACATAGATCTTACGTGCGGACAGAGATCATTGGATACGATTTCTACGGTCTGGATCACATCCCGGCGATCCGATCTGCACCCTCTGTCAGCCAACCGACGGCATGGATTTTAAGTAGTTGAGATCCACCCGCGCACGCCCGATCGCGATCTAACGACATGGGTTATCTCAGCGAAGCGGTATGCTGTGATCTAATCTAGATCGTACGCCTGGAATCTAACGGTTCACACTCCATCGTCAACCCAGAGCCGATCTACCGCGTGGTGGCAAGTTTCCCCGTGACGGAGCACCCCGGCGATCACCCACAAGCGCACCCACGCCACGAAATTGAAATTAAACAACACATACACCTAAAGAAGGACATGGCGAACACACTAGGGGGTTGATTTACCTTGTTTCACGGCGGCAAGGTTTCCGTTCACGGTGCAGGGCGGCGCGGCACCCAAGCCAAACTCCGACGAGCAATTAAGGTCGCTCAGCTTGTCAATCCGGCCGGCCAGTGCCACTACCACCTTCGCAGCAACCCGGCGCAGGCTTCTGATCCGAACACCGGCACCCGACGTCAACGGCAACGTGAATTCCGTGTCTCCCCGCTTCCGCCACCCTAGCTTTATCTTTCCCTAAGCTCTACACGCGACGACAAGGGTTTGGCACGGGTGCGAGAGGCGCACAGGGTTCAGGCACCAGAGTTTTATTGCCGGGTGAGGTTGGTTGGCTATCAGCTAGCTGATCCACAAATTGCGCGCGGTGGCGGACATTGCGGCCAAGGTTGTTGCGACAGTAGCAGTGAGGTCCTGACGCAGGGGGCCCAGACGCAGTGAGGGTGCGGCGCGAATGAGCTACGCAAGCTGGCAAGGGGCCCCACACGCCAGGGGGGTATGCGGCGAAGAGCGGAAGAGGTAAGAAGCAGGGAGTGCCTGACGTCTCGGTCCCGTATGTCAGCGCCGGGAGTGCGAGAACGAGGGATGGCTGCGCGCGGAGAGTGAATGGGCCGGGAATTCGTTTTGGGCCCAAGAGTCGCTTACCCCCTTTCCTTTTTTATTTTTTTCCTTTTCCTTTTTGTTTTCTATTTTCTTTTCTTGTTTTCTTTTCTTTATTCCCAAATCCTACTTTAACTTCAAATTTAAATTCAACTCTTGTGCCAAGTTATCCTCAGATTACATTATGAAATGCAAAGTACCACTTTTAGAGATATAATTATATTATTTATATTTTCATATCGTTTATCTCCTTCTTATTTTCAAAACCCTAATTTTAATTTAGGGTTTAGTCCAACCTTAGAATTGTTATCTTATTATTATTATCCTTCCTATTTTTATTTAATGCACAAACATATAACTCCAGCATGATGCATATTTTTTCATCATTGTTTTAATTCATTTCTAAATTTTTAGGTATGTTGTTCTTATGATGCAAAGGAGGCACATAAAATTGAGGAGCTCTCTCTATTATTCTTTGTATACAACTTTGAGTATTACAAATCCTACCCCCCTTAAAAATAATCTCGTCCTCGAGATTTAGGAAGGTCTAGGGAAAAGGTGGGGATAATCTATACGAAGTTCTTCTTCTCTTTCCCAAGTTGCTTCGTCTTCACCGTGGTGACTCCATTGCACTTTGCACATCTTTATAACCTTATTCCTCATGACACGAGTCAGTGTATCAAGAATCTTGATGGGGTACTCAGCATAAGTCAGATCATCTTGAACACTAAGGTCCTCCATTGGTAATTGCTCCTCAGGTACCCTGAGACATTTCTTCAGCTGAGATACATGAAAGACATCATGAACATCCGCAAGATGATCCGGTAACTCCAATTGGTATGCCACCTCTCCCACTCGCTTTAAGATTAAGAAGGGTCCAATAAAGCGAGGGGACAACTTTCCTTTGACTTTGAATCTTCTCATACCCCAAAGTGGCGACACCTTCAAATAGACATAATCTCCCTCCTTAAACTCAAGCAGTCTTCTTCGGGTATCAGCATAGCTCTTCTGCCTTGACTGTGCAGTTCTCAAATTCTCCCTTATTTGTTGGACTTGCTCCTCAGCCTCTTGTATAATCTCTGGTCCAAATAACTGCCTTTCACCAGTTTGATCCCAATACAGTGGAGTCCTGCACTTTCTGCAATATAAGGCCTCAAACGGTGACATCTTCAAACTGGCCTGATAGCTATTATTATATGAGAACTCTGCATACGGTAGACTCTTATCCCAACTACCACCATGTTTAAGAGCACAATCTCTTAACATATCTTCCAGCACTTGGTTGGTCCTCTCAGTCTGCCCATCAGTTTGTGGATGGTAAGCCGAACTAAAATTTAATCTTGTATCCAAGGACTCGTGCAACTTTTTCCAATATCGAGAGGTAAACTGTGATCCCCGGTCTGACACAATCTTCTTTGGCACACCATGTAGGCATACAATCCGCGCCATGTACAACTCTGCTAACTTGGCTCCTGAATACGTGGTCTTCACTGGAATAAAGTGGGCTACTTTAGTTAGCCTGTCCACAATCACCCATATAGAATCATATCCAGCAGACGTGTGGGGTAATCCAACAATGAAGTCCATGCCAATTTCTTCCCATTTCCACTCAGGTATCTTCAGTGGATGCAGTAGTCCGGCTAGCCTCTGGTGTTCAGCCTTAACTCTTTGGCACACATCGCACATAGCCACATGTGCAGCCACATCCCTCTTCAATCCATACCACCAATATTTTTGCTTCAAATCCTGATACATCTTAGTACTCCCAGGGTGGATAGAATAAACTAAGTCATGTGCCTCCTTCAATATGGTTTCCCGAAGACTATCAATATCGGGAACACAGATCCGATTCTTGAACCATATGGTGCCTTGCTCATCCTCTGTGAACTCTAGGCCTCTACCCTCTGTTATCAGATCCTTGATCTCCTGAATCTTAGCATCACCAATCTGACCTTTACGAATTTCTTGCTCCAAGGTAGGTTCCAATTCGATGGTAACTCCTTCCGTGTGTGTAACAATCCCCAGGTTGAGCCTCTCAAAATCTTTTGCTAATTCATCAGGTAGCTGGACAACGAAAGCGGAGTGAACATGCTCCTTCCGACTCAAGGCATCTGCAACCAAATTTGCCTTGCCTGGGTGGTAATGAATTTCCAAATCATAATCCTTAATAAGCTCCAACCAACGGCGTTGCCTAAGGTTGAGATCCTTCTGAGTAAATATGTACTTCAAGCTCTTATGATCTGTCGGTGTTTTGGGTCCGACCGCACACCCGGGGTTGCCCCTCAAGGTGTTTTTAGGAGTAGGACGATGTCGCCGACTGTAGCTAAATGGTTCGTGCCGGATGCACGAGGAGCGATGGATAGTGTTTACAGGTTCGGGCCGCTTTGAGATGCGTAACACCCTACGTCCTGGTGAGTATGCTTTATGTGGTGGATTACAAGGAGGTTCTCTAGTATTGGAAACGTAGAGAGCCGGGGTTGGTGGCTAAGTAATGAGATCGATCGTTCTGAAGGGGTGCCCCCTAGGCCTTATATATTCGACCGTGGGGTAATACATGCAGATATGATAACAACGCGCACCTAGAAGATAGTGAACTGATCGAGTCTATCTTACTATAATTCGGCCGACTTATCCTCGCCTGGTTCCATCGTACGGAGCTCCAGCGCAGGAAAGTCGGGTCTCTGTTGTGGTTGCTTGCTCAACGTTATTGGGGCCATCCAGGCTCGCGCCGATCCGGCCTTACATCGATCTGCTTCGCTGGTCGTTCTTCCCCAGGCCCACGAAGGGATGACCTTACGATTTATTGGTCCCTTAGGCCTTTCGTGAGGTCTTTTATCCTTCCAGTGGACCCGGGGGATATCTGTCCCCCACATGATCCGTGTATACTTGGCACTTAGTCCCCATAATGTAGTGTCTCCAAATCTTATGTGCATGCACAACGGCTGCCAGCTCTAAATCATGAGTGGGGTAGTTCAATTCATGCTTCCGCAACTGACGAGATTCATAGGCGATGACATGTCCTTCTTGAATGAGCACACATCCCAATCCTTGGCCACATGCATCACAATAAATGTCAAATCCTTTCTATAGATCTGGCATAATCAACACTGGTGGTGACATCAATCTCTCCTTCAATTGATCAAAGCTCTCTTGGCATTTCTCATCCCACTTGAATTCTCTTCCTTTTTCCAACAGCGAGGTCATAGGCTTGGCAATCTTAGAGAACCCTTCAATAAATCTCCGATAATATCCTGCGAGTCCCAAGAAGCTCCGAATCTCAGTAACTGTAGTGGGCACTCTCCACTCCATTATCTCCTTCACTTTAGCAGGATCCACTGCTATTCCTCCATTAGAAATAATATGACCAAGGAATGGCACCTTGTCAATCCAAAACTCGCACTTGCTGAACTTAGCATATAGTTGATTATCTCGCAGCTTCTGTAGCACCAATCTTAGATGTTGTTCATGATCACTTTCATTCTTAGAATAGATAAGAATATCGTCGATGAAAACCACGACGAATCTGTCCAAATACTCCATAAACACCTTATTCATCAAATTCATGAAATAAGCTGGTGCATTGGTTAATCCAAATGACATAACGGTAAACTCATATAATCCATATCGGGTTGAGAAAGCCGTCTTAGGAATATCTGATGGTCTAATCTTCATCTGATGGTATCCCGATCGGAGATCAATCTTCGAGAATACCCTGGCTCCTCTCATCTGATCAAACAAATCCTCAATACGGGGTAAAGGATACTTGTTTTTCACTGTAACATCATTAAGTGATCTATAGTCCACACACATCCATTGCGAACCATCCTTCTTCTGTACAAATAGAACCGACGCTCCCCAAGGTGAGGAACTCAGACGAATATACCCCGCCTCCTGTAACTCAGTTAACTGCTTCTTAAGCTCCTTCAGTTCTTCTACAGCCATCCTGTACGGTCGCTTAGAAATAGGGGCAGTTCCAGGTAAAAGATCAATAACAAACTCAACCTCCCTATTTGGTGGCATCCCTGGTAACTCCTCTGGAAAGACATCCGGAAAATCTCTAACCACCCGGATGTTGTCACCAACAAACTCCTCAGGTATAAAGAACATTGCACGCTTGGATGAGGTGGTCACCGCAATATTAACTTGAAATGTTTCTCCTTTAGGACTAGTGAGCTCTATAGTACCTCTACCACATGCTATAATGGCCTTTGCCTTTCTTAACCATGACATACCAAGAATCAGATCTATACTGCTGGCCTCTAATATTATAGCAGTAGTTCCAAATTCTCTTCCCATAATCGACAATGTCAATCTACGTGTCATTTGATTCGCCTTAATAGGCCCTTTAGGTGTAATTACTATCATTGGTTTTCTCATATTTAGCAGGGGTATCTCATTAGTGTTGGCATATCGAGCAGACATGAATGAATGTGTAGCACCAGAATCAAATAGTATTGTTGCAGGAATGGCATTAATGTAAAACATACCGAGTACGATGTCAGCACCATCAGGAGTATCATCCACGCTGACTTGATTCACCCTGGCTATAGAATATCCCTTGCCAGGAGTCTGTTGCTTGTTCTTAGCTAGTGTACCAGAATTTCCCATAGGACAAGCATTAGCATAGTGCCCAATCTGACTGCACTTGAAGCATGTAGGGCCAGTCTTCTGTCCTGTAGGCCTCGTCGGGGTGCCAGTGGGAGTAGCCTGACGAGTAGGGGGTGTACGTGGAGACCCCTGTGGAGCATACTGAACTGGGCGTGGTCCTCCTGGTCGAGTCGGTGTACCCTGTGGCGAAACGTAGCGGGGACGAACACTACTGCTACCCTATCCCTGTGAGATAGCCTTCCTCTTCAAATCACCCAGTTGAACACGCTTATGTTCAATAGCAAGAGCCTTATCCAGTAGCCTCTGAAATGATGGAAATGTGTGTGCAACCAGTGCATACTGCAAGGGTCCATTAAGTCCTTCAATAAAGTGTTCCTGCTTCCTCTCATCCTCAGCAACTTCCTCCGGAGCATATCTCGATAGCTGAATAAATTTGTCTATGTACTCGCTGACTGACATGTTGCCTTGCTTCAATGACAGAAACTCCTTCTTCTTGATCTTTATCATACCAGCTGGAATATGGTAGTTCCTGAACTGTGTACTGAACTCTGCCCAAGTAATAGTATCAGCAGCATCATGGGCAGCAGTATAAGAATCCCACCAGTCAGCAGCAGGACCTGTCAGACGACCTGAGGCATAAAGAACTTTCTCTCGGTCTGAGCATTGGGCTATGTTGAGCAACTTCTCAATTGACTTCAACCAATCATTCGCGTCAAGTGGATCTGGTGAGCTGGCGAAGGTCGGTGGCTTATGACTCATAAATTCCCGGTGCTTATCACGAGGTGGAACTGGTGGTGGCGGTGGAGGCAATGGCACTTGTTGCTGTTGCTGCTGTTGTTGAAGTTGTTGTTGCAGCTGCTGTTGTTGCACCCTTCTCTCCTGGCGCATCTCTTCTCTCTCCTGGCGCAACTTCTGGCGTATATCTTCTCTTTCCTAACGCATCTCCTGGCGTTCTTGCTGCATCTGGGCACGCATATCAGCCATAGTGTCCGCCATTTGCTGCATCACCGCCATCTGAGTTGCAATCAGTGGATCAACTCCGCCTGGTGGAGGATTAGGAGGATTCATCCCTGCTAGCTGTGGCTGAGGTTGTCTATATATCCTTCGAGTGTGTCGATTAGGAGGCAAATCAATTCCATCACCCTGCCTGGTATTTACCATCTGAGTTAGATACATAAGGTAAGAGAATAGTAGACCAGGCAGTAATTACGAATCATGTTACTTTGGGGGATTTATTAGCTAAGTAGTTTAATGTTTTACCTACCATAGCTAATTTATTACCTTATGCTGGCACATGCTAAGATGTCCATATATAATATCTCAATCAATCAAAGAAGCAAATTAGACATTTTTCATCAGAACAATCAAACAACATTTTTAAATATAGAAAATAGTTTTAGTTTGGTCTTATGCCTCCTATCTCTTAAAAATGTCATAGGGGTAGGGGTTCCAAGGTGTGAAATCCATCTTGTCTCAGAGTAGAAAAGGTAAGAATGATCAGAGTAGAACAGTAGAAGGTGAGACAGGATCAAGATAAGTGTAGAAAGAATCAGAGTAAGGTAAGTGTAGAATGAATCAGAATGAGATAAGTAGGTTATGGTTTGTCCATTTCTATCTAGGTCTCGTCCTACAGTCAACATTTCCTCTAATACCACTTCTGTCACACCCGGCTTTAAGGGACAAGCCAGGTGCATCTCATACATGCGCCAAGAAGACAACATATACAATAACAGAGTGTATAGAGATAAATGTCACGATACATCAGAGTATTTATTACAAAGCGGAAGACTTATTACAAAATAAAAGAATAAACATAAAACGAACTAAGGATCGTCGGCGCCAATGTCAAATGAGAAACGCCACCTAGATCAGATCAAACTCCTCGCCCTGTGGCTCCTCCTGAACCACCTGCTCTTCTCCTGTGGGGGGGGTGTGAGACAGCAAGAGTGAGCTCACATACGTTCATAGCTCAACAAGTCATGGGGAATAATGTGGTATGAACTCACCAAAGGTGGGAGTTCATGAAGTGTAAGGCTGATCAATGAAATAGAGGCTGAAGCTGAGCATTGCTTTTATAAGTTGGTCCAAATTTTATTAGCAATTACTAGGTGTAAGTAAATACCAAACCTTAATAATAATAAAGAAAAGTAATAGTAAAATAATCCCAAATGCGATGCAAATGTCAAATTAAATTTAATTTCCATAAATTAATCATGTGAGGGTCCGAGCCGCTCATGACCGTGAGCACGGCTAGTATACCAGTTTTACACTCTGCAGAGGTTACACATCTTTACCCACAAGTCATGTTACCCATCTGCCAAGAGACGGCCAATCCCATACACATCTACCGAGGAGGCGAGGCAGGGTAACACTACGAGACCTTTACAAAGTTCCACTAGCTTCAGAAATCCCGCTACAGTTTATAGGAAGCTCCAGTGCAGGAATCCCTCGCCTGACCGCCATCGCAGCAAAATCAACCCAAGGACCTCCCTACACTGATCACTCCCCTACTGCCCTTGCCCCTTTCGGGTAAGGAAGACCTCCACTAGCTTTCCTAGTTAATCAGCCAAGGGCGTCCCATTAAACCCTTGTGGTAGCACTGTTTTCCCGGGTGGTCGCTCCATGTTCCCATTAATTTAATGATCTTAACATGAACAGTAATAATAACAATATAATAAAAGAGTAATCATGAATGTTGTATCTCCATACCCAATCCACATAAAGCAATAGCAGGTACTGCCCAAAAATATTTCAGGGGTGAACAAGGTATAAAGATAACCAAAACTGGGGTAACATAAAGGGTCCCATCAAAATTACCCTATGCAGATCATTATAATTAATAAGAACATGGCTGGGAAAAGTAAGTGATCAAGGGCACAACTTGCCTTCAATGAGCTCCTGCTCAGCTATCTCTACTTGCTGAACCTCAGATTCCACAGTGGCTTGCTCGTCTACTCGCATCAACACAATACATACATAGTATAGCAAAAATTAACATTGCACCAAACATGTGAATGAAATACACAATAAAATTCTACACATTAAAATAAGAACCTAGGAACAGGAATCATAATTTTTAGAGTTATAGATTTTAAGTTATGAATTTTCTAAGGTTTAATGTGATTAAAATAGATTAAATGACAAATTAATTTTCTTACTGCTTTCATGTCAAAACAGAGACACTAAATGATAGAGAATATTATTACAAAATTTTAGAAATTAAAATGGCTCAATTTGGAGTTTATATGCATTTTCTATGAATTATACAAATTCTAGGGTTTATTTCCATATTAAAATTCAGATTTTCAATTCATTTTATCAAATTAACTCTGTATTGGACTGGGCCTCATTTTCTGGTAAGTAAGAGGGTCTCTGCGCAAGCTAACCAAGACTCAGGGAATAGTTCCACTGGACGGCGGGTTTATTATGCCTATCCGTCACACCCGGTTTTAGAAGGTAAACCGAATGCGAACCATGTACGTGCCAGGATCAGTTATTCACGTACACAGCAGTTACATAACATGGACATCATCACACAGTGCTCAAAATAGTATTAAAAAGGGAAAAAATAGTCGATTACATCATACGTCTGAGACGTCCATATAGTCCTTACAATAAATCAAAGTGCGAAAACGAAACGTAGATAAACGCGGCCTTCACAGGCAGCCGACTGGGGGTTGCCGCTAACCCACACCTAGAACTCGTCGTAGTCTTGGAACTCCTGGAAGTCTCCTTTCACGGCTTCATCTTCTCCTGAGCAGTGGTTGCAATGCTGACAACCTGGGGGGGGGGGGGTTTGGTGTGTAGAGCAAGAGTGAGTACACATCAACATACTCAGCAAGTATCCTGTTTGGCTGTAGTGGACTAGCTTTATGTGGAGATAGGTTAAGTAGTTGCTTTTAGTTGGTCAGATTTTTATTTACTAGTAGAAAGCCAGGTTTTAACATTAACCCAAGTTATTAGCCCGATGTACCCTTTCCAAACGGAAAGAATACCACTTACCAGCACCATAGACATAACCAAAACCATCAGTCTCATTGCCACCTATAAACCAAAATGTCTCTGATCAAGTACCGCTAATCATTGGAGCTCCCTTGGCCGCTCATAACCGCGAGCACGGCTGATATATCAGTTTTCAAACACTCTGCAGAGGTTGTGCACTTTACCCACAAGCCGTGATTCCCTCTTGCCTCGGGCCGATCAAACCCTTAAACACTACCAAGGTGAATAGGCAGGGTTTCACTACGTAGCCTTTACAAAGATTCTCCGGGGCTGTAGCCGCCCGTTAGGTTTCCTAAATGTACCGCACTCCTCCCCAAGGGACAAATCAACCTTGGCAGAGCGAGCCACATACACCGAGCCCCATTGACGGCACGACGGCGAAGCGAACTACACCCCGGATCCTCTAATTATTCAGCTAAGGGCGTCCCACTCCACCCTCATGGTTGCATTGTTTTCCCGGGCGGTCATCCATAGAACAGGTCCTTACGGAGAGGCACTCGAGAAACCGCTCGAGCCCCCTTGAAGACCACAAGTATAATATCATAATAAGAGAGGGGAAAACAGCGTATCATAGATAATCTCATCATGTTCATTGATTAGAGTTTGAGCAATAGCATAAAGCTAAACAATAATAATAATCCAACCCAAATCGGTAAACAAGGACATGGATAACAAAAGCTAGTCAATCCTTAGGTATACATGTGTAAAGCGGGAGGTGAATTAAAGAATGAATAGGACAGAGATAGGTCAAAGGACACTTGCCTCCACCAACCGACTGCTGCTCAGGGGCTTCTCCTGTGAGTTCTTCGGGCTCCTCAACCGGATCGTTCTCTATGCGATTGCAAGCATACATACATCCATCCATTCAAATTAGAAAACAAACAGTACACCATACAAGAGAACAAATAAAGTAAATATGCATAGAATATCACATACGATAATGAATTTACCATGGCTAGAAAGAAACAAGGGAAGGTCTTACAGGGGTTAAGGCTTATGCTCGAGATGCACTACGGGTAAACGAATAACTAGACGTCACGTGCTCTAGTTCCAATTGGTCCTAACAAAAGAATTAGCTACATGCACTAATGTAAACGTGACCACTTTTAGTAGATTAACATTGAATGAGATAGATGATTAGCTATACAAATTAACTAACGTAACCAATTTCCAAATTGAGACTCCTATCTTATTAATATAAACAACGTGATTAGCGCGCATAGGACGGGGGGGGGGGTAGACGGGTCGTGCCAAGGCACGCGCACTACGCGAGCACGCGCGCGAGGTCGCACACACACGCCCCGAACTAACCGTGCACACGTCGGGGCCGCGCGCTAGCCGAGCTCAAGGCCGCGTGCCCTAGGCACGCTGGGCCGAACTCGAGGCCACGCTGGGGCCGACACGACGCGAGCCAGGCATGGCGGGGTGAGCGGGCAAGCACGCCAGGGAAAGCGAGCACGTGCGAGCGAGGACGCCGCGGACCACGGCGGGCGAGGCACGGACGGGGCGAGGACACGGCCGGCCACCACGCTGGGGCGGGGACGGCGCGGCCGAGCCGGGCACGGGGGCGGGCGGTTGAGCCGGGGGGTGGCCGAGCCGGGGCGGGGACGGGCGGTTGAGCCAGGGGGCGGGGCGGCCGAGCTCGCCGGGGGGGGGGGGGGGGTGGCCGAGCCGGGGCGGCGTGGAGCAGGGCGGAGCGGGCGTGGGGCTCGATGGAGGCGAGGCGGCCGAGGGCGGCCAAGCCGGGGGCGCGGCCGAGCGCGGGACGGGGCGGGGGCTCGCCGGAGGCGAGGCGGGGCGGCCGAGCACGGGACCGGCGCGGGGAGGGGCTGGGCGGGCGCGGCCGAGCCGGGGGCGGCCGGGGTCGGGGACGAGCGGCGCGGCCGGGCGCGGGAGGCCGATGCCGGAACCGGGGCGGCCAAGGGCGGCCGGGCGTGGGGCCGAGCGAGGCTCGCGCGGGGGCGGGGGACGCCGGCGCGGGACGGGGGGCGCCGGGGCGGCCGAGCCGAGCGGCCGGGCGGGCGAGGTTGGGGCCAGGACCGAGCTCGCCGGGGCCGGGGCCGAGCGCGCCCATGGCGCGGGGGAGGGCGCCGACGGGAGGGAAGGAGGAGGGAGGGGAGGAGGGGGGGGGGGGGGAAGAAGCCTCACCGGAGGGGAGGACGGCGCGGCGGCGGCGCCGGGGAGGGGCGGCGGCGGCGCGGGGGTTGGGAGAGGGTGGCGGCGGCTAGGGTTAGGGTGAGGGAGAGAGAGAGAGGGAGGGAAATTTTGGGAAAAAGAAAAAGAAAAAAAGGAAAAGGGGGGGGGGGGGGGTTGGGCCGGCTGGGCCCAAAGGGGGGGGGAGGGGGGCATGCGGCTGGGCCGACGCGAGGCCCACGCGGGAAGGGGGGGGGAGAGGGGGGGGCGGCTGGGTCGCCAGCTGGGCCAGCCTAGGGGGTGGGTGGCGACTAGGCCAAAAGGGGAGAAGGGGGGAAGAGAGAAAAAAAGAAAAGGCTTTTCTTTTTCTAATTTCCACAATTTCTTATATGCCTAATTCTCCAATTCACTCAACCACAAACAAAAGAGTGCAAAATCCGGCATGATGCAACAAACAAAAATAGTTCTAGGTTTTGGTTACACAAGATGTCGAGCTAATTCTCGCTATAACTTTGGAAAAGATCAAGGCTTAGCGAGGGGAAAAAAGGGAAAAGGAAAGGGTAACACCCGAATTTGGTGAGAGAAAAGAAGAAAAAATTCTACCCCCAAATTCAGGGCGTTACAAACCTATCCCCCTTAAAGGAATCTCGCCCTCGAGATTCAGGGTTGGCTAGCAAAGAGCTCAGGGTATTTAGCCATCAGATCATCTTCACGCTCCCAGGTTGCTTCTTCCTCAGAGTGGTGATTCCATCTGACCTTGCACATTCGGATGGTCTTCCTTTGGGTGACTCTGTCTGCAACCTCAAGGATTTGCACTAGCTTCTCGACGTAGGTCAAGTCCTCCTGGACTTCGAAACCTTCCACTGGCAACTGCTCTTCTGGCACACGCAAGCACTTCTTCAACTGAGACACATGAAAGACATCATGCACAGCAGACAAATTCTCTGGCAGACTGAGCTGATAGGCCACTTCTCCACACCTTGAGAGAATTTGATACGGACCAATGTAGCGGGGTGCTAGCTTGCCTTTGACTCCAAATCTTCTGACTCCTCTGATCGGTGACACTTTCAGATAGACAAAGTCACCAACTTCGAAACTCAGCTCTCTTCTTCTGGTATCTGCATAGCTTCGCTGCCTTGATTGCGCTATCTTCAGGTTCTCTCGAACCATCTTGATGTTCTCTTCAGCTTCAAGCAAAATGTCTGGCCCAAACACCTGCTTTTCTCCAGGCTGATCCCATTGCAACGGAGTTCTACAACTCCTCCCATAAAGCACCTGAAATGGTGACATCTTCAAGCTGGCCTGGTAACTGTTGTTATAGGAGAACTCTGCATAAGGCAACTTCTTATCCCATCCGGAATGATCTTGCAACGCATAGGCTCTCAACATGTCTTCAAGAATTTGATTGGTCCTTTCAGTCTGACCATCTGTCTGCGGATGATAAGCTGAACTAAAGTTCAGATGTGTACCCAAGGCTTTGTGCAACTGCTGCCAGAAATGAGAGGTGAACTGCGTTCCTCTGTCTGACACTATCCTCTTTGGCACACCATGAAGACAAACGATCCGAGACATGTACAACTCTGCCAATACTGCACTGCTGTAGTTGGTCTTGACAGGTATGAAGTGGGCTGACTTGGTCAAACGGTCCACTACTACCCAGATGGAATCGTAGCTGGCTCGAGTGCGAGGCAACCCAACTATGAAATCCATACCGATTTCATCCCATTTACACTGAGGAATTTGCAACGGTTGCAACAATCCAGCTGGTCTCTGGTGCTCTGCCTTGATCCGTCGACAACTATCACACATTGCCACATGCTCTGCGATTTCCCTCTTCATTCCGTACCAACAAAATTTCTTCTTCAGATCTTGATACATCTTCTCACTACCAGGGTGAATCGAATAGGCTGTCTCATGAGCTTCCTTGAGAATCAACTCCCGAATAGACTGGACATTAGGAACACATAAGCGGTCTTTGAACCATATCACACCTTCTGCATCTTTTCGAAAATCTTTGCCTCTGCCATCTAGAATCAGTCGCCGAATCTCACTGATCTTTTCATCATTCTTCTGCGCTTCTTTGATTTCTCGCTCCAAGGTAGGTTCCAACTCAACTGTGACTCCTCGCGAATTGTTCAGAAACCCAAGACTCAACCTGTCAAACTCCTTGGCCAACTCGTAAGGCATCGGATGAGCGACCATCAGATTGACTTGACTCTTCCTGCTCAAAGCATCTGCCACTACATTCGCTTTGCCTGGATGGTAGTGAATCTCCAACTCATAGTCTTTGATCAGCTCTAACCATCTTCATTGCCTCATATTCAACTCTGACTGAGTGAATATGTACTTCAGACTCTTGTGGTCTGTGTAAACATCACATTTCTGTCCGTACAGATAGTGCCTCCATGTCTTCAGCGCGTGAACCACTGCTGCCAATTCTAGATCATGAATTGGGTAATTCTGCTCATGAACCTTCAGCTGTCGGGACGAGTAAGCCACAACTCCTCCCTCTTGCATCAACACGCATCCCAAACCCGTGTAACAGGCATCACAATACACCGAGAAGGGCTTGTGCACGTCAGGCAAGACTAGGACAGGCGCTGTTGTCAACTTCTCTTTCAGCGCTTTGAAAGCCTCTTGGCATTTCTGGGTCCACTTGAACTCAACCTTGTTGCCTAGCAACGCTGTCATTGGTTTCGCAATCTTCGAGAACCCTTCAATGAATCGCCGATAATATCCGGCCATTCCAATGAAACTCTTGATTCCTCGAGCATCTGTTGGCGCTTTCCAGTTCAGAATGTCTACCACTTTCTTCAGATCCACAACCAATCCTTCTTTGTTGATTGTGTGACCCAAGAACAGGACTTCATTGATCCAGAATTCACACTTGCTCAACTTTGCATACAACTGGTGCTCTCACAATCTCTGCAATACCATCCTCAAATGATCTGCATGTTCTTCTTCGCTTTGAGAATAAACCAGAATGTCATCAATGAATACCACCACAAACTTATCAAGGTAATCCATGAATACACTGTTCATCAAGTTCATGAAGAACGCTGGTGCATTGGTTAGACCGAAAGACATCACAGTGAACTCATACAACCCATACTTGGTAATGAATGCCGTCTTCGGAATATCCGAAGGTCGGATCCTGAGCTGATGATAACCTGACCTCAGATCAATCTTGGAGAACACACTGGCTCCTCTCAACTGGTCGAACAGATCTTCTATTCTGGGCAAAGGGTACTTATTCTTGATCGTGACTTCATTCAAAGCTCGATAATCGATACACATCCTTTTGGTGCCATCTTTCTTCTCCACAAATAGGACAGGGGCGGCCCAAGGCGAGGTGCTTGGCCGGATGTAACCTTTCTCTGACAACTCATCAATCTGCTTCTTAAGCTCAACCAACTCTGGTCCGGATATTCTGTAAGCTCTCTTAAAGATAGGAGCGGTTCCAGGAAGAAGCTCTATGGCAAACTCAACTTTCCGCTCTGGTGGCATACCCGATAAGTCCTTCAGAAACACATCTGGGAACTCAGACACAACCTTGATACTCTCAATTGGGTTTGCTTCACTGCTATCGATGGCCATCTGATAACAACTTTCTTTCTTTGGCTCAGGCGGGACTAACTCGGTCACCACTTCCTCTCCTAGGGGGGACACCAACTTGATTGTCCTCTTATCACAACTGATAACTGCCTGATACTTATCTAGCCAATTCATCCCTAGGATGACTGTTGGAACTTGCTCACAGGCGCAAGTTGATCCAACGGGGTGGGTGAAATAGCGCAAACAGGGTTTCAGCACGTGATGGCAAAAGCTCTGTTCATCTAGCCTCTCAAGGGCACTGTGCTGGGGTATTTATAGGTGTCCGGGTGCCTAGCGTCCCGTGTTAAGGACGCATGTGCCCTCAGACACCTAGGTTATCCCCGGAATATTCCCATAAAGCGGGGTTACAGACTGTAATTACAGGGACGCCTTTACAAATTAGGCCTGTAACACGCAGCGGCCACGCAGGGCCCGTTATAATGGGCCGGGTCACACGTGGGCCTTCGTGCTGGACGAGGTCGCACGGTGGGATGACCTCGTCACGGGTCTTCGTCCGAAGTCGTATGGGGCGAAGGGTGTCCCTGCCCGTTGTCTTGTCTCCGTTGGGCCAACGACTACGGCGAAGGCCCCGAGCGAAGGGTGGCGTCTTTGCCTTCGCCCCAACATTTGCCCTCCGAGGGACCAGTTCGACTAAGTCATCTAGTGCCGAAGACGTCGCTAGATGGCGGAGACGCTGCCCTCGCTCGAAGTGGTTCCGCGTGGGTTTTTGACATGACCGTTGATTGACACCATACTATTGGACTGCGGGTTTCCCGAAGCGCCATGCCCTGTGTATAAAAGGGGGTGGGGGGCGGCACGTTTTGAACTTTATCCTTCCGCGCTCCGTGAAAACCCTAGCCACTTTTTCCACCGTCTCTGCTGCTCGTCTGCCCTCCTTGCTCTTGTTCGCCGGAGATCTGGCTCGAGTGAAGCAGACCGCCCGCCGCCGCCGACGGTACGTAGCGATGCCGACCTCTTCTTCTTCTGCTGCCGCTACGCCGCTGGCCGACGCGTCGTCTGAGGAAACGCTGAGTACTGTGGCGGTGGAGGAGTTGCACGCCGGCGATACGGTGGATTTTGGTGTGTCACGGATGTCGTCGGCCCGCGTGCAAGATATGCAGCGGCTTGGTTACTTTGGCGGCGGAGTCGCTCGTGTCCCGGGGACGGAGGAAGTCCCCGAGCCGGAAGGCGAGTTGGTTGTGTTCGAGGCGTTCTTTGCCGCTGGTCTCCGCTTGCCTGCGCACCAATTTGTTGGAGAAGTCCTGCGCAGATTTAACGTTCAGATCCATCAGCTGACTCCGAATGCCGTGGTGGCTCTGTCGAAGTATGTCTGGGCGACGACTTCGTACGGCGGACAGCCATCATTCGAAGTCTTCGCGAAGTACTATTGCCTGCACTGGCAGAAGAGGATGATTGGAAATGAAGTTGCTCAGTTTGGGTCCTGTACATTTACGCCGAAGACCGGCAAGACCACGATGGAGGTAGTTGAGTTGGTTCCTTGCGCCCGCAACAAGTGGGGCAATTGGCATGATTTTTGGTTCTACGTCGCGGAGGGTACAGTCGAAGACCATCTGGGGCTCCCCGTGTCCGAGATGTGCTCGCATTTTTACTCAGCATACCCGCCTTTCAAAGTGGCGGAGGAGGATGCGGACAAAGGGGCCCTTCGGTGCGCCGCCGGCCTGAGCAGCGGGCGCGATTTGGTTGAGGAGTTTGTGGCGTACGGGGTATGGCCTTTGGCGCATGGCTGGGCGCTGGGCGAAGTGTGCCCTCGCCAGATGCCTTCCCATGATGGGAAGCTGGTGCGAAGTCCTGCCTTCGCGCTGGATCTGCATAGCCGCGATCCGGCCGCCTTTGTGCGTGAGGCGGAAGATGGGGCGGTGCGGATCGTTGGTCGGTACGTGCCGAGGACAGAGGGCCAGCGTAGCTGGGACATTCGCGGGTCAAATGACCGCTTGAACAGGGTTTTTGAGTTGAATCGTCTGCCGTATGGCGGTTATCCCGGCCAAGACGATGTGGATCGTCGCGGGAAGAAACCGGTGGTAGAGTCTGGAGACGACCCCGCGCCGGCGGCCGCCCCGTCCTCTAAGAAGAGGAAACTAGGTACTGTTGTGGGAGGACTTGGGGTTTCTGATGGTTTTGCTAGAGAATTGATGAGGACATGCGCGGCCCCGGGGGGAAGGATGTCTTCACCCGAGCTCTGGGAGTCTTCGGCGCGAATGCTGAGGGTTACCGGGGGTTGGTGGCCTAAGAATGTTCCTGTCCCCCGCGCGGCCGGCGAAGACTTTTTTACATCTCGCATGATTCGTGATTGGAAAGTGTTTCCTTACGGGCGGAATATTGCTGCTGTTGTGTCGGCAGTGATGGACAAGGATCGCCAGGGAGCTGCACAGAAGCGCCAGGTGGTCGTCAGGCTTCATGAAGCCAGGCCGAAGAGGCAGCGGGGGGCTGCGAAGGCTACTGCCCCCGGCGGAGGCCAGCTGCCGCTGGTGGCGAAGTCGGCCGTCCCTGCATCCAGCAGGGCGCCGGAGGCTGCGAAGGCGGTTGCCGCCGGTGGTTCCAAGTCTGTGAAGGCCGCCCCTGTGCCCAGCGGGGTGCCGGAGGCTGCGAAGGCGGCCCGAGAGTTGCCGCCGCCGGGCAAACGCATCGCCGACTTTGCCACCGACATTAGTGTGGAAGATTATCTTGTTGGTAAGTCGCTGTCTCGTTTTTTTATTTTGTTAATAAGCTGATATGTTGCAGGGTCGGACGAAGGCCAACTTGTTGTTGCTCCGCCTGCCGGGGCGAAGGGCGGTGCGTTTAGTGCCGGTGGCGAGATTCCGGCGCTTGCTGCAGTCAGGGACGAGGCGGGTGCTGTGTCCCGCCGGCTGAAGGAGCTGAAGGAGGCACTAAGTCAGGTACGTGGAGCTAGACTTCGGTTTTTTACCGGCTTTGCTGGGGCTGTGGTCTTATGTGTGTCTTGTAGGTGACTGACTTCGCTGACCGCACGGCGTCGGGAGCCCTGACGGCAGTTGTGTCTGCCGAAGTTGAGAGACTTCGGACGCAACATGCTGACGCCGTCCGGGAGAAGTCGGCCGCCGACAGCAAACCCCGCAAGCTGGCGGATAAGGTGGCCGCGCTGGAGGGTGAGAAGGCTGACCTCCGGCGCCAACTGGCGGAGGAAAGGAAGGAGGCCAATGAGGCCCTCGCCAAGGCACAGGCTGCGCAGGCGGAGGCCAACTTGGCGCGGGTGGAGGGCAGTCTTGCCAGGCAGCGCGCCGAGCAGTTGGAGGAGCGGCTCAGCGCTCTACAGAGCCGTGTGGAGAGGGCCGAGGCCTCGACGCGTACGGAGGCTGAGCGGACACACAAACAGCTTATGGATTCATACCATGAGTTGGGTGCGCGGACCACTGAATTTGAAGTGCCGGACCGAGAGCCCGGACTTCGCTGCCTTGAGTGGGTACAGGAGGAGCTACAGGCGCTCCCCACCATCGTGGAGGGGTTTATGTCTTATGCCTCCCTGGTCACCTGCGAGGGGGCGATGAACGCGCTCTCTCGCGAAGGGTGTCGGCACTATGAGGTCTTCGACCAAGCTGATGATGATTTTGAGCGTGATATCTACAAGGTTGAGGACCCTATAGTGAAGGAATCCGCTGGAGCCCTCTACGACCGGATGTGGGGCCCCCACAGTCAGGAGGTGGTCAGGGAGTGGGCCGAGACGGTGAGGGGTCAGGTAATGTTTGGCGTTTGTCTAGTGTTTAGTGCGTGTGGGTTGTATGTGGGTGTGCTGAATCTGTGTGCCCTGTCTTAGGCGGCGCGTGGCGAGAGGGTGGAGGACTTTGGGGCCTTGAACAGCGCGCTGCCTGAGTCGGAGTCGAACCCGGTGGTGGCTGCGCCCGAGACCGCCCCGGACCCGCCCCCGGAAACCGTCGAAGGCGTTCCCGACGCCGCCGCAGCCACCGTGGCCGGTGGAGGCCCGTCGCCAACTGCCGCGCTGAGGGCCGACGATCCTGTGCAGATGGCGGCAGAGCCGGCAGCGGAGGATCCCGCGACGGCTGGGTCTTCGTAGGTGGCGTAGTCAGTGTGGGTAGTTAGGGAATTTTGGATATGTTGCTGAAACTTGGTTGCTGCGCAGGTTCAAGATTTTGGGCCTGCGCACGCAACCGCTACTACTAATTTTTTGGCGGCTTCGACCGTGGATGATGGTAATGAATCGGACGGGTCTGCATCTAAGTTTTCTGATTTTGGTGACTCTGGGAGCTCGGTTGAGTGGGCTGAGGAGTCGTCGGATGAGGACTTGGACTACTTTGCGGCCTTGGATGTGGCAGCGGCGGAGGCTTCGCTGCAAGCTGCGGATGCTGAAGTTGTGCCTGGTCCGAGTACTGGGCGTAGGCGGCGAAGGGCGGTTGCGAAGCGTAGAGTGAGTGGGGCGGACGTCGGTCGGCTTCGTGTGAGTGGGGCTGGCAGGCAGGAACTGTTGTCCTTGCCGGCCGCTATGAGTGCAGGTGAGGGGGAGTTGCGAAGCCTTTTTGCGGGTGAAGAGCTTAGGATAATGTTATTTAACTATAGGGAGATGAGAATTATTCCGAAGGTTGAGCCGATGTAGAGTGTGATGCCCTCGCTTGTACATGTGTAATGGCTTGTATGATGAGGTTGTGTGCCTTCGCACACTCGGCTATGTTCGCGAGGGCGTTATGTGCTTGGTCTGGTGTATTTGTTATATTGGTCTGGTGCGCATGTAGTCGGTCCTTGTGCGGACAGTTTGGTGTAGCCGTTTTTGCACTCGTTAGGCTTCGTCGGGCTGTACCATTGTAGTCGATTCGTCGCACTTGTTGCGCTGTCCCTGCTGCACCCTGAGGCGACTTCTGTAGGGATAGTCTTCGCGGAAAACTATGATTTTTCGCACTTATTGTGCTAGCCCGGCTGCACCCTTAGGCGATTGTTGCACGGGTAGTCTTCGTGGAAGACCTCGATTTTTCGTATTTGTAGTGCTAATCCGGCGGCACCCTTCAGCGGCTTCTGCGCGGGTAGCCCTCGCGAAAGACATTGATTTTTCGCACTTGTTGTGCTAGTCCGGCTGCACCCTTAGGCGACTTCTGCGCGGATAGTCTTCGTGGAAGACTTGGATTTTTCGCACTTGTTGTGCTAGTCCGGCTGCACCCTTAGGCAACTTCTGCGCGGATAGTCTTCGTGGAAGACTTCGATTTTTCGCACTTGTTGTGCTAGTCCGGCTGCACCCTTAGGCGACTTCTGCGCGGATAGTCTTCGTGGAAGACTTTGATTTTTCGCACTTGTTGTGCTAGTCCGGCTGCACCCTTAGGCGACTTCTGCGCGGATAGTCTTCGTGGAAGACTTCGATTTTTCGCACTTGTTGTGCTAGTCCGGCTGCACCCTTAGGCGACTTCTGCGCGGATAGTCTTCGTGGAAGACTTTGATTTTTCGCACTTGTTGTGCTAGTCCGACTGCACCCTTAGGCGACTTCTGCGCGGAGTTGTCGCATGCGAGGGCGGCTGCCGCTGGACCTCGCGGTGACTTTGTATTAGTCGAATGTCGAAGACCGTCTGTGCTGTCTTGTTTCGACGTGGATTTTGCGGGGGATTTTTCTCTTGTATATTACATGACTCCGCCTCGTTAAAAACCTCACCCCCCGGGAGGAAAAGAGTGCGGGCCAGAACAGAATTGTTTTTGCAAATTACAAGGGCGAGCTAGCCCTGATGAGTCAAACAAAAAATTTGCGCAGATTATCAATGTTCCAGGAATGCTCTAGGTCTTCGCCGTTTGGCGTTGCAAGCCTGTATGCGCTGGGGGAGGCCTTCGACTTGACAATGTAAGGGCCCTCCCACATGGGCTCCAGCTTGCCTCTGGACTCCGTTCGAGCTGTCCGGACGAGGACGAGGTCCCCTTCACTGAATTCCCTTGGGATGACTGCCTGGTCGCGCCATGCTTTTGTCTGGGCTTGGTATTTGTCCAGAGCCTGTAGGGCGAAGACGCGGTCTCCGTCGATGAGATCCTTCGAATTCAGCTCATCTACGTCTGGGACGGCCGATGCGGCTGTCCGAGGCGACCCATGCTTTATTTCTTGCGGAGTCATGGCCTCCGATCCGTATAATAGGCGGAAGGGGGTAAACCCAGTCGCCCGACACTCAGTTGTATTCAGTGCCCAGACCACTTCAGGTAACAGGTCGGACCACTTGCCTTTTTTGTCGTCGAGGAGAATTTTCTTGACGGCTATGAAAATTTTGCCATTGGCGCGCTCCACGACTCCGTTGGACTGGGGGTGGTACACGGAGGCGAAGGCAAGCTTGGTGCCGATGGAAAAGCAGAAGTCTTTGAAATCTTGGTTGTCGAACTGCTTGCCGTTGTCGACCGTGAGTTCGGATGGTACTCCGAAGCGGCAAACAATATTTTGCCAGAAGAATTTCTAGGCCGTCTTCGATGTGACGGTGGATACTGCCCTCGCTTTAATCCATTTGGAGAAGTATTCAACGGCTACAAAGGTGAACTTGAGGTTCCCCTGAGCCGTGGGCAGGGGCCCGACAATGTCTAGGCCCCAGCGCTGAAGGGGCCACGTGTGGGTGATCAGCTTCGTGAACTGCGAGGGGCGTCCCGAGCGTGGGGAAAATTTCTGACAGGCCTCGCAGGATCTGACAACCCGATTTACGGCGCAGATGATGGCGGGCCAGTAGAAACCTTGGCGTATCACCTTTGCCGCTAGGGCCCTGGGGCCTGCGTGGGAGCCGCAGGTCCCCCTGTGGACTTCGCGCAGGATTTGAACGCCTTCGGTCTCGGTGACGCACTTAAGCATCGGCTGACTGACCCCCTTTTTGTAAAGTTGGCCCTCGATCAATGCGAAGTCCCGGCTTCGGTGGTGGAGGCGCTTGGCCTCGTTGCTGTCGACTGGGTGATAGTACCCCTGCAGGTACAGGGTTATTGGCGCCTGCCAGTCTTCGGTCATGATAAGATTGATCATGCGGTGGCCCTCGCTGTCGTTGGTTATTTGGAGCCCTTCAGGGGTGCGGACGGCTGGCGTGCCGATGACGTGATAGAACACGTCGGAGGGTAGGGCTTCACCCCTGGCGGCTGCCTTGGCCAATGCGTCAGCTTCTTCATTCTTGGCCCGGTCCACATGCTGCAACGTGAATCCCTTGAATTGTTTCTCGAGACTTCGGATGGCCGCGAGGTATTGCATAAGTGCGGGGTCCTTTGCTGCATAGTCTTTCTCGACTTGGTCGGCGACAACCTTGGAGTCTGTTCGGACTATACAGGTGGTGACGCCGAGGGCTCTTAATTTGCGGAGGCCGAGGATGACAGCTTCGTATTCTGCTATGTTGTTTGTGCATCTGTCAGATTCCCGAGCGAAGCTTAAGCGTGCCGCGTATCTGTGCCTGACCCCGGCGGGTGAGGTGATGACTGCAGCAGCGCCTGCCCCCGCATGGCACCAAGCACCATCGCAGTGGATTGTCCAAACCTTCTCTGCGGACGGATCTGGCTGTGTTATTGGCCCGGTCCAGTCGACGATGAAGTCTGCTAGAACTTGTGACTTGATCGCTGTCCTGGGCTCGAAAGTGATGTGGTAGCCGGAGAGTTCGGCCGCCCATTTGGCGATCCGTATTGATGCCTTCGGGTTTCTGAATAATTCGCCGAGTCCCCTATCCGAGGTGACGCGGACCTTGAATGCTTCAAAGTAGTGGCGCAATTTGCGCGAAGACATAACAACTGCATATGCAATCTTTTCGAGCTCCGTCATGTTACATTTTGACAGTGTGAGCACTTCGGAGACATAATATACTGGGCACTGCCTGATCACGCCCTCTACTGTCTTCTCCTGAACCAGTGCCGCACTGACCGCGTGCGGCGAAGCCGCAACGTAAAGCAACAGTGGTAGCGAAGAGTCGGGGCTCGTAAGAACGGCCAACTCCATCAGGTACTATTTTAGTGAGGCGAAGGCCGCCGCCTGCTCTGGTCCCCAAGCGAAGTCTTTTGCGTCGCGGAGTGTTTTGAGGAAGGGAAGACTTTGCTCGGCAGATTTGGAAATGAACCTGTTGAGGGCGGCCATTCTGCCCGTCAGACGCTGGACCTCTCTAGCTGACTGCGGGGGCTTCATGTTGATAATGGCCTAGATTTTGGTTGGGTTGGCCTCGATGCCGCGGTGTGATACCAGATATCCCAATATTTTCCCCTGTCGAACACCAAAGACGCACTTATCAGGGTTCAGGCGAAGTCGTGCGTCCCACATGTTCGCGAATGTCTCGGCGAGGTCTGCGAGATGGTCCTCTTTATTCCTGCTGGCGACGACAATGTCATCCACGTATGTGAATATGTTTCTGCCGACTTGCCCTTCGAGCACTGTTTTAGTGAGCTGGGAGAAGGTGGACCCGGCGTTCTTGAGTCCCTCCGCCATTCTGATAAAGCAATATGTGCCGAAGGGTGTTATGAAGCTGGTGCTGGCCTTGTCCTCCTCCTTCATGTATATTTGATGATAACCGGAGAAGCAGTCGAGGAGTGACATGACCTCGCACCCGGCCGCGCTATCGACTATTTTGTCGATCCGGGGCAACGGGAAGTTGTCCTTTGGGGAGGCCTTGTTGAGGCTGGTGAAGTCTATGCACATTTGCCACTTGCCGCTCTTTTTCTGCACCATTACCATGTTGGAGAGCCACGTGGGGTAAGCCACTGGCTCGATAAATTTGGCTTCTAGGAGGCGGTGTACCTCTGCCTTGGCGGCTTCTGTCTTCTCGTCGGACATTTTGCGAAGCCGCTGTTTTTTCGGTCTCACCGAGGGGTCGATTCCCAAGCTGTGCTCAATTATGGATCGGCTGACCCCGACCAGGTCGAGGGCTGACCAAGCGAAGACGTCCTTGTTCTTGGACAAGCAGCACAGGAGTTTTTCCTCGTCATGCGAAGTGAGGTCTTCGCTGATCGTGACTGTTTGCTTGGGCGTGGCCTGGTCGAGGGGAACAGTCTTGGTCCCGTCGTTGCTTTGCAGCTACGCCTTGTGTTGTTTTTCAGTTGGGCTGGCGGGCACTGGGACCTAGCGCTGGGCCGTAAGGCAGTGGACATTTCTTTGCCCGGGGACGAAGTCCCGCTCTATATTGCGCGCAGTCTGCTGATTGCCATAGACCGAGATGGTGCCTAACGGACCTGGTATCTTCATGCACAGGTACAATCCGTGAATGGCTGCTTCAAACTTGTTGATGGAGCCCCGGCCCATGATGGCGTTGTACGGATACACCATGTCGACGATGTCAAAGGTTATTTGCTCATTTCGGGCATTGGGCGCTACACCGAAGGAGAGAGGCAACTCTATTTTGCCGATAGGAAAAGTGCCCTTGCTGCCGAAGTCGTACAACGGATTGTCCGAAGGCTTGAGCAAGCTGTGGCTTATGCCCATGCGGTCGAAGGCATGGAGGAAAATGATGTCTGCCTGACTGCCATTATCAATGAGGACTTTGTGTAGGTCCCAGCCTGCCACGCTGCAGTTGATGACCATGGCGTCGACATGGGGGACGCTGCGCAGGTCGATGTCTCGAGCGTCGAAAGTTAGCGGTACATGGGACCACTTCGTCTGCACGACTGGACTGGTGATGGCGACGTGGTTGATGCTGCGGTAGTGGTCCCGCTTCTGTCGCTTGGTGTCGAAGTCGACACTGGACCCCCCAGTGATCATATGAATGACTCCACGATACGGCTGATCGGCGAAGTCTTCTTGCTTGGGGTCGTGGGGGTGGGGGATGTTTTGTTGTTGCTGGTGTGGAGGTGGGGGTGGGGGAGGTACGATTTGTACTTCCTGATGGTGTTGGTAAGCGTGGTGCGGTGGATGCGGGGCGGGGGCGTGGATGTATGGTGGAGGGTGTTGCTGATAAGTGTGCGCGACGACTCTTGGGTTGTCGGCCGGTTGCGCCCGTGCCATCCTGTCTCTGGTGGCCTTCGTCTCTGGGCAGTCTTTGGTTTGGTGGGCGCAGTCTTCGCCGTGGAAGAGACAGTAGAATCGGCGCGGCGGCTGCACGCGTCCCCGGCCCCTACTGCGAGTTCCACTTTCGCGGCCCTGGGGGGGATATTCCTGGCGGCGAGGGGCATCACCAGCGGGGTGCTGGTTGGCAATGTTGTGCACCTGCTGCTGATTACGGCCGTCTCGGCCGGAGTCTGGCTGCGGAGTCCTCGTCCACGTGCGGCTGGACTGTGGAGCATCTTTGGGTTTCCTCTGAGACTCAACCTTGCGCTGGTGGAGCTCTTCGGATTTGGCATATTTTTCAAATAGTTGATATAATTCCTGGAGGTTCTTGGGCGGGTCCCTGATGCAATGGCTGTAAAGGACGCCGGCGCGAAGGCCACTGATGGCGTAGTGAATGGCGATCTGGTCATCAACTGAGGGCAGCTGTGACTTGAGTGTTAGAAACTTGCGGTAATACTCCCGCAGAGTCTCTTTTTCCAGCTGCTTGCAGAGTGAGAGTTCGGCCAAGGCGTCGGTGTCTGGGCGGTACCCTTGGAAGTTGAGCAGGAATTTGTCCCTTAGGCTTCTCCAGGAGTCAATGGACAGCGGGGGCAACCTGGTGAACCAGGTGAGAGCTGGGCCTTCGAGGGCGATGATGAAAGACTTGGCCATTGTGGCGTCGTCCCCTCCGAAAGATGCAATGGCGACCTGATAACTCATGATGTACTGTGCTGGGTCCGTGCTGCCGTTGTACTTGGGATAGGTCCCTGCCCGGAAGTTGGCAGGCCAGGGTGTCACTTGTAGATGTGGCGCCAGGGGACTTCGCTCGTCGAGGTAGTTGACCCCTTGAAATGGCGCGGCGTGTGGGAAGGCGTAGTCGCGCTGGGGGAAGTGCGGGTCTTCCACTTGCGCGCGCTGTTGCAGGGGTGGCCCGTGCTGCAGGCCGAGGTGGCCTTCGCGCTGCATCAGCGCAATCTCCCGCTCGAGGTCCTGGGCCTTCTGCTCTTCGTCGCGTATCATTTGTCGCACCTTGGCTAGTGCAGACACGCGCTGGCGCTTGGCCTCCAGTATCTCTTTTTGCCTCTGGAGATTGCGGTTCTTGAGGCGCAGGGCGCGCAGCTGCAGCTGTTCTTCTGCTGAAACGCCGAGGACTTCACTGTCCTCGGTGAGGTCCGCGCCCTCCGGTGGGGCGAAGCCGAGGACTTCACCGTCCTCGGTGAGGTCCGCGCCCTCCAGCGGGGCGAAGCCTGGGGGAGGTTGCGGTTGTCCAAGGCCGCAGGTGCGGAGAGCGTCGTCTTCGCAGGTGCGGGGAACATCGTCTTCAGCAGCCTCTTGGTGGGTGGAGTGGGTGAGTGCGAGGGCCTTGCCCTTTTTTGTGGCCAGCAGTGCTGCCTTCGCAGCCTCGTCAGCCTTCGAGCTAGCTTTCTTGGGTGCCATCGCGGGTGGTTTTTTCGTAGCACGAACGGTGGGCGCCAAATGTTGGAACTTGCTCACAGGCGCAAGTTGATCCAACGGGGGGTGGGTGAAATAGCGCAAACAGGGTTTCAGCACGTGATGGCAAAAGCTCTGTTCATCTAGCCTCTCAAGGGCACGGTGCGGGGGTATTTATAGGTGTCCGGGTGCCCAGCGTCCCGTGTTAAGGACGCATGTGCCCTCAGACACCTAGGTTATCCCCGGAATATTCCCATAAAGCGGGGTTACAGACTGTAATTACAGGGACGCCTTTACAAATTAGGCCCGTAACACGCAGCGGCCACGCAGGGCCTGTTACAATGGGCCGGATCACACGTGGGCCTCCGTGCTGGACGAGGCCGCACGATGGGATGACCTCGTCACGGGTCTTCGTCCGATGTCGTATGGGGCGAAGGGTGTCCCTGCCCGTTGTCTTGTCTCCGTTGGGCCAACGACTACGGCGAAGGCCCCGAGCGAAGGGTGGCGTCTTTGCCTTTGCCCCAACAATGACATCTATTCCCTAAGTAACCATTACTATAAGGTTAGCGGGAAACGCTATCCCCCTTATTTCCACACTTACATTCAAACAAATGCTATCAACTCGAATTCTACCACCGGTTGAGTCAATTTGAATGGGGGTTGACATGGTAGTAATTGGAAGATTATGTGCTTCTACCCATGGTGCAGTAATGAAAGAATGCGTTGCTCCAGTATCAAATAACACTTCTGCAATATGGGAGTCGACTGGGAACATACCTACTATCATGCCGGGGGTCTCCTGAACTGCTTCAGCCTCCAAGTGATTCAGTCTTCCATGATTGTAACGTGGCTGATGGCGGTTGCCTGTTCCAGGCTGAGACACGTTCTGCTTTGCTGGGGCATTGGGGCCTGACTGCTGCTGGGCTGCCTTCTTCGGACATTACATCACCCAGTGGCCTTGCTCTCCATAGTGGAAACATGCTCTGTTTCCAACCTGAGCTGGTGCTGCCTGATTGTTCTGCTGGCTTACTGGGGCAGGAAGACGAGGTGCCTGCTGATTCTGCCTCTGAAACTGACCTCCTGACTGATTGTTCTGACGATTCTGATACTGGTGCTGAGGACACTGCCTTTGGAACTGCTGATGCTGCTGAGGTGGACGCTGGTTCTACCTAAACTGCTAAGGTTGATTGCCTGAGAAACAAGGACGACTGTTGCTTCCAGGCTGGGGTCCACTGATCTTACGCTTACGATCCTCCATCTCCTTACGCTTCCTCTCCGTCATGATTGCTCTGTCAATCAGATGCTAGAATGTCGGGAAGGTATGATTCATCAGTTGGTACTGAAGAGGGTCAACCAAGCCTCTCAGGAAACGATACTGTCGCTTGGCATCGGTGTTGACATCTTCAGGAGCATAGCGAGACAACTGCAGAAACCTGTCCCGGTACTCACTGACTGACGATGACCCTTGCTTGAGGGCCAGGAACTCCTCCTTCTTCACTGTCATCAGACCTGCAGGAACATGGTACTGACGAAAGCTACCTCTGAACTCTTCCCAAGTGATGGCGTCAGGGTTGGCATGGGTGGCGAGATAAGACTCCCACCATGATTGAGCTGCTCCTCTCAACAGACGGGGACCATACAAGACTTTCTCTCTGTCATCACACTGAGCGGTATGCAACTCCCGCTCCACAATGTGCAGCCAGTCTTCAGCGTCCATGGGGTCAGAAGAGTGAGCGAATGTTGGGGGATGACCTCTCATGAATTCAGCACGCTTGTCTCTGGGCATCTGAGGCATCTGAGGCTGAGGTGGGGCCTGCTGCTGCTGCTGCTGAATGGCGGCCAGAGTCTGACCGATGGCTTGAACTGCCTGAGTCTGCATCAGAAACATCTGCTCGATCGACATCGGGGGCGGGGGCGGCAGGTGCTGCTGCTGGGGCACCTCATCCTGCTGAGCGGCTCGCTCCTGCTGAGCACGCCTTCCTCCTCAGCGCCTGTTCTCTGACATCTGCAGAACGCGACCACACATCAGAACTAATCTGACAAATCTTGCAGCATAAGAAAAGAGTATAGAATTCTTCAACAGCACTGAACAGATAAGCATCTTCACTGATCTCCAACACAGACCAACACAGCTTCTCAGATAAAGAGGAAAGTGGAATAAAAGGTTTCCCAACTATATAACTAACTCTATTAACATAATATGTAAACCAAAATGCAGGGGGTACCCACACTCTGGTGACAGTCATTACAAAGATCCAAACCAAACGTAGTTCATCATGACAAACATAAATGCACAGGATATAGCAAACTACCCTGTCTAACTAAGACTAACTAAAAGCGAGACTAACGCTAAGACTGTAGCTTCTACGTATATATCTTGTATTAATTACAAAATCCAACTCTAACGATCTATGGTTCTAGATTTATCTTGGTCTTGCAGTCGGGATTGCCATAAGACTGGCGTCCACGCCGAGGTGAGCGGTACGGGTGCTGAGTCCCGACGGGAGCGGGGGAACCATCATCCAAGTGACGACGTTCCGTGCGCTCAGACCGCAGCAGGGCGATCTCAGCACGAGCCCTACTCAGCTCGTCTAGCGCATGGTCCAGCTCCGTGTTTAGCACGACGGCTAGGTTGACTGTGCTGCTCAACCTAGGATTGTCCTCACCGACAGGTGAAACAATCACGCCTCCTGTGCTGCCAGATGGACGACGGGGGTAATACTTAAGGTTGAGACCATCAGCTACCCCACCGAGAACCGGGCAGTAGTGCGAAAGCGCACGCCGTGCAGCATCTTGCATGGCCGCCTCAGCTGAGTCCCGCTCAGAGATAGAATAGTGCTCTGCGCAGGCCTCCGCACCCTGGAGACTGTTCTCCGGACAGTGCACCAAGCAGGTCGCCTCCCAGCGGTCCGGGTAGACCTCGCGACTATGCTGGTAGACCACACAGCGATACTCGATGGACCAAGTACGCCGGTCAAGTGCCCGACGTAGCAGGGTGTCGAGCGCATCGTGAAAGTGACACCCGCGAGCAGCGTCACGAGTGATGGGTCGAGCAACCCATCCTTCCGGCTCCTGGTCAGCAGGGAAGTCAGTGTCGTGGCTCGAGCTATTGTCGCCACCTCCGTCGTCTGGGTCTCCTCCAGCAGCTACTCCAGAGGCTGGGGCGCCCAGTGGTGGTGCAGGGGGCGCCTCTAGGGGAAGCACAGGAGAGCAGCTCCTCACAGACTCTATCTCCTGCTGGAGCGAGAAGGAAGAACCCTGCTGCTCCTGTCGTCGACGTTCCTGCTCCTCATGCAGGCGGTGGTGCAGTCTCTCCAAGTGGCTGGACTGACCGGCCACGGGACGGCGAAGCGGACGCTCAGCAAGGCGGGAGGGTAAGAAGGGGATGACGGACTTTCGTGCAGTGTGTCTAAGTCGAGCCATCTACAAAAGACACTGCAAGCAAAAGAGTGAGAACAGAATTAATATGACCAACAAATAATGAACCATAAATAAATGAAGGATTAGAAATAAACATAATTTTCAGCAAGGTATAATATATAGTAGAACATAGGTTTGGTCAGTATGACCAACTTTTGAAGGGATATCAAAGTCAAGGCAGGGACAGAGGTCTATAATCCTTAGAACGACCATTCTACTCTAGGTTAGCGGTCCTACAGTCAGCACGGCTTTGATACCAGCTATGTCACACCCGGTTTTAGAAGGTAAACCGAATGCGAACCATGTACGTGCCAGGATCAGTTATTCACGTACACAACAGTTACATAACATAGACATCATCACACAGTGCCCAAAATAGTATTAAAAAGGGAAATAATAGTCGATTACATCATACGTCTGAGACGTCCATATAGTCCTTACAATAAATCAAAGTGCGAAAACGAAACGTAGATAAACGCGGCCTTCATAGGCAGCCGACTGGGGGTTGCCGCTAACCCACACCTAGAACTCGTCGTAGTCTTGGAACTCCTGGAAGTCTCCTTCCACGGCTTCATCTTCTCCTGAGCAGTGGTTGCAATGCTGACAACCTGGGGGGGGGGGTTTGGTGTGTAGAGCAAGAGTGAGTACACATCAACATACTCAGCAAGTATCCTGTTTGGCTGTAGTGGACTAGCTTTATGTGGGGATAGGTTAAGCAGTTGCTTTTAGTTGGTCAGATTTTTATTTACTAGTAGAAAGCCAGGTTTTAACATTAACCCAAGTTATTAGCCTGATGTACCCTTTCCAAACGGAAAGAATACCACTTACCAGCACCATAGACATAACCAAAACCATCAGTCTCATTGCCACCTGTAAACCAAAATGTCTCTGATCAAGTACCACTAATCATTGGAGCTCCCTTGGTCGCTCATAACCGCGAGCACGGCTGATATATCAGTTTTCAAACATTCTGCAGAGGTTGTGCACTTTACCCACAAGCCGTGATTCCCTCTTGCCTCGGGCCGATCAAACCCTTAAACACTACCAAGGTGAATAGGCAGGGTTTCACTACGTAGCCTTTACAAAGATTCTCCGGGGCTGTAGCCGTCCGTTAGGTTTCCTAAATGTACCGCACTCCTCCCCAAGGGACAAATTAACCTTGGCAGAGCGAGCCGCATACACCGAGCCCCATTGACGGCACGACGGCGAAGCGAACTACACCTCGGATCCTCTAATTATTCAGCTAAGGGCGTCCCACTCCACCCTCATGGTTGCACTGTTTTCCCGGACGGTCATCCATAGAACAGGTCCTTACGGAGAGGCACTCGAGAAACCGCTCGAGCCCCCTTGAAGACCAAAAGTATAACATCATAATAAGAGAGGGGAAAACAGCGTATCATAGATAATCTCATCATGTTCATTGATTAGAGTTTGAGCAATAGCATAAAGCTAAACAATAATAATAATCCAACCCAAATCGGTAAACAAAGACATGGATAACAAAAGCTAGTCAATCCTTAGGTATACATGTGTAAAGCGGGAGGTGAATTAAAGAATGAATAGGACAGAGATAGGTCAAAGGACACTTGCCTCCACCAACCGACTGCTGCTCAGGGGCTTCTCCTGTGAGTTCTTCAGGCTCCTCAACCGAATCGTTCTCTATGCGATTGCAAGCATACATACATCCATCCATTCAAATTAGAAAACAAACAGTACACCATACAAGAGAACAAATAAAGTAAATATGCATAGAATATCACATACGATAATGAATTTACCATGGCTAGAAAGAAACGAGGGAAGGTCTTGCAGGGGTTAAGGCTTATGCTCGAGATGCACTACGGGTAAACGAATAACTAGACGTCACGTGCTCTAGTTCCAATTGGTCCTAACAAAAGAATTAGCTACATGCACTAATGTAAACGTGACCACTTTTAGTAGATTAACATTGAATGAGATAGATGATTAGCTATACAAATTAACTAACGTAACCAATTTCCAAATTGAGACTCCTATCTTATTAATATAAACAACGTGATTAGCGCGCATAGGACACGGGGGGGGGGGGGGGGGGACGGGGCGCGACGGGTCGTGCCAAGGCACGCGCACTACGCGAGCACGCGCGCGAGGTCGCACACACACGCCCCGAACTAACCGTGCGCACGTCGGGGCCGCGCGCTAGCCGAGCTCAAGGCCGCGTGCTTTAGGCACGCTGGGCCGAACTCGAGGCCACGCTGGGGCCGACACAACGCGAGCAAGGCACGACGGGGTGAGCGGGCAAGCACGCCAGGGCAAGCGAGCACGGGCGAGCGAGGACGCCGCGGACTACGACGGGGCGAGGCACGGACGGGGCGAGGCCACAGCCGGCCACCACGCTGGGGCGGGGACGGCGCGGCCGAGCCGGGCACGGGGGCGGGCGGTTGAGCCGGGGGGCGACCGAGCCGGGGCGGGGACGGGCGGTTGAGCCAGGGGGCAGGGCGGCCGAGCTCGACGGGGGGGGGGGGGGCGGCCGAGCCAGGGCGGCGCGGAGCGGGGCCGAGCGGGCGCGGGGCTCGACGGAGGCGAGGCGGCCGATGGCGGCCAAGCCGGGGGCGGGGCCGAGGGGCGCGGCCGAGCGCGGGACGAGGCGGGGGCTCGCCGGAGGCGAGGCGGGGCGGCGCGGGGTAGCCGAGCCGGGGGCGGCCGAGCACGGGACCGGCGCGGGGAGGGGCTGGGCGGGCGCGGCCGGGCGCGGCCGAGCCGGGGGCGGCCGGGGTCGGGGACGAGCGGCGCGGCCGGGCGCGGGAGGGAAGGAGGAGGGAGGGGAGGAGAGGAGGGAGGAGGGGGGGGGGAAGAAGCCTCACCGGAGGGGAGGACGGCAGCGCCGGGGAGGGGCGGCGGCGGTGCGGGGGTTGGGAGAGGGTGGCGGTGGCTAGGGTTAGGGTGAGGGAGAGAGAGAGAGGGAGGGAAATTTTGGGAAAAAGAAAAAAAAAGGAAAGGGGGGCGGTTGGGCCGGCTGGGCCCAAAGGGAGGGGAGGGGGGCGCGCGGCTGGGCCAGTGCGAGGCCCACGCGGGAAGGGGGGGAGAGGGGGGGCGGCTGGGCCGCCAGCTGGGCCGGCCGAGGGGGGGGGGGGGGGCGGCTGGGCCAAAAGGGGAGAAGGGGGGAAGAGAGAGAAAAAAGAAAAGGCTTTTCTTTTTCTAATTTCCACAATTTCTTATATGCCTAATTCTCCAATTCACTCAACCACAAACAAAAGAGTGCAAAATCCGGCATGATGCAACAAACAAAAATAGTTCTAGGTTTTGGTTACACAAGATGTCGAGCTAATTCTCGCTATAACTTTGGAAAAGATCAAGGCTTAGCGAGGGGAAAAAAGGGAAAAGGAAAGGGTAACGCCCGAATTTGGTGAGAGAAAAGAAGAAAAAAATTCTACCCCCAAATTCAGGGCGGTACACTATCCCTAGGGTCTCTTTTGCAAAATGTACCCGCGAAGGGGTATAGTATAATCGTGACCGTCCGATCAGACCGAGATGGCCACGATTAGAACATAGACCTTACTGCTTTGGTGCGGACAGAGATCGTTGGATACGATTTCTACGGTCCGGATCACATCCCAGCGATCCGATCTGCACCCTCTGTCAGCCAACCGACGACATGGATTTTAAGTAGTTGAGATCCACCCGCGCACGCCCGATCGCGATCTAACGACATGGGTTATCTCAGCGAAGCGGTATGCTGTGATCTAACCTGGATCGTACGCCTGGAATCTAACGGTTCACACTCCATCGTCAACCCAGAGCCGATCTACCGCGTGGTGGCAAGTTTCCCCGTGACGGAGCACCCCGGCGATCACCCACAAGCGCACCCACGCCACGAAATTGAAATTAAACAATGCATACACCTAAAGAAGGACATGGCGAAAGCACTAGGGGGTTGATTTACCTTGTTTCACGGCGGCAAGGTTTCCGTTCACGGTGCAGGGCGGCGCGGCACCCAAGCCAAACTCCGACGAGCAATTAAGGTCGCTCAGCTTGTCAATCCGGCCGGCCAGTGCCACTACCACCTTCGCAGCAACCCGGCGCAGGCTTCTGATCCGAACACCAGCACCCGACGTCGACGGCAACGTGAATTCCGTGTCTCCCCGCTTCCGCCACCCTAGCTTTATCTTTCCCTAAGCTCTACACGCGACGGCAAGGGTTTGGCACGGGTGCGAGAGGCGCACAGGGTTCGGGCACCAGAGTTTTATGGCCGGGTGAGGTTGGTTGGCTATCGGCCAGCTGATCCACAAATTGCGCGCGGTGGCGGACATTGCGGCCAAGGTTGTTGCGACAGTAGCGGTGAGGTCCTGACGCAGGGGGCCCAGATGCAGTGAGGGTGCGGCGCGAATGAGCTACGCAAGCTGGCAAGGGGGCCCCACACGCCAGGGGGGGTATGCGGCGAAGAGCGGAAGAGGTAAGAAGCAGGGAGTGCCTGACGTCTCGGTCCCGTATGTCAGTGCCGGGAGCGCGAGAACGAGGGATGGCTGCGCGCGGAGAGTGAATGGGCCGGGAATTCGTTTTGGGCCCAAGAGTCGCTTACCCCCTTTCCTTTTTTATTTTTTCCTTTTCCTTTTTGTTTTATATTTTCTTTTCTTGTTTTCTTTTCTTTATTCCCAAATCCTACTTTAACTTCAAATTTAAATTCAACTCTTGTGCCAAGTTATCCTCAGATTACATTGTGAAATGCAAAGTACCACTTTTAGAGATATAATTATATTATTTATATTTTCATATCGTTTCTCTCCTTCTTATTTTCAAAACCCTAATTTTAATTTAGGGTTTAGTCCAACCTTAGAATTGTTATCTTATTATTATTATCCTTCCTATTTTTATTTAATGCACAAACATATAACTCCAGCATGATGCATATTTTTTTCATCATTGTTTTAATTCATTTCTAAATTTTTAGGTATGCTCTTCTTATGATGCAAAGGAGGCACATAAAATTGAGGAGCTCTCTCTATTATTCTTTGTATACAACTTTGAGTATTACATAGGGACACTAACTTCACCGTTCTCTTGTCACAGCTAAGACTTGCTTGATATTTGGTTATCCAATTCATCCCTAGGATGACATCTATAGTCGCATCCTGGTTACTCATAACTATTAGATCAGCGGGGAACTCTATCCCCCTATTTAAACTCTTGCACTAGGGCAAAATCTATCCGTTTGGGTTCTCCCACCAATTGAACTAACCCTCATAGGTGCATACATGGGTGCTACTAGTATATGGTGTGATTCTACCCATGATGCAGTCACAAAAGAATGCGTTGCTCCAGTATCAAATAGCACATTTGTAGAATGGTACTCGACTGAGAACATACCTAGTGCCACTCCTAGGGTCTCCTAGACTGTGTCGGCCTCCAGGTGGTTCACCTTTCTGTACTAGGTACGAGGCTGCCCATGGTTGTTACCTCCTTGTTGCATTGCATTCTGCCTGACAGGGGCATTGGGAGCTGGCTGCTTTCTTTGGGCAATGATTCGCCCGATGGCCTTGTTCCCCATAGTGGAAACATGCACGACCTCCTCCTTGCGCTATAGCTGCTTGGTTGTTCTGGTTGGTTGCTGGGGCAGGAAGGCAAGGTGCCTGGTTGCTCTGACGCTGATACTGATTTCCTCCCTTCTGGTTGTTCTGACGGTACTGTTGTTATTGCTGAGGAAACTGCCTCTAGTACTGCTGCTGCTGGTTCTGACGCTGATGCTGATGCTGGTGACCTTGCTTGAATTGCTGAGGTGGGTTGCTTGAGTAGCGGGGATGGCTGCTACTCCCGGCCTGAGATCCACCAATCTTGTGTTTCCTGTCTTCCATCTCCCGACGCTTCCTTTCAGTCATAATGGCTCTATCGATCAAATGCTGAAAGGTAGAGAAAGTGTGGTTCATCAGCTGGTAGTGAAGGGGATCAACCAATCCTCTCAGAAAACGGTACTGTCTCTTAGCATCTGTATTGGCATCTTCTGGCGCATAACATGACAGCTGCAGAAACTTATCCATGTACTCACTGGCGAACAACGGACCTTGCTTCAAGGCTAGAAACTCCTCCTTCCCTACTATCATCAGTCCTTCGGGCACATGGTAGCGACGGAAGTTGTCTCTGAATTCCTCTCAGGTGATGGCTTCAGGGTCGGCATGGGTGGCGAGGTAAGACTCCCACCAAGACTGTGCTGCTCTCCTTAGCTGACGGGGACCATACAACACCTTCTCACGATCGTTGCACTGAGTAGTGTGCAACTCATGTTCCATGGTACGCAGCCAATCTTCGGCGTCCATGGGATCAGCAGAATGGGCAAAGACAGGGGGATGGCCCCTCATGAACTCTGTCCGCTTGTCTCTAGGCACCTGTGGCATCTAGACTTGCACCTGAGGTTGAGGTGGGGGTGTCTGCTGCATCGCTGCTAAGGTCTGACCAATCGCTTGGACTGCTTGGGTCTGCATGAGGAACATCTGCTCAATGGTCATCGGGGGTGGCGGTGGCAACTGCTGCTGAGCTGCATCTTCCTGGGGTGCCTGCTGCTCCTGCTGAGCACACCTTGCACCTCGGTGCCTGTTCTCAGACATTTATAGAAAGCAAACACAAATCAGATCCACTTCTGCAATCTTTCAGCATAAGAAAAGATATATGGAAAATCTTCATAGCACTGAACAATTGATCATCTTCACTGACTCCCAACACAGCTTCTCAGATAAAGAGGAAAGTGGAAATAAATAGGTTGCCCAACTAAATAACTGACTTTATTAATAACTACACCAAGTTGTAGGGGATGCCCACACCTTGATGACAATCATTACAAAGATCCAACTTCATTACAAGTTTACCACGACAAGCATCAAGATATATGACAAGCAAACTAACTCTAACTAAGACTAACTGAGACTAAGACACTGAATTAAGCATTATTACAGACTCTGACTTTGTCGATCTATGGATCCAAATCTATCTGGGTCCTGTAGTCAGGGGTACCGTAATCGAAGCGACCACGGGGTGGCAAACGGTAAGGGTGCTGAATCCCGACAGGGGCGGGAGAACCACCATCCAAATAGTGGCGTGCTATGCGCTCAGCACGCAATTCCGCAACCTCCGCCCGAACCTTGCCCAACTTATCAAGGCGTGGTCTAGCTCGGTGTTAAGCACGACGACCAGGTTGACCGTGCTGTTTAGCCTAGGATTGCCCTCACCAACGAGTGAGACAATCACACCTCCAGCACTGCTAGTCGAACGGCGAGGGTAGTACTTCAGGTTGAGGCTGTCAGCTACCTCGCTGAACAACAAGCAATACTGAGAAAGTGCACGTCATGCTGCATCTTGCATGGCTGCCTCGGCAGTATCCCTCTCAATGTTAGAATAGTGCTCTGAGAAGGCCTCTACACCCCAGAGATCATTGTCTAGACGGCGCACCAAACAAGTAGCCTCCCACTGGTCCAGGTATAACCCGCGACGATGCTGGTAGACTACACAACGGTACTCAATAGACCAAGTGTGTCGGTCGAATGCCCGATGCAGCAAGGTGTCGAGAGCATCGTGGAAGTGACACCCACGAGCGGCGTCGCGAGTGATGGGTCTAGCGATCCATCCCTCTGGCTCCTGCTCCTCCGAGAGCTTCGTGCTATGGCTCGAACTGCCACTAGCATCGTCGTCGTCGTCTCCGTCAGGGTCTCCTCAGCAATCGGGATGCCCTGTGGTGGTGCAGGGGGCATCTCTGGCTGAGGTGCAGGGGAAGGCTGCCTCCTAGGCTCCACCTCCTGCTGAGGCGAGGGAGAAGAGTCCTGTTACTCCTGCTCCTGGTGTCGGCGCTACTGCTCCTCGTGCAGGCGACGATGCAGTCTCTCCAGGTGATTGGACTAACCTGGCACCGTGCGGCACAGTGGGCGCTCTGCCAGGCGAGAAGGCAAAAAGGGGATCACTAACTTAGGTGCAGTGCATCTAATACGAGCCATCTACAAAAGACATTGTAAGCACAAGAGTGAGACTAGAACTATATGACCAGCAAGTAACAGAAAAAAAAGTGAGACAAAATTTTGTAAGATGAGTAATAACATAGAATTGGTCAAGATGACCAACTTTTGAAATGACACTAAAGATCAAGGTAAGAGTAGAGGTCTATAGTCCTTAGGGCGACCATTCTAGTCTAGGTTAGCGGTCCTACAGTCAGCAAGACTTTGATACCACTTATGTCACACCTGGTTTTGGAAGGCAAACCGAATGCGAACCATGTACGTGCCAGGATCAGAAACTCACGTACACAGCGATTACATAATTGGACACCATCACACATTATTCAAAGTAAATAGCGGAAAGATACTTTATTTACATCAAGATGTCCAAGACATCCATAGAGTCTAATACATAGCATAGTCATTAATATCATCAAAGTGCGGAATACGAAACTTAGAAGATAAGGCCTTCACAGGCAGCTGACTGGGGGTTTGCCACTAAGAAAAACTAGAACTCGTCATAGTCCTAGAACTCCTCAAAGTCCTCCATGTTGCCAGCATCTCCTCCCAAGCACTGAGTACAGTGGGGACAACCTGGGGTGGGGGTGGTTTGTAAAGCAAGGGTGAGTACGCATCAACGTACTCAGCAAATGTCCCGTTTGGATAAAGTGGACTAGCTGTATGTGGAGTTAAGGTTAAACAGATGCTTTTAGTTGGTCAAGTATTTATTACTATTAGTAAAGCCAAGTTTTAGTCATAAACCCAGTTATTACCCAAATGTACCTCCTCCAAGAGGAAATACCATAGATCAAAATTATAACCATCATTATTAACCATCATCATAAAAGTAACCAAAGTTCTTCTAATCAAAGAGGATCCCAAGGCCACTCTTAACCGTGAGCTTGGTTGATATACCAGTTTCTAACACTCTGCAGAGGTTGCACACTTTACCCACGAGTTGTGATCCCTTTCTAGCCTGGGTTGTACAGACCCGATCTTCACTACCGAGGTGAATGGCCACGGATACACTAAGTAGCCTTTTACAAAGACTCCCCTGGTGCATAGCTGCTCGTTAGGTTTTGCCAGTCATACAAACGCAGTACACCTCCCCAAGGTGGGTGACTAACAAAACCAAATCGAATGAACCTCTGCACCCCCTGGCAGAGCGAGCACTACGCCCCGACCCCCATTGACGGCCCTCAGGCAAAGCCAACTACACCCCCAGGTTCATCTAATTAATCAGCTAAGGGCGTCCCATTCCACCCTCATGGTTGCACTGTTATCCTGAGTGGTCACTCCACAAACAGGTCCTTACAGAGAGGTACTCAGGAAAATGGCCTGAGTCCCCTAAAGTGTAATACCCAATTTGTAAGAGAGAATATAAAAGGAAAATAAAATTTTATTTCCTTTATTTATATGTGTGGGTTGAACCTATTGGTCATCACATGTGAACACCATCTTTAAAAAATAATTAATAAAAATATATATACCACTAAATTATGCATCATGCTGGATATTATTTTGTGTGCATTTAGTGACAATATAAAAATAGTGTGACAAGAAATATATTAAAGTCCAAAAAGGGAATTTAAGATCTAAAGGGGATTCAAGGATTTAGAAAAAGAAAAAAAGAAAACAATAGGAGTGTGTTTCATATTTCTAACATCTATCACATAAATAAAATAACTACAATGAACATATATCTAGTGCATCATATGGGAGTTTATTTATGGGTGCATTTAACAATAATAATATTAATGTTAGTAGAAATACATCAATGTCCACATTTGGATTTAAGACCTAGTTGCAAGTTAGAATTTGGAGAAGGAGAAAGGAAATTGTATTAAAGTCATTTACTTTTGCTAGAATTTAATAATTGGAAGAAGGATAAATAATGAATAAATAAATTACAAGAAGTAAAAGTACTAGTCTAGTAAGAATTGTGAATTTAAAATTCAAACATGAATTTAAATTTAGTTTGGAATATGAGAATAAGAGAAAATAAGAAAGAAAATGAAAACAGAATTAAATAAAAAAGAAGACCTCTACCACTATTGGGCCCAAAATCCCCTGCTCGGCCCACTCAACCTTGCTACCATGCGCGACCCAGCTGGGGAAAAACCGTACGCCGACAAGCGGACCCGCGCGCCAGTCTTTGCATGCGCGCGTGAACTGGATGACAGGTGGCCCACCTCCGTCAGCTTCTTCTCCTCAACTAGATCACGTGACAATTGCGGCTGAGACCACCGCTCCGCGCGGCTCCCGCGGACCTGGCACAACCAACCTCCCGGGAATATAAATCCCAACCCCGTACGCTTCTTCCTTCGTCCTAGCGCGGATTCGGGAGCACCCAAAACCAACCGCCGTCGTGATGAACCGAGCGAACCGAGGGGAGAGAAAGCAAGGAGTGCCGCCGCCGCGGTCAACCTCCGCTGGCAACACCGCTTTGCCGATGATTTGGCCTCGGCGAGCTGTCCGGTCGGGTCGCCTGCGTAGGTGGAACTTTTGGTGCCGTCAACTTGGTGCACGATCCACCAGTGTACGGGCGATTTCTCACTGCACCTGCTGCTCCGCCGTGTACCCACCTGCTCTGTGGACTGACGACCTCGCTACCCCACCTTCGGTAATTCGTCACCCACCTTGCTCGCCCTATCCTCCTCTGCGCAGGGAACCTTTCGGGACGAAGTTTAGGGCATTAAACCCTAGAAATTGCTTGCGACCGGAGCTGCGCCGTCGTGATAACCAGGCCGCCGCCGAGTTTGGGCGCTTGGGATAGAAGACGACTTCTGGACCCTTGATCCATCAATGAGCGATCGAGATCAAACCACCGCATCATTTCAGCCCTGTTTGATCTAAGCCGTAGATCTGTCGGTGGGCGGCGTGGATTAGACGAGCGATACCCCTTCACCGCATTAAAAGCTGACCATTGATTCAAGATCCAACGGCCACTGGGTGCGTCAGCAGTGTAGACGGGGGATCTAATCTGGGCCGTCGAAGCAGATCGTACGGTTGTGATCATTCAGTACCTCTTCGGCCGGGAATTTTGCTAAAGAGACCTTGGGGATCCAAAGAATTAACCCGAAGTCCTCACGGCTGTGGACTGTATCTGGGTATCTTTTTGCTTAAGCTCTTGGACTTCTCTGTAATTGGCACGCAGTACAGAGGCTTAGTAAAATCAGATAAATTGATTTGGAAAGGGATTTTTAATATAAAAATTTATTGCTAGAAACTGTTTAATCCATAGGAAATTCATGTTAAGTCCAAATTAGTTCATTCCAATTTCTGTAATTCTATAATATTATTGTTTATCACATAGTATCTCTATTTTGACATGAAGGTCACATTAAAATTTTATATTCTATTTAATCTTGTATCAAACACATAAAACCCTAGTAAATTCATAACTTCTCCGTTCTAACTCCGATTTGATCCGTTCAAGTTGCGTTAGTCTCGTAGCAACGCGTAGATCATTATTATGCAGTATATTCTTATGTTTGGTGTGATGTTAATTTTGTCTATATACTGTTTGTTTGTATTGCTACGATTAGCGGTGAGGTTACGAGGATCTGAAGAATCACCTTGGTAACTGGAATCTCAAGTGCCAGGCAAGTTGTGCCCTTGACCACTTTTTACCCAATAATGTTCTTTAATATCATTTATCATGCATAGGTTAATTTTGATGGGACCCAATAGGTCACCCTAGATTGTTTATCTCACAACCTTGTTTACCCCTGAATCACTTGGGTAGTTTGCTATTGCTTTACATGGTTTTGGGATAATCATTTATTATATCTATGTTCTAATTCTTTTGTTATTCTATTTATGTTCATGTCAAGATCATTAATGTTAATTGGAACATAGAGCTTAACTTGAGAAACACGTGCCACCACAAGGGTTTAATGGGACGCCATTGGCTGACTAATTAGGAAAGCTAGTGGAAGACTACCTTACCCGAAAGGGGCAAGGGCAGTAGGGGAGTTGCATGCAAGGAGGTCCTCAGGTTGATTTAGCTGCGATGTTGGTCAGATGGGGGATTCCTGCAAGTGCTCTTCCCATAAACTGTAGCGGGTTTTCGGAAGCTAGTGAAACTTTGTAAAGGCCTCCTAGTGTTGCCCTGCCTCGCCTCCTAGGTAGAGGTGTATGGGAGTCACGACCCCTTGGCAGATGGGTAACATGACTTGTGGGTAAAGGGTACAACCTCTGCAGAGTGTAAAACTGGTATACTAGCCGAGCTCACGGTCATGAGCAGCTCAGGACTCTCTGATGATTAATTTATGGAACCTAAATTCAATTTTGTCATTCGCATATGCATGGGTTTATTATTAATTTTGTTCTATTACTTTTATTTAAGGTTTGGTATTTACTTGCACTTAGTAACTGCTAATAAAATTTTGACCAACTACTTAAAAGCAATGCTCAGCTTTAACCCTTGTCATTGATTAGCCTTACACTTCACATGAACTCCCACCTTTGTGAGTTCATGTCCACTGGTTCCCCACAACTTGTTGAGCTATGATCATGTGTGAGCTCACCCTTGCTGTCTCACACCCCCCACAGGAGAAGAACAGGTGGTTCAGGAGGAGCCACAAGGCAAGGAGTTTGATCTGATCTAGGTGGCGTTTCTCAGTTGACATTGGCGCCAACGACGATCCTTAGTTTGTTTTATATTTATCTTTTATTTTGTAATAAGACTTCCGCTATGTAATAAATACTCTGATGTTTTGTGACATTTATCTCTATACACTCTGTTATTATATATGTTGTCTTCTTGGCGCATGTATGAGATGCACCTGGCTTAGTTCCTTAAAGCCGGGTGTGACAGAAGTGGTATCAGAGAAAATGTTGACTGTAGGACGAAACCTAGATAAAAATGGACAAAACCCTTATCTACTTACCTTACTCTGATTCTTTCTATACTTATCTTATCTTGATCCCGTCTCACCTTTTGTTGTTCCACTCTGATTACTCTTATCTTTTCTGTTCTAAGACAAGATGGATTTCACACCTTGGAATCCTACATTTATGAATTTTTTTAGAGATAGGAAACCTAAGACAAAATTAAAACTATTTTCTCTATTAAAAATGTTGATTGATTGTTCTGATGAGCAATGCCTGATTTGCTTTTTTGATTGATTGAATTAGTATAGACGAGCATCTTAGCATGTACCACCATAACGTGATGAATTAACTTTAGTAGGTGACACACTAATCTACTTAGCTAATAAATCCCCCGCAGTAACATTTCTCGTAATTACTCGTCTTGTCTACAATTCTTCCTTCTTACCCTGTGTTTCTAACCAGATGAGCTACCCCTATAGTGTTAGAAGAGAGCACTATAGACGTGATCCTTGGTATGTCATGGTTAAGAAAGGCAAAGGCAGTATATACACTGTGCTAAGGGAACCGTAGAACTCACCAGTTCCAAAGGACAAAGATTTGGAGTTGAAGTTGCAGTAACTACCACCATCAGGCTAGCGGCATTATTAGTAGATGAGAAGTTTGTGGGTGACAACATCCGTGCAGTTAGGGATTTTCTGGATGTCTTTTCAGAGGAGTTATTAGGGACGCCACCAGATAGGGAAGTTGAGTTGGTCATTGCTCTCTTACCTGGGACTGCTCCTATTTCTAAACGGCCAAACAGGATATCCGTACAAGAACTAAAGGAACTTAAGAAGCAATTAACAGAGTTACAAGAGGCTGGGTACATTCGTTCGAATTCTTCACCTTTTGGAGCGCTGGTTCTATTTGTACAGAAGAAAGAAGGATCGCAAGGGATGTGCGTGGATTATAGGTCCCTTAATGATGTCACTGTGAAGAACAAGTGTCCATTACCCTGCATTGAAGATTTATTTAATCGGATGAGAGGTGCAAGGGTATTCTCGAAGATTGATCTCCGATCGGGTTACCATCAAATGAAGATTAGGCCATCGAATATTCCCAAGACGAATTTCTCGACCCGATATGGTTTATATGAGTTCACTGTTATGTCATTTGGACTAACTAATGCACCAGCTTATTTTATGAATTTGATGAATAAGGTGTTTATGGAGTATTTGGACAGATTCGTCATGGTATTCATCGACGATATTCTTATTTATTCCAAGAGTGATAGCGATCATGAGGAACATCTGAGATTGGTGCTACAAAAGCTACGAGATAACCAACTCTATGCCAAGTTTAGCAAGTGCGAGTTTTGGATGGTGAGGTGCCATTTCTTGGTCATATTATTTCCAATGGAGGAATATCAGTGGATCCTACTAAGGTTAAGGAGATAATGGAGTGGAGAGTACCCACTATAGTTACTGAGATTCGAAGTTTCTTGGGACTAGCAGGATATTATTGGAGATTTATTGAAGGATTTTCTAAGATTGCTAAGCCCATGACCTCGCTTCTGGAGAAGGGCAGTGTAAAGCCCAAAATTGGTAGAAAAAAATAAAGAAAAAAATGTATGATAGTATTCCAAGATTTAAACAAAAGTCTTTTATAATCAGAGACTCATGTTACATCTCGTTTCCCGATTGCGCCGCCTTCCTCTCACATCTCTGGTCACTCCCGGTCTCGGCGAGGTCTAGTTTTAGCAGAGGGTGGTGTGTTTCGTCCTTTCGCCCGCCGATGGTTGAAGAGGAGTGGCCTCGTCTGGGATCCGGTGGTTTTCGAAGCCCTTCGAAAGACTCTGCGATGGATCCGAAGAGCAAGAATCCTCAGAACCCCCAGTGGGATCGATGGGGTCCTAAAGAGAATCCACAGGGGCCTCAATCTTGGAACAGGGCAAGAAACCTCAGTTGGAAGTTGAAGCCTACACTCGGAAAAGCTGAGCAACAAGAGGGTCTGTTGTCTCCTTCCCCCGGCGAAGGAACACAAACAGGTAACCCTATCATTTCTCCTTTACCTCTGAAGAAAGATGTCGATCTTGTTCGTCCTGCTTTCTGCCAAAATGTGGTGTTGAAGGGCATCATGCTAGGAATTGCTTTAACGCATTGTGGTGCGATATCTGCCGTAAGGAGACTCATGTTACATCTCGCTGTGTTCTGCCTAAGCAAAACAAACCCACCATGCCCATAGTTGGTATGGTTGCAGATGGTTTAGGGTTTTACTTGTCTCATTTCGCTAAACCATTGACCAAAAAACCAAAAAGGGTTTTCATCGGTCTGGTTAAAGTGATTGAGGGGTTAGTTTCGACAGAAGATCTTGAAAGAGATTTTGGTTTCCATTTCCCTTGGGCTAAGATGTGGAAGGCTATTAAATGTCATTCTAGATTTCTGATGCGATTCCCCTCCCAAGAACGTCTTGATGAAATGATCAGTTTCCCTGAGCTTAAGATGAAGATGTCTGGTGCCAAGATTGCTGTTGTGCCTTGGAGTTCTTGGGCCAAGCCCAAATCTAGACTCCATACTGTGTGGGTTATTGCTGAGAATGTCCCTGAGGAGCTACAAAATTATTAGTCGATTTGCAAAATTGGCTCAATGATTGGGGCTGTTGAGGAAGTTGACCTCATGTCCTTGGATTCTGATGATATTGTGAGATTCAAAATCCACATAAAAAGTGTGGCTATGATTCCTCCTATGGTGGAAGTGGCAGTCAAGCCCTTCCTGTATGATATCTTCTTTAGAATTGAGTCAATCTGTGATGAGGGTTGGAATGATGATTCAGTGAACCTGGGCAAGAGAGCTTCTGTTCAAATTCATGGGACCAATGACCCATTATTTGACAAATCTGGAAAAAAACCTAAAAATGTGGAAGAAGAAACCCTTGATGCTGATCTTACCCCTAATTCCAAATTAGGGGAGTCTTCTTCTCAAGGCAAAGAGTCTGCCAAACTTTCTGAACCCAACCTTGAGATTTCCAAAAACACTCCTGATGAGGATCAGAAACTTGATAACCTCAGTGATGAGAAAGTGGATTTTGACCCAAATGAAGATGATCTACTGAGTTCTCAAGATCTTGAAGAATTTGCTAAAGACATGGAGGAGGATCAAACAGACTTTCAGTCCAAAATTGGTGCTATGATCTCGATCCCCCCCAATGATGAGGTTTTACAGGATGTGAAAGGTAAAAAATCTCTGGACATGCCCATCAACATCTCAGATGGCATCAGAAAAAGCGCTAGGTTGGAGAAGAATGAAGATGTGAAGGTGGCCGATAAAGCTATCTCCAGAGCTGAAGCCAAAGATGCCTTCCTCAATAAAGGTATGTATACTAATTCTTTTTCTCTGCTTGATTCTAATAATGTTGCCTTGCTAGATATAGCTAATAAATTAGGAGTTTCTTTGGGTCCTTCTAAATCTGCTGCAATAGATAATCTAGAGTTGATCAAAGATCTGGAACTTTCTAGAAAAATTCTGGCAATTCAAGCTTGTAAAAAAATAATACTTCAAATTTGGAGGTCCCCCCCTTGTTGATCACAAAGATGTGGATAGCAGTGTCCATGATGATTCTGATATAAACAATGATCAGGACTTCCTTGATGTTATGATTTTAAGAAAAGGAAGGAAAATAAAACATCAGAAAAAAAACAACAAAAAAAGCTTCCCCAAAAAGTAGATATTCATCTACTAAAAACTGGGTGTCTGACCTCTTGCCAGATCCATTTTAAAATGATAGGCCTTATCTAGAATTGTCAGGGGTTGGGTCGGAGTACTAAGTTTGATTTCTTGAGAGAAATCATTAGGGAGGAAAAAGTTGATTTTATTGGTTTACAGGAAACTAAAAAAATCATTTCAATGATTCTCTCTTGTCCTCGCTTGCTGGTAACAAACTTTTTGCCTGGTTTTCCTCTCCTCCTAATGGGAGATCAGGTGGCCTTTTAGTGGGCTTTAACTCTGAGGTGTTTGATATCAGAGAATTTGAAGCTGGCGAATTTTTGACTCGCACTCTTGTTCTTCACAGAGAAAAAAATCTTATTTGGAATTTTGTCAATGTGTATGGGGCTGCTCAAAAGGAACATGAAAGCCGATTGCTCAGTGAACTGTCTGCAGTTTGCTCGAGAAGTCAGGTCCCCCTGCTTATTGGTGGTGACTTTAACATCCTCAGAAAAGCTGAGGAAAAAAATAAACCGGGCGGCCTCAGTAAGTGGAGCTCCTTGTTTAATAGTATCATAGACCATCATGGCCTAGTGGAATTTGAATTGAAAAATAGATTGTATACGTGGTCTAACAACCGTAGTGATCCTACGTTTGAAAAGTTAGATAGATTTTTGGCCAGTCCTGACTGGGATCTTGCTTATAACAATATCAGTGTTCTTGGTTTGAATAGATCCTTCTCGGATCATGCTCCCCTTTGTCTTCAAACTGATGCTTTCCCCATTGTGCGTAAGGACTTTAGATACGAGCTGTGCTGGAAGCTTAGACCGGACTTTCACAACTTAGTGAAAAGTAATTGGTCTCTCCTAGTGGGTGCGACCCATAGCCTTGATGTGTGGAAGCTGAAATTGAAACGCTTGAGACAAAAGCTTAAAGGTTGGAGTAATAATATTGTAGGTCACTACAAGAAGCTGAAAAAAGATCTGATTGCAAAAATTGACACCCTTGATAAAATCAGTGAGACTTCGAGTTTATCAGATGCTGATAGATTTATGAAACTTGACCTAGAATCTAACCTCAAGAAGATTGTTGATGAGGAAAACATTAGCCTCAGACAGAAAACTAGAGATAAGTTCTTGATAGATGGTGATGAGAACTCTAAATACTTCCATTTGCTAGCCAAGCATAAAAAGAGGAAACTTAAGATCTTAACTCTTTCTCATGGTGATATTTTGGCTCATGATGATCATGGCATTAACCAACTGGCGACTTCTTTCTATAAAGATCTCTTTGGCCCTTCTCAAGATTCAAGTATTTCATTGGCTAATTTGGACATGAAACAGCTCGAAGAGGAAGACAGAAACCTTCTTATTAGTCCTTTCTCTTTGGAGGAGATCAAAGAAGTGGTGTTTGCTCTGAAACACAACAGCGCTCCGGGTCCTGATGGTTTCCCTTCTAAATTTTTTTAGGAATTCTGGGAAGTTATTAAAAGTGATTTGTTTAATCTCTTTAATTCCTTTCATGATGGTTCACTTAATATTGAGAGACTTAATTTTGGGATAGTCACTCTTATCCCAAAAGTCCCTGATGCGACTGATATTAAAGCCTTTCGACCTATTTGTTTGCTCAACGTCTGTTACAAAATTATTACCAAAGTTCTGACTAATAGGTTGGCTCGCTGCATCACCTCTGTGATTAGTGACCTTCAGTATGGATTTATCAAAGGAAGATATGTCATGGATGGTGTCCTTTCACTTCATGAGATTATTCATGAAGTAAAATGGAAGAAACAGAATGGAGTGATTTTTAAAATTGATTTTGAAAAAGCTTATGACAAGGTTAATTGGAATTTTCTTCATAATATGTTGATTAAGAAAGGCTTTGGTGATAAATGGAGTGATTGGGTGCTGAAGACTGTGAAAGGTGGTAAAGTTGCTATCAGAACTAACGATGTGGTTGGTCCCTATTTTAAAACACATAAGGGTGTTCGCCAAGGTGATCCTTTTTCCCCACTCCTCTTTAATGTTGCAGCTGATGGTCTTGCATGCTTGATTCAAAAAGCTAAAGATGAAGGTATTATCAAAGGTCTCATCCCACATATTATTTCTGGTGGTTGCTGCTGCTTACAATATGCTGATGACACTATTTTTTTGCTGCAAGATGATCTTGAAAATGCTAGAAATCTGAAGTTTATTCTCTGTATTTTGAACAGATGTCTGGCCTTAAGATTAACTTTCATAAAAGTGAAATTATTTGCTTGGGAAATTCTATAAATAGAGAGCATTTGTATGCTGACATCTTTACTTGCCCTCCAAGTGGCCTCCCTATGAAATACTTAGGGGTCCCAATTGATAACAAAAAGCTGTGTAAATCTTTGTGGGATCCCATAGTAGAAAAAATTGAGAGCAAATTGGGCTCCTGGCAAGGCCGTTTCCTTAGTCTGGGTGGTCGATTAGTTTTGATCAACAGCAGTCTTACCAATGTCCCCCTGTACATGCTCTCTTTGTACAAATGCCCCAAAGGTGTGTTGAAAAAAATGGATATTTTTAGAAAAAGATTATTATGACAGGGTGGCCACAATCAGAAAAAATACCATTTGGCTGAGTGGAATTTAGTCTGTTCTCCCAAAAATATGGGTGGTCTTGGTGTTCTGGATTTACAAAAAATGAATGAAGCTTTGCTGGCAAAGTGGTTTTGGAGACTAGAAAATTCTAGTGGCTTGTGGCAAACCATTGTTCATAACAAGTATGTTAAAATAGACCTATCATTTCTATGAAGAAGAGACCTTCTGATTCTCACTTCTGGAAAGGTATCCTCTCAATTCGAGACAAATATTATAACTATTGTAAAAAAAATATTGGTAATGGAAAGAGCTCCAGTTTCTGGAAAAACATCTGGTGTGGTAATGAAAAATTGGCTGACAAGTACCCTAACTTGTTTGAATTCGCTTATGACAAGGATATCATAGTTCATAATGTCATCTCCTCCAACTTTCAGTCGCTTACGTTCAGAAGAAGACTTATTGGTGATTTAGGAGAGGCTTATAATGACCTCATTATCCTTTGTAGTGATGTCTTGCTTTCTAGAGATGAGGATTCTTCGAAATGGCTGTTGGGATGCAAAGGTTTTTCAGTGAATTCCTTTTACAAAATGATGAAGAATTCTCTGATTGATGTTCCTTTGAATTTTTTGTGGAAAACCAGGCTTCCCCATAAAATTAAGGTGTTTCTGTGGTTGGTCAGAAATAAGAAGATTCTGACAAAAGACAATTTGTTTAAAAGGCACTGGCATGGGAGCCTTGATTGTATCTTTTGTGGACTTCTGGAGTCCATAGACCATTTGCTTTTTCACTGTCTAGTGGCCAGGTTTATTTGGAGAATTATCCAAATTGCCTTTAATCTGTCCTCTATTCCCAAAGATACGGCCGATCTTTTCGGTCCCTGGATTAACAGTTTTTATAAAACTGAAAAAACAGGTTCTCTTTGGGTGTGGTGCTGTCCTTTGGGCAATTTGGCGAACTCGTAATGATTGTTGCTTCAATGCTAAGATGATTGATGATCCATCTAATGTGATTTTTTTCCTGTTGTTACTGGATTGATGCTTGGTCTATTCGGCAGACAAAGAGGGGAAAAAACTGGTGGAACAAGGAAGCCGCAGAATCCGAAAGATAACAAGTGACATCTACAGCAAAGCCCATGGTTGGAAGCTGGTCGATAGGCGCCTCCAGTGACATTTTGGCTGCTGATACATCTTTTCAAGTTCTGTACTGTTTTGATGTAATCAGCTTATCTTCCTCGTTAGATAAAAACCTAGCTTTGGTCGTCGCTGTTGGTGGCTAGTCCAGGCTGCTTTTGGACTTGTCTCTAGTTTGTCTCTTTGGCTGGTTGTTAGTCTTTCAAGTATTTCTGGAATACTGCATTCCCTTAGTTAGGCTTAACCCTTGCGTAGCTGATATTTGTGGTAGTCTTGTCGGCTTTTGGCTGTTGGTTAAGACTGTGGTCTTGTAAAAACCTTGGTCCGGTTACTATTTCTTAATGAAATAGGGGGTGTTCCTCTCTGTCAAAAAAATCAGAGATTAAAATACCCTCATATAACTTAGACCAACCTTTGTTGAATAATATGATTAGAAATGTCCTCCAAAAGAACTAAGTTAAAATATATACATATATATTTTAATGAACATTACACACTAGAAAGTCCCCTCTCTTAAATAAATAGGAACATAATTTTAAATTAACCTACAAGAGTAATAAAGATTCTATTATATGTATTGTGTAATTGAGCATTTCACACTTGAATCATTGGCCCCAATAATTGAATAAAATAAATAATATAAATAAAGTTGCATCTCATACTGATATTCTTTTGATTGTTCATTATAATTAAGTTTAGAATTTAAACTTTATTTGAAGACCATTTGAAATTAGTGGTTTAAATGAAAAGAAAAGAAAAAGACTAACTTACCTACATGGGCCGTTTTCCCCTCTGCTCAGCCCATTCCCGCGTTGGCCATCTCCACTTTCATCCCCCGCGCCAGCCCACCCGCGTGCTTGCTTCCGCTTCGGTCGCCTACACTCGGGCCCGCTTGACCTGTGACCTTCGCGCGCGCCCGACCTCTGCCGCGTGGGGCTGGGACGACATGTCCTTCTTCCACCCGGTAATAAATGAGAGCACCTAGAGGGGGGTGAATAGGTGATCCTGTAAAAACTTAAAATTCGTAGCCACAAACTTGATTAAGTGTTAGAACAATAAAGCCAAGTGGCTAGAGAGGAGTTCTTGTTAAACACGATAACCACAAAGAAATCAACACAGAGAGGCACAGTGGTTTATCCCGTGGTTCGGCCAAGTCCAACACTTGCCTACTCCACGTTGTGGCGTCCCAACGGACGAGGGTGGCACTCAACCCCTCTCAAGTGATCCAATGATCAACTTGAATACCACGGTGTTTTTGCTTTCGTTTACTATCTCCCATTCGCGAGGAATCTCCACAACTTGGAGCCTCTCGCCCTTACAAATGATGATCACAAAGAAACACGGAAGTAAGGGAGGGAGAGCAACGCACACAAGACACAAAATCAGAGCACAAACACGCACACAAGTCACCACTTGAGCTCGCAACACAACTCGAAGAGTTCTCTACTCAAATGGAGCTCTAGTTGCTATCACAAAGAATCAAATGCGCGGAAATGGAGTCTTGGTGCTTAGAGTTGATCAAAGAATGCTTGGTGTACTCCTCCATGCGCCTAGGGGTCCCTTTTATAGCCCCAAGGCAGCTAGTAGCCGTTGGAAACAATCCAGGAAGGCAATTCTTGCCTTCTGTCAGGTGACGCACCGAATAGTCCGGTGCACCACCGGACAAGCACTATTCACAGTCCGGTGCAGATTGCTTTCCTAAATTGGCGCAGCCGACCGTTGAAGATTTGGAGCCATTGGCGCACCGGACACTGTCCGGTGCACACCGGACAGTCCGGTGCCCCCATCAGACCGTTGGCCCGACCACGCGTCACGTGTGGATTGCGCGGCCGACCGTTGGCGCAGTCGACCGTTGGCTCACCGGACAGTCCGGTGCCTCACCGGACAGTCCGGTGAATTTTAGCCGTACGCTATTGACTGTGTCCCGAGGGCGGCGACTTCGCCGCAGACGACTCACCGGACAGTCCGGTGCACCATCGGACAGTCCGGTGATTTATAGCTGTACGCCGCCGTCGAGACCTGAGAGCGGGCTGTTCATCTGGACTGGTCCTCGCACACTGGACACTGTCCTGTGCACCACCGGACAGTCCGGTGCACCCAGACCGAGCAGCCTTTTGGCTGAGCACAGCCAACTTATCTCCAAAGCGATTTCTCCTGTTTCTAGCACTTAGACACAATACATTAGTCTTCAAAACAATGTACTAAGTCTAGAAACATACCTTTAATCTTGATTTGCACTTCTTGAGTCTTTGGCACAAATATCACTCAAAGCATTTGTGTGGAGCACTTAATCACCAAAATCTTATAGAGATGGCCCAAGGGCACATTTCCCTTTCAATCTCCCCCTTTTTGGTGATTTATGCCAACACAACAAAAAGCAACTAAAGAAGTGCAACATCAATGCAAATGAGAATAAAAATTTGTTTTGATTCAAATTTGGCATATTTGGATCGTTCTTTGCCACCACTTGGTTTGTTTTTGCAAATCAAACTCAAATTCCTATCTCTAAGTCAAATTCACTTGTTGAGGCATAGAGAGAGGTATTCCAAGAGAAGTTGATCAAAGATTCAAAAACTCCCCCTTTTTCCCATAATCAAACATTCTCCCCACAAGAGACCAACTTTTGACAATAAGAGACAATAAGAGTATTTTGACAAAACAAAAGCTCTAACTCTACTATTTTCAAAATTCTCAAGTGGTAGCTGATCCATTTCTTGCTTTGGCCTTAATTTCTCCCCCTTTGGCATTAAGCACCAAAACAGGATCATTATTGGCCCTTAAACCTCATTGCCTCACCAAAATCTTCAATCAATAGTAGAAAGGAAATAAGAGCACGGAGATGAACTTGGAGTAAATTACCCTCTCATCGGAGTGCAGTGGAAGTCTTGCAGGGTCCAAGTTCACCTTTTCCCTTTCAATCCTCCTTTGAGACTAATTAAGAAAACTCAAGCACACGGTTAGTCTCAAAGGGTCAAGTTGTAGCATTTCTCCCCCTAAATATGTGCATCATTCACACATGGACTTGTGAGGTCCGGGGGATCCCTACAACTTGAGCACCATAAATAAGCAATAAAGTGCATAATGGAACATGATCAAAGGCATAAAACACATGTATGCTCTATATCAATCCAAGTTACGCGAATCTAAGACATTTAGCTCACTACGCAGCCTACAAAAGGTCTTCTCATCTAAAGGCTTGGTAAGGATATTGGCTAGCTGGTTCTCGGTGCTAACATAAAACACTTCGATATCTCCCTTTTGCTGGTGATCTCTCAAAAAGTGATGCTGGATGTCTATGTGCTTTGTGCGGCTGTGTTCAACAGGATTGTCCGCCATGCGGATTGCACTCTCGTTGTCACATAGGAGTGGGACTTTGCTCAGATTGTAGCCAAAGTCCTGGAGGGTTTGCCTCATCCAAAGTAGTTGCACGCAACACTGTCCTGCGGCAACGTACTCGGCCTCAGCAGTGGATAGGGCAACGGAGGTTTGTTTCTTAGAACTTCACGACACCAGGGACCTTCCTAGGAATTGACACGTCGCTGATGTACTCTTCCTATCGACCTTACATCTAGCATAATCGGAGTCTGAGTATCCAATTAAGTCAAAAGTAGACCCCTTTGGATACCAGATCCCGAAGCAAGGCGTAGCAACTAAATATCTAAGAATTCGCTTAACGGCCACAAGGTGACACTCCCTTGGGTCGGATTGAAATCTAGCACACATGCATACGCTTAGCATAATATCCGGTCTACTAGCACATAAATAAAGTAAAGACCCTATCATAGACCGGTATGCCTTTTGATCAACGGACTTACCTCCTTTGTTGAGGTCGACATGTCCGTCGGTTCCCATTGGAGTCTTTGCGGGCTTGGCGTCCTTCATCCCAAACCGCTTGAGCAAGTCTTGCGTGTACTTCGTTTGAGAGATGAAGGTGCCATCCTTGAGTTGCTTCACTTGGAACCCAAGGAAGTTGTTCAACTCGCCCATCATTGACATCTCGAATTTCTGTGTCATCACCCTGCTAAACTCTTCACAAGACTTTTGGTTAGTAGAACCAAATATTATGTCATCGACATAAATTTGGCACACAAATAGATCACTGTCACAAGTCTTAGTGAAAAGAGTTGGATCGGCTTTCCCAACCTTGAAAGCATTAGCAATTAAAAAGTCCCTAAGGCATTCATACCATGCTCTTGGGGCTTGCTTAAGTCCATAGAGCGCCTTAGAGAGCTTACACACGTGGTCGGGGTACCGTTCATCCTCTAAGCCAGGGGGTTGCTCCACGTACACCTCCTCCTTGATTGACCCGTTGAGGAAAGCGCTCTTCACGTCCATTTGGAACAACCTGAAAGAATGGTGAGCGGCATAAGCTAACAAAATACGAATCAACTCTAGCCTAGCCACAGGAGCGAAAGTCTCCTCAAAGTCCAAACCTGCGACTTGGGCATAACCTTTTGCCACAAGTCGAGCCTTGTTCCTTGTCACCACCCCGTGCTCGTCCTGTTTGTTGCGGAACACCCACTTGGTTCCCACAACGTTTTGCTTGGGACGCGACACCAGCGTCCAAACTTCATTTCGCTTGAAGTTGTTGAGCTCTTCCTGCATGGCCAACACCCAGTCCGGATCTAGCAAGGCCTCTTCTACCCTGAAAGGCTCAATAGAAGAGACAAAAGAGTAATGCTCACAAAAATTAGCTAATCTAGAGCGAGTGGTTACTCCCTTGCTAATGTCACCCAAAATCTGGTTGACGGGATGATTCCTTTGAATCATTGCTCGAACTTGAGTTGGAGGGGCATGTGGTACTTCTTCCTCCTCATCTTCGACATCCTATGCTCCCCCTTGATCACACGCCTCTTCTTGAGGAACCTGTTCGTCATCTTGAGTTGGGGGTTGCACCGTCGTTGAGGAAGAAGGTTGATCTTGCTCCTTGTGTTCTTGTGGTCGCACGTCTCCAATTGCCATGGTACGAATTGCGTCCGTTGGAACATCATCCTCATCTACATCATCAAGATCAACTTGCTCTCTTGGAGAGCCATTAGTCTCATCAAATACAATGTCGCTAGAGACTTCAACCAAACCCAATGATTTGTTGAAGACTCTATACGCCTTTGTATTTGAGTCATAACCTAACAAAAAACCTTCTATAGCTTTGGGAGCAAATTTTGAATTTCTACCTTTCTTCACCAGAATGTAGCATTTACTCCCAAAAACTCGAAAATATGAAACGTTGGATTTGTTACCGGTTAGTAGCTCGTATGACGTATTCTTGAGGAGGCGATGAAGGTAGACCCGGTTTATGGCGTGGCAAGCTGTGTTCACAGCTTCCGACCAAAACCGCTCGGGCGTCTTGAATTCTCCAAGCATCGTCCTCGCCATGTTTATAAGCGTCCTGTTCTTCCTCTCTACCACACCATTTTGCTGTGCTGTGTAGGGAGTGGAGAACTCGTGCTTGATTCCTTCCTCCTCAAGGTACTCCTCCACTTGAAGGTTCTTGAACTCGGACCCGTTGTCGCTTCTAATCTTTTTCACCTTGAGCTCAAATTCGTTTTGAGCTCACCTTAGAAAGCGTTTGAGGGTCCCTTGGGTTTCTGATTTATCCTGCAAAAAGAATACCCAAGTGAAGCGGGAAAATCATCAACAACAACAAGACCATACTTACTTCCCCCGATGCTAAGGTAGGCGACGGGTCCGAAGAGGTCCATATGCAGTAGCTCCAGAGGTCTTGATGTAGTCATCACATTCTTGTTGTGATGAGCGCTTCCCACCTGTTTACCTACTTGACAAGCTGCACAAGGTCTATCTTTTTCGAAAGTTACATTTGTTAGACCAAACACATGTTCTCCCTTTAGAAGCTTGTGAAGGTTCTTCATCCCCACATGTGCTAGACGGCGATGCCACAGCCAGCCCATGCTAGTCTTAGCGATTAAGCATGCATCTAGATCTGCCTCCTCCTTCAAAAAATCAACTAAATAGAGTTTGCCGTCTAGTACACCCTTAAAAGCTAATGAACCATCACTCCTTCTAAAGACAGACACATCTACGTTTGTAAATAAGCAATTGTAACCCATATTACATAATTGACTTACGGACAACAAGTTATATCCGAGCGATTCTACTAAAAACACATTAGATATTGAATGCTCGGATGAAATAGCTATTTTCCTAGTCCTTTAACCTTACCTTGATTCCCGTCACCGAATATGATTGAGTCTTGGGAATCTTTGTTCTTGACGTAGGAGGTGAACATCTTCTTCTCCCCCGTCATGTGGTTTGTGCATCCGCTGTCGATAATCCAGCTTGAGCCCCCGGATGCATAAACCTGCAAGGCAAATTAGGCTTGGGTTTTAGGTACCCAACTCTTGTTGGGTCCTACAAGGTTAGTTACAATAGCCCTAGGGACCCAAATGCAAGTCTTGTCTCCCTTGCATTTGGCTCCCACCTTTTTAGCAATCACCTTTTTATTTTTACATGAAAGAATAAATTTAGCATTGCAAGCATGAAAGACAGTGGTAGATCCATTATACACTTTCCTAGGAGCATGAGACACAAAATTCCTCCTAGATCTACCATTAAAGTTTGAACTTGAAGCAATCATGGCATGAGAGTCAAAGGCATTATAACTCCTATTATAATGAACATTTCTAGAATATTTCCTATCATGTTACAAGAAAGCATGATTCCTTTGAACACTATTAGTCATAGGGGCCTTCCCTTTGTCCTTGGCAGAGATGGGAGCCCCTTGACTTGTTAAGTTCTTGGCTTCCCTTCGAAAGCCAAGCCTATCCTTAATTGAGGGATGTCTACCTACCGTGTAGGCATCCCTTGCAAATTTTATTTTATCAAAATCATTTTTGCTAGTCTTAAGTTGGGCATTAAGACTAGCCACATCATCATTTAATCTAGTAATGGAAATTAAATGTTCACTACAAGCATCAACATTAAAATCCTTACACCTAGTGCAAATCTCAACATGCTCAACACAAGAACTAGATTTGTTTGCTACTTCTAACTTAGCATTTAAATCATCATTGATACTTCTTAAGCTAGCCACAGTCTCATGACAAGTAGATAATTCACAAGAAAGCATTTCATTCCTTTTAACTTCTAAAGCAAGAGACTTTTGCACACTTACAAATTTATCATGCTCTTCAAATAAAAGATCCTCTTGCTTTTCTAAAAGTCTATCTTTTTCATTCAATGCATCAATTAGCTCATTAATCTTTTCTACCTTAGCTCTATCTAATCGTTTGAACAAGCTAGTGTAGTCTACTTCATCATCACTAGAGTACTCATCACTAGAAGTAGAGTACTTGGGAGTGTCACGAGCATTTACTTTCTTCTCCTTTGCCATTAGGCAAGTGTGGCGCTCGTTGGGGAAGAGCGACGACTTGTTGAAGGCCAAGGCGGCGAGTCCTTCGTCGTCGGAGTCGGACAACGAACAATCCAAGTCCCACTCTTTGCCGAGGTGTGCCTCGCCCTTTTCCTTCTTGTAGGCCTTCTTCTTTTCCCTCTTCCCACCTTTCTCTTGTTCCTGGTCATTAGTGTTGTCGGGACAATTTGCTATAAAACGACCATACTTACCACATTTGAAGCAGGAGTGTTTCCCCTTCACTTTGCTCTTGTTGGGATGCTCCTTTCTTCCTTTTAGCGCCGTCTTGAAGCGCTTGATGATGAGGGCCATTTCTTCCTCGTTAAGCCCGGCCACCTCAACTTGCGCCACCTTGCTAGGTAGCGCCGCCTCCCTGCTACTTATTGCTTTGAGAGCAATGGTTTGAGGCTCGTGGATCGGCATTGGGCCATTTAGCGCCTCATCAACATATCTCGCCTCCTTGATCATCATTCGCCCGCTTACAAACTTCCCAAGTATTTCCTCGGGCGTCATCTTGGTATACCTAGGATTTTCACGAATAGAGTTTACAAGATGAGGATCAAGGACAGTGAAGGACCTTAGCATAAGCCGGACGACGTCGTGGTCCGTCCATCTTGTGCTTCCATAGCTCCTTATTTTGTTGACCAGGGTCTTGAGCCTGTTGTATGTTTGGGTTGGCTCCTCCCCCCTAATCATTGTGAACCTTCCTAGTTCGCCCTCCACCAACTCCATCTTGGTGAGCATGGTGACATCATTTCCCTCATGCGAGATCCTGAGGGTGTCCCAAATCTGCTTGGCGTTATCCAAGCTGCTCACCTTATGGTACTCTTCCCTGCACAAGGATGCTAATAGAACAGTGGTAGCTTGTGCATTTTTTGTGAATTTGTTCATTGATAAACATGGGATTATCCGAACTATCAAAATGCATTCCATTCTCTACTATCTCCCATATACTTGGATGAAGAGAGAACAAGTGACTACGCATTTTGTGACTCCAAAATCCGTAGTCCTCTCCATCAAAGTGTGGAGGTTTACCAAGAGGAATGGAAAGCAAATGAGCATTCGAATTATGCAGAATACGAGAATAATCAAAAGAAAAGTTTGAGTTGACCGTTTTCTTTTTCTCGTCGTAGTCGTCGTCGTCTCTTTGGGAAGAAGAAGACTCGTCGCTGTCGTAGTAGACTATCTTCTTGATGCGCCTCTTCTTCTTCCCGTCTTTCTTTTTGTGACTCGAGCCAGAGTCGGTGGGCTTACCGTCTCTTGGCTCGTTGAAGGTGGACTCCTTCTCCTTATCGTTGACCACCATCCCCTTTCCCTTAGGATCCATCTCTTCGGGCGATTAGTCCCTTTCATGAAGAGAACAGCTCTGATACCAATTGAGAGCACCTAGAGGGGGGGTGAATAGGTGATCCTGTAAAAACTTAAAACTCGAAGCCACAAACTTGATTAAGTGTTAGAATAATAAAGCCAAGTGGCTAGAGAGGAGTTCTTGCTAAACACGATAACCACAAAGAAATCAACACAGAGAGGCACAGTGGTTTATCCCGTGGTTCAGCCAAGTCCAACACTTGCCTACTCCACATTGTGGCGTCCCAACGGACGAGGGTTGCACTCAACCCCTCTCAAGTGATCCAATGATCAACTTGAATACCATGGTGTTTTTGCTTTCGTTTACTATCTCCCGTTCGCGAGGAATCTCCACAACTTGGAGCCTCTCGCCCTTACAAATGATGATCACAAAGAAACACGGAAGTAAGGGAGGGAGAACAATGCACACAAGACACAAAATCAGAGCACAAACACGCACACAAGTCACCACTTGAGCTCGCAACACAACTCGAAGAGTTCTCTACTCAAATGGAGCTCTAGTTGCTATCACAAAGAATCAAATGCGCGGAAATGGAGTCTTGGTGCTTAGAGTTGATCAAAGAATGCTTGGTGTACTCCTCCATGCGCCTAGGGGTCCCTTTTATAGCCCCAAGGCAGCTAGTAGCCGTTGGAAACAATCCAGGAAGGCAATTCTTGCCTTCTGTCGGGTGGCGCACCGGACAGTCCGGTGCACCACCGGACAAGCACTGTTCACAGTCTGGTGCAGATTGCTTTCCTAAATTGGTGCAGCCGACCATTGAAGATTTGGAGCCGTTGGCGCACCGGACACTGTCCGGTGCACACCGGACAGTCCGGTGCCCCCATCAGACCGTTGGCCCGGCCACGCGTCACATGTGGATTGCGCAGCCGACCGTTGGCGCAGTCGACCGTTGGCTCACCGGACAGTCCGGTGCCTCACCGGACAGTCCGGTGAATTTTAGCCGTACGCTGTTGACTGTTTCCCGAGGGCGGCGACTTCGCTGCAGACGACTCACCGGACAGTCCGGTGCACCACCGGACAGTCCGGTGATTTATAGCCGTACGCCGCCGTCGAGACCCGAGAGCGGGCTGTTCATCTGGACTGGTCCTGGCACACCGGACACTGTCCGGTGCACCACCGGACAGTCCGGTGCACCCAGACCGAGCAGCCTTTTGGCTGAGCATAGCCAACTTATCTCCAAAGCGATTTCTCCTATTTCTAGCACTTAGACACAATACATTAGTCTTCAAAACAATGTACTAAGTCTAGAAACATACCTTTAATCTTGATTTGCACTTCTTGAGTCTTTGGCACAAATATCACTCAAAGCATTTGTGTGGAGCACTTAATCACCAAAATCTTATAGAGATGGCCCAAGGGCACATTTCCCTTTCAATAAACTATGCGGGCGGAGCGCGCGGGATCTCGCCATAGATCACCGTAGTCATCGATCGGCACCTTCTTCGGGTCGTTAAGATCTGGCCAAACCCTTGGGTATTTATACCGTACCCATGGCCGCTCCTTCCATCTGGACGTCCTCGAGCACCTTTCCCTTACCTCCCCTCCACGCGCAGCCACCGGCTCCAACCGAACTGCTCGCCGGTGCTCGGTGCACGCCGCCGGTGCCACTGCTGGGGTTCTCCCTCTGCTCAGGCGCGCGGGTCACGTCGGTCTCCCAGGGCGCTTCACCAGGGTCAGCGGCGAGCCTAGCCATGGCCACCCCTCTGGGACCACCGAGCGATGGAGGGTGGGGCAGCTGCTTTTGTTGCCCACCTGAGCCTCCTCACAGATCCAGTTCGGTGTGCATGGCGGAGGGTTGAAGCACCAGGGGGAATCCCTTGTCAGACTTGAAGAATCACCACGGGTCAGGGAGCTCCATAGCCGGTGGCTTCTGCTACGTCAACACCGGTCGAATAGAGAGGAAAACAAAGAGAGAGAGAACATCGCGGGCACTGTCGCTTGCAGGCACACCGGTGGGTCGTGCCACCGCGGGGCGTCCTGCACAGCTGAGCTGGGCGCTGGAGGTAGGAGAACCCGCGGGAGCCCTCGATCTTCGAGTGAACGGCTGCGATTCAATCACAAGTATCGCTTCAACCTGATAGATCAGAACCGTCGACTCACTGATGGGCGGCCATGATTTAATCAAGCATACCCTTTCGGCGTGTGAACGGGATCGTTGATTTGTGATCGCACGGCTCGGAACAGATTGGGCTTCATAAAATCTGGTCGTTCAGTCATGATCTAAGGATTCCAAGCCCATACCAGTTTGGTGGGTGTCTGATCTAATCCGTGCCATCAGCCAAGGATCGGACGGCCAGATCTGATCGGTTTCCCTTCGCCGCGCCCTTTTCTGAAAAAGCCCCTGATATTTTAGCATATGAACTCGTCGTCCATATGTGGGAAGCCTGAGTCTAGGAAATATTTCGAGTTAGCCCCTGTGTTTCTTTGTTTTTGATGCCCAGTCCAGAGAACAATAGAAATAGAAAATTAATTATAGAAAATGATTTTTAATACAAAAATAATTCCAGAAACTTGTTTAATTCGTAGAAAATTCATATTAAGTCTGAATTGATCCATTCCAGTTTCATTAATTTTGTATTAATATTGTCTACCAACCAGTAACACTGTTTAGCCATGAAACTTGAATTAAAATTGTTCATTAGGATTAATCTATTCTAAGCACTAAATAATTTCGAAAATTCATAACTTAATAATCGTAGCTCCGAATTTAGTGGTTCTTGTTTCTACGATCTCGTTACGCAGCATAGAATATTATTACGCAGTTTATTCTTATGTTTGGTGTAATGTTAATTCTACCTATACCATGTTTGTTTGTATTGCTACGACTAGCGTGAGGTCACGAGTCATCTGAAAAGCAAGTTGGTACCTGGAATCTCAAGTTCCAGGCAAGTTGTGCCCTTGATCACTTCTTTTTACCCAGTCATGTTCTGATTAATCATAATGATCTGCATAGATTAATTTTGATGGGACCCAATAGGTTACCCTAGTTTGACTATCTTTATACCTTGTTCACCACTGAATTTTTGGGTAGTACCTGCTATTGCTTTATGTGGTTTTGGGTATGGAGATACATTATTCATGATCACACTTTTATTATCTGTTTATTATTACTATTCATGATAAGATCATTATGTTAATTGGAACATGGAGCGACCACCCGGGAAAACCGTGCTACCACAAGGGAGGAATGGGACCCCTTGGCTGATTAATTAAGAAAGCTAGTGGATGACTACCTTACCCGAAAGGGGCAAGGGCAGTAGGGGAGTGGTCAGTGTAGGGAGGCCCTTGGGATGATTTTGCTGCGATGGCGGTCATGCGAGGGGTCCCTGCATTGGAGCTTCCTATAAACTGTAGCGGGTTTTCTGAAGCTAGTGGAACTTTGTAAAGGCCTCGTAGTGTTACCCTGCCTCGCCTCCTCGGTAGAGGTGTATGGGAAGTCGCGATCCCTTGGCAGATGGGTAACATGACTTGTGGGTAAAGATGCGCAACGTCTGCAGAGTGTAAAACTGGTATACTAGCCGTGCTCACGGTCATGAGCAGCTCAGACCCTCACATGATTAATTCATGGAACTAAATTCAATTTGTCATATGCATTGCATCGCAGGTGATGTTATTACTTTTGTTCTACTACTTAATTGGGTTTGGTATTTACTTATACTTAGTAATTGCTAATAAAATTTTGACCAACTTTGAAAGCAATGCTCAGCTCTAACCATCCTCTTTGGTAAGCCTTACACTTCACATGAACTCCCACCTTTGGCGAGTTCATTCACATTATTCCCCACAACTTGTTGAGAGATGAACGTATGTGAGCTCACTCTTGCTGTCTCACACCCACCACAGGTCAAGAGCAGGTACCGCAGGATGAGGCGCATGGAGGATGCTGCGATGTGTTCGTGAGAGGTCTAGGCCATCGTCTCCCAGTCAACTTTGGGTTGCTAGACCGTTGTCTCCTTATAATGTAATTATTTATTTATTTTGTATAGAACTCCTGTTATATAGTAAAGATGTGATATTCGATCCTGTGCCATGATTCATCATATGTGTGAGACTTGGTCTCAGCACACCTGGTGATTATGTTCGCGCCCGGGTCTTGGTGCCCCGAAATCTGGGTGTGACAAAAGTGGTATCAGAGGAATGTTGACTGTAGGACGGAACCTAGATAGAACTGGACAACCAATATTTACTTACCTCTGCTACTCTGATTCTTTCTAAACTTTTCTTAATCTTTTCTCATCTATTTCCGCTTTACTCTGATTACTCTTATCTTTTCCTTCTAAAGACAAATGTGGATTTCACACTTTGAAATCCTGTACCTAAAGTTACTTTTAGGGATAGGAGACCCACTCTTAGGAACAAAATCAAAACTATTTTTGTAAATATTTTTATGCTTGAATGTTTGTTCTTGTGATACATGTCTGATTTGGATCTTTGATTGAGTGTGATGAGTTGTGGAGTAATGTCCACAATTACATCTGCATATACATATAGGCATAAATATAAATAAATAAAATTCATAAGATAACTAATCAACTTAGAATATCCCCCATTAAAATATATTTAGCTTAATAGATCCATCTTATCTTAAAAGATACTCTATTACCTTAGTAGACTCATCTTATCTTGAAAAGATTTTATCTTCTCCAAATAGATCAAACTAACCTCTAAAGATTCTACCTTATCCTTATGAATTCATCTTATCTTGAAAGAATCGCCTTATCCTAACCATCCTACTTATCTCATCCCAAAGTAACCAACATGATCTAATCCAAGTCAATGAGATCTTATCTAGTCTATCTAGTCATAACAATCTAACCTAGATTTAATCTAATATGATCTAATCTAATGTGAATTACTTAACAGGATAGTTAAATACTAGTAAAGTAGATTAGACCTTACTCCTATAAATAGGTTTCAACCTAAATTGGTGCCCTATACTAACTTGACCATATGCAACTACCTTACCCATCAGATGGTTGCATAACCCCTCTCTATCAACCTAATAACAAAACAGATATCCTAACCAACCTACCTCCTGAAACCTATCCTACCCACAACTATCTTAACTTTATGTGACTAACTCGGACAACAACAGCAAGGCTAGGAAAGAAAAGATCAACCTTGTCAAGGAAAGAGAGAAGTCAAACTCAATCTTCAGATGCATTACCACCCAACACGAAGTTCTTCCTCACCATAAATTTTCTTACCCCTGGCTATTCTTGCCCTAAACTATCGATGTCTTATATCCTACATAATAAGTGGCTGGATACCTATGCTCTGCCAATCACCCACTATTGACTATTAAAAAAAGATGAGACTCTGGATTTTTGAACTACAAACCAATCCTTCTGTATCCCTTTTCTTACAAATCTCGAGGACGAGATTTCTGTAAGGGGGGTAGGATTTGTAAAGCCCAAAATTGGTAGAATAAAAAAATAAAGAAAAAATGTATGATAGTATTCCAAGATTTAAACAAAAGTCTTTTATAATCAGAGATTAAAATACCCTCATATAACTTAGACCAACCTTTGTTGAATAATATGATTAGAAATGTCCTCCAAAAGAACTAAGTTAAAAAATATATATAATTTAATGAACATTACACACTAGAAAGTCCCCTCTCTTAAATAAATAGGAACATAATATTAAATTAACCTACAAGAGTAATAAAGATTCTATTATATGTATTGTGTAATTGAGCATTTCACACTTGAATCATTGGCCCCAATAATTGAATAAAATAAATAATATAAATAAAGTTGCATCTCATACTGGTATTCTTTTGATTGTTCATTATAATTAAGTTTAGAATTTAAACTTTATTTGAATACCATTTGAAATTAGACGTTTAAATGAAATGAAAAGAAAAAGACTAACTTACCTACATGGGCCATTTTCCCCTCTGCTCGGCCCATTCCCGCACTGGCAATCTCCACTTTCATCCCCGCGCCAGCCCACCCGCGCGCTTGCTTCCGCTTCGGTCGCCTACACGCGGGCCCGCTTGACCTGTGACCTTCGCGTGCGCCCGACCTCTGCCGCGTGGGGCCGGGACGACATGTCCTTCTTCCACACGATAACAAACTATGCGGGCGGAGCGCGCGGGATCTCGCCACAGATCACCGTAGTCATCGATCGGTACCTTCTTCGGGTCGTTAAGATCTGGCAAAACCCTTGGGTATTTATACCGTACCCATGGCCGCTCCTTCCATCTGGACGTCCTTAAGCACCTTTCCCTTACCTCCCCTCCACGCGCAGCCACCGGCTCCAACCGAACTGCTCGCCGGTGCTCGGTGCGCGCCGCCGGTGCCACTGCTGGGGTTCTCCCTCTGCTCAGGCGCGCGGGTCACGTCGGTCTCCCAGGGCGCTTCACCAGGGTCAGCAGCAAGCCTAGCCATGGCCACCCCTCTGGGACCACCGAGCGATGGAGGATGGGGTAGCTGCTTTTGTTGCCCACCTGAGCCTCCTCGCAGATCCAGTTCGGTGTGCATGGCGGAGGGTTGAAGCACCAGGGGGAATCCCTTGTCAGACTTCAAGAATCACCACGGGTCAGGGAGCTCCATAGCTGGTGGCTTCTGCTGCGTCAACACCGGTCGAATAGAGAGGAAAACAAAGAGAGAGAGAGAACATCGCGGGCACTGTCGCTTGTAGGCACACCGGTGGGCCGTGCCACCGCGGGGCGTCCTGCACAGCCGAGCTGGGCGCTGGAGGTAGGAGAACCCGCGGGAGCCCTCGATCTCCGAGTGAACGGCTGCGATTCAATCACAAGTATCGCTTCAACCTGATAGATCAGAACCGTCGACTCACTGATGGGCAGCCATGATTTAATCAAGCATACCCCTTCAGCGCGTGAATCGGGATCGTTGATTTGTGATCGCACGGCTCGGAACAGATTGGGCTTCATAAAATCTAGGTCGTTCAGTCATGATCTAAGGATCCCGAGCCCATACCGGTTCGGTGGGTGTTTGATCTAATCCGCGCCATCAGCCAAGGATCGGACAGCCAGATCTGATCGGTTTCCCTTCGCCGCGCCCTTTTCTGAAAAAGCCCCTGATATTTTAGCATATGAACCCGCCGTCCATATGTGGGAAGCCTGAGTCTGGGAAATATTTCGAGTTAGCCCCTGCATTTCTTTGTTTTTGATGCCCAGTCCAGAGAACAATGGAAATAGAAAATTAATTATAGAAAATGATTTTTAATACAAAAATAATTCCAGAAACTTGTTTAATTCGTAGAAAATTCATATTAAGTCCGAATTGATCCATTCCAGTTTCATTAATTTTGTATTAATATTGTCTACCAACCAGTAACATTGTTTAGCCATGAAACTTGAATTAAAATTGTTCATTAGGATTAATCTATTCTAAGCACTAAATAATTTCGAAAATTTATAACTTAATAATCGTAGCTCCGAATTTAGTGGTTCTTGTTTCTACGATCTCGTTACGCAGCATAGAATATTATTACGCAGTTTATTCTTATGTTTGGGGTAATGTTAATTTTGCCTATACCATGTTTGTTTGTATTGCTACGACTAGCGTGAGGTCACGAGTCATCTGAAAAGCAAGTTGGTACCTGGAATCTCAAGTTTCAGGCAAGTTGTGCCCTTGATCACTTCTTTTTACCCAGTCATGTTCTGATTAATCATAATGATCTGCATAGGTTAATTTTGATGGGACCCAATAGGTTACCCTAGTTTGACTATCTTTATACCTTGTTCACCATTGAATTTTTGGGTAGTACCTGCTATTGCTTTATGTGGTTTTGGGATGGAGATACATTATTCATTATCACACTTTTATTATCTGTTTATTATTACTATTCATGATAAGATCATTATGTTAATTGGAACATGGAGCGACCACCTGGGAAAACAATGCTACCACAAGGGAGGAATGGGACCCCTTGGCTGATTAATTAGGAAAGCTAGTGGATGACTACCTTACCCGAAAGGGGCAAGGGCAGTAGGGGAGTGGTCAGTGTAGGGAGGCCCTTGGGATGATTTTGCTGCGATGGCGGTCATGCGAGGGGTCCCTGCATTGGAGCTTCCTATAAACTATAGCGGGTTTTCTGAAGCTAGTGGAACTTTGTAAAGGCCTCGTAGTGTTACCCTCCCTTGCCTCCTCGGTAGAGGTGTATGGGAAGTCGCGATCCCTTGGCAGATGGGTAACATGACTTATGGGTAAAGATGCGCAACCTCTGCAGAATGTAAAACTGGTATACTAGCCGTGCTCACGGTCATGAGCAGCTCGGACCCTCACATGATTAATTTATGGAACTAAATTCAATTTGTCATATGCATTGTATCGCAGGTGATGTTATTACTTTTGTTCTACTACTTAATTGGGTTTGGCATTTACTTATACTTAGTAATTGCTAATAAAATTTTGACCAACTTTAAAAGCAATGCTCAGCTCTAACCATCCTCTTTGGTAAGCCTTACACTTCACATGAACTCCCACCTTTGGCGAGTTCATTCACATTATTCCCCACAACTTGTTGAGCGATGAACGTATGTGAGCTCACTCTTGCTGTCTCACACCCCCCACAGGTCAAGAGCAGGTACCGCAGGATGAGGCGCATGGAGGATGCTGCGATGTGTTCGTGAGAGGTCTATGCCGTCGTCTCCCAGTCAACTTTGGGTTGCTGGACCGTTGTCTCCTTATAATGTAATTATTTATTTATTTTGTATAGAACTCCTGTTATATAGTAAAGATGTGATATTCAATCATGTGCCATGATTCATCATATGTGTGAGACTTGGTCCCAGCACACCTGGTGATTTTGTTCGTGCCCAGATCTTGGTGCCCCAAAATCCGGGTGTGACAGGCAGAGAATTTAAGTGGGTCGAGAAGTGCCAAGATAGTTTTGATCAATTGAAGAAGAGATTGATGTCACCACCAGTGTTGGTTATGCCAGATCTACAAAAGTGATTTGATATTTATTGTGATGCATGTGGCCAAGGCTTAGGATGTGTGCTCATGCAAGAAGGACATGTGATTGCCTATGCTTCTCGTCAGTTGTGGAAACATGAATTAAACTACCCCACTCATGACTTAGAGCTGGCAGCCGTTGTGCATGCGCTTAAGATTTGGAGACATTATATCATGGGAACCAAGTGCCAAGTGTACACGGATCATAAGAATTTGAAGTATATATTCACTCAGAAGGATCTCAACCTTATGCAACACCGTTAGTTGGAGCTTATTAAGGATTATGATTTGGAGATTCACTATCACCCGGGCAAGGCAAATTTGGTTGCAGATGCCTTGAGTCGCAAGGAGCATGTTCATTCAGCTATCGTTGCCCAGCTACCCGATGAGATTGTTGAGGATTTTAGGAGACTTAACCTGGAGATAGTTGCTCACACGGAAGGAGTTATTATCGGTGTGGAACCTACCTTGTAGCAAGAGATTCGCAAAGGACAAATTGGTGATGCTAAAAATACAAGAGATTAAGGATCTAATTACTGAAGGACGAGGTCCGGAATTCATGGAGGGTGAGCAAGGCACCGTATGGTTCAAGGACAAGATATGTGTCCCTGAGATTGAAAGCCTTCGTGAGACTATTTTAAAGGAAGCCCATGACTGGGATTATTCTATTCATCCTGGTAGTACCAAGATGTATCAGGATTTGAAGCGGAAGTATTGGTGGTATGGATTGAAGAGAGATGTGGCTGCACATGTGGCTATGTGCGATGTGTGTCAAAGAGTTAAGGCTAAACACCAGAGACCAGCTGGACTACTGCACCCACTTAAGACACCCGAGTGGAAGTGGGAAGAGATTGGTATGGTTTTATTACTGGATTGCCTCACACCTAGAAAGGATATGATGCTATATGGGTGATTGTGGATAGATTGACTAAAGTGGCTCACTTCATTCCTGTCAAGACTACTTATAAAGGCCCTCAACTGGCAGAGTTATATATGGCTCGGATTGTGTGTTTACATGGAGTACTAAAGAAGATCGTTTTGGATAGAGGATCACAGTTTACCTCCAGATTTTGAAAAAGTTTTCATGAGAATGTGGATACGAAGTTGAATTCTAGTTCGGCTTACCATCCTCAGACTGATGGACAGACTGAAAGGACTAATCAAGTATTGGAGGACGTGTTGAGAGCTTGTGCCCTTCAGCTTGGTAGTAGTTGGGACAAGAGTCTACCTTATGCTGAGTTCTCATATAACAATAGTTACCAGGCCAGTCTGAAGAGGTCACCGTTCGAGGCTCTATATGGCAGGAAGTTCAGGACTCCTCTATATTAGGACCAGACTAGAGGAAGACAGTTCTTTGGGCCTGAACTTATACAAGAAGTAGAAGAACAAGTCCGTATAATTCGGAAGAATTGAGGGTAGCTCAAACCAGACAAAAGAGCTACGCTGATAATAGAAGAAGACCACTGGAGTTTGAGGAAGGTGATCATGTGTACCTCAAGGTGTCACCACTTCGGGGAATGAGGAGATGTAAAGTTAAGGGCAAATTGTCCCCTCGCTTCGTTGGACCATTCAGAGTTTTAGGCGAGTTGGAGAGATGGCCTATCAACTCGAGCTACTTGATAATCTATCAGATGTGCATAATGTATTCCATGTGTCTCAACTTAAGGAGTGTCTCTGTGTCCCTAAGGAACAGTTACCAATGGAAGAGCTTAGTGTTCAAGGAAATTTGACTTACACGGAGTATCCTATCAAGATTCTCGATACAATGACTCAAGTTATAAGGAATAAAGTGGTAAAGATGTGCGAAGTGCAATGGAGTCACCATGAAGAGAGAAGAAAAGTTTCGCATAGAATTTCCCCATCTTTTCCCTTGTCCTTCCTAAATCTCGAGGACGAGATTCTTTTTAAGGGGGGTAGGATTTGTAATACCCAATTTGTAAGAGAGAATATAAAAGGAAAATAAAAATTTATTTCCTTGATTTATATGTGTGGGTTGAACCTATTGATCATCACATGTGAACACCATCTTTTAAAAAAACAATTAATAACAATATATATACCACTAAATTATGCATCATGCTGGATATTATTTTGCGTGCATTTGGTGACAATATAAAAATAGTGTGACAAGAAATATATTGAAGTCCAAAAGGGAATTTAAGATCTAAAGGGGATCCAAGGATTTAGAAAAAGAAAAGAAAGAAAACAATAGGAGTGCGTTTCATATTTCTAACATCTATCACATAAATAAAATAACTAAAATGAACATATATCTAGTGCATCATATGGGAGTTTATTTATGGGTACATTTAACAATAATAATATTAATGTTAGTAGAAATACATCAATGTCCACATTTGGATTTAAGACCTAGTTGCAAGTTAGAATTTGGAGAAGGAGAAAGGAAATTATATTAAAGTCATTTACTATTGCTAGAATTTAATAATTGGAAGAAGAATAAATAATGAATAAATAAATTACAAGAAGTAAAAGTACTAGTCTAGTAAGAATTGTGAATTTAAAATTCAATTACGAATTTAAATTTAGTTTGGAATATGAGAATAAGAGAAAATAAGAAAGAAAATGAAAACAGAATTAAATAAAAAAAGAAGACTTCTACCACTATTGGGCCCAAAATCCCTTGCTCGGCCCACTCAACCTTGCTACCATGCGCGGCCCAGCTAGGGGAAAACCGTACGCCGACAAGCGGACCCGCGCGCCATTCTTTGCATGCGCGCGCGAACTTGATGACAGGTGGGCCACCTCCGTCAGCTTCTTCTCCTCAACTAGATCGCGCGACAATTGCGGCCGAGACCACCGCTCCGCGCGGCTCCGGTGGACCTGGCACAACCAACCTCCCGGGAATATAAATCCCAACCCTGTACGCTTGTTCCTTCGTCCTAGCGCGGATTCGGGAGAACCCAAAACCAACCGCCGCCGTGAGGAACCGAGCGAACCGAAAGGAGAGAAAGCAAGGAGTGCCGCCGCCGCGGTCAACCTCCTCTGGCAACACCGCTTTGCCGATGATTTGGCCTCGGCGAGCTGTCCGGTCGGGTCGCCTGCTTAGGTGGAACTTCTGGTGACGTCAACTTGGTGCACGATCCACCGGTGTACGGGCGATTTCTCACCGCACCTATTGCTCCGCCGTGTACCCACCTGCTCTCTGGACTGACGACCTCGCCGCCCCACCTTCGGTAATTCGTCACCCACCTTGCTCGCCCTATCCTCCTCTGCGCAGGGAACCTTTCGGGACGAAGTTTAGGGCATTAAACCCCGGAAATCGCTTGCGACCGGAGCTGCGCCGTCGTGATAACCAGGCCACCGTCGAGTTTGGGTGCTTGGGATAGAAGACGACTTCTGGACCCTTGATCCATCAATGAGCGATCGAGATCAAACCACCGCATCATTTCAGCCCCGTTTGATCCAAGCCGTAGATCTGTCGGTGGGCGGCGTGGATTAGACGAGCGATACCCCTTCACCGCATTAAAAGTTGACCGTTGATTCAAGATCCAACGGCCACCGGGTGCGTCAGCAGTGTAGACGAGGGATCTAATCTGGGCCGTCGAAGCAGATCGTACGGTTGTGATCATTCAGTACCTCTTCGGCCGGGAATTTTGCTAAAGAGACCTTGGGGATCCAGAGAATTAACCCGCAGTCCTCACGGCTATGGACTGTATCTGGGTATCTTTCTACTTAAGCCCCTGGACTTCTCTGTAATTGGCACGCAGTATAGAGGCTTAGTAAAATTAGATAAATTGATTTGGAAAGGGATTTTTAATATAAAAATTTATTGCTAGAAACTGTTTAATCCATAGGAAATTCATGTTAAGTCCAAATTAGTTCATTCCAATTTCTGTAATTCTATAATATTATTGTTTATCACATAGTACCACTATTTTGACATGAAGATCACATTAAAATTTTATATTCTATTTAATCTTGTATCAAACACATAAAACCCTAGTAAATTCATAACTTCTCCGTTCTAACTCCGATTTGATCCGTTCAAGTTGCGTTAGTCTCGTAGCAACGTGTAGATCATTATTATGCAGTATATTCTTATGTTTGGTGTGATGTTAATTTTGTCTATACACTGTTTGTTTGTATTGCTACGACTAGCGGTGAGGTTACGAGGATCTGAAGAATCACCCTGGTAACTGGAATCTCAAGTGCCAGACAAGTTGTGCCCTTGACCACTTTTACCCAATAATGTTCTTTAATATCATTTATCATGCATAGGTTAATTTCGATGGGACCCAATAGGTCACCCTAGATTGTTTATCTCACTACCTTGTTTACCCCTGAATCACTTAGGTAGTTTGCTATTGCTTTACATGGTTTTGGGATAATCATTTATTATATCTACGTTCCAATTCTTTTGTTATTCTATTTATGTTCATGTCAAGATCATTAATGTTAATTGGAACATAGAGCTTAACATGAGAAACACGTGCCACCACAAGGGTTTAATGGGACACCCTTGGCTGACTAATTAGGAAAGCTAGTGGAAGACTACCTTACCCGAAAGGGGCAAGGGCAGTAGGGGAGTTGCATGCAAGGAGGTTCTTGGGTTGATTTAGCTGCGATGGCGGCCAGACGGGGGATTCTTGCAAGTGCTCTTCCCATAAACTATAGCGGGTTTTCGGAAGCTAGTGGAACTTTGTAAAGGCCTCGTAGTGTTGCCCTGCCTCGCCTCCTAGGTAGAGGTGTATGGGAGTCGCGACCCCTTGGCAGATGGGTAACATGACTTGTAGGTAAAGGGTACAACCTCTGCAGAGTGTAAAACTGGTATACTAGCCAAGCTCACGATTATGAGCAGCTCAGGACTCTCTGATGATTAATTTATGGAACCTAAATTCAATTTTGTCATTCGCATATGCATGGGTTTATTATTAATTTTGTTCTATTACTTTTATTTAAGGTTTGGTATTTACTTGCACTTAGTAACTGCTAATAAAATTTTGACCAACTACTTAAAAGCAATGCTCAGCTTTAACCCCTGTCATTGATTAGCCTTACACTTCACATGAACTCCCACCTTTGTGAGTTCATGTCCACTGGTTCCCCACAACTTGTTGAGCTATGATCATGTGTGAGCTCACCCTTGCTGTCTCACACCCCCCCACAGGAGAAGAACAGGTGGTTCAGGAGGAGCCACAAGGCGAGGAGTTTGATCTGATCTAGGTGGCGTTTCTCAGTTGACATTGGCGCCAACGACGATCCTTAGTTTGTTTTATATTTATCTTTTATTTTGTAATAAGACTTCTGCTATGTAATAAATACTCTGATGTTTTGTGACATTTATCTCTATACACTCTGTTATTATATATGTTGTCTTCTTGGCACATGTATGAGATGCACCTAACTTTGTTCCTTAAAGCCGGGTGTGACATAAAGTATCACAATATCATCATCGGGATAACATCATCGTATCATAAATGTTCACATCATGTTCATTGATTAAGCCGAAGTAATAACATAAGCTAACCATGATTAACCCAAAAGCTAAACAAGGATAAGTAAATACAGACTAGTCAATCCTTAGGTTTCAATAATGTAATGTGGGACAATGAATTATGAAGTATGTAGGACATAATAGGTCAGAGGACACTTGCCTTCACCAGGTTGATGCTCAGGAAGATCTTCGGCAACACACTCAGGAACCACGGACTGCTCGTTGTCTAAATAAAGTGATCATACATTCAATACATTTGGTAAATGACAAATGAACAGTACATCAATCATATACAAACAATGGAACACATCTGAAAAGGAAAAGTGTAAACTCAAAAGGGAGTTTAAATTATAAGGTAAACTAATCTCATTTAATAGTTGATTATTCTTTTAAGTGTTGTCCATGATTACATAATCTGATTCTATGCATTTTAATGAGCATAAAAGTTAAACCAGAGATAAATTCATATAATACACATTATTAATCTCACAGGATTAAATATCCACTAACCACTAGGGTTTCTTTTTATTTATTTTATTAAGTGAATAATTCAACACATACACTAACCTATAGTCTAGGTATAAAATTAAAGCGCACAGACTGTGGATGAACATAATTTATTTGAACAGAGAATATTCTTATGAACATTTTACAATTTGAACCACTCAATTTAGAGTTCATATGAAAAAGATATGAAATAAACAAGTTTCGAAGTTTGAAATATGAAAATAGGTCCAATTTTGTGATTATTTAAAAGGGCAGGGATCCGTTTATAAGATTCCAGGGGTCTGCACGTAAAGTCTAAGGACAGCGGGTTCTATTACCCGAGAACTCAGGGTCTCTTTAGCAAAAATCACACACGAAGGGGTACGGGTTGTTCTCGTCCATCGGATCAGCGAGCAACAGCCCTGATTAGATTTGGCCGAGCCGACGCGCGCGCGCGAACGTGAGCGCGGGCTGACCAGCGGGCCAAGGGTGTCAGCGGCATGGGGCGAGACGGCCTGACAGGCCGGCCCCAGCTGCAGGGCGCGGGTGAGAGAGAGTGAGAGGAGAGCGGTCAGATCTGGATCAGGCGGTCAGGATTAGATCTGGCTTAATTGAAATCAGGCCATCCGATTAGGGTTGGGCGGACAGGAGACGCGCCATGGGACTTTCTCTCCGCTGGGAAGCCAAGGGCGGCGCTCCCCGCGGGCACGGCGGCGCCGTCGCTGGAGGCGAGGCAGACTGGTATTCCTATGGCGCAAAAGGTCGGTCCGGGTAGCTGGAGAGGTTGGGGAGGACCTGACGAACACTATGGCGGGGTCGGGTTTGTGTGAATGTGTCACACCCGATTTTAGAAGGCAAACCGAATACGAACCATGTACGTGCCAGGATCAGCAATTCACGTACACAGCAGTTACATAACATGGACATCATCACACAGTGCTCAAATAGTATTAAAAAGGGAAATAATAGTCGATTACATCATATGTCTGAGACATCCACATAGTCTTGGAACTCCTGGAAGTCTCCTTCCATGGCTTCATCTTCTTCTGAGTAGTGGTTGCAATGCGGACAACCTGGGAGGGGGGGATTTGGTGTGTAGAGCAAGGGTGAGTACACATCAACATACTCAACAAGTGTCCTGTTTGGCTGTAGTGGACTAGCTTTATGTGGGGGTAAGTCAAGCAGTTGCTTTTAGTTGGTCAGATTATTATTACTAGTAGAGAAAGCCAAGTTTTAGGATTAACCCACGTTATTAACCCAAACGTACTCCTTCCAAACGGAAAGAATACCACTTACCATTACCAGAGTCAAAACCAAGAACCATCAATCTCATTGCCACCTGCAAATCTGAACATCTCTGATCAAGTACCACTAATCACTAGAGCTCCCTTGGCCGCTCATAACCGTGAGCACGGCTGATATATCAGTTTTCAAACACTCTGCAGAGGTTGTGCACTTTACCCATAAGCCGTGATTTCCCTTTCTGCCCGGAGGTCATGACTCTCCATTGATCACTACCAAGGTGACCCAGCAGGGTATCACTACGTAGCCTTTACAAAGATTCCCCGGGGCTGTAGCCGCCCGTTAGGTTTCCTAAATGTACCGCACTCCTCCCCAAGGGACAAATCAACCTTGGCAGAGCGAGCTGCATACACCGAGCCCCATTGACGGCACAACGGCTAAGCGAACTACACCCCGGTTCCTCTAATTACTCAGCTAAGGGCGTCCCACTCCACCCTCATGGTTGCACTGTTTTCCCGGGTGGTCATCCAACGAACAGGTCCTTACGGAGAGGCACTCGAGAAACCGCTCGAGCCCCCTTGAAGGTCACAAGTATAACATCATAATAAAAGAGGGGAAAACAACGTATCATTGATAATTCTCATCATGTTCATTGATTAGCGTTGAGCAATAGCATAAGACTAAGCAATAATAATCCAACCCAAATAGGTAAACAAGGACATGGATAACAAAAACTAGTAAACCCTTAGGTATAAATGTGAAATGCGGGAGGTGAATTAAGGAATGTATAGGACAGAGATAGGTCAAGGGACACTTACCTCCACCAACCGACTGCTGCTCAGGGGCTTCTCCTGCGAGCTCTTCGGGCTCTTCAACCGAATCGTTCTCTATGCGAGCGCAAACATACATACATCCACACATTTAATACAAAAGAACAATACACCATACAATAGAATGCAGTAAATAAACAGACGTTCCACGCGGGTTCGCAATTAAGGCTAAGAGAGAAAGAGAAAAAGACAGTCAAGAAACGATCACGTTACATGATTATGAATTAAATTACTCGCTCAATGGAAGGGAATTAATTTGGGAACTACGTTTTAGCATAAAGTAAAGTCAAGTTCCACATTTAATTATTATAAACAATTGAAGATGACTGAAAGGGAGTGGTCGCACGTCGAGACGTACGACACTACATTTAGATCGAATTAAGAAGTAGACGACTCGCCGTGCGACAGAGCGCACAACTAGACACTTGCATTAATTATAAAGAGACGTGAAGCATCGCGCAACGAAGCGCACGACGGCATACGCCAACAGAGCTGAGTTTAAAGTGGAACGTCGCGCGTCTGGACGCGCGACATCGCACCTCAAACAACCTGAAATTAAAATAGATCGTCGCATGACGAAGCGCGCGACACAACACTTTAATGAATATAAACTAAAAGAATCGTCGCGCGACGAAGCGCGCGACGCAGCACATTAACAAACACAAATTTAAATTGAATCGTCGCACGACGAAGCGCGCAACGCAACACATTGATAAATACGAAGTTGGATTGAATCGTCGTGCGACGCAGCACATTAATAGAATCTGAAATTAGACAAATTCGTCGCGCGACGAAGCGCGCGACGCAGCATGCTAACTAACGAAGTTTGAAATTAGCTACAACCAAAAAATAATCACCACGCTCGTGGGTTTGCGCACGCGGGAACGCGTTAGGGGGTAAACGGGGCTACGCGAGTCGCGCTGGGGCTAGGATGCCGCGCGCAGGGGCCAAGCCACCGTGCCGGGGCAGAGGACCACGCCGGGGGTCGCGCCGGGGGCCGGGGGCCGCACCGGTGGCCGAGCCACCGCGAGGGAGGGAGCAGGGGCGGGGCGGGCCGCGCCGGAGCCAGGGCGAGCGCCGCCGTGCAGGGGCAGGGGCGAGCCGCCGCGCCGCCGGGCAGGGGAGGGGAGGGGCTGCGCCTCGCGGGGGGGGGGGGGGGGGGGCGGGACAGGCGCGCTGCCGTGCGGGGAAGGGGCAGGGCTGCCGCGCCGCGCCGGGGAGGGGCCAGGACGGGCGCCGCCGCGCAGGGGCAGGCAGGGGCGAGCCACGCCATCGCGGGGGAGCAGGGGCGCGCGCAGGGGAAGAAGAAGGGAGAGGGAGGGAGAGAGAGAGAAGGGAAGGGGAAAAACTCACCTCCGGGGATCCAAATCCCGGTGATCACCGTCTCCAAGCCCTAGGGCACCACAGGGAGGGAGAGAGAGAGGTGGAAGACGGAGAGGGAGGTTACTGCGCGGGAAATCCAAATGAGAGAGGGAGAGGAGGAGGGGCGCATGGGGGTGTGTGGGGCGCCGGGGGCACGCGGGCCGGGCTGGACCGGGCCGAGCTGGGCTGGGTCACATCGCGGATCGAAACCCACGACACGCACGACCATTAAACGAAATTAAATCGCGAACTGAAGTCCGAAGCGGAACGAGACGAACACACGGCAATAGACAAAGAAACGTGTTTCGGCATGATGCAACTCCCATGACAACTTAGGTTTTGTTCATACATGACACGGACACCTGTCACTATACTAGTTTGAAATTGGAAGGAGCGAAACGGGAAGATAAAAGAGAGTAACGCCCGAATTTGGTGAGAGAAAAGAAGAAAAAATTCTACCCCCAAATTCAGGGTGTTACAAACCTATCCCCCTTAAAAGAATCTCGCCCTCGAGATTCAGGGTTGGCTAGCAAAGAGCTCAGGGTATTTAGCCATCAGATCATCTTCGCGCTCCCAGGTTGCTTCTTCCTCAGAGTGATGACTCCATCTGACTTTGCACATTCTGATTGTCTTCCTTCGGGTGACTCTGTCTGCAGTCTCAAGGATTTGCGTTGGCTTCTCAATATAGGTCAAGTCCTCCTGGACCTCCAGACCTTCCACTTGCAACTGCTCTTCTGGCACACACAGACACTTCTTCAACTGAGACACATGAAAGACATCATGCACTGCGGACAAGCCTTCTGGCAAACTGAGCTGATAGGCCACTTCTCCATGCTTTGCAAGAATCTGATACGGACCGATGTAGCGGGGTGCTAGCTTGCCTTTGACTCTAAATCTTCTGACTCCTCTGATCGGTGACACTTTCAGATAGACAAAATCTCCAACCTCGAAACTCAGCTCTCTTCTTCTTGTGTCTGCATAGCTTCGCTGCCTTGATTGCGCTATCTTCAGGTTCTCTCGAACCATCTTGATGTTCTCTTCAGCTTCAAGCAAAATGTCTGGCCCAAACACTTGCTTTTCTCCAGGCTGATCCCATTGCAACAGAGTTCTACAACTCCTCCCATAAAGCGCCTAAAATGGTGACATCTTCAAGCTAGCCTGGTAACTGTTGTTATAGGAAAATTCTGCATAAGGTAGCTTTTTATCCCATCCAGACTGATCTTGCAACGCACATGCTCTCAACATGTCTTCAAGGATTTGATTGGTCCTTTCGGTCTAACCATCTGTCTGCGGATGATAAGTTGAACTGAAATTCAGATGTGTGCCCAAAGCTTCATGCAACTGCTGCCAGAAATGAGAGGTGAACTGTGTTCCTCTGTCTGACACTATCTTCTTTGGCACACCATGAAGACAAACAATCCAGGACATGTACAATTCTGCCAATACTGCACTACTATAGTTGGTCTTGACAGGTATGAAGTGGGCTGACTTGGTCAAGCGGTCCACCACTACCCAAATGGAATCGTAGCCGGCTCGAGTGCGAGGCAATCCGACTATGAAGTCCATACCGATTTCATCCCATTTCCACTAAGGAATTTGCAACGGTTGCAACAATCCAGCTGGTCTCTGGTGCTCTGCCTTGATCCGCTGACAACTATCACACATCGCCACATGCTCTGCGATTTCCCTCTTCATTCCGTACCACCAGAATTTCTTCTTCAGATCCTGATACATCTTCTCACTTCCAGGGTGAATCGAATAAGCTGTCTCATGAGCTTCCTTGAGGATCAATTCCCCAATAGACTGGACATTGGGAACACACAAGCGGTCTTTGAACCATATCACACCTTCTGCATCTTCCCGAAAATCTTTGCCTCTGCCATCTAGAATCAGTCGCCGGATTTCACTGATCTTCTCATCATTCTGCTGCGCTTCTTTGATTTCCCACTCCAGGGTAGGTTCCAACTCAATTGTGACTCCTCGCGTGTTGTTCAGAAATCCGAGACTCAACCTGTCAAACTCTTTGGCCAACTCATAAGGCATCAGACGAGCGACCATCAGATTGACCTGACTCTTCCTGCTCAAAGCGTCTACCACTACGTTCGCTTTGCCTAGATGGTAAAGAATCTCCAGTTCATAGTCTTTAATCAACTCTAACCATCTTCACTACCTCATATTCAGCTCTGACTGAGTGAATATGTACTTCAGACTCTTGTGGTCTGTGTAAACATCACATTTCTGTCCATACAGATAGTGCCTCCATGTCTTCAGTGTGTGAACCACTACTGCCAACTCTAGATCATGGATTGAGTAATTCTGCTCATGAACCTTCAGCTGTCGGGACGAGTAAGCCACAACTCTTCCCTCTTGCATCAACACACATCCCAAACCTATGTAACAAGCATCGCAATACACCGAGAAGGGCTTGTGCACATCAGGCAAGACTAAGACAGGCGATGTAGTCAACTTCTCTTTCAGCGCTTCAAAGGCCTCTTGACATTTCTGGGTCCACTTGAACTCAACTTTGTTGCCTAGCAAAGCTGTCATTGGTTTCGCAATCTTCAAAAACCCTTCGATGAATCGCCGATAATATCCGGCCATTCCAATAAAGCTCTTGATTCCTCGAGCATCTGTTGGCGCTTTCCAGTTCAGAATGTCTGCCACTTTCTTCGGATCCACAGCCAATCCTTCTTTGTTGATTATGTGACCCAGGAATAGAACTTCACTGATCCAGAACTCACACTTGCTCAACTTTGCATACAACTGGTGCTCTCGCAATCTCTACAATACCATCCTCAAATGATCCACATGCTCTTCTTCGCTTTGAGAATATATCAGAATATCATCGATGAATACCACCACAAACTTATCAAGGTAATCCATGAATACACTATTCATCAGATTCATAAAGAAGGCTGGTGCATTTGTTAGACTGAAAGACATCACTGTGAACTCATACAACCCATACTTGGTAATGAATGTCGTCTTCGGAATGTCTGAAGGTCGGATCCTAAGCTGATGATAACCTGACCTCAGATCTATCTTGGAGAACACGCTGGCTCCTCTCAACTGGTCGAACAGATCTTCTATTTTGGGCAAAGGGTACTTGTTCTTGATGGTGACCTCATTCAGAGCTCGATAATCGATACACATCCTTTTGGTGCCATCTTTCTTTTCCACGAATAAGACAAGGGCGGCCCAAGGCGAGGTGCTTGGCCGGATGTAACCTTTCTCTGATAGCTCATCAATTTGCTTCTTGAGTTCAACCAACTCTGGTCCGGATATTCTGTAAGCTCTCTTAAAGATGGGGGCGGTGCCAGGAAGAAGCTCTATGGCAAACTCAACTTTCCGCTCTGGTGGCATACCTGGTAAGTCCTTTGGAAACACATCTGGGAACTCGGACACAACCTTGATACTCTCAATTGGGTCTGCTTCACTGCTATCGATGGCCATCTAATAACAACTTCCTTTCTTTGGCTCAGGCGGGACTAACTCGGTCACCACTTCCTCTCCTAGTGGGGACACCAACTTGATTGTCCTCTTATCACAACTGATAATTGTCTGGTACTTATCTAGCCAATTCATCCCTAGGATGACATCTATTCCCTGAGTACCCATTACTATGAGATTAGCGGGAAACGCTATCCCCCTTATTTCCACACTTTCATTCAAACAAACGCTATCGGCTCGGATTCTACCACCGGCTGAGTCAATTTGAATGGGGTTGACATGGTAGTTATTGGAAGACTATGTGCTTTTACCCATGATGCAGTAATGAATGAATGCGTTGCTCCAGTATCAAATAACACTTCTGCAATATGGGAGTCGACTAGAAACATACCTACTATCATGCCGGGGGTTTCCTGAACTGCTTCAGCCTCCAAGTGGTTCAGTCTCCCATGGTTATAGTGCGGCTGAGAGCGGTTGCCTGCTCTAGGCTGAGACACATTCTGCTTCGCTGGGGCATTGGGGCCTGACTGCTGCTGGGCTGCCTTCTTCGGACATTGCATCACCCAATGGCCTTGCTCTCCACAGTGGAAACATGCTCTGTTTCCAACCTGAGCTGGTGCTGCCTGACTGTTATGCTGGTTTGCTAGGGCAGGAAGACGAGGTGCCTGCTGATTCTGCCTCTGAAACTGACCTCCTCCTGACTGATTGTTCTGGTGGTTCTGATGCTGATGCTGAGGAAACTGCCTTTGAAACTGTTGTTGCTGCTGAGGTGGACGCTGGTTCTGCCTGAACTGCTGAGGTTGATTGCTTGAGAAACGAGGGCGATTGCTGCTTTCAGGCTAGGGTCCACTGATTTTGCGCTTGCGATCCTCCATCTCTTTGCGCTTCCTCTCTGTCATGATTGCTCTGTCAATCAGGTGCTGGAATGTCGGGAAGGTATGATTCATCAGCTGATACTGTAGAGGGTCAACCAAGCCTCTCAGGAAATGGTACTGTCTCTTGTCGTCGGTGTTGACATCTTCAGGAGCATAGCGAGACAACTGCAGAAACCTGTCCCGGTACTCACTGACAGACGATGACCCTTGCTTGAGGGCCAGGAACTCCTCCTTCTTCACTGTCATCAGACCTGCAGGAACATTTTACTGACGAAAGCTTCCTCTGAACTCTTCCCAGGTGATGGTGTCGGGATTGGCATGGGTGGCGAGATAAGACTCCCACCAGGACTGAGCTGCTCCTCTCAACAGACGGGGACCATACAGGACTTTCTCCCTGTCATCGCACTGAGCGGTATGCAACTCCCGCTCCACAGTGCATAGCCAGTCTTCAGCATCCATGGGGTCAGAAGAATGAGCAAACATTGGGGGATGACCTCTCATGAATTCAGCACGCTTGTCTCTAGGCATCTGAGGCATCTGAGGCTGAGGTGGTGGCTGTTGCTGCTGCTGCTGAATGGCGGCCAGAGTCTGACCGATAGCTTGAACTGCCTGAGTCTGCATCAGAAACATCTGCTCGATGGACATCGGGGGCGGGGGCGGCAGCTGCTGCTGCTGCTAGGGTGCCTCATCCTGCTGAGCTGCCTGCTCCTGCTGAGCACGCCTTCCTCCTCTGCGCTTGTTTTCTGACATCTGCATAATGCAACCACACATCAGAACTGATCTTGCAAATCTTGCAGCATAAGAAAAGGGTATAGAATTCTCCACAACACTGAGCAGATGATCATCTTCACTGATCTCCAACACAGACCAACACAGCTTCTCAGATAAAGAGAAAAGTGGAATAAAAGGCTTCCCAACTAAATAGCTAACTCCATTAACATATAACAGGTAAACCAAAATGCAGGGGATACCCACATCCTGGTGACAGTCATTACAAAGATCCAAATCAAACATAGTTCATCATGACAAACATAAATGCACAGGATATAGCAAACTACCGTGTCTAACTAAGACTAACTAAGAGCGAGACTAATGCTAGGACTATAGCTTCTATGTATATATCTTCGTATTAATTACAAGATCCGACTCTGACGATCTATGGCTCTAAGTCTATCTTGGTCTTGCAGTCGGGGTTGCCATAAGACTGGTGTCCATGCTGACGTGAGCGGTACAGGTGCTGAGTCCCTACGGGAGCGAGGGAACCATCATCCAGGTGACGACGTTCCGCGCGCTTAGCCCGCAGCTAGGCGATCTCAGCACGAGCCCTACTCAGCTCGTCTAATGCATGGTCCAGCTCCGTGTTTAGCACGGTGACTAGGTTGACTGTGCTGCTCAACCTAGGATTATCCTCACCAACAGGTGAGACAATCACGCCTCCTGTGCTGCCAGATGGACGGCGGGGGTAATACTTCAGGTTGAGACCATCAACTACCCCACCGAGCACTAAGCAGTAGTGCGAAAGCGCACGCCATGCAGCATCTTGCAAGGCCGCCTCAGCTGAGTCCCGCTCAGAGATGGAATAGTGCTCTGAGCAGATCTCCGCACCCCGGAGACTGTTCTCCGGACGGCGCACCAAGCAGGTCGCCTCCCAGTGGTCCGGGTAGACCCCACGACTGTGCTGGAAGACCACACAGTGATACTCGATAGACCAAGTACGCCAGTCAAGTGTCCGACGTAACAGGGTGTCGAGCGCGTCCTGGAAGTGACACCCGCGAGCAGCGTCACGAGTGATGGGTCGAGCAACCCATCCTTCCGGCTCCTGGTCAGCAGAAAAGTCGGTGTCGTGGCTCGAGTTGCTGTCGCCACCTCCGTCGTCTGGGTCTCCTCCAGTAGCTACTCTAGGGACTGGGGCGCCCAGGGGTGGTGCAGGGGGCGCCTCCAGGGGAAGCACGGGGGAGCAGCTCCTCACGGACTCTATCTCCTGCTGGAGCGAGAAAGAAGAGCCCTGCTGCTCCTGCTCCTTTCGTCGATGTTCCTGCTCCTCATGTAGGCGGTGGTGCAGTCTCTCCAAATGGCTGGACTAACTGGACACGGGACGGCGAAGCGGACGCTCCGCGAGACGGGAGGGTAAGAAGGGGATGACAGACTTCCGTGCAGTGTGTCTAAGACGAGCCATCTACAAAAGACACCGCAAGCAAAAGAGTGAGAACAGAACTAGTATGACCAGCAAGTAATGAACCATAAATAAATGAAGGATTAGAATAAAACACAATTTTCAGCAAGGTATAATATATAGTAGAACATAGGTTTGGTCGGTATGACCAACTTTTGAAGGGATATCAAAGTCAAGGCAGGGACAGAGGTCTATAATCCTTAGAATGACCATTCTACTCTAGGTTAGCGGGCCTACAGTCAGCACGGCTTTGATACCACCAATGTCACACCCGGTTTTAGAAGGCAAACCGAATGCGAACCATGTACGTGCTAGGATCAGCAATTCACGTACACAGCAGTTACATAACATGGACATCATCACACAGTGCTCAAATAGTATTAAAAAGGGAAATAATAGTCGATTACATCATATGTCTGAGACATCCACATAGTCTTTATAATAAATCAAAGTGCGAAAACGAAACATAAATAAATGCGGCCTTCACAGGCAGCCGACTGGGGGTTGCCGCTAACCCTCTCCTAGAACTCGTCGTAGTCTTGGAACTCCTGGAAGTCTCCTTCCACGGCTTCATCTTCTCCTGAGCAGTGGTTGCAATGCGGACAACCTAGGAGGGGGGGATTTGGTGTGTAGAGCAAGGTGAGTACACATCAACATACTCAGCAAGTGTCCTGTCTAGCTGTAGTGGACTAGCTTTATGTGGGGGTAAGTCAAGCAGTTGCTTTTAGTTGGTCAGATTATTATTACTAGTAGAGAAAGCCAAGTTTTAGGATTAACCCACGTTATTAACCCAAACGTACTCCTTCCAAACGGAAAGAATACCACTTACCATTACCAGAGTCAAAACCAAGAACCATCAATCTCATTGCCACCTGCAAATTCGAACATCTCTGATCAAGTACCACTAATCACTGGAGCTCCCTTGGCTGCTCATAACCGTGAGCACGGCTGATATATCAGTTTTCAAACACTCTGCAGAGGTTGTGCACTTTACCCATAAGCCGTGATTTCCCTTTCTGTCCGGAGGTCATGACTCTCCATTGATCACTACCAAGGTGACCCAGCAGGGTATCACTACATAGCCTTTAAAAAGATTCCCCGGGGCTGTAGCCGCCCGTTAGGTTTCCTAAATATACCGCACTCCTCCCCAAGGGACAAGTCAACCTTGGCAGAGCGAGCCGCATACACCGAGCCTCATTGATGGCACAACGGCTAAGCGAACTACACCCCGGTTCCTCTAATTACTCAGCTAAGGGCGTCCCACTCCACCCTCATGGTTGCACTATTTTCCCGGGCGGTCATCCAACGAACAGGTCCTTACGGAGAGGCACTCGAGAAACCGCCCGAGCCCCCTTGAAGGTCACAAGTATAACATCATAATAAAAGAGGGGAAAACAGCGTATCATTGATTAGCGTTGAGCAATAGCATAAGACTAAGCAATAATAATCCAACCCAAATAGGTAAACAAGGACATGGATAACAAAAACTAGTAAACCCTTAGGTATAAATGTGAAATGCGGGAGGTGAATTAAAGAATGTATAGGACAGAGATAGGTCAAGGGACACTTGCCTCCACCAACCGACTGCTGCTCAGGGGCTTCTCCTGCGAGCTCTTCGGGCTCTTCAACCGGATCGTTCTCTATGCGAGCGCAAACATACATACATCACACATTTAATACAAAAGAACAATACACCATACAATAGAATACAGTAAATAAACAGACGTTCCACGCGAGTTCGCAATTAAGGCTAAGAGAGAAAGAGAAAAAGACAGTCAAGAAACGATCACGTTACATGATTATGAATTAAATTACTCGCTCAATGGAAGGGAATTAATTTGGACACTACGTTTTAGCATAAAGTAAAGTCAAGTTCCACATTTAATTATTATAAACAATTGAAGATGACTGAAAGGGAGTGGTCGCACGTCGAGACGTACGACACGACATTTAGATCGAATTAAGAAGTAGACGACTCGCCGCGCGACAGAGCGCACAACGAGACACTTGCATTAATTATAAAGAGACGTGAAGCATCGCGCGACGAAGCGCACGACGACATACGCCAACAGAGCTGAGTTTAAAGTGGAACGTCACGCGTCTGGACACACGACATCGCACCTCAAACAACCTGAAATTAAAATAGATCGTCGCACGACGAAGCGCGCGACACAACACTTTAATGAATATAAACTAAAAGAATCGTCGCGCGACGAAGCGCGCGAAGCAGCACATTAATAAACACAAATTTAAATTGAATCATTGCGCGACGAAATGCGCGACGCAACACATTGATAAATACGAACTTGAATTGAATCGTCGCGCGACGAAGCGCGCGACGCAGCACATTAACAGAATCTGAAATTAGACAAATTCGTCGCGCGACGAAGCGCACGACGCCGCACGCTAACTAACAGAGTTTGAAATTAGCTACAACCAAAAAATAATCACCACGCGCGTGGGTTTGCGCACACTGGAACGCGTTTGGGGGTAAACGGGGCTACGCGAGTCGCGCCGGAGCCGGGACCGCGCGCAGGGGCCGAGCCGCCGCGCCGGGGCAGAGGACCACGCCGGGGGCCGGGGGCCATGCCGGGGCCACGCCGGTGGCCGAGCCGCCGCGAGGGAGGGAGCAGGGGCGGGGCAGGTCGCGCCGGAGCCAGGGCGAGCGCCGCCGCGCAGGGACAGGGGCAGGGATGAGCGGGCCGCGCCGCCGCGGGAGGGGCAGGGGCGAGCCGCCACGCCGCCGGGCAGGGGAGGGGCGAGGCCACGCCGCGCGGGGGGGGGGGGGGGGGGACGGGCGCGCTGCCGCGCGGGGAAGGGGAGGGGTAGGGCCGCCGCGCCGGGGAGGGGCCGAGCGAGCCGTGCCGCCGCGGGGGAGCAGGGGCGTGCGCAGGGGAAGAAGGGAGAGGGAGGGAGAGAGAGAAGGGAAGGGGAGGGGAAAACTCACTTCCGGGGATCCAAATCTCGGTGATCGCCGTCTCCAAGCCCTAGGGCACCACAGGGAGGGAGAGCGAGAGAGGTGGAAGACGGAGAGGGAGGTTACTGCGCGGGAAATCCAAATGAGAGAGGGAGAGGAGGAGTGGGCGCATGGGGGTGTGTGGGGCGCCGGGGGCGCACGGGCCGGGCTGGGCTGGGTCACATCGTGGATCAAAACCCATGACATGCACGACCATTAAAGGAATTAAATTGCAAACTGAAGTCCGAAGCGGAACGAGACGAACACACGGCATCAGACAAAGAAACGTGTTTCGGCATGACGCAACACCCATGACAACTTAGGTTTTGTTCATACACGACACGGACACCTGTCACTATACTGGTTTGAAATTGGGAGGAAGGAGCGAAACGGGAAGAGAAAAGAGAGTAACGCCCGAATTTGGTGAGAGAAAAGAAGAAAAAATTCTACCCCCAAATTTAGGGCGTTACAGAATGGGACTGAGGCGACCGGACAATGGAGGGGAGTCCTCGGTGGACCGGGGAATACTCCAACGAGCAATAGCGGGCAAGTAAATGTAAGATAGGGGAAAATAAGGGCGGGGCTAGGACAGTTAACTTGAGGGAAGTCTCAGGAATGCACGAATGGTGGCCGGGGCACGGTGAGAGCACGGGTCAACGGCGGCGGAGCTGCGGCAGTGAACCGGTGAGCATGGACCAGGCGAACCAGAGGGGACGAGGGTGAACCAAAGGGCTTCCCGAGCTGCGGGTGATGTGGCGGAGCTTATCGAGGCAACAGATGTGGCGAGCTCCCAACGGTGCCGGCGGAATGGGCGTGCGGTCACAGCAAATGGCGGTGGAACTCCCCGCGACGTGCGCACGGTGCGAGGCGGGTGCTGGGGGCTGTGAGTGCGCGAATGAGGGAAGAGGAGGGTGAGCGGGTGCTAGGCGGCTAGAAAAAGGCCAAGGTGGGGACGGGCGCGGCCTCGGCATGCGTCATGGGCGCGGAGTCCACGGCGACGTGCAGGTCGTGCATGGGCGGTTCGGAGGGGAAGGGTTCGACAGATGGGACCCACCGGTGAACGAGGGCGAACAAGAGAACGAGCAAGTGGGCTGGCAAGCGGGACCCACGGGACATCGAGAGAAGCTGCGCGAGCACAGGTGAGGTCGGCGCCGACAAGTCGGCCCCACCGGGCAGTGGGAGAGAGAGAGAAGAGCACGCGGGCGGGCTGGCGCCGACAGGCGGGGTCCGCCTGTCAGGGGCGGCAGGCGCGCGGGGTTGGGCCTAATGGACTGGCTTGGGCCAAAATGGCCTTTCCTTTTTCCTGGAATTTTCCAATTGCTTTTCTATTTTATTTTCTCTAGGGTTTTCAATTTAAATTCAAACCAAGTTTCAAATTCAAACATGTGCAACAATTCAAAGAATATTTGAGCTCAACATGATGCAACATTTCATGACTCATATTGTTTTGACACAAATAACTAATAAATCCCTCACTAATTAAGCTAAATCTACTTAAAAGGAAAAGAGAGAGAGAAACTAGAGAGAGATGCAAGAGTAACACTAGAATTTTGTAGATATTTAGAAAGAAATTTTATACCCCAAATTCAGGGTGTTACAAATGAGTATTCCATCCTCTAGTGATGAAAGTAGTAGTGATGATGAAGGTGAGGGAAAGCCCTCCGTAGATGAGCTTGCGGAAGCCATTAAATATTTTCAGGATGTTTGCACTAAACAAAAGGCTCAACTTTAAACCTTGACAAATAAGTTGATTAGATCTCAGAATGATTATAAAGGTTTGCTAGAAAATTTTGAAACATTTGCAAATTTAAATTGTGAGCTATCAACTAAAATTGAGCAATTAGAGTCTTGTGCTACATCCACAACTACCGATGATGGCCTTATTAAAAAGAATGAAAAACTTAAGGCTAAGCTAGCTAGATCCCAAGAAGCTATTGAAAATTTGCTAGGGAAAATGGAAATTCTTATCATACACAATAATGAGCTAACTACTAAGCTAGAAAACATTGGTAGCACCCTAGGGGCATCATTAGTTGAAATTCCTGAAATTATTAAGAAAGATGCTTCTACTTCTTACTTTGATTTAATTGATGATTCTAACTCCTGCAACCAAGTTCTTGTTGAGAATATTGTTGTAGAAACATGTTCGGATGAGGTTGCAAAGGAAAATGAGCAATTAAGGCAAGAAGTGGCTCTCCTTGGCAAGACTTTGTATGACAAGAAAGCCAAAGCCAAACAAATCCAACCTCATAAGGATAACACCACTGAGGGAGTGAACAAGCCTGTGGAGGGAGAAACTGTGATTTGTAGGCTATGCCATAAGGAAGGCCACGAGTCTTTCCAATACAAGTCAAAGACCGGGGATAAGCAAAAGCTCAAGCAAAAGTCAACAAGCAAAATCTCCAACACCTACATCAACAAGGTGAATAAAAAGGCTACTACACCATATTTGATCAAGAAGTAAAAGAATGGGAAGGTGATAGCAATCAAGGCCAACAAGCAAGCAAACAAAGGAAAAGGGGCCAAACGCATCTGGGTGCGAAAAGAAATTATTTGAACCATGAAAAGCATCAAGAAGGTTTGGATCCCGAGAGGGAAGTGAGGAGTCCGAAGGACTTCAAGGAATTTGGAGACTTAGCAAATTTAGGATGTATATTATGGGATACATCATATTGGATCAAGTCTATTGCCAATTGGGATAGTGAATACTTTGGACCCAAATTCCCTAGCCATGACTAAGGTAACTAGATTTATTGTATTCCTTGTTTTTAGATATGCGTATCTATTTTCCTTGTATCTAGTTTTACCTTTCATACCTAGGTGCTAGAATTCATATTTACTTTTGTTTAAATGCATGCATACTAGGTAAATCATATTATAGGATTGCTCACTTTCAATTCGTATTCTTGAGCAAACCTACATGGTTTAAAATGATAAGCACGACACATAGCTTGTTTAACACTCATAACAAAAATGATACATCAATTGACATTTTCATATGATACATCCTTCAAGTGGTATAATACTTCAATTATGCCTAAATTGGTGTCATTTAACATATATGTGCCAAAGCTCGAATTATAGATAATTTGCCCCTCTTGATATCAAATCAAGTGCATGTCCCCTACAAGTATTCAAAACTTGTATGATCACTTTCAGGGGGAGGTTACTCTATAATCTAAGGCTTTGATATTAATACCTTTTTTCAAGTCTATTTCATGTAGTAGTCTCATTGTAAGGAAAATGGAGCCCCGGAGAAAGACAACAAACTTCCACTGTGAATCTACAAGAACTCTTATGTCTCTCAAGCCTGCCATTGGTCTTCAATTGGTCCACAATTGACTTTCAATTGGTATCTTTGAGACTACATTCAGTATCATTTACATGTCTTCTCTAAAATTTGGTTAGACTATATTTCATATCCTATACTTCCCATGTTGCTATACATGCATAAGTAGTTAAAATCATATTCCATTACCTATGAATAAGGGAAGTCAGTCTAATCAAATCATGCCTTGCACCTCTATTTTTCACATGTTTTTCCTAAGTAGAAGATCTCTGTTCGGGGGAGTATTTCTTCGTCTCTGTTCGGGGGAGAAAATTCTTTCTAAAGGAGAACACTCATTTAGGGGGAGTAATAATTTTTGGTGCTTCAATTGGTATTAATTGATAAATCTTTTATGAGGGCAAGTCTTATTTGCTTCCTACATGCATTTAATGTCTTCCTTTTCGGTGGTTGATGCCAAAGGGGGAGAAGTTTAGAGACCAAAGCAATGAAAATTGTATCAAACACTAAACACCACCAAATTAAAAAAATTCATCCTTCAAGTGGTTTTGGCTCTTTGGTCTAAAATAGGAAGCAAGTGAATTATGGAGTTAGGGGGAGGCTTAAGTCCATAATCTCACTCTGAGGGGACACTCATGCATCCTAGCAAGTAGACTGCATATTTTCATTCAAATGTTTGTTATATTTGCTTGCTTTAGTTGTGTTGTCATCAATCACCAAAAAGGGGAGATTGTAAGAAAAATGGACCCTGTACCATTTGGTTCAATAGGTTTTGGTGTTTGATGATGAACATAACTTGTGGACTAATGTGTTTGCTAGTGTCCGTGTTTGTAGTTCACATGATGCTAAAGTTATTGGACTAAGGCATTGAGGAAAGCTACACCTCAAAAGAAGACATTATGAAGATCACAAGTGAAGATCAACAAGTATCAAGCAACTCCAAGAAACAAAGACAAGTGTTGCTAGGCGGACTGTCCGTGCGAGGGCACCGGACTGTTCGGTGCCACACGCCGGACTGTCCGGTGCACCAAGGAACAGTAGCCCAACGGCTAGTTCCAGGTGGCACTATAGAGAGAAGCCACCAGACTGTCCGGTGTGACACGCGGACTGTACGGAGTAAAAGCCTGTAACGCCAACGGTCACCTGTCGTCTCAATCCAACGGCTAGGCGCACCGGACTATCTAGTGACTCTACCGGATTGTCTGTTGTGCAGCAGAGAGTAGCAGCTTTTCTCCAACGGCTAGATTTGTGTTAGGGCCTATAAATACCACCCAACGGGCCATTTCAAGGTGTGGGAGCCCAAGAAACATACCAAGGTATATAGTAGACATTCCAAAGTGCTCATACACCCAAGTGCTTAATCGAATCACTCGGTGATTAGCATAGGTGCTTTGTGAAGTGCTTAGGTTAGTTACATCGCATTAGTGCTTGCTCTAGGTGAATCCTAGTTAGTTGAGTGAGTTTAGAAAAACCACACAACCCCTCGGGTCTTGCGTGAGCCATTGTAATTGTACCGAGTGGGGCGAGAGTCTTGTGAGACCGTGACAACCACGTTTGCATCACAACCGCCACCGTGTACTGGAGGGAATGAGGCATGCGACGTTTCAGCCAGAAGCTCGATAGTGGATATGGCAGGGAGCGTCCAAGAGGAGCTGAAAGCGGAGCACCACTTGCGCGTGGAGAAGGCTCGCGACTCTCTACGGAGTTACTCGATCGTGGTGCTTGGCCCTCGCGTGGGCTTCCATTTGCATAGGGGCACCAACGAGAATTAGTCGAGACCTTGCGTGGTTCTGGATACCTCGGTAAAATACCGGCGTCATCCACGAGAGTTTGCATATCTACCTTTCTCTTTAGCTTCTGCATTTATATTAAGCATTTAAGTTTCAATCTTGTCTTTATACTTAGATTGTTTAGGATTGAAACTTAGCCATTGCGGTAGAGATAGCATCACTTAGACAAAACCTAGTTTGCACATTCTAGTTTGATATTGCATAGGTTTTGCTCTAGGGTTTTATTTGTGGCCTAGTTTAGAGAAAGTTTTAGAAGTCCTAATTCACCCCCCTCTTAGGCGTCACCTGTTTCCTTCACATTGAAAGATTGAAGAGAAATAAGCTACAAAGCACACAACCATGATTAATCAAACATGATTCTCATATTAAAAAGATATAGATTGCAAGGACACTAATTGAAAGACATACAATACAAGCAATCTCAAAAGCTTAATTACTCTAAGGATAGATCAAGCAAGACAAGCCAACTCAAGAGCAATACCAATTGAAAATAATGCACTTAAGATACAAAGTTATGGTCCTTTGGAGAGCAAGTTGCAGATTTTATGAAGGTCCTTTGCTTGATTCACCAATAATGATTATGGACATCAACATCTTATTTAACTTGAGATGAACATGAGATTAGTAGTATACAATAATTCAACCTTGGGTCAATAAATAAAATTGACAACTTAAGTATGAGATTTCAAATTAACTGTCTTAAGGTCTCCCAAGGTATCTAGTCCATCTCGGGGCACCTGCATGGTCTAGTTAGCACAGTTTGGTACCCATCCCGGGATGGGTCCATAGAGATCATTTAAAAGTGCCTTGGGTACCCAAATAGCATTTGTGCTAGTTCTAGGTGATCTCAACATTGGTCTAGCCCGAGTGTATGATTTGGGTCTCCTAAGCGAATAAGAATGAGATGAATTTATTTGCTTAGGAATCTTACCCTTTTTACATACCTTACGTATATGACCTTGTTCACCACACTCGTAGTAGAAACGCCGCTCAACTTGGTGTGACACTTGTTGTTCATTCTTGTTTTTGGTGAGGCTCATCGTGGGGGATGCACGCCCTTGATTCTTCATGAGCGGGCATGAAGTGATCACATGGTCCTCATTGTTGCATCTAAAGCATCTCCTCATCCTTTCCTCCTTGTCTTTGTGTGGCAAGACGCAATGAAGTGACCTAGCTCCTTGCACTTGAAGCATCTCCTTTTGCCTCTTCCCTTTTTGTGCTTGGAAGACATAGAGGAATTGTCAGTGCAAACAACATGACTAATTGAATCTTGAACTTTTTCCTTGTTCATGTTAATTTCTTTATTTATTGCTTTAGGAAATTCCTTCTTATGAAGTTTGACGCTTGCTACAAATTCTCCCTTCTCAAGCTTCTTCACCATGCATCCGTGGATATCTTGAGGAGGTTGAGCATGACGTCTTCTCCTTAGTTGTCTCATTTTCTTGTTCCCAAGCAATTTTTCTTTTGACCCTACAACTTGTTTCTCAATCAAAGATTGGCCTTTCTTTGAGTAGCAAGGGTTAGCATATGACAACATATTATCTAGGTTCGCACATTAGCAAGAATGAGGTTCATATGAATTTAAACTATCAATAACAACCTCATGAGCAATATTAAGCATGATATGACTATCTAAAAGGTTATCATGAGAGCAAGACAACGTATAATACTTTTCATTAAGAGCAAGTTTCTCAAGATTTAGCAAATCTAGTTGACTCTTAAGCACAACATTTTTCATTTTAAGTTGAGCAACACAAGATAAAGCATCATCATTATTTCTTTGCTCAATTAAAATCGAATCATACTATTGGACCAAATCATCAAGAGAGCACCTTAGCTACTCATATTCTTTGGTTGTCTTCTTCAGGTGGTTGTTTATCTTGATGAGTATTTCCTCCAGCCCGAGAAGCGACTCGTCTTGTTCTTTGATTCTTCTCAACCATTTCGTCAATATCATATTGTCTCCTTTATTAAGATTTGTGTAGAACTGGCGAATTTCCTCTTTTCCCACATCATCGATCTCATTTCCCTATCATCATCATTAGCGGAAGGAATCTGGGAAAATATACCTTGGGATGATGTAGATTGATCCTTGCTATCATCATGTTCCTCCTCATCATCGCTTTCTGAATGGGAAATGGACTTAACCATTTCCTATAATCGATTTTGGTGGTTGATGTCCATCACAAACCACATGGACTAATTAGTTTGCATAGTTGTCATTCATCTCAGGTGCATAAAAGTTCAACATAAACCAAGAAAGAAATTAAGTTGGAGACTCAACCAAATATTGGAGCAAAGACTAGAAATGGTGCTGCCAGTGGTGCACCGGACACTGTCCGGTGCCCAGGCCGAGCACCTCATCAACTGGCCGCTCTCGGGTTTTCCCTAGAGTCGCTCTGCTATAATTCACTGGACTGTCCGGTGTGCATTGGACAGTGTCCGGTGAGTCAACGGAGCAACGGTCAGATCGCCAACGGTCGATTGCAAAAGTGAACAGTGCGCAGTCAGAAGTCAGAGCAATGAAGTCAAAACGCACCGGACGGTCCGGTGGCACACCGGACATGTCCGGTACAGCTAGAAGACAAAGGATTTCAATGGTCAACCGCTCCAAACCCAAACGGGCAGTTGACGTGGCACGCACCGGACACTGAACAGTGCCCTGTCCGGTGGACCACCGGGCTATCCGGTGTGCCATCGATAGCCAACGGCTAGGAAGTGGTTGGAGGCTATAAATACCCCCCAACCACCACCATTCAAGCCATCCAAGTTCTCTGAACTTCACATTCATTGCAAGAGCAAAAGCAAACACTCCAAAAACACAATCAAAGCATTCAATCCACTTCAAGCTCCAAAATCAACTTTATTGCTTAGAGACTTGTTAGAGGATCATTTGTGTTCTTTTGTTGCTCTTGTTGCTTGGATTGCTTTCTCCTTCTTATTCTCATTCTTCTAAGTGCTTTGTAAAGCTAGTAAGAGACACCAAAGTGTGTGGTGATCCTTGCGATGTCTTAGTGACCCGTGTGATTAAGGAGAAGCCTAGACCGGTCTAAGTGACCGATTGAGAGAGGGAAAGGGTTGGAATAGACCCAACCTTTGTGGCCTCCTCAACGGGGACTAGGTTCTTTGGAACCGAACCTCGGTAAAACAAATCACTGTGTTCACTTGTTGATCTTCACTTGATTTGTTTCCCTCTTTCTCTAAAAGTTCCCTTGCTCATATTGATTTGAGTTGGCTCCCAAAGTTATCTGCATTGATTGAGCAACTCTAAGCAAGAAGAACTATCTTCCGTACACCGATTTAATTCTAACGCTAACCCCGGGCTTAGTGTGTATTTAAAGTTTGTAAATCACACATTTCGCCTATTCACCCCCCTCTAGGCGACTTTCAATTAGTATCAAAGTCAGTGCTTTATTGAGGGTCTAATAAACTCGAAGTGATGTCTGGAGATCACGCCAAGAGGGAGATAGTCACCGGCGACAAGGCTGAAGGCTCGGGAATAACTCCGTCAAGGGAGTCCGGTGACAAATACAAGGAGGAATCTGCTTCCTCCATCAAGTCACATAGGAAGGGTGACAAGAAGAAAAAGAAAATGAAGAAGGTGGTCTACTACGAGACCGACTCTTCATTACCATCCACATCCGGCGCCGAGTCTACAACTTCGAAACGCCACGAGTGTAAGAAGTATAGTAAGATGCCTCTTCGCTATCCTCGCATTCCTAAACATGCTCCTCTACTTTCGATATCCCTAGGCAAACCACCATATTTTGATGGTGAAGATTATTGCATGTGGAGTGATAAAATGAGGCACCATCTAACCTCACTCCACGAACGCATTTGGGATATTGTTGAGTTTGGAGCGCAGGCACCACAGGTGGGCGACGAAGGCTATGACTTGGATGAGGCCACCCAAATTAGGCATTTTAATTCCCAAGCAACTTCTATACTCCTCGCTTCCTTATGTCCAGAGGAGTATAATAAGGTGCGAGGGTTGAAAAATGCCAAAAAATTTTGGGATGTCCTCAAAATGGCACACGAAGGGGACGAGGTGACCAAGATCACCCAGCGCGAGACGGTCGAGGGAGAACTCGATCGATTCGTCATCAACAAAGGAGAGGAGTCACAAGCGATGTACAACCGACTCAAGACAATGGTCAACCAAGTGCGCAACCTCGGGAGCACAAAATGGGATGACCATGAAATGGTCAAGGTTATTCTAAGATCTCTCGTTTTTCGTAATCCTACTCAAGTGCAATTAATCCGTGGAGATCCTAGATATAAATAGATGTCTCCCGAGGAAGTGATTGGCAAGTTTGTGAGCTTTGAACTTATGACAAAAGACTCCAAACATGTTGTCAACTTGGAGCAAGGCGCCACCTCCACACCCGAGGTGCAACCCGTTGCATTCAAAGCAACGGAAGAAAAGAAGGAAGAGTCCGCCAAATGGGCTACCAATCGACGCCTCCAAGCTTGACAACGAGAAGATGGATCTCATCATCAAGAGCTTTTGACAAATCCTCAAGCAAAGGAAGGGGAAGGACTACAAACCCCGTTCCAAGAGGGTGTGCTATAGGTGTGGTAAGTCTGGTCACTTTATTGCTAAATGTCCATATACAAGTGACAGTGACAGGGATGACGACAAGAAAGATAAGAAAAAGATGGAGAAGAAAAGGTACTACAAGAAGAAGGGTGGCGAGGCGCACGTGGGGTGGGAATGGGACTCCAATGAGAGCTCCACCGACTCCTCCTCCGATGAGGACGCCACCAACATCGCCATCAACAAGGGACTCCTTTTCCCCAACATCGGCCACAAGTGCCTAATGGCTAAGGATAGCAAAAAGAAGAAGGTACACTCTAGAGATACCCCCAAATATACTACATCCGATGATGAGGATAGCTCTAGTGATGATAATGATGATTTAACTTCTCTTTTTGCTAACCTTACTAAGGATCAAAAGAAGAAAATAAATCAATTAATAGAAACCTTTAACGAGAAGGATGAGACCTTGGAAAGCCAAGAGGACTTGCTCGTTAAGGAAAATAAGAAATTTGTTAAATTGAAGAATGCTTATGCTCTAGAAGTAGAAAAATGTGAGAATTTATCTAAAGAACTTAACATTTGCAATAATTCAATTTCCTGTCTTAGAAGTGAAAATGCTAGTTTAAATGCTAAGATAGAAGAATTGAATACTTGCAATATTTCTACATCTACTGTTGAGCATGTCATTATTTGTACTAGATGTAGAGATGTCAACATTGAAGCTATTGATGATCTCCTTATGATGATTAAAGAACAAAATGATCACATAGCTAATTTAAATGCTAAAATAGCTGAGCATGAATTAGAGAATGAAAATTTTAAATTAGCTCAAAGCATGCTTTATATTGGGAGACGCCCTGGCATTAAGGTTGGCATTGGCTTCCAACAAGGGAGCCAAAGCAACACCAAACTTAATGCCCCCAAGAACAGCCTGTCTAATTTTGTTAAGGGTAAGGCTCCTGTTGGTCTCTTGTTCTTAAAAGCTTCGGATAGAGAATAAGGCAACACAGATGTTAATAATTAAAGACATTCGTCCTTCGTGACATTATTTCCTTTTGGATATAATGATCTCAGACGAAGGTCATGAAAGACATACCTTCATCATTTCAATATGTAAAAATACAAACAGGGACATATGAAACGTAGAAAGAGCATGAATAATTATATTGAATCATTAGATTATTCATATTGTCATTATATAATCATGAACAAACATTAATGATATTAAATTACATTTGTACCTTCGGCTTGACAGAAGGTAAAAATCCGAGAGTGACATGCGAGCGATTACAAGTCAGCGTGAACAGTACGGTGTTACTGTTCATCTATTTATAGGCATAGGACGTAGCCTTGGTAAAATTACATTCATGTCCCTAACATTTACTATTAGCCAAAAGGTAATCTGTCGAGGACTGAGCAGTCTTTTCCTTTTAAGTCGGTTTCATCCTCCATCATCATCCTTGTGCTGAGCCGAAGCTTCTCCAGCCACAGCTTCGAAGTTGGTCTATCCTTCTTCCAGATCACGCTTGTTCATACCATGCACGCCTTCGTCTTAAACCCGAAGCTTCATGTGACAGTATACCATACTGGAAAACATGTTAGTCATGTTTTTGAGGACCTTCGGAAGATGAAGGCCCTCAACAGCTCCCATGGTTCAGGATAGAGAAGGTTACATTTTATATCCTGAAAACTATCCTGAGCATAAGATTAGAAGGATACATGCTAGAAAACCTCATTCTGTTTCTCATCATGCTTTTATGTATAGTAATGAGGCATCTAGCTCTAGGCATTCAACTCATATCAAAATGCCTAAAAAGAAAAATACAAATGCATCAAATGAGCATAGCATTTCATTTAAGACTTTTGATGCATTTTATGTGCTAATTAACAAATCAGGCAGAGTAGTTGCCAAATATGTTGGGGGCAAACACAAAAGTCCCAAGACTTGTGTTTGGGTACCCAAGGTGCTTGTTTCTAATGTGAAAGGACCCAAGACCGTTTGGGTACCTAATAACAAGGCCTAAATTTGTTTTGTAGGTTTATGCATCCGGTGGATCAAGTTGGATAATCGATAGCGGGTGCACAAACCACATGATAGGGGATAAAAGGATGTTCTCCTCATATGAGAAAAATAAAGATCCCCAAAGAGCTATCACATTCAGGGATGGAAATCAAGGTTTGGTCAAAGGTTTGGGTAAAGTTGCTATATCTCCTGACCATTCTATTTCCAATGTTTTTCTTGTAGATTCTTTATATTACAACTTGCTTTTAGTTTCTCAATTATGTAAAATGGGCCACAATTGTCTCTTTACAGATGTTGGTGTTACTATCTTTAGAAAAAGTGATGATTCAATAGTGTTTAAGGGAGTGTTAGATGGTCAGCTATACTTAGTTGATTTTAGTGATAACAATGCTGAACTAGACACTTGCTTAATTGCTAAAACTAATATGGGCTGGCTCTGGCATCGCCGACTTGCCCATGTTGGGATGAAGAATCTTCACAAGCTTCTAAAGGGAGAACACATTTTAGGACTAACAAATGTTAATTTTGAGAAATATAGGATTTGTAGCGCGTGTCATGCAGGGAAGCAAGTTGGAGTGCATCATCCACACAAGAACATCATGACGATCGACAGGCCGCTTGAGCTACTCCATATGGATCTATTCGGTCCGATCGCTTATATAAGCATCGGTGGGAGTAAGTATTGTCTTGTTATTGTGGATGATTATTCTCGCTTCACTTGGGTATTCTTTTTGCAAGAAAAATCTCAAACCCAAGAGACCTTAAAGAAATTCTTAAGATGAGTTCAAAATGAGTTCGAATTGAGAATAAAAAAGATTAGAAGCGACAATGGAACGGAGTTCAAGAACTCTCAAATTGAAGGATTTCTTGAGGAAGAGGGCATCAAGCATGAGTTCTCTTCTCCCTACACACCTCAACAAAATGGTGTAATGGAGAGGAAGAATAGAACTCTTTTGGATATGGCAAGGACCATGCTTGATCAGTACAAAACACTAGATCGATTTTGGGCGGAAGGCGATTAACACCACCTGCTACTCCATCAACCGTCTATATCTTCACCGAATTCTCAAGAAGACACCATATGAACTCCTCACTGGTAAAAAGCCCAATGTTTCTTATTTTAGAGTTTTTGGGAGCAAATGCTTTATTCTTATTAAGAGAGGTAGAAATTCTAAATTTGCTCCTAAAGCAGTAGAAGGCTTTTTACTTGGTTATGACTCAAACACAAGGGCATACAGAGTCTTCAATAAGTCCACTGGATTAGTTGAAGTTTCTTGTGACATTGTGTTTGATGAGACTGATGGCTCCCAAGTGGAGCAAGTTGATCTTGATGAACTAGATGATGAAGAGGCTCCATGTGTCGCACTAAGGAACATGTCCGTTAGCGATGTGTGTCCAAAGGAATCCAAAGAGCCTCCACAAGCACAAGATCAACCATCATCTTCCATACAAGCATCTCCACTAACTCAAGATGAGGATAAGGCTCAAGAAGAAGAGGATGAAGATCAAGACGATGAGTCACCTCAAGAAGATCACATTGATCAAGGGGGAGATGAAGATGATCAAGACAAGTAGGATGATCAAGAAATTAAAGTCAAAGATCGCCACACCCAAGAGTCCACCAAGCAATTCAAAGAGATCACCCCGTCAACTCCATACTTGGTGACATCCACAAGGGGGTAACCACTAGATCTCGAGTTGCTCATTTTTATGAACATTACTCTTTTGTGTCCTCCATTGAGCCATACAGGATAGAGGATGCACTAAGAGATCCAGATTGGGTGGTGGCAATGCAAGAGGAGCTCAACAACTTCACGAGGAATGAGGTATGGCATTTAGTTACATGTCCTGACCAAAATGTTGTAGGTACCAAGTGGGTATTCCGCAACAAACAAGATGAGAATGGTGTGGTGACAAGGAACAAAGCACGACTTGTTGCAAAAGGTTATTCACAAGACGAAGGTTTGGATGTTGATGAAACCTATGCACCTGTAGCTAGGCTTGAGTCAATTCGTATATTACTTGCTTATGCTACTTACCATAGCTTCAAGTTATATCAAATGGATGTAAAGAGTGCCTTCCTCAATGGCCCTATCAAGGAAGAGGTATATGTTGAGCAACCTCCCGGCTTTGAAGATAGTGAGTATCCTAACCATGTTTATAAGCTCTCAAAGGCGCTTTATGGGCTCAAGCAAGCCCCAAGAGCATGGTACGAATGCCTAAGAGACTTTCTTATCACTAATGGCTTCAAAATTGATAAAGCTGACCCTACTCTTTTCACTAAAACAATTGCTAAATACTCATGCCAAATTTATGTTGATGATATTATATTTGGGTCTACTAACAAGTCATCTTGTGAAGAGTTTAGTAGGATTATGAATAGAAATTCGAGATGTCAATGACGGAGGAGTTGAACTATTTCCTTGGATTCAAAATCAAGCAACTCCAAGAGGGACCTTCATCTGCCAAACTAAGTACATTCAAGACATTCTTAAGAAGTTTGGAATGAAGAATGCCAAACCCATCAAAACTCCCATGGGAACAAATGGGAATCTCGACCTTGACACAGGAGGAAAATCCATAGATTAAAAGGTATACCGGTCGATGATAGGATCTTTACTCTACTTATGTGCTTCACGACCTGATATTATGCTTTCTGTATGCATTTGTGCAAGGTTCTAGGCAAATCATAAGGAAGTTCACCTTAGGGCCGTGAAAAGAATCATGAGATATTTATCTTACACTCCAAAGTTTGGGCTTTGGTATCCCAAGGGATCTACCTTTGATTTAATTGGGTATTTCGATGTCGATTATGTCGGATGTAAAATTGATAGGAAGAGCACATCAGGGACTTGTTAGTTTCTCGGAAGATCTCTGGTGTTACTTTTTGAGAGATCATCAACAAAAGGGGGATATCGAAATTGCTTATGTTAGCACCCACAACCAATTAGCTGATATCTTCACCAAGCCACTGGATGAAAAGACTTTTAGCAAACTGTCGGAGTTTCGAGACCGGGGGGTCCCTAAGCCGACGAGTGAAGTGTCGCCGCGTGCCCCAGCCCAGATGGGTCGGCGCGAGGCCGAGCGCGAAGGGGGGAAGTGGTGGCCGGAGACATGCGTGAGAGAGGTGGAAATCTCGTGGCCTTCGTGTTCGTCCCGCGCCCAGGTCGGGTGCGCTTGCAGTAGGGGGTTACAAGCGTCCACACGGGGGAGGGAGCGAGCGGCCTCACGCGAGCGCCGTCTCGTCCTCGTCCCCGCGCGGCCAACCCTCTCTAAGAGGGCCCTGGTCCTTCCTTTTATAGGCGTAAGGAGAGGATCCAGGTGTACAATGGGGGGTGTAGCAGAGTGCTACGTGTCTAGCGGAGGAGAGCTAGCGCCCTAAGTACACGCCATCGTGGCGGCCGGAGAGATTTTGGCGCCCGGTTTGTGTGATGTCGTGGCCGTCGGAGGAGCGCTGGAGCCTGGCGGAGGGACATCTGTCGGGGCCGTCGAGTCCTTGCTGACGTCCTCTTGCTTCCGTAAGGGGGCCGAGAGCCGCCATCGTCAGGGAGCGTGCGGGGCGCCATCATTGCCTATCTGGCGGAGCGAGCCAGATGGGACGCCGGTCTTGTTCCCCGTAGCCTGAGTCAGCTCGGAGTAGGGTAATGATGGCGCCTCCTGTTGACGTGGCCGGCCTGCGCCCTAGGTTGGGGCGATGTGGAGGCTCCTCTGAGGTCGGGGTCGAGTCCGTCTTCCGTGGCCGAGGTCGAGTCCGAGCCCCTAGGTCGGGCGAGGCGGAGGCCGTTGGTTGAGGCCAGGGCGGAATTTGAGTCCTGGGGTCGGGCGAAGCGGAGTTCGTCGTCTTCTGGGGCTGAGCCCAAGTCCGAGCCCTAGGTTGGGCGGAGCGGAGTTCACCGTCTTCCGGGGCTTAGCCCGAGTCCGAGCCCTGGGTCGGGCGGAGCGGAGTTCGCCGTCTTCCAGGGCTTAGCCCGAGTCCGAGCCCTGGGTCGGGCGGAGCAGAGTTCGTCGTCTTCCGGGGCTTAGCTCGAGTCCGAGCCCTAGGTCGGGCGGAGCGGAGTTCGCCGTCTTCCGGGGCTTAGCCCGAGTCCGAGCCCTGAGTCGGGCGGAGCGGAGTTCGTCGTCTTCTGGGGCTTAGCCCGAGTCCGAGCCCTGGGTCGGGCGGAGCGGAGTTCACCGTCTTCCGGGGCTTAGCCCGAGTCCGAGCCCTGGGTCGGGCGGAGCGGAGCTTCCTATGGTGCCTGCGGCCGGGCCTGACTGCCTGTCAGCCTCACTCTGTCAAGTGGCACCGCAGTCGGAGCGACGCAGGCGGCGCTGTCTTTCTGTCAGACCGGTCAGTGGAGCGGCGAAGTGACGGCGGTCACTTCGGCTCTGTCGGCTGAGGGGCGCGCGTCAGGATAAAGGTGTCAGGCCACCTTTGCATTAAATGCTCCTGCGATTTGGTCGGTTGGTGCGGCAATTTGGTCAGGGTTGCTTCTTGGCGAAGACAGGGCCTCGGGCGAGCCGGAAATATGTTCGCCGCTGGAGGGGGGCCTCGGGCGAGGCAGAGATCCTTCGGGGTCGGCTGCCCTTGTCCGAGGCTAGGCTCGGGCGAGGCGTGATCGAGTCCCTCGAATGGACTGATCCCTGACTTAATCGCACCCATCAGGCCTTTGCAGCTTTATGCTGATGGGGGTTACCAGCTGAGAATTAGGAGCCTTGAGGGTACCCCTAATTATGGTCCCCGACAGTAGCCCCCGAGCCTCGAAGGGAGTATTAGCACTCGCTTGGAGGCTTTCGTCGCACTTTTTTGCAAGGGGACCAGCCTTTCTCGGTTGCGTTTTGTTCCGGTGGGTGCGCGCGAGCGCACCCGCCGGGTGTAGCCACCGAGGCCTCGGAGGAGTGGTTTGACTCCTCTGAGGTCTTAACGCCTCGCGCAATGCTTCGGCTGGTCTGGTCGTTCCCTCATGCGAGTTGGCCGTAGCCCGGGTGTACGGTCGGGTCCCAAGTTCTCGGGCTGGTATGTTGACGCTGTCAACGGTTTGGCCGGAGCCGGGTTTGCGAGAGCAGCCCCCGAGCCTCTGCACAGGGCGAGAGGGTGATCAGGGACAGACTCGACTTTTTTACATATGCCCCTGCGTCGCCTTTCCGCAAGGAGGGGGGAGAGCGCCATGTTGCCCTCGGCGGGCGCTGAACATGGTGTCTCCGGTGAGCTGTAGGCGGGTGATCCGAGCGGACGTCCGTGCCCCATTCGTTAGGGGTCGGCTAGAGGCCCAGAGGCGCGCCCAAAAGTACCTGCGGGTGATCTGCCGGACCCGGTCCCCTGGCGACAGGGTCCGAGGGCTCGATGCCGCCCTCTGATGGGATTCCGTTACAAGATCGTTCCCGCTGGTCTCAGAAATGTCCTAGGGTACCTCAGGAGCGCAGCCCGAGCCTTGGTTATGTATCGAACGTACCCATGGTCATCCCTCGCTCTGTGTCTGAGGCGGCTGTGAACCCTTCAGGGGCCAGCCTTCGAACCCCTGATCAGTAGTGGGCGCGGAGCCCGAGTAGCCTGAGGCGGCCATTGAACCCTTCCGAGGGGCCGGCCTTCGAACCTCTGACCAGTAGTGGGTGTGGAGCCCACGTGCTCTGAGGCGGCTGTTGAACCCTTCCGAGGGGCCAGCCTTCGAACCTCTGATCAGTAGGGAGGCTCGGAGCCTGGTTCCTTCACGGGGAAGGATCCTTTTCGGGGTATCCCCCTTTCCCGGTCCCTGTTGCAAGAGAGAGAAAGAGGAAAAAAGGAAAAGGATACGAAATCGAACGACGCGGCGTACCTTTTTTGACGCGGTCATTATGGCGAAGGCGAAGCGTCGCTCGCTTCTCCTGCCAGAGGCGTCGCCTGTCCCGCCGCGGAGTTAATGCGACGGGGCGAGTGGTTCGCGGGGCAGCCGTTGCGCGTGCGCGAGCCGTTTGAGGAACGGAACACGGGCGCGTTGTCTTCACGCCGTGAGAGAGGGTTCTCTCGCTGCCCCCGTATGGGACGTAAGCTTGGCTGACGACGCGACCGCTGCTCCTGTCCGCCTGCCACCGCCATTACTGCCGGCCCATTTTTGGCCGCATTGACCGTCGCGCCGGGCTGGCGCCGCTGGGTCATGCGCTGGGTCGCCTCGAGTCACGGTATTGGTTCCGCAGTCGAGGAGGCGCGGTGGTGGCGCAAGTGGCGGTGCAGTTGCATGCACGAAGCATTCGGCGCGCCGGTTGCATGACGCGTGGGCCTGGGCCTCCATGCTGGGCGTGTTGGGAGTCGGAGAAGTGCGCCCACTTGGCGCGGTTGCATGCCGCCTGCATGGCTGCCCGCCCTTTCGCCCGCTGGTCTGGGCAAAAGTGGAGAGCCGCTTGTAACCGTTGGGCGGTTGCATGCACCGCGCACGGCAGTTTGGCTTCTTCTGCTCTGGGCCGGCTTGCATGACGTGTGGGACCCAGCCCCCGCGCCGTAGGGGAGGACCTTGGAGCGTGTTGGAGAAGACTTAGCCCACGACGGCTGGGGACGCAAGTAGGGAGAGTCACCTTTAAAAGGAGGGTGACCCTCTTGGAAGGCGACCGTGTCTTCGCGCTCCCTTATGCATCGTGTCTTTCCACCTTCCAAGCCCCCGGATGGGGGATATCCGCCGTCTTTCCACTTCGTCGTTGGAGGAACGCAACTCTGCGAGAGTTGGTACCTTTCAGCCGTCGTTCGACTTCAAGGATTTTCATCATGCAGCCCGGTCGCACCCCTCCGCCGGCGGTCACCCAAGATGGTGACCTCCAGTTCGATGGCGGGGGAGAGCGAACCGGGTCGCGGCCTCTGCCCCTCCCTCAGCCTCAAGGATTTTCATCACCAGGGCTGGGGAGGGGAGTGTGCCGAGTTGGGGTTGGCCCCTGCGTGGGCGGTGGCCCGCTCCTTCCCTCAGTGATCGGGGGGAAGGGCGGTAGTCGTCCGTGGCGCTGGCAGCTGCCGCGTGCCTGGCTCTCGGACCCGAGTGGCTTCGGAGCCGTTCTCGGCGCCGGCTTCCGCCACGGCAGCTGGAAGAGGTTCCTCTGCCGACGAGATAGCCAGGGCCGCCCACGGACCGACCTCCAACTCTACGGCCTTCTGCCCGTCCTTGCCTCACAAGTTTGGGCATGGGCGAGGGCCTCCTGGTAGCAGCATCCGCCCTGAGGTCATCGCTGCCGCTGTTCGGCCCCCCGGAGCAGAAGTCGTCGTCGCCGCCGCTGCCGGAGCGGGTGGCGGCGCGCCGTTCGTCGGTCTTCTGTTGCTCCGCAGGCCCCTCCCCCATCAAGTGGGGTCGTTCGTACCTACGGAGGTGGAACCGGAGTTCCGTTTGTAATGGCACTTCGAATGCCAGTGTTTTTGTTCATTGTGGCTGTCGAGGCCTGAACATGTATGTAATTTCGGCACGGAGCCGTGTTTTTTCCTCATTTTCGAGCACTAAGACTCGCCTATTGGTTGTCTGAACCGCTTCACCAAGCGTGAGTCGCCCTGTGTTAAGGTGACGAGTGAGGTATCCGTATCCCGGAGGCGTAGGAGTCCCTCGGCTCGGTCAGCCTTGTTGTCCGAGGCTTCCCTTGCTTGGTTAGAGGAAAACCCTCGGCCGCTCTTTGATGAGCCGAGGCCAGGGGTAGCGGTGCCAGCGCGAACAGAGGCAGAGTTGGCTCGAAAAGAAAGCCTGGTCGGCCGGAGCCTGGCCGGGTCGTCCGTTAGCGGGGCCGACGCCGGAATTGATCTGCCGAGGCCTCGGGCCGGGCTGATGTCCTTGGGGGACAGCTGGCCGAGGCCCCGGGGTGACCGGCCGAGCCGCTTGCTCGGGTCGGATTCTCGGGGAAGACCCTGGCGGCGATGGCCCGGGCTTGGTGATGACGTTGTCCTTCAGAGCGGAGACCCTTGGATCGCGTCGCCGTCCAAGGCTAGGTCGGACCTCGCCGAAGGTGTTGTCGATGCCGAGGGTGCTGCTGCTCCCTTTAGCCGTCAAGATCCGAGCCTGCAGGATCGGATCCTCTTGTAGCGTGTGTTTTCCGCAGCCGCCGAGGCCAAAAACACACCCTCGTCGTGTTGTAAAGCCGCGTCTCCTTTCCTCTTGTTTCGAGTATCTGGACTTTTTTTGTCGGTAACAGAATTGTTTGTGCGAGCGAGAGTTGCTTCTCACAGAAGGTGATGAGTGAGGTATCCGTATCCCGGAGGCGTAGGAGTCCCTCGGCTCGGTCGGCCTTGCCGCTTACGCGCACCCTTACCCGTCCATGGGGTTCTGTCACCGACGCCGTCGAGAAGGCTCGAAGAATCGCTCCGGCAGAAGAGCTTCTGAACATGAAGACTTGTTCGGTCCGCGGAATCACTTATCTGAACGTGAGTTACTTATCGCAGAAGGTGATGAGTGAGGTATCCGTATCCCAGAGGCGTAGGAGTCCCTCGGCTCGGTCAGCCTTGGCTGCTTACATGTACTCCGCCGTTTTCAGGATCCACTTTCGAAGTAGTCGAAAAGCACGAAAGACATTCTGGCAGAAAAGATCTTTTTTCGAGGAAAATTTCGACCAGAGGGGGTTCCCCCCTTTTAGCCCCCGAGGGAGGGTCGGGCTTTGCCGAGGCAAGGCTGACCCTTCCTTGATGACTAAACTTTGCGTGGGAGCGAGGTATACGAACAACTTGAAAACATCTTAAGGGTAGAAACGACGTAGTTGTTGGATGTTCCAAGCGTTGTTGTAGACCTCGCCTTGACTGTTGGCCAGCTTGTACGTTCCGGGCTTCAGAACTTTGGCGATGACGAATGGCCCCTCCCAGGGGGGCGTGAGCTTGTGTCGACCTCGGGCGTCTTGTCGCAGCCGAAGCACCAGGTCGCCCACCTGGAGGTCTCGGGACTGGACCCCTCGGGCATGGTAGCGTCGCATGGACTGCTGGTACCGCGCCGAGTGTAGTAAGGCCTTGTCCCGAGCCTCTTCCAGCTGGTCCAGCGAGTCTTCTCGACTAGCTTGGTTGCTTTGGCCGGCATAGGCCCTCGTCCTCGGGGAACCGTATTCCAGGTCTGTGGGCAAGATGGCCTCGGCCCCATAGACTAGAAAGAACGGCGTGAAGCCCGTGGCTCGGCTCGGTGTCGTCCTCAGGCTCCAGACCACCGAGGGGAGTTCCTTCATCCATCGCTTGCCGAACTTGTTGAGGTCGTTGTAAATCCGAGGTTTGAGTCCTTGTAGAATCATGCCGTTGGCACGCTCTACTTGCCCATTCGTCATGGGATGAGCCACGGCGGCCCAGTCCACCCGGATGTGGTGATCCTCGCAGAAGTCCAGGAACTTTCTGCCGGTGAACTGGGTGTCGTTGTCGGTGATGATGGAGTTCGGGACCCTGAAACGATGGATGATGTTGGTGAAGAACGCCACCGCCTGCTCGGACCTGATGCTGTTTAGGGGTCAGACCTCGATCCACTTGGAAAATTTGTCGATGGCGACCAACAGGTGCGTGTAGCCCCCGGGTGCCTTCTGCAAGGGGCCGACGAGGTCCAGACCCCACACAGCAAAAGGCCATGTGATGGGTATCGTCTGCAGAGCCTGAGCGGGCAGGTGGGTCTGCCTTGCGTAGAACTGACACCCTTCGCAGGCGCGGACAATTCTAGTGGCGTCGGCCACCGCCGTTGGCCAGTAGAAACCTTGTCGGAAAGCATTTCTGACAAGGGCTCGAGGTGCTGCGTGGTGGCCGCAAGCCCCCGAGTGTATTTCTTGGAGGAGTTCCTGACATTCGGTGGTGGAGATGCATCGCTGGAGGATGCCTGAAGGGCTGCGGTGGTAGAGCTCTTTCCCTTCTCCCAGCAGACGAACCACTTGGCGCACCGCGCCAACCGCCGAGCTTCGGCTCGGTCGAGGGGTAGCTCTCCTCGGTGGAGATATTACAGGTACGGGGTCTGCCAGTTTTGATCAGGCGTGACCCCGTTTTGCTCCCCCTCGACGTGCAGCGTCTCGCCCTCGGGGGCCGAGGGTACCTTGGGCCGAACCGAGGGTGCCTCGGGCCGAGCCGAGGGTGCCTCGGACTGTGCCGAGGGTACCTCGGGCTGGGCCGAGGGTGCCTCAGGCTCGGGCGTGTTGTCGATCTTGACGGAGGGTTGATGCAGATCTCGGGAGAAGACGTCCGGGGGAACCGTTGTTCGCCCCGAGGCTATTTTAGCCAGCTCGTCCGCAGTCTCGTTGTAGCGCCGAGCGATGTGGTTGAGCTCGAGCCCGTAGAACTTGTCTTCCAGGCGCCGAACCTCATCGCTGTAGGCCTCCATCTTCGGGTCGTGGCAGTGGGAGTTCTTCATGACTTGGTCGATGACGAGCTGTGAGTCACCGCGAGCGTCAAGGCGTCGGACCCCTAGCTCGACGGCAATCCGCAACCCGTTGACCAGAGCCTCGTACTCAGCTACATTGTTGGACGCTGGGAAGTGGAGGCGTAGCACGTAGCGTAGGTGCTTCCCGAGGGGCGAGATGAAGAGTATGCCTGCGCCGGCTCCTGTCTTCATCAGCGGCCCATCGAAGAACATGGTCCAGAGCTCCGGTTGGATCGGAGCTGTTGGTAACTGGGTGTCGACCCATTCAGCCACGAAGTCCGCCAAGACCTGGGATTTGATGGCCTTCCGAGGGGCGAACGAGATTGTTTCGCCCATGATTTCCACCGCCCACTTTGCAATCCTACCCGAGGCCTCTCGGCAATGGATGATCTCCCCCAGGGGGAAGGATGACACCACAGTTACCGGATGAGACTCGAAGTAGTGTCGCAACTTCTGTCGTGTCAGGATCACCGCGTACAGCAGCTTCTGAACTTGTGGGTAGCGGATCTTGGTTTCAGACAGTACCTCACTGACGAAGTAGACTTGCCTCTGAACGGGCAATGCATGCCCCTCTTCTTGCCTCTCGACCACAATCGCGGCGCTAACCACCTGAGTGGTTGCGGCGACGTAGACCAAGAGGGCTTCTCTGGCAGCTAGGGGCACCAAGATAGGCGCCTTCGTGAGGAGCGTCTTTAGGTTCCCGAGGGCTTCCTCAGCCTCAGGGGTCCAAGTGAAGCACTCGGCCTTCCTTAAGAGGCGGTACAGAGGTAGACCTCTTTCGCCGAGGCGTGAGATGAAGCGGCTCAGAGCCGCGAGACATCCCATGACCCTCTATACGCCTTTCAAGTCCTTGATGGGCCCCATGCTGGTGATGGCTGCGATCTTCTCCGGGTTGGCTTCGATGCCCCGCTCGGAGACGATGAACCCCAAGAGCATGCCTCGGGGCACCCCGAAGACACACTTTTCGGGATTGAGCTTGACACCTTTCGCCTTGAGACATCGGAATGTCACTTCAAGGTCGGAAAGGAGGTCGAAGGCTTTCCTCGTCTTGACTATGATGTCATCGACGTAGGCCTCGACCATGCGGCCAATGTGTTCGCCGAACACATGGTTCATGCACCGCTGGTACGTCGCGCCCGCATTCCTCAAGCCGAACGGCATGGTGACATAGCAGTACATGCCGAAGGGTGTGATGAAAGAAGTCGCGAGCTGGTCGGACTCTTTCATCCTGATTTGGTGATACCCTGAGTAGGCATCGAGGAAAGACAGGGTTTCGCACCCAGCAGTGGAATCCACGATTTGATCGATGCGAGGCAGAGGGTAGGGAACCTTCGGACATGCTTTGTTCAGACTAGTGTAGTCTACACACATCCGCCATTTCCCCCCTTTCTTTCTCACAAGCACAGGGTTGGCAAGCCATTCGGGATGGAATACCTCTTTGATGAACCCTGCCACCATTAGCTTGTGGATCTCCTCGCCTATGGCTCTGCGCTTCTCCTCGTCGAATCGGCGCAGAGGCTGCTTGACGGGTCGGGCTCCGGCTCGGATGTCCAGCGAGTGCTCGGCGACATCCCTCGGTATGTCGGGCATGTCTGAGGGACTCCACGCGAAGACGTCGGCGTTCGCACGGAGAAAGTCGACGAGCACTGCTTCCTGTTTGGGATCGAGCCTGGAGCCGATCTGGACTTGCTTGGAGGCGTCGCTGCTGGGGTCGAGGGGGACGGACTTAACCGTCTCCGCTGGCTCGAAGTTGCCGGCATGACGCTTCACGTCTGGCACCTCCTTAGAGAGGCTCTCCAGGTCGGCGATGAGGGCCTCGGACTCGGTGAGGGCCTCGGCGTACTCCATGCACTGCACGTCGCATTCGAACGCGTGTTTGTACGTGGGGCCGACGGTGATGACCCCGTTGGGGCCCGGCATCTTGAGCTTGAGGTAGGTGTAGTTGGGGACGACCATGAACTTCGCGTAGCATGGCCTCCCCAATACCGCGTGGTAGGTTCCTCGGAACCCGACCACCTCGAACGTCAGGGTCTCCCTTCGGAAGTTGGAAGGTGTTCCGAAGCAGACGGGAAGATCGAGTTGTCCGAGGGGCTGGACGTGCTTCCCGGGGATGATCCCATGGAAAGGCGCAGCGCCCGCTCGGACCGAGGACAGATCGATACGCAGAAGCCCGAGGGTCTCGGTGTAGATGATGTTGAGGCTGCTGCCTCCGTCCATGAGGACCTTGGTGAGCCTGACGTTGCCGATGACGGGGTCGACGACGAGCGGGTATTTCCCCGGGCTCGGCACATGGTCGGGGTGGTCGGCTTGGTCGAAGGTGATGGGCTTGTCGGACCAGTCTAGGTAGACTGGCGCCGCCACCTTCACCGAACAGACCTCCTGGCGCTCTTGCTTGCGGTGCCGAGCCGAGGCGTTCGCCGCTTGCCCGCCGTAGATCATGAAGCAGTCGCGGACCTCGGGGAACTCTCCTGCCTGGTGATCTTCCTTCTTGTCGTCGTCGCGGGCCCTGCCACCCTCCGCGGGTGGCCCGGCCCAGTGGAAGTGGCGCCGAAGCATGACGCACTCCTCAAGGGTGTGCTTGACGGGCCCCTGGTGGTAGGGGCACGGCTCCTTGAGCATCTTGTCGAAGAGGTTGGCACCTCCGGGGGGTTTCTGAGGGTTCTTGTACTCGGCGGCGGCGACAAGGTCCGCGTCGGCGGCGTCGCGTTTCGCTTGCGACTTCTTCTTGCCCTTCTTCCTGGCGCCGCGCTGAGTTGACGCCTTGAGGGCATCTTCCGATGGGCGGCCCTGGGGCTGCTTGTCCTTCCGGAAGATAGCCTCGACCGCCTCCTGGCCGGAGGCGAACTTGGTGGCGATGTTCATCAGCTCGCTCGCCCTGGTGGGGGTCTTGCGACCCAGCTTGCTCACCAGGTCGCGGCAGGTGGTGCCGGCGAGGAACGCGCTGATGACATCCGAGTCGGTGATGTTGGGCAGCTCGGTGCGCTGCTTCGAGAATCGCCGTATGTAGTCCCAGAGAGACTCTCCCGGCTGCTGTCGGCAGCTCGGAGGTCCCAGGAATTCCCGGGGCGCACGTACGTGCCCTGGAAATTGCCGGCAAAAGCTTGGACTAGGTCGTCCCAGTTGGAGATCTGCCCCGGAGGCAGGTGCTCCAACCAGGCGCGAGCGGTGTCGGAGAGGAACAGGGGGAGGTTGCGGATGATGAGGTTGTCATCGTCCGTTCCACCCAGTTGGCAGACCAGACGGTAGTCCGCGAGCCACAGTTCCGGTCTCGTCTCCCCCAAGTACTTTGTGATAGTAGTCGGGGGTCGGAACCGGGTCGGGAACGGCGCCCGTCGTATGGCCCGGCTGAAGGCCTGCGGACCGGGTGGTTCGGGCGAGGGACTCCGATCCTCCCGCTGTCGTAGCGTCCCCCACGCCTGGGGTGGTAGCCTCGGCGCACCCTCTCGTCGAGGTGGGCCCGACGGTCGCGGTGATGGTGCTCGTTGCCGAGGCGACCCGGGGCCGCAGGCGCTGTGTTGCGCGTGCGCCCGGTGTAGACCGAGGCTTCCCGCATGAATTGGGAAGTCACGGCATGATGTTCTGAGGGGTACCCCTGCCTTCGGGAGGCGGAGCTCTCGGCCCGCCGGACCGCGGCGCCTTCCAGGAGATCCTTGAGCTCTCCCTGGATTCGCCGCCCCTCGGTGGTTGATGGCTCCGGCATCGCGCGGAGGAGCATTGCTGCTGCAGCCAGGTTCTGGCTGACCCCACTGGATGCGGGCAGCGGCCTGACCCTCTTGGTCGACGGGCGGTGATAAAGTCACGTCAGGGACTGACTGCACCGTCGTCTCAGGTACGAGGGTGACACCCAGCAAGCCTTTCGCGAGCGTGCTGGCGTCGTCCGTTTGCTCGGGATTGGCGTGTCGCGGGGAGACAGCGCTCGTCTTCGTCTCAAGCGTGAGGTCGATGCCCGGCGCGCCCCCCGTTGGAGTGCTGGCGTTGTCGACTCGCTCGACGGCCGATGAGGCGCCGCCTCCTGCTTGGCCTTGGTTGCCCCGCCTCCTCCTCCGTCGGCAGGGAAGAGGACGGGGCGAGCTCGAAGGTTGTTCTTCCACCACGCGGGGAAGACGTCGTCGATCCCGCCGCCGGCGGGTGGACTGTCGGCCGCCATTGTCGCTGTCGCCCGGCGGTGGAAAGAGTATCATGTCGTAGCTGCCGTCGAGGGACATGAACTCAAGGCTCCCGAAACGGAGCACCATCCCGGGCCGGAGAGGTTGCTGGAGGCTACCCATCTGGAGCTTGACGGGAAGTTGTTCGTCAACACGCAGCAGGCCCCTACCTGGCGCGCCAACTGTCGGCGTTTCGAGACCGAGGGGTCCCTAAGCCGACGAGTGATGTGTCGCCGCGTGCCCCAGCCCAGATGGGTCGGCGCGAGGCCGAGCGCGAAGGGGGGAAGTGAGGTGGCCGGAGACGTGCGTGAGAGAGGTGGAAATCCCGCGGCCTTCATGTTCGTCCCGCGCCCAGGTCGGGTGCGCTTGCAGTAGGGGGTTACAAGCGTCCACACGGGGGAGGGAGCGAGCGGCCTCACGCGAGCGCCTGTCTCGTCCTCGTCCCCGCGCGGCCAAACCTCTCTAAGAGGGCCCTGGTCCTTCCTTTTATAGGCGTAAGGAGAGGATCCAGGTGTACAATGGGGGGTGTAGCAGAGTGCTACGTGTCTAGCGGAGGAGAGCTAGCGCCCTAAGTACACGCCATCGTGGCGGCCGGAGAGATTTTGGCGCCCGGTTTGTGTGATGTCGTGGCCATCGGAGGAGCGCTGGAGCCTGGCGGAGGGACAGCTGTCGAGCCGTCGAGTCCTTGCTGACGTCCTCTTGCTTCCGTAAGGGGGCCGAGAGCCGCCATCGTCAGGGAGCGTGCGGGGCGCCATCATTGCCTATCTGGCGGAGCGAGCCAGATGGGACACGGGTCTTGTTCCCCGTAGCCTGAGTTAGCTCGGAGTAGGGTAATGATGGCGCCTCCTGTTGACGTGGCCGGCCTGCGCCCTAGGTTGGGGCAATGTGGAGGCTCCTCCGAGGTCGGGGTCGAGTCCGTCTTCCATGGCCGAGGTCGAGTTCGAGCCCCTAGGTCGGGCGAGGCGGAGGCCGTTGGCTGAGGCCAGGGCGGAATTTGAGTCATGGGGTCGGGCGAAGCGGAGTTCGTCGTCTTCTAGGGCTGAGCCCAAGTCCGAGCCCTGGGTCGGGCGGAGCGGAGTTCACCGTCTTCCGGGGCTTAGCCCGAGTCCGAGCCCTGGGTCGGGCGGAGCAGAGTTCGCCGTCTTCCGGGGCTTAGCCCAAGTCCGAGCCCTAGGTCGGGCGGAGCGGAGTTCGCCATCTTCCGGGGCTTAGCCCGAGTCCGAGCCCTGGGTCGAGCGGAGCGGAGTTCGCCGTCTTCCGGGGCTTAGCCCGAGTCCGAGCCCTGGGTCGGGCGGAGCGGAGTTCGTCGTCTTCCGGGGCTTAGCCCAAGTCCGAGCCCTGGGTCAGGCGGAGCGGAGTTCGCCGTCTTCCGGGGCTTAGCCCGAGTCTGAGCCCTGGGTCGGGCGGAGTGGAGTTCGCCGTCTTCCGGGGCTTAGCCCGAGTTCGAGCCCTGGGTCGGGCGGAGCGGAGCTTCCTATGGTGCCTGCGGCCGGGCCTGACTGCCTGTCAGCCTCACTCTGTCAAGTGGCACCGCAGTCGGAGCAGCGCAGGCGGCGCTGTCTTTCTGTCAGACCGGTCAGTGGAGCGGCGAAGTGACGGCGGTCACTTCGGCTCTGTCGGCTGAGGGGCGCGCGTCAGGATAAAGGTGTCAGGCCACCTTTGCATTAAATGCTCCTGCGATTTGGTCGGTTGGTGCGGCGATTTGGTCAGGGTTGCTTCTTGGTGAAGACAGGGCCTCGGGCGAGCCGGAAATATGTTCGCCGCTGGAGGGGGGCCTCGGGCGAGGCGGAGATCCTCCGGGGTCGGCTGCCCTTGTCCGAGGCTAGGCTCGGGCGAGGCGTGATCGAGTCCCTCGAATGGACTGATCCCTGACTTAATCGCACCCATCAGGCCTTTGCAGCTTTATGCTGATGGGGGTTACCAGCTGAGAATTAGGAGCCTTGAGGGTACCCCTAATTATGGTCCCCGACACAAACTTAGGAATGAGATAAACATCCTAGATTCTCAGAACTTCGATTGAAACATTGCACACACTACTCATTTATATATACTTTTGATTATGCCTCTTTCATTTGGTACAAATGCATATTTCTTATTCTTCTTGTGCCAAGGCTAAGACTAATAAGCCTCCTTGAGTATCTCTATGATTAAGTCTTAGATTGAAAGGGAAATGGAGGATTCGGTAAAGGCAAGGCTTCCACTCCAACTCTGTCGGTATCATTTATCCTTTGCCTTACTCATAAACTCTCAATTGGTATAAACTTTCACTCATATCCTTTATTTTCCAAAGGAGGACTCTCAAGGTTCTTTGTTTTTGGCAATTAATGTCATAGGGGGAGAATTTATAGGTTCAAAGCAAAAGGACGACACCACCATTTTCAAATTTAAAACTATTTCTCAAAAAGGAACAAATTATTTCAACTGGTATCTGTTTCACAAAGGGAAGAAACATTTCAATCAAAAAAAACCTCTTGACAGCTAAGGGGAGAACTTCTTCAGGGGGAGCTCTTATTTAACCAAAGGAAAAGCATTTGAAACAGGGGGAGAATTTTCAAATCTTGAAAGTTCCTTTTGGAAATCATATTTTTATACCTTTGGCTATTTGCAAAAGAATTTGAAAAGATTTTTTCAAAAGATTTGCAAAAATAAACTAAGTGGTGCAAATGTGGTCCAAAATGTTAAATAGAAGAAAGCAATCATATACATATTTAAAACATACTTTCAATTGGTTTAACTCAAAGTAACTTATGCACATCTATCAAAGTTGCAAACTAGTTACATTTCTCACTTTATATATTTGCTTTGGTTTGTGTTGGCATCAATCACCAAAAAGGGGGAGATTGAAAGGGAAATGGACTTAACCATTTCCTATAATCGATTTTGGTGGTTGATGTCCATCACAAACCACATGGACTAATTAGTTTGCATAGTTGTCATTCATCTCAGGTGCATAAAAGTTCAATATAAACCAAGAAAGAAATTAAGTTGGGGACTCAACCAAAGATTGGAGCAAAGACTAGAAATGGTGCTGCCAGTGGCGCACCGGACATTGTCCGGTGCCTAGGCCGAGCACCTCATCAACTGGCCGCTCTCCGGTTTTCCCTGGAGTCGCTCCGCTATAATTCACCGAACTGTCCGGTGTGCACCAGACAGTGTCCGGTGAGTCAACGGAGCAACAGTCAGATCGCCAATGGTCGACTACAAAAGTGAACAGTGCGTAGTCAGAAGTCAGAGCAGTGAAGTCAGAACGCACCAGACATGTCCGGTGTGCCACCGGACTGACCGGTGCAGCTAGAAGACAAAGGATTTCAACGGTCAACCACTCCAAACCCCAACGGATAGTTGATGTGGCACGCACCGGACACTGAACAGTGCCCTGTCCGGTGCCCTACCGGACTGTGCGGTGTGCCATCGACAGCCAACGGCTAGAAAGTGGTTGGAGACTATAAATACCCCCAACCACCACCATTCAAGTCATCCAAGTTTTCTAAACTTCACATTCATTGCAAGAGCAAAAGCAAACACTCCAAAAACACAATCAAAGCATTCAATCCACTCCAAGCTCCAAAATCAACTCTATTGCTTAGAGACTTGTGAGAGGATCATTTGTGTTCTTTTGTTGCTCTTGTTGCTTGGATTGCTTTCTCCTTCTTATTCTCATTCTTCTAAGTGCTTTGTAAAGCTAGTAAGAGACACCAAAGTGTGTGGTGATCCTTGCGGGGTCTTAGTGACCCGTGTGATTAAGGAGAAGCCTCGACCGGTCTAAGTGACCGGTTGAGAGAGGGAAATGGTTGGAATAGACCCGGTCTTTGTGGCCTCCTTAATGGGGACTAGGTTCTTTGGAACCGAACCTTGGTAAAACAAATCACCGTGTTCACTTGTTGATCATCACTTGATTTGTTTCCCTCTTTTCTCTCTCTAAAAGTTCCCTTGCTCATATTGATTTGAGTTGGCTCCCAAAGTTATCCGCATTGATTGAGCAACTCTAAGCAAGGAAAACTATCTTTCGTACACAGATTTAATTCTAATGCTAACCCCGGCCTTAGTGCGTATTTAAAGTTTGTAAATCACACGTTTCGCCTATTCACCCCCCTTTAGGCGACTTTCACTTTCGTCTCCACTATCATTGTTAGCAACAAGACATTTATAACTAGTGGGAGACGAACCTGTCGGTGAGGTGGATTCATCGTTTGGTTGCCATCATTCTTGTTATTCTCCCTTGGACAAGTTAGTAGCATAAGCAATAGAGGGAGCAGAAGCAGTGCATGTGGACTTAAAAAACTTCAGCTTAATTCTAGTGCATATATCATGAACATGAACAAATAAATCACTACCATTAGTCATGATGGCAAAATAAGCATTTCTAGAAAGAGAGTCATCTAAGATGTTGCAAGCATGGTGATTGAGAGATAAACATCTTAGTTCTATCTTTGAAGGATTTTCATTAATATCAGAGGGCAAAATATTTCAATGAAAAATTTGTCTCAAATCATGATCAATATACCTAAAAGCATTATAAATAGAGACAGACCAAGATTTATAATTAGAACCATCACCTAAAAGATTTTCTAGAGTTACCTATTATGATGACACCGTCATCTCCGGATGGCTAAGCCCACACTGGAGAGGCCTAGCTTCGATACCGATTGAAAGTTCCCTTTGCCTAGGAACAGGACCTGGATGTCGCCTAGAGGGGGTGAATAAGAGAATAAAAATAACACTTAAAACTAGAAATTCTTTCGAAGACTGGATCGCAGTGGAATAAAGAACACTTCGAGTAGGTTGCAGCGGAAATGAAGTTCTTGTTTCAAAATACCCCACACTTCAAAAACAACTTAGATAAGTATTGAAGTTCAAATATAAAAACAAGTAAGACAGAGAGACAGCACACATTACAGAGCAGAGCACACAGACATAGGGATTTATCCCAAGGATTGGTTGTCACACCCGGATTTAAGGGATAAAGCCGGGTGCATCTCATATGTGCACCAAAGAAGAATAACACATATAATAACAGAGTGTATAGAGATAAATTTCACAATATCATAAAAGTAATTATTACCTAGCGGAAGTCTTACAAAAATAAATGATAAATATAAACTGAACTAATGTCCATCCATGGCGCCATAAAGTTGACTGGGAGACGCCACCTAGATCAAGTCATACTTCTTGTTGTATGGCTCCTCCAGGGCCATCTGTTCTTCTCCTGTGGGGGGGTTATATATCGCAAGTGTGAGCTCAAAAAAGATCATAGCTCAATAAGTTGTGTAGAATAATATGCATGAACTCACCAAAGGTGGGAGTTCATGTGAAGTGTAAGACTGACCAATAAATAAGGGAGTAAAGCTGAGCATTGCTTTTAGTAAGTTGGACAAATTTTATTAGCAATTACTAAATGTAAGTAAATACCAACCATAATAATAATGGAACAAAATTAATAATAAATCCCATGCAATGCAAATGACAAATTGAGTTTAGTTCCATAGTTTAATCATGCGAGAGTCCTGAGCTGCTCATGACCGCGATCACGGCTAGTATACCAGTTTTACACTCTGTAGAGGTTGTACCCTGTACCCACAAGTCATGTTACCCATCTGCCACGGGGTTGTACGGGCCCCATACACCTCTACCAAGGAAGTGAGGTAGGATAACACTATGAGGCCTTTACAAAATTCCACTAGCTTCAGAAAACCCGCTACGGTTTCTAGGAAGAGCAATGCAGGAATCCCCCGTCTGACCCACCATCGCAGCAAGATCAACCCGAGAACCTCCCTACACGCCTACTCCCCTACTGCCCTTGCCCCTATCGAGTAAGGTAGTCCTCCACTAGCTTTCCTAGTTTGTCAGCCAAGGGCGTCTCATTCCACCCTTGTGGTGGCACGTGTTTCTCAAGTTAAGCTCCATGTTCCAATTAAAATAATGATCTTGACATGAACAATAAGTAAAACAATAGTATAATTGGAACATGAACAAAATGTAATATTAAACCCAAAACCATATAGAGCAATAACCAAACTACCTAAATAGTTTAGGGGTAAACAAGGTAATAAGATAACCAAACTAGGGTGGCCTATTGGGCCCCATCAAAATTAATCCTATGCATGAATAAGTGATAATAAAGAACATTATTGGGTAATAAAAGTGGTCAAGGGCACAACTTGCCTTTAGTGAGCTCCTGTTCAGCAACTTCTACCTGCTGAACACCGGACTCCTCTACCACTAGCTCTTCTACTCGCCACAATACAAATAAGCATAGTACAAGGGAAAAATTAACATCACACCAAACATGTATACAAAATACATATTAATAATCTACGCATTAAAATGAGATCATAGGAAAAAGAATCACTAAATTTGGAGTTACGGATTTTAAGTTATGAGTTTCCAAAGGTTTTATGTGTTTGGTACAAGATTAATTAAGAGATCAATTTTTAATACAGTTGTCATGTTAAAATAGTGTTACTGAGTCATAGACAATATTAATACAAAATTATAGGAACTGGAATGGATCAATTTGGACTAAATATGAATTTTCTAGGGATTAAATAAGTTCTAACAATTATTTTTATATTACAAATCAATTTCCATATTTATTTATCTAATTTCCCTAGTCTCTGGACTGCGCGCATAAAACAGATAAGTATAGGGGCTTCCGCATAAGAATCCCGAGACCTAGCGCACAGCAGCTGTGGATCACGGGTTGATTACACTGAACACTAGGGGGTCTTACGCAAAAGTGGGTTAGTGAAGGGGTATGAGCGATATCCGACCATCAGATTAAACTTCTACGACACATATTAGATCTGTTATCCGGCAAACCGGTACGTGATACCGGCCCCAGGATTTGGAATCTACGGCGTGGATCTTATTTACCCCGGAGTCACCCGATCCATCCGATCGGATTTGAACGGATTTGATTTCCCTGACCTAATCGTTACGCTCGGGTTCAATCACAGTCATCAATTACCAATCCGACGGTCCCTTTGCCATCTCCTCCCCCTTCCTGGCTAAGCTGTGGCGGCGCAGGCGTGGAATACGGCGGCGCCATGTCGGCGAGTTCCCCCCGAGCGCCCCTGGTCTCGAAACTCACCTCGAGGAATCCTATGTGATGTATGTGGTACTATAAACGAAATTAGGTGGTAGTTACCCGTGTTTGCAAGGCGACGAAGCACGACCGCGCCAACAAGCGTTCTGCGGCGGCGATAGTTGTCCGACGAGGAATTCCCGGACCCACCGTCAACCGTACTCTGATTACTTCCTCCTAGAGCTTTGTTAAGGACCAGACCGCCACCGTATGGCTTAATCGCAGCTCGCCCCTTGCCACCGACGTGAATCCACCGTGGAGGGTGCTTTCTCCCCCGCGGTCTTCGCCTTGGTTCTCTCCCACGTGCACTGATTTGATCCGAGCTGATACTAGAGGAGTGGACTCAGGAGGGCACCCCCACACCCTTAGTCTTATGGGTGAAGATGGCCCCAGGTTGGTCGGGGTGGCCACGTCGCGCGGAAGGAGCTCTGGTAGATTCGGCCGGTAGTTGAGGTGCCTGACCACTGGGTCCCACCAATCCGTGACAGGCGTGAGGGACTCTATGTTAGGTGCGACTGACCAAGTGACCCGGTTCGTTAGCGACGACGTTCTCTTCGTGGATAGCTAGCGCGGAGTGGGTGGCTGACACGTCTGGTCCACCAGTCGGCGCAACATCTCTTAGTGTTGGGCTGGTGCGGAGGGAAGTGAGGCGAAGTGGGCCAAATTGGTTACTGTCAGCCCAATGGTGCACAGTTTCATTTTATTTTTCCTTTCTCCTCTATTCCCTTCCCTTTTGATTTAAAACTTTGAATTTCAATTCAGATGTTGTTGTGGATTTGTTTTTCCCAATTAAACACGTTCTTTGAACATACCAGTATTAATTTCATTTATAAAATTTATTTTGTATTTTTATAGTACCTCTTTTCTTTATTATTTTCCCTTTCTCACTTATAAATTAAGTCTTAATTCTAATTTTGAACCTTGATGATTCTCATTGATGTGATCACTATTTTTGGTAAATGCACACACACAACTCCAACATGATGCATGATATATTTTATACGTTATTGGCTAATTACTCACCTAAAATGAGGTTATTCACATGCTATATTAAATAGAGGCAAACATATAAGTGATTCAACTCCATCTTCATTATTTACATTTTTTGGGCATTACATCGGTCAAGCCTGAAATGCTTGCCTAGTCATCGTTGGAGTTAGCCACACCTTGGCTTGGAGTCTATTTTAACTCCTTTCTCCGTTTGCTCAGATCTGTTAATGCGACATATAGAGCCTTCCACTATGTCACTTGTTGGTTACAACGACGCTGCGATTGCTTACAATCTTCTCGATAACACTCTGACAAAGTAACAATGCTCAAGATCTTGCTCTTGCACTCAGCAGCACTTCCCCTCTCTCTAAAGACTTATAACTGTGTCTCTACACAAACTAGAGAGATACACAAGAGAGGGAGATAAAGAATATGATCATTTGATGTATAGACTTCTCAATCTACATCTTGAACTTGATCTTGAGCCTTATGACTTACACCACATAACTATAGATGTTACATCATTGGTTGTAAGTCACTTCCTTAAGTAGTGATTTTCGATGCATCATAGCCT